>CM048744.1:654475675-655725675 GCA_026315105.1 Locusta migratoria
TCCTGCGATGCAGGACGTATCAGATATTAAGCTGATAAGAACAGATACTACACTTTGATCTTAGCCAAAAGGCCGAGAAGCGATAAATTGCGAGCGCCATTCCGGAGAATATATGTCCGAAGTAGGTGTCAGTATCATTTGGGAGCGATAAATGCTAATACGCGAGAAGCAAGGCCAGTGACAGCCTCAGAATGCACGTCTGTAGCACGAGCTGTATGAAACAGAAAGCCACTGGGGTGCTCCAAGAGAGCCAACCGCGCCTTGCGATGCGTGTGTTAAACGACAATGCCTTCAGGTGTATACGGCTCCACGCGGCAGAAGCTCCGGGTCCCGCGCGTGTGCCCCACAGCAGCGCCACGGCGGCTAAACGTCCGCCTCGGCGGAGGGCGGCGCAATTAACATCTCCCGGGCCGGGGACGGTGCCCAACAGTAGTGACACACAGCGGACACTCGCAGAAGCTCTAAGAGTCTGGCGCGGGTGCCCCACAGCAGCGCCAGGGCGGCTAAACGAACGCTTCGGCGGCGGAGGGCGGCGCAATGAACGTCTGACTGGAAACACGAAATTCCGTCTTTTAACAGCATTAATGAGATAAGATGGCGCCCCAAATAGGAGGGGGACCGCAAGCTTCTATTTAATATTAGCGAAAGAAGCTCAAACACAGCATACTCCTTTGCTGTGCGACAATTGCTGGCTTCTTCAGTTTGCAACAAACAGGCTACCGTTAAAGGCAGGCGAACAAAGGAAAATTATTTAAGAAAAAAAAAAAATTAAATAAAAAAACTACTTCTAATAATAATAATATTCGGTCACTCTAGTAAGAGATACTGCATAGTCGCGACCATGCAACATGTTGCAACACTTTACAGCTACTACAGAAGAAATTTATAACAATTCCTGTTATTTCTACCGAGAGCCACGGTTGGCTTCTTCGCCCCTGCATGTGCCCACACGTGTATTCTGCGTGCGTGCGGCGGCGGCGACGACGACGACGTTCGCGAGAAGACAAGGTCTTACTCAAAAATTTAAGTACGTACGACTATGCCATACGAGACGCCTCCGGCAGGCGTCCAGAAGCGCTGCTACTGCTCCCTTTAAGTCTTGTTCCGCGTGTAATTCGACTGCAAGATGGGGAAATAAAACGCGCACACAGTTCCTAGCAAGACAGCTTAATATCTCATCACTGCAGAATATTAACCCTCATTTCGAGCTATGTTTTCACTGTATTTAGGTGGGCCGTTCCTGGCGGTACTGCAATGCCAGGCCAACCCGTGACAGAGGTAGTGCAAGCACTTAGCACTCCGTCATGATCCAAAAATGAGTTTAATATTCTGGTCCTGCGATGCAGGACGTATCAGATATTAAGCTGATAAGAACAGATACTACACTTTGATCTTAGCCAAAAGGCCGAGAAGCGATAAATTGCGAGCGCCATTCCGGAGAATATATGTCCGAAGTAGGTGTCAGTATCATTTGGGAGCGATAAATGCTAATACGCGAGAAGCAAGGCCAGTGACAGCCTCAGAATGCACGTCTGTAGCACGAGCTGTATGAAACAGAAAGCCACTGGGGTGCTCCAAGAGAGCCAACCGCGCCTTGCGATGCGTGTGTTAAACGACAATGCCTTCAGGTGTATACGGCTCCACGCGGCAGAAGCTCCGGGTCCCGCGCGTGTGCCCCACAGCAGCGCCACGGCGGCTAAACGTCCGCCTCGGCGGAGGGCGGCGCAATTAACATCTCCCGGGCCGGGGACGGTGCCCAACAGTAGTGACACACAGCGGACACTCGCAGAAGCTCTAAGAGTCTGGCGCGGGTGCCCCACAGCAGCGCCAGGGCGGCTAAACGAACGCTTCGGCGGCGGAGGGCGGCGCAATGAACGTCTGACTGGAAACACGAAATTCCGTCTTTTAACAGCATTAATGAGATAAGATGGCGCCCCAAATAGGAGGGGGACCGCAAGCTTCTATTTAATATTAGCGAAAGAAGCTCAAACACAGCATACTCCTTTGCTGTGCGACAATTGCTGGCTTCTTCAGTTTGCAACAAACAGGCTACCGTTAAAGGCAGGCGAACAAAGGAAAATTATTTAAGAAAAAAAAAAAAATTAAATAAAAAAACTACTTCTAATAATAATAATATTCGGTCACTCTAGTAAGAGATACTGCATAGTCGCGACCATGCAACATGTTGCAACACTTTACAGCTACTACAGAAGAAATTTATAACAATTCCTGTTATTTCTACCGAGAGCCACGGTTGGCTTCTTCGCCCCTGCATGTGCCCACACGTGTATTCTGCGTGCGTGCGGCGGCGGCGACGACGACGACGTTCGCGAGAAGACAAGGTCTTACTCAAAAATTTAAGTACGTACGACTATGCCATACGAGACGCCTCCGGCAGGCGTCCAGAAGCGCTGCTACTGCTCCCTTTAAGTCTTGTTCCGCGTGTAATTCGACTGCAAGATGGGGAAATAAAACGCGCACACAGTTCCTAGCAAGACAGCTTAATATCTCATCACTGCAGAATATTAACCCTCATTTCGAGCTATGTTTTCACTGTATTTAGGTGGGCCGTTCCTGGCGGTACTGCAATGCCAGGCCAACCCGTGACAGAGGTAGTGCAAGCACTTAGCACTCCGTCATGATCCAAAAATGAGTTTAATATTCTGGTCCTGCGATGCAGGACGTATCAGATATTAAGCTGATAAGAACAGATACTACACTTTGATCTTAGCCAAAAGGCCGAGAAGCGATAAATTGCGAGCGCCATTCCGGAGAATATATGTCCGAAGTAGGTGTCAGTATCATTTGGGAGCGATAAATGCTAATACGCGAGAAGCAAGGCCAGTGACAGCCTCAGAATGCACGTCTGTAGCACGAGCTGTATGAAACAGAAAGCCACTGGGGTGCTCCAAGAGAGCCAACCGCGCCTTGCGATGCGTGTGTTAAACGACAATGCCTTCAGGTGTATACGGCTCCACGCGGCAGAAGCTCCGGGTCCCGCGCGTGTGCCCCACAGCAGCGCCACGGCGGCTAAACGTCCGCCTCGGCGGAGGGCGGCGCAATTAACATCTCCCGGGCCGGGGACGGTGCCCAACAGTAGTGACACACAGCGGACACTCGCAGAAGCTCTAAGAGTCTGGCGCGGGTGCCCCACAGCAGCGCCAGGGCGGCTAAACGAACGCTTCGGCGGCGGAGGGCGGCGCAATGAACGTCTGACTGGAAACACGAAATTCCGTCTTTTAACAGCATTAATGAGATAAGATGGCGCCCCAAATAGGAGGGGGACCGCAAGCTTCTATTTAATATTAGCGAAAGAAGCTCAAACACAGCATACTCCTTTGCTGTGCGACAATTGCTGGCTTCTTCAGTTTGCAACAAACAGGCTACCGTTAAAGGCAGGCGAACAAAGGAAAATTATTTAAGAAAAAAAAAAAAATTAAATAAAAAAACTACTTCTAATAATAATAATATTCGGTCACTCTAGTAAGAGATACTGCATAGTCGCGACCATGCAACATGTTGCAACACTTTACAGCTACTACAGAAGAAATTTATAACAATTCCTGTTATTTCTACCGAGAGCCACGGTTGGCTTCTTCGCCCCTGCATGTGCCCACACGTGTATTCTGCGTGCGTGCGGCGGCGGCGACGACGACGACGTTCGCGAGAAGACAAGGTCTTACTCAAAAATTTAAGTACGTACGACTATGCCATACGAGACGCCTCCGGCAGGCGTCCAGAAGCGCTGCTACTGCTCCCTTTAAGTCTTGTTCCGCGTGTAATTCGACTGCAAGATGGGGAAATAAAACGCGCACACAGTTCCTAGCAAGACAGCTTAATATCTCATCACTGCAGAATATTAACCCTCATTTCGAGCTATGTTTTCACTGTATTTAGGTGGGCCGTTCCTGGCGGTACTGCAATGCCAGGCCAACCCGTGACAGAGGTAGTGCAAGCACTTAGCACTCCGTCATGATCCAAAAATGAGTTTAATATTCTGGTCCTGCGATGCAGGACGTATCAGATATTAAGCTGATAAGAACAGATACTACACTTTGATCTTAGCCAAAAGGCCGAGAAGCGATAAATTGCGAGCGCCATTCCGGAGAATATATGTCCGAAGTAGGTGTCAGTATCATTTGGGAGCGATAAATGCTAATACGCGAGAAGCAAGGCCAGTGACAGCCTCAGAATGCACGTCTGTAGCACGAGCTGTATGAAACAGAAAGCCACTGGGGTGCTCCAAGAGAGCCAACCGCGCCTTGCGATGCGTGTGTTAAACGACAATGCCTTCAGGTGTATACGGCTCCACGCGGCAGAAGCTCCGGGTCCCGCGCGTGTGCCCCACAGCAGCGCCACGGCGGCTAAACGTCCGCCTCGGCGGAGGGCGGCGCAATTAACATCTCCCGGGCCGGGGACGGTGCCCAACAGTAGTGACACACAGCGGACACTCGCAGAAGCTCTAAGAGTCTGGCGCGGGTGCCCCACAGCAGCGCCAGGGCGGCTAAACGAACGCTTCGGCGGCGGAGGGCGGCGCAATGAACGTCTGACTGGAAACACGAAATTCCGTCTTTTAACAGCATTAATGAGATAAGATGGCGCCCCAAATAGGAGGGGGACCGCAAGCTTCTATTTAATATTAGCGAAAGAAGCTCAAACACAGCATACTCCTTTGCTGTGCGACAATTGCTGGCTTCTTCAGTTTGCAACAAACAGGCTACCGTTAAAGGCAGGCGAACAAAGGAAAATTATTTAAGAAAAAAAAAAAATTAAATAAAAAAACTACTTCTAATAATAATAATATTCGGTCACTCTAGTAAGAGATACTGCATAGTCGCGACCATGCAACATGTTGCAACACTTTACAGCTACTACAGAAGAAATTTATAACAATTCCTGTTATTTCTACCGAGAGCCACGGTTGGCTTCTTCGCCCCTGCATGTGCCCACACGTGTATTCTGCGTGCGTGCGGCGGCGGCGACGACGACGACGTTCGCGAGAAGACAAGGTCTTACTCAAAAATTTAAGTACGTACGACTATGCCATACGAGACGCCTCCGGCAGGCGTCCAGAAGCGCTGCTACTGCTCCCTTTAAGTCTTGTTCCGCGTGTAATTCGACTGCAAGATGGGGAAATAAAACGCGCACACAGTTCCTAGCAAGACAGCTTAATATCTCATCACTGCAGAATATTAACCCTCATTTCGAGCTATGTTTTCACTGTATTTAGGTGGGCCGTTCCTGGCGGTACTGCAATGCCAGGCCAACCCGTGACAGAGGTAGTGCAAGCACTTAGCACTCCGTCATGATCCAAAAATGAGTTTAATATTCTGGTCCTGCGATGCAGGACGTATCAGATATTAAGCTGATAAGAACAGATACTACACTTTGATCTTAGCCAAAAGGCCGAGAAGCGATAAATTGCGAGCGCCATTCCGGAGAATATATGTCCGAAGTAGGTGTCAGTATCATTTGGGAGCGATAAATGCTAATACGCGAGAAGCAAGGCCAGTGACAGCCTCAGAATGCACGTCTGTAGCACGAGCTGTATGAAACAGAAAGCCACTGGGGTGCTCCAAGAGAGCCAACCGCGCCTTGCGATGCGTGTGTTAAACGACAATGCCTTCAGGTGTATACGGCTCCACGCGGCAGAAGCTCCGGGTCCCGCGCGTGTGCCCCACAGCAGCGCCACGGCGGCTAAACGTCCGCCTCGGCGGAGGGCGGCGCAATTAACATCTCCCGGGCCGGGGACGGTGCCCAACAGTAGTGACACACAGCGGACACTCGCAGAAGCTCTAAGAGTCTGGCGCGGGTGCCCCACAGCAGCGCCAGGGCGGCTAAACGAACGCTTCGGCGGCGGAGGGCGGCGCAATGAACGTCTGACTGGAAACACGAAATTCCGTCTTTTAACAGCATTAATGAGATAAGATGGCGCCCCAAATAGGAGGGGGACCGCAAGCTTCTATTTAATATTAGCGAAAGAAGCTCAAACACAGCATACTCCTTTGCTGTGCGACAATTGCTGGCTTCTTCAGTTTGCAACAAACAGGCTACCGTTAAAGGCAGGCGAACAAAGGAAAATTATTTAAGAAAAAAAAAAAATTAAATAAAAAAACTACTTCTAATAATAATAATATTCGGTCACTCTAGTAAGAGATACTGCATAGTCGCGACCATGCAACATGTTGCAACACTTTACAGCTACTACAGAAGAAATTTATAACAATTCCTGTTATTTCTACCGAGAGCCACGGTTGGCTTCTTCGCCCCTGCATGTGCCCACACGTGTATTCTGCGTGCGTGCGGCGGCGGCGACGACGACGACGTTCGCGAGAAGACAAGGTCTTACTCAAAAATTTAAGTACGTACGACTATGCCATACGAGACGCCTCCGGCAGGCGTCCAGAAGCGCTGCTACTGCTCCCTTTAAGTCTTGTTCCGCGTGTAATTCGACTGCAAGATGGGGAAATAAAACGCGCACACAGTTCCTAGCAAGACAGCTTAATATCTCATCACTGCAGAATATTAACCCTCATTTCGAGCTATGTTTTCACTGTATTTAGGTGGGCCGTTCCTGGCGGTACTGCAATGCCAGGCCAACCCGTGACAGAGGTAGTGCAAGCACTTAGCACTCCGTCATGATCCAAAAATGAGTTTAATATTCTGGTCCTGCGATGCAGGACGTATCAGATATTAAGCTGATAAGAACAGATACTACACTTTGATCTTAGCCAAAAGGCCGAGAAGCGATAAATTGCGAGCGCCATTCCGGAGAATATATGTCCGAAGTAGGTGTCAGTATCATTTGGGAGCGATAAATGCTAATACGCGAGAAGCAAGGCCAGTGACAGCCTCAGAATGCACGTCTGTAGCACGAGCTGTATGAAACAGAAAGCCACTGGGGTGCTCCAAGAGAGCCAACCGCGCCTTGCGATGCGTGTGTTAAACGACAATGCCTTCAGGTGTATACGGCTCCACGCGGCAGAAGCTCCGGGTCCCGCGCGTGTGCCCCACAGCAGCGCCACGGCGGCTAAACGTCCGCCTCGGCGGAGGGCGGCGCAATTAACATCTCCCGGGCCGGGGACGGTGCCCAACAGTAGTGACACACAGCGGACACTCGCAGAAGCTCTAAGAGTCTGGCGCGGGTGCCCCACAGCAGCGCCAGGGCGGCTAAACGAACGCTTCGGCGGCGGAGGGCGGCGCAATGAACGTCTGACTGGAAACACGAAATTCCGTCTTTTAACAGCATTAATGAGATAAGATGGCGCCCCAAATAGGAGGGGGACCGCAAGCTTCTATTTAATATTAGCGAAAGAAGCTCAAACACAGCATACTCCTTTGCTGTGCGACAATTGCTGGCTTCTTCAGTTTGCAACAAACAGGCTACCGTTAAAGGCAGGCGAACAAAGGAAAATTATTTAAGAAAAAAAAAAAATTAAATAAAAAAACTACTTCTAATAATAATAATATTCGGTCACTCTAGTAAGAGATACTGCATAGTCGCGACCATGCAACATGTTGCAACACTTTACAGCTACTACAGAAGAAATTTATAACAATTCCTGTTATTTCTACCGAGAGCCACGGTTGGCTTCTTCGCCCCTGCATGTGCCCACACGTGTATTCTGCGTGCGTGCGGCGGCGGCGACGACGACGACGTTCGCGAGAAGACAAGGTCTTACTCAAAAATTTAAGTACGTACGACTATGCCATACGAGACGCCTCCGGCAGGCGTCCAGAAGCGCTGCTACTGCTCCCTTTAAGTCTTGTTCCGCGTGTAATTCGACTGCAAGATGGGGAAATAAAACGCGCACACAGTTCCTAGCAAGACAGCTTAATATCTCATCACTGCAGAATATTAACCCTCATTTCGAGCTATGTTTTCACTGTATTTAGGTGGGCCGTTCCTGGCGGTACTGCAATGCCAGGCCAACCCGTGACAGAGGTAGTGCAAGCACTTAGCACTCCGTCATGATCCAAAAATGAGTTTAATATTCTGGTCCTGCGATGCAGGACGTATCAGATATTAAGCTGATAAGAACAGATACTACACTTTGATCTTAGCCAAAAGGCCGAGAAGCGATAAATTGCGAGCGCCATTCCGGAGAATATATGTCCGAAGTAGGTGTCAGTATCATTTGGGAGCGATAAATGCTAATACGCGAGAAGCAAGGCCAGTGACAGCCTCAGAATGCACGTCTGTAGCACGAGCTGTATGAAACAGAAAGCCACTGGGGTGCTCCAAGAGAGCCAACCGCGCCTTGCGATGCGTGTGTTAAACGACAATGCCTTCAGGTGTATACGGCTCCACGCGGCAGAAGCTCCGGGTCCCGCGCGTGTGCCCCACAGCAGCGCCACGGCGGCTAAACGTCCGCCTCGGCGGAGGGCGGCGCAATTAACATCTCCCGGGCCGGGGACGGTGCCCAACAGTAGTGACACACAGCGGACACTCGCAGAAGCTCTAAGAGTCTGGCGCGGGTGCCCCACAGCAGCGCCAGGGCGGCTAAACGAACGCTTCGGCGGCGGAGGGCGGCGCAATGAACGTCTGACTGGAAACACGAAATTCCGTCTTTTAACAGCATTAATGAGATAAGATGGCGCCCCAAATAGGAGGGGGACCGCAAGCTTCTATTTAATATTAGCGAAAGAAGCTCAAACACAGCATACTCCTTTGCTGTGCGACAATTGCTGGCTTCTTCAGTTTGCAACAAACAGGCTACCGTTAAAGGCAGGCGAACAAAGGAAAATTATTTAAGAAAAAAAAAAAAATTAAATAAAAAAACTACTTCTAATAATAATAATATTCGGTCACTCTAGTAAGAGATACTGCATAGTCGCGACCATGCAACATGTTGCAACACTTTACAGCTACTACAGAAGAAATTTATAACAATTCCTGTTATTTCTACCGAGAGCCACGGTTGGCTTCTTCGCCCCTGCATGTGCCCACACGTGTATTCTGCGTGCGTGCGGCGGCGGCGACGACGACGACGTTCGCGAGAAGACAAGGTCTTACTCAAAAATTTAAGTACGTACGACTATGCCATACGAGACGCCTCCGGCAGGCGTCCAGAAGCGCTGCTACTGCTCCCTTTAAGTCTTGTTCCGCGTGTAATTCGACTGCAAGATGGGGAAATAAAACGCGCACACAGTTCCTAGCAAGACAGCTTAATATCTCATCACTGCAGAATATTAACCCTCATTTCGAGCTATGTTTTCACTGTATTTAGGTGGGCCGTTCCTGGCGGTACTGCAATGCCAGGCCAACCCGTGACAGAGGTAGTGCAAGCACTTAGCACTCCGTCATGATCCAAAAATGAGTTTAATATTCTGGTCCTGCGATGCAGGACGTATCAGATATTAAGCTGATAAGAACAGATACTACACTTTGATCTTAGCCAAAAGGCCGAGAAGCGATAAATTGCGAGCGCCATTCCGGAGAATATATGTCCGAAGTAGGTGTCAGTATCATTTGGGAGCGATAAATGCTAATACGCGAGAAGCAAGGCCAGTGACAGCCTCAGAATGCACGTCTGTAGCACGAGCTGTATGAAACAGAAAGCCACTGGGGTGCTCCAAGAGAGCCAACCGCGCCTTGCGATGCGTGTGTTAAACGACAATGCCTTCAGGTGTATACGGCTCCACGCGGCAGAAGCTCCGGGTCCCGCGCGTGTGCCCCACAGCAGCGCCACGGCGGCTAAACGTCCGCCTCGGCGGAGGGCGGCGCAATTAACATCTCCCGGGCCGGGGACGGTGCCCAACAGTAGTGACACACAGCGGACACTCGCAGAAGCTCTAAGAGTCTGGCGCGGGTGCCCCACAGCAGCGCCAGGGCGGCTAAACGAACGCTTCGGCGGCGGAGGGCGGCGCAATGAACGTCTGACTGGAAACACGAAATTCCGTCTTTTAACAGCATTAATGAGATAAGATGGCGCCCCAAATAGGAGGGGGACCGCAAGCTTCTATTTAATATTAGCGAAAGAAGCTCAAACACAGCATACTCCTTTGCTGTGCGACAATTGCTGGCTTCTTCAGTTTGCAACAAACAGGCTACCGTTAAAGGCAGGCGAACAAAGGAAAATTATTTAAGAAAAAAAAAAAAATTAAATAAAAAAACTACTTCTAATAATAATAATATTCGGTCACTCTAGTAAGAGATACTGCATAGTCGCGACCATGCAACATGTTGCAACACTTTACAGCTACTACAGAAGAAATTTATAACAATTCCTGTTATTTCTACCGAGAGCCACGGTTGGCTTCTTCGCCCCTGCATGTGCCCACACGTGTATTCTGCGTGCGTGCGGCGGCGGCGACGACGACGACGTTCGCGAGAAGACAAGGTCTTACTCAAAAATTTAAGTACGTACGACTATGCCATACGAGACGCCTCCGGCAGGCGTCCAGAAGCGCTGCTACTGCTCCCTTTAAGTCTTGTTCCGCGTGTAATTCGACTGCAAGATGGGGAAATAAAACGCGCACACAGTTCCTAGCAAGACAGCTTAATATCTCATCACTGCAGAATATTAACCCTCATTTCGAGCTATGTTTTCACTGTATTTAGGTGGGCCGTTCCTGGCGGTACTGCAATGCCAGGCCAACCCGTGACAGAGGTAGTGCAAGCACTTAGCACTCCGTCATGATCCAAAAATGAGTTTAATATTCTGGTCCTGCGATGCAGGACGT
Source organism: Locusta migratoria (assembly GCA_026315105.1). NCBI lineage: Eukaryota > Metazoa > Arthropoda > Insecta > Orthoptera > Acrididae > Locusta > Locusta migratoria. The sequence continues at coordinate 654,486,362 of CM048744.1, forward strand.
ATCAGATATTAAGCTGATAAGAACAGATACTACACTTTGATCTTAGCCAAAAGGCCGAGAAGCGATAAATTGCGAGCGCCATTCCGGAGAATATATGTCCGAAGTAGGTGTCAGTATCATTTGGGAGCGATAAATGCTAATACGCGAGAAGCAAGGCCAGTGACAGCCTCAGAATGCACGTCTGTAGCACGAGCTGTATGAAACAGAAAGCCACTGGGGTGCTCCAAGAGAGCCAACCGCGCCTTGCGATGCGTGTGTTAAACGACAATGCCTTCAGGTGTATACGGCTCCACGCGGCAGAAGCTCCGGGTCCCGCGCGTGTGCCCCACAGCAGCGCCACGGCGGCTAAACGTCCGCCTCGGCGGAGGGCGGCGCAATTAACATCTCCCGGGCCGGGGACGGTGCCCAACAGTAGTGACACACAGCGGACACTCGCAGAAGCTCTAAGAGTCTGGCGCGGGTGCCCCACAGCAGCGCCAGGGCGGCTAAACGAACGCTTCGGCGGCGGAGGGCGGCGCAATGAACGTCTGACTGGAAACACGAAATTCCGTCTTTTAACAGCATTAATGAGATAAGATGGCGCCCCAAATAGGAGGGGGACCGCAAGCTTCTATTTAATATTAGCGAAAGAAGCTCAAACACAGCATACTCCTTTGCTGTGCGACAATTGCTGGCTTCTTCAGTTTGCAACAAACAGGCTACCGTTAAAGGCAGGCGAACAAAGGAAAATTATTTAAGAAAAAAAAAAAAATTAAATAAAAAAACTACTTCTAATAATAATAATATTCGGTCACTCTAGTAAGAGATACTGCATAGTCGCGACCATGCAACATGTTGCAACACTTTACAGCTACTACAGAAGAAATTTATAACAATTCCTGTTATTTCTACCGAGAGCCACGGTTGGCTTCTTCGCCCCTGCATGTGCCCACACGTGTATTCTGCGTGCGTGCGGCGGCGGCGACGACGACGACGTTCGCGAGAAGACAAGGTCTTACTCAAAAATTTAAGTACGTACGACTATGCCATACGAGACGCCTCCGGCAGGCGTCCAGAAGCGCTGCTACTGCTCCCTTTAAGTCTTGTTCCGCGTGTAATTCGACTGCAAGATGGGGAAATAAAACGCGCACACAGTTCCTAGCAAGACAGCTTAATATCTCATCACTGCAGAATATTAACCCTCATTTCGAGCTATGTTTTCACTGTATTTAGGTGGGCCGTTCCTGGCGGTACTGCAATGCCAGGCCAACCCGTGACAGAGGTAGTGCAAGCACTTAGCACTCCGTCATGATCCAAAAATGAGTTTAATATTCTGGTCCTGCGATGCAGGACGTATCAGATATTAAGCTGATAAGAACAGATACTACACTTTGATCTTAGCCAAAAGGCCGAGAAGCGATAAATTGCGAGCGCCATTCCGGAGAATATATGTCCGAAGTAGGTGTCAGTATCATTTGGGAGCGATAAATGCTAATACGCGAGAAGCAAGGCCAGTGACAGCCTCAGAATGCACGTCTGTAGCACGAGCTGTATGAAACAGAAAGCCACTGGGGTGCTCCAAGAGAGCCAACCGCGCCTTGCGATGCGTGTGTTAAACGACAATGCCTTCAGGTGTATACGGCTCCACGCGGCAGAAGCTCCGGGTCCCGCGCGTGTGCCCCACAGCAGCGCCACGGCGGCTAAACGTCCGCCTCGGCGGAGGGCGGCGCAATTAACATCTCCCGGGCCGGGGACGGTGCCCAACAGTAGTGACACACAGCGGACACTCGCAGAAGCTCTAAGAGTCTGGCGCGGGTGCCCCACAGCAGCGCCAGGGCGGCTAAACGAACGCTTCGGCGGCGGAGGGCGGCGCAATGAACGTCTGACTGGAAACACGAAATTCCGTCTTTTAACAGCATTAATGAGATAAGATGGCGCCCCAAATAGGAGGGGGACCGCAAGCTTCTATTTAATATTAGCGAAAGAAGCTCAAACACAGCATACTCCTTTGCTGTGCGACAATTGCTGGCTTCTTCAGTTTGCAACAAACAGGCTACCGTTAAAGGCAGGCGAACAAAGGAAAATTATTTAAGAAAAAAAAAAAATTAAATAAAAAAACTACTTCTAATAATAATAATATTCGGTCACTCTAGTAAGAGATACTGCATAGTCGCGACCATGCAACATGTTGCAACACTTTACAGCTACTACAGAAGAAATTTATAACAATTCCTGTTATTTCTACCGAGAGCCACGGTTGGCTTCTTCGCCCCTGCATGTGCCCACACGTGTATTCTGCGTGCGTGCGGCGGCGGCGACGACGACGACGTTCGCGAGAAGACAAGGTCTTACTCAAAAATTTAAGTACGTACGACTATGCCATACGAGACGCCTCCGGCAGGCGTCCAGAAGCGCTGCTACTGCTCCCTTTAAGTCTTGTTCCGCGTGTAATTCGACTGCAAGATGGGGAAATAAAACGCGCACACAGTTCCTAGCAAGACAGCTTAATATCTCATCACTGCAGAATATTAACCCTCATTTCGAGCTATGTTTTCACTGTATTTAGGTGGGCCGTTCCTGGCGGTACTGCAATGCCAGGCCAACCCGTGACAGAGGTAGTGCAAGCACTTAGCACTCCGTCATGATCCAAAAATGAGTTTAATATTCTGGTCCTGCGATGCAGGACGTATCAGATATTAAGCTGATAAGAACAGATACTACACTTTGATCTTAGCCAAAAGGCCGAGAAGCGATAAATTGCGAGCGCCATTCCGGAGAATATATGTCCGAAGTAGGTGTCAGTATCATTTGGGAGCGATAAATGCTAATACGCGAGAAGCAAGGCCAGTGACAGCCTCAGAATGCACGTCTGTAGCACGAGCTGTATGAAACAGAAAGCCACTGGGGTGCTCCAAGAGAGCCAACCGCGCCTTGCGATGCGTGTGTTAAACGACAATGCCTTCAGGTGTATACGGCTCCACGCGGCAGAAGCTCCGGGTCCCGCGCGTGTGCCCCACAGCAGCGCCACGGCGGCTAAACGTCCGCCTCGGCGGAGGGCGGCGCAATTAACATCTCCCGGGCCGGGGACGGTGCCCAACAGTAGTGACACACAGCGGACACTCGCAGAAGCTCTAAGAGTCTGGCGCGGGTGCCCCACAGCAGCGCCAGGGCGGCTAAACGAACGCTTCGGCGGCGGAGGGCGGCGCAATGAACGTCTGACTGGAAACACGAAATTCCGTCTTTTAACAGCATTAATGAGATAAGATGGCGCCCCAAATAGGAGGGGGACCGCAAGCTTCTATTTAATATTAGCGAAAGAAGCTCAAACACAGCATACTCCTTTGCTGTGCGACAATTGCTGGCTTCTTCAGTTTGCAACAAACAGGCTACCGTTAAAGGCAGGCGAACAAAGGAAAATTATTTAAGAAAAAAAAAAAAATTAAATAAAAAAACTACTTCTAATAATAATAATATTCGGTCACTCTAGTAAGAGATACTGCATAGTCGCGACCATGCAACATGTTGCAACACTTTACAGCTACTACAGAAGAAATTTATAACAATTCCTGTTATTTCTACCGAGAGCCACGGTTGGCTTCTTCGCCCCTGCATGTGCCCACACGTGTATTCTGCGTGCGTGCGGCGGCGGCGACGACGACGACGTTCGCGAGAAGACAAGGTCTTACTCAAAAATTTAAGTACGTACGACTATGCCATACGAGACGCCTCCGGCAGGCGTCCAGAAGCGCTGCTACTGCTCCCTTTAAGTCTTGTTCCGCGTGTAATTCGACTGCAAGATGGGGAAATAAAACGCGCACACAGTTCCTAGCAAGACAGCTTAATATCTCATCACTGCAGAATATTAACCCTCATTTCGAGCTATGTTTTCACTGTATTTAGGTGGGCCGTTCCTGGCGGTACTGCAATGCCAGGCCAACCCGTGACAGAGGTAGTGCAAGCACTTAGCACTCCGTCATGATCCAAAAATGAGTTTAATATTCTGGTCCTGCGATGCAGGACGTATCAGATATTAAGCTGATAAGAACAGATACTACACTTTGATCTTAGCCAAAAGGCCGAGAAGCGATAAATTGCGAGCGCCATTCCGGAGAATATATGTCCGAAGTAGGTGTCAGTATCATTTGGGAGCGATAAATGCTAATACGCGAGAAGCAAGGCCAGTGACAGCCTCAGAATGCACGTCTGTAGCACGAGCTGTATGAAACAGAAAGCCACTGGGGTGCTCCAAGAGAGCCAACCGCGCCTTGCGATGCGTGTGTTAAACGACAATGCCTTCAGGTGTATACGGCTCCACGCGGCAGAAGCTCCGGGTCCCGCGCGTGTGCCCCACAGCAGCGCCACGGCGGCTAAACGTCCGCCTCGGCGGAGGGCGGCGCAATTAACATCTCCCGGGCCGGGGACGGTGCCCAACAGTAGTGACACACAGCGGACACTCGCAGAAGCTCTAAGAGTCTGGCGCGGGTGCCCCACAGCAGCGCCAGGGCGGCTAAACGAACGCTTCGGCGGCGGAGGGCGGCGCAATGAACGTCTGACTGGAAACACGAAATTCCGTCTTTTAACAGCATTAATGAGATAAGATGGCGCCCCAAATAGGAGGGGGACCGCAAGCTTCTATTTAATATTAGCGAAAGAAGCTCAAACACAGCATACTCCTTTGCTGTGCGACAATTGCTGGCTTCTTCAGTTTGCAACAAACAGGCTACCGTTAAAGGCAGGCGAACAAAGGAAAATTATTTAAGAAAAAAAAAAAATTAAATAAAAAAACTACTTCTAATAATAATAATATTCGGTCACTCTAGTAAGAGATACTGCATAGTCGCGACCATGCAACATGTTGCAACACTTTACAGCTACTACAGAAGAAATTTATAACAATTCCTGTTATTTCTACCGAGAGCCACGGTTGGCTTCTTCGCCCCTGCATGTGCCCACACGTGTATTCTGCGTGCGTGCGGCGGCGGCGACGACGACGACGTTCGCGAGAAGACAAGGTCTTACTCAAAAATTTAAGTACGTACGACTATGCCATACGAGACGCCTCCGGCAGGCGTCCAGAAGCGCTGCTACTGCTCCCTTTAAGTCTTGTTCCGCGTGTAATTCGACTGCAAGATGGGGAAATAAAACGCGCACACAGTTCCTAGCAAGACAGCTTAATATCTCATCACTGCAGAATATTAACCCTCATTTCGAGCTATGTTTTCACTGTATTTAGGTGGGCCGTTCCTGGCGGTACTGCAATGCCAGGCCAACCCGTGACAGAGGTAGTGCAAGCACTTAGCACTCCGTCATGATCCAAAAATGAGTTTAATATTCTGGTCCTGCGATGCAGGACGTATCAGATATTAAGCTGATAAGAACAGATACTACACTTTGATCTTAGCCAAAAGGCCGAGAAGCGATAAATTGCGAGCGCCATTCCGGAGAATATATGTCCGAAGTAGGTGTCAGTATCATTTGGGAGCGATAAATGCTAATACGCGAGAAGCAAGGCCAGTGACAGCCTCAGAATGCACGTCTGTAGCACGAGCTGTATGAAACAGAAAGCCACTGGGGTGCTCCAAGAGAGCCAACCGCGCCTTGCGATGCGTGTGTTAAACGACAATGCCTTCAGGTGTATACGGCTCCACGCGGCAGAAGCTCCGGGTCCCGCGCGTGTGCCCCACAGCAGCGCCACGGCGGCTAAACGTCCGCCTCGGCGGAGGGCGGCGCAATTAACATCTCCCGGGCCGGGGACGGTGCCCAACAGTAGTGACACACAGCGGACACTCGCAGAAGCTCTAAGAGTCTGGCGCGGGTGCCCCACAGCAGCGCCAGGGCGGCTAAACGAACGCTTCGGCGGCGGAGGGCGGCGCAATGAACGTCTGACTGGAAACACGAAATTCCGTCTTTTAACAGCATTAATGAGATAAGATGGCGCCCCAAATAGGAGGGGGACCGCAAGCTTCTATTTAATATTAGCGAAAGAAGCTCAAACACAGCATACTCCTTTGCTGTGCGACAATTGCTGGCTTCTTCAGTTTGCAACAAACAGGCTACCGTTAAAGGCAGGCGAACAAAGGAAAATTATTTAAGAAAAAAAAAAAAATTAAATAAAAAAACTACTTCTAATAATAATAATATTCGGTCACTCTAGTAAGAGATACTGCATAGTCGCGACCATGCAACATGTTGCAACACTTTACAGCTACTACAGAAGAAATTTATAACAATTCCTGTTATTTCTACCGAGAGCCACGGTTGGCTTCTTCGCCCCTGCATGTGCCCACACGTGTATTCTGCGTGCGTGCGGCGGCGGCGACGACGACGACGTTCGCGAGAAGACAAGGTCTTACTCAAAAATTTAAGTACGTACGACTATGCCATACGAGACGCCTCCGGCAGGCGTCCAGAAGCGCTGCTACTGCTCCCTTTAAGTCTTGTTCCGCGTGTAATTCGACTGCAAGATGGGGAAATAAAACGCGCACACAGTTCCTAGCAAGACAGCTTAATATCTCATCACTGCAGAATATTAACCCTCATTTCGAGCTATGTTTTCACTGTATTTAGGTGGGCCGTTCCTGGCGGTACTGCAATGCCAGGCCAACCCGTGACAGAGGTAGTGCAAGCACTTAGCACTCCGTCATGATCCAAAAATGAGTTTAATATTCTGGTCCTGCGATGCAGGACGTATCAGATATTAAGCTGATAAGAACAGATACTACACTTTGATCTTAGCCAAAAGGCCGAGAAGCGATAAATTGCGAGCGCCATTCCGGAGAATATATGTCCGAAGTAGGTGTCAGTATCATTTGGGAGCGATAAATGCTAATACGCGAGAAGCAAGGCCAGTGACAGCCTCAGAATGCACGTCTGTAGCACGAGCTGTATGAAACAGAAAGCCACTGGGGTGCTCCAAGAGAGCCAACCGCGCCTTGCGATGCGTGTGTTAAACGACAATGCCTTCAGGTGTATACGGCTCCACGCGGCAGAAGCTCCGGGTCCCGCGCGTGTGCCCCACAGCAGCGCCACGGCGGCTAAACGTCCGCCTCGGCGGAGGGCGGCGCAATTAACATCTCCCGGGCCGGGGACGGTGCCCAACAGTAGTGACACACAGCGGACACTCGCAGAAGCTCTAAGAGTCTGGCGCGGGTGCCCCACAGCAGCGCCAGGGCGGCTAAACGAACGCTTCGGCGGCGGAGGGCGGCGCAATGAACGTCTGACTGGAAACACGAAATTCCGTCTTTTAACAGCATTAATGAGATAAGATGGCGCCCCAAATAGGAGGGGGACCGCAAGCTTCTATTTAATATTAGCGAAAGAAGCTCAAACACAGCATACTCCTTTGCTGTGCGACAATTGCTGGCTTCTTCAGTTTGCAACAAACAGGCTACCGTTAAAGGCAGGCGAACAAAGGAAAATTATTTAAGAAAAAAAAAAAAATTAAATAAAAAAACTACTTCTAATAATAATAATATTCGGTCACTCTAGTAAGAGATACTGCATAGTCGCGACCATGCAACATGTTGCAACACTTTACAGCTACTACAGAAGAAATTTATAACAATTCCTGTTATTTCTACCGAGAGCCACGGTTGGCTTCTTCGCCCCTGCATGTGCCCACACGTGTATTCTGCGTGCGTGCGGCGGCGGCGACGACGACGACGTTCGCGAGAAGACAAGGTCTTACTCAAAAATTTAAGTACGTACGACTATGCCATACGAGACGCCTCCGGCAGGCGTCCAGAAGCGCTGCTACTGCTCCCTTTAAGTCTTGTTCCGCGTGTAATTCGACTGCAAGATGGGGAAATAAAACGCGCACACAGTTCCTAGCAAGACAGCTTAATATCTCATCACTGCAGAATATTAACCCTCATTTCGAGCTATGTTTTCACTGTATTTAGGTGGGCCGTTCCTGGCGGTACTGCAATGCCAGGCCAACCCGTGACAGAGGTAGTGCAAGCACTTAGCACTCCGTCATGATCCAAAAATGAGTTTAATATTCTGGTCCTGCGATGCAGGACGTATCAGATATTAAGCTGATAAGAACAGATACTACACTTTGATCTTAGCCAAAAGGCCGAGAAGCGATAAATTGCGAGCGCCATTCCGGAGAATATATGTCCGAAGTAGGTGTCAGTATCATTTGGGAGCGATAAATGCTAATACGCGAGAAGCAAGGCCAGTGACAGCCTCAGAATGCACGTCTGTAGCACGAGCTGTATGAAACAGAAAGCCACTGGGGTGCTCCAAGAGAGCCAACCGCGCCTTGCGATGCGTGTGTTAAACGACAATGCCTTCAGGTGTATACGGCTCCACGCGGCAGAAGCTCCGGGTCCCGCGCGTGTGCCCCACAGCAGCGCCACGGCGGCTAAACGTCCGCCTCGGCGGAGGGCGGCGCAATTAACATCTCCCGGGCCGGGGACGGTGCCCAACAGTAGTGACACACAGCGGACACTCGCAGAAGCTCTAAGAGTCTGGCGCGGGTGCCCCACAGCAGCGCCAGGGCGGCTAAACGAACGCTTCGGCGGCGGAGGGCGGCGCAATGAACGTCTGACTGGAAACACGAAATTCCGTCTTTTAACAGCATTAATGAGATAAGATGGCGCCCCAAATAGGAGGGGGACCGCAAGCTTCTATTTAATATTAGCGAAAGAAGCTCAAACACAGCATACTCCTTTGCTGTGCGACAATTGCTGGCTTCTTCAGTTTGCAACAAACAGGCTACCGTTAAAGGCAGGCGAACAAAGGAAAATTATTTAAGAAAAAAAAAAAAAAATTAAATAAAAAAACTACTACTAATAATAATAATATTCGGTCACTCTAGTAAGAGATACTGCATAGTCGCGACCATGCAACATGTTGCAACACTTTACAGCTACTACAGAAGAAATTTATAACAATTCCTGTTATTTCTACCGAGAGCCACGGTTGGCTTCTTCGCCCCTGCATGTGCCCACACGTGTATTCTGCGTGCGTGCGGCGGCGGCGACGACGACGACGTTCGCGAGAAGACAAGGTCTTACTCAAAAATTTAAGTACGTACGACTATGCCATACGAGACGCCTCCGGCAGGCGTCCAGAAGCGCTGCTACTGCTCCCTTTAAGTCTTGTTCCGCGTGTAATTCGACTGCAAGATGGGGAAATAAAACGCGCACACAGTTCCTAGCAAGACAGCTTAATATCTCATCACTGCAGAATATTAACCCTCATTTCGAGCTATGTTTTCACTGTATTTAGGTGGGCCGTTCCTGGCGGTACTGCAATGCCAGGCCAACCCGTGACAGAGGTAGTGCAAGCACTTAGCACTCCGTCATGATCCAAAAATGAGTTTAATATTCTGGTCCTGCGATGCAGGACGTATCAGATATTAAGCTGATAAGAACAGATACTACACTTTGATCTTAGCCAAAAGGCCGAGAAGCGATAAATTGCGAGCGCCATTCCGGAGAATATATGTCCGAAGTAGGTGTCAGTATCATTTGGGAGCGATAAATGCTAATACGCGAGAAGCAAGGCCAGTGACAGCCTCAGAATGCACGTCTGTAGCACGAGCTGTATGAAACAGAAAGCCACTGGGGTGCTCCAAGAGAGCCAACCGCGCCTTGCGATGCGTGTGTTAAACGACAATGCCTTCAGGTGTATACGGCTCCACGCGGCAGAAGCTCCGGGTCCCGCGCGTGTGCCCCACAGCAGCGCCACGGCGGCTAAACGTCCGCCTCGGCGGAGGGCGGCGCAATTAACATCTCCCGGGCCGGGGACGGTGCCCAACAGTAGTGACACACAGCGGACACTCGCAGAAGCTCTAAGAGTCTGGCGCGGGTGCCCCACAGCAGCGCCAGGGCGGCTAAACGAACGCTTCGGCGGCGGAGGGCGGCGCAATGAACGTCTGACTGGAAACACGAAATTCCGTCTTTTAACAGCATTAATGAGATAAGATGGCGCCCCAAATAGGAGGGGGACCGCAAGCTTCTATTTAATATTAGCGAAAGAAGCTCAAACACAGCATACTCCTTTGCTGTGCGACAATTGCTGGCTTCTTCAGTTTGCAACAAACAGGCTACCGTTAAAGGCAGGCGAACAAAGGAAAATTATTTAAGAAAAAAAAAAAAAAATTAAATAAAAAAACTACTACTAATAATAATAATATTCGGTCACTCTAGTAAGAGATACTGCATAGTCGCGACCATGCAACATGTTGCAACACTTTACAGCTACTACAGAAGAAATTTATAACAATTCCTGTTATTTCTACCGAGAGCCACGGTTGGCTTCTTCGCCCCTGCATGTGCCCACACGTGTATTCTGCGTGCGTGCGGCGGCGGCGACGACGACGTTCGCGAGAAGACAAGGTCTTACTCAAAAATTTAAGTACGTACGACTATGCCATACGAGACGCCTCCGGCAGGCGTCCAGAAGCGCTGCTACTGCTCCCTTTAAGTCTTGTTCCGCGTGTAATTCGACTGCAAGATGGGGAAATAAAACGCGCACACAGTTCCTAGCAAGACAGCTTAATATCTCATCACTGCAGAATATTAACCCTCATTTCGAGCTATGTTTTCACTGTATTTAGGTGGGCCGTTCCTGGCGGTACTGCAATGCCAGGCCAACCCGTGACAGAGGTAGTGCAAGCACTTAGCACTCCGTCATGATCCAAAAATGAGTTTAATATTCTGGTCCTGCGATGCAGGACGTATCAGATATTAAGCTGATAAGAACAGATTTAAACCAATTTATTGTTCAGATAACTCTTAGTTACAACACTAAGTAGTATGAATGTTTAAAAAAAATATATGGAAATTATACAATACTAATTATACAATTTTAAGTGAAAAAGAATTTTTTTTAAAGAAAAATACGAAAAGTAGACGGTTAGGCCATCCCTTAAAAATTTCAGTAGTATTTCATACGCTGGATGGCTAGTCCCACCACCTAAATATTTCATTACTTCACCTATCCTAGTTAGCAAGACTACTGGAGGGTTGTGTGACGCCCTTTATAAGAAAAGAGTTTAATTCCAATTTGTATGACAAATGGTCGGAGATGGTGTCAATCAGGGGGCTTAATTTGGAGCTATTTTAATATATTTCATTCATCCACTAGTCCTGACCACTGTCTGCGTAATTCAGATCAATGGCCAGTGGCTGGTGACAAGGCATGTAGGCGAGCCGTGCAACCCATCTCCGCACCTCAGGCTGCCTTGCAGCGGCCGTCATCTGTTTGTCGCGGCTAGTGGGGCGGTGGCGTGATGTCCGAAGTCCGCTGTGGCCGGGCGGCGTGTTGCGTAATCCCCGGGCCGACCGTGAATGTTTGGCACCTCGCTCGAGGGCGGCTGAACGTGCCGTTCTATTTTCCCCGCGGCCGATAGGTTGCGCGCGCGCTTCGCGTTAGCGTCGGTGTCGTGTGCACGCAGCTAGGGTGGTGCAATAGACAGCGGCCGCGGTGGTGCTGGTGTGGGGCACTCTCGTCCGAGGGCGTCTAAACGTCCCCTGTGGTACTCGCCGCTGCCGCTAGATGGCGCGCACTCCACGTGTGCGAAGATTTTGCCCGCATGCGGCTAGGGCGGCGCAATGAACGGCGGCCGCAGTGGCGCTGGTTGGAGGCACACTCGGCCAAAGGCGGCGCAATGAATACTGTCCGCAGAGGGTGGCGCAATGAACGCCATCTGTCGAGGGCGGAGTAATGTACACCAACCGGCCCGGGTTACGCGTTGTATGCCGACTCGGCGCTATCGAGGCTCGACGCGATGATGGGGTGCGACTCTCGTTGTCTCGGGGGTTATCTCGACACCGCTGGCACGAAGACACCGACCTCGAAGTTCTCCGACGACAGCAGTCTCGGAGGTCCCACAGTCCGCTGCAGAGTCACGCCCAACCTAAGAAAGCACATATTGGTGGTGGCCAGTGACGTGCTCGACGTAGATGTTGCGGGACCACCTGATGGTGATAGACACCAACAGCCGTTTTCATCAGGTGACAGTAGCGGCGGGCGATGCCAAGGTACCGAAGCACAGCATTGTTCCCGCAGTCCCACGTCCCTAGGCTGCCAACTACCAGGGCATCGACGAACACTGAATAGCCGCGAGCGGCCAAACAGTGGGCAACGTCGGCATAAGTAATTCGCTTGATTTGCCGCGCGTTGTCAACTGCGATCCGCTGGTTTTCGAAGGGGATCGTCACGTCAATAATAGCGATGTTTTTTTTTTCACCTCGTCAGTTATTACAAGGTCCGGCCGCGATCCGCTAGTGTCTCCGACAACCGTTTGGTTTACTCGGACGTCCCGCGACGGCTGCAGCGAGACGCGTGAGGACGGCGTTGTGGCGTAGTTGTAGTGCGGCCAAGTGCACGATGCATGAGTTGATGACGTGCGGCAGCGTCTCCTGCTTGTAGCCACAGCGCTGACAGGCTTTGTTGTTTTGTGCCTGACCACCAAAGCGGGCGGCAGCCGTTCAGTGGCACCACTCTAAGTCTGGCGCGATGTATGAAGTGCCAGTCGGCGAAGCGGGTGTAGTTTCCGCCCGCCATGAAGTGGTTCGACGCAGTGGAGTCTCTTGTGCACTCAAACACCTTGCCCTGATCTGGTTTGCTGAGTACGCGGCTTCGCAAACGCTTTCTTACGCCCTCGCGAAGTGTGTGCATAAGGTAGCACTTGGCATTACCGCCTACCCGGACACTGTCGGCAGCGTAATCGTCAATGGGTCCCACACCGCCATCTGCGTGTTGTGGTCCATCGCCGCCATCTCCGTGTTGTCGAGCTGCGTCCCGTGGTTCTCACTGGCCGCACCCGCCATCGCGCTCCGCTGCTGGTTGCGTCCCCACGCTGCGAGGATCGTCCAATCTGCTGCCTGCGATGGCCGCCACCTCGCCCGCTGCCGCCGCCAGCTGCTCCGCCGCGATGCGTGGCCCCGCCCCTCTGCGCGCGCTGTTCCACTCCGCCATGCTTCCCATGCTTGGTGGCAGAGTCCCACTGCACGTGCAACTCGGCCCTGCGCTGAGTGGGCTGGCTGGCTGGCTGGCTCCGAGTCCGCCGGCAGCATGGCGGCCGTACTTGCCAACAGCATGGCCGCCGCGCCTGACGACAACATGGCGGCCGCATCGTCGTCCATTACGGGCATGTCGCAGCCGCGTACCTCCACCTGTAATTCCTCCAGAGCATTACTCCAGCGCCAGGAAATGCCACGCGGCGCTAGGTGCCTTGTGGCATTCCTGACGCTTGTCCACAGCAACTGAATGTCGCCGCCGTCTCTCCAGAAGTCGCCTTCGACGCTGCCACTCAAGTAGCTTGCCAAGTCGTTGCGACTTGGCTCCCTACCTAAGCGGCGTCGTGCGGCCATGGTAAGTGTCGCCCAGGCTATCTCCCTGACAGCGGCATCACTGTAGTGCAGCATTCTGAAGCCATGGACAATGGTGGCGATGTCCGTACCGTCTGTCAACGGTGTCAGGCCGCAGCCTCCCTCACCTAGCAGCAAATAGAGGAGTTCTGTAGACGCGCGCTTCGGGAGGTACAGCCACGACTTGACGGCCATTTTTACGGCAATGTCGAAGTCCGATAGGGGCTGTTTGCGTACTGCTCTCCCCCGCAGGATGAGGTCCAGTCTGGGGAGGAGGAAAACATGCACGGCGTCGATTTTCTGCCATGGGGCGAGCAGGGAGTCGTCTATGGACTTTAGATCGCGCCGCATCGCCGCGATCGCTTCAGTCGGAGTCTGTGGCACTCTGAAGCCGGTGGGGACGCCAAGGTGTAAGTAGGCGTCTCCCACACCGAGTATGGCGGGCTGTCCACCCTGTAGAGTGAACTGTGTCACCAAAGTGCGCCGACGTTTGACATGAAGCGTCATGCACTTTGCAGGTTTGAACATAAGTCCCGCCTATGTTGCCTCATCACCCATGGCCAAATGGAGCTCGTTCATCGATCTATCTTTCACGAGCAGTACTATATCGTCAGCATACGCGAGTGCCGAAACACACTGGCCACAAAGCGGAATTCCACACTATTTTTTCCATGTGGTTGCCGATTTAAGTACCAGCTTGAGTGCAAGATTGAAGATGATAGGTGACAGTGGGCAGCCCTGTTTTACATCCGCCTCTATGTGAATTTCCTCTGTAAATCCATCTGATGTTCGGACCTGGGTGGAACAAATGTCTGCAATCAGACAATGCTATTGCTCTGTCAGTCCCATCTTGCCCAACACTCCAAGGAGGTCTGCACGAGGCACTGAACCAAAGGCGTTAGCTAGGTCTAGGCAGGCAAGGCATGCCTCACTACCCTTACGCCTTGCATTGTAGATTGCTGTGTGCACAATGAAGTTGTGCTGCAAGCAGCCTTTAAAGGTGCGGAAACCCCTATGTTTTGGCGAGAGCAAGCTCAATCACTCAGCCCAGAGAGTTGTGTGATCTGCAACCAATGCAGCCAAGAGCTTAGAGATAGCGCTCAATGCCAGTGGCTGCTAGTTTGTCACTTCCGAGATATCCCCTTTTTTGTGAAAGAGGATGGTGGTAGATGATTTCCACTGCGCTGGCTTGTTTCCCTCTTTCCAGCAGCGCTAGAAACACTGTTGGTATGTGACAACCAGGATCCTCGAGCCACAGGAGTAGGTGATGCTGTCCACCCCAGGAGCGGTATTGCTCGCCTTTTGCAGCCTCTGCTGCACCTAGATGCGGGTGAATGGTTGCAACACTTCCTCACTAAGTTCTGGAGGTGTCGAGGTGGCGTAGTCGGGACTGCAGCTGGTGCATCTGTAAAAGAAAAATTCATTTTAGTGTATATCATTTTACAATGCTCTGCGAGCACACTGCCATCGATCTGGCAGTAGGGGGACGCACCCCCCAGCACACGCTGCATTGCCTTGTGCCGATTTTCGCAAAACAGTCTCTGTATTTCATTAGAAGTTAATCCGTTTGCCTCAGTTTTTCACTTAGCTGAAAGGGTTTCAATATTGCGGTTCTGAATTATTTACATTAACAATAGAACAAGATACTAATAAGCATTCAAAATTATATTATTTATTGCTTCATTGTACTACTGATTATTAGTAAATAACATGTGGTTATCCTCTAGTCCTCAGGCCAAGATTATTTCGCAAAAGGTAAATGAACATGTTATAACTCATAATTCATCTCTGGTCATTGACAAACAATATTAAAAAATTGAAAATAAAACAATTATCTCTGCTTGAATAGATGAACAGGAAGTTTAAATATATTTTAACACAGCACTTCCAAAGTGCAGGTGCATTAACCTCAGTACATGCAGCGACTGAAGTATTTCAACCTGACAACTTTTTCAGTTTGATTTATCAGAATACGTTTAGGAGCCACATACCCAGCAATAATATAATACTGTTTTAAAATTTTAAAGGCGGACAGTTTGGTGTTTTTTTTTTCAGTTATATTCAAAATATTCGTATAGTTCAACAGTTACTTTAGCAGGATGGAATAAATCATTCAAAAGTTGAAGTAATATGTTAGCATCACGGGGGGACCTGTACTTTTCAATGTTGTCTACGACCAAAGTACTAATATTTTACAATGGCAATGACACTTCACTTTTTAATGATTCGCTAAATCCCTCAATCTTACCGACTACTTCACCAACATGACCAAAAGCAATTGCATTAATTCTATCCTTCAGTTCCTGTTATTTTTGGAACCAGCACATGCGAATACAGTTTATTAGACCCTTCTAATTCCAAAACAACATCCAGAAAATAAACTTACAATTTTAGAAAACTAATGCTGCTCCTAATTTTACCACATTGCCAAATCTATCATCTTCCAACCAGCTTACAACGAGAAGAGATTTTACTGACAGTTGTTTAAAAGAAGGAGTGGAGGATATGTAAATCTGAGTGAATGTAACAGACAGCGTTAAACCAACTTCCCAATTACTCAACTCTGATTTGGGATACAATGATATTGACATCTTAGGAAATTTCTATCAAAGTATGAACAGAACAAGTGTGATCTGTAACTGACATATGAAAGCAGCTCTTTGTTATTGACAAAATAGCCTTAATCTCTTTCAAATTCTTCCACCAGACATCATTGAACAAGCTGAATTTATGAACCCAGCACCTGATTTGAATTACATGGCCTCCCATAATTCGCTTCAGTAGTTCACATTTTAACATAAGGGGCAGAATAAGTCATTAGATACTGGTCCTAGGCAATTTTATAAAGGGAAAAGGCATACGGCAATCTAAGACTTATTATGCAGTTGCATAGACCGATTACATAAATATCTACATTATAATATACCACAGGATTTGTTTTGTGAGCAAATTATGTCTTGACACCTTTCGTTTTTTTTTGTTTTTTTTTTTTGTTTTTTTGTTTTTACTGAAGTGAGTTCTATTGTTGGCTGCCATTTCACTGTTGGAGTGCTTAACTTGTGTTCTAAGTGTTTTTATTTTTATTTTTATTTTTAAACAATGCTTTAATAAAAGCATCTTTTTTTCTCTCATTCAATGATAGCATTACAGCATTTACACATCAAAATATTGTTTTAGGGAACATATGGACCATCACTTGCAAACTATTTAGTTCTGCTGCAGTCTATAACACTTGTCAGTAGCGCAGATGTCATCTGACTGGTCAGTATGTGTTTCATCTCACTCGGGACACTGAAATACATCAATCTATTGTACAGTCTGCTGTGCAGCCAGTAAATATGGAAGAAGGTAGAACAGCAGGTTGCTGCTAAGGAGCTTGGTAAGGTGCAGAGATTAGCCTGCTTAGCCATAACAGGCGGAATTAGCAGCACACCAACTGCTGGGATGGAAACCATGCTGGATATGCCCCCATTACACCTTTGGGTCAAGATGGAGGCAGCAGCTGGTGCATACAGACTCAAAACTGGCAACAACTGGAACTCTTTGGGATATCCAGAATCACACACTAAAATAGTGAGTGAGGTAAATATAGGAAAGGTTGGGGAAATGCCAGCCCACTATATTATAACCCCATACTGTTTCAACAAGCCTTTCAATATAACAATTGGAAGTAGGGAGCAGTGGGAGAAAACAGTTCGACACTGTACGGGGGATATTGTCTGGTTCACTGATGGGTAAAATCAGACCAAGGCGTTGGGGCCAGGGTATACGGGATGCAGCCAAGACAGGAGGGCGTCATCTCTCTAGGAAAACTGACCTCAGTATTCCAGGCCGAAATCACTGTCATCAGGGCGTGTGGGGAGGAGAATTTGCGTAGGTTCTACAAAGATCGTAGCATCTATCTATTCAGACAGCCAGGCAGCCCTGAGATCACTGGCAGCTCCTGCAACAAGGTCTAAAATTGTTGCAGAATGTCTCAGGGTTCTGGTGGAGCTAGGGGAAAGCAATAGAGTAAACGTATTGTGGGTCCCTGGCCACTCGGGGATCAGTGGCAACGAACATGCCGACAGATTAGCCAGGATGGGGGCAGAGACTCCATTTATTGGACTGGAACCTGTCCTGACAATCACCAAGGCAATGATCAAATTGGAGCTACGTAACTGTCTCAGAGGACAGCACGTAGAATATTGGACCCAAGTCAATCAACAAAAACATGGCAAGGTAATCATGCAAATGCCATGTTTTAAAAGAAGCTCTGCAATCCTGGGTCTGCACAGGAGAGAGATTAGACTCATGGTTGGATTGCTGACAGGCCATGGGAATTTCAAAAAACACCTACGTACAATGGGAATAATAGAAGAGGACCCTAAATGTAGGATCTGTGATGACAGTGATGAAACTGCATCACATCTAATCTTCGAATGCATTGCATTGGAGAGTAAAAGGCACAGAATGTTTGGGACAACCAGACCCGAAGAAATTGTGTCTAATAAAGAACTGGTAAGGGGACTCTTTGCACTGTTCAAGGGCATTGGTTGGCTTTACTAGATATACAGGGAGCAATACCGCACAATAAACTTGGTTTCGGTGCGGGCAGTGGCGGGTTGGATCAAGACTGTTTTGGCTTCCCTGAAAAAATCAAATCAAATATCATTATACCTGTCATCATATAAGAAGGCGCTTCTGCACACTGAGGTGGAGCGTTAGGGGAAGTGCGGAGGGGAGGAGCTACGGCTGAGCGCCAACAGTTGTGCCTGTGAGAGAAGCAGTGGGTAACACTCATCCAGCGATGTGCTTACAGAATGAAATTTATAGGTTATTGCGGTAATGGAGGGGGGGATGCACAAAAAGGCAGGAAACTGTCACCTTCCTGATGCCGACTATAGTTATTTCTTTAAATCATAACACTATTGCATGAGGAGACAGGATGTGCTAGGATTCCCAGTCGCACTGAGAACATACTGCGCAAGTCATTTAGCCCGAATCCTTGAGTCAAATTCGGCAAGCACTCATGTCTCAAACACAATTTGCAGAATATTAAAATTAACATTTATTTTGTGTCCTATTAATTCTTTTGTCATACATACAAGACAAATCCCAAGCTTATTCTTTTATACGAATTTTGTTGTAATTTCCTGTTTATCATGAAATAAACAAATATCATTTGGAACTGAACTTTTCTACCACTTTAAGTAGAAAAATGAAGATATCACAAAATCGATTTGAAATATTTTTTATGACTTTATTGCCAATGTGGAAAAAATCATGCTTCTAAGAATAAGGCATGAGCTAGTCACTGCACATATTAAAAACCCTCAAGTCAGTAGCAGAATAGACTATGCAAAAATGGGAAAAGGTTAAAAACGCTGGAGTGGCGAGAACCTAAGAGCTCAACTGAGGTACATGTCACTAAATGGAATTATAAATAACCCCTGCACAGATAGAACATTAAACACAATGGTCACCAAGAATTACAGGGAGTGGAGCAGGTATGTTTGTCACTAGCGGGCAAAAACGAGACAGTGTAACAGGTTGTTTACTACTGTCAAAGAGACCCCTACAGTAATGCATTGGCAGGTTCTCTTTAAGGCGACATTTTTCTCACAATTGCCAATATGTAGTCAACGGAAAACAACATAGACACTATGAGAGGCCCTAGTCAGCACTTCCATTTGATCATATAGAGCTTAACCAGAGTGTGGTTGTTTGGCACCTTTCAGTCACTCCATTCTGAACACCAAACCCCCAAGGACCTTAAAGTCCAATGCTAATTGGATGTGCCTTTCTGGGAGACCAATTCCACGGACTATGTTGTGGTGGCCTACTTGGGCAGCGACACATTCATTCCCCACAATGCCAATGTGAGCCAACCCCCAAACAAAGACAACTGAACTGCCATATTTGCAAAGGGCAGAGAGTCATGAAAAGACCAGATCAAAGAATGGCAAAGGAAACACTGACTGGCTTACAAGCCACCAAGGAAGTCACAACAAAAAACAAGGCTTCCCACAGCACGATCAGATATGTTCAAGGACTCAAAAGGTAGCAGCCATCTGTGGTAGAAACACTACTCCCCCAATGCAAGGAGCACTGTCCGATGTGGTCACCACACTTATAAGCATACCCAACATAAGCATCTCCCTGGGAACGTACTGTATACACAATTTCTGCCATGTGGAACAACTTGAGAAGTGCCAAGAACTGATGACAGATTTGTAAATCTAAGGTTTTTGAGTCATGGGACTAATCCATACAAAACTGCTGGTGGGGAATGGATGAAAGAGGCGTATCAGTGGGGTAGTGGACAGTGGTAGAGACGAGAGGGGACTGTAACAACTAAAGAAGTGAACGAACCCTGATTGATCAGAAAACCTGACCACGGTGGCCATGGAGAGATGGCAACTGCAGCAGCTGGGAAAAGAAGCCTGCAATTCAAGGTGTGATTGGATTAAGGCCTCATAGAGCTGCAGGAGAGCTGAACACATGGCTACACAAAACTTTTGGTTGAGGTAGCTGAAGATATCTAAATATCACCAGTATATTTTTTTTTAGCTGGCAAATGTATGGCACCAAAGTGAGGCAGTCATTGAAGACTGTGGGTCAAGGTGAACCACCTGAAGGTGACAGAAGTGCATGAAGTGTGTTTTAGATGTAGGGAATACAAAACTATGGACAAAAACCTAACACTGCACTTTTCGGATGTCATCCTGCAGTCACCATTCAGGAACACTGATGCTAGTGGAACCAAAATAAATCCAGAAATTATTTGCAAAAAAGGATGAAGAGAGTGATGACCCCACTGCTACAGCAAGACCGCTAATCACAACTAAAATGAGGAACGTACGGACGGGGCCCCAAAATATGAGCTGAGAGGTACCAACCCTAACCCAAAAGTGATAATAGTGTGAGATGCCAATCTTATGCAAACATCATAAAAACACTTATGCATATATTTGCACTCGAGAATGGAAATTAATTCCCTAATATCGTCTTGTGAAACATAAAAAAAATACAAAAAGAATGGAACTTTTGGAGTTTCACCATGTAAATAATTAATGCCGGTAAAACACAGTAATTTTGAAGATGTGTTACATAGCCCAGCAGTGGCATCCTCTATTATAATGAATTAAATTACGTCAAAAATTTCTACTTCCCATAAAGTTACCTGTTCTGTCTGGCACTTAAAATAGTAAAAATCTGGATAACCTTTATTATATAATAACTTTCTGGTGAGTATTTAGATGCCTATTATGTACATGTATCACAAACTAAGAAAAAGGAAGGCTGATCCAGAAAGCGTATTTTACCATTTAAAACATTATTTCTTGCATTTTACACCATTTCACTGAAGTCCTTTTAACAGTGTAAAAACAAGGTTCTACTGTATTCTAATGACTTCCAGTTAATGTGAATTTTGAGATGTCTTCTGAATGTCACTGATATCTGGTGTAAAATTGGTTACACTTAAATACAAGAGGCTAGCTGTTTGTCTGCAAGCATAGATCCGTATTTACTTTTAATAAAATTCATATTTGAAAATGATTCTTACATTTAAGTATTTAAGGCAGCAAGCCATAAACAGAATTTTTAACTTTTTTAATTGAGATATTATTTCGGCAATATATTGCTACCACTGAATTTAAAATTTAACTCATTAAGTTTTTATGTTAAGTCAAAATCAAAATGCATGAGCCAGAGAGGATCTTCAATATCTGCTAACAGGCTATTCTATTTCCTACAGGAACAGTTTGATAGCTGGTAAAACCTTGTGGAAACTAAATACTTTTCCTTACTGTAGATCTCCATATTGCAGTTCAGCCAAATCTTCAGGATGTCTTTGAAGAGGATGAGACCTAATCTTGTTGACTATCTTGACAACAGTTTTCATTGTTCCATTCAAAAACAAGTACTTCCCATGCAGAGACTGCTGGTGTAAAATTAAAAACTGTGGAACACTTGTATCTCTTTGGCACGGAACAATAATACCATTTTTACAGCCTACTAAAGCTGGGGCTTCATCTGTGGTAATGCTTACAAGCTTTTGGATAGGTATTTTCTCTGACAAGATTAGTTGTTTCACAGCAAAAAATAAAGCTCTTACATAGTCTTACAAAGAAATTACTTGAAAAGAACTACTTCCTTGACAGTAGTGTTTTAGGATAGGACAGTATGTTAAGGGCGCACAACAGCAAGGTGTTTAGCGCCCTGACAAAAAAAATTAGACAACAGTACATAAATAACAGCAGGCAATAGAAGAATGTAGGTTTTGGCAACAACACGACACACATTGCAGATCAGTGATGTAAGGTGGCAGACTGAAGTATACGACCTTAGTAGTCCTTAAAAGAAAATGTCTGAGTATAGAGGTATGCTGATCGCCGATGTTAAAGTCATCAGCGAGCCCTCCTGTAATGCACTAGAACCTCCAGCCTAAGATCTTAGGCCAGAGTCAAGGACATTCACAAAATTGTAAAATGTTCATCACTCACCTCGTTGTCAGCTAAAACAATGGGTAAGGTACAACCAAGCTTAGCCGCTGCCCTCTTAGCACGATATAAAATACACTCAATTAAAATGTGGGATATAGTTATTTGCATGCCACAAGCATCACAAATCGGTGGATCCTCTCGACGGAATAAAAAGCTGTGGGTCAAAGGGCTGTGCCCAATGCGGAGATGCGTCGGTGTCACTTCAAAACACCTGAATGGCTGCCGGGAGGTCCGCCACGGTCGGACAGTTGGCTTAACCAACCACCCGTCACTGCCAGCCACGTCTCCTCCCACAACTGAAGGGACCTCTGGCGCACCACAGAGTAGATGTCCCGCAAGGGAATGGCACACACTGTGACATTCGGTTCACTGCAGGCCGCCTTCGTAGCCACATAAGCTGCTTCGTTTCCCTGAATCACAACATGCGCAGGCACCCAAAAGTACTGTTTTAAAAAACATCCTTACAAAAACTGGCAATCAAGCAGTATCTGTTGCGTCAATGGATTTGTCTAACTGCATTGAAAAATAACACTCGTCCAAATCTCTCTTCAATTGAGACAAAAGATCACGAGACTTTTTCTGATCATCTTGTCACCATCCTAGACGAAAGTTGGTGCAACTTTATGGCAGCAACTTTCACACTTATTCTTTAAATTATTTAACAGCTTCTAGTATTACTGGGAGAGATTTTATTGTTGTTTAATGTTCTTAGGGTGAAGGACCGTGAAATCAGTATTTTGTCACTAACCAGGATTATGATTGAGTCGTTGTCTTGTCTTCTTTCTTCCCTATATGAAGAAATGCCATAACAGGTCCCCAGCTAGTCTATACCCCAAGCATTTAGTTTTAGTCTTCCTTACCTAAATAAAACATGAGGCTTTCTTTTTCCAAAAATTGTTTCAGCATGAGAAAAAAAGAGAGACGGCTACTATTTAATTAATTGTTTTGAACTCTAGGTTTAATGTTTCATAAATATTTATTCTCTCTAGTA
Organism: Locusta migratoria; assembly: GCA_026315105.1. Classification (NCBI taxonomy): domain Eukaryota; kingdom Metazoa; phylum Arthropoda; class Insecta; order Orthoptera; family Acrididae; genus Locusta; species Locusta migratoria. Next base: position 654,509,149 of record CM048744.1, read on the forward strand.
ACTATACAGAGGCACTTCCACAGTTTTCACAGACGCTGATACAATATGAATGTCCGTCAATCATCTAGCACATTTTCAGATAATCACTCTTAAACAAATGACAAAGAACATATATCAACTTCAACAAGGAATAAATAAAGTCTCTGCTTAGTAGTCCAGGGAAACTTCAGCTCCCTACAGGAAGTGAAACTATATAATCTCTGACCGCTAATATTCCCCAAATAAATATATTTGACTTTCTTATGTCGGGTCATAGGTTTGCAGTGCAAATCGTTACACTACATACCCCTCCCCTTAGACATAAGATGGCAAATAACTACTTATATCTTTACTTAATATTCAGTATACATTATTAATGTCAGTATAAACACTTCTTGTTATTAACATTGGCGTTTAACATGGATTTCTTTGAGATATGTACTTTAAGTTGCATTTTTTCTTTTTACAATTTTATTTGATATGAGCAATGAACCACAGACATTATTGAGGTGGGGTGGCTTGTGCGCTTCTACTATGCAGATAGCCATACCATAGGTACAACCACAGTGGAGGGGTACCTGTGGAGAGGCCAGACAAACATGTGGTTCCTGAAGAGGGGCAGCAGCCTTTTCAGTAGTTACAGGGGCAAGTCTGGATAATTGACTGAGCTGGCCTTGTAACATCAGCTAAAATGGCTTTGCCAGGGAGTTACTGCGAATGGCTGAAAGCAAGGGGAAACTACAGTCGTTACTTCTCCCGAGGACTTGCAGCTCGACTGTATGACTATATGATGATGGCATCTTCTTGGGTAAAATATTCTGGAGGTAAAATAGTCCCCCATTTGGATCTCCGGGCGGGGACTACTGAGGAGGATGTCGTCATCAAGAAAAACAGAACAGGCATTCTACAGGTCTGAGTGTGGAATGTTCTAACCCTTAATCGCGTAGGTAAGATAGAAAATTTGAAAAGAGACATGGGTAGGCTAAAGTTAGATATGGTAGGCATTAGTGAAGTTTGGTGGCAGGATGAATAGGATTTCCGGTGAGGAGAGCACAGGGTTATCAATACAAAATCAGTTGGTGGTAACGCAGGAGTAGGTCTGATAATGAATAAGAAAATAGGAATGCGGGTAAGTTACTATGAACAGTATAGTGAACGCAGTATCGTAGTAAAGAAAGACACGAAGCCAACACCAACCACAGTAGTGCAAGTTTATATGTCATCTAGCACTGCCGATGATGAGGATATCTAAAAAATGTATGAGGAGGTAAAAGAAATCATTCAGAAAGTTAAGGGAGACGAAAACTTGATTGTGATGGGGGACTGGAACTCTGTAATAGGAAAGGGAAGAGAAGGAAATGTAGTAGGCAAATATGGACTGGGAAAAGCAATGAAAGGTGATCGCTTGATAGAATTTTGGGTGGAGCACAATTTAATGATCACAAACTCTTGGTTCAAACATCATGAAAGAAGGCTGTATACGTGGAAGAGACCAGGAGACACTGGAAGGTACCAGATTGACTTTATAATGGTAAGGAATAGATGTAGAACCAGGTTCTAAACTGTAAAACATATCCAGGGGCAGATGTAGACTCTGACCCTAACTTATTGGTTATGAACTGCAGATTAACACTTAGGAGACTGCAGATAGGTAGAAAAGTTACGAGATGGAACCTGGACAAATTGAAGGAACCAGAGGTGGTTGAGAGTTTCAGAGGGAGCATTAGGCAAGGATTGGCTGAAATGGGGGGAAGTAATGCAGTAGAAGAATAATGGGTAGATCTGAGAGATAGGGTAGTAAAGGAGCATAAGACCATATAGGAAGAAGGACAAGACCTAATAGAAATCCCTGTATAACACAGGATACACTGAACTTGATTCATGAGAGGAAAAAAATATAAAAATTCAGTAAGTGAAACAGGAAAAATGGAGTACAAACGTCTGAAAAATGAGATTGACAGCAAGTGCAGGCTGGCTAAGCAGGAGTGGCTAGAGGACAAATGCAGAACCGTGGAAGAATCCATAACTAGGGGAAAGATAGATACCGCCTACATGAAAATAAAAGAGATATATGGAGACAAGAAAAGCAGCTGTATGAATATCAAGAACTCTGACGGAAAACCAGTACTAAGCGAAGAGGGGAAAGCTGATCTGTGGAAGGAATATATAGAGGGCCTATACAAAGGAAATAAACTTGAAGCCAGTATTCTAGAAATGGAAGACCAAGTGGAGGAAGAGGAGATAGGATACTGCGAAAAGAATTTGACAGATCGCTGAAGGACTTGAGTCGAAACATGGCCCCTGGAGTAGATATTCCATCTGAACTGCTGATATCGTTAGGAGAGCCAGCTGTGAAAAAGTTTTACAACCTGGTATGCAAGATGTATGAGACAGGGGAAATATCCTCCAACTTCAACAAGAATATCGTAATTCCAATTTCAAAGAAAGCAAGTGCAGACAAATGTGAAAATTACAGAACTATCAGTTTAATAAGCCATGGTTGCAAAATACTAACACGAATTATTTACTGACAAATGGAAAAACTTGTGTAATCCAACCTCAGGGAAGATTAGTTTGAATTTAGGAGAAATGTAGGAACACGGGAGGCAATACTCACATTACGACTTATCTTAGAAGATAGGCTAAGGAAAGGGAAACCTACGTTTTTAGCGTTTGTTGATTTGGAGAAAGCTTTTGACAGTATCGACTGGAATACACTCTTCCAAATTCTGAAGGTAGCAGGGGTAAAATATAGGGAGTGAATAGTTATATTCAACCTATACAAAAACCAGACAGCGGTTATTAGAGACTAAGAGCAAGAAAGGGACGCAGAGATTGGGAAGGGAGTAAGACAGGGTTGTAGCCTTTCCCCAATGTTGTTCAATCTGTACATTGAGCAGGCAGAGAAGAAATGGAAGGAGAAAGTTGGAGAGGGCATTGAAGTGCAAGGAGAAGAAATAAAAACAGTGCTTTTGCCGATGACATAGTAATTCTGCCAGACACCGCAAAAGATGTCTAAGAGCAATTGAATGGAATGGACAGTGTCTTGAAAGAAAGATATAAGATGAATATTAACAAGAGTTAAACGAAGGTAATGGAATGCAATGTCAGAAAATCAGGCAATGCTGTAGGAATTAAATTAGATAATGAGACAATAAAAGTAGTAGATGAATTTTGTTATTTGGGTAACAAGATAACTTCTGATGGCCGAAGTAACGATATAAAATGCAGAATGGCTATGGCAAGAAAAGCCTTTCTAAAGAAGCGACACTTGTTAACATCCAATATTAATTTAAATGTTAGGAAGTCTTTTCTGAAGGCATTTGTCTTTAGTGTAGCATTGTATGGGAGTGAAACGTGGATGATAAGGAGTTCAGACAAAAAGATGATAGAAGCTTTTGAAATGTGGTGCTACAGACAAATGATGAAAATTAGATGGTTAGATGAGTCGATCATGTAACTAATGAGGAGGTGCTTAACCTAATCAGGGAGAAAAGGAGTTTCTGGTATACCCTGACTAAGAGAAGAGTTAGATTGGTTGTACACATTTTGAGACATTGAGGAATTGTCAACTTAGCATTAGAAGGAAGCGTGTGGGGTAAAAATCTTAGCGAGGGAAGAATACAGTAAGCAGATTCGAAAGGATGTAGGCTGCCAAACGTATTGTCAGATGAAGAGACTTGCACAGGACAGGGTAGCGTGGAGAGCTGCATCAAACCAGTCTGCAGACTGAAGACGACGATGACAACGATGACGACAACAACAAAATCATGAGCAATATATATATATGAATACTTTTTAAAGAACAGATTTCTCCTTAAGTTGACAAATTGGGTTTTTTGACCCAATTAGACACCCATGGTGGGGTAAGTATGTGAGGAGTATTATTTTTTTAAAATAAAATTAGTCTTAGTTATAAAACTGGCTTTGATTGTGATAACCAATTGAAGTGGTAGTAGAATATGACGTTGACATTAGTCGTATCTCTTGTTAGTGGGATTAGCACCTAATTTATTATTATTTTATTATAAAAATTGAGGATTCCTTCTCCCTTGCTCACTTACAGCCACCCAACTGGAAAATTAGGAGTAACCGTACAAATTCAGAGACAAGGCAAAAATCCTATTTTGGGACTCCACTAGAAGGAAAATAATAATAAAAAAGGAATAAAAAGAAAGAAAGACTGCAAGACTACTTGAATGCCCCTTCTCTTCTACAAATGGGTTGGGTCGCAACGCTAGCATCTTGCCGTAGCTTACTGCACAGTCCCGGGCTTAGCGCACCCAGTTGAAACTTTGTGTTTTGTGTGTAGAGTAGGAACTGAAGTATTCCAGAAACAAGAAGTATGGCAATCAGAACAAAGTTGTAGTTTAGATTTATTCATGGAAAGACTTATTCTCTATTAAGATAGTGTAGAAAAAAAAATTAGCTGAAACAAATGAAGACCTAAAAAAATTTATTGAAACAGAGACAAAATTATAAAATTTTAGTTCTCAACTACAGACTCATGTGAAGGAGTGTAGGAAGATATTTGATTTATGTGATGATAGATTTAATGCATGGTCTCAAAATTTTGTAAATAAAGAACAGGCGAAAGAACTTGCAGAACAGGTATTTGAACAGAAAAATACTGTAAGCACACAATCTATACTAAAAGCTGTGTCAAATATGTTAGAGGAAAGGGAAAAAATTGGGTTAGACAAAGTCAGATCTGTGAAAGATGGATTAGACATCTCAAATCTTAGAGGCTTTAGCTACTAATTCAGAAAATCAAAAGCAGTAAACGAAAACATTGCTAAAACATTATGTAGAGTTGATAGTCTTGAACGTAATCAGAGTAATTAAAATTTTACCTTGCCTACTGATGAACCAAGTAATTGGGAAAATAAGACGGAAGAACTTTTAGATAAAAAGCTAAGGGATGGGACAGAACTTTCCACACATATTGAGGATAGAAATTCTGATGAAGTGTCAGATAGTCAATTTGATAAATTGTGGCAGGAGATAGAAAAGACGAAGTCAGAACTAAGAAACAAAATTAAAGATCAAAGTAATAATGTGAGAATAATAACAGGTGTGGACTAATTAATTATGTCACCTGGGATAAATATCACTAAACAGTTTCCCAGATTGAAGTCTGATGGTGCAATATACCCAAATCATTTTTTTAAAGATATTACGTAGAACCTTACAGTGTAAGGGGGAAGATTTTAAGGAACAGTTATTATTCAACTTAAAAAAAAAAATAACTTCCCTCAGGCTGATTAACATTCTTTGTTAACTAAGAGATTGACAACCTCAAGGTAAGCCAGTTATCTGTTCTTTTACTTCTATTTTCGTTTTCTAAGACTAAGCAGTTAAACAGGAAAACACAAAATACAGTTCAGTATATAGAGCGCCATATAACTGTAGTGTTGCCAACTGTAACATGCCGAACAGTAAGTACAATTTGACGCTTTGAAAATACCGAAGAAATAATATGTCTATAACACCTTAGATGTATTAATTACTTTTATCAAATTATTTGATTACCATAGTAATGTGAAAATATAATATTTGTGTGTAGAAAGTCATTTGTGATACCAACTGTTACATTAGATGTGCAAGTAAAATTTTACTCAGTCAACATAAGTGATATGGTTCTGGTTGTGAGTATATAAACAGTAATCCAAGGTAAATAAAAAGAATGCTACAAATTTTATAATGCAAATGAATAATATGAAACCATAAGTCAGTTTTACTATGTGTAGAAATATGACTAACTTAGATGAAAGTTCATAGTTAGTTTGTCTTGACATTTACACTGATGGTGACAAAATACTGATTTTGACGTTATGTGATCAATGAGATTACATACTTACCGAGAAGTGAAAATAATTCTTACTGGAATGAATGGTGAATAACAAACAAAATGTGTGTAATAAAATGCTAGGCTATGATTTACTTCCATTATAGCCTACGAGTAATAATGACGGTATGTTATATGTTCGTATAGTATTTATATGGTCTTGGGAATTTTGTACATTTTATGAAGAATACAAACCGAAGGGGTGTGTGTGTGTGTGTGTGTGTGTGTGTGTGTGTGTGTGTGTGTGTGTGTGTGTGTGTGTGTGTGTGTCTATACATTTGATAGGGGTTGGTCTTTAGGTACACTTTCTACATACACACACTTACACACATACACACTGCACAAACATACAATACTGAAGACACATCTTGCATTACAATAGTATGGATTGGAGTTCCTCTTTGGGGGGTTGTGGACATGAAGCTATGGTATCCATTCTGTAGTGGGGCGGCTCACATCTAGCCTGCCATCTTTTGCCCTCTGGTGTCATAGTGACGTACGGAAAGAACTTGGGGTTCCTGGGGAGGGGGGAGGGAAGGGTTTCCTGTCTTTCGGGCTATCTTCTTTCTTTAGCTCCAATTCCTTGTCTTATTTTTGCTTTCTTACTACTCTATATTTTATAGAGCACCTGCCTTTTAGTCCCCTTTTCATTTTTCATATGTCTTTATCGCTAAGACCCTTTTTTTTCCATGTCAAGTTGTTTTTTTGTTTTTTTTGCCCCCCCCCCCCCCCCCCGGCTACAACCCTCAGTGTATACTCCTGAGAGGATTTGCCTGAGATTCAGATTGCTATCACTACATATACACACACTTACACTTACACAAACATTTCTTATTTACACCTTACAAATTTACACTTACTAACAACAGTACAATTAATACTCACACATACAGATGGCTATTAGGTATAGTGGAGAATGGAATTAGGGTATAGTTATTCTACTTAGTTTAAAAAAATGGATTTGGAGAAAGAAGGTGGATATTTATGTTAAGCATTAAAAAAATGTTGTAGTTTACAGTACATTTACTTGGAAAGATGGATAGAAGCATGACCAATTAGGATGGAAATATATTGATACCAATGGAGAAAGGTGATAGTTAAAAATAGAGATTAAGGGGATTAGAGTAATCCTGAATAAGAATGAGAAGGGTGAAACCTAATGAGTCCCTAGTAAAGATGTAGGTAGTGAATTGTGGAGAGTGAGTAAGTAGGCCGACAGGAGAGGCTACTACTCATGGTTAGGTACCTAGTGAAAGGGCCTAATTGGGTTTTGGGATACCCATAAAGAGGACCCAACCCATTTGTAGAAGAGAAGAGGCAGTCAAGTGGAGTCTTGCTAGCGGAGTCCCAAAACAGGATCTTTGCCTTGTCTCTGAATTTTTGAGGTTACTCCTAATTTCCCAGTCGGGTGGTTTTAAGTGAGCAAGGGAGGAGGAATCCTCAATTTTTATTATAAAAAAATATTAAAAAAATAATAAATTAGGTAACTAGATTCCATTTTGTGCCAGCCCACCACAGAATTATAATGAAATAGAAGGTTTCCGCTTGGTAGGCGATGTGAGATGTTTCTTTTATTAAACTTCAAAACATATCGATTTCGTCCCTATGATGGGACATCATCAGTGCAGAATTGCAAGTCATGATGACCTATGTGCTCTGCTTAAAACATTTTTATATGTCATGTCATTTTATTCTTATGACTTGTACCGACAAGACCTTTTAAATGCCTTTTTTTTATGACATGACTGATAAAAATGTTTTAAGCAGAGCACATACGTCATCATGACTTGCAAATCTGCAGTGATGATGTCCCATCATAGCGACGAAATCGATACGTTTTGAAGTTTAATAAAAGAAACATCTCAGATCGCCTACCAAGCGAAAACCTTTTATTTCATAATAAATTAGGTGCTAATCCCTCTAACAAGAGAGAGGACTACTGTGAACGTCATATTCTACCACCACTTAAATTGGTTATCACAATCAAAGCCAGTTTTATAGCTAAGATTAATTTTATTAAAAAAAATAATAATAATACTCCTTCAATTCCTACCCCACATGAGTGCCTAATTGAGTAAAAAAACCTAATTTGTTAACTTGAGAAGAAATCTTTGATGTTTAAGAAGTGTTCATATATACAAAATTGTAAAAAAAAAAAAAAAATAAATAAATAAAATGCAACTTCAAGTACATACCTCAAAGAAATCCATGTTAAACGTTAATGTTAATAACAAGAAGTGTGTATACTAACATCAATAATGTATACTGAATATTAAGTACAGATATCAGTAGTTATTTGCCATCTTATGTCTAAGGGGAGGGGTATGTAGTGTAATGAGTAGCACTGCAAACCTATGACCCTATGACTTCCTTGTTGAAGTTAATATATGTTCTTTGTCATTTGTTAAAGAGTGATTATCTGAAAATGTGCTAGAAGATTGGCGGACATTCATATTGTATCAGCTTCTGTGAAAACTGTGGAAGTGCCTCTCTCTGTGTAGTTACCGAAGACAAATATTTGTGAAACATTATACCTCGAGTTTGAGATAATTATTTAAATAGTAGCTGTCTCTTTTCTCATGCTGAAAATTTTTGGACAATAAAGCCTCATGTTTTATTTAGATAAAGAAGACTAAAACTAAATGCGTGGTGTACAGACTAGCTGGATCCCTTATGGCATTTCTGCATACAGGGAAGAAAGAAGATAAGAAGATGACTCAATCGTAATCTTGACTAGTGACAAAACAATGATTCCATGGTAATTCACCCTAAGAACATTCAACAACAATAAAATCTCTCCCAGTAACACTACAAGTTTATCAGCAGCTTCTGAAAATGAAGACACTGAATTCATAAGAGGAGCAAAGCGTTTCCTCCTTTTCACCAATACTTTTGAAACACGGTATGATGTGAGGGTGGCAGTAACACTTATCTACTGATTTTGTGAACATATTTTGTTGAACTCTCTACTTTTTAAGTTTGATTGTATTTATCTTTTCTCAGTTCACCGCAAAAAAGGAAACTAGACATTCTCTCTTGGGTGCATAGTTTTGAAATATCTTTCAATGTTTGTCTTTTACACAAATGCATTCATAGCTTGATACGAACAACTACGTCTACCATATCTTTCCATTGTGTAAACAATTTTGTTCCCATTCGGAATGAAAATGATAAAACTATACAGTTCTTTTAAAAAGTTACTCATTATCTATTAAGTGTTTTTGCAGTACAGACACTATTATTAGCTAGGTACAAATGACACGTGGATATAGTCAAACTATCCCATCCACAATTTAAAAAAAATATAGTTCAATGTAAGGATACCAAAGATTATCATATTCTAACAACAACTATGAATGGCAGTAGCAACAAGCTTATACTTAAGTTCTTTGGCCTACTATGGACAAGTACCAAATCAACACTGCACATTGGACAAAACTTAATGGAAATAATGTAGTAACTAGTGATGCACAGGTAGTGGCTGATCAAATTAATGTGAGGAACACAATTTTATAGAATCAAGTTCAACACAACAAACTTTTGTTGGATTAGCACATTCCCATTGCTTTGAAAACTATTGTCAATTTAATTCAACAACTTTTCTTCTGCACTCTCAGTACTCTCACAATTTACTAAATGAACACAGTCTACAGGTAGATTGTGGTCGACGTGTTTCTGACCCCTGGTCTAGTCAGTCTAGAAACAACTAAAAAGTGCTGGAGGGTTGGAGACCTGAAGGATCAGGCAGAAGTACCCACCACGATATCCTAGGGTAAGAACCAACTGTGCCAATGCAACTGACAGTCATGGAGCCATCGTCATCAAAGATCAAAGGGAGCGCAACAGGTAGGTTGCAATTATATCACAAGGAAGCTACAAATGGGACAGTCCAACAGAATATGAACCACAGTGGGAAGTGCCACAAAGAAGATGGCCACACATTAACCACGTTTTGATTTATGGAGTTGCAATGCAAACCTATGACCCGACATAAGAATGTCAAATACATTTATTTAGGAGATGTTAGTCATAAGATATTTCTTTCCGATCATTTTTCTACTTTTCAGATGTATACTGGATGATTTCCACTTACTGTAGTGAACTGGAAGTTCCATGGACTGAGAAAGAGGGAACAAACTTATTCTGTGACAGTTCTGTTTTGGCGTAACAATCCAAATACAGGAATCTGGAAACTGTATTCCACAGTAAGTACAAGGCGATCTAATACAGTATATACACGAAGGATATGGACATTTTGGAATTAGAAAATGTATAAAACATCTGGCATAGTTTTATTATTTTAAAAACCTTAGTAGGCAAGTGATAACAATTTTAAGATTGTGTGACTTGCGTCAGAAAGTGAAAGATAAAAGTCAACATTTCAGGTTTGCACTGTATCCAATTATACCTAAATGTCTGTATGATATATCAGCATGCGATCTGTACGGACCACTACCAACCGGCAGAGGTGGAGTTGATCACAATTTTGTAATTATAAAATGCTGGTCTAAATATTTTAAGTTGTATCCAGTATTAAAACCAACTACAAGTACTGTAAGAAGGTATTTAGAAGACTATTTTGTTGACGTAGGAGTGCCTAGGAGAATATTAACAGATAATGGGCCTCAGATTAGCAGTAGTCAGTTTTCAGAATTACTGGCATGGCATAAGATAAAACATGTAGTGATTTCTAAATACAACCTACGATCTAGTCAATCAGAGAGTGAAGGAGATTTCGCATTTAGAATGACCTATTGTTGTCATAAACACACCTCTTTGTCAACCTTAATTCCACAGTTTCAAGATATATTGAATGAATTACCTCATATGTCTGTAGGCTTAACACCTGTAGAAATACTGAATAAGAAATTTATTCCAGAATGAAACTTCACTCTGCAGCGGAGTGTGCGCTGATATGAAACTTCCTGGCAGATTAAAATTGTGTGCCGGAACCGGGACTCGAACCTGGGATCTTTGCCTTTCGCGGGCAAGCGCACTACAGACTGTGCTATCCTGACACGACTCACGATGCTGCCTCACAACTTTACTTCCGCCAGTACCTCGCCTCCTACTTTCCAAACTTCACAGAAGCTCTCTTGCAAACACGCAAGACTAGCACTCCTGGAAGAAAGGATATGGTGGAGACATGGCTTAGCCACAGCCTAAGGGATGTTTCCAGAATGAAACTTCACTCTGCAGCAGACTGTGTGCTGATATGTAACTTCCTGGCAGATTAAAATTGTGTGCCGGAACCGGGACTCGATCCTGGGACCTTTGCCTTTCGCGGGCAAGTGCACTACCGACTGTGCTATCCCGACACGACACTGTGCTATCCGCGAAAGGCAAAGGTCCCAGGTTCGAGTCCCAGTTCCGGCACACAATTTTAATCTGCCAGGAAGTTTCAAGAAATTTATTGGTGAACCATTACTAAATTACTTTGCATGGCCTCGTAATCTTGGATTCAGCCTTAGTACAACAAAAGGTAAAAAACTTCTCTCGAAAAGTCTGCTCAAGATAGGCTAAAACAACTAAATAAAAAGGCTGTAATTCCTAATTTTCATATCGGCAATTTGGTCTTAACACGCAATTTTCAGTTAAGTTCAAGTATGAAGAAACAAACAAGTAAGTTTTTTAAGAAATAGTGTGGCCCCCACCTTATAGCCAATTTACCAAAACTGAAAGCTGCTTATTTGATAGATCCTGATACTCGAGCAGAAAAAGTCTTTTATAATTTAAATGCTTTGAAACCTTATATTCCCCCCCCATGGTGATTAACATTCTTTGTTAATTAAGAGATTGACAACCTCTAGGTAAGCCAGTTATCTGGTCTTTTATCTCCAATTTCGTTTTCCCGAGGAACAGATCTATATTCTCATACTATCCTATTTAACTATCTAACATTCCTTTAACTATCCTTCTTAGTCACTACAAATAAGCAGTCAAAGAAAAAGCGGAAATACAGTTCAGTATATCGAGTGCCATAGAATGGTAGTGTTGCCAACTTTAACATGCCGAACGTTAAGTAAAATTTGACGCTTGGAAAATACGTAAGAAATAATGTGTCTATAACACCTTACATGTATTAACTACTTTTATTGAATTATTTGGTTACCATAATTATGAGAAAATACAATATTTGTGTGTAGAAAGTTATTTGTGATACCAACTGTTACAAATAGACACACAAGTAAAATTGTACTCAGGCAAAATAGTGGAACGTAAGTGATATAGTTCTGGCTGTGAGGATATTAATAGTAATCCAAAGTAAATACAGTAGAACCTCATTTTTACGCTTTTCAAGGGACTTCAGTGAAATGGTGTAAAATGCAGGAAATAATGTTTTAAATGGTAAAATATGCTTACGAGATAAGCCTAGCATTTTCGTAGTTTATTTGTGATATATGTACATAATAGGCATCTAAATACTTGCCAGGAAATTTGTTATACAATACAGGTTATCCAAATTTTTACTATTTTCAGCGCCAGGCAGAACTGGTAATTTTATGGGAAGTAGAAATTTTTGATGTAATTTCATCCATTAAATCGAGGAGACCGCTGCTGGGCTATAACACATCTTCAAAATTACTGCCTTTTACCAGCATTAATTATTTACATAGTTAAACTCCTAAAGTTCCGTTATTTTTGTATTTTTAGATGTTTCACACGACGATATTAGAGAATTTATGCGTTCGAGTGCAAACATATGCATAAGTTAAGTATTTTTGTGACGTTTACATAGGATCGGCATCTCTCACTATTAGCGCTTTTTTGAGGTTGTGGGTATTATGATACCCAACTTTGACAGATAACATTCTTTATTAATCAGAAATATGTATCACAAAAACAATGCAACTGTATTTTCACATCGACAAAGTAACTGGTTCTGATTGAGTACACACCAGGCGCTCTGGCCTAGAAGCTGGTGGAAAGAGGAACTACATCGCCACAAATCGGCGAGTCTTAAGTCAACAATGAAATGCGAAATATACGTTTGAATAAATGGAAAGTGTCAAGCAACTCGACTGGGAATAATTTTTAAGCACTATACTTTAAGGGGAAAGCCATGCTAGTGTCAATTTATGTACATTACACAATTTTTCTTCACGAACATGCTTTTGAAAAGCGTTAAACGCGGGAAAAGTGCAAATATGTTAACGCAAAAACGAGGGCGAATTAACATTGAAAACATAGGAAATATGACAGGACCGACAAAAAATGGTGTAAATGGTGGGAAAACTTATAAACCGAGAACGTAAAAACGAGGTTTTACTGTAATAAGAATGCTACGTATTTTATACAGCAAATGAATAGTATGAAACCATCTTAAGTCAATTTTACTATGTGAGGAAATATGACTAACGTAGACAAAAGTTTATAGTTTGTCTTGACATTTAGACTGATGGTGACAAATACAAACTTTGACATGATGTGATCAATGAGATTACATACCTATACCGAGAAGTGAAAATAATTCATACTGGAGTGAATGGTGAACAAACAAAAATATGTCTAATAAAATGATAGGCTATGATTTACTTCCATTACAGCCTACGAGCAGTAATGATGGTATGTTGTACCATTAAGTTTGTAGAGTATTTATGTAGTTTGGGGAATTTTGTACATTTTATGAAGGATACAAACCAAAGGGGTGGGTCTGTATACATTTGATACGAGTTGTCATTAGGTACACTTCTACATACACAGTTATACATGTTTTACACACATGCATACTACACAAACACGCAATACTAAAGACTTATCATGCAGTACAGTAATAGGGACTAGAGTTTCTCTTTGTGGGGTTCTGGACATAAAGCTATGGCATCCGTTCTGTAGCGGGGCGGCTCACATCTAGCCTGCCATCTTTTGCCCTCCGGTGCCATAGTGATGTATGGAAAGAACCAGGGGTTCCTGGTGAGGGGGAGGGAAGGGTTTCCTGTCTTTCGGGCTATCTTGTTTCTTTCTTCAGCTCTGATTCTTAGTCTTTTTCTTCCTTTCTTACTACTCTATATTTTATAGAGCACCTGCCTTTTAGTCCCCTTTCCATTTTTCATATATCTTTATTGCTAAGACCCTTCTTTTCAGAGTCCAGTTGTTGGTTTTTTTCTCTCTCTTCTTCTTCTTCTTCTTCTTCTTCTTCTTCTTCTTAACTACAACCCTCAGTATATACTTCTGAGAGGATTTGCCCGAGATTCAGATTGCGATCACTACAGATACACACATTTACACATATACAAACATTTCTTATTTACACTTAATAACAACACACACACACACACACACACACACACACACACACACACACACACACGCGCGCGCGCGCACACTGGAGGGAGCGTTGGATCCGATACACGAGAGGATGGTTCGAGAAAGGGTCCTTAAGACTCTGCAGGGCACTAAGGGAGTCCTAACATATGGCATAGAAAGGTTGGCGGTGGTGGCAGGTATACATAACGGCCTGGTGGAGGGCAAAAAGCTCAGCCGTGAAATTCGAGCACCGGTCAGGGAGCTTGTATTGGAAATGGTTGTCCCCGACGACGAAGGCAGATCCGACACCGTCAGTGCTCTTGGAACCATCAGTGTAAATAAATATGGCGTTATCGAAATGCGAACGGAGTTCGACAAGCCTCAAGAGGTATACCAAATCCGGAGTGCTCTCCTTGGGGAGCGAACTAAGTTCAAGGTGAGTGTGAACCTGGGCCTGATGCCACGGGGGCAATGGGCTTTCGCTCAACCGAAAGGTGGAAGGAAGGGTAAAATCGAGCCGCTGTAGTAGGCGGCGAAACCGAACTCCAGGTGGAAGTAAGACTATCGCAGACAACTGATATTGGCGATCGAGTGAGTCATCAAAAAATAATCGGTAAGATGGATGGTTGGGCATCGACTGCAGGTGGCATGCGTACCGACCCAAGAGTATGTCGCGCCGAGTGGTCAAGGGTAATGCAGCAGCCTCGGCATATAGACTTTCAACAGGGCTGGTATAAAATGAACCGGTTGCCAGATGTAATCCCCGATGGTGAATAGAGTTCAGACGGCGGAGAATCGACGGCCGTGCAGAAGAGTATACAAGGCTTCGGTAGTCAAGCTTCAACTGAACAATAGCCTGGTAAAGGTGAAGCAGGACGGTACGATCCGCTCCCCATGATGTGCCACTGAGGACACAAAGAACATTAAGGGATCGGGCACAACGGGCAGCCAGGTAGGACACATGTGTGGACCAGCAAAGTTTACGATCCAACATGAGTCCCAAGAATTTCGTAGTCTCCACGAAAGGGAGAGCAACAGGGCCGAGACGTAGAGAAGGTGGAAGAATTTCCTTGTATCTCCAGAAGTTGATGCACACCGTTTTCTCAGTGGAGAATCTGAAGCCGTTCGCTATGCTCCAGGAATATAGATGGTCAAGACTGTGTTGAAGACAACGCTCCAAGAGACACGTCCGCTGGGCGCTGCAATAAATTGCGAAATCGTCTACAAAAAGGAATCTGGAAACGTCGGCTGAAAGGCAATCTACGATCAGATTGATTGCAGTGGCAAAGAGAGCTACACTCAAGACAGAGCCCTGCGGTACCCCATTCTCCTGGCGAAAGGTATATGACAAAACAGAGCCCACCCGTACCCGGAACTTGCGATCCGCCAAAAACGCTTGAATGAAAAGAGGGAGGCGGCCCCGAAGGCCCCATGTGTGCAATGTGCGGAGAATGCCCGCTCTCCAACAGGTATCGTATGCCTTCTCCAAGTTGAAGAACACTGCTACTGTTTGACGCTTCTTTAGAAAGTTGTTCATAATGAAGGTCGACAACGTAACGAGGTGATCAGCAGCAGAGCGGTGTCGACGAAAACCGCATTGGACATTTGTTAGGAGGCAGCGAGATTCGAGGAGCCAGACCAACCGAGCGTTAACCATGCGTGCCATCAACTTACAGACACAGCTCGTCAGAGAAATAGGATGATAGCTGGAAGGAAGATGTTTGTCCTTCCCTGGTTTAGGGGGGTGGGGACAACAATGGCTTCACGCCAACTTGTGGAACATGACCTTCAGTCCATATGCGATTGTAGGTACTAAGAAGAAAACACTTGCCCGCAGGAGAGAGGTTCTTCAGCATCTCAATATGAATGGAATCAGGCCCGGGAGCAGAAGATCGGGACAGGGCGAGAGCACGGTCTAGCTCCTGCATGGTGAATGCGATGTTATAATTTTCACGATTAAAAGAGTGGAAAGAAGGCGGCCGTTCCTCCTCTACCTGTTTGCGAGGGAGAAAGGCAGGGTGATAATGGGCAGAGCTCGAAACCTCCGCAAAGAAACGGCCCAATGCGTTGGAAACGTCAGCGGGGTCCACGAGGACTGAGTTCTCCACGGCCAGGCCAGGAATCGGGGAGTGGACCTTGATGCCGGATAAACGGCGTAGGCCACGCCAAACAAACGTGGAGAGAGTAAAACAGTTAAAAGAACTAGTAAAAGCAGTCCGGCAAGCTTTCTTTCTATTGTTTATGATACGACGACATTGCGCTCTCATACGTTTATAATGTGTGCAATTCTCCAAAGTTGGGTGGCGGCGAAAGGTGCGTAAAGCACGGCGCCGGGCTCTCAGCGCATCGCAGCAGGCTGCAGTCCACCAAGGGACCTGGACAAGACGTGGAGAAGAGGAAGTACGAGGTATTGAACATTCGGCAGCTGTGAGAATAACCTCTGTGAGGTAGTCAACCTGACTGTCACAGTTGGGAAAAATTCCGATCGTGAAAAATAGCCATGGAAGAATAAAGCCCCCAGTCGGCTTTAGAAATATTCCAACTGGTGGGACGAGGAGATGGGGAATGATGCAGGAAGTGGATGATACAGGGGAAATGGTCACTCGAGTACGTGTCAGAAAGTGCATACCACTCAAACCGACCGGCAAGCTGAGGAGTGCATATTGCGAGGTCTATATGGGAATAAGTGTGTGTTGTGTCTGAAAGGAAGGTCGGTGCACCGGTGTTGAGGCAGACAAGATCGAGGTGTTGGAGAATGTCCACCAAAAGGGAGCCTCTCGGACAAGGTGCCGGAGAGCCCCATAGGGGGTGGTGGGTATTAAAGTCGCCTACCAACATGAAAGGTGAAGGGAGCTTGTCAACAAGGTGTAGTACATCTGCCCTAGTAAGGGCAGATGATGATGGCGAATAAATATTACAGAGGGAAAAAGTCTCTAAGGAGCATCAGAACCCCTCCATGGGCTGGGATACCTTCCACGGGTGGCAGGTCGAACCGCACAGAGGTGTAGTGGGGAAAGTCTGCAAGATAACTTGGACGCAACTTAGTTTCTTGGAGGCAGACGAGAAGCGGGCAGTGCAATCTAAGGAGTAGTTTTAATTCCTCCCCATTGGAACGAATGCTGCGAATATTCCATTGAAGGAGCGCCATGATAAAAAATGAGAGAAGAAAGGAAGATAAAAAGGAACAAGCAGGTGGGGTCACCCCGACGGCCGCTGAGGACCGGACTTCGCGGGAGCACTGCTATCGCTATCTAGTGGCAAAGGGTCATGTTCCATTGGTTCGATCGACGCGTCTGCCACCTCCCGGAGTTGATCAGGAGGGGCAGCTTCCACCGCCGGTAAACGGCCGGGTGCCCGGCAGACGGAGCGTCCCGGTGAAACAGAAGACGGCCGAGGCCGGCAACTGTTGGATGGCGTGACCGAAGAGTCACGCCGCGGTGGGGAAGAGGGGGGGGGGGCTGTTTTTTCTGGAAGCCTTCTTAGAAGTATGACGGGTTGAAGATGCGGTTGACGATTGAGAAGTCTGAGACTTGAGAAAATCTTCTCGGACTGGTTCTTTTTTTGAACTCCGGGCAGCAGATTACGGTGCCCGGAATGTGTGTGAACTGGTCGACGAATTCGCTGTAGAACGGGCAGAAGGCATCGGAGAGGTGGAACGAGCAATTTTCGGGCTAGCCGACCTGACGACAGTGTCACAGAATGTTAGATCGCAAGTCTGGATGCCTACCTCCTTAGTTGGTCGAGGGGAGGCGAGGACCTGGGTGAAGGTACCTGATGAGATTACAGCGGGCTTCCTACTTGCTAATAATTTCCGAGCGGCATAGGTGGAGACCTTTTCCTTCACGCAAATCTCTTGGATGACCTGCTCTTCTTTATAAACGGGGCAGTCCCGTGAAGAAGCAGCATGGTCACCCATGCAATTAATGCAGCGAGGGGATGGAGGTAGACATTCACCCTCATGAGCGTCTCTGCCACAGGTGGCGCACTTGGCTGCATTTGGACAAGATTTACTTGTATGGTTGTACCTTTGGCAATGGAAGCAGCGTGTAGTATTTGGTATGTACGGGCGAACGGAAATGACTTCGTAGCCCGCTTTCACTTCGGATGGTAGGTCAACCCTGTCAAAAGTTAAGAAGACAGTACGGGTTGGCACGAGGTCATTGTTGACCTTTTTCAACATCTGTGACTCCCTGATCTGACATATAGTTCAATATCTCCTCGTCCGATAACCCATCCAGCGATCACACGTACCCACAAAAGAGCTGTGGGCCCCCTGGGGGGGGGGGGGGGGATTACTCATACCAAATGAATTTGTAAAGAATGAAAGTAAAATACAACTTTATATACATATCTCAAAGAAATTAATGTTAAATACAAATACCAATACAATATAACAAAAAGTTTGTAAAAGAGCATTAATAATGCATACTAAATACTAAATATTATGTAGGAAGATGAACAGTTATTTGACACCTTATGTTTAAGGGAAGGGGTATGTAGTGTAAGGAGTTGCACTGCAAACTATGACCCGACATAAGAATGTCGGGTACATTTATTTAGGAGATGTTAGTCAGATATTTCTTTCCGATCTTTTTTTCTACTTTTCAGATATATAGTGGATGATTCCCAATTGCTGTAGTGAATTTGAAGTTCCATTGACTGGGAAATAGGGAACAGAAACTTATTATTCTGTGACTGAGTCCATATGTTCTGTGTATTGACATTGTTATTGTTATGTTATGTGGAGAGGGGCTCAGAGGTAGACGAACACTACTGGTGTAATTTGCTTCTATGTGAAGTATGGAAGTGCCTCTTTGTAGTTAAAGGAGAGAATAAAAGACTT
The DNA here is from genome assembly GCA_026315105.1 of Locusta migratoria. Taxonomy (NCBI): domain Eukaryota; kingdom Metazoa; phylum Arthropoda; class Insecta; order Orthoptera; family Acrididae; genus Locusta; species Locusta migratoria. The sequence goes on from CM048744.1 coordinate 654,528,066, forward strand.
GTTGAAGATTAAAAGTCGAGTTTGAGACAAGTATTTATAATATTTTTGTCTCTCTCTACTTTCTCATGCTGAAACAATCTTCAGAGAAGAAATTCTGATGTCTTCATTAGGTGAAAACTAAAGGTATATGCTTATTCAGACAGCCCTGAGATCACTGGCAGCTCCTGCAACAAGGTCTAAAAATGTTGCAGAATGTCACAGGGTGCTGGTGGAGTTAGGGGAAAGCAATAGAGTAAACCTATTGTGGGTCCCTGGCCACTCTGGGATCAGTGGCAACGAACATGCCGACAGATTAGCCAGGATGGGGGCAGAGACTCCATTTATTGGACCGGAACCTGTCCTGACAATCACCAAGGCAATGATCAAATTGGAGCTACGTAACTGGCTCAGAAGACAGCACGTAGAATATTGGACCAAAGTCCATCAACAAAAACATGGCAAGGTAATGATACCAAAGTCATGTTTTAAAAGAAGCTCTGCCATCCTGGGTCTGAACAGGAGAGAGAGAAGACTCATGGTTGGATTGCTGACAGGCCATGGGAATTTCAAAAAACACCTATGTACAATGGGAATAATGGAAGAGGACCCTAAATGTAGGATCTGTGATGACGGTGATGAAACTGCATCACATCTAATCTTCGAATGCATTGCATTGGAGAGTAAAAGGCACAGAATGTTTGGGACAACCAGACCCGAAGAAATTGTGTCTAATAAAGAACTGGTAAGGGGACTCCTTGCACTGTTCAAGGGCATTGGTTGGCTTTACTAGATATACAGGGGAGTTTCGGTGCGGGCAGTGGCGGGTTGGTCCAAGACTGTTTTGGCTTCCCCGCAAAAATCAATCAATCAAAGGTATATGCTCGGGATACATACTAGCTGGACCTCTTGTGGCATAATTCTATATAGGGAAGAAAGAAGAAGAAGAAAAAAAAAAAAAAAAAAAAAAAAAAGAGACAATTTTAATCCAAAAGAGTGATGTAGTATTTATCTTTACAGTAATCAACTAAGAAACATTCCCAAGTAGTTCACAATTCTCCCAGTAACACCACAACGTAAGGCCACTACACAGGTGACAGAGGCGAACTGAGTCGCCGACAGGCCCTCAGGAAGGACTTTCATTATGCAGCCATAGAGCATGGACCACAAACATCTTGTTTGGAGCACTGGTAACAGCCCATACAGAATTCCAAAGCCCAAGGTCCTTGCAGGTCAAACCCAGAAAGATATCCCTTTCCTGGAGAGCAGTTTCCAGAGGCCATGAGGTAGTGACCTACTTGGCTAGCTGATTGGTGCTTTTATTGGTTGAGGTAACAAAATGGCCTGGGTAACAAACCCCAGAATGGCTAGGGTGAGGACAGTCTTGAGCACATCACACAAAAAGATGTTTGGGAAAACACTGGTCAAGGGCTTGCAAGCCACTCAGGTAGTCAATACAGAATACAGTGGACTTCCCAGGGCAGGCTCAAAGATGTGCAAGAGCACCAGTAACAGCAACAAGCTCATCTGGCAAAACACCACCACAGGGCTAGGAATGCTGTTTGATATGCTCACCATGCACATAAACATACCGGACACTGCTATCAACCAGGAAGTTATCTGTATAAACAACCTTTGTGCCACAGAATGATTCCGGAAGTGCCTGGAACTGGTAAAGGAGATGAAATGATGAAACAGATTTTCGAGTGACAGGATAAGTCCAATCTAACCTGCAAACAAGGAATTTATCAAGGAGGGGAATGGAAAGGGTAGTGATAGTGAGAGGGATGGGAAGGGATACAAGCAACAGGAGAGAGGAACTAACATTGACAGTGATCAGGAGACCTGACCCTGGCCATTGTTGCAGCTGGTTGGTGGGCAGGGGTACCTGACATGGCAGCTTGATCCTCAGGCCCTTTAGCTAAGAATGGCATGGAATTACACATTACAGAATTCTGTAATACACAACAAAGTTCTATAACCTCTAATTCATTAGGGATGAGTAAGTACTGGTCAAGTTATCATGCCCCTAGAACAGTAGCAAGACAGAAGAAAGGAAACAGTATTAAAAAAATAAATAAATAAAAAAATAAAAGAAAATAAAAATAATAATAATAAAAAAAAACATTAATGGGAAGCTTGAGAGAGGAGTGCTCCAAAACCCTGCAAGCAATGGGAAACCCAACCTCCCTGTCAGAGATGAAATTTACAACCTAACAAAAATCAGTATCTCTAAGATGACCAGTACTAGATTAACCATGTGGACCATCCACCAAAAACCAAGGCAATGAATTTGGGAGACCATACTTGGCACAGATGGCCAGGAGGAAGGACATTCCACTTAGATATGAGCAACCAATTGTAGGGCTCCACAATCACAACCTGGAAGAGGCTGATTGCACAGAAGTGTACTATGCATCAGCATGGAATGTCAATACAGAAATCCTAGGACACTATATTCCCTTCTGGAAGACCAAAGGAAAGACCTTCAATCTGCAGTGGTCTCCTTGATTCTGTGGAGTTTTGTTAGATGGAGCAGTAGTCTGCCAGTTTTTGTTCCATTTTCGTAAGAGCTGAGATATTAACTGCACCTGCAAATTTGTACCCATGATTGTCAAGGGAAATGGGTAGCCAGTAACTGCTGGTCAGGCCAAATGGTAAGCCTGTTGACTCCCTAGGATACTGATATGTTTGGGACCCAGAGAAATGCAACATACAGGTAGCTTTAAGGTCTCCACGGAGTTCACAGATTGAGGTGAACAAAGGATGGGAAGAGTAGCCTCTGTCAATGGTCTGCAAGCTGCTCATTGAGTCTGTTCAGCTTAAAGCATGGTTCATGGCAGCCTGTGTAATATAATGAAGGGTTCTGCTAATGGCCATCACTTCTACCATACGCACACTACATGAACCTGGCACAAAATGGCACTCCATACCAAGAGGAGATGTAGAAGCATAGCCCATATGACCAACAGTTTTCAACCCCTCAGTGTACAAGATGGTGGGACGCTGAAACCAAGTACTGGGTGCAACAAACGCTGATTGATTATTGGGGGGGGGGGCAATTAAGGCTTTTGGACCTTGGAAGAGACCTGTCTGAATGCATGGCTAGGGCACTATACAAGGGAGTGTGTGGTGTAAGATGGCGAGTACCATTCAGGGAAGGAAGAGCGAAGTTACTGCAAAGGGAGGCAAGCCACAATCTGATTTGAGGGTGGGCTTCAGAAGATTGAGATCCATTGCATCCAAAAATACATTATATGTAAGTAAGCAGGATACTGACAAATGGCGATGCCATAAGATGCAAAGAGCTGATGCTGCCTAACTTTAAGGGGAAGATTCCTGCTTCAGCAAGAAGACTGTCAACCAGACTTATCCAGAAGGCACCCACACCAATTTGACACCATAATAGTGAACTGGGTCTAAGAGTTCCAAAGCAGTGGAGCTACCAAACAATAAACCAGACAACTGTAATCCAATTGGGACTAAATCAGAGTCCAACAGATATGAGTAGAGTAGCACAATCTGCACCCCAACGTAGGGCAAGGAAATGGAGCACCTTAAGCTTTCTCGTGTAACTGCTCTTCAGGTGGCAAATATGGAGCAGCTAAGTCAGTATTTTACCAGAAAAGATGGCACGAGAAATGGTGTTGTCTCACAATTTGCAAGCATTGAGTACAAAAGTGAAGTTATGCATCAGGGTGAGCTGTAGTACGATGATGAAATGCCTGACTGATACGAGAATGGTAAGCAGTAGGTAAGAGCCCATGTAGTAGCTTTCCAAATGACACCTTTGAGCTGATTTTCAGCAGTGGCTACTGAATGGGAGCTGTACCATTCGCAAAAACTGACAAAAATCGGTAGGGAGCCTCATAGGCCCCAATTATGGAGGTAAAATAAAATGTGATTACACCAAGTTTTGGTGTAAGCGTTACATAGATCTAATAAGACTGCTAGATGATGTTGCCATCTGGAACAGGCCTCTCTAATTGCTATATCCATTGTAAGTAGATGGTCTATTGTAGATCATCCTTCTCAGAACTCACACTGATAAGGTGATGAAGTTCTCATGATTTGAGAACCCAGAATATCTGTTGCAACCAACCTTTCAAGCAATTTACAGGGTACCCATGATAGGCTAAATGGCCAGCAACTCAAGGAAAGACCGATTCTTACCAGGCTTAAGGACAGGAACAAAAATACCTCTTCACCAAGAGGAGAAAACACCCTGGAGACAAATATGGTTAAAAACCTGGAGGAGATATTCCCATTGTGGAAGGTTGAGGTGTTGGAGCAATTGGTTAGGGATGGTATCAGGGCCAGGTGAAGAATCATGGGAAGATTAAAGGGCCAGAAGTAGTTCCCATTCAGTTAAGGGTTTGTTGTAAGGTTCCTCTTGCTGAGAGGTAAAACAGAAGTTTGTGGCTTCAGCCTGTTTGTTTGAAGAAGGGTTGGCAGATAGGAAGCATTTGCCAATGCCTTTGCAAAATGAGACAGGTTGCTCTGCAAGATTCCATGTGTCTTTACAGACATCATCCAGAAGGTCAAGGCCAAGGATTGATGACAGCCACTGGCAACACTGAATGGAACAAAGCACAGCCCATACTCTTGGTGAGGGACTAGAAAAGCCCAAAAAACCGGTAACACTCCCAACACACCCGCTTGCTGCTCCTGATTTTTCAACTGGCTGTAGGGTCATGGGATTTATAATTATGAAGACCAGTGAGGGACAGGTGGTGCTTAAAATGTTGAAAATGGGGATAACACTCACTGATGACTGCGGCGATATTTGTGTTCCACCACGGAACTGGCCTGTAGCGAGTAGTGCCTGTTGACCAGACTACAGCGATGGTAGTGGCTGCATTCCATCAGACAGGTCATATATGGTATCATCATACCTCATGATGGTGAGGGTGTGAGTAGAATAAGATGTATACAGAGGCCAATTAGCACAACAAATAACAACAGTGTAGCCTATCCCTCCTCAGGTGGGAGGAGATGGGAAGAGCGAATGGTAAAGTCACTATCACAGATATCATGAGGTGACCAGCAAAAAGGGAAGAGGAGAACTGACAAACATCTATGCCGGAGAAAAATGGGTTGGGAAACCATAATTGAGAAGGCAAAAGTCTTAAGTCTGCAGGAAGTGATCTATGAGTCAACCCCAGATGTATGAGCACTGTCCCACAAAGGATGATGAGCATCAAAGTCCCCAAGAATGAGGAAGGTGGGGATAGTTGCTGAAATAGGGCGGTCAGGGCAGGAGATGTAGGTGTGTGACGGGGGGGGGGGGGAGATATACATTGATTGGGGGGGGGGGGAGAGGGAAGGAAGGGATGGGGATCCAAGCCATAGCGGTTAACTAAGGTGTTTCACCCTAAATGGCACATTAACTGAAATTTTGTACTTTGTAGAGGTGGTTATCCCCTCAGGAGGATAAAAAAACCGGAGGGGGGATGAGGAAGGAACAGCAAAGAGAAAGAGACCAAAATTGCTAAGGCCATCAAAACCACAGGAATAGCCAGACCTTCTTAAAGGGAGACACCTAGAGGGGGAAATGAGCAGAAATGAATTATGATTGGAAGGAGGGGGAACAGGGCGAGGTAATGCATTCTGGAAAAATAAGGAAGACTGCAATGATTCGGGACCTGTGCACAACACACACACACACTAACAAAAGAGCCATGGGGCCCCCCGGGAGGTTACTGCAATTGAAAGAGAGGTTAGATTGATATTTCTCAACACTCAGCATAGACCAGTATGATTTGATAAGAAATTCTTTTACACATTTCAGTATCTATGACCTTCAACTTATTGAGGCAGGAGGAACTGGCAGACTAAGAACAATTGCACTTTAAAACATAGGTACTAAAACAGATTACACACAACCTCTGGATTTCTATTTAGCAAGACTTCTCTCACCTTAGCAGAAAGGTGCTCATAGATTTGTTACAATTTTCTACAATATACCTAAAAGTGTGTTTTTGTATAGGTGACAGTACCATGTTCATACACAGCTTCCGAAACTTTATCTCTACCAGTTCCTTTACAATGTCACTTCTGTCTGGTAATGTTAATATTCTAAAATCTGTTCTGGGAATGCAGTTCTCATTACTGGATTTTTGTTTCCAGCTTGATTTTAAATCACATGTAAATGCACAATTGATTTTGAAATGTATGAGCTGTGGGATTAAATTTACATTTTAAAATTTAATGAGTGACCTGGATGGAGTGACCTTTTGTGCAGCGAACGAGAAATTTTACACTGACAGTTAAGTTTTATACCTCTATTACTTAACTAAAAGGGAACAGCTTTTGTGATGACTAAATAAGAAGTTTCCAGACATAATTTTTAGTCAATCTAGGAAAGCAGGTTCTGGGCCTGACCTGTAGACATGATAATGAAAAACAGTTTCTGAAAATCAATTTTTTTCTTTAAGAAGTTGGGTATGCTGTAGAAGTAGGAAGTAGTATGTTGTGAAGGCATTGTTATCTGTTCTATTACTCTGTTGCACTTCAATTTCCTGTATTTCCTTTTTCCTGACAAGTGTACAAAATAGCTGAAGTTAGAATCTTTATTAAACATGTAAATGACACACACACACACACACACACACACACACACACACACACCACCTCACCTGTGCTGGTCAATGTGGAGGTTGGACTTTGCTCTTCACCCCTCCTGCCTGGACTAAGCTCATTACTGCCATGAATTTCCAATATCATAGAATGTCTAATAGAAAACAGACAAATGTATGACCTAAATAAAAATAATATTCTATGCATGGGTCAATATGATTTTGGAATGGCTAAAGTTACATAGTGACCTACTCTACAATTTACTAATATTGTTCTCTAAGCACCCAATCTGAATGAGGATGTAATGTTATTGTCCATGTATCAAAGACATTTGACACAGTTTACCATAGACTCTCATTACATGAACTACACAATTTGGAATTACTGACCATATGGCTAACAACTAGTTTAGTTTGTACTTAGAACATTAGGTGACAGAGTTTAATCTCATATCTATTAATCTAGTGGCAGAAACATATATCCAAGATATATACCAGAAAGAGAGAGAGAGAGAGAGAGAGAGAGAGAGAGAGAAGAGAGAGAGAGAGGAGAGAGAGAGAGAGAATTAGGTTCCACAGACAGCCTGAAACTGAAATAACTGTAGAAAGGAAGGCAAATATGAAGATGGGACCTCGATAAATTGAAGGACACTGAAGTTCTTGAGAATTTCAGAGGCAGCTTTAGACAACAATTGACAGAAATGGGAGGAAATAAAACAGTAGAAGAGGAATGGATAGAATTAAGAGATGAAATAGTGAAGGCAGCAGAGGACAAAATAGGTAGACATGGAAAATCCTTGGATATCACAGAAAATACTAAATTTCATTGATGAAAGCAGAGAATATAAAAATGCAGTAAATTAAATGAAACATGCAAAATGGAGTACAGACAACTAAGAAATAAGTGACAGGAAGTGCAAAATAAATAAGCAGGAGTGAATAGAAGGCAAATGCAAGTCAGTGAAGAATGATTAAACAGGGAAAAATAGGTACCACCTACAGGAAAATAAGACTTTGGAAACAAGAAAACAAGCTGTACAAATATAAAGAACTTTGGTGAAAATCCAGTTTTCAGCAAAGAAGGGAAAGAGTACATAGAGGGGCTCTACAAATGACATGAACTTACACACAACATTGCAGTAAGAAAAGAGGAAATAGATGAAGATGTAATAGGAGATACTATACTGAGAAAAGAACTTCAAAGAGCACTAAGATACCTTAATTGAAACAAAGTCCCTGGAGTGGACGACATTCCCTCAGAACTACAGAAGTCTCTGGGAGAGGCAGTCATGACAAAACTATTTCACCTGGCGTGGAAGATGTACGAGACATGAGAAATACTCTCTACCATTCAAGAAAAATGAAATAATCCTATTTCCAGCAAGAGCAGGCACCGGCAGATGTGAAAATTACAGAAGCATTACTTATATAAGTCTTTGTTGCATAATTTTAACACAAATTATTTAAAGAAGGATGGAGACGCTGGTAGAAGCCGACCTTGGGGAAGATCAGTTTGGATTCAGGAGAAATGTAGGAACACGGAAAGCAATCCTCACTTTACAGCATATTTTAGAATAAAGATTAAGTACAGACAAACCTACATTTCTAGCTTTTGTAGATTAGGAGAAAGCTTTTGACAATGTTTATTGGAATAGACTTTTTCAAATTCTGAAATCAGCAGACATAAAATATAGGGAACAGAAGGTTATTTACAACTTTTACAAAAACCAGACAGCAGTTATCAGAGTTGAAGGGCATGAAAGGGATGCAGAGGTTGGGTCGGGTGTAAGACAGGGCTGTAGCCTTTCTCCAATGTTATTTAATTTGTACATTGAGCAAGCTATACACGAAGGCAAGGAAAAATTTGTAGAAGAAATTACAGTTCAGGGTGAAGAAATAAAAATGTTACTTTTGCTGATGACATTGTAGTTTTGTCATAGACAGGAAAGGGCCTGGAAGAGCAGTTGAACGCAACAGACAGTGTGTTGAAAGGTGCATACAAGATGAACATTAACAAGGGCAAAACAATGATAATGGAGTGCAGTCTAATAAATCAGGGGATGCTGAAGGAATTAGATTAGGTAACAAAACAAAGGTGGTAAATGAGTTTTGCTACTTGGGCAGTAAAACAACATATGATGGTCACAGTAAAGAAGATATAAAATGCAGATTGGCAATGGGAAGGAAAGCGTTTTTGAAAAAGATAAATTTGTTGGCATAAAATAATAATTTAAGCATACTTAAGCCAATTCTGAAGGTATTTGTGTGGAGTGTTGCCTTTTATGGGAGTGAAACGTCGACGATAAACAGTACAGACAGGAAGAGGATACAGATGCTTTTTGAATGTGGTGTTACCGAAGAGTGCTGAAGATCAGGTGCATGGATTGCATAACTAGTGCAGAGGTATTGAACAGAATTGGAGAGAAAAGGTACTTCTGGCATACCTTGACTAAAAGAAGGGATAGATTGATAAGCCACATTCTTCGACATCAAGGAATCATGAATTTAGCTTTCAAGTGAAGTGTGTGGGGTGAAAATCACAGAGGGAGACCAAAAGATGAATACAGTAAGCAGATTCAAATGGGTTTAGGGTGCCATTCTCATGCAAAGATGAAGAGCCTTGCTCAGGATAGAATAGGGTGGAGAGCTGCATTAAACAAGTCTTCGGACTGGCACCTTCTCATTTCTTAATTATTTTGATATAATTAAGCATCAGAAGGAGATTTTTGAAATAAAATCCAGGTTAAGGCCATACAGACCCACCCGTTCCTCCCCTATCGTAACCCCATTATAGATAGCTTCCTTTCAAACTTTTCATCTCTGGGTTTCATTTTCTTTCTCATCTACGGAAATTTCCACAATCAAATATGGAGATAAAATGTTTAACGAGAATATTTACCATTCATTTCCCCTAATTATGTTACCATTCTAAGTGGAGATTTTAACTTACCGTATTCACATTTCCAGGCAAACATGATAATACTGTTAAAATCTGTATCTGAAAATTATTTTGAACAGTTAAATTGAGAGCCGACTCATCGGTTTCATGTTAGACATGGTGATGACAAATAGCTCTTAGTGCAAATCAGGGAATCAGTACTTATAAGGCCTTTATGGCAGCAATGAATCCAGCTGTAAACAGAAATACCAAGGAAAAAATATATGTAAAGAAAAAAAAGGATGAAGTCTACTTACCAGGCGAAGGAGCACAGGCAGTGATAGTAACAAACAACACACACACACACACACACACACACACACACACACACACACACACACACATATATATATATATACACACACAGACACAATTACACCTAGGCAGACATACTGTAGAAAACAAAGAACTTCTTTGCTTTCTACAGTATGTCTGCCTAGGTGTACTTGCATCTCTGTAAATACATGTGTGCGCGCGTGTGTTTATTTATTTATTTGTTACTATCACTGCCTGTGCTCCTTGTGCTCCTTCGCCTGGTAAGTAGACTGCATCTATTTTTTTTTTTACATATATTTTTCCTGTTAGGAATTTTTTCCTCTGTTATATTCATATCAGAAATATCAAGAAAGGTAGACATGATTCTATTTAGCAAGATCGGAAAGGGTGAGATTTTGAAGTACTTGACTGCTCAACATGACAGTTTCGTCTTAACATTGACAGTTTTTATCAACTGTGGACATAGTTCAAGAGCTCCATACAAAATGTATTAGGTAAATATCTGCAAAGTAAAATTATAGGAGATTAGAGACATCCACTGTTGTTCAACAACCAAATTCTGAAACTTACTAAAGCAAAGAGAACATCACTATAAATAAATATGGCTGAAGTCTTGCAGACAAGCAAATAATGATGCCAAAATTAGTGTAAGGGCAGCCATGCAAGAGGCATTCTAAATCGACAGAAAACCCTAAGAAATTTTGCTTTTATTTCTAACTGGTATACAGGTTAAAACCAGATATTCAGTCACACTGTGACCATAATGGTGTTGAAACAGAGGAGCATTGCATTGTAGTCTCTCCTCTAAACCATCACACAGATGACAAAATGGCAGATGTCAAAATTTGTGTCAGAGGGATACAAAAGCAAATGAAATTGCCCAATAGAACAAAGGCTGCTGGACCTGATGGAATACCAATTTGATTTTTAATGGACGATGCGAAGAAACTTGCTGCCTTCTAGCAGCTGTCTCTAGAGGAGGGAAGTGTTCTTGAGGATTGGAAGGAAGTGCAGGTCATTTCCATTTACAAGAAAGGTCATAGATTTGAGGCACAAAACTGTAGGCCCATATTTGTGCCTTCAGTGAGAAGCAAAATTTTATGTTTGAATATTATATCATTTCTGAAGACTGTATATCTCTCTTCAAGGAATGAACTTCGTTTCCATAAACGACAAACGTGTGAAATCACTTGCACTATTCTTCCATGAGATCCATAGGCCAGTAGATACAGGATCCAGGTAAATGTCATGCTTTTTTAATTCCACATGAGGTTCACTATCATTCCACACAGACGCTTTAACTGTAAGCAAGCATATGGAAAAATCAGACCGAATATGTAACTTGACTGGGACATTCCTAAATAACAGAACGCACCTTGTCATTCTCAACAGAGAGCGAGTGTCCTCACATGTTAAAGTAATCTCGGGCATGAACCAGGGGAGTGTTTTAGGACCCTTGCTTGTCACAGTATGTGGAAATGACTCCACAGATAACATCTGAAGTTGAATGAGGCTTCCTGTAGGTGATGAAGGTACATGATTACGAATCAAATTGTGTTTTGTATTAGGAGAGTTAACGCTTAGTTATTTAACAGGTGAGATATGAAATTTTATTGTAAGTAGAAGAATACATAAATAGGGGAAAGATAGATACCGCCTACAGGAAAATAAAAGATTTCCGAACAGGAAAAGAAGCTGTATGAATATCAAGAACTCAAGACGGAAAACCAGTACTAAGCAATGAGGGAAAATCTGAACTGTGGAAGGAATATATAGAGGGCCTATACAAAGGAAATAAACTTGAAGCCAGTATTCTAGAAATGGAAGACCAAGTGGAGGAAGAGGAGATAGGAGATAGGATACTGCGAGAAGAATTTGACAGTGCGCTGAAGGACTTTGGTCGAAAGAAGGCCCCTGGAGTAGATGATATTCCGTCTGAACTGCTGATATCGTTAGGAGAGCCAGCTGTGAAAAAGTTTTATCACCTGGTATGCAAGATGTATGAGACAGGGAAAATACCCTCCGACTTCAAGAAGAATATCTTAATACCATTTCCAAAGAAAGCAAATGCAGACAAGTGTCAACATTACAGAACTATCAGTTTAATAAGTCAAAATATAATAATGGTACGTCAAGGTTGGAATTAATAATATAGTAAGGACAGTTTACAACTCGCCACAAATACGTGGCTACGAGCTGCGACAGGCACATACAAAAGGCACACACATACAACACTTTCAGCTATCGGCCATGGCCTTCTTCAGAAAATAGAGCACTCACGCATTACCCAGGCACACAACACAGCCATACAACCATCACCTCTAGCCGACGCACTTTGAATCGCTCTGCGGCGAAGCGAGGATGGGAGGGGAGGGGATAGGAAGGTTACGTCACAATGGTGGGGATGCGTTAGATGGGAATAACAATATGCAGTTTAGGAATTGAGTGGGGAGGCAGGTGAGGGGAGTAAAATAAAACAAAAGAAACAAAATAAAATAAAATAAAGTAAAATAAATATACAAAATGCATGCACACTGCAAGTACACGAGTTCGCACATGCACCCTGTGGCAGTGAGCTGGGTTTCGGGTGGCATAAGGATGAACTAGGATGTTGTGGAGGTTGGGAGGGCGACGGAAAACCACTTTAGGAAGGGTGGTAAGGATCTTGGGCAGGATGTCTCATTTCTGGGCACGAGGATAGAAAATCAAAACCTTGGCAAAGGATGTAATTTATTAGTTTGAGTCCAGGGTAGTACTGGGTACAAGGGGAGCGCTCTTGTGGATGGTTACTGGTGTTAGGAGGAGGATTTGGGGTGGTGATGGCATAGCACGGGAGATCTGTTTGCGGACTATGTCTGTGGGGTAGTTTCTATCTGTGAAGGCCTTTGTGAGACCATCAGCATGTTCAGAAAGGGAGTTCTTGTCACTGCAGATATGCCGTCCACGGGTGGCCAGGCTGTAAGGGAAATGTTCAAATGTTTGTATAATTTATGGGACTTAACTATGGGGTCATCAGTCCCTAAGCTTACAAACTACTTATGAACTAGCTAAGACTATAGACGGCACAAATATCCATGCCCGAGGGGGGATTCGAACCCCCGACCGTAGTAGCCGTGCTGACCGTGACTGGAGCGCCTCAGTCACCTCGGCCACTGCGGCCGGTGCTGTAAGGGAGGGATTTTTTGATGTGGAAGGGATGGCAATTGTTAAAGTGTAGGTTCTGTTGGTGGTTGGTAGGTTTAATATGGACGTCCATATTAGATGGAGCCATCAGTGAGGTGGAGGTTGACATCTAGGAATGTGGCATGGTAGGTTGAGGAAGACCGGGTGAAGCGGATGGGAGAGAAGGAATTAAGTTCTGTAGAAAGGAGGATAGGATGCCCTGGCCCTGAGTCCAGATCATGAAAATATCATCAATGAACCTGAACCAGGCCAGAGGTTTGAGGTTTTGGGATGCTAGGAAGGATTCCTCTGGACGGCCCATAAACAGGTTGGCATAGGAGGGTGCCAGGCGGGTGCCCATGGCTGTGCCTTGGATTTGATGGTAAACTTTCCCCTCAAAGGAAAAGTAGTAGTAAAGTAGGATGAAATTGGTGAGGGTTATGAGGGACTTTGGGAGGGGTAGTGTTCCAGAGTGGCAAGGTAATGGGCATGTGGGATGTTTATGTATAGTGAGGTGGCATCCACTGTGACAAGTAAGGATCCAGGAGGCAAAGGGGTGGGAATGGTGGAGAATTGGTGAAGGAAGTTGTTGGTATCCTTGATGTGGGAAGATAGATTTTGGACAATTGGTTGGAGGTGTTTGTCAACTAGGGCTGAAATTCGTTTGGTAGGAGCAGAGTAACTAACCACAATAGGGTGACCAGGATTATTAGGTTTGTGGATTTTGGGGAGCATGTAGGTGGGTGTGCGGGGTGCTGCTGGGGTGAGGAGGGAGATGGATTCAGGGGAGAGTTTCTGGGAGGGGCCATAGGAGTTTAATAGGGATTGGAGATCTTGCTGGACTTTGGGGATGGGGTCAATCTGGCACAACTTGTAGGTGGAGGAGTCAGAGTTGGCGGAGCCCTTCTGCCTGGTAGTCACTGTGATCCATAACTACAGTGGTGGAACCTATATCTGCAGGGAGGATGATTGTGTTAGGATTAGTTTTAAGGTTTTGGATGGCTCTTCTTAATAAGTCATGGTTCCAAAATACTAACACGAATTATTTATAGACAAATGGAAAAAACTTGTGGAATCTGAGCTCGGGGAAGATCAGTTTGGATTTAGGAGAAATGTAGGAGCACTGGAGGCAATATGCACATTATGACTTATCTTAGAAGATACGCTAAGGAAAGGGAAACCTACTTTTTAGAGTTTGTCGATTTGGAGAAAGCTTTTGACAATATCGACTGGAATACACTCTTCCAAATTCTGATGGTATCAGGGGTAAAATATAGGGACCGAAGAGTTATATTCAACCTATACAAAAACCACAAAGCGGTTATTAGAGTCTAAGGGCAAGAAAGGAACGCAGAGGTTGGGAAGGGAGGGGTTGTAGCCTTTCCCCAATGTTGTTCAATCTGTACATTGAGCAGGCAGTGAAGGAATGGAAGGAGAAATTTGGAGAGGGCATTAAAGTGCAGGGAGAAGAAATAAAAACAGTGCGGTTTGCCGATGACATAGTAATTCTGTCAGAGACCACAAAAGATCTGGAAGAGCAATTGAATGGGATGGACAGTGTCTTGAAAGGAAGATATCAGATGAACATTAACAAGAGTAATGTAAGAAAATCAGGCGATGCTGAAGGAATTAGATTAGGCAATGAGACAATAAAAGTAGCAAGATAACTTCTGATGGCCCAAGTAAAAAAAGACATAAAATGCAAAATGACTTTAAAGAAGCGAAACTTGTTAACATCCAATATTAATTTGAATGTTAGTAAGTCCTTTCTGAAAGCATTTGTCTGGAGTGTAGCATTGTATGGGACTGAAACATGGATGATAAGGAGTTCAGATAAAAAGGTGATAGAAGCTTTTGAAATGTGGTGCTACAGACGAATGATGAAAATTAAATGGGTACATAACATAACTAATGATGAGGTACTTAACCGAATTGAAGAGGAAAGGCGGTGGTGGTGGTGGTGGTGGTGGTGGTGGTGGTGGTGGTGGGTGGTGGTGGTGGTGGACATAAGGGACCAAACAACAAGGTCATCAGTCCCTTCAACCTCAAATTATACACGCCACGGAACCCAAAGAAAAATAGGGGAAAGCCAAAAGACCATTACACTGGGAATTAAAATCGTCTCACCAACAAGACTAAGACCAACCCAGGGCAGCAAATGCTACAGTGTCCGCTCCCACAGCTCTGGAAGCGACCACTACCCTAAACCACAAGTTTCTAATGGCACAGTACTCAATGTATCACAGCTCCAGAGCAGGGAGAAATAAAACTACATTAAAATGTAAAAGAGTGGGGGACTGATGGGGATAAGGCTCTAAACCCCACAAACAGCCAAGAACCACAAATCCACTCACCCCACCCAAGAGAGTCCTATAGCTGACAATAAAATCTACTTTCACGAAGGAAGGCAAGGACGCAATCAACAATCTGTGGGTCATCTGCCAAAACTAGAGGCAACGAAGGCGGTAGGCCATAGTCGCCACGAAGTGTCAAATGGAGAGGACATTCAGTCAGAATATGAGACACGGATTGACAGCTCCACAATCACAATGTGGTGGATTGTCATTTTGTAAAAGAAATCCATGAGTCAGCCTGCAGTGTCCAAGACGGAGGCAACAGAGGACGATTGATTCTCTCCGGGAAGGGCGTAAAGATGAACTCCAAGCTGCAGTCGTATCTTTGATGGTGCGGAGTTTATTGGAAGGGGCAGTAGCTTTCCAAGTGCTATCCCATGAGGAGTGAAGCAAAGATCTGATCTGCACCCGCAGATCCGCACCCGGAATTAGAAAGGGAGGTGGGCAGCGAGTAATTGCCGATCTAGCCAACCGGTCAGCCTCTTCATTCCCTGTAATACCAACATGGCTTGGCACCCAGAGAAAGGTAACGGAGCAGGCAGCACGATGAAGGTCAGCAAGGAGATCATGGTTGGAAATAACTAAAGGATGGGAGGGGAAACATCGATCAATGGCCTTCAGACTGCTCATGGAGTCAGCACAGATTAAACCACGTTCCACGGCCGTCTGTTTAATAAAACAGAGGGCTCTATAAATTGCCATCAGCTCTGCTGTGAAAACACTGCATGCCTCTGGCAGAGAATGGCATTCCGCCCAAACAGGGGATGTAAAAGCATATCCGGAGTGGCCCGCAGTTTTCGAGCCATCGGTGTAGAAGATAGAGGCTTCCTGAAACTCTTCTAGTACTGGGCACACCAAACGCCGAAAGACCATGGGGGAAATTAAAGCTTTTGGGCCCTGGAAGAGATCCGCCCGAATTAGTGGCCGCGGCACCATCCACAGAGGTGTGCGTACAGTGAAATGGGGGGCGCAATCTAGGGAAGGGAAATGGAAATCTCGGCAAAGAGAGGCAAGCCGCAGTCCGACGGAAATCCCGCCCGCAGCCGGATATCAGGGGGTCGAAGCCCTTCATATGCAAGAAGAACCTGGTAAGCGGGATGAGCAGGATATTGCCGGACGGCGATGGCATAAGACGCCAGAAGCTGATGCCGCCTGACCTGAAGAGGGCAGATTCCCGCCTCAACAAGGAGACCATCGACCAGGCTAGTCGGGAACGCACCTGTAGCCAAGCGGACACCATAATGGTGAACCGGGTCTAGTAATTTCAGGGCAGAAGGAGCTGCCGAGCCATAGACTTGACACCCATAGTCCAATCGGGACAAGATTAGAGCCCGATAGATATGAAGGATAGTTGTTCGTTCGGCACCCCAAGATGCATGAGCAAGGAAACGTAGGGCATTAAGTTTCCTCATACAACTAATCTTTAGATGGCGAATATGGGGCACCCAAGTCAATTTTTTGTCAAAGAGTAGACCCAGAAAACGATGCTGTGCTACAACTTCCAGGTGCTGATTACCTAGGAACAGTTCTGGATCAGGGTGAACTGTAGTACGATGACAAAAATGCATCATCCTCGTTTTTGATGAGGAAAACTGGAAACCATGGGACGTAGCCCACATTGAAGCCCGCCGAATGGCGCTCTGGAGCTGATGTTCAGTAGAGTAAACTGAGTAGGAGCTGTACCATATGCAAAAGTCATCGACATACAATGCTGGGCTTACCAGCGACCCAACAGAGCTCACCAACCCATTGATGGCGATTAGAAAAAGTATAATAATCAACACTGAGCCCTGGGGGACGCCGTTCTCCTGTATTCGAGGGGAGCTAAAGGAAGAGCCAACTCTGACACGGAACAGGCGGTGGGATAAAAATTGGTAAGGAGCCTCTGAGGCCCCAGTCATGAAGAGACCGTAAAATATGATGACGCCAAGCAGTGTTGTACGCCTTATGAAGATCGAAGAAGACTGCTACCAGATGATGACGTTTAGAGAAGGCCTGTCTGATCGCAGTCTCCAGTCGAAGTAAATGGTCAATAGCGGATCGTCCCTCCCGGAACCCACACTGGTAAGGTGAGAGAAGTCCCCGGGATTCAAGAACCCAGCATAATCTGCGGGCTACCATCCTTTCAAGTAATTTACAGGGGACACTTGTCAGGCTTATTGGTCGATAACTGTCCAGCGCCGACGGGTCCTTGCCAGGCTTGAGGGCAGGGACCACAATACTCTCCCTCCACTGAGAGGGGAAGACCCCTTTAAGCCAAATATAGTTAAAAACTTTTAGGAGAAATTGACGTTGTGAGGGGGTTAAGGTGTTTCAGCCATTGATTATGGATATCGTCAGGGCCAGGTGCTGAATCACGAGAAGAGTAGAGGGTCAGCGACAGTTCCCAGTCAGTAAAAGGTTCGTTATATGGGTCCACCTGGTGAGAAGTAAAGCCTAATTTGAAGGTTTCGGCCTGGTGTTTCTTAAGGAGAAAGGTCGCCGGATATGAAGTTGTCGCTGATACATTGGCAAAGCGAGTTGCAAGATGTTCCCAACAACAGATGGCTCTGTGCAGACCCCATCAGGCAGGTCAAGACCAGGGATGGAAGACGGCCGCCAGCTACCTTGGGTAGATTGGAGCATAGCCCACACTCTTGTCAGAGGGACAGAAGAGCCCAACGAGGAGACAAAATGCTCCCAGCATGTCCGCTTACTGTGTTTGATTAAGTAACGAGCTCTGGCACACAGACGTTTGAAATTTATGAGACCAGCGAGGGATGGGTGGCGTTTAAGATGTTGCAAGGCCCTACGGCATTCGCGAATGGCTGCGGCAACTGTTGCATTCCACCAAGGGACCGGCCGGCGAGTAGGAGGGCCTGTCGACCGGGGAACAGCGGCGTTGGCAGCTTGGGTAATCATGTTGGTCATTTGGCTTATAATATCATCTATACAGCCTGAGGGGGAAGATGGGAAAACAACCTGGGATGTATATAGCGGCCAATTAGTACGACGGAAAACCCAGCGGGGTACCCTGGCTCGTGGTAGGTGTGAGGGAAGTGAAAGGATCAACGGAAAGTGGTCGCTATCGCAGAGGTCGTCATACGCTGACCAGTGAAATAAAGGAAGGAGAGAAGGAGAAGTGAGAGAGAGGTCTATGGCAGAAAAAGTGTCGTGAGCAGCACTAAAATGAGTTGGGGAACCATCGTTGAGAAGGCTCAGATTGTGGTCTGCAAGAAACTGGTCTATGAGGCGGCCCCGGCTAGACATATAAGCACTGCCCCACAAAGGATGGTGGGCATTGAAGTCCCCAAGGATGAGGTAAGGAGGGGGAAGTTGCTGAAGGAGGGCAACTAGGGACGCGAGTGTAGGTGGCCTGTCAGGGGGAAGGTAGAGGTTGCAAATGGTTAACGGAATATCCAAGTGAACCCGGACAGCAACCACTTCCAATGGAGTTTGGAGAGGAATCCAGGTACTGACAATATCTGTCCGGACCAAAGTACAAACCCCACCAGACGCCTGGAGGGGACCAACCCGGTTCCGACAAAAAGCACGGAACCCACGGAGGGTCGGTGAATGTGCATTCATAAACCTCGATTCCTGCAGGACAACACAGGCCACAGAAGAAAGTGAGATTAGCTGTTTAATCTCCAAGAGGTGACGGTAGTAGCTATTAGTTCCATTGGATGAACATATCACGAGGATCTAGGCGGGAAGCGAATGGGGTAACGTCTGTCACGCTGCTTTGTCAGCGTCCGTCACCAAAGAAGAAGGGACAACATCCATAAACAGCTGATCAGCCTCAGGCTCAATGGGATGAGCGAGTTGCGAAAGCACAGTCAGCACCTCCGGTGGTACCGGAGGGGGTTTATCTTGTAACTTTGGTTTCTTCTTCTTCTTCTTCTTCTTCTTCTCTTTCTCTTTCTGTTTCTCTTTCTCGGGACGAGGAGGATCCGCCCCAGAGAGAGGACTTTTGTCAGTTAGGTCTGGTACTGACGAAGATCGGGCGACCTTTGAACTAACTGACTGGGAGTCCGATGGCCGACTGGAGGTCGAAGATCTCCGATCTGGGGAACGCCGGGACAGAAGGCCCTGAGATGGGGCACTGTCACTGGCAGGCGACGGAGAAGGGGTGCACTTCTCCGGCTGGGAAGGTGTGGGACACAAAGGGAGGGCTACAGGAGCTACAGGAGAGGGAGATGTGAGGGAGGGGTGAGAATGGGGTGTAGGGGGGAGATGGGAGTGGGAAGGGGAGGGTGAAAGGCTAGAAGATAACCTCGTAGCGAAGGTCATCGCCATCTGCACGGGATGCAGACGTTCATATTTACTGCGGGCCTCAGGGTACATCAAACGCTCCAGGGATTTGTACTCTTGTATTTTTTTTCTCTTTCTTGAACATAGGGCAATCTGGCGACCGTGAAGAGTGGTGTTGATGACAGTTGACACACACTGGCGGAGGAACACAAGGGCTCCCCTCATGTAGTGGGCGTCCACAATCACCGCATACTGGGACTGCTGTACAGCGAGAGGACATATGACCAAACCTCATAAATCGAAAACATCGCATGGGAGGTGGAATGTAGGGCTTCACTTCACATCGATATATCATTATCTTGACCTTCTCTAGGAGTGTGTCCCCCTCAAAGGCCAAGATAAAGGCCCCAGTATCGATGCGGTTGTCTTTAGGTCCCCTCTGAACGTGGTGAACAAAACGTACACCACGACGCTCGAGATAGGCCCTAAGCTCCTCATCAGTTTGAAGGAGGAGGTCCCGGTGGAATATCACACCCTGTACCATATTCAAGGATTTGTGCGGGAGTATCGTTACTGGAATGTCGCCAAGGGTGGTGCAGGCGTGCAAAGCTTCAGACTGGGCTTCCGAGACTGTTTTAAAGAGCAATGAGCCAGATCTAAGTTTACTCATAGATTCCACTTCACCAAACTTGTCCTCTATGGTCTCAACAAAGAACAGCGGTTTAGTGGTAGTAAGAGTTCCTCCATCAGTCCTTGTGCAAACCAGGTAGCGAGGAAAGGATTTTGCTCCTAACCAGCGAGCCTGACCTTCCTCCCAAGGGGTAGCGAGGGAGGGAAACATCCTCGTATCCGCAGTAGCAGCATTAAAAGACCTCTTCCTGTCTTGAGAGACGGCCGATGCACGACCATTTTGGAGTCTAACTCTTTTCATAGTGTAAGACGTCCGCCCTGGTGTCACCCACTCCAAAACAGGGGCTCTCTCCATGGGCGCCACCCAGCCTCAGCAAAGGCCATCTGGCACGATGGCCATTGCCGGAAGTTCTGATACCCCCCGAGGACAGGCATCGACTCCTTGGCTTGCATGGAGAGGTCGCAGCTCTGACACCAGTGTGATCCCTGTGGTGTCAGGGAGCTCAGCCAAAGGGTACATAACAGCCCCCCCCCCCCACACGGACTGGCTACACGTGCTGGGGACCTCGCGGGGGATGGGGGCTACAGCGAGGAAAGGAAGTGGAAAGGAAAGGATAGGACCCACGCCGTAGGGGCTAGGTCGGGAGTTCTTCCCCAATTGGCTCACACAGTATCGGGCAATTTTGTTATGGAAGGTCAAACCCCAAGGGGGGACCAAACTGGGCCAAAAACCGGTGTACACAGCAGACAAAACCAAAATTGCAGAACAATCGGTACCATGGGATAGCCAAGCCGACATCTAGAGTAACACCGAGAGACGGGGTTGGAGAGGGTGGGAAGGAGCAATTGGGATGGGAAGGAGGGGGAACTAGGAGGGGTAATGCAGCCTGGGGAAAGCAGGAAAAAAGGCTGCTATGGCTCGGGGACCCGTGCGCGCCAAACACGTACCCACAAAAGAGCTGTGGGCCCTCTGGGGGGAGGAGGAAAGGCGTTTCTGGTATATCCTGACTAAGAGAACGGATCAATTGGTTTGACACATTCTGAGACATCAAGGAATTGTCAGCTTAGGATTAGAAGGAAGCGTGTGGGGTAAAAATCTTAGAGGGAGACCGAGGGACGAATACAGTAAGCAGATTCAAAACGATGTAGGTTGCCGAATGTATTCTCAGATGAAGAGACTTGCACAGGACAGAATAGCGTGGAGAGCTGCATCAAACCAGTCTGCAGGCTGAAGACCACAACAACAACATTGTAAGTACAAGTTGAACTCCACAGAGGAAGAGGACTAACATTGGAAGAGCCAACTACCATAAATACAATAAGCTAAACCAAAATGGCAATCCTCCCACATTGTGACCTTAGTGTGAAACAGCCTGGAAAATACTTGACTGCGAAGTGAAAATTTCAAGCGAAGCAGTTGGCAAGACTAAGTTACAGACATTACTCTGCAGTGTGCATGTGCGGCAATTGTCAGACACTGAAACACAGAAACAGTACAGCCGAAAATATGAATTGCATTTTCGCAAGTTTGAATTATATGTGGTTCAATTTTATGCTTAAGTGATGGAAATCCCTGTTCTGGGATAAATTAGCTTATAGCAAAACAATTAGACTTTAGTTGGTAAGCATGTAAACAATTACCAAGTT
Organism: Locusta migratoria; assembly: GCA_026315105.1. NCBI lineage: Eukaryota > Metazoa > Arthropoda > Insecta > Orthoptera > Acrididae > Locusta > Locusta migratoria. Next base: position 654,549,860 of record CM048744.1, read on the forward strand.
ACGACAATGCCATTTATTGATCAAAAATGAAGATGGAATTATAACGACAATGAGTAATATAAATTCAAAGTGGTTATTCTGAAAATCTCCATCAAGTTTTCCACCAACATTAAAGAATTTTGGGATAAATTTACCTAGATACATACTTTCGAAGTACAGTGTACTTGCACTGAGGCCATACAATGTGTCGTTCAAAGTGGAAAAAGTTGGCAACTGTCCTTGAGGAGGTATTTCGAGAAACTGCTACAACTCGGTAACCACACAGTATCAACCATTCCTTTTTGAAAGTACAGTGTCATTAAGAAGTGAATACAAATATTAGTATGACGTAAATCATCATGATTATTTTTATAAATATAGGTAAACACAATCAAGTAACTGACATTCCTACAATCTAAAAATAAGATTAGTGTTATATACAATAGATTGGTTAAATATTATTACACTTCTTGCCAGGCTTCAGTGGTTACGTTGGCACTAATGGTAATGGCAGCAACTCATATGACAACTTTAATTAAAACGAAAAAAAAATTTTTCTGAACCGACAAGGGTACATACAAGAACCTGTGAAAGATAGAGCAGGTACAGTGTCAATTTTATTGTGAGTGAAATGAGCATCAATAACAGTTACTATGTAGGTCACGGAAATTATTAACGCAATTCTACACTTCATTATTTATCTGTTGTCAACACTGGAGCCCGGCGAGAAGCGTTGTAAAGTTTTACCGAGTAGATTAGATTAACATTTGTTCCATAGATTGTGAATGCATGTTTTCATAATGGTGTGTAATGTGTCAGTTCAGTAAAAGATAACATCACATGAAATACATTTATTTTCATTTTTTGGTTAGTATTAATTCCTATGTAAAAAATTCATATACTGAGTAGGAGGAGTTATCATTCAGAAATTCTTTTAATTTATTTTTAAATGATGGTTGGCTGTCACAATTGATATTATCTGTTAAGCAACCAAAGACTTTTGTGGCAGCGTAATTCATCCCCTTCAGTGCCAAAGTTAGATTTAACCTTTAATAGTGCAGTTCATCCTTTCTCCTACTGCTGTAGGTATCCACACTGCTATTACTTTTGAATTGGGTTATTAAAAACAAATTTTGTATGAGTTTATCACAATTTTTTTCAGGGCACACAATGCCTGTTGCGCAGCAGCAACGGCTGTCATTACCACAAAACAGCACTAAATGAAATTAACTATGTTATTCCGGACAGAGATTTGAGTTCAGTAAAATTCCAAACTCATTGATTCCAATATCAGACCAGACGGATCCTTAATAAGTTTTCAAATCAAATCTATTAATATAGGCTGTTGAAAATTAAAACAACAACTAAGGAGCATCACAAAATACCTGCTTACATAGACAATCATATGGAGAGGACAGTAGCCCTGCAGTTTCATGAATCAGCTGATTTTTGCAGCTTACCTGAACTACTTCAACTTTCTGCACTCTTCCATATAAGTATTAAGTAAACCATTTGTGCACTGCCCCTCTGATTAATGCCATCAAAAGCCTTTGAGAGATCACAAAAAATGCCAATGGGCAATCTTCGTTATTCAGAATATTCAGTATTTAATCAGTGAAAGCTATTTATAGCATTTTCTGTTTAATACCCTTGCTGGAAACCAAACTGATATTTGTTAATACTTTATTTTTACAAAATATTGTTATCTACTCATAAATACCTAACTTTCTCAAGAACTTTGGCTAAGGCTGTCGGAGGTGAGGTTGGGTGGTATTTGTTTACATCAGACATCTTTTTTATGCACAGGTTTAACAATAGCATATTTTAGTCTATCAGGAAAAAATACCCTGCTCCAGAGAGCTATTATGTGTGTGGCTGAGAATCCTACTTATCTGTTGCGAACAAGCTTTGAATACTTTGCTAGAAATAAAACTGCCATTATAGCATACATAATAACCATGATTATGATAACTAATGTTCAGTATAATACAGGGCATTTATATTGTCCCAGTTGTAATGTATATATCCTATAAAATTCCGTTTGTATGGATTAATGAATGATTCGATACCTTCTATAACCAAGACTATCTACGTATATTGATGTGATTGATTGTGGAATGTGATGATATGTTGGAAAACTATTTTATTACAACAATGACAATATTCTTTGAGCTATTTTGTTAAAACTGTATGTTCAAAACCTGATAGCGGTATTACACAACATTTTAATTCTAACACCAATCTCGTCACTAACATTATCTGATGTCTTCTGTAGTGTATTGACCTTTATGTCATACTTTGCCATAATTACCTTAATTTAAATATTTTAAATAATATAAACAAGTCTGTCTACTGCTCTAATTGTAAATTACTTATGATCCTTTGTATTGTTTTGTTTTGATATGAAAATCCTATTATTACATTTGTCATAATTTTGTGTATCTTTACTTGAGGCAAGATTCATTTATGTTCCACAAACAAATTATTAAAACTGTATTTAACTATTTCCGTGTTCTAGAATGTTCCAGAAAACAATCCTTATATAAGTATACTAACACAAAAATTGTGGTACAGATTGCTAATTTATTCGTACAAGGCCAATGAAAGTTAAATAATTCGAAAGATTGTCAGAGTTATGAATATAAATATTTGGTGTGCATTTAGCCCTTAAAAGTGGTAAAAGGAAGTAGAAATTTTCGTATCTACATTCTCCAACAATAAGTTCACTGACTGGCTATACGCCTTGACCAAAGAAGCTGTAATGCAGCGCATTAAAGTAAGTGAATATTGTGACGATACTCCTGGCCCTCTCATCTCAATGTCAGCATACGTTACCGTCTGTGTCGGAACCGGAATCGTGTGGTTCAATAGTGATACATGTTGCTTGTGAAGTTACAAACGAAACAGCCAGCCTAGGAATCAGTGTAGGAAAGTGTCTCAGTGATACTGTGATTAAAACAAGTGATAATTTCAATTAATTAAGACATTCATATATTTTCTTTCCAGACAGTTCTATAAACAATAGTTTTGTCATTGTATGTTATTTCAATAAACAGACAAACGAATGGTAAAAACTTTTGTATCTACATAAAGACATTAAAATAAATAGCATTGTATATATGTTAGGCTCATAAACAAGTTGTGTAGACCAGCTAATTGTGTAATTAATGTAATAGTCGAGATTTGAATATTATAATGCTCTGTATATATTGACTGACGTGAGATTTTGAACTTATTTTGAGAATTGCCAAGGTAATTGATAGTTCAATATATGTTAGGAACATGTATGATGTACTCGTTAACTAATTGACATTTAACATTTTGGTTTGTTGTCAAACAAAAAGTAGCGTGATTGAAACTTAAAAAGATAGGTGCGATATAAAACTATGGTGTGTATAGTTTTCATTTTATATTGTGATTATTTTTGTGTACATGAAATATTTTCTTTGTGTGTTTGTTAATTGTAAATTAGTATATTCAATTGTTATGAACAATGCATAATGTAAGATCATTATTGCCGATGTTATATATTTGCCTCACCGCCTTGCATGGGGGAGTTAGAGTTTTAGTCGTTTGTCAAGTGCACTGGAAGCTAAGTCAGTCTTTGTTTTGGAATGGAAGTACTATCAACTAAGTTCTGTTGTATTGCGGATGCTTTGAATTTGTAATGTTTTGGTGGAGAAGAAGTTTGATTTAAATTAAAGAAGAAGTGAAAAATTGTACCTACGAGTATTTATTTCTACCACAACGCCCCAGGAGAATAATGTTGCAGCGAGCAGTACCCCCATACATCGAAATCTTGAAAAGCTGAGTATCTCGTTTGGAAGTGGTAGAATGAAATGTAATTACTTAAATAGCATGTAAATGTTACAATATCAAAACATGGAGTACTCCCAACCAACTTTCTTGTGCCGTTCAAATGCTTCATTTTTGCAGTGATTAAGAGTAGTTAAAGGAAATGGATGTTTTCATATGAATGCCAATATAATGGATGATGCGCTGGGAGAGGCATCTAACGGTGCTCGGGTGGAAAGTCGACAATGCCGATATAAATGATGATGCACTGGGAGAGGCATATAGCGGTGCATGGGTGGAACTACGAAGTCTACATGTTGTCAGCTCTGCAATTCTGAATATTGCAGTATTGAAATAACATTATTTCTTGGCGGTGTCTAAATATACGAACACTGAAATTGTAGTTTTATTTCAAATATTAGGCTAATGAAAGTTATATAATTTAAAAATGGCACGAGAAGTATATACATCCGATTGTAGTTGTTATTGTGTCAGGCATTTTCCTTAACACGTAAAAGATACCGTTTCATACCTCCCAGTGCCGGTTAAATTTTACCAAATATCTCAGCGGCCTCCTATGATAATGTTGGCAACAGATGCTGAATAGTGAGAATCCTGTGAATCTTCATTTTAGCCAATCGCTTGACAACGCTGATGTTTTCTCATGGAATCTTCGCTTTATGAGGGCAATTATTTTTACTGAGCGGACAAGGGTACATACAAGAACCTGTCAACCATAAAGCAGGAACAGCATTATTTGTTCACTTCATGGTCTGTGAGATACACTAATCGAGTCATTCTATGTTATTTTTACCAAAATGAGTACAGTTTATTCAAAATGGATAAAGTCAGAAAATATTAATGCATCAACTGTAGCAGGGGATTTTGCTGTGAAACAAAAACAGACATTAGATGTACTGCAGAAAATGTTTAAAGAAATAGGAACTAATTTATTAAAAAAGTTAGCAGACCAACAAAATCTAATTAAAATGAATTAATAAGGGAACTCAAAGATGATCTAATTAATGAACTTAAAATTTCGAGTGAAGTTAATGATTTCAAAACACAATGAAAATTTAGTAAACATTGAGTTAGGCCTAATAAATGAAAGCTATGTAAAGAGTTTCTTTTTTTTCTTCTTCATGAAGTAGAATCAGCAGGACAGACAGTGGAAACAAGTGTTGACTTGGTTAAAGAAGTTAATAAGGAAAAGGTTAAATTTAACAGGTAATTTTGTGAATAATGATACTGTAACAAATGTCATTCATAATTTTGGTTTATTGTCTAAAACTCCTGTAAAAAGATTCCCAGAAAGTGATTTCCACACTGTAGATTTTATTTTAAGCTGTGAAAATAATTTTATTGAATGTATGACTGGTACTGATAAGATAAAATATGTTAAGTATCTCTTAAATCATGAAGCATTAAGTTGGGCTAATCAAAACATAAAACTTTGGACAAATTTTCCAGAATTTAAAGAGATTTTTTAAAATAAATTTTGGTCAGAAAGTGAACACAGTGTTAAAAGTAGATTTTTGTATGGACCAACTTTCAAGGGAAAACCAGGGGCAATGTCACAATTTTGTAAAAAAAGAAATACAGAAACTAATACAATTGAAGCAACAGTTTGACGTTATAACACAAATTCGTGTGTTAAAAAGAAGGCTACCAAAATATTTGCTATGGGAATTAATGCAAGCACCTTATAATGATATAGAAAATTTTTTAATTTTATGTAAAAAATTGACAGACTGTTGAAAAGCAAAGCTCCAATTACAGTAATAAATGGAGTGGGCGTTGGCAAACATGTAATGATTATGGTAATCAGCATTTTAGTGGAAAAAGTAAATACAGAGGTAATTCTAAACAAAGTTTCAAATTTAAAAATATCAGGAACCTTCAACAGAATTCATGATAGGAAACCTAACATTAAGACACAAACTTTTGACAGTAATGACTTGGAAACTGCAGGTAATGCTCAAGAATACAGTTTTGCTAATTATGAATTTAAAGATGAGGTTAATGTGATAGAAAATGACAGCTGTAATGCAGAGGTTTTGGATAATTTTGTATTTGGAAATATTAGTGGTGAACTTTAGAAAAATAATTGTAGACTTGTACCTAAATGTGATCATATATTTGTATCTGAATCTAGAGGATGGTTCGAGAAAGGGTCCTTAAGACTCTGCAGGGTACTAAGGGAGTCCGAATATATGGCATAGAAGTCTCTACGAAAGGGAGAGCAACAGGGCCGAGACATAGAGAAGGTGGAAGAAATTCCTTGTATCTCCAGAAGTTTATACACACAGTTTTCTCAGTGGAGAATCGGAAGCCGTTTACGATGCTCCAGGAATATAGACGGTCAAGACAGCGTTGAAGAGAACACTCCAAGAGACACGTACGCTGGGCGCTACAATAAATTGCGAAATTGTCAACAAAAAGAGATCCGGAGACGTCGGCTGAAAGGCAATCTACGGTTGGATTGATTGCAATGGCAAAGAGCGCCACACTCAAGACGGAGCCCTGTGGTACCCCATTCTCCTGGCAAAAGGTATCTGACAAAACAGATCCCACCCATACCCGGAACTTGCGATCCGCCAAAAACGCTTGAATGAAAAGAGGGAGGCGGCCACGAAGGCCCCATGTGTGCAATGTGCGCAGGATGCCCGCTCTCCAACAGGTATCGTATGCCTTCTCCAAGTCGAAGAACACTGCTACTGTTTGACGCTTCTTTAGAAAGTTGTTCATAATGAAGGTCGACAACGTAACGAGGTGATCAGCAGCAGAGCGGTGTCGACGAAAACCGCGTTGGATATTAGTCAGGAGGCGGCGAGATTCGAGGAGCCAGACCAACTGAGCGTTAACCATGCGTTCCATCACCTTACAGACGCAGTTCGTCAGAGAAATGGGGCGATAACTGGAAGGAAGGTGTTTGTCCTTCCCTGGTTTGGGGATGGGGACAACAATGGCTGCACGCCAACTTGTGGGAACATGACCTTCAGTCCATATGCGATTGTAGGTACTAAGAAGAAAGCACTTGCCCGCAGGAGAGAGGTTCTTCAGCATCTCAATATGAATGGAATCGGGCCCAGGAGCAGAAGATCGGGACAGGGCGAGAGCACGGTCTAGCTCCTGCATGGTGAAAGCAACGTCGTAATTTTCACGATTAAAAGAGTGGAAAGAAGGCGGCCGTGCCCCCTCTACCTGTTTGCGAGGGAGAAAGGCAGGGTGGTATTGGGCAGAGCTCGAAGCCTCCGCAAAGAAACGGCCCAATGCGTTGGAAACAGCAGCGGGGTCCACGAGGACTGCGTTCTCCACGGTCAGGCCAGGCATCGGGGAGTGGACCTTGATGCCGGATAAACGGCGTAGGCCACCCCAAACAACCGTGGAGGGAGTAAAACGGTTAAAAGAACTAGTAAAAGCAGTCCAGCAAGCTTTCTTGCTGTCGTTTATGATACGACGACATTGCGCTCTCATACGTTTATAATTTATGCAATTCTCCAAAGTTGGGTGGTGGCGAAAGGTGCGTAAAGCACGGCGCCGGGCTCTAAGCACGTCGCGGCAGGCAGCAGTCCACCAAGGGACCTGGACACGACGTGGAGAAGAGGATGTACGAGGTATGGAACATTCAGCAGCGGTGAGAATAACCACTGTGAGGTAGTCGACCTGACTGTCACAGTTGGGAAAATTCTGATCGTGAAAAACAGCCACGGAAGAATAAAGCCCCCAGTTGGCTTTGGAAATGTTCCAACTGGTGGGACGAGGAGATGGGGAATGATGCAGGAAGTGGATGATACAAGGGACATGGTCACTTGAGTACGTGTCAGAAAGTGCATACCACTCAAACCGACCGGCAAGCTGAGGAGTGCATATTGCGAGGTCTATATGGGAATAAGTGTGTGTTGTGTCTGAAAGGAAGGTCGGTGCAGACAAGATCAAGGTGTTGGAGAAGGTCCACAAATAGGAAGCCTCTCGGACAAGGTGCCGGAGAGCCCCATAGGGGGTGGTGGGCATTAAAGTCGCCTACCAACATGAAAGGTGAAGGGAGCTGGTCAACAAGGTGTAGCACATCTGTCCTAGTAAGGGTAGATGACGATGGCGAATAGATATTACAGAGGGAGAAGGTAAAGGGCCGGGTGCCCGGTAGACGGAGCGACCCGGTGAAACAGAAGATGGCCGAGGCCGGCAACTGTTGGACGGCGTAACGGATGGGTCACGCCTCGGCGGGGAAGGAGAGGAACTCTTTTTCTTGTCAGCTCTTCTGGAAGAGTGACGGCGGGAAGAGGCAGTTGACGGTTGGGAAGCCTGAGAATGCAGAAAATCCTCACGGACAGGTTCCTTTTTCAAGGTCCGGGCATCTTGTTTAGGTGCCCGCGGTTTACTAGAGGTTGACGAAGACTGTACCTTAGAAGCAGCAGGAGGAAGCGGGGACGTGGAACGGGCAATCTTCGGGCTGGTGGATCGCACAACTGTGTCAGCGAAAGTGAAATCACAAGTCTGGGTACTGGAATCCTTAGTAGGTCGAGTTGAGGTGAGGACCTTACTGTATGTACCCGCTGGGAGGACAGTGGGCTTTCGACTCGCCAACAACTTTCGAGCGGCAGATGTTGATACCTTATCCGTAACCCGAATTTGCTGGATTACCTTCTCATCCTTGTATACAGGGCAGTCGCGAGAGGAAGCCGCATGGTCACCGTTGCAGTTTAGGCAGTGAGGGGATGGAGGTGGGCAATCCCCCTCATGGGCGTCCCTACCACAAGTGACACACTTTGCTGCATTTGGCAATGTTCACGGGTATGGTTGTACCTGTGGCACTGAAAACAGCGCGTTGGGTTAGGTACATAAGGGCGGACGGAGATGACTTCATACCCTGCTTTGACCTTCGACGGGAGGTCAACTCTGTCGAACGTCAAAAACACAGTAAGAGCCGGTGTCAGCTGGTTATCGACCTTTTTCATTACCCTATGGACGGCTGTCACACCCTGGTCGGACATATAGTATTGGATGTCTTCATCAGACAACCCGTCAAGGGATCTCGTGAAGACTACCCCCCCCCGTGACGAGTTGAGTGTGCGATGTGCTTCCACCTTGACAGGAAACGTGTGTAACAGTGTAGTCCGGATCAGTTTCTGAGCTTGGAAGGCACTGTCCACTTCCAGGAACAATGTGCCATTGCGCTGACGTGAACAGGTTTTAACAGGGCCAGCAATTGCATCTACACCTTTCTGTGTAATGAAAGGATTGACAGAATTGAAATCTTTTCCGTCGGTGCGAGAGACGACAAGAAATTTCGGTACATTAGGCAGAGTCTTTTTTTGCTGAGGCGAATCTAACTTATGTTTCTGGGTCAACGTCACTAATGAAGAGAAGGAAGTCATCGCGTAAGTGTCCCCCGTGATTACCGGCGTCTCCGATGGCGCGCTCCTTCCTAGTGGGGGCCCTCTCCGAGGGCTTACCCGCCTTAGGTGATTGTTCACACCTCAGGTCACACCTCCCGAGAACTGACGGAGGGACCAATTGGCACGTTCGGAAGGTACCAGCTCGAGTAATCACCCCTCCCTGGGCCTGGCCTTTACCAGGGGGTACGGACGTGCCCTACTTGTCTACCCGGGGCGGGGAATTATGCGTTACCCCGTCACCTGCTACGCATGATAATGCGTGGGTCGGCCTTCAGACACGCACAGGGAGGAAAGAAGAAGAATAGAGGAAGTGAAGAGAAAGAAGGAAAGAAGTGTCTCAAACGCCGAGGCGGAGACTAATGAGGAGGAAAAGAAGGCTAGGAGAGTACAAGGAGAGAAAGACAGAAACAAAGGGTAAGAAAGGAAGGAACGAAGGAAGAAAAACGGCAACAAGAACCACCGTAGCTCACGAAATATGCCCGTCTCCGGGCGAAGGCATAAACCGGGAGGGAAAGTGAAGCAGCCCGGGGCAGATGAAAGGCTGCTCCGGCTCGGGGCCCCGTGTGCGCCACACACGTACCCACAAAAGAACTATGGGCCCCCTGGGGTGATAATCGGTAAGATGGATGGTAGGGCATCGACCACAGGCGGCATGCGTACCAACACAAGAGTATGTCACGCTGGGTGTTCAATGGTAAGACAGCAGCCTCGGCATGCAGACTTTCAACAGGGCTGGTATAAAATGCACCGGTCGCCATAAGTAATCCCCGATGGTGAATAGAGTTGAGATGGCGGAGAGAATCGACGGCCATGCAGAAGAGTATACAAGGCTTCCGTAGTCAAGCTTCGACTGAACAATGGCCTGGTAAAAGTGAAGCAGGACGGTACGATCCGCTCCCCATGACATGCCACTGAGGACACGAAGAACATTAAGGGATCAGGCACAACGGGCAGCCAGGTAGGCCACATGTGTGTGGACCAGCAAAGTTTCCGATCCAACATTAGCCCCAAGAATTTTGTTGTCTCCACGAATGGGAGAGCAAAGGGGCCGAGGCGGAGGGATGGTGGAAGAAATTCCTTGTATCTCCAAAAGTTGATATGTACCTTTTTCTCAGTGGAGAATCTGAAGGCGTTCGCAATGCTCCAGGAATATAGGAGATCAATACAGCGTTGAAGACTACTCTCCAGGAGACACATCTGCTAGGCGCTGCAATAAATTGTGAAATCTTCTACAAAAAGGGATCCGGAAACTTCGGCTGAAAGGCAATCTACGATCGGATTGATTGCAATGGCAAAGAGTGTCACGCTCAAGATGGAGCCCTGTGGCACCCCATTCTCCTGGCAAAAGGTATCTGACAAAACAGAGCATACCCATACCCGGAACTTGTTATCCGCCACAAACGCTTGAATAAAATGAGGGAGGCGGCCACGAAGGCCCCATGTGTGCAATGTGCGCAGGATGCCCGCTCTCCAACAGGTATCGTATGCCTTCTCCAAGTCGAAGAACACTGCTACTGTTTGACGCTTCTTTAGAAAGTTATTCATAACGAAGGTCGACAACGTAACGAGGTGATCAGCAGCAGAGCGGTGTCGACGAAAACCGCATTGGATATTAGTCAGGAGGTGGCGAGATTCGAGGAGCCAGACCAACCGAGCGTTAACCATGCATTCCATCACCTTACAGACGCAGCTCGTCAGGGAAACGGGGTGATAACTGGAAGGAAGACGTTTGTCCTTCCCTGGTTTGGGGATGGGGACAACAATGGCTGCACGCCAACTTGTGGGAACATGACCTTCAGTCCATATGCGATTGTAGGTACTAAGAAGGAGAGAGGTTCTTCAGCATCTCAATATGGATGGAATCGGGCCTGGGAGCAGATCAGGACAGAGCGAGAGCACGGTCTAGCTCCTCCATGGTGAAAGCAACGTCGTAATTTTCACGATTAAAAGAGTGGAAAGAGGGCGGCCGTGCCTCCTCTACCTGTTTGCGAGGGAGAAAGGCAGAGTGGTAATGGGCAGAGCTCGAAACCTCCGCAAAGAAACGGCCCAATGCGTTGGAAACATCAGCGGGGTCCACGAGGACTGCATTATCGACGGTCAGGCCTGGAATCGGGAAGTGGACCTTGATGCTGGATAAACAGCGTAGGCCACCCCAAACAACCGTGGAGGGAGTAAAGTCGTTAAAAGAACTAGTAAAAGCAGTACAGCAAGCTTTTTTGCTGTCATTTATAGTATGATGACATTGCACTCTCATTCGTTTAAAATTTATACAATTCTCCAAAGTTTGGTGGCGGCAGAAGTTGCGTAAAGCACGTCGCCAGGCTCTAAGCGCGTCGCGACAGGCTGCAGTCTACCAAGGGACCGGGACACAACGTGGAGAAGAGGAGGTATGAGGTATGGAATGTTCGGCAGCTGTGAGAATAGCCTCTGTGAGGTATTCGACCTGACTGTCACAGCTGGAAAGCTGCCATGGAAGAATGAAGTGGCCAGTCGGCTTTTGAAATGTTCCAACTGGTGGGACGAGGAGATGAGGAATGATGCAGGAGGTGGATGACAGAAGGAAAATGGTCACTTGAGTATGTGTCAGAAAGTGCATACCACTCAAACCGACCGTCAAGCTGAGGAGTGCATATCATGAGGTCTATATGGGAATAGGTGTGTATCGTGTCGGAAAGGAAGGTCGGTGCACCGGTGTTGAGGCAGACAAGATTGAGGTGTTGGAGAATGTCCACCAAAAGGGAGCCTCTCGGACAAGGTGCTGGGGAGCCCCATAGGGGGTGATGGGCATTAAAGTCACCTACCAACACAAAAGATGGAGGGAGCTGGTCAACGAGGTGTAACACATCTGCCCTAGTAAGGGCGAGTAGATATTACAAACAGAAAAGGTGGATAGAGTTATGCGGACGGCAACTGCCTGTAACTGAGTATGCAATGAAATGGGATGGTGATAGACGTCGTCCCGAATGAGCACCAGAACCCCTCCATGGACTGGGGTACCTTCCACAGGTGGCAGGTCAAAACGCACAGATGTTTAGTGGGGGAAGTCTGCATGATCACTTGGACGTAACTGTTTCTTGGAGACAAACTAGAAGCGGGCAGTGCAAACGAAGGAGAAGTTTTAATTCCTCCCGATTGGAACAAAAGCCGCGAATATTCCATTGAAGGAGGGCCATGATAAAAAGTAAGAGAAGAAAGGAAGATAAAAAGGAACAAGCAGGTGGGGTCACCTCGACGGCCGCTGAGGACCGGGCTTCGAGGGAGCGCTACTGTCGCTATCTAGAGGCAGAGAGTCATGTTCCATAGGTTCAAACGACACATCTGCCACCTTCCCGAGTTTATCAGGAGGGGCAGCTTCCATCGGCGGTTGCCCGGCTAACAGTAGTGCGTCCCGGCGAGACAGAAGATGATCGAGGCCGACTACTGTTGGGCGGCGTGACGGATGGGTCACGCCTCGGCGGGGAAGAAGAGGTACTCTTTTTTTGTTGGCTCTTCTGGATGAGTGACGGTGAGAACAGGCTTTTTTTTTTGTGGTTTTAGGGCACGCAACTGCTGTGGTCATTAGCGCCCAACACTGTCCATAGTAAAAAAGAACCGGGGTTAGAAATTAAATGGCTTTCGCCATATATGCACGATGTATAAAAAGTAAAACTCTGTTAACCGATTGCGGGTCATCAGCTAAAATGTCAGACATTTCAAATGGGAAACACAGATCATGACGGAGACGGTTAAAAAATGGACATTGCACTAAAAGATGGTTCACAGTAAAAGGTGCATCACAGTGCTCACATAAGGGAGCAGGACCACCACGTAATAAATGCTGGTGGCTAAAACGGCAGTGGCCAATACGAAGCCGGGCCAGAACAATCTCCTCTCGGCGGGAGGGTCGAGATGACGTTGACCAGAGATCAGGCACAGGTTTAATGGCTCGCAATTTGTTCCCTGACAGGGATGACCAATGTAGATACCAACGGGAGATAATACGCTGGCAGATACCAGCGCGAAGGTCATCAGAGCTGGTGGAAAAGGTAGATAGCCGAGGAAGGAGAACTGCTTCCTTGGCAGCCGTATCCGCAGCCTCATTCCCCAACACTCCCACATGGTCAGGGACCCACAGAAACGTCACCGTAGTTCCGCTCGTTGAAAGAGAAGTAAGGCAATTGCGGATGCTTTGTACCAGGGGATGGGCCGGATATAGGATGTGAAGGCTCAACAAAGCACTCAGAGTCCGAGCAAATGACAGTCTTACTGAGCGAGTTTCGCCGGACGTATTGTGTGGCTTGGTATAATGCATACAGCTCAGCTGTAAAAATGGAACTCCACTCAGGAAGACGATATTTAAAAGAGACGTTGCCAAGTACAAAAGCACACCCAACACCCTGGTCTGTCTTTGAGCCATCAGTGTAAATGAACAAATTGTCATCAAATTTGAACCGGAGTGCGTGAAATTCTCTCTGGTAGACGAAACGAGGTGTGGAGTCCTTTGGAAGAGAATGAAGATCAAAGTTAACACGGACTTCGGGGCTTCGCCACGGTGGAGAGATGCTCTCTCCAGTCGAGAAGATAGCAGGCATTGTAACGCCAAGCTGGCCGAGTAGCGAACGCAAGCGTACTCCCGGTGGTAGCAGAGCAGACGGGCGCAGAGCGAAGAGACTGTCAAGTGAGTCGTTAAAAAAAACTGCGTACGTCAGGTGTCCTCGCATGGACGACAAACGACTAGCGTAACGGCTAAGCAGGAGTTCCCGACGGTAAGAAAGGGGTAGCTCGGCGGCCTCGGCATAGAGGCTCTCAACGGGGCTAGTATAAAACGCTCCTGTCGCCAGACGGAGACCTTGGTGGTGGATTGTATTAAGGCGGCGCAGTATGGACGGTCGAGCCGAAGAATAAACGATGCTACCATAGTCCAGTTTGGACCGAACTATGGTGCGATACAGATGGAGGAGAGTAGACCTGTCAGCTCCCCACGAGGTGCCACTTAACACCCGCAGCACATTGAGAGAGCGGGTACAGCGAGCTGCCAAACGGGATATGTGGGGAGACCAACTTAACTTCCTGTCGAGAACAAGTCCCAAAAACGTCGTGGTATCCACAAATGGAAGTACTATGGGGCCCAGACGAAGGGATGGGGGAAGGAACTCCTTCCGCCGCCAGAAGTTCATGCAGACTGTCTTGTCAGCTGAGAATCGAAAGCCAGTGTCCATACTCCACGCGTGGAGATTGTCTAGGCACCGCTAGAGGCGCCGCTCCAGGAGACCCGTTTGCTCAGTGCTGCTGTAGATCGCGAAGTCGTCAACAAATAGGGACGCCGACACTCCCAGTGGAAGGTGATCGGCTATAGAATTGATTGCCACTGCAAATAAAACAACGCTCAGGACCGAGCCCTGGGGGACTCCATTCTCCTTATTAAAAGTGCTCGATAAAACTGAACCAACACGCACTTTAAATACACGGTCTGTTAAAAATTCGCGGATAAAAATTGGCAGGCGACCCCGAAAACCCCATGTATGCAGAGTGCGGAGGATGCCCATCCTCCAGCAGGTGTCGTATGCCTTTTCCAGATCAAAGAACACCGCTACTGTCTGGCGCTTCCGTAAAAAGTTATTCATTACTGAGGTAGATAGGGCAACAAGATGATCCACCGCAGAACGGTGCTTGCGAAACCCACATTGGACATTAGACAGGAGATGTCGCGTTTCAAGCCACCATACCAGGCGCCCGTGAATCATGCGTTCCATCACCCTGCATACGCTACTGGTGAGGGAAATGGGGCGGTAGCTGGAAGGGAGACATTTGTCCTTCCCAGGCTTTGGTATGGGAATGACTATGGCTTCACGCCAGCGTCGCGGAAAGGTGCCTTCTATCCATATGCGGTTGTAGGTGGCCAGTAGGAAGTGCAAGCTCGTTGGTGAAAGGTGTTGCAGCATCGCCACGTGAATGCCATCTGGTCCTGGAGCGGAGGACCGCGAAGACGAGAGTGCGTGGTGGAGCTCTCGTACAGTAAACTCGGTATTGTAGCATTCACGGTTCTGAGAGGTAAAGGGCAATGGAGTCGCCTTCACCGTCCGTTTCCTAGCTAGGAAAGCGTCAGTGTAATGTGAAGAGCTAGAGACCTCTGCAAAATGTCGACCCAGTGCGTTGGCTATTTGTGGAGGATCGACGACGGTGTCAGTTGCGACACACAGACCGGGAATTGGGGAATGAGCCATAGTGCCCGAAATTTTTCGAAGGTTACCCCAAATGATGGAGGAAGGGGTAGACCTATTGAAAGAGCTCGTGAATGAGCGCCAACTGGCGCGTTTACAGTCGCGAAAGAGGCGACAACAATAGGCCCGCAGCCGTTTGTATCGGATGCAGTTGGCGAGCGTGGGCCGTTGTTTGAAGATTCTAAGGGCACGTCGCCGTGCTCGCAGAGCGTCACGGCATTCTGCGGTCCACCACGGGACAAGGGGACGACGTGCGTGGGAAGTCTTGCAGGGGATGGAACATTCCGCGGCTGTCAGAATAACTGTGGTAATGTGTTCCACTTGGTCGTCTATACTAGGATAATGGTAAGTACCAAAATCCGCCAGTGACGTGTAGAGCTCCCAGTCCGCTTTCGTTAACTGCCAGCGGTGTGGATGCTCAAGGGTGTCAGGCATCATTAGGTGAATTACACACGGAAAATGATCGCTCGAATGTGTGTCTGAGAGAGCAGACCATTCAAGACGCCGTGCCAGCTGAGCAGTGCAGATAGCTAGATCTATATGGCTGAAAGTATTTGTGGTGTCTGAAAGATAAGTTGGTTCACCAGTGTTAAGGCAGATGAGCTGAAGGTGGTTCAGTATATCTGCCAGGAGGGAGCCCCGTGGACATGGCCGTGGGGAGCCCCAAAGGGGGTGGTGGGCATTGAAATCTCCCACCAACAAAAACGGACGCGGAAGATGGTCAATAAGATCTAGGAGATCTGATCTAGTGACGGGAAAAGAGGAATGAGCGTAAATATTGCACAGTGTGAAGACAAATCCAGGAAGGTATATCCGGACAGCAACAGCTTGTATTGGAGTACACAAAGGGACCGATGTACTGTGTACGTCATCCCGAATAAGCAACATTACGCCCCCGTGGGCTGGAATTCCTGCCACTGGAGGAAGGTCAAAGCGAACGGTAGTGTAGCGTGGGAAAGTAATTTGAGTACCAGGGAGCAATTTTGTCTCCTGTAGAGAGAAGATGATTGGATGATATGTTCGCGTTAGAAGCTGCAGTTCTGTCCAATTCGACCGGATACCATGAATGTTCCATTGAAGAATATCCATAATGGGATAAAATGAGATGAAGATGGACATCAGCTCGACGAAGGCGGCGGGCCACAGTGCGAATGTTCGCAACTGGTGGTGTCAGACAGGAGGGTCTTGCTCCATATTCTCAGAGGTTACCACAGCAGCTGCGTGAGTGTGGTCGGCAGCCCCATCTTTGGCTGATGCACCTGGAGAGACTATAGGCTTCCAGGGGATGCCATCGTCACATTGTGAGGTAGGAGGGGGGAGAGTTTTCCCCCTATTTGATTTCTTGGAGCCCTGGTGAAGCTCCTTGGTTGGCTCAGATGTTTTGGTAGGGGTGCGGAGGAAATCCTCGCGCGAATGCTCTTTCTTAGACTTTCGCGTCTCTATCTGTGGTTTCACAGCTGAAGATGATGATTTGGAAGAGGTACTCACACTTTTCGTTGAACGTGACGCCGTTGTCGATGTAGACTGTTTGACAACTACTGTCGTAAACTGTAGGTCACAAGTCTGTGTGGCCATATCCCGTGTTGGTGGAGGTGTTGCAACTACAGTACTATAGTTACCACGCGGCGGGGTCTTGGGCTTACGACTGGCGTACATCTTACGTGCAACTGGTATGGGAACCTTTTCCTTTACACGGATTTCCTGGATGGCTCGTTCATCGGCAAACACGGGACATTCCCGGGAGGAAGCAGCATGATTCCCGTTACAATTGATGCAATGAGGGGACGGTGGTGGACAAATCCCCTCATGGGCCTCTTTACCACAGGTGACACATATGACTGGGTTCTTGCAAGACTGGCTTGTGTGGTTAAATCGATGGCACTGATAACACCGAGTAGGGTTAGGGATATAAGGTCGTACTGTGATGACCTCATACCCTGCCTTGATCTTCGGCGGCAGAGCCACTCGGTCGAAGGTCAGAAACACTGTGCGAGTGGGCACTACAACATTGTTCTCTTTTTTTGTCACCCTGTGTACTGCGACGACGCCTTGAGCTGCCAGATATTCTTTCACTTCATCCTCAGTCAGACCGTCCAAACTGGCCGAGAAGACTACCCCTCGGGAATAATTGAGGGTTGGATGGAGCTCAACACGAACCGGGTAGCTGTGGAGCAGAGTAGCCTTAAGCAGCCGCTGTGCCTGGGAGCCACTTTCTGTTTCTAACAGTAGTGTTCCATTACGCAGGCGGTTGCAGGTCTTAACTGGGCCGGCAATGGCATCAACCCCTTTTTGAATAATAAATGGGTTCACCGACGAAAAGGATTGTCCTTCCTCAGTACGGGTCGCCACAAGGAACTTTGATGTCTGTAAATTTTTCTGTTCAGACACACTATTGTCTAGTACATCCATTTCTAAAGGCTCTTTCCATTTTCTTTTTTTTAGAACCATCGCGGTTGTATCCCCCACGATTGCCAGTGTCTCCGATGGCACGCTCCTTCCTGCTGGGGGCCCCCAACGGAAGCACACCCACCTTGGGTGATTGTTCACACCCCAGGTCACACCTCCCGATCGACAGACGGAGGGACCAATCGGCGAATCGGGAAGGTATCAGCGCAGGAAATCGCCCCTCCCCTGGCCTGGCCTTAACCAGGGGGTACGCATGCACCCTATATGCCAGCCCGGGGCTGGGACTTACGCATTACCCAGTCACCCATATGGGTGGCCTTCAAGTGCATACAGGGAGGAGGAAGAGAGAAATAGTAGGAGGAGAAGCCTCAAACGCAGACGCGGAGGCAAAGAAAGAGGTGAAAGAAGACTGTAAAGCCAAAAGGGTCAGAACTTCGGTTCCCCGAAGGATGCACACACTCGGTCCCCAAGAGAGGGGAAAAGGACAGTAGAAGAAGCGTCATGTAGCACGGAAAGGAAGGAGTGCTACAAAGGCTGGGGCCCCGTGCTCGCCACGCACGTACTCACCACAGAGCGGTGAGCCCCCTGAGGGGTGAGAACAGGCAGTTGACGGTTGAGAAGCCTGAGAATGCAGAAAATCTTCACGGGGGGGGGGGGTCCTTTGTCAAAGTCTGGGCATCTTGTTTAGGTGGCCATGGTTTACTAGAGGTTGACGAAGACAACTTTAGAAGCAGCAGGAGGAAGCGGGGACGTGGAACGGGCAATCTTCGGGCTGGCCGATCGCACAACTGTGTCAGCGAAAGTGATGTCACAGGTCTGCGTACCTGCATCCTTAGTGGGTCGAGTGGAGGTGTGGAGGTGAGGACCTTACTGTATGTGCCCGCTGGGAGGACAGTGGGCTTTTGACTCACCAACAACTTTCGAGCGGCAGATGTTGATACCTTTTCTGCAACCCGAATTTGCTGGATGACTTTTTCATCCTTATATACAGGGCAGTCTCTAGAGGAAGCCGCACGGTCACCGTTGCAATTAAGGCAGTGAGGGGGCGGAGGTGGGCAATCCCCCTCATGGGCGTCCCTACCACAAGTGACATTTTGCTGCGTTAGGGCAAGATTGACGGTTGTGGTTGTATCTGTGGCATTGAAAACAGCGCATTGGGTTAGGTACACTCTTTGACAAAAAACCTGGCCGCCGGCCGGCCACCGCTGAGCCTAAGTCCGAGCCGATCGCGAAATGGGACAATAAAAGTGGCCGCACTGATTCTCTCTAAGTCCAGCTATCTGCACAATCTGGCAACACTGCAGACTGCGGGAGTACATACAGTACTTCTTGAGTGCAGTTAGAAGATAACTGTCAGCTACATCCGTGGTCTTGCGGTAAAGTGCGCGACTTGCATGTTCAGTATTAGCGATCGAAACCGACTGTTGTCAAAAATTTTAAATTCACGTCACTCGTGCATGCTGATGCCACATGTGTAAGGCGAGCGTATGTGGAATGTATTTAATTTTTTGGTACTCTGGTAATACCATTTCGGCCCAATAACATTGCTCCCTCTGGCCGCAGCACTTGGCAGAACTCTCCGCAGCCCACTCGCCGGCAGCAGCGGTGGCAGCGCTACACAGCGCTGCCTCGCCCTCTGCCCACAGCGCCTGCCGCCGCCCATCGCCCTGCATAGTTAAAATGCTGTAGTGTTGCTAAGTGGTGATCCACAAAAAAGGTTGCGATTCGTATTTCACAGAGGATATAATGAAACTGACTACCTATTTTTAATTATGAGCATATAATACATTGTTGTGTTGTGGTCTTCAGTCCAGAGACTGGTTTGATGCAGCTCTCCACCCTACTCTATCCTGAGCAAGCCTTTTCATCTCCTCATAAGAACGACAACCCACATCCACTTGAATCTGCTTACTATATGCGTCTCTTGGTCTCCCTCTGCGATTTTTACCCCACACACTTCCCTCCAACGCTAAATTCACAATTCCTTGATGTCTAAGAATGTGTCCTACCAATCTATCCCTTCTTTTAGTCAAGGTACGCCAGAAATTCCTTTTCTCCCCAATTCGGTTCAGTACCTCCTCATTAGTTATGCGATCCACCCACCTAATCTTCAGCATTCTTCTGTAGCACCACATTTCAAAAGCCTCTATCCTCTTTCTGTCCACACTGCTTATCGTCCATGTTTCACTCCCATGCAAGGCAACACTCCATACAAATGCCTTCAGAAAAGACTTCCTTAGGCTTAAATCAATATTGGATGTTAACAAATTTCTCTTTTTCAAAAACGCCTTTCTACCCATAGCCATTCTGCATCTTTTATCTTCTGTACTGCGACCATCATTTGTTATTTTACTGCCCAAGTAACAAAACTCATCTACCTCCTTTATTGTTTCGTTACCTAACCTAATTCCTTCAGCATCACCTGATTTTCTTACACTGCACTCCATTACCCTAGTTTTACTCTTGTTTATGTTCATCTTATATGCACCTTTCAGCACACTGTCCATTCCGTTCAATTGCTCTTCCAGGTCCTTTGCTGTATCTGACAGAATTACTATGTCGTCGGCAAAACGCAATGTTTTTAATTCTTCACCCTGAACTTTAATTCCTTCTCCAAATTTCTCCTTGCTTTCCTTTATAGCTTGCTCAATGTACAAATTGAACAACATTGGGGAAAGGCTACAACCCTGTCTTACTCCCTCTCCAACCACTGCATCCCTTTCATGCCCTTCTACTCTGACAACCGCTGTCTGGTTTTTGTACAAGTTGTAAATAACCTTACGCTCCCTATATTTTACTCCTGCTTGCTTCAGAACTTGAGTTTATTCCGATCAACATTGTCAAAAGCCTTCTCCAAATCTACAAAAGCTAGAAATGTTGGTTTGCCTTTTCTTAATCTATCTTCTAGGATAAGCCGTAAAGTGAGTATTGCCTCCCGTGTTCCTACATTTCTCCTGAACCCAAACTGATCTTCCTCGAGGTCGGCTTCTACCAGCTTTTCCATCCTTCTGTATATAATTTGCGTTAATATTTTGCAACCATGACTTATTAAACTGATGGTTCTGTAGTTTTCACACCTGTCTGTACCCGCTTTCTTTGGAATGGGGATTATAACATTTTTCTTAAAGTCTGAGGGTACTTCACCTATCTCATACATCTTACACACAATGTGAAACAATTTTGTCATGGCTGGTTCTCCCAGAGACTTCAGTAGCTCTGAGCAAATGTCATCTACTCCAGGGGCCTTGTTTGACTTAGATCTTTCAGTGCTCTGTCAAATTCATCTCTCAGTATAGTATCTCCTATTTCATCATCATCTACATCCTCTTCCCTTCCTACAATAGTGTCTCGAAGTTCATTTCCTTTGTAGAGCTCCTCTATATACTCTTTCCACCTTTCAGCTTTCCCTTCTTTGCTGAGAACTGGTTTTCCATCAGTGTCCTTGATATTCATAGAGCTGTTTTTCTTATCGCCAAATGTTTCTTTTATTTTTCGGTAGGCTGTATCTATTTTTCCCCTATTTATACATTCTTCTACATCCTTGCATTTGCCTTCTAGCCATTCCTGCTTAGCCATTTTGCACTTCCTGTCAATCTCATTTCTTAGTCGTCTGTACTCCATTTTGCCTGTTTCATTTACTGCATTTTTATATTTTCTCCTTTCATCAATTAAATTTAGTATCTCCTGTGATAGCCAAGGATTCTTTGTAGGTCTTGCCTTCCTACCTATTTTGTCCTCTGCTGCCTTCACTATTTCATCTCTCAATTTTACCCATTCTTCCTCAACTGTTTTATTTTCCCCTGTTTCTGTCAATTGTTGCCTGAAGCTCCCTCTGAAATTCTTAAGAACTTCGGGTTCCTTCAATTTATCTAGATCCCATCTCCTTATTTTCCTACCTTTTTGTAGTTTCTTCAGTTTCAGCCTACAGTTCATAACCAACAAGTTATGGTCAGAGTCTGTATCTGCCCCTGGGTATGTCCTACACTTCAAAACCTGGTTCCGAAATCTATGTCTTACCATTATAAAATCTATCTGGTATCTTCCGGTGTCTCCTGGTCTCTTCCACGTATACAACCTTCTTTTGTGATTCTTAAACCAGGTGTTTGTTATAACTAAATTATGTTCCGTGCAAAATTCTACCAGGCGGCTTCCTCTTTCATTCCTTTTGCCCAGACCATATGCACCCACTATCTTCCCTTCCCTTCCTTGTCCTACTACCGAATTCCAGTCTCCCATAACAATTAAGTTTTCCTCTCCCTTAATTGTCTGAATAATTTCCTTTAGCTCCTCATATATTTCTTCAATCTCCTCATCATTGGCAGAGCTAGTTGGCATATAAACCTGTACTACTGTTGTCGGTGTTGACTTCGTATCTATCTTGACAACGATAATGCGATCGCTGTGCTGGTCTTAGTAGTTTACCCGCATTCCTATTTTCTTATTCATTATCAATCCTACTCCTGTGATACCCCCAATTGATTTTGTATTTATAATCCTGTACTCACCTGACCAGAAATCCTGTTCATCCTGCCACCGAACTTCACTAATCCCCACTATATCTAACTTCAACCTATCCATTTCCCTTTTTAAATTTTCTAATTTTCCTACTCGATTAAGGGATCTAACATTCCACGCTCCGACCCGTAGAATGCCAGTATTGTCTTTCCTGATGATCACATCCTCCTGAGTAGTCCCCGCCCAGAGATCCGAATGGGGGACTATTTTACCTCCGGAATATTTTACCCTAGAGGATGCCATCATCATATGTTCATACAGTAGAGCTGCATGTCCTCGGGAAAGGTAACGGCTGTAGTTTCCCCTTGCTTTCAGCCGTTCGCAGTAGCTGTGTGGCAAAGCCACATTAGCTGATGTTACAAGGCCAGCTCAGTCAATCATCCAGACTGTTGCCCCTGTAACTACTGAAAAGGCTGCTGCCCCTCTTCAGGAACCACACGTTTGTCTGGCCTCTCCACAGATACCCCTCCGCTGTGGTTGCACCTACGGTACGGCTATCTGTATCGTTGAGGCACGATCTCGATCCTTTTCCTTTCAGAAAAGCCTTTCATGTAATTTGTTATTGTCATCAGTTCATACGTTTTCATCAAGACACAATATGTAACTCAATAAAATGTTTTAGTGTCGTAGTTTCACTCTGTACGGTAAATGTATAAGCTAAATTATGTGAATACGTTTCAGTGCACGTTCTAAAGCAACACAGGCACATTGCAAGTTTCGTGTCTTCATGTCTCATTTCTACAGGAGATATTTCGCATCAATGGAGGTGAATTCGAATTTCTTCAAAGGCGTTTGTATGGTGAAGCAAAGAAGACATCTAATACCATTTCCATAATTTGAAGTCGACCTTTCTGAAAGACTTATCGTATAAAGCTTTTCTTATGATTATGTTAAAGAGTTTCTTCTTCCAATCTGCAGCGTATAAAGTAAAATAAAACAAAATAAAACTAAACTCCATCCCCAAATGCAATTTCTCCAACCAGGATTAGAACTGCCACCTCACACCAGGCTTGCAGAATAAGACACAAGCAGAACCACACAGCCAACCACACACTGCCGCATAATGCCCTCAGTCTCTCACATATTCAATGCTGAGCCTCTAACGCATTGTGAAAGATAACTTGAAAGTCACCTACACAAATAACTACATTCCTTGAGTGCAAAAGTTAAATTTCTGTCTCTCATTTCACGTGGGCATTACACATCATGAGTCATGAAAGTAGAAGAGGAATGTCAAGTGAACTTAGCGAGACAATTCAGTACCACTTGCAGAAGTAACTGCACTGTCACAGTGTTCCTTTATACCAGCAGTGTTCCTTTATACCATCAGCAACGATGTTGCCAGTTGTTAGCTGTACTAGGAAGACCTGTGTAGCGATAAGCTACGCGAAATCGCGTACGTTTCATGTGGGCTTCTATCGGGGAGTCGCGCATTTTGATTAATATGCGGCGCTCTCTCCTGATAAGTTCCATCGTCACATATAGGATGCAAATATTTAATTCATCCAATGAGGCCGAAACTAGCGTTTAAATTTTTGAAGCTTTACTGCATTATATTTTCAGCAAATGACTAGAGACAAAAATACTGATATTGTGATTGCAACATACGGCAGGGGGGGGGGGGGATTACGCGTTACCCCGTCACCTGTTACACAAGATAATGCGTGGGTCGGCCTTCAGACATGCACAGGGAGGAAAAAAGAAGAATAGAGGAAATGAAGAGAAAGAAGTGTCTCAAACGCCGAAGCGGAGACTAATGAGGAGGAGAGGAAGGCTAGGAGAGTACAGCAAGGAGAGAGACAGAAGCAAAGGTTAGGAAAGGGAGAAACCAATGAGAGAAACTACTACAAGGAGCCACCTTAACTCGCAAAGGACGCCCGTCTCCGGGCGAAGGCATAAACCGGGAGGGAAAGTGAAGCAGCCTGGGGCGGAAGAAAGGCTGCTTTGGCTCGGGGCCCCGTGCACGCCACACACGTACCCACAAAAGAGCTGTGGGTCCCCTGGGGGGGGGGAGGGTGTTCCTGTGAATGGGTATGGGTAGAGGTTATACCTGACAACCAGAATAAATTAATAATTTGTTCCTTTTATCATCCTCCTTTCTCAGACAATTTGATTGCAGAAATGATCGAAGAAAGTTTGAATAACATTTGAAAAACATACCCAAAGCATACGACTGATAGCATTAACTGGCTGGAATTAACTTACCCTTAATATCTTGGCAAAATTACATGTTGAAAACTGATGACAAGAATAAAACATTGTCCGAAATTTTAGGGGAAGCATTCTCTGAAAATTACCTAGAGAAGTTAGTTCATGAAACCAATAGCAAAATACATAGTTGTAAAAGCACATTTGACCTACTAGCAATAAATAATCTGGTGCTAATAAAGAGCATCAAAACAGAAACTGGGATTAGTGAACACATAGTTGTCTTAGAAAGACCATCTGATTTTCTAAATCAGAAACATGAAAATTATATTTAAAAAAAGCTTATGAAAATTTGATTTGGACTAATGCTTTCCTGAGTGAAAATCATCAGTCCAACAATATGAGTGCATATCAGACAAGGCTTACATTTAAAGAAATAATATCAACAGCTACTGATAGATTTATACCCAATACATCTACATGGATACTCTGCAAATCACATTCAAGTGCACTGTAGAGGGTTCACCAAACCACTTCTATGATATTTCTCTGTAGTTCCCTACTCTGATATCTCCCAGGAAAAAGGAACAACTAAATCTTTGTTTTTGATCCGATTTATTTTATTATGGCTGTCATGTGTCCCTACGTACGTGGGTGCCAACAAAATATGTTCGCATTGTGAAGTTTGTGAAAGGAATTTTGCAAATAGACTTTGCTGCAACAAATAATGCCTTTCTTTTAACGATTTCCACCCCAACTCGGGCATCATTTCCATGACACTTTGTCCTCTATAGCCCGATAATACAAAACAAGCTGCCCTTCTCTGAATTTCCTCTAAATCATCTACCAGTCCCACCTGGTGTGGATTCCACAATGTGCAGCAATACTCCAAAATAGCATGCACAAGGGTAGTTTAGGCATTTTCTTTAGTAGCACTATTGCATCTTTTAAGTGTCCTGCCAATGACACCGACTTTGGTTCACCTTCCATACAATATTTTCTATGTGTTCTTTCCAAATTCAGTTGCTCATAGTTGCTATTCCTATGTATTTAGTTGAATTTATGGCCTCAAGGTTTGACTGATTTATTGTGTAACTGAAGTTTAACGTATTTCTTTTAGTGGTCATATGGATTACCTCACACTTATTAATATGGGTCAACTGCCATTTTTTTTTCTTTCTTTTTTGCACCATGCAGATATCTAAATTACTTTGCAGCTGCTTTTGATCTTCTGGTGACTTAATAACCAACAAGTGTCAGCATAATCTGCAAACATTGTAAGAGAGCTACTCAGATTCTCTCCTAAATCATTTATAAAAATTTGATCTAACTTTGCAAGATGTAGATAAAAACAGTCAAACAACACTCAGTTATTTCTAAATCAGCATAAGTTATGTGAACGATAAATATCCTGCAGCGTACAAACATCTAATAAATCCTCTTAACAGTTTGAGGATTCAGAAGTATTTAACTTATGCGCTTTAGAGAAGAATTAAATATTGATAAACACAGAACAGTTAAGTTTTCTAGAGCAATACATAAATTATTTTATCAATATTTCATACACAATGAAAACTGGAATGACCTCTACCATTAAAGTAGGTATACACAGAATGTAACAAAGAAATACTGTAAAGAAACCCTGACCTAGCCAGTTCTGGTGAATACAAAGACCTGGTTAAATGTTACACACCGTACCACCCTGGTGGCTTTGGACCACATGGGAAGCTATGTTATGTTAATCTACTTCTCAATCACAGTCAACAGCAGTATGTAGGAACACATGTAGTAGTGAAAAAGAGAAGAAATTGTACGAGTTATTCCCCATACCAGTACATAGCACGGTTTTCCTAAGATAAAAAATCGGATATGAGATTAATTCTCAGGAGTAACAATTGCCTGGACCATATGAATAAAAAAGAGCACATGCCCCAAAGAAAATTTTCACAGCAAAAGAAAGTTCAGTGAGTAAATTCTCTCAATTTCGTATGAATAAAAACTTCAAAGCATATGCTCTCAGCAGAAAGTTCATTCTCGCTACCTCCCCTCCTTGAGTAAGTTCTCCGTATGTCATTTCCAGCACAGAACAGCTGTTTAATCGTGTATTTCTTGAAACTAGCCCAATCAACCTGACTATCAGTTAAACATGAAGTATGCATCTGCATATACAGACAGTGTAGCATGTTTAGATATTAATTTGCTGTGAATGAGCATATTATTAAGACTGGATGTGCACTTACTACAAAAATGTATTCTTTTGACGTTACAGTATTTGTCACGTGAGAAACTTTTTTGTTATTGAAGCTGGGTTAGTACAGTTTATGAACGAAATGTTAAGAATGCATCACATATTCACCTGTCTCAACGTTGAATGCTGTCAGAGCTACCTATTGGTCTGTTCCTAAAGGCCATGCGAGTGTGTTACAAGAAATGAGTTGCTAGGAATGTAATTAATCAGTTATTAATTTTCCTGTCTTGTCTACTTACTTCTACTTGGTACTGCAGCAATATTTATTTTGTGATAGAAACTGAAGTCCTGGGATGCAATTTATTTGGAATAAATGTAACGCCTTACAAATAGATCCCAATTAAAAACATTATTTTGCTATGTTTAGCTGTTTACAACTAAGTATACACTTTAAACAAACGTGTAAGCTGAATCCACTTGTGCTTCATTTCTTTGTCGGCAATGAAAACATTCCTCTCACATCACTCTCATTACATAAAATACTTTAAGTCATACTCACGATTTTTCTGAAGGAAGCTACTGGTCAACAAAATGTTTTTTATTTGCATTAACTTTTCAGATCCCCCTCGTTTTCTTAAAGACTACGTATAAAGCAGGGTGACCAGACGTACTCTATATAGAGTATAAGTACTCTTTTTCATCTTCTCTATGAGCTCTACACTTCCCCTTCCCCCGTTGCACTCTTTCTGAACTTCTCACAGCAGACTTCTCAAATTTAATGACACGATGATGCAGTGGATAGGCACCCCAAAAACACAGACAAGCGTGAAAACAGAAATAAGTTGTAGGTATGTACGAAAAAAATAAATATAAACATGAACGGATCAATCCCAAGATGTAATATTTGATAGTCCTGTTAGTGTTGTGTGGTATAGTATTTGCTTGTGACATCTCTAGTATTTAAATTTTTATTTTTTATCTTGTATAAAATTGTGAGCTATACCTCCGGTCATTTACGTCTGTATTCGGTTTTTGCAGCCTTGGCAATAGCCACACTATTATTTAGCTGTAGTGCACAACAGTTAACAGTTCAATGCTATAATCATAAGACAATGTTGAATGTACGTATTTGGAAATGAATAAATATTACATCTTTGGACAATTCAATTGATATGTACTGTTTTTCGGTTAGAAAAATATGGTCACCCTGGTATAAAGGAACATATTTTGCCGTCTAAGTAACAAATGTTATCATTTTTATTATAACTACAGAAAAACTTACCCTTCATAGAAGTTATTCACCACGAAGTATGCTAGAGACCTCACGTCTGAAATCCGCGAATATTCTCCAGTCGTGAGAAACTACTCTAGTTTTATTCATACGGAATTGGAGAATGTTCGCTGTTGTGAGCAACTACCTCCACCCTCTTACTCATGCTCAGAACTTACTCGGCCGAAGTATATTCTCCGACTCCCTAAACGTACCTTAAACAACGTGTACTTGATAGCATGAAGAACGAATGTAATGCCCTATTAACAACGTCACACAAACCACTGTTTTTAAAAGACAAACTGCAATGTAAATTCAGAACATTTGTAATATTTTCTTACTTAGTTTTCAGTTTTTCATGCCAGTAACACTAGAATGAAGTTTAAATTAAAATGTAGCCTACACTCCTGTTACAATCACTTAAAAACCAATGGATTGAAAACTCACCTTTATGGACATACGAGTGTTCTTCGAACGTCTGCTCCAGGCCAATAGTTTTCAGCAGTCAGAAGCCACAGCAACACAGCATAAATGATCAAATATGAAATATGTACCCCGTATAATTTTCCTCATCTAGGAGACACGAATGTTAAACAACTACCTCTCAATGCTTTTCAGCACAGGCAAACGCTTCTAAATCTAAATACAAAGCACAAAGAAACGCGTGGATTTCAAGCATCCCGCATATTCCAAAGATGTTTGTAAAGTAGCTTCACTAAGCAAGGATTTTCGATAAAATTCAAAGAGTATAAACGGGGTGGTATATCACGACCAAGGAGGTTAAAATAGGGGGAGATGCCTTAACGCAATAAACGTGAAGCCAGCCGTCCGCCATGTTACGGTGATCAAAACATTGTGGTTTGTGTTGTGTATGTTGCTGTTATTCTCCGAAATAGTAACGTTATTTTGTGAAGAAAATGGTTACTTGTGCTGCCTATGGGTGCACAAACAGAAGTGGGAAGTCAAATGCTACTTTTCACAGGTAAATGCAATAGCTAAACTACAATATTTCTGGTTTAAATATGGAGTGTGATTTCATTCACCACCTTAAAATTTTTATGTACATAGGTTTCCGAAGGACAGCGCAAAGAAGAACATATGGGTCAAGGCATTGCGACGAAAAGACTATGAACCAACAGAATATAGTAGAATATGTTCAGACCATTTCAGGGAATCTGACATAGATCGAACGTCGAAATCGTGTGTTCGCATCAGAGACGGCGCTGTTCCTTGCATATTCTCGTCTTTTCCCGCATACATGCAGAATGTAAGTTGTTCTAATGTTTCACAAATGTTTGTAGTGTTTTAAGTGCACGATTACTTTTCATGCCACATAATTTTTATTACGTTTCCTTGTTGGCATTTCTAGTTTCACATCAGCCATCCGTGACTTATTTCCGTTTGTTTACGTTTCAGACAATCCAGTGTTCGATAATGCTACTCGCAAGAAATCATTGAATGTTTTAAACGTATGATTTTTTTTAGTGTATAAATGATCAGTGTGTTTTGTGTAGCCCTGTATCTATAGTGTTGGACTTTTTTTAGTTTCTTAGGGAAGGTAAGTGAATAGTGTTCTGCACTCTATATATAGACTATGTGCACACGAAATGGAAGAGTAGTTTACAAAGGCATTTGAGAATGCATAGGAAATTGAAGAAACGAATTAAAATGTAATTGACCTGTAGATCCTACTTGAGAATGTGTGTGTATACATTTTGTGTTTGTGCTTGTCATGTAATTTATCATGTCATTTTTTGTGACTACTTCATGTAGTGAATGTAATCATTTGGCTAAACTACAGACGAATCTGTTACAACAAACTGTACTTTGTGGCATTTACATCGATTGGCTAAGCCAACTCAAATCCATATTTTCACCTTTCGAAATAACCTAGATCACAGGCTATGGTACAAACTTTGTTCAGCATGGTTTGTTTTATTTCTTATGAAAATCCATTTAATCTTATGTGCAGTTGTATTGCTGTTCATGTCTTCAGGAAATGTCAGGTAGTGAAAGATTCTGCCGGGAACCTGTTATCTGTGTTGGCTGATTCTAATTTGATTTGTTGCTCACAATAGGTATATAGAAGAAGTTGTTTATTTTGTGGTAATATTTCAGTAGTTGCAATTTCAGATCTGTCCCTATGAGAATTGGTCATCTCCTCCAAACATATGGTGAATTGTTGTTGGCCTATCTCAAAATTATTAGTTTTAGACCATAGTACTTTATTATAGCATTTTGAATATTGTTGCATTCTTGAGCAATGTTTGTAATGTTTCAGGTTACAAAAGAGAGACGTGTTTTGCAGAAATCAGGACAGGAAGTCATTGTATCTGCAAACCAAAGTGAAAATCATGAGGAACAGTCTTCAAGTTCCCATGAGGGTAAGTTTTACACTGACTGTAAAACAACTAGTGAATTGGATTTTTCTCCTCTCTTTTTATGACTGAATTTGTATGGTAGTGTCACAAGAATACTGTACAGTATACCTGCTAGTCATGTAGGCATGTGGGGGGGGGGGGGGCATTTATTTCTTTTCCATAACCATTACTCCTGAAAGTGGTGGTGGTGATAAAAATTTGCTGTTCAATTCTGATTATTTTAATTTATTAAAAAATATGTAACATGTTGATAACTTTTAAATTTTATTAACCTCTTTGTTTTTAGTGTTACCAAAAGAAGTTCCACTGAATCCAGACACACCACATGTTGACCCTATTGTCCAAATCAAGAGGAAATTGGACACTGTATGTGAAGCAAATAGACAGTACCGGAAGAAGATAAAGGTTCTTCAGCAAGCAAACCGTCGCCTAAAGAAGAGAAATGCTAACTTGACAAATGTTATAAAGTCTTTACAGAAGAAGAATTATGTAGATGATGAATGTGTTTCTGTTTTGAAGAGTGTGTCAGGAGTGAGTGAACAGTTACTGTCACGTCAAATTGCAAAGAACACAGGTTCTCCTCTTTCTAGAAAATATGACTCAACCTTAAGGTCCTTTGCCTTAACATTAAATTATTATTCGCCAAAAGCATATAATTATGTGAGGACAACATTTGATACATGCTTGCCGCATCCTCGGACAATGTGTAAATGGTATGAAACTGTGAATGCAGCACCGGGCTTCACGAGTGAGGCATTTAGTATATTGAAAACAAAAGTTGACTCCAGCAGTTCAGAGTATCCTCTCCTGTGTAGTCTTCTAATGGATGACATGACAATCAGGCAGCACATTGAATTTGATGGAAATAAATATTATGGTTATGTTGACGTAGGTTCCACTGTTGAATCGGATAGTTTGCCAGTTGCTAAAGAGGCAGTGGTTTTTATGCTTGTGGGCATAAATGGCAGCTGGAAACTGCCTGTTGGGTATTTTTTAGTTGCAGGTATGAGTGGAGCCCAAAGGGCCAATTTAGTAAGGAACTGCATTGCTCTGGCAGAGTCTTCAGGTGTCAAAGTTGTATCTTTGACATGTGATGGCGCTGCATCAAATATTGCCATGGCTTCGTCTCTCGGTTGTTGTCTTGACACGTCAAATTTATGCACAACTTTTGTTTCTGATAATCACAACTCTGTGTCCCTTTTCCTTGATCCCCCGCATATGCTAAAGTTAGTGCGAAACACTTTAGGTGACAAAAAAGAACTGATTGATTGTGATGGTGGTATAATTGCGTGGAGGTACATTGAGGCTTTACACAGACTCCAGGAAAGTGAGGGTGTCCATTTAGCAAATAAATTACGGGCACCTCATATTAATTGGGTGAAGAACAAAATGAAAGTGTCATTAGCAACTCAGTTATTTAGTGATTCAGTTGCTGATGCTGTAGAGGTAGCATCTTCCCTAGGTATACCAGGTTTTTTTGGTTGTAGTGCTACAGTTAGATTTATAAGAATAATGAATCGCCTTTTTGATATACTGAATTCAAGGAGCATGGCCCAAAGTGGATGGAAAAAACCAATTAATGCTGCAAATTATGAAGAAGTAAAAAACTTCCTTACTGAAGCAAGGCAATATTTGCTTACCCTAAAATTGAAAGCTACCAATGAACTAGTCATTCTGTCAAACAGAAGAACAGGGTTCATTGGATTTATAGTTTGTATTGCAAGTTTGCAGCATCTTTACGCCAAACTAATACAAGGTGAGGGATGTACACCTGTACTTAAATTTTTGCCAATGTACAAATGCTCGCAAGACCATTTAGAAGTTATGTTTGGCATAATAAGGTTTCGTGGAGGATGGAATAATAATCCAACTGCCAGGCACTTTATGTCGGCATATAAGAAAATCCTTGTACAGCATGAGCTGAGAGACTCTCAGAAAGGGAACTGTACTGAACTTGATTATGTACCTATCCTTACTGTCCCGAGCACATTAACACCTGTGGAGTGTATAAATTTAACAACAAACAGGAAGTGCCTGCTTTCAGCAGAGTGTGGCTATAATGACACCAATGACCATGACTACATCCCAAGTAATGATAGTCTCTCTCATGTTTCTGTGTGTGTTGCAGTATACATAGCTGGGTTTGTAGTTAAATATTTGGAGGAGAAAATTAAGTGTGAAATCTGTGTCACAGCTCTGAGAGGTGGTGGTACCCATCCTTCTTTCTCCCTGATACAGAAAAAGAGCCGTGGGGCACTTATTATGCCTGCAGATGATGTTGTTGAAGTGTGTATTACTGCAGAGCAAGTTTTCCGGTACAGCAATAATGGTGGAAAATATATTTGTCCAAAGAATACAATTGATGTCCTGGTAAATGAAGTTCTGAGTATGTGCATAAATAAGCCATTATTCCTGAACTTGAGTACTCACATGAAAGACCAACTGCCTCTGGACAATCATCTGGTTTTACTTTTAAAAGCCATTGCTAGAAGATACTTACAGTCGAGAATGGCCCATGGTGTAAGAATGCAAAATGACTTTGCCCATAAGAACAAAATTAGATCTCAATATACAAAACTAATTATTTTTCAAGGCCAATAACATATTATTGGAGTTAAAAGTAGATAAGACTAACTGGGTTGCATTCCAGGAATATTTTGTTTTATGTAAACACACATTTTGTTGATTTATTTTCTTCCTGTTTATTTGCCACTTTCTCCTATCATCACCTCTTTACAAATTTCTTTTCTCCAGTCCTCTTCTCCCCTTTTTATACACTTGTTGCCTTATTTTGTCATGTTCTCCATTTTAATTAGCTACAGTTTTGTAGTGTATACTGAAGAACAAGAAACTGGTGTAAAATTAGTAACATTTGTGACTGCCATGAGACTGCATAAATAAAATTGCCATAGGACATACTGTAAAAGTTTTGTGGTTAGCACCATTAAATATTTCTCATTGTATAACATCAGTTTATCTCAGTTGTTAATCAAATCAATCTTCAGTGCCATTTGTTGCTTACATTAACATTTATCAATAATATTTTTTTTTTCAAACTGTTTTTAAATGTGCAAAGATGTGTAATTTTTGTGAACTGTTTTAAGTGCTGTCTTATTTGAACTGTTCATATATTGTTGTATTGTAATTTCCATTGTGTCATTTTGAGAATGACACTACCACACCAAGTTGTTCTCTGAATTATGATAATTTTATGCTACATGTTAACTTTGTGAAGTGAAATAAATATTGGATATTGTGTTGTAAATAACTTGATCATTTAAGTGTGCTCCCCATTGTGCAAACTTCTTTTTACAGATTTCATCATTGATTGTAGGGATTATTATCATAGCTACCTCTTTCACCAGTAATGAATTGATAGACTGTCAGCATTGCAAGGTTTAGAACATTTTTTTAAATTTCGTATACCAATGCACAGTTTAAGCAGTCCAGTTTGCTGTTTCACTGTCAAAGAACCCATTCAAAGTGTACCGTGGTTTTGGCATAAATTGTGTGATATTGTTTCTCAAAATTTTACCTGTTCCAGGGACTGTATTTCAGTAATTAGTAGGCTGAACTTTGTAATAATCACTGCTCGTAAAATGTCACACGTTTTGGAGTGTTGACTGCTTGACATGTCTGTATTCTGTTCTTTGTTTTTCTTAACAGTCACTAGACAGTGGAAACCATATTGTCATCACTACTAAACACATGAATGTGGGTTTGCAGTGACCTAGATTTATCACACACTTGCTGGGATTGTCTGTGCAAATTTCAGAAAGGTCACATATACACCATGATAGATAAAGTTCTTTTTGGCTGCTTCTATGTCCTTCCTATAAAGTATTTTTGCCTGTAAATATTTCCTGTAAAACATTTACTTAGCTATGGGATCTGCTGTTTTAAAAAGAGCATGTAATAAAAGTAAAATGATTTTATTTATTTATTTTTCTGTTCACCCTTATACCATATACTTATATACTCATATGGTACAATTTTGCACATATCAGAATTAAATCATAGCTAACATGTCATTAAGAATCATAAAAAGGTTGTATTCATGGAAAAGACCTGGAGACACTGGAAGGTTTCTGACTGGTTATTTAAAGGTAAGACAGGTGTTTCAGAATCAACATAAATAATCATAAAAAGGTTGTATATATGGAAAAGACCTGGAAGTTTTCACATTGGTTATATAAAGGTAAGACAGGTGTTTCAAATTTTAAACTGTAAAAGATTTCCAGGGAGTGGATTCAGACTAAAGTATTTGTTATGAATTGTAGATAAAGTTGAACTGTTATAAAACAAGCAGAACATAATAATAATTGACAACTGTGTCAGGAAAGTAGTCATTGCAAAGGGAATGAGACAGGGTTCTTAGCCTCTCTCGTCTTTAATCTTTACATTGATTAGGCTGTAGGGAAGACCAAGATTTAGAGGAGGTATTAGTTTGGGGAGGAGAAACTTGTAGGTATTTAGATATGTGGTTACCTTGTTGAGGTAAACCTCACCTCCAAATGATAGATGGTTTGCTACAAGTGGCCCATAACAACTAGGTTAATAAATTCTCTCCATTACTGAAGGGTATATTGGAATCACAAAAAGTAACCAACTCTTAAATATAACTCCACACAGAACACTTCAAGTCATTTTGTTAAACATGGAATTTTCTGCTGAAATATACTGGTATAGATAGCCTATGCCATCAAAGGAAGCAAATATTCTGTACCATGCACTTACCAAATATAGGTACGGTATTAGTTACAGTTATAGTTTCAGTCCTCATAATCAGCTTCTTGTGCTGATAATTAGTGCTTACTCAAATCATAACACACCTGACTTCAATTCATTTATAAAAAAATGACAACAAATCTATTTAAAGATGAATCCTACAACATTGTACATAGGCACTGTTTATAGCTATGGCAGTCGTATTCTGATTTGCTTTTCCCCCTAGCTGCTTCTGGTGTCTGTCTGTCAAACGAACCTATTTATCAGAAATCTTCACCATCCTCTGGAATAAAACAAAAACCTTTCATCAAATTTTTCGATCATATGTTGTTACACTAAACTTTTTGTCTTCACACAGAGTGAACACTTAGGCCTACTCGGAAACTTACCAATTGTTTCTTGTTTCAAGCTTTTCTTCTGTAAAGTTTGTTATAGTTAGGAAAGGAAGCTAAAGAAATTTTGAGGAGTTGTGCCTCTTTTGATACTGCTCACAAGTAAACATATCCTTTTTTCGCTATTCAATATTCGTTGTCGTTGCCCTGTATCAACTACTGTTTTAATCTTGCTCTTAGATATATCATTTGCAAAAGTATCAAGACCTACATTATGTTTGGTGCTGTGCGACTTAAAATCAAGCATTGTATGTATTCTAACATATCCAAAATTAAAAAAAAAAAAAAACACCAAGTATCTATCACTCAGATGGTTTATGAAGATGGAATAAAGATGTATGAAGGTAAGGTGTAAGTTTTTTGTGTTTGTGGGAAAGGTTAATTGTACCTTAGGTCAATAAGTGATCGGATAGTTCTGTTACTATGAAGTAATACAGCTAATTGACATATAATAATCGAATGTTTTGACACAATGCAGTCAGTATATAATGAGTAAAATTTCGCCTCAGCAAATAGTTACCTGTATGCTTATAAATATTCCTCCTCAAATGTATTTTGTTTATTGGTATATACTCTACAAATATCCATGTGAAGTCAGTGGCTTTAATGACAGAGCAAACGACAGTGTTTTAAAGGAGGTAAAATTTTTCATGTGAATTTTAGTTCTTAGGACTAAAAAGCACTATTTAAACGCTGACATTATGGAAGTCACTGATTTTTTGTAGTGAAATTATCGTAAAAATAATGTACTGTGACCTCCTACTGCCATGATGTTGCCCATGTTTAAAGAGTGAATTTTCGCATAAAAATTAATTTGCTAACTTTATGATAAGGTGGACTTGTCTACAAAAGTGTGCTGTATTTTCGTACTTACTCAGATATGACTATCAATTCTGTGGCTTTAAGAACAAACTGCAAGTTTGAGCTATTACTGCCGAGATGTAGATCATACTTAAATAATAAAATTTCGCATCATATGTTTAGTTCCCAACTGCCTGATTATGTGGCTCTCTCAACGAAAGTATGTTGTAACTAAATACGTACTTAAATGTGAATGTCAACTTGGCGGGTTTATGTATAGAGGGCAAATCACATACAGGATTTTAATGGAGAAACGTTTGTTTTGATCACCCCAAGATGGCGGACTGCCACGCCCCCTGGCTTCAGCCAATCGCTACACACGACATACGTAACGCCATCTCCCCCTATTTTAACCTCCTTGATCACGACACACGTGCGCCTAGGGGCACTAGGGGCCGGTAATACGTGGGAACCCGGTATCTGGCGCGTTTTTCGCAATTTCCGATAGATGTCTCTACGGTCATACTACCGTGTGCCCTTGCGATGGTATTTGGCGCGCTTTTTGGAATGTAGCGCAGAGCCATTCGGTGTTGTTCGTAGCAATAGTGATGGAGGAAGTAAAGAGTATCGTGGAGTGCGAGAAGAGTGAAAAAGATTTTACTAAAATTCCAGCTCTTACATCCCATGTGAGATGGATCCAGGAGACACCTCCTTATCGCTGTGACGTTTGCACGAAAACGTGTCGTGATTCGTATGATTTAAAAAGGCATGTTTGTATAGCTTATGGTTTATATTAGTGCGATGCATACAGGGAACGACTCGCATAAAAGATCGAAATCATGTCCAATTTGCGATTGCAAAATTAACAAGAAAAGCGCTGCAGAACATTTTCAGAGTCATGAGTTTAGAATAGAGGTAGAAACGTTAAAGTTTAGTGATGTTGCAACTTACGAACAGTGGAAGACTGTAATCGAAAAGGAAACGAATTCCAGGTTTGTTTCACAACAGCGTCAGATAAATGGTGTACTGTACGGGAATACTGCTGTCACCGGAGTGGTTTTTTCAAACCAAGGGGGCAAGGTGTCCGTTCATTAAAAGTAAAAGGGTCAAATAAAATAGGTGGATATTGTCCAGCTTCAGTAGTGACACAGTCATTACCCAGTGGGGAGGTTATTGCAACTTTCCAAAAAACTCATGTACAGCACGAAAAAGAAGTTGGCAGGAATTTGCTTTCAAATGAAGAAAAGGAAGAATTTGCTAGTAAAATTGCTATGGGTATCCCGATTAATACAGTTCTGGACGAGATAGTGACTAATTTTGAGGGTACCTTGTCTAGGAGACAATTGACGACAAGAAAAGATCTGTAAAACATAATCCAGCTCTATAATTTGAAGAAAGACGGTGTTCTGAACAGTGAAGATTGTCTCAGAGTGGATTCTTGGGTGGCCCAAATGAACGCTAATTCTGATGTTGTAAGACTGTACAAGCCACCAAGGGCGCCTATACCCTTGGGCAGGGGGGGGGCGTGGCCCCCCCCTAGCTCTCCAGAAGGAAAAAAAGAAAAACAAGCTGTAGCATGAATTTTTCTGAGAAGAAACGAAAAAAAAGTTAGGATTATATAGAAGTGGTTCAACAATAAAATATTATTACATAATGATGTTTACACAACTGTATTCTTCGGTATTATTATTATTTTACATTAGTTGGTGCGGTCTCAAGGTGCGACGTACAGCGATAAAGAATGCGCAAGCGTAACGTCCTTACGAGTCTCCCCCTTTGCCACGCGGCGATACAACGCTGTGAGCTCACTATTGACACGGGCGATTACTTCATTTCATTAGAAGGAGAGTGAAATAGGAGTAGAGCCGTGCAGACGTTTTTCAATTTTAGTCGATTTTTTAAATCTTAATCTTAAAAATGAATGAATGCATTGAGTTTGTAATAATTATAGCTTGCATAATTCGAAGAGTACTTAAAAGGCGATATCTTAGCGACACAGCTTGCATCGTTTCTGTATCGAATATTTAATTGTACGACAGACAGAAGATTTTCTGAACTTGCATATTGGTAGTATAATCTACGAAAGTTTTTAATCTGTGCGAAGAGCACTGATTTTAATTCATTAAATTGTTTCTTGATAACTTAAGTATGTACTTTTCTGTATCCATTTCTTAACTCACCTTACACAGTGCATCTTTCGTCTTAAATTATTCTGCAAGTACTTGCGGAAAGTGTGTAAAATTAACTTGCCCAAGCGACTTGCAGAAGTAAACTTCCCCAAATTTTTGATCTAATGCAAACACTTCAGCAAGTGCTTGATGTTACTTGCTAAATGCCAGTGGACCCAAAACGTTGCAGGAGCAGGCGCGCAGTGTACTATGTAAACGATGATAAGATGCAATTTATTACTACTGCTTTACCAGACTTACACAAGGCCTCTGAGCCACGCGCAAGTATTATTATTATTATTTGTTTCGTAACACAGTTGAAAAGCGACAATCTCTATGGCTCTCTCGTTTCCATATAGTGCACAGTAACAGAACACCTTGCAGAATACCTAATAATCGGATTAACAAGTTAGTGAATCGGTTAAGAGACATTGAATATAAAATCGCCACTGAGTGCTTGGATAAATGTTTGTTTTGCGTATTTCGAAATTTTGGTGTGTCAGCGTGAGTAAGGGGCCAGCAGTGACTGCCGAGCGAACAGAAGGTAGTGGAAGCAGGCTCTGGGCAGACTGGCCGTAGCGCAGCCAGAGCCCGCGACATCGGGCAGGTAGTTGGCGTGACGTCACAAGTTGACAGCCGCCGCCCGCCATGTCCAATGGTCTCCCCTGGGACTGACCTGGGGGCAATAAACCACCAGGTAAGCTTGCCGCCAGACATCCGGTGTGTGACCCACGAGTTATCTGTTAGCGACCGTGCTAGTGTGAGGAACATTGGCTGCGTGAGAGCTTTCCTTCTGTTCAGTGTTGTGCTTTATATTAAGAAACTCCATAATCTTGACGGACATACTAGGTAAGTACAAACATTATTTGCATAATCATGAGTACCATTTTTTCATGCTGATACAACCAGGTATTCTGCCGGTTATTCACCTGCAACTTCGACGCGAATAACTGGCTTAATACCTGATTCTTACAGCATGATAACGCCTAGCCGGAAAAGCCAGAAACATTACATGTTTTCATTGCTTTTGAAAACAATATATTGATTTGTTACTTCTTGTAAGTGGGGTGTGTTCGCCGACTTAATCGCCACAGCCATCTTCTTCTGCAGGCATATCTTGCAGAAATAACTCAAATTCCTCAGATATATTGTTATCAGCTAATGAAGTATGCTAGAGGGCATCTTTAAAATGTGCATTTTTGTAACAATCTGCTTCGTGTAAACATACAAGAGATAAAATGATGAGAATTAGAAATAACTTGGTAATTACATAACCGGACGAGGTGCGAAGTAAACCGCTGCTGCAGTTCCAGGAATAACGTATCGTTCTGTTTCACCTGTTGGTGCTACAATTGCTCTGACGCAACTAAATAATTATTAGAAATGTATCAGCAATTACATAGCTATAAGCCAGCCCGCCCAATTTTGGCTTAAGGTCCGGCGCACACTTGACGCAGCACAAGTACAGCAGAGGCAGAGGAGGAAAAAAAGTTCAAATGTTCGTGAAGCTTATGGGACTTAGCTGCGGGGTCATTAGTCCCTAAGCTTACAAACTACCTTATACTGTGAAGTTGGCACGCCCTTTTTCTAAAAATATATGTTTGTCAGAGTTCTAGACAGATACGCAATAGTTATGGAGTTCTTTGTTCTAAATTTTAATAGTTCTGCAAAATTTCCTGGAGAAATTAAAAAAGAATTAGATTAGCGGAAAAATAGTTCTGATTACAGCACTACAGCTCCCAAAGAGTTCTACAGGAAATCCTACTGACATTTCTGTGTGCAGGTTTATGAGATAACTGCAGTAATGTGGAATTAATTTTCACGCTAATGTGAAATTGACACCAATTTTTCGAGAAATATACATTGTTTTTGGGGTTCTGTGTAGATATTCTATACTTCTAGAGTTCTTTTTACAAAATGGAATAGTTCTCCCCATAATTGCCCGGAATAAAAATTGTGATAGCTGAAAAGCTGTGAATTTGGGCCCCTTATTCGAGAAATACACATTTTTTTACTTAGATCTTGATAGATGTTCTATCCACTTACATTCACTTTATTGTTTTTACGGCTGATAATTCCTGCTTACTGTATATATTTTTGTTTAAATAATGAAATTTATCCTGAGTTTCAATTTCGGCACCTTCCATCCATTCCACGTTTGTCAACATAGTAATTTATCTGCAGAGACGCTTCACACTCTGCTAATCGTCTCTACGAATTATTGTTAGTATTTTACGCTGTTATATTTCCCACCGTTATTTCTCATCCGGGCTTTGATAAACATTAAACTTTTTTTCAAATGGAAATGCAAATTTCATCTTCCAGTGTAGCAGCTTGGGTATGAGTCCTTAGCATGGTGAGTTTCGAAACGGGGAGGATACGATCCATCTTTTGCATATATATTTTTTAAAGTCACTTAACAGGCTTAAATGGCAATTTGCTCATGAAAGTTCCCCAACATGTTACAATGATTTTACATGTTTTCTTAACAGGCTTAAATGACAATTTTTCACCAACATGAAAAACAAAGTGTTGTGCCATTTGACAGGTTTACTGAGGTTACTAGCATGTTAAAGAGGTCTACTACGCCGGCCATACATGAATTGTAATCAACAGTACATTGCGGCTTCAATACTTTTGTCGTTAGTCTTCCTATTCATCTTCCCTATTGCATGGATTTCTGTAGTGTTGCAGGTAGACAACATTAAGACTTCTCTTGTCGCACCACTTGATGACTAGCAGTGTGTCAGTTTACACAGACTCGACTCCGCTGTTATATTTCCCACCGTTATTTCTCATCCGGGCTTTGATAAACATTAAACTTTTTTTCAAATGGAAATGCAAATTTCATCTTCCAGTGTAGCAGCTTGGGTATGAGTCCTTAGCATGGTGAGTTTCGAAACGGGGAGGATACGATCCATCTTTTGCATATATATTTTTTAAAGTCGCTTAACAGGCTTAAATGGCAATTTGCTCATGAAAGTTCCCCAACATGTTACAATGATTTTACATGTTTTCTTAACAGGCTTAAATGACAATTTTTCACCAACATGAAAAACAAAGTGTTGTGCCATTTGACAGGTTTACTGAGGTTACTAGCATGTTAAAGAGGTCTACTACGCCGGCCATACATGAATTGTAATCAACAGTACATTGCGGCTTCAATACTTTTGTCGTTAGTCTTCCTATTCATCTTCCCTATTGCATGGATTTCTGTAGTGTTGCAGGTAGACAACATTAAGACTTCTCTTGTCGCACCACTTGATGACTAGCAGTGTGTCAGTTTACACAGACTCGACTCCTCCTCGTTTTAGTTTCTTCTGTGACTTCGGCAAGTTGCACCTTTTGCTACATACAGTACCGCATGCTGCTGTCATGTAGTTGTGAAGACAGAGGAAGAAATGTGGGCTTGTATGTATACCAGTTGCTGACAGGGTATGTCCGCGTTGACAATATGGCTTCATTAGTATTGCTACTATATGGCCCTATTACCTAAAATTATGCACTTCATTGTCTGTTTGCCTGTGAATATGATTTCCAAGACGTATTAAGTTTTACTGTCGCAAAACACAAATATCTTCATTTCAGATCTACTTCATTTTAAAGGAAAGAATGGTTAAAAATAGATGCGGTCTTTGAACAGGAATAGGCTTCCGCTGATGCAGAGTTCTGTTTTACATACGGAGTAAACGCGGTACGCGTAAGAACTCAATCTACTATATTCCCAATTCCCATACGGGAGTTGTGTACGTGAGAGATGACCTCTACTGTTAAAAGTGGCACGAACTGATGGATAAGAAGGATGTATGAATTGAATGTGTTGGAAGTATAAAGAGGGAGTCAGTTACAGTGTCTGACTCAATGGAACATGCAAATGCAAGTGTAAGGATGCGATGCACCACTTGTGATGATAACAGGTTTCAATAGTTTCGTCAGTAATTTAGATCACAATACCCCAATGTAATTTTTGTGAAGCTTATAGCTTGTTATATGTATGACGAGTGGTAGATGTTTGGGACACCTTTGCTGTGGAAAGCTCTTCAGATAAAGATTGTGATTTTTTGCTGATACTTCAGACCTATGGAACTCTTCTAAGAAGAATTCTACAGGACTATTTAAAATTTATATGTAGAAGTTCTGAACTATTGCATACTTGTTAAAAACTCTGAAAAAATGTGCATTTCAAAAAAAAGGGTTTCCAACTTCACAGTACATTGAAATTGATCCCTTGTTATTGCAATTATCTGGTAATGTATAGTCTGCATGAAAAATTGTCAATGGGATTTTTCTTAGAATTTCTTGGGAGCTATTCAGAGCTGTAATAAGAACTATGTTTCCACTAATAGGCAAATAATTAATTTGAAAAACTCCAGAACTTCTGCATATCTGCCTAGAACTCAAAAAAAAAAAAAAAGGGGGGGGGGATGCCGACTTCACAGTTTTGTGCAAATGGATTCCCCATTATTGCAATTATCTCATAAAGTAAAACATGCACACAAAATGTCAGTAGGATTTCCTGTAGAACTCTTTGGCAACTATTTAGAGATGTGATCAGAACTATATTTGCGCTAGTAGGCAAATAATTAATTTGAAAAATCTAAAATTTGTTGTAAGTGTTCCTATTTTTTTTTTCGCGAAATTTTGCACAGCTATTTAAATTTGTAGAGAGAACTCCAGAACTATTGCATAACTATTTGTACAGTTTCCAAAAAAGGGTGCCAACTTCACAGGACTGACTTCACGCAGCGTAGGCACAGCATAGGCAGGTCAAAGTAGCGTGTAGCGCTCTCGTAAGACAGCATGCTGCAAACCTCTCGATGCAGTTACGCTTAAGTCCAGAGTCTTGTGTGTGTGTGTGTGTGTGTGTGTGTGTGTGTGTGTGTGTGTGTGTGTATGGGTCTATGTTGATCAAAAGAGAAAAGTGACGAACATATGTAGTC
The DNA here is from genome assembly GCA_026315105.1 of Locusta migratoria. Classification (NCBI taxonomy): domain Eukaryota; kingdom Metazoa; phylum Arthropoda; class Insecta; order Orthoptera; family Acrididae; genus Locusta; species Locusta migratoria. The sequence continues at coordinate 654,593,170 of CM048744.1, forward strand.
TGTGGAAGTTTCTTATCAGCGATCCAGAGAACGCTTCCGACTAAACAGATTGCAATTTAAAGGAAGAAAGATTAGTGTTTGATGCCCCGTCGACAGTGTTGTCATTAGAGGTGGAGCTTACGCTCGGATTGTTTGGGTAAGTGTGGGGAAGAAAATCAGCCATGCCCTTTGAAAGGAACCATCCGGGCATTTGCCTGGAGTGATTTAGGGAAATCACGGAAAACCTAAATCTGGATGGCTGGAGGTGGATTTCAACCACCATCCTCCCGAATGCGAGTCCAGTGTCTTATCACTGCGCACCTCGCTCGGTAGGCAGTTCAAAGAGAATCACATACTGATAGAGAAGCAACGTAACTTGTGAGACGCTATACCTACTAATGTAAAATATGGGATAACTTTTCCGTATGTAATTAAAATCAGATTTAATTTTCTGTAAATTCAATAATTGAATGAACCTTTATACACCTGACATTTTTAATCATGAATGTGGTGCAGTTTGTACGATCTGTTAACACCTTACTTCTCAGTGACACCTATGAGGCTTTTGACACGTCGTTGGTTGAAAGATAAATCAATATGAAAAATTTATGCAAATCAGAGTGTTCTTGCATTTGTATGCGAAGAATCCTATTTACTGTCTCTTCATTTACACGTCTTCATTGCTCTACATGGGTACTCTGCAAATCACATTTAAGTGGCTGACTACATAACATTGGCGTCTGCTTTATTTCTTCTTCTTCTTCTTCTTCTTCTTCTTCGGTAACAGCTGTTCTTGTATGTTCACTAATTTATTACAGTGCGTCCCTGTTCTGTCTCTGTCATAATTTCTGATGATATCAGAAACCATCGTATTTGTTAACAGTAAAGGTAGAGTAGTACTTTTCAATTACTGAATTTTGCAAAGTATGAAATTCAGCTTGAGGAGTACTGAGAAGAAACATTACTAGATTTCTAGATCATTCATTAACTATGGTGTAGCAGCGGTTCGGTAACTGCACGAAGGCGTGGACATGTATTTCCAGAATTGGAAGAAGGCCCCTGATGATAAAGGAAATCGTTGCGCACCCCTCCCTGTTTAGCGAAGCTGATCATTCAGAATTTGGGAATTTTAGCTTATACAATTCTTTCATATCTGTCACAAAGCTTACTGAAACCAGGGACTACGAAAAAATACAGTCAGCATCTTAAGTTGATGACTCTCTGGGTCTTTTCATTTTCGTAAGTTGTTCATTTGCAGCTTAGTAAGTTGGAAGTACACGAAGAAAAGAAACACGAGGCAGCTCCGCACTCAGCACAGAAGGCGGCAATAGCCGCGCATGTGCCGCTTAGTTGCCGACCGCCTCAAAAATCAAATGTTTGTATAGTCTACGGGACTTAACTACGGGGTCATCAGTCCCTAAACTTACAAACTACTTATGAACTACTTACGAACTAGGACGGCACAAATATCCATGTCCGAGGGGGGATTCAAACCCCCGACCGTAGTGGCCGTGCAGACCGTGACTGGAGTGCCTTAGTCCCCTCGGCCACCGCGGCCAGCCCGACCGCCTCACTACGCGTCAAAAGTATCTCACTTACGTATTTTCTCAAGACTGGAAAGAGGTATGGCTCTCCTTCCACCATTAAAAACAATTTCAATATGTTAACTATATTTCATACACAGTAATGTATGGTGTAAAATGCACCAAACACAAAATGGCCAACGACTACATTTTTCACTGCAAACTCTTCAAAATATGTGCGGCATTGTAATTTAGTTTTTATCATAAGAATAACAATGGGCAATAACTACAAGAAAATCAGTCCAATATCATGCAGTGACTTTTGGTTTATAAGATAGACAAAAATTATTTTTTTCTACTGAATGGTTTCTGCAATATCCGAAAACAGTGCTTTATTTTTTATTTTATTATTTATTTTTTTTAAGGAAAAAGTAAAGGACTTAGAGAGAAACTAAATACAGAGAAGGACGAAGCTTATATTCGTCTACATAAAACAATTTTTTTCGAAGCATATCGGATGACTTGAAATTTCACTTTGCGGCACAGGTGGAACAGAGGCGCAGGAAAACTGTGTGCCTCGCACAACTGGACAGAGGCCTGACTGAGGAATCGCCTGCCCTCTGCTACATCTCAGCTGTGTTAAGTGTGCGGCAGGCTGTGTCCTATTGGAAAGCACGGTTTAGAGACGGCTGGCTGCCTATCCTCTGCTTGTGCTGCGTCAAGTGTGCACCAGGCCTTAGGGGGATTACTCTAACACATCTGATATTAAGTTTCCTTTTAATTATTTCAGAGATGGATATCAGGAACTTCTTTGGACAGAAAGGTGCTTCTGCTACACATAAAAGGAACCTCAGTGACTCATTAGAAGTTCCAGATCCAGTACCTTTGAAAGTTCGGCCCACAACTACTTCCAATTTATGCTCAATACCAGCTCCTGACTTCGCTTTGTCACATTGTTCTTCCACCATTAACACCGAGTCAGCTGACATCATTATACCTGATGGTACTCAACTGGATGACGTCGCCTCTTCAGTTTTCACCATTAACAAGCCAGAGTTCATTAACAGTTCATTAGCACTTAATCAAAGCTTTGATTTAGGTGAATTCATAAATGATTCAGTGTCAGATGAAGTCAAGTATCAGTTAGTAATAAACATACGTGCTCGTAATATGTCGCACGATTTCAAAAAGGAAATTGACGAAAAAAAGAAAATAAAAAAAAAAAGAAAATCAAAATCAAAAGTCCTTTTCAGAAAACTTGGCTAGAAAAGTATTCATGGCTAGTATATTCGCCCAAGTTGAAGAGAGGCCTTTGTAAGTTTTGTGCTCTTTTCAAGCCTGTTTTAAAAAGAGGAATATTTGGTGCTTTTGTCATAAAGGCTCACCAAGATTACAAACATTTTCACGAAGATGCTCGAGGCCATGAAAAGAGCAGTTGGCATCTAGAATCTACTCGTATGGCCGAAAGTTTTTGTGCATCCATAGAAATGAGGAAGAAAAACGTGATAGAACAGTTAGACAGTGGGATCACGGAGCTTGTAAATACCAACAAAAAAAAAAAAAAAAAAACTGAAATCAATTCTTGCTACCATAATATTCTGTGGCACGCATGACATATCCATTAGAGGAAAAAATTCTAACGAAGGAAATTTTCAGGATTTACTTTTATTTAGAGTAAGTGCAGGGGACAAAGTGTTGGAGGATCACATGAAAAACCATTGTGGGAAAGCAAAATATACATCACACACAGTGCAAAACAATTTAATAAATACATGTGGATATGTGCTACAAAACGAGATTGTTAATCAGGTCAACAGATCATCAGCGTTTTCGTTACTGGCAGATGAAACGGCTGATATTAGTAGGAAAGAGCAACTGTCCTTGGGGTACGATTTGTAGACGAGAAAGAGAACTTCACAGTAAAAGAAGAATTTTTAGGATTTACAGAACTGAGTTCATTGGATGCTGAAGGAATTTCTACATCTATTTTTAATTTTGTTGAAAACCTGGGCCTTAATATGAATAAACAGATTGGCCTGGGCTTTGATGGCTGTTCGACAATGGCGGGTCATGAAACTGGAGTGCAGGCTAGGATCAGAGAGAAGTATCCTTCAGCTGTCTACTTCCACTGTGCATCGCACAGACTGATCTTAGTAGTCAATGATCTTAACAGAGTACAGGAAATTCGTAACACAGTCGGAACAATAAAAGAAGTTATTAGGTTCTACAGAAAAAGTGTATTGCGTAGGGAAACAGTACCTAACATTCCATTGTTCTGTGAAACTAGATGGTCCCATAAATATAAATCAATCAGGATATTTAGAGAAAACTTCTTGGTAATAAAGGATAGTCTGAATCATCTAGCATATAACAGTAAATACAATCAAGACACTCGATCACGTGCTGGCCAACTTGATTGGGCAACATCATCAGCTACATTTATAGTTTGTCTTCATATTATATTGAGGTATTCTTCATATCTGGAACCAATTGTGAACAAACTCCAAAGTACTGATATGGATCTCCACTCAGTTTATAGATATGTCAACACTGACTTGATAGCCAATTTTCGAAAGCAGAGAGAAAGTGATGATGAATTCACAAACATTTTCGAGGCAGTGAAAGAAGATTGTAAGAAACTTGACATAGATGTAAAAATTCCAAGATTGGCTGGAAGGCAGACCCTCAGATGTAATACGGATGTCAATTGCTCATCACCTCAAGACTATTTCAGAGTGGCAATTTACAATCCGTACATGGATTCCATAATCAAGTCACTTATCACAAGATTTCACAAAGACAAAGCATACCTTTCAAAGGTATGATTCTTCACCCAAATGTAATGAAAAATTTGAAGAAAGATGTTTTCACAACAGATATAAAAAGTTTGCAACAGTTTTACCAAATCAACAACTTGGAAACAGAAGCCAGATTATGGTATGACATCTGGACAAATAAGGAGTGTTTGGAAAACACAAGGCTCCATGATATTCTTGGAGAAACTATGTTCTACCCAGCTGTAAGGAGAATGCTGGTATTCTACCTGACCATACCCCCCACAACTTGCACCATAGAGCGTTCTTTCAGCACCCTGCACAGAGTGAAGGCTGAGAAGTACCACCGGCGAGGACCGACTGTCCAGCTTGTGCCTTCTTAGTGTTCACAGGAAGAAAGTGGAACACAATGGTTTCCAGGACAAAGTGATCGACTTCTTTGGCAAGAAGAAAAGAAATTTACAGTTTGCTTTTTCAGATAAATATTAGTGTCAAGTCCATAAAGTAACCTATCTATATTAATTTATTTTACGGTTTGCTTTTTATATCACCATTAGTGTAATGTTTTCTGATGTGTGTAATTTGAGATCGCATTATGTATTAAAGTGTAAAAGCATTGCTCCTGCATTTGTGTATTTGTATTGTTAAATATTAAATCATTTCAATGTAGTACTTAAGTATTAGTATTTTGTTACCAAAAGCCAGTATAAAGCTGTGGCTGAGTGCGGCCCCATGGTCTCTCCATTCAACGAAATAGTAGATTAGCAGATTCAAGAGAGAGAGTCACAAGGTAGAGCGGCTCTTCCCAATGCAATACAAAAGTTGTAATAGCATTCTGATTCCATTATTCTTGATGATAAGCAGGTATCCGGTAAGTGAGAAAAGGTCTGAAAAATTACTGATATATTGCTTAAAGTTAGTTGGAAGTCGGTAAGTGTTCTCATAATGAAACACTAGGTCATTATGGGAGGGGTAATTTTTGCACCATTTTAAGTAAAAGCACTTCTTTGAAGCATATCATTATTAATGACATCAAATATTCTGAACTATTTGTTGTGAAGTGACAATTTTACTGGTGCATGCAATATACGTTTACATATACTAATTGCAAAATAAGTGGCGGTTATCTTTTAGTAGTAAAGAAGTAATAAATTAAAACGTCACACATGATTGTGAGTTTTACTGCATGACAATGTAAACAAAAGGTAGTTTTGAGGCGTTTATGTATCTATCACGTTCTACTTCCTGAACTATGTGGCATGCAGCAATGTTTGTTGGTGTATTCAGAGGTACGTGTAGATGCTCTATGCATTGTGTTAATAATTAAAAAGTAATAAGTTACAACATGTTGGATGCGGAATTTTTACTGCAGGAACAGAGAAAATTTAGTAAGGCACAATTTTTTAAAATAAAATTCAATATTAATTTTCGCGGGGGAGAGAGACCAGCGATAAAAATTTAAGTAATATATCCAAACTCCTGGTCACCCACCTCCAGAAAGGCAATACACTCTCCCTCAACAACCTCTCCAATAAACCTCAAGCTCCTCTTATTGCACAGAAACCCAGTCTCTCCCATCTACTCAATCTCCCACTTCCAGCTCCACTCCCCCCCAAACCTTACAATCCTAATCCACACAATCCTCAACCACAACATCCCAATAACCTCTCCTCTAAACCTCTCTCCCAATCTGAAACCTCCGTTCTATCCAAAGGCCTCACCTTTAGTCCCACTCCCAAATTCAACCAAACAGCCCTTGTCAAAGACCTACTATCCTATACTCGTAGCCTTGGCTGGAGATATCACTTTGCCACAAAGAAAAATAATCCTACTCCTGATGATCCAGTTCCCCAAGACATAATTCAAATTGAACCCTGCCTGGAACAGTTCCGTCCACCATCACAGCGAGACCCACCTGCTCTCCCTCAAAATCACCCCCTTCAAACCTTCCAGGAATTCCTTACTTCCAACCTTGCCTCTCAGTCCTTCCTGAAAAACCTTAATCCTACTCCCAACATTACCGCAGCTGAATCCCGAGCTATCCGTGATCTGAAGGCTGACCATTCCATCATCATTCTCCCTGCCGACAAGGGATCCACGACTGTGGTACTTGATCGGCGGGAGTATGTGGCAGAGGGACTGCGCCAGCTTTCAGACAGCACTACCTACAAAGTCTGTCAAGATGACCCCATTCCTGATGTCCAGGCAGAGATTCAGGGAATTCTCAGATCCTTAGGCCCCCTACAAAACCTTTCACCCGAGTCCATCAAACTCATGACCCCAACGACACCCCGCACCCCTACCTTCTACCTACTTCCTAAGATTCACAAACCTAATCATCCAGGCCGGCCGATTGTGGCCGGTTACCAAGCCCCCACAGAACGAATCTCTGCCTACATAGACCAACACCTTCAACCCATCATGTGCAGTCTCCCATCCTTCATCAAAGACACCAACCACTTCCTCGATCACCTGAAATCCTTACCCAGCCTGTTACCTCCTGAAACCATCCTTGTAACCATTGATGCCACTTCCTTATACACAAATATCCTACATGCCCAGGGCCTCGCTGCGATGGAGTATTTCCTTTCACGCCGACCACCCACTTCCCTACCTAAAACCTCTTTCCTTAATACCCTAGCCAGCTTCATCCTAACCCGCAACTTCTTCACCTTTGAGGGCCAGACATACCAACAACTAAAGGGAACAGCCATGGGAACCAGGATGGCCCCCTCGTATGCAAACTTATTTATGGGACGCTTAGAGGAAGCCTTCCTGGATACCCAAGCCTGTCAACCCAAAGTTTGGTACAGATTCATTGATGACATCTTCATGATCTGGACCAACAGTGAAGAAGAACTCCAGAATTTCCTCTCCAACCTCAACTCCTTTGGTCCCATCAAATTCACCTGGTCCTATTCCAAATCCCATGCCACGTTCCTTGATGTTGACCTCCACCTGTCCAATGGCCAACTTCACACATCCGTCCACATCAAACCTACCAACAAACAACAGTACCTCCATTATGACAGCTGCCATCCATTCCATATCAAACGTTCCCTTCCCTACAGCTTAGGTCTTCATGGCAAACGAGTCTGCTCCAGTCCCGAATCCCTGAACCAGTACACCAATAACCTAATAACAGCTTTCACATCCCACAGCTATCCTCCTGATCTGGTTCAGAAGCAAATTACCAGAGCCAGCTCCTCATCCCCCCAAATCCAGAACCTTTCACCGAAGAACCCCAGAAGTGCCCCTTTTGTCACCGGATACTTTCCGGGACTGGAGCGGACTCTGAATGTGGCTCTCCAGCAGGGATACGACTTCCTTAAATCCTGCCCCGAAATGAGATCCATCCTTAATGACATCCTTCCCACTCCACCAAAAGTGTCTTTCCGCCACCCACTTAACCTTCGTAACCTCCTAGTCCATCCCTATCAAATCCCCAAACCACCTTCCCTACCCTCTGGCTCCTACCCATGCAACCTCCCCCGTTGTAAAACCTGCCCTATGCACCCTTCCACCACCACTTACTCCAGTCCAATAACCTGGAAGGTGTACACGATCAAGGGCAGAGCCACTTGCGATAGCACCCATGTGATTTACCAACTGACATGCCTGCACTGTGAAGCGTTCTATGTGGGAATGACCAGCAACAAACTGTCCATTCGCATGAACGGTCACAGGCAGACAGTGTTTGTTGGTAATGAGGATCACCCTGTGGCTAAACATGCCTTGGTGCATGGCCAGCACATCTTGGCGCAGTGTTACACCGTCCGGGTTATCTGGATACTTCCCACCGACACCAACCTTTCAGAGCTCCGGAGATGGGAACTTGCCCTTCAGCTTATTCTCTCCTCCCGTTGCCCACCTGGTCTCAACCTCCGCTAAATTCGAATTCCCACCCACCATCTTAACATCTTTGCCTTGGTTCTCTGGACAGAACCTCTGCCTCAAGTGGCATCTCTGTCTAACTTCTAACTTCTTTGCTTTCTACAGTTCTACAGTATATCTGCCTAAGTGTACTTGCGTCTGTGTAAATGTGTGGGTGTGTGTGTATTTGTTTACCCTCCTTTTTTCCCCCCAAGGTAAGTCTTTCCTGTCCCGGAATTGGAATGACTCCTTATCCACTCCCTTAAAACCCTCATCATTTCCTTTTCCCTCTCCTTCCCTTCTGCCTGACGAAGCAGCTAGGCTGCGAAAGCTTGTATGTGTGTTTGTGTGTAATTTTATTTTATTTTATTTGTTTCTATCGACGAGCCGGTCCTTTTGGTAAGTCAACTCTTTTCTATTTTTTTATTATATATATATTGATGAAACGAAAATTATAGAGGGAAACTTTCCCGGTGGGATAAATAATAATAAAAATAAAAATAGAAAAGAGATGACTTACCAAAAGGACCGGCTCGTCGAGAGAAACAAATAAAATCACACACAAACACACATACAAGCTTTCGCCACCACTGGCAGCTTCTTCAGGAAAAAGAGGAAAAAGGGAAGGATATGGGTTTTAAGGAAGTGGAAAAGGAGTCATTCCAATCCCAGGAGTGGAAGGACTTACCTTAGGGGAAAAAAAGGAAGGTAAACAAATACACACACACTCAGACATATCGAAACGCAAACACACCTAGACAGACATTTGTGAAAAGCAAAGAAGTTGGACAGAGATCATATATATATATATATTTTGCTTCTAATGGATTTGCAAAATTGAAATATTTGATTATCGTCAACTTTAAGACGCTCAGACAGTTTCGAATTGCAATGTGTGTCTCATCACGTAATACATAAGATTTTACCAGTTCCTGATTAGATTGTGAGAGCATTTAAAAATTTTAAATTCTATCAATAATCAAGCGAAATATTAATCTGAAATTTTTATTTCCCCTGTTGTGGTAACACAACAGATTTGTAACAGGGCCAGAATTGGACCTTTTTAAATGCTACTTGAAATTTGGAATTCGTTTTCCAAGATATTAAAAATACCCCAATCGATCAGGTCTTGGCCCCCCCCCCCCCCCCCTACAAATTATCATATTGGCGCCCATGCAAGCCACAAGGCAGCATATTGTCCGAGTGGCCCCAACTAGATAAACAAGACTTTAGTTTGATTTTATCTAATGATTGTCAAATACAACTACTTCAACAGTATGGTAACAATGTAATTTTTGTCAATGGTACCCATGGGACTAATGGATACAATTTCCAGTTGAATACTATATTGGTTTTAGACGAGTTGCTAGAGGGTTTCCCTTGTTTTATGGTGTCAAGCACGGGAGATACGGTTGCAATGCAAGTTTTTTCTAGTGTGATATTAAATTCTTTAAGGGACGGGATAATAAATCCAAAGTGGTTTATGTCTGACATGGACGACTGCTTTTTTAGTGAATGGATGGCGGTGTTTGGCCTCAGACCTAGGTAATTGTACTGTTCCTGGCACGTGAACAGAGCGTGGGGGAACAATATAAATAAAGTACAAGGTGAAGAATATCAATATGCAACATACAAAAAAATCAAAACGTTACTCTATGAGAGAGACATTGATACTTTTGAAACTATGAAGCACAATCTAAGGGAAATTTTACGCTCTATGAAAGAGACCAAAAAATTTGCAGACTATTTTGAAAAATTTTTCAGCCAGCTGGAAAAGTCGGCTTACTGCTAATGTTTACAGCTGGTATTAACACTAATATGGCACTGAAAAGTCTCCATAGAACACTAAAGCATATTAACTTGAATGGGAAAAAAATAAAACGATTAGATAAAGGCATCCATGCTCTAATGAGGTTTCTGAATTATAAGATGCGTGATCGCCTCATTGTTATCCATAGATAGGGTTGCCAGATTGAACTCTTAGGCAGGTTCGGAACCAGACGTGCCCCCCTCGCCCTTGACCAATGACTCACCCCTCCCTCCCAAAATGCGACCAACTCCCCCCTCTCCAACCAGGATGACACGTAATTTCTAAAAAAAAAAAAAAAAAAAAAAAAAAAAGTTAAGATGAAGGTTACATTCAAGCCCGGAGATGTCATTGGCCCGTAGACCTGGAGAATTCATTCCAAACCCGGGCACTCCGGGAAGCGCCCGGAGATCTGGCAACCCTATCCATAGAGGGAAAATTTCACATAAACTGTCTGTTCTGCGGTTACGCCACAAGCAGTCATTGAAGTTATCTGAAACACAGGTATTAGCTGTTTCCCAACTTTTGTGGACTGTGACATCAAAGACCAACACAGAATTGTATTCAGTAGCGAAAAACATGGACGTGTGCAAGTGGAATTTGCGGTGCCAGGACTGCGAGTTTTGCATACATGATTTCACTTGCACTTGTGCTGATTCAAGTGTTTTGTGGAACATGTGTAAACATATCCATTTAGTATGCAAAGTAATGAAACACACAAGTTCTGTAACAAACAGTGGAGAAACAGCAGTCTCATGTGCCGGAGAAACAGCAGTTACATGTGCTGAAGCAAAAGCACTTGTACAGCAGTTATGTGCTCCCAAACTGATTAAAAAGACTGACACTGATTTGGAGAAATGGAAAGCTGCTTTACTCGCAGAATTTTCAGAAACTCTGATGAGTATCAAATCAGATGCAGCATTTGAGGCCCTGAAAAGGCACATAGCGCCCATTAAATTTATTGTTGGTGCTGCAGAGGAGGCAGACTGTGTGAATTTTCCCTGTGTCAGGTATTAGGAAAGAACCTGCAAACAAAATTCAGCACTCAAAGGAAGTTTGTCATCTAAGAAAGCACCTGTATCAAAGAAACTTAAATTATGCAACCCTTCATGCACTGAATGTGATGCAATCACACTTTCAATGGTGACAGGACTGTCAGAAGACTATATTTTAAGTCAGCAGTGACTGGACACTGCCATGGTGTGTTGGCAATTGAACACCTTGTATTTTGAAGGTATTTGTATGGAGGGGGCCTATGTGATTGTATTTAACTTATTATTTATATGTAGGCCTACCTTCCATTTCAGGTTTTCCTGACATTTCTTAAAATTGCCTTACTCACCAATATTTGTAATTGTTTCCACTTACTTAAAAATTGATATTACATTATTTCTCTGCAGTGTGGAAATACTGTCCTGTTTTCAGTCATTAGCCTTTAAATCCAGAACCACAGTATTAAATTTTGTTTCATCTAACATGGACTGACGTATCATTTAATGGTTATTTCAGTTGCCTGCAGAGATTAGGCTACTGTGGATATATTAGTTAACGTTTCTTGTAGATCATACATATACATTGTGGTGTTCCTAATAATTCATCTTGATAGACTTTATATTTCATTTTTGTGCCTTATCGTAAAAATAAAAAAAAATGTCTCTCTTTGTGTTTCATCTATTTGTATTAATTGTGGTAATAATGGTTCTTCTTGTTTGTTACTTTTGTATTATGTAATTAGTAAGTTTGTGCAACACAATACCACAGTCAGTTGTTGGTACTGTACATATGAAAATGTCAGTATAAAGAAATTTGCCTATTATGTGTCACTGTTAGTATTTTATTTAGCAAGCCAAAAATAGCTGACTAGGTTGACCTGACACTTTAGAGCCCATGCTATGAATCACTTACTTCTTTATTTATGAAGGTTGTTAGTCTCATAAAAAAAGTTTCTGAAGAATTTTGCCACATCATGACAAAACTGATACAGGTTCATTGTTTGCAGTTCTTACATGACATCTTTCTTGTGTAGTGGTGAAATATTTTTTGTGGAATATACCATCCAAGAAGATGAATTGTAATTAACTGTTAATGCTTCCACAGTAAATACTACTACTTGTATTTTATTGACATCCACTGATATTTATTGAGTATTGTAGTCTTAGACTATTTGTTGCAACATAATTTTGTATCTTGATGTGGTTTAGTTTTGGGTAGTGAAATGAGGTAATCAGGGGGTGTTATTTCTGAAAGTTTTCAGTGTATATTTATAATGTAACTGTTACATTTTCTAGGTACTAAGTTGAGTGGGCAGTCAGTTAATGTACTGCAATCTTAATGAAGATTTTTGTAGTTTAATGATATTGCACTTGTTTCTTTTTTGGTAATTTTTATAAATTGCTTTTGATATCACTTGTCAAAGTATCACCTGGAAAGTTTCCTTCTATAATTTTCTCTTGTTTAACATACAAATAGTATTTTGCAGCTAGGATTGCATATTGTAATTTTCTTTCCACATTAAGCTATGTGTGATTTTCAGAATTTGTTGGAAATAATTTTACAGTACAAATTGCAGAACCATAACAAGACATGCGACATCTTACAAAGGTGCAACATAGACTCGTGAATTACACAAAACAAAGTGAATACAACTTCTGAAGCACTAAAAATGTGCCCAGGTGTTGAGGAATGTTCATAGACTAGTTAGTGTGACACCTCACCAGGTCATCTGAAGATGACAGCTAGATTGTCAAAACTGGTCAGATGTGGAAATAAAAATATTACTAAGATTACCTGACATAGTCTGGTCTAGAGGCAATCTAATCATTTTATAGTTTTCAAAATGACAAGCCAAGATAGCACACTAACAATTTATTAAATGACGACCGGTATCGGTGCACTGTGTCACCATCATCTGGTCACATATATGTTATAATCTGATCATCTGTCAAAAATATAAAAGACATGCAAGAAATAACGTAAAAACATAAAAAATAATATACAATTGGGATTATGAGGCACTTAACCTACCTTAAAAAAAATTGGATATAAAATAAAAAGTGCAACATTGCACTTAGTCACTATATAAAAAAATACATAAGTTTAAAACATGACAGCTTACAAAATACCAAAGCTGTCATGTTTTAAACTTATGTAGTTTTTATATAGTGACTAAGTGCAATGTTGCACTTTTTATTTTATACCCAATTTTTTTTTAATAAGGTAGGGTAAGTGCCTTGTAATCCCAAATGTATATTTTTTTATGTTTTTACGTTATTTCTTGGATGTCTTTTATATTTTTGACAGATGACCAGATTATAACATATATGAGACCAGATGATGGTGACACCGTGCACCGAAACCGGTCGTCATTTAATAAATTGTTAGTGTGCGATCTTGGCTTGTCATTTTGAAAACTATAAAATATTATTATACCGTATCTTGCCTGTGCAATATTATTAGAAAAACAGATTATTCCAACAACATGTGAAATTTATCAATTGATATTGTTTAAAATACTCTGTAAAAACTAGATTTTTTTTTTTTTTTTTTTGCAGATCTGGTTTTATTAAACCTTCCTGCATTAAAATGGTATTAACTGCAACTGTTTGGCTGAATTTTTCCTGCAAGAATAAAAGTTACTGTTGCTGAGGAGACTCATGATTAAGATTGTTATATGCTTTCCTCGGGCCAACTCCAGATGAGGATACCACCTGTCAGATTTGGACAAGTCATGTGACTGCTGGAAATTAAAACTAGTTGTCTATTGTTATTGATGTTCAGGTGATAGTTACCTGAACATTTTTTTAAAGCAAAAACATTTATTGTGCTGACACTGTAATATCAATTTATTTTTATATTTACATGTTGATTTGAGATTTAACAAAGACATGATATCTCAATGTAGCTGCATTCACGTGTCTTGTCCAAAGCTGATGGGTGGTATCCTCATCTGCAGTATTTCCATTTCTCTTTAATATTCAATTTCTTTTTATTCCTGTTGTCATCGATTGGATTGCAAACATAGTTTAAAATGTTTGTGTGGTCATTCATTTATCAAATTTGACTTTGGCATTGTTTGTATTTTGAAAGTAAACTCCTCTCGGGGGAACAAAAGTAATCTGATTTCATCACCAAGCTTTGTGATATTACCTCTAGTTTTTGGTGGGTTTGTGTGTTTTGGAATAATTTTAAGAGTTTGGGCATGGTGGTAGGACAAGTGTAAACAATTTGTGTGTTGTGACTTTTCAAGCTTTCACGGCGGATCTGTTGTAAATACACTTCGCGGGTTTGCCACCGGATGACATTGTGAATCTCCCACAATATTTCACCGACCCAACTGTTCGACATCTTCAGGTGGTGGTAACTGTCAGTACTTCAAGGCGCGACTGATCAGTTTGGGTCAGCAAAATATTGTGGGAGATTCACAATGTCATCCGGCGGCAAACCCGCGAAGTGTATTTACAATTTGTGTGTTGTTTAAGATTCTGTATTTTCAAATACATGATCAGTAATTGGAGTGAAGTGAGTTACTTTAATATTAAATGGCTTCAGTAAATCTTTTGTTTCAACATTAATTTCAGTTCATTTTTAAAAAGAATTTTTTTCCATTTTAATTTTTTATAGAGTTTGTGCAATTGGTTGTAATGAAACTTATTGTCATATAGTGACACATATACACAAAGATGATCAGAGCATCTTTCTTTCCTCCACTAACCACTCACAAATTTCACCTGGCAGGGGGGGAGGGTGTTTTAATTCAACCAGTGTCCAGTAAAACATGAAACACTGCTAAAATTGTTTGGAAACATTTCCATTTCATTGGCTTGTTGAAGGCGTACTGAACAATTGAATTGGGCAATAAACTGTGGGCAGTTCATTACTTTTCTAAATGTTAATTATCTGTGCTGATTTTTGTTAGTAGTATCTTTGTCAATTCTTTCAGATGTTGGGTGTAAAATTATGTCACCCAACTGCTGAATAGACACATGTTAATGTTTTGAAGAATATTAATAAAGTGAAATAAACTCTGACCTGAGATGTGTGAAAAATACAATAAAATGCTGGCCAGTACTTACGTCAGCTCTCCACCGCTGACAGATACACAGAAAAAAGGGTACCCTTCACTTCATATTTACATCCATCCTTCCTGATGAAGGAATTATACTCTGAAAGCTAGAAGTATGTATTACAACTTTTTTCTGTGCACGTCAGTAGTACTTTTCTATAACTTAGTATCATCTGACCCAGCAATTAGTACAAATGTGAAAGTTAAATGTTCTGCAAATTTATTAATTCTGTTAAAACCCTTCATGGACAGAATTTGCTTAATAAAACAATCTCGTACTCTGATTCAAGAATGTTTCTGCTGTACCTGCCCCGACTTGTCACCATTACATCTTTCTGTTTTTGTACTGGACTCCCTGACATACAACTTTGTTTCACTTATATAATTTACATATCTTATCTTCCAGCACATTACTTTTATCTTAACCACAATTTTGTTATACTTTTTCTGATTTTCACTTTTTTTTATTTTTTTTTTTTTTTTATTATTATTATTTTACCAAATGATGTGTTGTTAAGTGATATGAACTGAAAATTTTCCTTAGTCTTAAATGTATGTAATTTTTTACAAAATAAATGGTGATTATTCTTGAAAGAGATTTGATTTTACTAAAAAAGTATTTGTGAACCTTTGTTTCTCCTCAGAGTCTATTACAAATTAGCCATAAAGCACCAGTGTTTGCAATTCAACATATTGGTCAAATTGGCTGGTTGAAAGATGTTACCATAAGCTGGGGTTACATTGGTCCCCTGAGTGTAACTTTGGCCAACTGGTCAAAGAAAGTTAATTTTCCTATGTAAATTTTGAGTTTAGTTTGAAATAAACATGACAGGATTCATTCACAATGTCCAAAGAATGAGCTACATAGATGTAAGTTCCAGCCAATTACTACAGTTTTGTACCTGTTGTGACAGATGAGGGTGCTAGAGGGCATTGTATTGAATATAAAGCTCTACTATCAATTGCAACAATTAAAATATAAACTATAGTTTTTCCTTGGGATTGATTGGTAAGAATTATCTGTCCACCATGACTAACAAAACACGGCTAACTTTTCAAGTACTGGAGCTTCAGTTATCTGTGCAATTACGCTGATATGCATACTTTCCAGTAACCTCAAAATATATTCTCTTTGCAAATTATTGTAATATGAATCTGAAACAAAAATAATCAGTTGTTGATGTCAAGATCAATAGCTAAAATCTGGTTTTATATATCTTAGTTGAGGAATTTTATTTTAGTACGAAGCACAACACAAACATCTTTCTGTCAAAAAGCAACTTTATTTTTGTAACCACTGTTTGTTTGTTTGTTTTTTTTCCACAGCAAATAGCTCACACTACCAACATAACACAACAAATATAGTAATGCCAACTGTGGCTTTCATTAAAAAGAAACATATTGTCTTTGATTACTGAACTTTGTCTTTAAATATCAACACACTCCCTTAAACAAAACAATATGTTAATAAAAAAATATTCAAAATTCAAACACTGTCTCTTTATATGTATCTGTCAAACATCAACTTTTTCTTTAGTCTTTTGAAAGTAATACTTTGTAGAGGTTTAGTTAGTATGTCCGCAAGTTGTTCTTGAGTTTCACAGTACTGTATCTTGAACCAGCCATGATTCAGTTCATCACTTATGAAATGGTACTTTACATCAATGTGCTTGCTTCTTCTTGACATTTGACCTGATTTTATCATTGCTATTGCACT
The DNA here is from genome assembly GCA_026315105.1 of Locusta migratoria. Taxonomy (NCBI): domain Eukaryota; kingdom Metazoa; phylum Arthropoda; class Insecta; order Orthoptera; family Acrididae; genus Locusta; species Locusta migratoria. The sequence continues at coordinate 654,609,905 of CM048744.1, forward strand.
TTGGTTATCCACACACAGTGTCATTTTGATGTTTTCACTCAGCAACTGTTCTAGAAAAGTCTTAAAAACCTTCATTTCTTGACAACATTGTGCTGCAGAAATGTATTCTGCTTCAGTTGTAGATAATGCAACCACACACTGTTTCTTGCAACACCAAGAGATTGGAGCATTATTGTACAGAAATACATACCCTGTAGTGCTTTTTCTGTCTCTCCTGTCACCTGCAAAATCTGCATCACAGTAAGCTACTACTTCTTGATTTTGTTTTCTTGATGGATAGAATATTCCACTCCCTGTTGTTGAATTCAGGTACCTCAATGTTCTCTTCAGATTTTGAATGTCGGAATGATTTGGATTACTCATTGATCTGCTTTCATAATTTACTGCATAAGCTAAATCCAATCTTGTTTTGCATGCTAAATACAATAGACTGCCTATTGCTTCACGGTATGGGAAATCTGACTTTGTACCATTGGCTTCTTCAATGTCTCCTTGTGATGAAATTGGAGTTGTCACACTTTTTGAATTTTCCATTTGATACCTTTTCACTACTTCTGTAGCATATTTTTCTTGATGGATATAAATACCTTCTTTTGTTCTTTCAATTTCTATTCCAAGATATACTGTTGGATCTTCATCAACTGTAATGTCAAAATTTTTCTTCAGTTTTTTTAGAAGATTTTTCATTTGACAGATGTCTTCTCCAAATAGAATCCCGTCATCAACATGTACAGCTAGATACAATTTTTTTCCAGTATTAGCTTTATACACACATTGGTCAGATTTCAGTTGGATGAGATTTTCATGTTTAAGAAATTCATTCAGTTTCTTATTCCACTGCAAAGGAGCTTGTTTTAATCCGTACAGTGCCTTTTTTAACAGACAAATTTTCCCAGGTGCGTTGTATCCTTCTGGAACTTCCATGAAAATTTCTTCTTTCAGTTCACCATTAAGAAAGGCTGTTTTGACATCAAATGTCATAATTGTCAAATCATCATGTGCAGCAAGTGCAAATAGGTATCTCAGTGAATTAGTTTGTACAACAGAACTAAAGATATCTTTAAAATCCAGTTTTCCTTGATCCTGTTGACATCCTCTTGCAACTAGCCTAGCTTTGTACTTTCCATTTTCCTTTTTCTTGAAAATCCATTTTCCTGTAACTATTTCTTTTCCATGAGCCATTTCTTTATCCACCAGAGTCCATGTTTCATTTTTCTTCAGTGATTCTTTCTCTTCATTTATAGCCTTCATCCACTTTTCTTTGTCTTCATTTTCAGTGCACTCCTTGTATGTGAGCATGACATAATCATCATATCTCTTTGGCAAATGTATCTGACGTCTTGGTCTCTGATATATTTCTGTATCTTCTTCTGGATCTCCTCTTGTTTCTTCATCATCTCTTCTTTCTTCGTCTTCATCACCAAAATCTTCTGGTATTTCTTCTTCTTCAGTTAGATTTATTCCTTCATCTTTGCTTTCCTCTTCTCTGTCTTCATACTGATGAGTAAATTCAACATCTCTTGCTTCAGTGAATTTTCCTGTCTTACGGTTCCATATGACATAGCCAATGTCTGTATATCCTACAAGAACACCTCTTTCACCTCTTACACTCAGTTTTTTTAAATATCCAAGACATTTTGTGAACACCACAGAACCAAAAATACCCAGTCTAGACAAATTTGGTCTTCTTCCATACCACATTTGAGCAGGAGTCACATCAACAGCAGTAGTAGGACTTCTGTTCATAAGATAAGCTGCTGTCAGAACTGCATAGCCCCACATTTTATTTCCAATTCTTGAATCAAACAACATGGCCCTTACTTTGTTCATGATAGTAAGATTAATTCTCTCTGCTTTGCCATTCAGTTGAGGAGACTCTTTAATAGTATAGTCTATTACTATCCCCATCTTTTTACACCATTCTTTAAAATTAGCACTTCTGTACTCTCCTCCTCTGTCACATCTTATTTTTTCAGTCTTCAGATTGAAATGAGCTTCACTTTCACTTACATATTTCTTGATGTAATTTTCTGTTTCATCTTTAGTATGCAAAAGATACACTTTCAAGAAATGTGTGTAATCATCAAGACATGTTAAAAAATACTTTTCATTATGGTAAGTTGATGGACTTATTTTACCACATACATCAGTGTGAATAATTTGCAGAGGTCTTGTTGCTCTATACCACACTGTGTTGAATGGTTTTCTTACCTGTTTTGCTATGACACAAGTTTCACAAAAAGGCATTTCTTCTTCTAACACAATCTTGTCCACTCCATCACACAGTTCTGGTATTTTCTTTAGATAATTGTAGTTCAGGTGTCCTAGTTTTTTGTGCCACTGAATGTTTTTCTTCTTTTGTGTCAGCAGTACTTCTTTTATAGGGTCCACTTTGATATTGATGATATACAGTCCATTTTCTGTTTTATTGCCTTCTAAAATAACATTTCCATCTTTCACAATCTTCACTTTTTCCTTTTCAAATATTGCCACTCCCCCTTTTTCAGTAATGGCATTTACTGACAACAAGTTTCTTGACAGTTCCGGAGCATGTATTACATTTGTCAACATCACCTGCTGTGATTCAACTGTGCCACCAAGATTCGAATATATAAAATTTCCATCTGCAATCTTAATTTTTGTACCTTCACAGCTCTTCACATTTGACATAATTTTAATTTCGTGTGACATATGCTCATTACTCCCACTGTCTACAACAAACTCTGTATCTACTTTATTAATTTCCTTTTCTTGATTTGTCACAAGGGCTTCTGTGAGAAAAACTGTCTTTGGTGCTTTCTTCATCTTCTCATGGTCTTCTTTAAAGAAGCATTTTTCTGCTGGATGATTTGTTTTTTCGCAGTATTTGCATGGAGGCAGTTCCTGTTTCGCCCAACACTCTCCCACATGATCTTTTCCACATGTAGAACACTGTATTTTCTTATTGTTATCAATATGTTTCTTTTTACATTCACTTACAAAGTGACCTGAACCACCACATCCAAAACACTTCACTGTTTTCTTACCTTTTTTATTCTGGTTTTTCTTCTTGAAAACTGCAGCCTTAAAAGCAACACGTATTTCTTCATTTTTCTTTATTTTATCCTCTTCAGATTGAAGTCTTGATTTCAGGTTTTCGAGTGTTTTTTCCTTACTACAAGTAGAGTCCCAAGCACTTCCAAAATGTTTATATTTATCCGGCAATTTCGTCATTATTCTAGTAATTAGCGCTGTTTCGTCAACATTTTGCCCTAGGTGGTTCAATCTGAAAGCTAGGGTTTGCACTTTAGCAATATTGGACATTACATCTTGATTTCTGTCATATTCATAATTGTAGAACTCGCCAAGTAATTGCGTCTTCTGTTGATCTGTATTTTTCTGATATATCTTACTAAGTGTATCATACATCTGTTTTGACGTTTCACAGGTAAGGATGTGTGTTTTTACGTTGACATCTATTGTTCTCAAAATGAAATATTTTGCAAGTGCGTCTTTTTGTTCCCATGCGAATACTTTTTCTGTTTCGGGTTTCACGATTGCGCCACTGACGTAACCACTGAGGCCTTTAGCCATGAACATCACATTTGTTTCTAATTCCCATAGCGGAAAACTTGTAGCATCTTTTAATTTTGGAATGTTGTTTAATGTTGTATCATCTACTGATGAAGCCATTTTTTTAAACACAACACTCAAGCCGTTTTCACAGAAAGACACAGTCTATTAACACTCGTAAATTTTCGCCGTATTTTTTCTCCAGATTTGTAGCACGTCCTGGGCCCATAACCTGTCAAGATCAATAGCTAAAATCTGGTTTTATATTTCTTAGTTGAGGAATTTTATTTTAGTATGAAGCACAACACAAACATCTTTCTGTCAAAAAGCAACTTTATTTTTGTAACCACTGTTTGTTTGTTTTTTTTTTTTTTCCACAGCAAATAGCTCACACTACCAACATAACACAACAAATATAGTAATGCCAACTGTGGCTTTCATTAAAAAGAAACATATTGTCTTTGATTACTGAACTTTGTCTTTAAATATCAACAGTTGATACATTGTTCAGCAATATACTGCAAGTGTCATTTTCTGATTAAAGTTAAATATTTTCTACCACAGGGTTCAAAATTTAAAGTTTTATTTATTCTTCATGCTCATGTATATTTTCATTCAGTTTACTTTCTCTAGATATTTTATCACCTGTTTAGAAGCCATCACACAACTGTTCCACAATTATTACTGTACTTCACCCACCAGTTGTCAATAATAAAATAATTAAGAAATTACTCAGTGGGTCAATGTAACGACTGAGTGTGGGTAACACTGACCCACTATTTATTTACAGTACCACAGCAACATATGTGATGAAACAAAAAGTAAATTAAGAGCTATCTTTCAAGTTTTTAAAATCAGATGATAGTGAAAAAATTCATCATACAAAACATGACATTTTGGATGATGCAGTTACGGTGTTATATTCTTCATATGTCACCTGTTATACTGTTTTAAATCTTCTGTTACCATATTTGTATGCTCTCGGCTCAAGAGCAGCATGTTAGCTGCTGCCAGCCTGCCCCTTCTGGGGGTTTTTTAAATTAAAAAATCAAATGTGCCATATTTGTTGGATTTTGTATTTATACTCCAATATTACAAAAGTGGGCAGATTAAATGCAATGACACTTGAAGGACATTTGCAAAACACGTATTTTAAGGTAAGGTATGTCGTAATTAAGTACGGAGAAATTATGCCTACACATATAAAACTTTTACTGAAGCAAGTCATTAGGTAATTGGTTCCAATGACTACGTGGTACAAAATTTTAGGATATAGAATGTCTTTCACAAGAAAGAGATGAATTTATTTTCATTATTTTTGAGGAGCCACTCATTATACATTTCACACTTATTCATTATATCTTTCAGCTCACATACAGACTTAAACGACACAGTTTCCAAATAATGTCTGGATGGCAACACTTTCACTGTAGCACTTCTAAACTGAGAGTTCTCCAAACGTTTCCTGCTATCTTCAACATCTTCCCTCCTGGATGTTGACGTAGAGAGATGAGTAGGGCAATCAGACATCTGAGTGAAAACTTGTAGCGCATTTGTTTTTTACTGGACATACATTAACACCACATTTTTATATACATCACCTGTTGTAGATGTTTAGTGGTCTCGAAGATCTTGTAGCTCGCCTGCAATTAACACATTACAAAATTATGTTATGACATTGGGTTCTTGGGTTTTCAGAAAACTACATTTGTGACACTTTCATTTAATTTTTAAGTATGTTTATTCATCCATTCCTGATAAAGCATTTCACAACACACTTCCATACTAAATAAAATGTTACTCCACTATGATTGCCATAAGACTCCAGACTACTACAGACTGAGTTCGCGCCAATTCGCGCGCATAAGAACACAATCACATTTCTAGAACATGGAAGTACAACATTTAAATATTTAACAATTTGTTCAATAAACATTAATGACTCCTGCTTTATGCAAAGATACATAAAAGTATGACAGATGTAATAATAAGTTTTTTACATCAAAATAAACAGTAGAAAAGATCGTAAGTAAACAACAATTAGTGCAGTGTTAATATATGTTTACATTGTTAATACAACTTTCAATGCTTAATTAATTTAGTTTGTTAGAAGACCCTAGTAATGCAAATTATAATGATTAAAATAACTTGACAGAAGCGCTATAAAATACTTATGTAATATAAACATGAAATATTAGGTTACAATACTACAACCAATTATGGTATCGAATACTTCAGTTATTTAAAAAAAAAAAACGGAACCCTCCTGGCTAAACATATTACAAACTGCATCTGAAAAATCATGAACATTACGAAGATTATCGACAGTGGGTGATTAACTGAAATATTATTTTGTGCAGCAGCAAATGTTTTCGGTAATGAGATGCAAAAGAAGGTACTTCAAACAATGTTTATATTTACGAATCTAGCATTAGGTTTCATGCAATTTTAAGATACTAACCTTTCTTTACACGAGTATGCTCTAAGAGAGCAGTATAAGTTTCTCCAGTTTTGCTGCCAGTGACTGTTGTGCGGCTGAAAATGTAGTTTACACATGTAAACATACAAAAGGGTTAGAATTCATAACCATACATACATTTAATACCAATCAACTTTCTGATAGTTTAAAAACGTTTCTGTATACTTTATAACTCAATATTTTCTTCAGTTGCATGAATAGAGTTAAAGGAAGAATGAAATTTTTGGCATACTTACTACAAACTTGTTGGAACAAAATTCTTGTGCGTCCAACGTGTCCTATTTTCATGTAAAATTTTGTCAGTTGGGAGACTGAATACACTAACTTCAGGCCCTGATGTATAATTGCATTTACAAGGCGGAACACAACACTTTCTAGGCGTTACGTAATACGTATACAAATATCAGAAAGCATAGCACGTGAAACGAACAGTACAGTACACACATGGACCATAGACATATGTCATGGCTTGCCTGCAGACAATTTTCCATCGCAAGCGCAACCGCAGAGACATCTGTCGGTCTTTGGGTTCCCACATATTATGGCCCCTAGGCGCACGTTCACGACACTCAGACAGATTTTTGTTATACACTGCGATAGCAGCGCTCCATGCGGCCAGCAAGGTACGTTTCTGAATACGATATATGATGAGTGCAAATAGTATCGTTTATATTGACTTCAGCATACTTTTTACATTAGGGAATGTATGTAGTGCCTTATAAATAGGTAATAATTTTAAAATAGCTCCCCATTTGTCTTTCTTAGGTTTCATAAGATCCTTGATAAGGTAAAAAAACGATATATTACAGGACAGTTAATTTACAATCATCCTGTAACATACACGCTTTAAATGAGTAATTTCATTTTCTATAAAAAATTAAAATGCCTCAGAAACACCAGGAGACATACCTTGTAGCAGAGACACAAGAATTTATACGCAGAAACATTAAGTATTCTTCATTACAATTCCAGTAAAATAGGTGAGGTTGGAACACAGGAAACATATATAGAATGCAATAAATACAGTATTTAACAATAAAGGAGGTAGATGAGTTTTGTTACTTGGGCAGTAAAATAACAAATGATGGTCGCAGTACAGATGATATAAAATGCAGAATGGCAATGGGTAGAAAGGCGTTTTTGAAAAAGAGAAATTTGTTAACATCGAATATTGATTTAAGCCTAAGGAAGTCCTTTCTGAAGGCATTTGTATGGAGTGTTGCCTTGTATGGGAGTGAAACATGGACGATAAGCAGTGTGGACAGAAAGAGGATAGAGGCTTTTGAAATGTGGTGCTACAGAAGAATGCTGAAGATTAGGCGGGTGGATCGCGTAACTAATGAGGAGGTACTGAACCGAATTGGGGAGAAAAGAAATTTCTGGCATACCTTGACTAAAAGAAGGGATAGATTGGTAGGACACATTCTTAGACATCAAGGAATTGTGAATTTAGCGTTGGAGGGAAGTGTGTGGGGTAAAAATCGCAGAGGGAGACCAAGAGACGCGTATAGTAAGCAGATTCAAGTGGATGTGGGTTGTCGTTCTTATGAGGAGATGAAAAGGCTTGCTCAGAATAGAGTAGGGTGGAGAGCTGCATCAAACCAGTCTCCGGACTGAAGACCATAACAACAACAACAGTATTTAACATACCAAATCAACCATCACAGTAGCTGAAGGAAAAATGTCACAGACATGGCAATATAACGATAAAAACAACCCTGTTTTCCAACAAAGAAGAACCCAATACCACAATTGATGCTACATCTGAACCATCTGAAACGGCAAGTATCATCAAAACATTGGTTTTTAAAGCTAAAGTAATTACACTTAAAAGAATATGCATGTATAAGAAAGACGAGTGACGTGTAAAAATGTGAGAATCATTAGACTCCGTACCGAATTGATACACGTCAAAAACTGGCTGTCATAGTAAGAACAGACCATAATAGAATTTTATTATACCGTTATGTTTATATGCAACTCACTTTCAGCGGAATAAGCTGCAAATATACACATATTCGTAAGTATTTGTTCATGACAGAGTTGTTCTTTATTCCATTGAATCATTAAAATGAGGCTGTTTTTATATTAATTTCCGTATTATGTTTGTCTCTCGATATTTTAATAATGCTTGTAAAGCAAAAATTATAGTAAGTATTTCATTAATTACATACAAAAGCAATTATAAACAAACATAAATACTTCGGCAACTTACCCACCGCTAGGAGTGCTAGTGTCACACCAATTGTCAGATGGTAACAACTTTCACAGCAGTGAGTGTCGTGACTGTATATAATTAAAATGTGGTTTTCAAAGAGCTTAAATGGTGGTTCTGTTTCTGTGTCCTCACTGATAATCTTTGGTACATGCGGGAAAATTGAGATTTCAGTGACGGCTAGCACTTTGCTGTTCACTACAGAAGTGCTAGTGTCAAATAATGAGGTGTTTGCCGAAGCGAGATGCGTTATAGATATTAGCTATAGGTGGTGTCTATTCATAGTACGTAGGCTGTAGGTCATTTTTAGTTTCTACCCTTTTACTTAGTTTGTGTCACTTACCTCCTAGGTATTCGAAGGTGACACACGTCTCTAAAGGTGAGTTTTCTTTTGATATTACCACTGCCTTCATGAAGCTGTAATGTAAATTTTTTTTAGCATAGTCATCTTCAAGCAAATGCTACATATCTTTATGGTAATGGTCAACTGTTGGAAATGTGCTGTGATGATACTGCCGGCCTCCTCATCTCAATGTTATTGTACGATACCGTCTGCGTCGGATCCGGAATCATGTGGTTCAATAGTGCTAAAAGTTGCGTGTGAAGTTACAAACGAAATAGCCAGTCTAGAAATCAGTGTAGGACAGTGTCTCGGTGATACTGTGATTAAAACAAGTGATAGATTTCATTAATTAAGAGATTTGTTTAGATGCTTTCCAGACAGTTCTATAAACAATAGTTTTGTCATTGTATGTTATTTCAATAAATAGACAGACGAATGGTAAAAACTTTTGTATCTACATAAAGACATTAAAATAAATAGCACTGTATATATGTTAGGCTCATAAACAAGTTGTGTAGACCAGCTAATTGTATTAATTAACTTAATATTCGAGATTTGAATATTGTTATTCTTTGTATATATTGACTGACGAGATATTTAAATATGTATTATGTACTCATTAACAAATTAATTAACATTTAACATCGCACTTTGTTGTCAATAGAAAGATTGGAAATTTTGTCTTAAAAATACATGCACCATCTAAAATTATTTTATGTATAGTTTTCATTTTGAAATGTTTTTCTGTTATGTTTGTTAATTGTAAATCAGTATATTCAATTGTTATGAACAATGCATAATGTAAGGTCATTATTGCCGATGTTATATATTTGCCTCACCGCCTTGCGTGGGGGGGTTTCAAGTTTCAATCGTTTGTCAAGTGCTGTGGAATCTATGTCACTCTGTGTTTTGAAATGGAAGTACTACCGTTCTGATGCTTTGTAATTTGTATATGTTTTGAAGTTGTTATGTTTTGGTGGAGAAGAAGTTTGATTCAAATTTAAGAAGAAGTGTAAAATTGTACATACCGAGTATTTATTTCTACCAGGACGCCCCAGGAGAATAATGTTGCAATGAGCAGAACCCCCATACATCTCAATGTTGACAAGATGAGTATTGGTAGAATAGACTGCAATTACTTAAAATCTATTAATATGTTTTAATTTGTGGAGGAGCTGGGATTGTGTCATATACAGTGTCTACTGATTGTTTGTGTTGCAGGAGAAGTTTGTTTGGATGTACGTAATCGCTGTTTGAAAAACCAAGGAGGACGTGAATCTGGAATTATATGGCAAGGAAAAATGGAGCATTTAACCTGGAAATTGGATGCTTGGGCCCAGATCGTCGCATTGCTGGACACTGAATAACAAGATAAGTACAGCAGCGCTTATTAATTTGTATTTGTAGTCTGGGTTGTTTGGCACTGTAAAACATGATGTCAACTGAGAATAGGAAATCTAGTGTAGACATGTCGGAACAGAATCTGACAGCCAGTACACCTCATAGCAATGTGTCAAATAGTGAAGAAATAATTCTTGCATCACCAGGTCTTATAGAGTTGTTAAATCGATTAACAGAACAATTAACTGAATGTATTGACAAGGGAAATCATGAAATTAAAAAGGAAGTGACGGCAGTTAAGGACGATCTGAGCAGAAAGATAGATGACGGTTTAGCAGATTTAAAGTCACAGTTGATCGAAACAAACAGGGCAGTTGACGAAATCAGGAACAAACATGTGATATTGAAAGGACAATGAAGTTAGGACATGAACAGCTGGACACTCGTGTGACTGTAGTAGAGAGTAAAATCAGCAATGTTGAGTCTGACCTGGAAAACAAAATTAGTACTGTAGAAAAGTATTTTGATCAGGAAAATAAAATTAGAAAAACTGAAATTCAGAAAGTTAAAGTGTCATTAGAAAATAAAATTGGTGAAAGTGTGTCAACCTCTGAAAGTGTTACTAAGAAAGATATGTATAACCTCAGTCAAAGGGTCAGTGTATTGCAAGAAAGTGTAGTAAATAGCAAAATGTCAATCTGTGGTGGTTTTAATTGGGCAAATGTAGTAATTAAGACATACCCTGGGGAAGGAAAAATCCATCCTGAAGACTTTTTACATCATTGCTCTGACAACTTCACTGTATAAATGACTGATGTAATGAAAATTAAATTTTTAAAGAGATTTTTGGACAATGAAGCTTATACTTGGATCAATCAGTTAGATACAGAGGATATGTCATATAGTGAATTTGAGAGGTGTTTTTTGAATAAATTCTGGTCCAAAAGCAAGCAGGCTATAGTAAGGAGTGATTTCTTGCATGGGGGAAAGTACAGGGAAAGTTATGGCAGTATGAGGGACTTTTGTGAGGCTGAAATCAGAAAATTAGTGCATCTTGACTCATCTTTAGATGAAATAACATTGGTGGACACCCTGCGTAGAAGATTACCAGGAAGAATACAGCAAGCGTTAGGTTGTGGACCTGACGATTCAGTTGAGGACTTCTTAAGATTTGTTGGAAGATTAGACAGAAGTTATGAGAGAGAAAGGGATAGAGACCGGTACCAAGAAGACCATCATGGAAGAGATGATCATCAAGAAGATAGTCGTGAGAACCGAAGTAGACAGCAAGGTGGAAGTATGGATTATAGGAACAGACAAGGAAGAAATAATAGGAACCAAGGTTACTACAAATCTAATGGTTACGGGCAGGAAAACTAAATGTCGCCCCTATGGAAGCCTGTCAGGTTGGAGTGAGAAATAGGACAAGAAATCAGGCTATCACAAATAGGATCAGATTTGGACACAAATGGGAAAATGAGCAATATCGACAGGGACAGAAGGTAATCGGCTCAAGTTTGACAAAGAACTATGGGAAGTCATTAAGAACCAGGCTTGGAAAGAAGAGAACAAGTGTATAGAATCAGAAGAGGTTGTACTAGATGATGATACTGTAGCCGATACGTATAATGCAAGTGAAGATATTTCCGTAGAAGAACCCAAAATAAGTGAAGAATAAGATGTGTTTGGACTGTGTAATTTGCGAAATGATAAGGTTGAAGATGTTGAAGACAGACTGAATGTTACTGCTCATGAAACTGTGAAGGCTGAGAATCATGAAGATTTTGATGTTTTGTCTAGTGTGAGTTCAGAGAAGTCAGAGGATGACAGATAGTGAAGAAGATGTGGAGGTCATGGAGTCTGAAGATTTGGAGTAGGAACTTGATGGAATGATTTATGTTGAAGTCAAGGAAGGTTGCATCATGTCTGATGGCCAGTGTGAGACAGTGTGTGTTGTAGATGATGTCAAGTCTTGTGATAATCAAGTCGTACCAATGAAACTGAGCAGTACTGAAAGTCGTCCAAGCAGAAACAGACAAGAAGAGGTAGGGAAAGACATCTTGCATTGTGTCATACAGAGCTACATTGATAAGGAAGAGAAAGCCAATGTTCTAGGTAAGTTACTGTGTAAATATCATGAGCTAGAAGATAATGTGCCTAGGTTAGAGCAGTGTGTTACCAATGATAATTTTGTTGCTAATGGATATATGGCTTGTCAACCTGTTAAAAGTAATGTGTCCCTGAATCATGTACAAGCTACTGACAATTCCTGTACAATGAAACATGATGATATTATTGAAGATCTTACTCATGAAGAAGAGGAGGATATACAATATGATGTCACTGTATGCCCATATATTACTGTGTTTATTGATGGAAAAGGCATGGAAGCATTAGTTGATACAGGTAGTCCAATCAATGGAATTTCTGAATAATTTAGAGATTGTGTAAAAGATGTACCGGACTACATGGAGATGCCTATAGTAGGAATGAAGATCAAGGGTGCTACCGGCAGACACAGCAACGTAGTTAACCGGCAAACCTTGTTGAACTTCAGGGTGAATGACGTGAATCTTTGTCAAGGATGTCTAGTAATATCTAATCTGTCTGAGGATATCTTGTTAGGAACTGACTGGATCATGAAAGTGAATGCTGTATTTGACTGGGGAGGAAGAAAAGTTATGTTTATGGACCCGAAGCCTGGTGTTTTACATTGTATTGCTATGATATTGAAAAATTGGAATAGCCTGAGTAAGCAGAGTGTAGAATTAGATTTATTAGATCCTAATAGAGATGTAGAAGACATACATGAAGAGCCTGAAGAAGCCATGGAGGATATTAATTATCATGAACTTGTGAATATCAAGGTGGAGCAAACCAACAAATTAGATGAAGAACAAAAAGAAGAGCTAAGATGAGTCTTGTGGAACTATCATGATGTGTTCCATGACAGACCGGGGAGAGTAAAAAACTACCAATGTACCTTGCGGGTCAAACCACACGAACCATTTTACATCAAACAATACAGTGTCCCTATTGCAAAAAGGAAAGCTGTAGAGAAAGAACTTGAAAATATGGAAAACTGGAACATAATTGAGAGGAGTACTAGTGAATACAACAACCCTTTCATCATGATATCCAAGAAGAATGTAGATGTGAGAATTGTACTTGACTCCAGACATCTGAACAAGTTTTTAGAAAGGGAAACTGACCATCCAGAGAGCATCGACGAACTATTGTATAAATTTGAAAATATAAAATATATGACTAGCCTGGACTTGACTTCTGGTTTTCATCAGGTGCCACTTGACAGAGATTCAAGGTAGTACACTGCTTTCTTGTATAACGGAAGAAGCTATCAGTACTGTGTTGTCCCATTCGGATTAAATGTTTCTGTAGCTGAATTTATCAGAGCTTTGGATTTGGTATTCAGCAAAGATCTTGTTGAAAACTGTGTATGTGTATGTGGATGATATCCTTGTCACTGGTCAAACCTGGGAAGAACACATAAGCCTACTGGAAGAAGTGTGCAGAAGATTAAGAGCAGGAGGGATTCTTTAAAGCTAGAGAAATGTAAATTTGCTGTGGAACAGTTAAAATTTCTTGGTCACATTGTAACTGAAGAAGGTATATTCCCAGACAATGAGAAAATTGAAGCAATAGCAAAGTTTACTGTGCCCAAAACCAAGAAACAACTCAAATCTGTCTTTGGCATGTGTGGATTTTACTGCAAATATATTGCCGCGAGAGACGACGAACACCGATTGCCGACGTGGCGCAGGGGATAGCGTCACGGACTGCGGTGCAGAAGGTCGCCGGTTCAATCCCACCCACCGGCAAAAATATTTCTTTGTAATTAACAATTCCAGAAGGTTCTTCATCTTTCTTATGTTCACTTGTAAATTCTACTTGTTTCTTATGTTAACTGTTCTTCTAATTTCTGGTAAATTCTGTCTGTGTATAAATAGCAGAGCACTCTGCCTGAGAGGCAGTCAGTGCTGCGTGTATGTTGAGTTCGTAATAAATGTGCTTTGAGTGTAAGTGCTGTGTTCAGTTGCCTTTGAAGTCAAGCCTGCTTCCATTGCAACGCGACATTGTTTGGTGGAGGCGCCGGGTACCCTGTGCAACAGCTGCATCACCGTGGCTCCAATTAGGCAACGTAAAAGCCGTTGCTTACACTGACTGAAACCAGAATACAAGGAATACACTGAGTACGTCCTTCCAAAAGTCCATATCATCAGAAGAACTATGGAAACGAAACCAGCGGTAAGCCAGCTACACATCAGAGACCTGTCGGTGTTCTCTGGAGACGCTGGACAGGATCCCAATAAATGGCTAAAACGATTCAACCGCGTCGCCAAGTACAACAGGTGGGATCATACGATGTGCTTGGCCAACGTTTACTTCTATCTGGACAGAACAGCCCAGCAATGGTTCGAGAACAATGAAGACAAGTTGAATGACTGGTAGACGTTCCAGGAGGAACTGAAGAAGACGTTTGGAGACCGCCAGCGACAAATCCGTTCGGCGGAAGTACAACTGAAGAACCGGGCCCAACGACGTGGTGAGCCGACACAATCGTACATACAGAATTTTTTGGCTCTGTGTAACATAGTCAATCCGAACATGACTGAGGTGGACAAAATCACGCACCTGATGAAGGGAATTGCAGAAGATATGTACCAAGCTCTTCTGATAAAAGACGTCGCTACGACAGAAGAGTTCATCAAGTGGTGCCAGCATATTGAAGAGATGCAACAAAGGAGGGTTTGACGCAAGAAGTATGACAGACTCCCAAATGTAGTCCCTATGGTCGTTGTGGAAGACCAGAATGACTTCGCTTCTCTCATACGACCAATCGTGAGAGAAGAATTACAACAGTGCATGGCAGCCGGGACTATTAGACCGAGCGAGCATCAGATTATGGCCATGGATGTGAGCCCTGTAAGTCACGAGGGCGTTGACGCCACTGAGGACGAGGTATTTCAAACATTAGCTCCTGTCTGCCCAGTCAATCGCACCCGACGCGAAGAATGGCGTCACCTGCTATGACTTACGCTGCAGCCGCCAAACGGCAGCCCATGAACCGGCCAACGCGACCACAGCCATCTCCTCCGGTAACTATGATGCCCTGCAGAAGAACAGATGTCTGGAGAACAGAAGACAACACACCACTGTGTTTCCACTCTGGACGCGCTGGACATGTCGTACGCTACTGCAGAGAGAGGAGGCGAGTATTCAATGATTATTTTGCCGCAAGATGTCAGCCGTTAGAGCAGTTGTATCCCAGGCAGTCACCTGCTGATGCGTTCAGTCGAACTATGGAAAGAAGCCCATCACCGTACCCTAGACGAGGTCACTCCCCGACGCGCCACCGCCGTTCACCGTCGCCGTACAGAGGTACCAGCCACTCCCCTAGCCGCCGTGCCCATGAAAACTAAGCTAGGCGACCATCTACGGAGGTGAGGCCGCTGCAGATGAAAATCCTCCATGGATGACGGTCGCTAAGATGTCGGGAAATCTCATCAACGTCATAATCGACGGCCAGCCTGTTCGGGCACTTGTTGATTCAGGAGCCTCTTTTTCTGTATTATCGGACAATTACCGCTGCACACTAAAGAAGACAATGTTCTGTGATACGGGGACAACTGTGCTGAAGGTCGTGGATGGAAAGTACCTCCATCCAGCAGTAACTTGTGTCGCAAGAATAACCATCAACAACAGGATGCAGCCGTTTGAATTTGTCGTGTTAACAGAATGTAGTCACAATGTCATCCTTGGATGGGCTTCCTTCAGGAATCCCAAGCTATCATTGACTGTGGAAGATCTGAGTTGCAAATTGAAGAAGTTGTTCCGCCGGATACATGTAATACAAAATTTTCTGGGAAGTGATTCGTCGTTGACAATGTGACGATACCACCATTGACAATGAGAAGAGTTGCAGTCACAAACACAGATGACTGGTTAAGCTGTGAAGTTCTTGTTGATGGTAAGAAGTTTATCAGGCTCACAAAAGAAATTTACATACCAGCAGCTATCATAAGCATTACCGGTGGTCAAGGAGAGAGTTGGATCACAAATTGTCACGAGCAGTCACAACTTATCCCCAAGGGAATGTGTATTGGGACAGCTGAACCAATCTAGGTTGGTGAGCACAACGTCATCAATGAAGACCCATGCCCTGCTGTTAGTACAGACAACACGCTGGAGGAAACTAACGTGGAACTGCCAATAGGTCCTGGACTGACCAAGGAACAACGCCAGCGGGTGTTAGGTATACTACGCCAATTTTCAGGTGCATTCACACCTCAGCAGGGGAAATGTCAGACGAAACGGCCCACGATAAAGCACCGGATCAATACTGCGGATCATCCGCCAATTAGCCAGCGTTCGTATAGAGTGTTGCCAGCTGAAAGACGGATAATTCGGGAGGAAGTGGAGAAGATGTTTCGAGATGACATTATTCAACCTTCGGAGAGTCCATGGTCATCTCCGGTGGTCCTCGTAAAGAAGAAGGATGGCACGTGGCGATTCTGTGTCGACTATCAGCGGCTGAACAGAATCACAAAGAAAGATGTCTACCCATTGCCGCGTATTGCTGACACCTTAGACTGCTTGAAAGGAGCTACATACTTCTCAACTATGGACATGCAGACAGGTTACTGGCAAATCGAGGTTGACGCAGCTGACAGGGAGAAGGCGGATTTTATTACACGTGACGGCCTATATGATTTTAAAGTAATGCCATTTGGATTATGTAATGCTCCAACCACATTCGAACGCATGATGGACAACTTGCTTCGCACCTTAAGTGGACGATGTGTATCTGCTATTTAGATGACATTGTCGTTTTCTCGAAAACATTTGAAAAACATCTGAGTCGCCTGTCAACTGTGTTGGAGTGTGTTCAGGCTGCAGGTCTCCGTCTCAATCCAAAGAAGTGCCTCTTCATCGCCAAAGAGATAAAAATCCTGGGGCACCTAGTCAACGGAGATGGTGTCCGTCCTGATCCAGATAAAGTAAGGGCAGTCACAGAATTTCCAACTCCTCAGCACATTCGTGATGTGAGAAGTTTTCTCGGGCTGTGCTCATACTACTGACGTTTCATAAAAGGATTTTGTAACAAGGCACGTCCATTACAAGAACTTCTGCAGGGAGACGCCAAATTTTACTGGGATGAGACAAAAGAAAGAGCTTTCCGGGTACTTAAGGAGGCTCTAACTTCTGCACCAGTGCTAGCCTTGTACGACGAGAATGCAGAAACGGAACTTCACACAGACGCCATGGTTATGGGATTGGTGCAGTGCTTGTACAAGTTCAGGAAGGTGCTGAAAAAGTGATAGCCTATGCATCAAGAGTACTCTCGAAGTCCAAGATAAACTACTCTACAACTGAAAAAGAATGTCTCGCGGTTATCTGGGCTATCAACAAGTTCCAGCCATATTTATTTGGTAAACCATTCACCGTCGTGACAGACCACCATTCTTTGTGTTGGCTGAGTAGCTTGAAGGATCCATCAGGTCGACTAGCAAGATGGGCACTAAGACTCCAAGAGTACGATGTCACAGTGGTATTCAAGAACAGGCGCAAACACAAGGATGCCGACTGCCTTTCAAGGAATCCATTAGTGGAACACAACAGCATTAATGAAATTTCAGCTCTCACTGAATCAGATGACGTTACAGCTGAACAGAGGAAAGATCCAGCACTATTAAAAATGATAGAGGCCTTGGAGAAAGGAGAACCGACCAATGGAGAGTTCTAACTTATAAACAGAACATTGTATAAGAGCAACTACGATCCACTGGGCCCCAAATGGCTACTTGTTGTTCCAGCTCATCTCCAGCCAGTTATTCTCAAATATTTCCACGATGCTCCAATATCTGGTCATCTGGGATTTGTGAAGATCCTAGACAGAATCAGACGCAGGTATTACTGGAAAGGTTTCTACAGATCTGTCAAGCACTATGTGAGTCACTGTAAAGAGTGCCAGCGACGGAAGCATGTGCCGCAGTTACCTCCAGGACATCTCATACCGATTCCGCTGGCAGCAGCTCCATTCCACCGAGTTGGGATCGATCTTTTAGGGAGGTTCCTGAAGTTGACAACCGGTAACCGTTGGATAATAGTCTGCACTGCTACCTCACATGCTATGCTGTCACCAAACCTGTGCCGACTGCAGAAGCTCCAGAGATCGCAAAATTCCTTGTAGAAGACATTATTTTGAAGCATGGAGCACCACGTGTCATGATATCTGATCGTGGAAAAGTATTCCAGTCAAAACTAGTATCAGAGGTAATGTCACGGTGCAACATTGTCCACAGAATGACAACTACATACCATCCTCAGACAAATGGTCTTACGGAACATTTTAACAAGACGTTAGCCGACATGCTGTCGATGTACATCAGTGTTGAGCAGAAGGATTGGGATACAATTCTGTCAGTTGTGACATTTTCTTACAATACCGCAAGACAAGACACCACAGGCTTCACGCCGTTTTTCCTGCTCCATGGCCAGGAAGCTGAAACGACAATGGATACACTGTTCCCGTTCCAACCGGACGACACTCAGGATGACTATGTTAAACAGCTCATCACCAGGGTCGAAGAAGCAAGACAGCTGGCTCGCATACGGACACTGGACGCCCAAGAGAAGGACCGTCAGCAGTATAACGACAAGCACCAACCTGTTGTGTACAGCCCAGGAGATCTGGTATGGATTTTTACCCCTGTACAGAAGGTTGGACTGTCAGAAAAGTTATTGAAGCGATACTTTGGTCCATATCGTGTCATACGCCACATGTCAGACGTCACATACGAAGTTGAGGATTATGAGCCGTCGTCGAAACGTCAAAAACGAAGAGACATTGTTCATGTCCTGCGCATGAAGCCTTACTACTATCCTGAAGAGCAGGTAGACGACAATGGCTTCTTGTTCAAGGACTTTTTAAGAACAGTAATGTTTCTGATGAAGCCACTACAGGAACGTCTGTCGTCGATAATCGCGGAGAAGGGAGGGATTCTCTTGAACTGTCATACAGAGGACCTATGACACGGTCAAGATCCAGGACATTGCAGCTGTCTCCACAGGGATCATAACAGCGGGTCGCTGTTTCTCCAGGAGAGGGAGCAATGCCACGAGAGACGACGAACACCGACTGCCGGCGTGGCGCAGGGGATAGCGTCACGGACTGCGGTGCAGAAGGTCGCCGGTTCAATCCCGCCCACCGGCAAAAATTTATTTCTTTGTAATTAACAATTCCAGAAGGTTCTACATCTTTCTTATGTTCACTTGTAAATTCTACTTGTTTTGTATGTTAACTGTTCTTCTAATTTCTGGTAAATTCTGTCTGTGTATAAATAGCAGAGCACTCTGCCTGAGAGGCAGAGTCAATTCTACTTGTTTCTTATGTTAACTGTTCTTCTAATTTCTGGTAAATTCTGTCTGTGTATAAATAGCAGAGCACTCTGCCTGAGAGGCAGTCAGTGCTGCGTGTATGTTGAGTTCATAATAAATGTCCTTTGAGTATAAGTGCTGTGTTCAGTTGCCTTTGAAGTCAAGCCTGCTTCCATTGCAATGCGACAATATAAGTACTCAAGCCTTGAATGCCCCATGTTTGAACAACCTTCTGAAGACAAATACTGTTTGGAATTGGCCAGAAGAATGCATACAAGCCTTTGAAGAGATAAAAAAGCAGTTTTTTAACAGCAATATTTTATACAGGCTGGACTTGTCATTACCGTTTTGTTTAAGTACTGACAGTAGTGATTATGGAATTGGTGCTCATTTGTTTCAAGTGAAAACCATCAATAACCAGCCAGAACACCAGACCATTGCATTTGCAAGCAGGTCATTACAGAAACACGAGAAGGCATACACCATTAGAGAAAAGGAACTTTTTGCAATATTTTGGGCTTTCACAAAATTCAGAAACTACTTGTTAGGCCACAAAACTATTGTATTTACAGACCATAAGGCTTTGACCTACATTCAGGAGTGCACACTTTACCATAACTGGATTATGAGATGGGCAATGTTCTTGCAACAATTTGATTTCTCTGTGAAATACATTAAGGGCAAGGACAATCTTGTTGCTGATTCACTCTCTCGTTTGCCAGTGGGGGGTGAATTTGAAGATATCAGTGGAGCCTGTGAAAAAGAATTCAGAGTCATGTACCTGAAAGGTATCAAAGAAGAAGCAGAAATCCGAAAAATTTGTGACAAGATTAGGAGATATCAAAACCATGATGATAATTGGAGATTAGTCAAGAGCTTGTTAGACAAAAAAGGGAAAGATAAGGTAGGGCAATACTATAAGACATACAAGGGCATATTGTTTAGACATACGAGTGTCGACACTGATAAATGGAAGTTGTGTTGGCCCGAGAACTGTGTTGATGTATTAATAACGTATATTCACGAATGTGAGGGAAATTGGCAGATTATTCAGGACATATTGCAACAAAAATCATGCATCATGGATAGATTATGTATATGAATTTGAAGAGATTTTGAACAGTCTTCAACATACTTCCACGAAATTATGCCCTTACGAAATCATGTTTGGAATATATATATATATATTGGTCCTTTCAAAGTTGTGGGAAACCCTCATCCTAATGCTTACAGGTTAGAGTATCCTAAGTCAGGAAAACCATTTGGACTGAGGAATATAACAGAACTCAAGCCATACAGACAGTAGTGGGTAATAATAAAACTCTGTACAGGTGCTAATTTTGTAAAATTTATTGTAGCTATAAGTGTTTTGTATGTATATATTAGTTAATGAAATATCTTGAAACTTGTATTATCAATATGTTGTATATAAACTTTTGTAAACCTCAGGAAAGTACACATTCTGTGTGTGCTAAGTGCGTTGGCAAGCACTGGGTTTCTAGCTATGTGGTAGCATACTTCTGATTTCGGTTTCTGGTGCCACATCTCCTACTCTTTCTGTAACCTGTTCAAATTATCTCATATATATCATTCTATCTTTCTTCTTTAGTGTTAAGGTATGAAATGTGTGTATGTAATTTTTGTTATGTCAATAAGAATATCGAATTCAAGATAGTTTGTTCAGTTAGATTTATAATGTATTAATTTATGTCACAGTTAAAATCTGAATTCAAATTGTTGTCTTTGTATTGAAGAGTTACAGTATTTGAGATATTGATAGAAGTCATGATAGAATCAGTTAATTGATGTTAGTGTCTAATGATTTTGTAAGATACCAAGTGTCATGTGCTCAAAGTTTTAAAAAAATTCAGTTCAGAACATGAGAACAGTAAATTTTACAGTATAGTTATGTGGATATTTTTTGTCATATATTTCTTGTGAATTTTGTTTTGATACTAAGGTCAGACAAGTTCAGTGTGGCAGATTCTTGAGTGTCAGCTGTTCCCGATTCTGCCCTCTGCACTTGGGAGGCCATACCCTTGTCACCTACTTACTGCACTTGGAACTTTCAGGATCTGGTGTGTGGACTGCGTGTGTGGACTGTGCTGTGCCAACCCCAGACAGGACTAAGTGAGGTACTGATGCAGCCAAGCCAGCCACCGGGTCCAAGCCATCCAAAGTAGGTGCTCTACTCTTACATCATCTAGACTTATAAGGGCATCGTCGAGCTGATGGGGGGGGGGGGGGTATTGTGATGATACTGCTGGCCCCCTCATCTCAATGTTATTGTATGATACCGTCTGCGTCGGATCCGGAATCGTGTGGTTCAATAGTGATAAAAGTTGCGTGTGAAGTTACAAACGAAATAGCCAGCCTAGAAATCAGTGTAGGACAGTGTCTCGGTGATACTGTGATTAAAACAAGTGATAGATTTCATTAATTAAGAGATTTGTTTACATGTTTTCCAGACAGTTCTATAAACAATAGTTTTGTCATTGTATTTTATTTCAATAAACAGACAGACGAATGGTAAAAACTTTTGTATATACATAAAGACATTAAAATAAATAGCATTGTATATCCATTAGGCTCATAAACAAGTTGTGTAGACCAGTTAATTGTATTAATTAACTTAATATTCAAGATTTGAATATTGTTATTCTTTGTATATATTAACTGTCAAGATATTTTGTGAATGGCCAGAATATTTGATAGTTCAGTATATGTTAGGAACATGTATGATGTACTCATTAACAAATTAATTAACATTTAACATCGCACTTTGTTGTCAACGGAAAGATTGGAAATTTTGTCTTAAAAATACATGCACCATCTAAAATTATTGTATGTATAGTTTTCATTTTATATTGTGATTATTTTTGTATACGTGAAATGTTTTTCTGTTATGTTTGTTAATTGTAAATCAGTATATTCAATTGTTATGAACAATGCATAATGTAAGGTCATTATTGCCGATGTTATATATTTGCCTCACCGCCTTGCGTGGGGGGGGTTTCAAGTTTCAGTCGTTTGTCAAGTGCTCTGGAATCTATGGCACTCTGTGTTTTGAAATGGAAGTACTACCATTCTGATGCTTTGTAATTTGTATATGTTTTGAAGTTGTTATGTTTTTGTGGATAAGAAGTTTGGTCCAAATTAAAGAAGAAGTGAAAAATTGTACATACCGAGTATTTATTTCTACCAGTATGCCCCAGGAGAATAATTTTGCAGAGAGCAGAACCCCCATACATCTCAATGTTGACAAGATGAGTATCGGTAGAATAGACTGCAATTACTTAAAATCTATTAATATGTTTTAGTGCGTAACTAGTGTTACAGCTAGTTCTGTTACATAAATTTGCAGCTGACGGATTCAGCCCTTTAAGTGGAACGTTAAAAGACTTAGTTTTTTTTCTCCACAAAATTCTTGCGATATCAGTGATTTTGCCCCAGTTGAGCACGGATGCCGTGGCTATGAATTTGTTATGGCTAATTGTAAGGGGTGGCAGATTCCCCTTCCTGTCACCGCCGCGTTAGTCCCCTGCCGCTTTCAGAAGGAAATAAGTGTACCACAAATGTTCGAATGGGACTAGCAGGCCAGTTAGTGGGCGATTCAATACGGCCCATAAACCACATTTAAGATGTCCAACACACTGGTCTGTTGAAGCACGCGATTCCACCCATCGGTTTTGACCCCTGATGTCAGCATGTTGCGCGGTGATTTCGATTTGACTGTTTACAGTTGGAGTATGTGTCGCTATGTTGTGCAGTTACATGGCTCGCAGTTGTTTTATTTTACTGTTAGTCTGTCACATAGGACAGTGTTTTTCTTGTTTGCTGGATGTGTGGTTACTGTATACCTGGTTTCGAGCCAAGTCTAATTGTTTTTTGTGGCGTGTTACTACTTGTTCTAATAGGATGATTCCGTTTAGTTCGCTGCTTTAATTTCTTACTTGTATATTTGGGATTTTGTTCGGATGAATACATCAAAATTGCTCTTTCACTATGTGAGGCTTTCGAGGAGATCATATCGACTTGACGTAGACATATTGTTCTGTATCTCGAAACATTGATCATTTTCCATTTGTTGCAAATTTGACTTTAATGTTTACAGTGTACACAAATCAGCTTCCATTCACACATCCTCCAGCAACAGCCGCAGATTTAAAAACACTAACATGAAAAGTTTGTATTGGCAATTACCGTTCTTCTGTATAAAACGACCAGCTAACACCCCGCTAGTAATGGTATAGTCTAACGATGGCACCGTTCCTTGAAGGCAGCTCTAATGTGCTACAACACAGGTTGGACTACTGCCTTGCCTATGGTATTACTTGGTCTGCGGAACACCTACAAACCAGATCTAGAGTCATCAGCGGCCGAGTTAGTGTATGGAGAAGCATTAAGACTACCAGGCGAGTTTGTGGATCCATGCTTCTTAAAACTTCCTGATCATGGTGACAGTCAGTTTATCAATCAATTATGGGAGCTCATATCCCACATACGCACTCACTCAGCATCAAGACATGGAACACAATCAAGCTATGTCCCACAGGACTTGGAAAAGTGCTCTCATGTAATGCTCCGCACTGATGCCGTAAAGCCTGCACTGCAACCTCTGTACACAGCACCGCATAAAGTAATACAAAGGGGAAATTGCAAGATGGAGATTCTCATTAACAACAAGCCCTCTACTGTCTCAATCGACTGACTGAAGCCAGCATACATGTTCCAGGACGTGTTGCCAGCTGATGCACCTCCTGCACATACTCCTAAAATTCCGTTGGCACCGGCTCCTTCAACCAGTGCAGAAAGACATCTATCAAGAACAACAAGATCGGGGTGCGATGTTCACTTCCTGGTGCGCTTTCTAGATGACGCTCCGCTACTACCGAGGGGGCTGATGTAGGGGCAATTGCCGTTCTTCTGTGCGTAGCAGTGTCAGTATTGTTAAGCAGTGCAATGTTTTCGCACATTATTACGGCCCTGTCAATTTTTTTTCGACAGCCAGAGGTGCTGAGTTTGTATTTTTCTATGTGTCATTTATTCTATGGTTCTGTGTTTTTTTAAATAGTTTTATATGTCTTTGCCTTCTTTAAGTATCCTTTGTTACGAGTAATTAGTTACGATCAAGACGTATCAGTTTAACATTTCCAGTCTAAAATATGATTTCCTTTTCAAGGAAACTTCCAATAATAATTACCTCAATCACTCTTCTGTCATTCCAAATTGGTGACCTCCTATGGAAGAAAGAGCAATAATTTACTCTGCAGTATGACATAACCAGCAGAAGCTGTTCCTTCAGTCTCTCGACTAGTGGTCCGCTTACCACACTTCTGGCCTCACAATCTGGCATTGTGGTTCACGCTAGTGGAGGCCAGCTTCCACTATGCAGGCATTACGGCGGTCTTGACAAAATTTGCAATTGTGGTAAGCCAGTTAGATCATAAATACGCCACAGAGATTGAAGACGTTATCACCTCGCCACCCGCTACGGAAGCCTACAGTAAATTAAAGTCAGAATTAATTCGCTGAGTATCTGCATCCCAAGAGGAGAGAATCAGACAAGTGCTAACTCAAGAAGATATCGGCGACAGGCGGCTGTCGCAATACTTGAGACATTTACTCAGTAAAGTAGACACTGGCACAGTACCTGACAGCCTGCTGCAAACTCTGTGGAGCAGCCGACTTCCACCACAAGTTAAAGCTATTATTGCCTCACAAAACAACATGCCTCTTGATGAAGTAGCTGATTTAGCTGACAAGATTTACGATGCATTAACACCCGCATCAGTGAGTGCAGTAGTGGCATCATGCAGCAGTTCGTCCACGTCAATGTTCACACGCAACGATTATGACGCTCTCGCTGCTAAGGTGGATTTACTGACAAAACAAATTAGCGAGTTATTGATTCAACGAGACCACAGCCAAGGTAGAAGCAATTTTCGCAGAAATCAAGAAGCCGTTCATCACCAACTTCTTACAAACCAGAATCAAATCAGTCCATATGCTGGTACCATCGAACATTCAGGGACCAAGCACGAAAATGTACTATACCATGCGATCACCCAAATGCCGGCAGCAATCGAGTATAGATGCGCCTACCGATTGACACGCTGTGTCTCTGTGCATCTTTGTCAGCGACCGCAAAACAGGTCAGAAATATTTGGTCGACACGGGTTCAGACGTGTGCATATATCCGCACACACACTTGCAGAGCAAGTGGCCACGAACAACTTTCTGCTTATCAGCAGCGAATAATTCTGTCATTCCCACTTACGGCACTATATGGCTCATACTCGCCCTTGGATTATGATGTGACCTATCATGGGATTTAACGATTGCTGATGTGTGTGAGCCAATCATAGGCGCGGACTTCTTGGCACATATAAACTGTTACCAGACGTGGCACACGCGAAACTAGTGGACGGCATCACCGGCCTCACAACTTCAGGATTTCAGCGAGATACAGCTGATACAGTGCACCAGTGGCAAGTATGCAGACCTCTTGCAGGAATTCCCAGCTTTGACACAGCCTCCAGGAGCACCTAAAGAGGTAAGCCACAATACAGTGCATTACATTAAAACCACTGGTGGCCCCCCTGTATTATGTCGTCCTCGGTGCGTAGCTCCAGACTGCCTGGT
Source organism: Locusta migratoria (assembly GCA_026315105.1). Lineage (NCBI taxonomy): Eukaryota > Metazoa > Arthropoda > Insecta > Orthoptera > Acrididae > Locusta > Locusta migratoria. Next base: position 654,635,879 of record CM048744.1, read on the forward strand.
GATAGCAAAGGCGGAATCTGACAGTATGATTTGTGAAGGTGTGATGCGTCCATCTAGTAGTCCATGGTCTTCTCCCCTCCACCTCATTCCGAAGAAGAGTGGAGCATGGCGTCCCTGCGGTGATTATAGAGCCCTTAACTCCAGGACAGTGCCAGACAGATATCCTGTTCCTTTATTGCGTGACTACAACCATGCATTATGAGTGGCAAAAGTGTTTAGCGTACTCGACTGTGCCAAGGCATACACGCAGCTACCCATTGCGGAATCTGACATTCCAAAGACAGCTATAATCACGCCATTTGGACTATTTGATTGTCGTTTCATGACGTTCGGCCTCAGAAATGCGGCACAAACATGGCAACGATTTATAGACTCAATGTTGTGAGGCTTACCTTTTTCATTTGCATACTTGGATGACATTCTTGTGTTTTCATCCTCACCAGAGCATCCTCACCAGGTGTTTAAGAAATTGGATCAATACGGGGTGGTGCTAAACATGGCTAAATGTGTGTTTGGACAACCAGAAGTCAACTTCCTCGGTCACAAAATATTGTCTTCAGGCTCCTCACCCCTTCCTGAAAAAGTAGAAGCCATTCTCAAGACAGAACGGCCAAAAATCATGAAGGAATTACATCGTTTTATGGAAATGTTGAACTTCTATCGTCGCCACCTGCCACATTCTGCTGCAATCAAAGAGCCATTAACTGCTGCGCTCTCTAGTCCAAAAGCTAAAGGCAAGTTGCTCATACTGTGGACAGACAAGATGGTTTCAGCATTCAAAACAGCATTGCAAATGCAACATTGCTCGCTCACCCTGACCACAACGCAACCTTGGCACTTGTAGTTGATGCTAGCCAGACGGCACTTGGAGCAGTGTTGCAGCAATGGTGTGATGACAGGTGGCAACCTCTGGCATTCTTTTCATGCAAGCTGTCGCCATCACAACGCAAATGGAGTGCTTATGATAGGGAGCTTCTAGCCATTTATGAGGCAGCTAGAAGTCAGGGATTTTATAATATTTACTGATCATAAACCATTGACGTTCACGTTTAGGCAGAACAATATGCATTGCTCGCCTAGACAACACAAACAGTTGATGTTTATATCGCAATTTAGCATGGACGTGAAACATATTTCTGGCATCAACAATGTCGTAGCTGATTGCCTATATTGTGTCAGCACTATATCCAGTACAATGGATTATGCCAAACTCGCCGAAGCTCAGCAGACTGATGAGGAACTTGCTACAGGACATATCATCTGGCTTAAACCTACAATTGATTGATGTTCCTGGATTACAAAATAAACTGTACTGTGACATATCATCTGGAAAACCTCGACCTTTCCTGACTGTTGCATTCCGTCAATGTGCATTTGATAATCATAACTTGTGTCATCCAGGAATCAGATGCACTGCTCGATTAGTGTCAGACCAATTTGTGTAGCCTGGTATTCAGGAGGACTGTCACGAGTGGACACACACGTGTTAATTGTCAACGAAGCAAGGTCCATCGTCACACACATGCACCAGTTGGTGATTTCCCAGATACGACATCCCGCGTCACTCACGCCCGCATTGACTTCATAGGACCTTTTCCTTCATCAGATGGCAACAGATATCTTTTTACAATGATAGATAGATTCACTCGCTGGGCAGAGGCAACACCAGTGGACTATATCTCCGCAGAAACCTTGGCCCATGCATTTATTTCAATGTGGATTGCACAATTTGGTTGCGTCTGTGGAACACCTACAAACCAGATCTAGAGTCATCAGCGGCCGAGTTAGTGTATGGAGAAGCATTAAGACTACCAGGCGAGTTTGTGGATCCACGCTTCTTAAAACTTGCTGATCATGATTACAGTCAGTTTATCCAACAATTATGGGAGCACATATCCCACATATGCACTCACTCAGCATCAACACATGGAACGCAATCAAGCTATGTTCCACAGGACTTGGAAAAGTGCACTCATGTAATGCTCCACACCGATGGCATAAAGCCTGCACTGCAACCTCCGTATACAGGACCACATGAAGTAATAAAAAAGGAAAATTACACGATGGAGTTTCTCATTAACAACAAGCCCTCTACTGTCTCAATCGACCGACAGAAGACAGCATACATGTTCCAGGACAGGTTGCCAGCTGATGCACCTCCTGCACATACTCCTAAAATTCCATTGGCACCGGCTCCTTCAACCAGCACAGAAAGACATCCATCAAGAACAACAAGATCGGGGTGCCACATTCACTTCCCGGCGCACTTTTGAGACGACGCTCTGCTACTACTGAGGGGGCTGATGTAGGGGCAATTACCCTTCTGTGGGTGGCAGTGTCAGTGTTGTTAAGCAGTTTTTGCGCGTTATTACGGCGCTGTCAAATGTTTATCGCGCCAACCAGAGGCGCTGTGTTTGTATTTTTCTATGTGTCATTTATTCTAGGGTTCTGTGTTTTTTTTTTTTTTTTAATAATTTTATATGTTATTGCTTTCTTTAAGTATCCCTAGTTACAAGTAATTAGTTACAATCAAGACATATCAGTTTAACATTTCCAGTCTAAAAGATGATTTCCTTTTCAAGGAAACTTCCAATAATAATTACCTCGATAGCTCATCTATCATTCATCAAAAAAAAAAAAAAAAATTTCTGACGTAAATGTTTTGAACAGATTCACATGTCATGTAGTCATATCGGTAAATTGATTGTCTGCCACAATCAACCAGCAATACCAAACATTGGTCAATCTTAATACTTGGAAAACCCCTATTTCAAAAGAATTTTTCTGCGCAATGGAATGTTTTATTTTACGGGTAACGGATTTTTTTTTGTTTCAAAATATTGTTTCTCTCAGTTTTTGTTCCTTTGCCAGTATATGGTCATAGTTTTCTGTGCATTGTATTTAAGGGGAGTTTATGGGAATGGACTGCTTTGAAGTAGCCTATGTCAAAAAATTAGATACAATTTATATTTTTTTGTGGTTAACTTTTTTTTCCCTCTCAGGTTGATTTAAGCTAGATTGAAGTGTTTTATATATTTTCTGGAATGATCAGCATAATTGAAGGAAGTGATTCCAACATTTCAGTCTATTTTGACCAATGTAGTCATCTATGGCGGGAATGCAGTTGTGGCTGTTATGGCGACCAAAAGAATGACTAAAAACACACACAAAAGTGCTTACAAACACGCAAAATGAGTAAGATGGCAGTAACGGGATAAGCTCGGGAATGTGGCTGAAATAGAAGACGGAAGTAATCCAGAAAACACGGAAATAGAAAGAAAAAGAAGAAAGAAAGAAAGAAAGAAAAACACACAAACCACGCAAAATAATCACAAAAAACGATAATATGCAACAGGTATTGAAAAGTTGGGTGATTTATAGGGCGCGAGTCCACCTGTCAGCTTTGACCTGTAATGCAGTAGTTTGGAGGTGTGCCCATGTACGTAGAAGGCGTAATTATGTGGTGGTAGAGTTAGTTTGTTTACAAACAGAACAGATTATAGATTAATATTTAGTTTACAAAGTGATCTGTCGCTTACCTCTTCTGGTAAAGGATAGGTTAGTTTAGAGGTTTTTTTTTCGCAAGTGAGCGCTGAAGGCGCGAATTTTTGCGCTCACTGGGAGAAGGTGCTTACTCGTCATCGCCAAAGTTGCCCAATTTATGGTACATAGTAAGGTGTGGTCAGACACGAAACTGCACAAAGCGGAATCTCTAGATGGCTAAGCGTTTAGGAAATAAAAGGAATTCTGATGTTGATCTATCACCATATCAATTACCCCTGAGAGTTTAAGAAAGCGGTGCTTGGCTCAGTGGTAAGAGATGGGATTTTTATTAAAAGGTTTGTGGGTTTGATTCTGACGTACACTACTGACTTCACAATTAACTGCAACATCATGTTATTTTGATTTACATGTCCACATCAGCATGGGACATTATTATTTAAAACAAGCATATTATCTTGCAAACTTTGAGTTGTGACCGGTCCATAAAGTGCAAACATGAATAATCGTGAGTGGAATTTGACCTTAGTGGCGCTGTCGGCACAAACACATGCCCCATCGACACTGGCCTGAATGACGGGCAGCTATATAAAGGCCGCTACCAGACAACAGATCCGCATCATCCATCCCGCCTGGTAGCAGAACGCACCATTACGTGGGTTAACGTAATGCGCCCTGCTTCCAGGTTTCGCCACCATTCCTGCTGCCGGTACGCTCCAGGTCATGCTGCCCGCCGCCGCTGCTCTTGCCGTCACTGCTCCAGCCCTGCCATGAGGTCCTGCTGCTCGTCACCGCCCAGCGCAGCTGGATGTGCTGCAGCCTGGAGGTCCTGCCAGACCCGCTCGCCGTCCCAGCCCGGCCTGGGTGTTCTGCCACTTGGAGGTCCTGCTGCCTGCCGGACCGGTTCACCACCCTGCCACCGCCAGTACAGAGCCGCCCCGATCCCCTCTGGTCAGTCCATGCTCCCCAGTCACCGCTGTCCCACCGCCGCCGTTGCCGCTGTTGTTCTTGTCGCCTCCGCCCTCACATCAGCTGCCGGTTGTATCCATCCGCCCCTCCATGGCCTGACACTCCCGCCAGCCCCAGCCAGCCATGAGCAGTGGTCGCCACTTACTTTCACTTAGACTGTCCACCTTTCCTTCTTCTTAGACTTTTTCCCCCCTTTTTAATTAGCTGCAATGGCGAATATTCCCATCACCATGACCACCGTTTTATATACCACCCCAACCACCGCCCCCACCATCACAACATGTAGCTCCTCATACACCCATCCCACCCAAGAAATCCCCCTCTCCTCTCCACCACAGCCGCCTCCCAAGTCTCTCTTCCTCTCCCAGCTACCATCTACCTCCCTCTCACCTCTCCTGCAGACTTCCCCCCATCACACCCGCTCTCATTACCCATCACCAAGCCATGGTGGCTGACACCCCACAGTTGCCGCCTCTTCATGTTGCACCACAACAGGGCCCAGCCCCCCGCCACATCCCCAACGACCCCACCCCATCCTTCTCCTCCTCCACTGGCACCCGCAAGAAGACCCCGTCAACCGCGGAAGCACGGACCCTGCTTGTGCGCCTCTAAGAAGACTCCTCCTCCGCCTCCACCCCCTGCCGACGTCATGGACACTGCACCCACCCCCCCCAGCATGATTTGTATACCTACCTCCTCTCCCGTCCCGATCCCCACTTCCTAGACAATCACACCCTTTTGTTAGAACTCCCTGCTGCTGCTATCACCCAACTCATCCCCCGTAGGGACTCGGTCCTCATCAAGTCTTCCAGCCCCACATTCCATAGACATGCTCCAGCGCCTCCCTGCCATCCACCTCGGCCCCCATGCACCCATCACCCCCTTCTACAACTCCTTCTCTCCCCATCAACCCAACCCTCCCAGCCGTCAACCCACCCTCACCACCATGATAATCAAACTATGTCCATTTATCACGGAGGAGGAGGTATTGGGCAAACTTAACACCCACCCAGACATTTCCATTCGCTCCGCCAAGTGGATCCATAATGCCGCCGGCCCCACCTACCTGATGCGGATTTTCACTGAATCCGGATTCTTCATCGATCGCCTTCCCCATGAGGGGGTGCTTATCTACAACCGCCGCCACAAGGTGGAACCCTCCTGCTCCCTGCCCCAATACTACCACTGTGCCAGGTGTCTCATTTATAACGACCACCTGACACAGCACTGCCATGACCCGCCCACCTGTCCCCACTGCAAATCAAACCACCTCCACAAAAACTGTCCAAACCTCGCCTCCCCTCCTGTCTGCAACACCTGTGGCGGCCCCCATCCCACCTATTCCTATAAGTGTAAATCCGTCCCCACCCCCACCAACCCCGAACTTACATTCGTCCTGTCGATCCCCCTTTGCATCCCAACAACTCCCTCTGCCCCCCTCCCACTGTAGAGTACGTCATCCGCTTTGTCATAACCGTGATCCAAAACATCCATCCCTTCCAGCGTTCTCATATCCTTCAACAGATCACCCGTGTTGCCCATTCCATCTTTCACCTAGGAACCTTCGCCACCTTCTCCTGTGCACACTCCCACTTCACCTTCTCCCGGCAGGTTACCCTAGTCTAGACACAACCTAACCTCTTTTCCCGTTGCCCCCTCTCCCTCCTTTCGCCCTTCCCTTTCGACCCCTTATGGCAAGCCCTTCCTATACCTTCCTCTATCATAATGTCCGCTCCCTTCCTGTCAATAAACACCTCCTTATGCACACCCTTTCTCACCACCGCATGGATGCCTTCCTCCTGAATGAATCCTCCCTCCAATCTCCAAGCAGCACTGCTCCCTACATCCTCCACCATACCTATGACTGAGGAGGAGTGGCCGGCCGCGGTGGCCAAGGGCACTGAGGCGCTTCAGTCACGGTCTGCACGACCACTACGGTCGGGGGTTCAAATCCCCTATCAGGCATGGATATTTGTGCCCTCCTAGTTCGTAAGTATGTCATAAGTAGTTTGTAAGTTTAGGGACTGATGACCCCATAGTTAAGTCCCATAAGCTTTACAAACATTTTAACATTTTGAGGAGTGGCAATCGGCCACCTCCACCTCCACCCCATCTGGCTCCAACCTCTCCTTCATGATCCCACCAAAAACCTGATCCTCTGTCTCTTCCTCCCATCCCTAACAGTCACCCTCGTCACCATTTATATCCGTAGCACTGCTCCCCTCCTGTATGCCTTCCTCTCCCATATAGATTGCTTCTTCATGATCTATGTGATTGCCGCCAACCTTAACCTTTCTTCCCGTCCACCCGCTGAACTCCGGAGGTGGCGCGTTAGCGTGTCACCACCTTGCTCCGGGGCGATATCTTTCCCCTTCCTCATCCAACCCGCCCTGAATGCAACAACACACCTGATGTCGTTCTGGCATCTCCCAACCTCCTTGGGCAGATTACGGATGTCCTTGATCTTATAGGCAGTAACCACACCCCTGTCCGACTTACCCTTAACCACCGCCCCCACCCTGCCTGTGCTCCCCATCCTATGCCCCCTCCTAAACTTGTCCACGGCTATTCCCGTGCCGACTGGGATGCCTACTGTCACTACATTGACACCTCAGTTGCAAGCCACCCACTACCCCTCCACACTCCCACAGATATTGATCATGCCTCCTCCTTCCTCCAGCGTTGCTGATGCGATCCATGCCCACATCCCCACCTGGGCAATTTACCCTCACCATTCTACCCTTCCTTGACAGGCCGTCCTCCTCCTTCGTGAATCCTGCCATCTGTACTGCTCATTCCTCCGGACCTGTGATCGGGATACACTCCAATGCCACTGGCAACTCCAAAGACACATCAGAAACCTCTTGTCCACAATAAAACGCCAGGATTGGCGCCAGACATGCACCCACCTAAATTCAATGCTTGCTGTCAACTCCTCCAAGTACTGGCATGCCTTCCGCCACCTTATGGTAGTCACTCCTCCCCCCACTACCCGCTTCTTCATGATGACCATCCTTTTCCTGAAAACACCAGTAAGTCTTTTCCATTCCTTACGATCCTACCTTTGACTACTCTCTCTTCCCTGATGTCTATGAGCGAACCGATACCACCTCTGCTCACCCCTGGCTTCCAGTACTTGGACCACATACCCCCCCCCCAGAGTTGAATACACTTATCACCGCCCATGACATAATCAACACTCTTCACACTAAACGCAACACTGGCCCCAGTCATGACCAGCCACCTCAGCGTCTGCCCCCCCCCTCCTTCCATGAAGTTCTTGCCTCCCTATACAATGTCATACTTTTCACCGGCTTTTACTCCAACCTGTGGAAGACCTCCCATATTTGCATGTTCCTCAAACCTGACAAGCCCCCATCCCAGACCTCATCCTACCATAGCATCAGTCTTACCTCCATGTTCAGCAAGGTCCTGCAAACCATCCTCTCCTGTCGTATCCATCAGCACTTCCACCACCACCAGTTCCTCCCCCTTTACCAATGTGGCTTCCGACCCTCCTTCTCTGCTGATGACCAGCTCCTTCGCCTAACTCACCTCCTATCCATCCAGCTCAATTCCCATTGCTCCGTCATTTTTGTCTCCCTTGAAATCCAAAAAGCCTATGACTGTGTATGGCATTCTGGTCTCCTTTTCAAGCTCCAGTTCTATGCCCTTCCTGTTAATTACATCTGCCTCATTGCTTCCTTCCTCGCCCACCGCCCTCCTATGTCACTGTCTGCAACTCCGATTCCCGTTTGTTCTACCCCTTCACCGGGGTGCCCCAAGGCTCCATCCTCTCTCTTCTCCTTTATCTCATCTACTCCACCGACATGCCTCAACCCAAGCCTCTTGTCTATCTCCTTCAATATGCTGATGACACTGCCTTCCTAGCCCTCGCCCCCTCCCTTGCCCATTACCAGTTTTTGCTTAAGTCCCACCTCACCGAGCTCGTCTCATGGTGTAAGCCATGGCACCTCTCTGTAAATCCTGACAAATCCCAGGCAATCATCATAGGTCGCACCACCCCCTCCTTCTGTCTCCATTATTTCTACCTTACCGTCCACAACTGTCCCATCCACCACACCCCCACCCTGAAGTATCTTGGCCTCATCCTCGACCATAACCTTTCCTGGACCCCACACTTCCGCACCGTCCGACAGAAAGCCCTCTCCAGCCTTAATCTTCTGAAACTCCTCACTGGCCGGACATGAGGCCTCAGCCCATCCACCATCCTCTACACCTACAGATCCTTCATGTGTCTTGTCCTTTTCAGTTTCCATCCCGCCTGGATTTCCACCCCCATTCCTATTATAAAACCCTCCAAATCCTTGAGCACCACGCCCTCCGCATCGCCTATTGCATCCAGTTCCCTTCCCCCACGCAGATCCCGTCCCATTTCCCTATCTCCTTGAATACCTAGAACATATGCGTATCCTCTACACCACCTGCAAAATAGACTCCCACAACCCCCTGGTCCACCTCATCCTCACCGACCCTGGGCCTCTGCCACGCCTCTACCGCTGTATACCCCCTCCGTTCATCTCCACACCGTCCATATCCTTTCCCAGGGTAACTTCTGCCTCCTCCCCCTCCCTGATGACGTCCTCCATCCTGAAATATACCTGTCCTATCAACCCTGATCCCTCCCCATAGACATAGAGCCCCCTCACTCGCCTCTCTCCTCAACCCCTACCCTGCTTGGCTAACCTCAACCCTACCGTGGAGTCCCTACGGCTCCTCCCCACTGCCTCTTCCCCCACCTTCTCCTCCTCCCCTGCGCTTCCCACCTTCCCCCACCCCAGTGCTACGATCAGTGTTGTGTGCAGTGCTTCAGAGAAATGTATGTTTTTTATCTGCATCCACTGCTAACAAACAAGTGTCGCACTGGGTGTTTTAATTAGTGTCTCCGTGTATCCGCCATCCTGTGTTCTTGTCATACTATGGTTTTTATGTCACCATGGCTCCTCGTTTTTAACTGACTAAATGCAATTTTAATCAAACTGTTTGTACTTTGAATTGTCACCTTGTCTATGCCATTGTTTTCTTCGTTATTTATCGCCTGTCATGTATTTTAATTTTCATCTCATCTATGTATTTTATTCTCTTGGCTGAAGAGCAGCCTATGGAGCTGCTGCCAGCCTACTGGTGTAATAGCTTGTATGAAAATACAATAAAGGAAAAAAAACCAACAGATCATCACCAGATTTTATACTGTGCTTAAGAGTACTGGACTGTCTCTTGTGGATACTCACACTTATTACGACTGTACTTTCAACTGGTATTGCTGTTCATATTGTGTAATTAGCCACTGATGTGTTCTTAATCGTCAGACAGCTTCTTGTATTGATTTACAAAAGTTAAGGGATGATGCTAGCCAGTTAAGACTCATTCATCTATGGGCCCTTGACCGGATAATGTGAATATTGAGATTATTGTGCAAATATTCTGGGAAGTATCACAATCATTGCAGAAAAAAACTGTACTGCGAGAACAATAGAGAAAAATTTTGTTGAAAGAACTAAAACGTCAGACAAAAGTAAAAATCTTAACACTACTGGAACGTCAGTAGAGAAAGAACAGAAGCCAGTACAGCGAATCATCAAAGTGACGATTAAACAGTGCAGGATTTATGTTGACTGAAGATGATCTGATCACATCAAAGTTTCATGGTAATAACAGAAAAACACTTTCAAATGGCAAATAAAATACAACAGAAAATACTGGAAGTCTTACCATACATGTTTGTGTACGACAATGAGTGGATTCGGTTCAAAGACTTTGATGAAAGTGAATATGCAGAAGTGAAAGAGGACATTTTGTTAGGTGACAACTGCGAATCCTATGTGAAAAAATGAAAGATCGAGAATCCATTCCGCTGGATAACAAAATAATGGCACTTAATCTTGCTAAAACACATCCAAAGTGGAAGTTGGAGTTTAAACAAAAGTGCTTCTCACTTAAAGCCTATGAGAGATTTGAAAATTTGGGAGAATGATATTAAAAAGGGTGGAACTCGGAATGAGAAATATCACACAATTAACACGTTTGCTGCAACTGATGCTTATAAGCGTTTGCATGATGAACATGCCAGAGCTGCCGACACTTATAAGAGGCACGCTAGCTGCGTACTCAGTTAAGTTAGTTTGGCTGTGCACTCGTGTTAGTACAGGCCACCAGAAAACATCATGTAACATTTACCTGTCTGCAATTGTGTGTTTACATCTTTAGTGGTTTGCTATAAAAACATTGCCTATACACCTTGCAAATTTGTTATATGGGATTAGGTTTCCATTGCATCACATTGCAGATGAGACATGTTTCTTTTTCTCCGTTTGATAAACCTTTTGGGGTTTTCAGAATAATTCTTTTTCTATGAAGCAGATTTATTGCTTGTATGAATTTAATTTTCTTCCCAGTTTGCAATAAAATCAATAAATCAGAGGCATTGTTTGCAATAAATGCATATCACGTTTTTAAGTCAGAGGGCACATAGCATTTATCACATAATCAGCATGCAGCTTAGCACCACCTCTTGTGCAGACATTATATTCGCTTTCAATATTACAGGTTTCACAGGGGTCTGATTTCAGCTCTCAGTCCACATGCGCTTACAGGCGTCCAACTAGAGCGTTAGTGGCCCGCATTAGTGACCGCAGTGAACAAGTTAATTCCTGGGTGTATGATCGCTTCATAGGAGCACTGAGCTGTAACCAGCAACAATAGGCACTTGCTGCTGCGAGTCTGTTTCCAGATTTGGAATTCAAAGCTTCAGCAACGTTGGTCAAGTCCTTTATGAATATGATACATACAAAATTACTACAAATGCATTGGAAGTGTTATTTCAAAACAAAACAGAAATTAGAATCATAAATTTATGATTAGAGCAGTAAACAGATATGTTTACACAAATAATTATACCCAGATTAAAGTAATTATACAGTTCTGAAATAAGATGATCATCATCATACAGGTCAGTATATAATGAGATACATCAGGTAATGTTAGTTATTAATTTCATTAACAAAAATATATATTGTTGTACAATATTAATGCTCTGTTTTTCATGAAGAAAAATAATTTAACAAAATGACTTTTATAATGTTACTATTAATGCAATTGAACAGTCTCATATCTTATTTCAACATTTTATGAATATATTGACGATTATGCATAAAGAAAGGCTTAGTTGTGAATGGTACCTGGATGTTCGGTTATCCAAACAAGCTGAATTTCATGGGGTATATTCATTATAAGCTTCTTCTGCAAACTTACTCTCCCATGATCTGCCTCCAGGAAAGACAACTAAACCTTCATGATCCCTTTTATGTTCCACATTTCATTCCAGTCTGTTCTAACCTCTCCCCAGTAGCAGGAATTCCAGCTCACGCGGGTGTCATGATGCTCATCAGAGAGGACATTCATAGCTGTCATTTCCTTACAAACTCAGCTCCAAGCTGTAGCTGTCACTTTTCCTTCCTGGCTTCACATTCTCACTCTGCAATATCTATACCCCATCATCTTCACTTGCCACCCTAGCAGACGTACTACATTTTAACGGACAGCTCCCTCCACCATTCCTGCTGCTAAGCAACTTCAATGCCCACCACCCCCTCTGAGGTTCTCCATGCCTCTTCCAGAGGAGCTCCCTCTTGGTGGATATTTTCAATCACCTCAACCTCATCAGTATTAATATCGGTGAACCTACATTCCTATCAGACTCCACACATCCTCTCTCATCTAGATCTCTGGATCTGTACTACTAAGCTTGCTCGTAGGCTTGCTGTCTTTTTTGATAACTCCCACGGCTATTTGCATTGCGTCCATCATCTCTATTACCACCTGGAATCCACTTTCATATGTTCATTTGGCAACTAGATTTTATGCCCCCTGCCACATTCCCGACAGTGATTGGCTCCTTCCCACCATGCCTCTATCCGGAGATATGTGCCAACTTTAAACTACATTCATTTCCCCAGGACACTACTCCTGGCCCAGTCTACCACAACGAGTGTCTTGCATCCATACACAACTTTCCGATCATATTCTCCTCTACACCAATGGTTCAAAGACCATCCATGGTGTCGGGTGTGCCATGGTACTTCACAATGAGTCCCTCCGATATTGTTTGCCTGATGAGTGCTCAATCTTCACTGTGGAGCCCTTTGCTCTATATCAGGCCACCGAGTACCTTAGACGCCACTTGCCTTCTCAAGATGTCATCTGCTCGGATTCACTGAGTGCTCTTCAGAGCCTCTGTTGTCTATATCCAGTCCACCACATAGTACAGCAGATTCAGATATGCCTCCACTCGCTAATGGTCAGCCAGATGACAGTGGTGCTACTGTGGGTTCCTGGCCATGCTGGAGTGTTGGGAAACAAATTTGTGGGCGCTGCTGCAAAGGCAGCCATTTCTCTCCCTCTGCTTGCTATCCATTCCATTTTGTTGGAAGACCTCCATGCTGTACTCTTCAGGCATGTGGTATTGCTCTGCTATTTGATTTGCATTGGTCTTCCCTTTAAGATGACAAACTCTGAGAGATCAAACCCCCTCCCCTTTTGTATGGTCTATTTCCTCACAGCCTGCTCGTCACGAGGTGGTCATTATAGCTCACCTGTGCATAGGACACTGTCGCTTTAGCCACCCGCACTTACTAAGTAGTGTTCCTGCCCCACTTTGTGGCCACTATTCCAAACTGTTGACTGTTATAACGTTTTACTTGTTATTAAGAAATTACATTCTACCACTTTCAAACATAATACTCAGCTTTTCAACATTACAATGTATGGGGGTTCTGCTCGCTACAAAATTATTGACCTGGGGTGTCGTGGTAGAAATAAATACTCGTATGTACAATTTTTTCACTTCTTCTTTAATTTGCAAAAAAACTGCTTGTTATTCCACCAAAACATTTACAACTTCATAATGTATACAATGCCACAGCACTTAGTTGATAGTACTTCCATTTTAAAACACAGTGACATAGATTCCAGAACACATAAGGATCGCCAAAACTCCAACTCCCCCATGCAAGGCAGTGAGGCAAATATATAACATTGACAATAATGACATTACATTATGCATTGTTCATAAAAATTGAATATACTAATTTACAATTACCAAACACATAAATAAAACATTTCATGTACACAAAAATAATCACAATATAAAATGAAAACTATACATACAATAATTTTAGATGGCGCCTATCTTTTTAAGTTATAATTTTGGTTCTTTTTATTTCACAACAAAGAGGAATGCTAAATGCCAATTAATTTGTTAATGAGTGCATCATACATGTTCCCAACATATATTGAACTATAAAATATCTTGGCAATACTGAAAATAGGTTCAACTTCTCATGTCAGTCAGTATATACAAAGAATCACAATATTCGAGTGTCGACTATTACAATAATTAACACAATTAGCTGGTCTACACAACTTGTTTATGAGCCTAACATAAATACAATGCTATTTATTTTCATGTCCTTTTGTTTTACATGTCTTTTCTACCCTTCGTCTGTCAAAGTCTTGAAATAACATACAATGACAAAACTATTGTTTATAGAACTGTCTGGAAAGAAAATATATGAATCTTTTAATTAAGGAAACCTATCACTTGTTAACTAGTCACAGTATCACCGAGACACTGTCCTACACTGATTCCTAGACTGACTATTTTGTTTGTGACTTCACACGCAAAATATATCACTATTAGACCACACGATTCCAGGCCCGACGCAGGTGGTATCATACGATAACATTGAGATGAGAGGGCCAGCAGTATCGTCACAATACCCCCCCCCCCCCCCTCTCCATCAGCTCGACGATGCCCTCATAAGTTGAGTAAAGAGTGAAGCACCTAATTTGGACCTGGTGGCTGGCTTGGCTGCATCAGTACCTCACTTAGTCCTTTCTGGGGTTGGCACAGCACAGTCCACACGTGCAGCATCACCAGATCATGAAAGTTCCAAGTGCAGTAAGTAGGTGACAAGCGTATGGTCCCCCAAGAGCAGAGGGCAGAATCAAGAACAGCTGACACTCAAGAATCTGCCACACTGAACTTGTCTGACCTTTTTAAGCATCAAAAAGACTTTGAGGACATGAAACTTGGTATCTTACAAAATTATAAGACACTAGCATTAATTAACTGATTCTATGATGACTTCTATCAATATCTCAAATACTTTTAGCTCTTTAATACTCGGGCAACAATTTGAATTCAAATAATAATAATAATAATAATTTTATTGTCATTAGGCCATTGAGGTAATAGACAAAGTCACACTTAGAGTACAGTACAGTTCACAGTTAATTAACATGAATACAGTATATACATCATAATATTACAACTTACACCCCCATGAACCACAGACATTGCCGAGGTGGGGTGACTTGCGTGCCTCAACAATACAGATAGCCGTACCGTAGGTACAACCACAGCGGAGGGGTATCTGTGGAGAGGCCAGACAAACGTGTGGTTCCTGAAGAGGGGCAGCAGCCTTTTCAGTAGTTACAGGGGCAACAGTCTGAATGATTGACTGAGCTGGCCTTGTAACATCAGCTAATGTGGCTTTGCCACACAGCTACTGTGAACGGCTGAAAGCAAGGGGAAACTACAGCCGTTACCTTTCCCGAGGACATGCAGCTCTACTGTATGAACATATGATGATGGCATCCTCTCGGGTAAAATATTCCGGAGGTAAAATATTCCCCCATTCGGATCTCCGGGCGGGGACTACTCAGGAGGATGTTGTCATCAGGAAAGACAATACTGGCATTCTACGGATCGGAGTGTGGAATGTCAGATCCCTTAATCGGGTAGGAAAATTAGAAAATTTAAAAAGGGAAATGGATAGGTTGAAGTTAGATATAGTGGGGATTAGTGAAGTTCGGTGGCAGGATGAACAGGATTTCTGGTCAGGTGAGTACAGGATTATAAATACAAAATCAGTTGGGGGTATCACAGGAGTAGGATTGATAATGAATAAGAAAATAGGAATGCGGGTAAACTACTATGAGCAGCACAGTGATCGCATTATCATTGTCAAGATAGATACGAAGCCAACACCGACAACAGTAGTATAGGTTTATATGCCTACTAGCTCTGCTGATGAAGAGGAGATCGAAGAAATATATGAGGAGCTAAAGGAAATTATTCAGACAATTAAGGGAGAGGAAAACTTAATTGTGATGGGAGACTGGAATTCGGTAGTAGGAAAAGGAAGAGAAGGAAAAATAATAGGTGAATATGGACTGGGCACAAGGAATGAAAGAGGAAGTCGCCTGGTAGAATTTTGCATGGAACATGATTTAATCGTAACAAACACGTGGTTTAAGAATCACAAAAGAAGGTTGTATACGTGGAAGAGACCAGGAGACATCGGAAGGTATCAGATAGATTTTATAATGGTAAGACATAGGTATCGGAACCAGGTTATAAACTGCAGGACATATCCAGGGGCAGATATAGACTCTGACCTTAACTTGTTAGTCATGAACTGTAGGCTGAAACTGAAAAAACTGCAGAAAGGTAAGAAAATAAGGAGGTGGGACCTAGATAAATTGAGGGAAAGGGAAGTTCTGGAGAATTTCAGAGGGAGATTTAGGCAACAATTGACAGAAACAGCTAGAAATAAAACAGTAGAAGAGGAATGGGTAGCATTGAGAGATGAAATAGTGAAGGCAGCAGAGGACAAAATAGGTAGAAAGGCAAGACCTACAAAAAATCCATGGATATCACAGGAAATACTAAATTTAATTGATGAAAGGAGAAAATATAAAAATGCAGTAAATGAAACAGGCAAAATGGAGTACAGACGACTAAAAAATGAGATTGACAGGAAGTGCAAAATGGCTAAGCAGGAGTGGCTAGAAGCCAAATGCAAATCTGTAGAAGAATGTGTGGAGGTATATAGGATCGGGTCGGATAAGACACGAGACACTCCAACTTTCATACACTGACTTTATTATTACACGTTTACACTGTACAAATGTCAGGCGGGAACTGGTGTTTCCGCTTCCTTACAGCGAAGACCTTTCGTAACACAGAAAGATACTACACTTGTCCAAAGTTGTTAGGTATCGATCCCCACATAGCCCCCCCCCCCCCGGCAGTATGGAGTACATGAAAAAAAACTTAAAAGATTAAAATTACACAGCTGGTAGGGGATGCAGAAAGGTGACTGGCAGCTCTTGTGCATCCTCAGGTAGGGGGTGGTTGGTGGGTGACCGTGGGGCAAAACCCGGCACGGTAGTCTCGAAGTCCTCGAGGGTGGATGGTGGGCGAAGCCGACGTCCAAATCTTGTCGATTGTTGTGGGGGGCCTCGATGGTCAGCTGGGAACCGCACAATGACGGTTCCGTTCGGGCGGACGAACGCACGTAGATTGCCTGCGGAGGCGAGGTGGGAAGCTGTGATGCATCGAACCACATGTTGCACTACACCACCTGCCTGATCACTTTTTTCGTCACACACGAGCATGATGAACACTGAAACACCCTGCACTAACACGCTGAGGTTACAGATATGATCTGGGTCAACCCTAGTTTTGAATTCTACCTCGGTAGCAGTGGAGGGAGGCGTACGGCTGCAAGTGGGGGTGGCAAAACCCCGACATAAGGAGGATGATGCATCCGAGGCGGGTGTGGTAGGAGTAGTTGTGGCAGGCAAACGGCCAGGGGAAACAGGTGTGGAGGACCGATGTGGACACAATTTCTTGCCGCTCGATGGGCGCAACGAACTTGTGCAGGAAGAAGGGGTTGAAAGGGTGAAGTTTTGTGAGGAGGGAGTCATGCGAGGTGAAAATCCTCGGAAAGGATGGGGATGAGAGGGCTGACTTGAATGTTGTGGACCACCAGAAAGGTGGCGCAACGAACTTGTGCAGGAAGAAGGGGTTGAAAGGGTGAAGTTTTGTGAGGAGGGAGTCATGCGAGGTGAAAATCCTCGGAAAGGATGGGGATGAGAGGGCTGACTTGAATGTTGTGGACCACCAGAAAGGTAGTTGTTCGAAGAATGGGTGAGGGGTTGTGAAGAAGAATGACTCCGATTGCCTGAGTCGTTCGAAGAGGGTGGGGGTGAGGGTGTGGGGGAGTCATCGGAAGTGGGCTCAACTAGAGCCGGTTTCACTCGGTTCAGTGAAACGGTAGTTTTGGAACCGTGCAGGAGAATGTCCATGGTGTTTGCTGCACGATGGAGTACCTTGTGAGGACCAGTATAAGGCGGCTGAAGGGGGGCCTTAATGGTGTCGTCACGCAGGAAATGTACGAAAATGTTTCACTGCCTCATAGACAGCCAGCAATTCTCTGTCAAAGGCAGAATATTTCTTTTGTGCAATATTCAGCTTCTTTGAGAAGAACTGGAGGGGGGATGTAACGTCTCCGACAGATTGACTCAAAACAGCACCTATAGCACAGTCACTTGCATCTGTCGTAATAAAGAGGGTGGTTCCGCTTCCTTACAGCAAAGACCTTTCGTAACACAGAAAGATACTACACTTGTCCAAAGTTGTTAGGTATCGATCCCCACAAATGTATAAGAAGGGGAAAAGTAGATACCGCCTACAGGAAAATATAAGAGATATTTGGGGACAAGAAAAGCAACTCTACGAATATCAAGAACTCAGATGGGAAACCAGTTCTCAGCAAAGAAGGGAAAGCTGAAAGGTGGAAAGAGTACATAGAGCAGCTCTACAAAGGAAAGGAACTTAGAGACGATGTTGTAAGATGGGAAGAGGAAGTAGGTCAAGATGAAATAGGAGATACTATACTGAGAGATGAATTTGACAGAGCCCTTAAAGACCTAGGTCAGAACAAGGCAACAGGAGTAGATGACATACCCTCAGAGCTACTAAAGTCTCTGGGAGAGCCAGCCATGACAAGACTATTTGAACTGGTGTGTAGGATGTATGAGACAGGCGAAACACCCTCAGACTTTAAGAAAAATGTAATAATCCCCATTCCAAAGAAATCAGGCGCAGATAGGTGTGAAAATTACAGAACCATCAGCTTGATAAGTCATGGTTGCAAAATTTTAACACGAATTATCTATAGGAGAATGGAAAAGCTGGTAGGAGCTGACCTTGGGGAAGATCAGTTTGGATTCAGGAGGAACGTAGGATACCCGGGAGGCAATACTCACTTTACGTCTTATATTAGAAGATAGATTAAGGAAAGGCAAACCTACATTTTTAGCTTTTGTAGATTTCGAGAAAGCATTTGACAATGTTGACTGGAATACACTCTTTCAAATTTTGAAGTCAGCAGGGGTAAAATATAGGGAAAGGAGAGTTATTTACAACTTGTACAAAAGCCAGACCGCAGTTATTAGACTCGAAGCGCATGAAAGGGAAGGATCAGTTGGGAAGGGAGTGAGACAGGGTTGTAGCCTTTCTCTGATGTTATTCAATTTGTACATCGAGCAGGCGGTGAAGGAAAGCCAGGAAAAATTTGGAATAGGGATTAAAGTACTGGGGGATGAAATAAAAACATTGCGTTTTGCTGATGACATTGTAATTCTGTCAGAGACAGCAAAGGACCTGGAAGAGCAGTTGAATGGAATGGACAATGTTTTGAAGAGAGCGTATAAAATGAACATTAACAAGAGCAAAACAAAAATAATGGAATGCGGTCTTAGAAAATCAGGTGATGCTGAAGGAATTAGATTAGGTAATGAAACAATGAAGGTGGTAGATGAGTTTTGTTACTTGGGTAGTAAAATAACATGCGATGGTCGCAGTACAGAGGATATAAAATGCAGAATGGCAATGGGAAGAAAAGAATTTTTGAAAAAGAGAAATTTGCTAACGTCGAATATTAATTTAAGTGTAAGGAAGTCTTTTCTGAAGGCATTTGTGTGGAGTGTTGCCTTGTACGGGAGTGAAACATGGAGCATAAGCAGTGCGGACAGAAAGAGAATAGAGGCTTTTGAAATGTAGTGCTACAGAAGAATGCTGAAGATTAGGTGGGTAGATCACATAACTAATGAAGAGGTACTGAATAGAATTGGTGAGAAAAGGAATTTTTGGCATACCCTGACTAAAAGAAGGGATCGCTTGGTAGGACACATTCTTAGACATCGAGGAATCGTAAATTTAGTATTTGAGGGAAGTGTGTGGGGTAAAAATTGCAGAGGGAGACCAAGAGACGCATATAGTAAGCAGATTCAAGTGGTTGCCGTTCTTATGAGGAGATGAAAAGGCTTGCTCAGAATAGAGTAGGGTGGAGAGCTGCATCAAACCAGTCTCCGGACTGAAGACCATAACAGCAACAATAAACTCATTTATATCATAGAATGGATGGGCAACTAACCAGTCATAAAGATCTTGTTTATATGCTTCCTCTGGTAAGTCTTGCACAGCTTGAGAAAGTTTATTAAATAATTTGTGCCCTATAATTTCATAACTATTAATTGATTCTGATAGTCTATGATATGGAGTATAGATACAACTATTCCTCCTTGTGTTATGACAGTGTATATTTTCTCTTTGTTTTACTTCTGGTAGCTTCTTCTTTGTATAGATTAAAATGTAATATACATACAAGTTTATGACAGTCATAATTTTATGTTCATAGAATAAAGGTTTACAATGTACCTTATATGGAGAACCTGTAATTACTTTAATAGCCTTTTTCTGCAATAATTGAATGTCATGTATGTGACTACAGTTTCCCCATAAAATAATACCATAGCATAATATGCTTTAAATAATGAAAAATAAGATATTCTAACATATTTTGTAGGCACACAATCCACAAGACACTTTAACAAATAAATTACTCTAGACAGTTTACTGCTTATATATTTTACATGTTCACCCCAAGATAATTTATCATCCAAGTTAACCCCAAAAACTTAACATAACTAGGATCATCTGCTGGAAGTTTATCTTTTAGACTAAATACCATCTGCTGTGTTTTGTGTTCATTGAGCAAGAACCCATTTGCTTTGAACCAAAGTGATGCTTGTTCAACTGTCTCTGCAACACATTTTTTAAGGTTCACAGAATATATGACATGAACTGCGATTGGGCAATGATCCTATCATTAATGGGGAGGGGTGGGCAAGTTTGAAGCCCTTACACTTATGAGGATTAGTTTCATAACTATGAGTTTGAGTACTGTGGGCAGGGCGAAGCTGGGAATTTGTATCTGACGGGAGGTGTGCTTAGGTAGTCCTTGCAGGTGCGGTGATCACTGTGTCCCCAGTGGTTTAGGGGTCAGCGCAACTGCCTAGAAAGCAGGAGACTGGTTCGAATCCCGACTGGGTACACATTTTCAGCCTTTCCCAATCGCAGTTGATGTCATATATTCTGTGAATATTAAATAATAACAACTGCAGGATCAGAAGTGATGTCTGGGCTTTTGGAACAGACGCCACATGTATACGTTTTAAGGCTTATCAGATCATTACTGCTGTGCAGAAAAGTTGTCATGTGCATATAGTACTGTGCTAGATTTAATACATGAAGGCAGGTCATTAATCATTATTAGGAACAGGAAAGGGCCCAGCACAGATCCCTGTGTGACACCTACCTTCACTTGTTCCATTCTGGACAATTATTTACCAACACATACAACTTGCTTATGGTTGTGCAGACTTCAATAGATTAAGGCTATTGCCTCTAACACCATAGAAGTCCAGTTTTTCAAGGAGTATTGTATGTTCTACACAGTCAAAGGTTTTGCTTTGATCACAGAAGGTGACTTGAGCAAAGCCTTTGTCCTCAAATACTCAGTGAATGTACTTGACTACAGAGTCTATAGCATCCATGGTTGAAATTTTTTTTCTGAAACCGTATTGTGATCCACTAATTATTCCAAGATTTTCAAAGTAATCATGTAATTGTTGGTAAATTATGCATTCTAAAACTTTAGAAAAACCTGGAATTATCTAAATTGGCCTGTAGCTGGAAGGAGAGTCTTTATCCCCTTTTTTATATACTGGGACTACCCTGGACACTTTAAGCATTTCAGAAAAATATCCCTCTGATATACACTTGTTTATACAATGTGTTAAGGGGTGCACTATATAATCTATTAATTTCTTCAGTATATTGCAGGACAAGTCATATATGTCTACACTGTTGAAAGATTTCAACTGCTTCACTACTCTTAAAACAAGACTAGGTGAGACCTTAGAAAAGCTCAGGATACCCGCATTTGTTGATTTACTGACATTTTTTGACAGAAGCTGTGATGAAGTAAATTCAGGTTTAATTATAGCACTTCCCACTTCTTCAACTGATTTAATGAAGAAATCATTGAATTTTTGGGGAGAGATATTAATTTTGTCATTTCTTTCATCTTTTGTGACACTGTTTATTAGATTCCATGTGGCTTTACACTTGTTACTGGATTTCTCAATAATTCTGAGATTATGGGATTTTTTAGCATCCACAATTGCTTTTTTATATTCATTCCTACATGTGACATAGGCTGATTTAGCATGACTAGTTTTCAGTCTGTTATAAATATTGTACAACATCATAACTTGGTTTTTCAGGGTAGCTAGCTGTTTTGTATACCATGTTTTCTGTCTGTTTGGAATTTTTGTTTTCAGACGTTTGTCTGTCATTTTGCATGTCTTTTTTGGAATGCAGACATTAAATTGTGTCAGAAATATTTTTAAAAACCTATCAAATAGTATGTTTGCTGGCAGATCTTTACTTAACTTGTAATGTGTATCACCATAACAATGGCCAAACAAGTCTACGTCAGCAAGGGACTTACAAAAACTTACAATTTTCTCATCTGTAACAGGTCTGGTGATTGCAAGTTTTTGGACAGGCTTTGTTATATAACTCTTATTCAGAGGGAACCTACTTGTGTAATTTAAGGATACAGAATCGTGATCAGAAAATGGAAATGCTGTAACATCACAAGATATTTCTGTTGTTTTAAAGTTCACAAAGATATTGTCAAGACATGCTTGTTGTCTCGTGGGCATTTTATTGACTGAATGTAAATTACATTGTCTTAGTAGATTTTGGAGATCAGTAACACTTCATTTTTGGGTTGTTATATCAAAATCTGCATTCAAATCTCCGCCTATCATGATATCATAATTTAACCATCTGGTTTCTCTAAGATCATGTAACAGCAAGTCTAGTTTCTCTAAAAATACATTAATGTTACCCTTAGGTGATCTGTATAAGGATTTTATTACTAACTTTAAATTGTCTATGACTATACCAGCTACTTCAAAGTTCTGTTCCAGACGTAAAGAATCTAGATCTAATCTAGCAACTGAGCAGCTGAGTGACTTGTTAATATAAATTGCCACACCACCTCTTATATACAGTTTTCTGCAATAGCTATTTGCTAAATTATAGTTATCAAGTTTAACATATTTAAGTTCAATCTCAGTGGCCCAGTGTTCACTCAGACAAAAGATATTGAACATATTTTCTAGTCCAAAATTATTTACAATGAATTCCTTATCCTTTACTCCCTGCATGTTAAGATAACATATCTTAAGATCTGACCCATGAGGAGCTATAACATTTTCAACACTATTTATCTTGCAGGCTTCTTCCTCTTGTTGGCTGTGACTAAAAAATCATTTAGGCGGAGAAGAGGTACTGTGTTCTGCCTTCCCACAACACTGGACACTGCTTCTACTCTTGGAGGTCTTTTCACTTCATCAGGGTCATGTCTTGCTCTTGAAGGCTGGGTTCCCATTGAAGGTAGTTCACATGTTACTAAAGATTGTGCAGTTGCATCTTCTGATGATATTCTTACTTCAGTAGCTGAATGTGTTGCTACCATTACTGTTTCTTGTTTCTCATTTTCTGTGTGTGCTGTCCCACCTGTTGTGCTTGTTATTAGGCCTACAGCTATATCTCTCCCAACACTTTCTTCTGCAATCATAATAATAATAATAATAATAATAATAATTTATTTGTCTGTAGATCATATTTACAATGATATTAGACAAGTAATGTTGTTAATTTTATATAACATAAGAAAGAAAGAAAATTTTACAAATTTATCATTTATAAATATAACATGTGGTATTTAAGTATTAGAAATTTAGTGAAAAGACACAGTCCACTTCTCTGTTTCCAGCACTACATCAGTTCACCTTTAAATTACAAATTTTCTATTAAATACTCCTTCACCTTATACCAGCATCCAGAGATGAGATGTTCCTTTAATTTTCTTTTGAAGGCACTACGTTCCTTTATGCATCTGATGCTAAGAGGCAGTTTGTTGAAGAATCTGCATCCTGCGTTTATAGGATCCCTATCTGTCATGTTTAGCCTTTTGCTGAAAAAATGGTATTGTTCTTTAGTTCTTGTATTGTGGTTATGAATATCACTGTTTAGTGGAGCTGTACAGTTTACCATAAGGAAAACTATTGTCTCATATATATATACAGACTTGGTACAGTTAGTATCTTAAATTCTTTAAATTTGTTTTTGCATGATTCCCTTGGTGATAGTTTGGCTAGGCATCTGATGGCTTTCTTTTGAAGTTTTAAAAGTCTCTGTGTGTGTACATCAGCTGCTCCTCCCCATAGTGGTATACCATATGATAAGTGTGGGAAGATAAGTCCATAATACATTTTTAACAGGGTTTCTGTGTCCACTGTATAGCACATTTTTCTCATTAAGAATATATTTGTGCTTATTTTCGAACAAACCTTATCAATGTGATTTTCCCATGACAGATGCTTGTCCACCTCTATTCCCAGAAATCTATTACAGTCCACTTCTGCTATGTCTGCACTGCCAATCTTCAGTGTAAAAACCTCTGAGCTTTTTGTTATCTTTGTTTCAAATTTAGTACATTTTGTTTTCTTTCTGTTGATCAGTAGATTATTTTCTGTAAAATACCTTTCTGCCATTTGAAAGTTTTCAGTGGCTCTCTTTTCCAAATCTTTCACTGTGTCACCACATACTAACAAAGTTGTGTCGTCAGCATACATTATTACTTTTTCATTTATTTCAGTGGGCATATCATTTATGTACAGTATGAAGAGCAGAGGTCCCAATATCGAACCCTGAGCTACCCCATACTTTACCTGCTGGAATTCAGAATATACTTTTTCTTCTTTGTTCCTACATTTATGTTTTAATTCCACACACTGTTGTCTGTTTTCAGCAAATGTTTTTATAATGTCTGCAGCATTTCCTCTTATGCCATAACAGTTTAGTTTTTTTAGAAGAGTTTTGTGGCAGACACAATCAAAGGCTTTGGAAAGGTCTAAGTATATACCAGACACTTTCCTTCGTTGTTCCAGGGCCTCTATTATGTATGTTATGAAATTTGCCACTGCTGTCTTAGTTGATCTCCCCTTTCTGAACCCATGTTGAGCTTCATTTAAGATGTTATGTTTGTCTATGAAATTTACAATTCTATCATTAATCACTCTTTCTACTATTTTAGACAGAACAGTTGTGATCGTGATTGGTCTATAGTTTCCAGGATCTTCTTTATCACCTCCTTTAAAAACTGGCACTACCTTGCTCCTTTTTAAACAGTTCGGAAAAACTCCTTCCTTCATTGATAGATTTATCAGGAATGTCAAAGGTGTTGCAAGATATTTAGCACAATGTTTTACTATTTTTGCTGATATGCCATCTAGACCCTCTGCATTTTTATTTTTTAGTGCACCAATTATTTTTGAAACCTCCAATTCATTTGTAGGGAGTAGGTATAGACTCTCAGCCACCCATTTAGGACTTTTGATGCTCTTTGTTACTGGGGTTTTCTGATTTAGTAGTTTCTCCACTATAGCTACATAGTGCTGATTTAAGCTATTTGCCACTTGTAGTGGGTCTGTCACTTTAACCCCCTCCATTTCCAGTATTATATTTGTATCCTTTGAGGTCTGTGACTCTTTTCTATTATCATTTATTAAGTTCCAGACGGTTTTAGAAATATTTGTAGAAGTTTTTATTTCATGTTTATATTGGCTAGCCTTTGCTTCTCTTATCATCCTCGTGTACAGTTTCTTCTTGCTCCTGTAAGCCTCTTGACTGGCCTGTTCTTTATCTTTCAGGTAATCTTCATAGAATTTAATCAATTCCTCTCTTGCTTTTTTAATTTCCTTGGTGATCCATTTTTTGTTTTGCTTGCACTTACAGTTTTACATATTACAGGACAAGCCACATTTATGTGGTGGCTTAGTATAAGACAGAAAGGTTCCCAGCTCTTTTCTACACTGTGCTCGTTATACACATCATCCCATTTTTCTGCTTTTACTAAAATTTCAAGGCTATTTAAATTTGCAATATCTGTTTGTCTATATTTTATCATTTTCTTGTCTTCAGCTTTTGCATAATCTTTCAGTTCAATTGTTTGTCCGGAATGGTCTGCAATAACAGTATTTATAACCTGAACTTTTTGTCTTTCAGTAGGTATATTTGTAAGGATATGATCTATTAATGTGCTTGATGTTTCTGTACATCTTGTTGGGCTTTTTACATGCAACTGGAGATTGTATGACCCCAGTATGTCTTGAAAACGTCTTGTGCAGTCATTGTCTCTTAGCATATCTATATTTAAGTCACCTGCTAATATTACAAAACTATATTTCTTCATGACTTTCTGAAGTAGTACCTCTAATTCCAGTAAAAAGTTTTCAATGCTAGAGCTAGGTGATCGGTATATTCCTATTATAAGGCATTTTTTTCCCCATGAACTTTATTTGTACTGCTGCTGCTTCAAAGTAGAAATCTGTGCAATTTGGGATATGTCGAGGGGTGTAGTCCCCAACTTTGCTGTCAACAAAAATTGCTACTCCCCCACTTTTATGTTCATTTCTGCAATAGTATGCTACATTTTTGTATCCCTCTAGATTGAAAACCTTTAATTCACTATCTTTTAAACCATGTTCTGTCATTATGAAAATATTAGGTACTTCAACAGCTAGTAAAACTTCTAACTCTTCTGATTTTTTAGATGCATATTGAATGTTTTGATGCATTATTTTTAAATTGGAGTTTTTTGAAACTGCTGTACTATTTATGTTGCCACTTTCCCTACCTTGATTGGAATCAGCCTCTTGTACTAGTTGACCTTGTTGTAGATTCTTCTGATTGCAGTCATTTAGATGTTTCCCTATTATCTGTTGCTGTTCACTGCTTGGCCCCAGCAAAAATCCTGGCTTCTCAAAGGTGGCTGCCTTCTTCTAGTGTGACGACTGCTGCTACTGCTATGTGCTGTTGCTATGTATGCCAGTAATTCAGGTTGGCTTGTTATTTGTTTTGGAGCTACTGCTACTGATGTTTGTTCTGCTACTGTTGTTGTTGTGAATGCTGATGATTCTGGTTGTTTCTTCTTGTTGAGTTACTGCAGAAGCTGGGTTAATTGGTAGGGAAGATGCATTGCTGGTATCCTTGACATTGGCAGAGAGATTGGAACACAATTCAGACATCTAGGGAAAACACTTTCCACTAACACTTTGATTTTTTGGCAGAGTAGCAATTTACCCCATTTGTTTAGATGCATCCCATGGGTAGTGAAATGCTTTCTTTCCAAGTCATCAATATTGAGGAAGAAGACATTTGAATTCGTCTTGCAAATCTTTCTGAATGACCTGTTTACTTTTTCCATCTCTTTTTTCACACAGGATGATTGAATAATGTCGTGCTTTTGTGGTATGCCGACAATGATCACTTTTTGATCCCCTAATGAACAAAGCGCATCTCATAGTACTCTGTTTACCACTTTTAGTTCATTCTTATACACATCGTTTGCGCCACCCCATATTAAGATACATTGACCTTCCATCCTGCAGTTATTGTTATTACAGTCTTTTAACACTTCTTGCAGACCAGCTCCATGTTTAACAACACTTGCAATATTAAGATCTTGCTGGTAATGCAGGATTCCCGCAATTCCTCTACTGTGGCTGTCAGCAAGCAAAACTGTGGAACTTGCAAAATTATTTTTCACTTTATTTAGGTCTACATCATCACAACTGCCAGTTTTTACAGATGTATTGCGAATTTTAACTGTGACATAACGGAACAAACTATCTTGAAATCAATATACTTATTAACATAAAAAATTACATACACACATTTCATACCTTAACACTAAAGAAGAAAGATAGAATGATTGATATGAGATAATTTGAACAGGTTACAGAATGAGTAGGAGATGTGGCACCAGAAACCGAAATCAGAAGTATGCTACCACATAGCTAGAAACACAGTGCTTGCCTACACACTTAGCACACACAGAATGTGTATTTTCGTGAGGTTTACTAAAAGTTATATCCAACATATTGACAATAAAAGTTTCAAGATATTTCATCAAAGAATAAATATATACAAAACTCATATAGCTGCAATAAATTTTACAAAAATAGCACCTATTACCCACTACTGTCTGCATGGCTTGAGTTCTGTTATCTTCAAATTCATACCCCACTGGCAAATGAGAGAGTGAATCAGCAACAAGATTGTCCTTACCCTTAATGTATTCCACAGCAAATTTACATTTTTCAAGCTTAAGAGACATCCCCCCTGCTCTTAATCTTCTGCACACTTCTTCCAGTAAGCTTATGTGTTCTTCCCAGGTTTGACCAGTGACAAGGATATCATCCACATACACAGTTAACTTTTCAAAAAGATCTTTGCCTAACACCAAATCCAAAGCTCTGATAAATTCAGCTACAGAAACATTTAATCCGAATGAGACCACACAGTACTGATAGCTTCTTCCATTATAAAAGAAAGCAGTGTACTTCCTTGAGTCTCTGGCAAGTGGCACCTGATGAAAACCAGAAGTCAAGTCCAGGCTAGTCATATATTTTATATGTTCAAATTTATACAATAGTCCGTCAATGTTCTCTGCATGGTCAGGTTCCCTTTCTAAAAACTTGTTCAGATGTCTGGAGTCAAGTACAATCCTCACATCTCCATTCTTCTTGGATACCACAATGATCGGGTTGTTGTATTCACTAGTACTCCTCTCAATTATGTTCCAGTTTTCCATCTTTTCAAGTTCTTTCTCTACAGCTTTCCTTTTTGCAGTAGGGACATTGTATGGTTTGATGTAAAATGGTTCATGTGGTTTGACCCACAAGGTACACTGGTAGTTTTTCACTCTCCCTGGTCTGTCATTGAACACATCATGATAGTTCCACAAGACTCTTCTCAGCTCTTCTTTTTGTTCTTTGTCTAATTTGTTGGCTTCTTCCATCTTGGTATGCATGAGTTCATGATAATTAATATCCTCCATGGCTTCTTCAGGCTCTTCATGCATGTCTTCTACATATCTATTATGATCTAATAAATCTAATTCTACACTCTACTTACTCAGGCTATTCCCATGTTTTCCATATTATAGCAATACAATGTAAAACACCAGTCATTGGGTCCAGAAACATAACTTTTCTTCCTTCCCAGTCAAATACAGCATTCACTTTCATGATCCAATCAGTTCCTAGCAAGATATCTTCAGACAGATTAGGTATTACTAGACACCCTTGACATAAATTGATATCATTCACACTAAAGTTCAACAAGTCTTGCTGGTTAACTAACTTGCTGTGTCTACTGTTAGCACCCTTGATCTTGATTCCTACTATAGGCATCTCCATGTAGTCTGGTACATATTTCACACAATCTCTAAATTGTTCAGAAATTCCATTGATTGGACTACCTGTATCAACTAACGCTTCCTTGTTTTTTCCATCAATAAACACAGTATTATGTGGGCATCCAATGACATCATATTGTGTGTCTTCCTCTTCTTCATGAGTAATATCTTAAATAATATCTTCATGGTACATAGTACAGGAATTGTCATTAGCTTGTACATGATTCAGGAACACATTAATTTCAACAGGTTGATGAGCCATACATCCATTAGCAACACAATTATCATTGGTAACACACTGCTCTAACATAGGCACATTACCTTCTAGCTCATGATATTTATACAGTAGCTTATCTAAACATTGGCTTTCTCTTCCTTATTAATGTAGCTCTGTATGACACAATACAAGATGTCTTTCAGTACCTCTTCTTGTCTGTTTCTGCTTTCACAACTGTAAGTACTGCTCAATTTCACTGGTACGACTTGATTCTCACAAGACTTGACATCATCTATAACACACTCTGTCTCTGTTGAAAAAACTAGCGCAGCGAAAAATAATCTTTCACGATTAATTCTGATTTTTATCGTATATGTATTTGCAACTGCAATACATTTACAACACTTTTACAAGACGTGACAAAGGACATGGAATAATAAATAAACAACAAATAAGTACAGCAGCATCGTCATCAAAGAATAATTAATTAAGCACCGAAAAATTATTGATAACATTTCCAACACTCCCCCTTGAGCAAGATTTTTCGGTATTGTATATAAAGTCCCATCAATTAAGCCATACTGTCTTACAATTTTCAGGAATCTCTCCTTGGTCAATGGTTTTGTTAATAAATCGGCCAACATTTCTTCAGAGCTTAGGTATTTCACTTCAATATTCTTCTTCTCAATGTGATCCCTGATGAAATGATTTCTCACATCTATGTGTTTTGTTCTAGCACTTGTTACATTGTTTTTGGCTAAATTAATGGCTCCCTGATTATCACAATAAATTGTGGTTGTCCTTGAATTATTTTCAGCCTCAATTTCATTCATTAAGTTTTTGAGCCACAAAGTTTCCTGTACAGTAGTAGATAAAGCCATATATTCTGCCTCTACTGTACTTAATGCTACAGTTCTTTGCCTTTTACATATCCAGGATACTAAGCCTCCCATCAGTTTTAAACAGCTTCCAGAAATAGAGTGTCTATCTTCTAATTCATTACCCCAGTCTGCATCACTGTAACATTCCAATTCTTCATTGCCTTCTTTACAATAAATTAATTTATAACTTACAGTTCCCTTTAGATATCTGAAGATCCTCTTCACTGCTTTCCAATGTTTTTCTTTAGGATTACTACAGAATCTGCTTACTACATTTGTTGCAAAAACAATATCTGGTCTTGATGTCTGAGCTAGATATAAAAGACTCCCTACAGCTTCCAAGTAAGATGTAACTTTATTATAATCAGTGTCTTCTTCATTTATCATCATTTTTATCTCAGGTTCCATTGGAGTTGAAATTGGTTTAGAGTCTTCCATTCCAAACTTTTTCAAAATCCTTTTGGTATATGCAGACTGATCTATCCAAAGCTCTTTTCCATTTCTCTGCTTTATAATTTTCATTCCCAAATATTGTTTTGCTCACCCAAGTCATGCATATTGGACCTCTCTTGTAGCTGTTCTTTGAAAACATTCATTTGCTTATCATCTCTAGTTAAAATGAAAAAATCATCTACCCAAATAGCCATTATGGTTAATTCTTGTTTACTTTTCCTAATATAAATACAGGGGTCTGCCTTTGACTGCTTCATTCCCATCTTAACTAATGTAGAATGCAAATACTTATTCCAACAGTACCCACTTTGTTTCAGTCTATAGATGCTCTTTTTAAGGTTCCAAACCTTTCCTTTATCTTTACAATATTTCTGAGCTTCTTTGGGTGGCATTACATAAATTTCCTCTTCTAATATTCCATTTAGATAAGCGGTTTTAACATCCATTTGATGGAGTAACATATTTTCTTTCACAGCTAAAGCTAAAAGATACCTCAGTGAAGAATATTTTACAACAGGTGAAAATGTTTCTTTGTAATCTATACCTTCCCTTTGATTACATCCCTTAACCACTAATCTTACTTGGTTGTTTCACTTTCAGGATTTTTTATACTAAATATCCATCTTGTGTTTAAGAGTTTTTTCTTCTGTGGCAAATTTACCCATTCATATGTTTCATTTTGATTTAAAGATTGCAATTCTTTCGCAATTGCTTCTTTCCAATTTTTAGAATCTTTACTATTCATAGCTTCTTCAATAGTTTCTGGTTCATCATTAAAACACTGGGCAACATACATTTCATAATCAGGATACTTCTTTGGTTTCCTTGTACGAGAGGAATGTCTTACTTTATCTTCATCACTCCCTGCTTCATCTTGATCACATCTTGGTTCTTCTTCTTCCTCATAGCTTGTCTTTGTTGGCCCTTGATTACTTTCTTCTTCCATTTCTGTCTCTTCTCCAATACTGCTATTTTCATTTACACCAACAGTTGTACATTCCTTGGTTCTATCTTCACAATTTTCAAGAAATACATCTCTACTGGTTACTATCTTATTATTCATAGAATTCAAAAAATGATAACCCTATGATTCTTCACAATATCCTACGAAAATATATTTCCTGGATTTTATATCCCATTTCTTTCTTAGTGATTTAGGAATTTGTACCATAGCTTTACAGCCAAAAATTCTCAAATTACTTAAATCTGGTTTTCTTCCTGTCCACACCTCATATGGCGTTTTACTTTTGATAGCCGTGGTAGGTGAACGATTTATTAGGTACACTGCTGTTGATACAGCCTCTGCCCAAAATTTTTTTGGTAAGTCAGCATCACTTAGCATACTCCTCGCTTTTTCCACTATTGTTCTGTTTGCTCGTTCTGCAACACCATTTTGTGCAGGGCTATATCGTATAGTGGTCTGATGTCTTATACCAACTTGCTTTAAATGTCCTTCAAATCTATGATTTATGTATTCTTTCCCATTATCAGATCTGACAATCTTTATTTTCTTTCCAGTTTGTCTTTCCACCAAAATAAGGAATTCTTCAAAAATATCACAAACTTGTTCTTTAGAATTCATAAAATAAACATGAATATACCTAGAATAATCATCAATAAAAATAATAAAATAATTACTTCCACCAATAGATTCACTCTCCATGAAACCACACACATCTGTATGAACTATCTGCAGTAATTCTTGAGTTTTACTGTGACTGGGTTTAAATGGGATTCTTGCCTGTTTTCCCACTATACATATCTCACAAGGATCCTTACACATACCATAGTCTTCTAAACCTGTTGCCATATCCTTTAATAATGACATACCTTTTCTATTTAAATGGCCAAGTCTCCTATGCCACAGAACACTTTTGGCACTGTACACTGAATGATTTTCATTGCTACTAACATTCTTAACAGTGTCTAATTTAAAAATCCCTTTTTCATTACTTGCAGTTGCTACAATTTTACCACAACTGTCAATTATTCGAGTTCCATTTATATAAAAAATTACCTCATTACCTTTCCTTACTATCTCACTAACAGATAACAAATTAGTGGTAACATCTTTGACATAATGCACACCTTGAGCAGTAATATTTTGTCGTTTCTTATTTACCACTATACTAAGATCAACTTTTCCAACAAGTTCACACTGCAATTTTGACCCATCAGCTGTAGATATACCCATATTAGTTGTATCCTTGACATCATACAATACAGATTTATTTTTAATTATGAGCAGTGATGCCCCTGAATCCAATATCCATTCTGTTTCTTCATTATTCCCCTTTTTTTTAAAGAATAATGCATTGAAAGAACCTTACCTTGGTTGGAAGACTTCTTTTCATGGTTATTGGAAACATACCTTTTGCCACTAGTACTTATCCTTTCCTTGCACTGTGAAGCAAAATGACCCATCTTCTGGCATCTATAGCACTTGATTTGTGTCTTCCTTTTATTTTTAGAGTACAATGCTGATGCTGTTTCATCTTCAGTTTCACCTCTCACATCTTGTAATATTTTTACCTTAATACTGTCACCTGTTATGGGAACACCAGAACTCTCTAACCCCATTATCATGGGCATATATTTTTCTGGTAATCCAGCAAGTAAATAAAGTACCAACCCACTCGTCAGCAATCTGGAAACCTATATTTCTCAGTCTATTAGATGTAGATATTATTTTATTAACGTAGTCTTCCACATTTTTGCACTGATTCAATTGAGTGGTAATTAATTCACGGAGCAATCCGACTTTTCTAGCCAATCCGCCGTCTTCAAAAGCTTTCCTTAACTTGTTCCAGACTTCTTGTGCATTTGCAGTATTTTTGATGTGCACGTAATTTACCGGATCCACCAACAAAATCAATTTTGATTTGGCTTTCCTGTCTTTGTCTGCAAAATGCGAATCGGTAGACTTTATTATACCATCTATTACGCCCCATAAATCATCTAATCGCAAATATGCTTCCACTGCAAATTTCCAGGTCCCGTAATTTTCACGACTGACGAGTCTTTCAATTTGTGGTATTTGTGCAGTACCCATTTTTTTTTTCACGTTCGCGATCTATTTCGTCGAACACGTTTGCGATCTATTTAGTTGAACAATTTAGCTTCACGCCTCCTCATAATTTTTCGTATAACTATTTCGTACTGGGCCCATAACCTGTTGAAAAAACTAGCACAGCAAAAAATAAATCTTTCATGATAAATTCTGATTTTTATCGTATATATATTTGCAACTGCAATACATTTACAACACTTTTACAAGACGTGACAAAGGACATGGAATAATAAATAAACAACAAATAAGTACACCAGCATCATCATCAAAGAATAATTAATTAAGCACCGAAAAATTATTGATCACATTTCCAACAGTCTCACACTGGGCATCAGACACTATGCAACCTTCCTTGACTTAAACATAAATCATCCCATCAAGTTCCTTCTCCAAATCTTCAAACTCCATCACCTCCACATCTTCTTCACTATCTTCAATACTGTCATCCTCTGACTTCACTGAACTTCCACTAGACAAAACATCAAAATCTTCATGATTCTCAGTCTTCACAGTTTCATGAGCAGTAACATTCAGTCTGTCTTCAGCATCTTTAACCTTATCACTTAGCAATTTACACAGTCCAAACACATCATGTTCTTCACTTATTTTGGGTTCTTATACAGCCATATCTTCACTTGCATTATACATATTGGCTACAGTATCATCATCTAGTACAACCTCCTCTGCTTCTATACACTTTCCTCTTCTTTTCAAGCCTGGTTCCTAATGACTTCGCACAGTTCTTTGTTAAACTTGAGCCAATTTACCCTGTGTGTTACCTTCTGTCCCTGTCTATATTGCTCATTTTCCCATATGTGTCCAAATCTGATCCTATTTGTGGTAGCCTGATTTCTTGTCCTATTTCTCACCCCAACCTGACAGGCTTCCATAAGGGCGACATTTAGTTTTCCTGCTCGTTTCCATTATACTTGTAGTAACCTTGGTTCCTATCATTTCTTCCTTGTCTGTTCCTATAATCTGTACTCCCAACTTGCTGTCTACTTCGGTTCTCAGGACTATCTTCTTGGTGATTCTCTCTTCTGTCTCTTCCATGATGGTCTTCTTGGTACCAATTTCTCTCCCTTTCTCTCTCATAACTTCTGTCTAATCTTCCAACAAATCTGAAGAAGTCCTCAACTGAATCATCAGGTCCACAATATAATGCCTGCTGTATTCTACCTGGTAATCTTCTACGTAGGGTGTCCACCAATGTGGTTTCATCTAAAGGTGAGTCAAGATGCACTAATTTTCTGATTTCAGCCTCACAGAAGTCCCTCATATTGCCATAACTTTCCCTGTACTTTCCCCCATGTCAGAAATCACTTCTTACTCTAGCCTGCTTGATTTTGGACCAGAATTTATTCAAAAAGCACCTCTCAAACTCACTATATGACATATCCTCTGTATTTAACTGATTGACGCAAGTATAAGCTTCATTGTCCAAAAATCATTTTACAAGTTTAATTTTAATTGCGCCAGTCATTTCTACAGTGAAGTTGTCAGAGCAATGATGTAAAAAAGAATGGATTTTCCCTTCCCCAGGGTATGTCTTAATTACTACATTTTCCCAATTAAAGCCA
Organism: Locusta migratoria; assembly: GCA_026315105.1. Classification (NCBI taxonomy): domain Eukaryota; kingdom Metazoa; phylum Arthropoda; class Insecta; order Orthoptera; family Acrididae; genus Locusta; species Locusta migratoria. The sequence continues at coordinate 654,671,107 of CM048744.1, forward strand.
CCATAGATAGACATTTTCCTATTTACTACACTTTCTTGTAATGAATTGACCCTTTGACTGAGGTTATACACATCCTTTTTCAGAATTTGTCACACTTTCATGAATTTTAATTTCTAATGACACTTTAAGTTCCTGAATTCCGTTTTTCTAATTTTATTTTCCTGATCAAAATACTTTTCTACAGTACTAATTTTGTTTTCAAGGTCAGACTCAACATTTCTGATTTTACTCTCTACTACAGTCACATGAGTGTCCAGCTGTTCATGTCCTAACTTCATTGCCCTTTCAAGATCACATGTTTGTTTCCTGACTTCATCAACTGCCCTTTCTGTTTCATTCAACTGCGACTTTGAATCTGCTAAACCGTCACCTATCTTTTTGCTCAGATTGTCCTTAACTGCCATCACTTCTTTTTTAGCAGTTTCTACTTGTTTACTCACTTCATGATTTCCCTTGTCAATATGTTCAGTTAATTGTTCTGTTAATTGATTTAACAACTCTATAAGACCTGGTGATGCAAGAATTATTTCTTCACTATTTGATACATCGCTATGAGGTGTACTGGCTGTCACATTTTGTTCTGACATGTATACACTAGATTTCCTATTCTCAGTTGACATCGTCTTTTACAGTGCCCAACAACCCAGACAACAAATACAAATGAATGAGAGCTGCTGTAATTATCTTGTTATTCCATGTCCAGTGATGCGACGATTGGGGCCCAAGCATCCAATTTCCAGGTTAAGTGCTCCGTTTTTCTTAGCCGTATAATTCCAGATTCGTGTCCTCCTTGGTTTTTCCAACATCAATTATATACATACAAACATACTTCTCCTGCAACACAAACACTCTGTAGACACTGTATATGATGCAATACCAGCCATGCTACACCAATTATAATGTTTTACTTGCTTATTAAGTAATTACATTCTACCACTTTCAAACATAATACTCAGCTTTTCAACATTACAATGTTTGGGGGTTCTGCTCGCTGCAAAATTATTGACCTGGGGCATTGTGGTAGAAATAAATACTTGTATGCACAATATTTTCACTTCTTCTTTAATTTGCAATAAAACAGCTTGTTATTCCACCAAAACATTTACAACTTCGTAATGTATACAATGCCACATCACTTAGTTGATAGTACTTCCATTTTAAAACACAGAGTGACATAGATTCCAGAGCACATAAGGATCGCCAAAATTCCAACTCCCCCACGCAAGGCAGTGAGGTAAATATATAACATTGACAATAATTGATGAAACGAAAATTATAGAGGGAAACTTTCCCGGTGGGATAAACAAAAATAAAAAAAAATAGAAAAGAGATGACTTACCAGAAGGACCGGCTCGTCGATAGAAACAAATAAAATAAAATTACACACAAACACACATACAAGCTTTCGCAGCCTAGCTGCTTCGTCAGGCAGAAGGGAAGGAGAGGGAAAAGGAAATGATGAGGGTTTTAAGGGAGTGGATAAGGAGTCATTCCAATCCCGGGACAGGAAAGACTTACCTTGGGGAGAAAAAAGGAGGGTAAACAAATACACACACACCCACACATTTGAAATTTTTTTCTCCCCAAGGTAAGTCTTTCCTGTCCCGGGATTGGAATGACTCCTTATCCACTCCCTTAAAACCCTCATCATTTCCTTTTCCCTCTCCTTCCCTTCTGCCTGACGAAGCAGCTAGGCTGCGAAAGCTTGTATGTGTGTTTGTGTGTAATTTTATTTTATTTGTTTCTATCGACGAGCCGGTCCTTTTGGTAAGTCATCTCTTTTCTATTTTTTTATTTTTGTTAACATTGACAATAATGACATTACATTATGCATTGTTCATAACAACTGAATATACTAATTTACAATTACCAAACACATAAATAAGATATTTCATGTACACAAAAATAATCACAATATAAAATGAAAACTATACATACAATAATTTTAGATGGCACATATCTTTTTAAGTTGTAATTTCGGTTCGTTTTGTTTCACAACAAAGAGTAATGCTAAATGTCAATTAATTTGTTAATGAGTGTATCATACATGTTCCTAACATATATTGAACTATCAAATATCTTGGTAATACTGAAAATAGGTTCAAAATCTCATGTCAGTCAATATATACAAAGAATCACAATATTCGAGTGTCAACTATTACTTTAATTAACACAATTAGCTGGTCTACACAACTTGTTTATGAGCCTAATATAAATACAATGCTATTTATTTTCATGTCCTTTTGTTTTACATGTCTTTTCTACCCTTCGTCTGTCAAAGTCTTGAAATAACATACAATGACAAAACTATTGTTTATAGGACTGTCTGGAAAGAAAATATATGAATCTTTTAATTAAGGAAACCTATCACTTGTTAACTAGTCACAGTATCACCGAGACACTGTCCTAAACTTATTCCTAGACTGGCTATTTCGTTTATAACTTCACACACAAAATATATCACTATTAGACCACACGATTCCGGGTCCGATGCAGACGGTATCGTACGATAACATTGAGATGAGAGGGCCAGCAGTATTGTCACACTGTGCACCACCTTCTGGTGCAGTGCCCACTTTTTAAGTCTCTGTCAAACTTTGTGTTCTCCGTCTGAGTTGTCTGATGTTTTAGCTTATAACATTACAGAACAAATATTTAGTATAAACAGTTTAATCTGACTTACATCTTGTTTTCCCTTTTAGTTGTCAATAACATGACTACAACATTAAAAAACAAATAATTACTATAAACAGTTTAATGTGATATAAATCTTGCTTTCCTTTTTAGTTTAGATATGCGATGTGAGAGAATCCTAAAGTGTTGTGATTTCAATGTTTATGTAGATTTTTTAAAAGTTTACTAAAGTGGTCTATCACATGACTACATGGAGCTGGGAGCAAGGGAGGCAAGGCGCGTGGGCTTTTGCTTGCCGGACGCCGAGTAGGTAAGGTTGCTGCTTATAGCGGCATCGGTGTGGTTCGCAATTTATGGGCCACGTGTGCCTTTCCGAAATTTGTAAGTGTGCTTGTACGTGAATGTCTTCCGTTTCAGCTCCAATAGTTAGGTGAGTGGCGAAGTTTATTGTAAATTGGGATATATAGTGTAAATGTGACTAAAGAAAATAAACTAACTTAGAAGCAAAAGTGTGGACTTATTCATTAACGGTACTATTCCTGGTTAGTTCACTGATTTACAGGCATAAACTTTAAAGGGTTAAAGCAACAGTGTTACAACCACCCCTTAGTATGTGAGCCAAGATACAATTATGTTAGGTTGTACATGAGCCCTGGCCATTAGGCATGTTGCAATTGGGGACTTGTCCAGGATTGAACTCTTGGTTACGAGTGGACCTTGTTTCCACTGAACAAAATAATTTGTAGAAACCCACAAATATCTGCCTAGGTATGTTTGTGTGTGGATATGTTGTAACGTTTCTGCTATGTTGCAAACTCCTAAAAATCAGTTGCCAACATAGAAACACGAAATATCTGATACCTAAAGTAAAACTTCAATACCGGACATGTGATATTTACATTTTCGCCTTCTGTTTGAAATTCTATTAACACTATTAGTAAAACGCTTTTAAGAAATAGTACGTTCATTTAAATATAACTTTGGCTGACCTTTTATGTAATTTTCAGTTTTTAATACTTTCGTAAATAATAGCTGTAAACACTAAAAATGCATTACACTTAGTTTCGGAAATTGCTGAACCTATATAGATACTAATGTGTATAAAAACAACAATGCTACATGTTATAAACTATTGCACAACATGATTTCATATATACCTTTTATTTAAATAAATTAGGGCAAACTATGTTTTATATATCACTAGATCCTAAATTAAATACTGATAATTTTTCATGCACTAAAATTAATAATCCGTTTGGTACTAAGAAACTATCTTCGAAATTAACAAAACTACGACAACCATATACAAATCCGTATTAATAAATAATTTGACCGCAAACCGAAACACATTAAAATCCCATGTCACAATAATATTACGCCTACACACTATTGGCAAAACAAATATGTGTGCATTTCGAAAACACACATAATGTAAATAATTTGAGCACAATAAACACTAGTCAAAAGGATGACGTTAAATTTGTGTACTACATTAAATACAAATTTCATGAAACAAGTACATACATTGACATAAATAGTCAAAGCTTAAATGTAATATTTTAATTTCTGTATTTTGGCATATTTGATGTAAAAGAATACTGTTTAATTGTGATTTACAAAACTTTGTCATCAATATTATTGCGTGGTTATGTAGAAAGATGTTTGGGAGAAACCATTGTTTAGTCAGTCGTGGTGGAGTTTGTGAGTGGCCAGAAACCTGTAAGCAGCTGTGTTGGCTTGCTGCTGCATTTCTTGATTGTGCAATGTTTAAGTGGAAATAAATTGTTTCCATATCAACTGAGATGGTTTTAATTTAATTCTTTAGTGAATGCCGAAGATAACTCACAACGCAATGGACTTCAGCCAGCATATAAGATAAGTTCAACTTCACCTACAGTGGAATGACTTCGTTATAGACTGTGAACTAATAAACATTTCCGTAATTCAGGAAAACATTAGGGCTCAGTTTGAGTCATTCCGAAAAGAGGTGATGGATGTTAGAATGTGTGAGTGTGTATGTATTTGTTTACCTTCCCTTTTGCCTCCTAAGGTAAGTCCTTCCACTCCTGGGATTGGAATGACTCCTTTTCCACTTCCTTAAAACTCGTACTGGTATCCTTCCCTTTCTCTTCTCCTTCCTTCCTCTTTTTTCTGAAGAAGCTGCCAGTGGTGGCGAAAGGTTGAATGTTTGTGTGTTTTTATGTGTGTTTTATGTTTCTATCAGCGAGCCTGTACTTTGGGTAAGTCAAGAGTTCTATCAGTTTACATAATTAACAATGTTTTAACGGTAAGCCACAAACTGTAATTGCTGTTATGCGGCCACTTGTAGGTCGAAAAGAATTGTGAATGCCACGGGTCAATGTGATTCTTATAGACTTGCCGTGTTTATGCTGCCGCCACTCCAGTGTTTCCAGTGTCGTGCAGTCACATGTTTTGTCAGACAAGTACCTGTAATTTTGATACGCCGTGGCTCCATGCGATTCATGTAAGCCAGCTGTGTTTATGCTGCAGCCTCTCCATGCTGCAGTATAATGCACCGCCGATGACCAAGTGTGCTGTCCGTTGCTGTGCAGCTGCTTTGGTGTTGCAATGGAGTTAAACGGTCGCCCCAGTATCATTTTGTCGAGGGAGTTCATCTTGTTGCTAACACACCGCTGTGGAGATCGTCATCATCGCCGGACATCACATTGTCACTGTTGGGCCAAGATCGGGCTTCTTCTCATCATCGGTGCTGTCTCATCAGCATCTGGCACCTTTTTGAAGATAGGGCGGTTCCCCATCACCAACAACGTCTTAGCAGCAGTGTTGCAGCAACTCGATAAGTACAGAACTTTATTATAAACATTATTAAATCATCAGCCATGGCGGATGGCATTGAGAAAGTTTTGAGTGATGCGGAATCGACAGAAGTTGCTAGTAATGCAAGTAGTCCCAGTACGCCAAAAGAAATAGGCTGGGTTCCAGGCAGTGAAATAACTGAATTATTTAAGGTGTTAAGTGACAAATTAATACATACATTTGATTCAAAATTTAATGATGTGAAATGTTAAATAAGCTAAAATATCAAATCTGAGATTGGAGAGTTAAAAGCAGAACTGGGAGGTGAAACAAGTAGTGTAAACACGAGACTTGATTTGTTAGAGGGTAGTTTTGGGGAAATCGAAAAGAAATTGGAAACTCAGGAAAAAACTGTGGAAGTGGTGAATAATCATATAGACAAAATAGAACAGCAGTTTTTGATCAGGGTGGAAACTGTAGAATCTAGACTTACTGGGCGAATTGAAGAACAGGAGAAGTAGTGCAAAAAACTAGAACTGCATACAAATGCTGAACTAGAATCTGTAATCAAAATGAGCAATGAAAGGGTAAAAGGGAGGTAAAGGTTATTGAAGGGAAAATTAGTGATCTTAAGGAAACAATAAATAACGTAGCACAGGGACAAGGCTGTATGATGATATGTTTTCCTATGGGAGTAGGCAATATGAAGCCATTTAATGGCGAAGATGGATATCATGCAGTAAACTTTCTAGCTACATGCAAAGATAGCTTCATACCAGGGATGAGTGAGGAAGTGAAGATAAAATTTGTAAAAAGACAGTTGCTGAGACCAGCTCAAACTTGGGCTAACCAGCATGCTAAGGAATTTGTAGATTATAATAAATTTGAGTCACTGTTCTTAGACAAATATTGGGGGAAGGTCAAGCAAGGGAGGTTACAAAATGAGTTTATAAATAGGGCAAATTACATAAGTGGTAAAGAAACAATGAGAGAGTTTTGTTTAAGGGAATTGAACAAATTGGTGCATTTAGAGACACAATTAGATGTAGTGACCATAATATCTACATTAACAAGGAGGCTTCCAGAAAATTTGAAGTGGGGCCTAATAAACAGCCCAACTCATTCAGTAGAGGAGTTTTTAAGTTATGTGGATAAAATGGACAGTAACCTATGTTACAGACCAAAATTTATAGAATATAAGGTATAGGATGAAATGCAGTATAAGGGGAAGAATTATGGAAATAGCGATGATAATGGGAACAGGTGGACCAATAATAAAAATGGGCACCGTGACAATGACAAGGATTGGAGGAATAGGTGGGAGAAAGCAGTAAGAAACCGTGGGGAAATTCAGAAAAGACAGTCGGAAAACTAAAAGAGCCTCACTAGAGTCTGTAGGGAGGCTATGATATGGGCTACAAACAGGACCATGGAAGAATGCAATAGTAATGACAAGGAAAGGAAAGAGTTAGCCATATGTTAGATGGATGCTATAGTGAGAAATACTGATATGTGGGGAGGTGTAATAAGGTTAGTAAGAAAAAATGAAAGAAAAGAAAGTGAGAGTAAGGTAGTTGATAATGAAAGTCATTACATCAGGCAATTATTTGATAGAAATGAGATAGATCATATAGAGAAAAATAGCATTGGCTTGGCTTCACTGGAAGAGTCAGTGGCACAGGGACTTGGAGAGGGGTTTGATAAAAGATTAACAAGTAAATATGTTATCAGTGCTGATACAATCTGTAACGAGAGTAGCTTAATGATTGGAGGTGAGCTTGTTACAGAGAGAACAGATGTGAATGTATCTGGTATGGGTATGGTAGATGCAGATAAAATGAAAGTTTTGCCTGCATCAGGGGTAGTGCAAGCTAATATTGGATATGACAGTGAGTTAAAAGATTTGGGTGATGAAGGGAATGTTGGGTGTAATGAATTTAGGTCAGAAAATAAAATAAAATCTTTCTTGTTCCAGGAGGGTGGTAGCTATATAGTCCTAAATAATGATATTAGCAGTGATTGGATGGGGAAGGATAAGGATAAATATAATATTCATGATTGGATGTCCTATGCTAAGTTACATCAGTTGTTGGCACCTGAGAAACGGGACCTGGTAAAAGGCAAAGTTGCCAAAAAGATAAAGGAATTAAATGGTAATGGTGAAATATTTAATTATGTATTCAAAGAGGTCACAAAGGCAGAAGAGTGAATGTATGGATGCATGTATCATTGATAAAGATAGTAGGGAGGATATTGAAGGTGATTTGATGCAGGAGTCTGAGTTAAAAGTAGAAAAGGTACAAAAGATACAGACAATTGTCAGGGTAATGGTGGGGAATGTTGAAAGTAAAGCATTGCTGGATTCTGGTTCAAATGTATCACTGTGTCAGAATCCTTTTAAGAAACAGGGACCTGGTTGAGCTGAATGTAACGGGAGTGAAGATATGAACTGCAACTGGAGCATATAGTAAGCCCATTAGAAAGGAGACCATTCTAGAATTTACAATAAATAGTTACTCTTTCAGTGTGTGTTGTTTCATTATCTCTGGATTATCAATGGACATAATTTTGGGTATGAATTTATTGCGCAAGTATGATTATAAAATTGAAGTTAAGGATAAGGTTTTGGATTTTGATGCTGGAGGGCACAGGAAGAAAGTAAAGTTTAAACAGGAATTAAAAGGAGATAAGGTCATGGCTCAATTCAACAAGGAAAATGAAAGGTATGAGGAGTTATCTATGAGGGAGCAGATAGATAATAAAATAAAAGATATGCAATATTTACCAGAAGAGTGAAGGCTACAACTGCATAAGCTTTTGCATAAATATATAAAAGTATTTGCAGATACACCAAGAGAGGTAGTGAATTTTGAGTATAATCTGAATGTGCTACCAAATTGTGTAGTTAGGGTAAAGCCGTATGCTGTAGCACTGAAAGATAAGGAAGCTGTCAGGGATAGAATTAAACAAATGATGGAATGGAAAGTGTTGGAGCAAGGAAGAAGTGAGTTCTCAAATCCAATTGTAGTGGTTAGAAAAAAGGATGGGTCAGTAAGGATTGTATTAGATGCTAGGAGGTTAAATAAAATCATAGGTTGGTCTGCCCTGATACAAGGAAGCCGTTGGGACTGCAGAATGTCACCGAATTAAAGTTATATATGGACAAGTAATGGCATAACTAAAGTGATATTAAAATCAAAATATCCATGTGTGTACTGCCGGTCTAAAGTGTCCAACGGGCACAATATTTCAGCAATCATACATGTCGCCATCATCAGGTGAACTGCTAGTTATGTGAGTGGTGAAGTTTATTGTAAATTGGGATATATAGTGTAAATGTGACTAAAGAAAGTAAACTAACGTAGAAGCAAAACTGTGGACTTATTTGTTAATGGTACTGTACCTGGTTAGTTCACTGGTTTTACAGGTATAAACTTTAATGGGTTAAAGCAACAGTGTTACAAATGCCCCTTAGTAGGTGAGCCAAGATACAATTATGTTAGGATGACCCACACTCTGTTGATGGCATATTTCTATCCACCACACTAACAAGGGAAAGGTAATTTAACTCTGCCCATGCTTAATACAGTCAGTCATACTTTGTCATGGGCGCTTATGACAAAAGTTGTTTTGTGCCCCCCCCCTTTTTTTTAAAAAAAAGGAAAAAAAAACCATGAAATAGTACTGAGAATTAACGCAATAATGAAATTCATTAAGAAATATACATATATGTAACCTATACCAACATATAATTTGCAGATACTTTGCAAGGAACACTCACACAAGCAAATTTGAAGATACAAATATAAACTTTCATCTTTGATATAACCTTTTATTTTCTAATATACTGGTATGAAAACAAAGGTTACCTAAAGGTGAGAGACAGGATCTTTTCATAACACTTATCATCTATCTTATATAATGATGGGACATTGACCTTACATTGTAACGATACATGTTGGAATTTATTCCCATCTGCTTACATTACTGAACTTTCTGATACCACTGTTGGATAATGGTAAGATATGAATGGAATTGGTCTGTAATCATTTTCTCTTCCAAATCTTTTGTTATTCTTTTTTATAATGGAATTAGATGTAGTTATGCATTATTTGACACTGGAGAAGTTTGTTTCATTAGTAAATATTAATTTGTGCCAGAAGTATATTGTTAGTTCAGATAAAATGCTAATTAGTACTTCTATTAAAACTAAGGAAATTATTTTCTCATAATATTAAAGAAGTTATTACTATGTTTCACAAGTAATGTTAGAAAAGTTTTGCCCTCATTAGTTTCTGTATAATTACCATTAATTACAAAAGTATTGCTGGCCGTAGTGGCCAAGCAGTCTGCGGCATCCCCCCTCGGGCATGGATGTTTTTTGTCTTTGGTATGTGGTTCATAAGTAGTTGTAAGTTTAGGGACTGATGACCGCAACGTTAAGTCTCTTAAGCTTAGCAAATATTTGAACGTTTTTACAAAAGTATTGTTAAGCCAGTTTTGTTGTTACGTAAATGATACTATTCATTTAACCAAGATTTGTATATTCAGTAACTCAGTTGTATTTTATTTAATTTTTACTATAGCCAGTTGCATGTATTTGTTTAATTTCTAATTACATTTAATTTAATGTACATAATTAACAATACACAATTTTCAGTGACATTGTTTGGTAGATATAAGTAGGATGCACTCGTGGCATGTATTGTTTCATCTGTTGTCTGAGGTATAACCCTTGCTAGTGGAGAGTAGTGTTTCATCAGTTGTCTGATGCATAATCTATGCAAGTTCACAGTTTGAACATTAAATTTGACTAATTATGTAAAAGTTCTTCAGTGCAGAAAGTGCATCTAGTGTGATTTTGTGCCACATTACTATGTACACCTAGAACTTTGTATGCCACACACGAACTGTGTTGCAAAGTCATATTATTGATGTTTGGAATGTACATGCTTGGTATTAATGGTCTTAATTATTGAGACTTTTAAGCTGGCCATTAATGGTGACAATTGGGCATTTATAAATCATTAAGTGCCAAAGAACTGCAATTCTATGCGTTGCATTAGTCATTTATAGTGAATTGGTTTTCTCCCCATGAGTTTTCAGCCAGCCACTACCAAGACCGTTGACAACAACAACAAGAAATTAGAGAATCATCACTCTACAACCAGGTATGGCACGGCATATAAGACTGGAGAAGGGGACCAAACTATGTCTTTCTTACTGGGCAATTTTAATAATTGACTTACCAGGAGATATGCAGATAATTTCAACACCTCTAAATTCATGGAATACCTGAGAAATGTGACCTATGTACCACTTTTCATCATATATAAAAGCCACATATTGTCCCACTAGCAACTCTTCAAATGAAAAATTTTCACGAGTTCCCATTGCAACAGTGATCACATTTGCATCTGTTGAAAGCCTCTTCATTTGATTGGTGTTAGTTGCAATGACTAGAAATGTATGGCGCGGCTGTATTTCTGGAACAGTCTTCACTACACTATATCTGCATTCCAAAACACCTTCATATGGCTTGATCTCTTGTATTAGTGACCAGGTATACAGGTTTTTCTAGTGTCAAGATGTAATTGGATGGAGATGTAGCTTGCAAGCTGGCTCTTCTAACTAGGCATTTTAGTCTCAAATATGATGAAAAGTGGTACATAGATCACATTTCCCAGGTATCCCAAGAATTTAGAAATGTTAAAATTATGTCTCCTGCTGAGTCACAATTATTAAAATGGCCAAGTAGGAGAGACATAGTTTGGGTCCTCTTCTCCAGTGTTATATGCAAATCAATGTCCCATCATTACAAAGCCACAATTCCCTGTTAAATAAGTGTTATGAAAAGATCTTGTCTCTCAACTTTACATACCATATTTGCCAGTGTAAAAGATGATCTTATACACTGGTTGCCACTTAAAGTAGGTACCTACAAGTTGGATTTCTTTCTAGGGATTTTTAAAAAAAATGGTGTAAAATGTCGGAAATAATGTTTTAAGTGGGAAAATGTCTTATGCAAGAAAATTTGCATTTAAGGTTCTTGTATATTTCTGTAGTTTTTATTTGATATATGTACATAATATGTACCAAAATACCTGTCAGGAACTTTATTACATAGTAATGATTTTCTGAATTTAGTACTATTTTTAGTGCCAAGCATAACTGAAACTGGTAACATCATAGGAAGTAGAAACTTTGGACGTAATTTCATTCATCATAATAGATTTTTTTGGCCTTCCTGTAATGGTCTCATTCATTATTTGAATAATGAAACACTGCTCATGTATTTTTCCATGTATCACCTGACAATATTTGATAATTCTTTCATGTTCTTGAGTAAAAATATGTACACGAGAATTTTTTGTGATTTTTGGACAGCTTCTGCCTCTCATTGTATTTTGCTGACCGATATGGACACACCATTCATCATTCTCACAGTTTATGGAACATCATAAAAATACTTACATAAATATTTGAATTTCACAATAAATCATTTAACCCCCTACTTGCTGCGCGAAGTTCGCAAACTGATACTTGGCACATTGTCTGATCAGAGCAATCGTAAGCAGAGCCACCTAGGTATCAATGTCGTAAGCCTTTACGATGCTCTCATCTAACAATGTGCCATATAGTCTGCGCACACTGAAAACAGCGATAGGCAAACTATCCATTTGAATAAGTGCAAACTGTCAAACTTGACTGCGCAATGTTTATGAACACTATTCGAAGGCACTGCCTTAGATATTTTATGTACATGAACAAATGTATTTTATTGCAATAGATGTATTAAGTGTTATTTTTTTCCTAAAAAAAGTCTTAAAGTGGGGTGCATCTTATATGCCAGTACATCTTATATGCTGGCAAATATGGTAATCTTTCTGTGTTTTGAAACCAGTATATTAGAAAATACAAGGCTATTTTGAAGATGTAAGAGTTTCTTTTTGTATCTTCAAATTTTCTTGTGTGAGTGTTCATTACAAAGTACTGTATTTGTCAAATGTTTTTCAAATGTTTTTGATATGTCGTGTTTAAAAATGTCTTTTCTTCAATACTGTATTTGTGTTATATGTTGGTATAGGTTACATAAATTTATATTTCTCTATGAAATTCATTGCGGCTTTAATTCTCAATCTTATTTCATGGTTTTGTCATTTTAATATACATTTAGAGTAAGGATACCCTGTATATTGTTGCATTTGTGCACCCAAGCTGATAAAAGTTAAATATAACATTTATTAAGTAAATGCTTGATAATTTTTTCAGCTGTCACTTGCACACAGTTTTGTCATTCAGGTCAACCATATATAGTTTGAGAACACTTTTTCAAGGAATACCCATGGTTTTAATTTTTTAATCCCCAGTAGTGCTGAAAAGATAGGCATATGTCATGGTCACATTATTGTTTATTTCTGAAGTGAGTTAGGATATTCTTCTTTGCACCTAAGATTGCTACCAAATTTGTAGACATTTCAGCAAAAAATCAAGTTCAGACTCAACTGTCTACATACCTATCCAGGACTTCTAAGTTCATCAAATTTGACCCCCTTTTTTTGAGTCAACTTTAACTGAAAGTAAGAATTATTAAATGCAATGCAATATGTTTTCCATTATTTTTTTTTTAAACTAATACTAAGACTGTATGTAGTGCTAGAATACCAAAATTGAGGGCTGTACTATTTTCACAGGTAGTTATAAATTTTTTTTAAATTGTGAATTTAAATTGCAGCATGAAAAGTGTATTTTCAACATTTTTCATAAATCTACATGTTTCTCAATTATGTCATAGGTCTACTTATCACTAAGCAGTACTCCTCTGATGAACGAGATATTGGTGCTGACTGTTGACCGCATACATGTCTTTAAGCCTTCAAACACAATTTTCTCAAAAATAGTTAAAGATAAAACAGTGATATTTAGTAGTTTTCCTGTTAAGACATGTAGGAACCCATGTACTAAATATGATCAAATTCTGAAATGGTCACCTTATTACCTCATCACCTCCTGTGAGCTTCCATGGAATGACCCATGTGTCAAGTGAAAGACTCTTTAGAATGTCACATATAATATATTTACATTTGTATCTTCTCTTTTCAGGCTGCCAGTATGTTGTATGACCAAACCCTAGGTTCAAAAATGAGTATGCGGCATAATATACAAATGTTATCACTTCTTCAAAATCCAGTAAACTGACAAGACTTGTACAAAACATATTTAATTGGTGTGATGAAGCCCTATGTGCAAGAGAATAAATGTAATAAATGTCTTCTGTTAACTCATAGGGAAGACAAACAAATCCAAAATACGACAAAATGTTTAAAGATGAAGACAGATTGCCAACATTCAGTATCAAAGTAATTCCCCCCCCCCCCCCAAATGTATGCCACTGGTGCAACCATGTAATGTATATTTTTGTCAGGTAAAAGGTTTAATAAAAATAATTCGAAACTGCACTTACCTAATCGAGAAAGAAGAAATCACTTCCCCAGTAGCTTGAATCAAACTACATTCCAGTATACATCACCAGCTGTCCTCACAAGTATTCAGTGACAAGCCACATTACACATTTATCACTGCTAGACTGTGTGATGAAAGAAGCTATTTTCAGAATGTCAATAAAGATTTTATGTGGAGACAAAAAAACCACATGTAACTGCAAAAGGGCAGTGTTCATAACATGTGCAGCATGTGGTCAAAATTATTGCTTCCTCTGTTTATTGGATGAATATCTCCTCAGTACATGTAATTGATGAGTTGCAAAAGAAAGGAAGTATAGATTTACATACATTTTTAAATGTTTGCAGTCCCGAATTTCAACCAATTTCCTTTTTTTGCTTATATAAATCAACAAAATATTCCATATGATGTTGTTTAATTGTGACATCAGTCTACATCTACATCAATACACTGCAAACCACCGATCAACATGGCAGAGGGTACGTCCCACTGTACCAGTTGTTTTTCCCATTTCATTCACATATTGAGAATGGGAAGAATGATTCTTTAAATGCCTCCATGTGTGCTGTAATTAATCTAATATTGTTCTTAAGATCCCTACAGGAATATGTAGTTGTACACATTGCCGAGGAGCAGAAAAAAATTTGCCGCCAGGTGGAGTTGAACCCACGACCTTCTCAATATGAATTCGACCTTTTATTGCTAAGCCAAATACAGCTTCCTAAACATGCCATCACAGGGACAGTTAAGATACATATGGTGATAGATCCGTATCAAACTTCCTTTTGTTTCCTAAATGCTTGGCCACTGGAGTCCCCACTTGGGACACTTTTGTGTCTCACCACACCCTACATGTACCACAAATTTTGATGAATCTGGCAATGAGTGGGTGACCTCTCCTTGTCAGTCCTGTGATCGATGGTACATTCTGTTGTTGTAATCTGTAATTTATGATCATAAACACATATTATCTAAAATACATGTTGACAAAGTATGGTTGACTCTATTTTATTGCTAATGTCTTTTTGTTTATATAGTGAATATGTGGTACAAAACAGGTAGCAAAATATATATTTACCATATTCAGAGAGGTGGCCAATTTTGTTGAGCTGTTTGAGCATCCTCGGGTTGGATAATGCTGTGGAACTGAAACCATCTTGTCTCATCTATAATTCACATCCAAAAGCAGTAGCCTAAAATTATTCCTAGTGAGGGAAAGTGACTATGAAACTTTCATATCAGAATTGAATAAAATAGTTGTCCAGACTTAATCCCTTTAAAGGCACTAAGTATCTCAGTTTATTTTATTTCTATTAGATATGATACACAAAGTTAGAGTACCAATTTCAAATTAAATGAACATAAAAAAATGAAAAGCAAAATTTGTGTATTTTTGCAAATTTACCTGTGGTAGGGATAAGTGGATGTGAGAAGTGAAATGTTGGGGATGGATGACTTATATGGGTGCAGGAACCTTAGAATGAATCAGACATATTCCATTCATCATGCTATGAACAAAATGTAATAATTCCTGGACCTCAAAATTTGTCCCCCAGTGGACGTCTCCTTTGCCAACATGATAAACATACATTGCACATGAGCATTAGGATTCTCTGCTGGTTCCAAAGGAGAGATGATATTAAATGCCTACCATGGCCTCCAAAGTCACCTGACCTCAATCCCATAGAAAATGTATGGGCTAAACTCAAGAAGACTGTGGGGAATAATTGGCCAGACCCTTCTCAAAAAACTGCAGATGCCTTGTGGGATTTGGTTTATTCTTCATTGGAGAAAATAACTGTGGCTAAGGCAATTTTCAGCAGACTTGTAGGTTCTATGCCTCGAAGTATCCAGGCTGTTATTAATGTCAGTATACTAAAGATATACATAACTTTCATTATATTATTTTTATTTTTGAGAGGTCAGATAACACCATCCAAGGATGTTTATTTTTTATTTTATTTATTTTTTTAATAGGTCAGATGAATATTACTTCCAAGGAAGACTTTTAGATATAAATTGACAAATGTAATTAGTTACTTACTATAGAGAATACTGAAAAGTAAAACCAATGTAATTTAACAACAAAAAGTAACTAAAACAAAAATATTTGCACTGTGATAAAAAAATATATATTAAAATGAAGAAGTAAAGGTTTGGTGGTGCCCAACCCAGTGCACACTACTTACCCAGGAAGGCCTGTCATTTTTGTTAGCCTAATGGTCGAATAGTCCTGCTGGAGTTGTCGAACAAATATTAAACTGGAGACAATAGATAATGGAAGGCACAGGCATCCACTTGTGTAAACTGTGCCCAAGGACTTCATAAATTATGCCTAACACTGGATTCACCATGTGGCAGTCTAATTACAAATACATGCATCCAGTTTCAACATTTATACTATTGCCATTGTCTTGCTGTTAAAAAATAAGACTATTACAAAATTGAATATGTTGAAGAATGTGGAATCTGTAAAAGCCTGAGATTGCACAATCCATAGCATGTTGTTAGCTGCACAGGTCTATAAAAATTGACTCCAGTGGTACTTGAACTCACACCCCTTGTTTTAGTAAACTGTCAGCCTATACATATGTAAGAAGTGCTTTGAAGTAAATCTACCTACATTGGAGATCTTATCCTCAACTGTTTCTATGTGCTCGAATAGTTTTCCAAAATAAACGATATGCGAGTTAAGCTGCTATTGTCATGTTCAAATGGAGGCAGACTTGACTTCAAAACTTCGAAGGCAGGGTTGTTGACTGAACACAGCATTTACACTGGAAGCAGGTTTATTGTGAACTGAAACATACACACAGCACTAACTGCCTCTCGGGCAGTGCTCTGCTATTTATACACAGACAGAATGTACCAGAAATTAGAAGAATAGTTAACATAAGAAACATGTAGCAATTACAAGTGAACATGAGAAACATGTATAACATTCTGGAAATGTTAATTACAAAGAAATAAATTTCTGCTGGTGGACAGGATTGAACCGGTCACCTTCAGCACCACAATCAGTGACACTATCCCTTGTGCCACGCTGGCAGTCAATTAACATGGATCTCGTGGCATTGCTCCCTCTCCTGAAAAGAGTGACCTGCTAGTTGCTTCCCTTTGGAGCCAGCTGCAATGTTCTGGATCTTGATCTTGATCTTGTCATGGGTCCTCGTATGGCAGTTCTGAAGAATCCTTCCCTTCTGCACAATTATCGGTGACAGGCGTTCCTGTCGTGGCTTCATAAGTAACATTACCATGCTTAAAGTCCTTGAACAAGGAGACATTTTCGCCTATCTGCTCTTCAGGATCAAAGTAAGGCTTCAGGCAGAGGACGTGAACAATGTATCTTCATTTTTGTCGTTTTGACGACTGCTCATAATCCTCAACTTTGTATGTGACATCTGACAAGCAGTGTATAACACGATACGGACCAAATTATCACTTCAATAACTTTTCTGATAGTCCAACTTTCAATACAGGGGTAAAAATCCATACCAGATCTCCTGGGCTGTAAACAACAGGTTGGTGCTTGTTGTTATACCGCTGACAGTCCTTCTCCTGTGCGTCCAGTGTCCATATGTGAGCCAGCTGTCTTGCTTCTTCGATACTGGTGATGAGCTGTTTAACATAGTCATCCTGAGTGTCGTCCAGTTGGAATGGGAACAACATATCCATTGTTGTCTCAGATTCACAGCCATGGAGCAGGAAAAATGGCTTGAATCCTGTGGTGTCTTGTTTTGCAGGATAATAAGCAAATGTCACAACTGGCAGAATTGTATCCCAATCCTTCTGCTCAACATCAACGTACATCGACAGCATATCTGATAACATCTTATTAAAACATTCTGTAAGACCATTAGTCTGAGTATGGTATGCAGTTGTCATTCTGTGGACAATGTTGCAAAGTGACATTACCTCTGATACTAGATTCAACTGGAATACTTTTCCATGGCCAGATATCATCACACGTCATGCTTCATGCTTCAAAATGTCTTCTACAAGGAATTTTGCAATCTCTGGAGCTTCTGCAGTTGGCACAGGTTTGGTGACATCATAGTGTGTGAGGTAGTCAGTGCAGACTATTATCCATTGGTTACCAGTTGTCGACTTCGGGAACCTCCCTAAAAGATCAATCCCAACGCAGTGTAATGGAGCTGCTGCAGGTGGAATTGGTATAAGATGCCCTGGAGGTAATTGTGCCACATGCTTCTGTCACTGGCACTCTTTAGTGACTCACATAGTGCTTGACAGACCGGCAATTCCATGAGACCCCACGTTAACAGACTGTCGATGTGGCACAAGGAACAGTGTCACTGATTGTGGTGCTGAAGGTTGCCGGTTCAATCTCGTCCAACGGCAATGCTTATGATAGCCGCTGGTATGTAAATTTCTTTGGTGAGCCTGATAAATTGTTTACTATTGACAAGCACTTCACATTTTAACTGGTCATCTGTGTTTGTGACTGCAACTCTTCTCATTGTCAATGGTGGGATCGTCACATTGTCAATGGCAAATAACTGCCCAGAAAATTCTGTATTACATGTACCTGTCAGATCTTCAACAGTCAGTAATAGCTTGAAGTTCAACATACTTTACCGCCATCGATTTTTCCTGCGGCTGTAAGAAAAGTTTGAGTTGATAGCTGCTGACACAAGGCAAAGAACTTCAGCCAAAAACAGTGTCACATATTTGTTTACAAAGTACGAGTTGTTCATCGTACGATCGCAAGTTTGGTATTTTGAGTGCTTGTAGCAATGGCAGTAGTTAATTATATTTTAGTTTTAATTGAATTTTGATTACGCAGCTATTAACGCACAGGTTGTGTAAATATGGGTATTTACTAATGTATCATAATGTACAAATACATTTTATTACTAAAAATCTACTGATAAAAAAGGAGTTACTTTATTAATGATCAAAGTATTTGTCTTGAAGTACTGTATATGCACTTTCTTAATTAGAAGACACTTATGAAATACATTCTCCAAAAGTAACGTGCCAATACTGACGTAATCGACGTATCGACAGCAATTGAAAGTTTTATACCTAATAAATTAATAAAAGAAGGAGGCAATCCCCCCTTGGTACACAAAACAGGTCAGGACACTGTTGCACAAGCAAAGGAAAAGGCATACTAAATTTAAACGAACAGGAAATCCCCAGGATTTGCGATCGTACTCAGAAACTCGAAATTTAGCGAGGTTTTCAATGCGAGATGCCTACAATATTTATCACAATGAAACTGTTTCTCGTAATTTGAGTGAAAACCCAAAGAGATTTTGGTCATATGTTAAATATACTCGGGGCAAGTCACAAACAATACCTTCACTACGTGATAGTAAATGCGATCCTGCCGATGACAGCGCTACTAAAGCAGAGTTACTAAACTTAGCTTTTAGAAACTCATTCACCAAAGAAGACGAAACCAATATTCCAGATTTCGAATTATGAACAGATGCCGTAATGAGTAACATAGAAGTAGATATCATCGGAGTAGTGCAGCAACTAAAATCACTTAACAAAAATAAGTCTTCTGGTCCGGATTGTATACCCATTAGATTTCTATCTGATTATGCTGAAGTGATAGCTCCTTACTTAACAGTCATATACAACCGCTCTCTCATAGAAGGATCTGTACCAAAAGATTGGAAAGTTGCACAGGTCACACCTATATTCAAGAAAGGCAGTAGGAGTAACCCACTAAACTACAGGCCTATTTCATTGACGTCAATTTGCAGCAGGGTTTTGGAACATATCCTGTATTCAAATATTATGAATTATCTCGAACAGAACGATCTATTGACCCAAGGTCAACACGGATTTAGAAAATATCATTCATGCGAAACACAACTAGCTCTTTATTCACACGAAGTGATCGGTGCTATCGACAAAGGTTCGCAAATCGATTCCGTATTTCTTGATTTCCAGAAAGCTTTTGACACCATACCTCACAAACGGCTTTTAATCAAAATGCGTGGTTATGGTATATCGCCCCAAATTTGCGATTGGATAGGGGATTTCTTGTCAGAGAGGACACAGTTCGTAGTAATCGATGGTAAGGCATCGACTAAAACAGAGGTGATATCGGGCGTTCCACAGGGTAGTGTTATTGGTCCTCTGCTATTCCTTATTTACATAAACGATTTAGGGGAAAATCTAAGTAGCTGTCTTAGGTTGTTTGCAGATGACGCTGTCATTTACCATCTAGTAAAATCATCTGAGGATCAAAACCAACTTCAGAACGATCTGAATAAGATATCAGTATGGTGTAAAAATTGGCAATTGACTCTAAATAATGAGAAGTGTGAAGTCGTCCACATGAGTACGAAAAGAAATCCGTTAAACTTTGTTTACAACATAAATCAATCAAATGTGAAGGCCGTAAACTCCACAAAATACCTAGGAATTACTATTACTTCAGACTTAAACTGGAAATAACACGTAGATAATATCGTGGGAAAGGCGAACCAGAGACTGCGTTTTATTGGCAGAACCCTTAAAAGATGCAACAGAACTACTAAAGAAACTGCATACTGCGCTTGTCCGTCCATTTTTGGAGTATTGCAGCCCAGTGTGGGATCCTTATCAGGTGGGTTTGACGGAGGACATCGAAAGAGTCCAAAGAAGGGCAGCTCGTTTCGTATTGTCACGATACAGGGGAGACAGCATAACGGAAATGATACAGGATCTGGGATGGAAATCATTACAACAACAGCGCTTATTGCTGCGGCGTGGCCTACTTGTGAAAATCCAATTGCCAACATTCTCCTCCGAATACGGAAATATATTATTGACTCCCACTTACATAGGTAGAAATGATCATCAGAATAAAATAAGAGAAATCAGAGCTCGAACAGAGAGATTCAGGTGTTCTTTCTTTCCGCGCACTATTCGAGAATGGAATGGGAGATAAATTGTATAATTGTGGTTCGATGAACCCTCTGCCAGGCACTTAAATGTGATTTGCAGAGTATCCCATGTAGATGTAGATATATATCGATTATAGCTGCACATGTTAGAGTGTAAGCTTTTTTGGAAATTACTGAGTGTTTACAATAATAAATGCTATGTTGTCAGATGAAAGAAACAGTTTTAAGTTGGGAACAGTGAAAGCACTAACAATGATAAAAACAACTTTTGCTAACCTTCATTTTATGGTTTTCTACAGTACAATACCTAAGGAAGATAAACTACTAAAACAGTTGCACGGCACTAACAAGTGGCACCCAAATCCATTTGAGCCTGTTTCGTCAACATCAAAAAAAAAAAAAAAAAAAAAAAAAAATGTGTAAGGGTTGTGTTTATATTTAATTTGTAATTGCTATAATGCTTTTGACCAGCTGTAAATAGTGTGGTATATTGTGTGAAACTATATCATTACTTTGCTTATGTTAGTGTTATATCCTTTTGTAATCTGGAACACTTAAAATATTAAAGTTCTAAAGAACTTATATACTGCTTAAAAGTACTACTCATTTATCTCTGAACCTCTATAATCAATTTTAAAGAAATGTGTGAAATTTGTGTTTATATTTGAATTTAAGTTCTGTATGATCTATTAATAACCCGCTATCAGTAGTACTGAACATTATGTGAAAATAAAAACTTTTTACTAGGTTCACTTTTATTGTCTTCTACAATTTTCTACACTGCTCATTGAAAAGTACTAAAGAAAACCAACTTAAACTTATGTGAAAAATATGTGAAAATTTTGTAATATCCACATAAAATTGTGTATGCTATACAACAACCTGCAACCAATAGTATGGTAGATTACATTGAAATATATAATTATTAAGTAAAAATGAATGAAAATCCTATAATGTCCTGAATTTTATTCATTTGTCCTGAAATTTTTGGGAATTATTTTGAAAATGTCCTGAATTTTATTAAAAATATAGGAACCCTACTTATGACCCAAAGTTGTTCCCTTCCCTGGCTACGCCCAAGGGTAGAAAGTTGGGCCCTCAGTAGATATGAACCACACACACCCCAATACCTGGTTTGTGCGCGTGTCAATGGGGAGTCTTTCATGAATATCAAGCCAAAGTTATTCATGGAGAACATTGAGGATAAGTTTGGTCAGGTTGCTTCATTTTCCCAATTGAGAAACAGGTCCATCCTGATACAAATAGTGTCACCAACTCAGTCAAAGGCTATACTTGCCTGTCAACAGCTGGGTGACAGATGGTCCAGGGTCTTAAGTTACCACAGAGACTTACTATCACAGACCGATGAAGAGCTTCATGCCAACCTCCAGCAATGAGGGGTTTCACTTCATCCGGTGGGTGTACAGCGGACCAAAGGACCAGAGGGTTGCCACCAGTCCTTTTATCTTTATACCGGTGTGATGGAAAGCTGTATGTTCCTCCTCCTATGAGGTCTTTAAAGTGCTGGACGTTCAGGCATATGTCCTCCCAAAGTACATCCAGCCCCACGTGTCGAGAAGGCAGGTGGCCAGCACACCCGGATGGGCCATGCACCCCACCTCATGTGTATGTGAACTGTGGGCAGTACCATACACCTTGCTCACTGGTCTGTTCTGTTTTACATAAAGTATGTTAAATAATGGAAATAAAGTTCCAGGACAAGTTGGCTTACTCTGAGGCGAGAAGGAAATAAGAGTAACTCCATCCCGTTCATATGGCTACATCTTATGCAACTGTTGCATCATCACCCGTCTCCTCAGGGAAGACTGCTCCACACGTGCAGCCTCCCACTGTGGGCCCTATGGGCTGTACATCTCAAACTGCCCCCTTGATGGGTGGGGGCATTCATCCATTGCTCCCTCAACACCTATGGGAGCAGTTCCCCCACCGCCACTGGGGACACCATTCCCCACCCCCGAACTGGAAAAGGAACAGCCCTCTCACTCAGAAGGGGTTCTTCAGGATGCTCTCTTCCAAGGCTTCAAGTGCCATGGAATGCCCAAGCCAACCACTGGTGGACCCCATTGTTGCAGGTTTCAGGGCTTCCCGGTCCTTATTGGACTCCCAAGCCACTGCAGAGAAGCCTTCCCAGCCCTTGAAGCCAGAGGTTCAGCAGGAGATCACAAGAAGATAAGATCCTCCTGTGGCTTCAAAGCCACAACCTTCAATATCTTCTGCTTCGGAAGATGAGGTGGAGATCTGAGGATCTGGCCATTACTAGCTCCCTAGAACCAATGGTTTTAGACTCTGACATCTCGGCAACAGGTGATCGAGAGAGATAAATCACTTTATATGTTCCATCTACCTTCCTCCAGATGAGGCTGTGTCTTTCACAGATATTTCTGCCTTGGGTGCCCAGCTTCCTTCACCATTTGTTTGGGGATTTTAATGCCCACCACCCTTTATTGGGGAGGACATAAACCACACGTCAAGGTAAGGACATAGACGTTCTTGGCACAGTAAGACTTCTGCCTTTTGAACAATGGTGCCCCACGCATTTTAGTGTGGCGTATGGTACATATTCTGCCAGAGACTTGTCACTTTGTAGTCCCAGACTTCTTCTGCATGTTAACTGGAGGGTCCATGACAACCTATGTGGCAGCAACCATTTCCCCATTTTCTGTCGCTCTCACAGTGTCAGCCTGCAGACCGCCTGCCCCAGTGGTCTCTCCAATGAGCTGAATACCCATCTTAAACATCATCTGCTGTAATTCCATATCAGTTTCCCATTGATACAGATATTGCAGTTAGTGAGGTTACTGCTGCCATAATTTTCACCGTTGAGGCCACTGTCCCATGCACGCCTGGTCCACTGTGGTGCAAGTCTGTGCCGTGGTGGACACCAGAGGTTACCGAGGCCATCTGGGATCATCAGCGAGTGCTTCAGCGCCATCGGTGCCACCCTTCCACAGAGCATCTGATTGCTTTTAAGTGTCTCTAAGCCTGAGCTCAAAGATTGATTCAACGGAGCAAACAGGAACCTTGGGAGACGTATGTTGGCACCATCAGTTCTTGTGTCTCTCCATTGTCAGTGTGGTCCCAAGTTTGGCACCTTTACAGGACTGCCAGCAGACAGGAATTCCCTTTCTCCGCATCCAGGGTGCTCTCTGTACCAACCTGACCACTATTGCTGCACACATGGCAGATCACTATGAGCCACACATTTACGATGACAGCATAGTGCCGACGTTCGTACCATGAAACAGTGAGTCGAGTGAAAGCCATTGTTGTTTTGCACGCACCACCATGATTCGTACAATGTAACATTTAGTGACTAGGAGTTCCACAGTGCTCTCACTGCATGCCATGATAAATTACCTTGATCTGACCGAATTCTTAGCCAGTTCATCAGTCCAGACTCTAAACAGAAACTGCTCGTCCTGCTCAATCATCTCTAGGCTGATGTCTTCCCGTCCCATTGACAAGATAGTGTCATTGTCCTGGTGATAAAGCCAGTTGCTGATCTGCTGGCAGTCGATAGTTACCACCAAATCAGCCTTGCAAACGTTCTGAGCAAGCTGTTTGAATGAATCAGGAGTTGGCGACTCATGTGGACCCTTGAACATCAGGGCCTGCTGGCCCCACAGCAGGGGGGCTTCAGTCAAGGCCTCTCCTTTATAGACAACCTAGTGGCTCTGGAGTCTGCCATCCGTACTATGTTTACTCAATGTTGGCAACTTGTTGCTGCCGTTTTTTATCTCCGCGAGGCATATGACCGCACCTCGTGCCATCATATCCTTGTACAAAATTTCCTTTCATGCTGCACTTTTCAGGTCTGGGTTGGTGCATCTCTTAGCCTGCCCATGTGCAGGAGGATGGTGTCTCACAGGGCTCTGTCCTTAGTGTACCATTATTTTTAATAGCTATTAATGGTATTGCTTTGGTGGTGGGATCTTCTGTTTAATCATCCTTGTTTCCTGACAGCTTCTGTATTTTCAATCTGCCAGCATAGGTATCTCTGAAAGGCATCTGCAGGTGGCCATCCATAAGGTGTAATCCTGGCCCCTAGCCTACAGCTTCCAGTTCCCTGCAGCCAAAACCAGGGTCATGCACTTCTGTTGCCATCAGGCGGCACACCCGGAACTCGAACTGTACTTAAGTGAGGACATGCTTCATGTGGAAAAGACACACCACTTTCTGGGCATGCTTTTTGATGATCGCCTCACTTGGGTGCTGCACATCTGACAGCTGAAGCATAAGTGCCAGCGATACCTAAATATTGTCTGCCATCTCAGCCATACTCTTTGGGGGGCTACCGGTTCAACCCTTATGCAGTTATATAAGGCACTTGTGCACTCACAGCTCGACTATGGGAGCTTGGTTTATGGATCTGCAGCTCCCTCAGCATTGCAGATGCTTGCTCCCATTCTTCATGGTTGTGTCTGTCTCGTAACATGGGCTTTCCGCATGAGCCCTGCACCAAGTATCCTTGCTGAAGCAGGGATCACTCCCTTGGAGTTTTGACACCGCCAACTACTTCTCTCATGTGTCGCCCACGTCTATGCCTTGCCACAGCACCCAAATTTCGAGCTACTCTTTGCAGCTGATGCACTTCCCGTACAATCTCGCCAGCCCGGGTCAGGTCTTCCGATCGCGGTCAGGGTTCATACCCTCCTTTCCTCCCACGAGTCCCTCCTTCCTCTTACCAACCCCATACTTTTCCTTGGTCCATCCTCCACTTGCAGCTCCACCTAGAATTGTGCAAAAGCATTGGTTTTGCTACACTCTCTATCCCCAGTTCTTGGCCATTCTTGGTGCATTCCAAAGTGCTGACATCTTCTAAACTGAAACTAGTGTTTCCCTATCCATCCTGTGGTGTGGTCGATCCAAAGATCCATTTCACATGCTCTACTTCTGACAGTTCAGTAGCCTTTGTGTGGACCCCGGGCCATGTTGACATCCCGGGTAATGAGAAGGTCGATCAACTGGCCAAGAAGGCTACCACATCCTGGCCCCCAATATTGGTATCCCAGAGAGGGATATCAAATTGGGGTTATGCTGCAAGGTCTTTGCTGCCTGGGAGTTGGAGTGGTCTACTTTGAGTACGCCCAACAGGCTCCATGTGATAGTCCTCTACGGTGGCATGGAAGACCTCCCTGCGGGTGTCTCTCAGGGAGTACATTGTCCTTTATCGCCTGAATATCACCATACCTGCCTAATGCATGGCTAACTCCTTCATGGAGAGGACCCACTAATGTGCCTTTACAGTGCCCTTATAATGGTGGTCCATCTTTTGTTGGATTGTCTACTTTTAGATGCCCTTGGGCAGTCTTTTAATCTGCCTGCTGCACTTCTTTTACTTCAAGACAAGTTTTTAAGCCTTTGACAGTTCACTTTTCGCTGGGAACAGGAGACTGATAACATCTGTTTAGTCCCCTTCAACTCCTCACAGCAACAACAAGAAGCCAGTAAACAAAGTGGGCATTGTAATATAGTAAAAAATGCAGGCAGTGTATTTTCCTGGCTGCAGGTTTAGCATTAATGTTCTTTGTTCACTACTGTAAATACATTTGATCAGGAAAGATGATGCTACATTTGATACTCAGCCGACTAGTTGTTCTTATTAATTGACAAAAAGTAATTTTCCACTAGTTTCTGTTAAAGTAGGGCCATGTTTCTTTTTGTAATCTTCTTTATTCAGTTTTGTCTTCACTGAAGAAAGCCAATGCAATGTTCTCAGTGCAGAATCTAAAGATATGTATGGTCATAAAAATCCTCCTATTAAATGATTGTTCCAAAATGCTCTTGCTGCTAATAGCTTTGTTGCTCCTCTAATCCTATCACAAAATGAGTTCCCATGAATTTTAGCAAAGAAATTCCATTCTATTGCCCCCCCCCCAGCTCCTCCCTTGACTGTATGCTTCTTGCTATACAGCACACACCCCCTTGGATCGTGCCTCGGCCACAAATTCGATTGTATCTCTACCAAGCTTCAAAAGTTTGTCTCCCTCATAATCTTCCAGCATTTGTCACACACAGTACTTGCAGAATTTCAGGGGAGCGCAATATTCTACACTGATGAATCAAAATTTGCTGGTCATGCAGGATATGCATGTAAGTCTCCCATTGGTATGGAATGGCATTCTCTGCCAGAATTGTGCAGTGTGTTTAGAGCAGAACTAATGGCTATTAGTAGGGCACTGCATTTTATCAAACAAGTAGCCCTGGACTGTTTTTTAATCTGTTCTGACTCAATGAGCAGCCTGCAGGCTATAGACCGATACTACTCACATCCTTTTGTCATTGATATTCTCACAATCTCCTCACTGACCTTTGTCACACCATTTGCTCTGTTGCTTTTCTCTGGGTCCCCAGTCATGTGCGTATTCTAAGAAATGAACAGGCTGACCAGTTGGTTAGATTATCTGTAACTCCCTGCTCCTTCCCCTGGGAAATCCCGGCTGCAGATGAAATTGCTACTCATACAGGACTGGAAGAGCAACTGGTCAGCTACTGCTGCATCTAATAAACACCGCTCTATAAAGTCGACCACTGCAGCTTGGAGTTCTTCTTTACACCCTTCCTGAAGGAAATCCACTGTTCTTTGCCATCTATGCATCAGTCATTCCAGGCTGACCCATAGTTTCATTTTGCATAATGAGTCTCTCCCACACTGTGGTTGTAGAGCCCTACAATCGGTGGCTCATATTGCAGTGGAATGTCTTCTCCTCTTGGCAATCTGTGTCAAATACAGTATTTTTTCACGCATTGCCCTCGGTTTTGGTGGATCATTCATGGATGGCTGATGGAGTCCTTCGATTTCTCGATGAAAGCAGTTTTTACTCTCGGCTATAAGATGTTATCTCTGGTGCTTGGACAGGATGGGTGGGTTTGCGGCCATCCCTGCGAGCAGCAAGGTTTGGAATTCCCCTCCTCCTGATGACTTCCATTTCTATTTTTAATTTGATTTTAATTCATGTTTCCCTTTTTTTTACATTTTTAGGCATCTGCTTCAGGAGCATACACTGTTCTCCTGTACCTGCTCATTGTTAATAAATGAGAGTTCTAGATCTGTAGCAATGTGCCTTGCAAATTCAGCTTTTTCTGTTGGTTTGAGTCCTTTTCTTATTTTAACTCCCCTCTTAGTTCCTCTATTTTACTACTGGTAAGGCCTTAACCGACCACACCCTTGCTTGAATTTTATTCAACAGTAATGGGACTGATGGCCTAGCTGTTTGGTCCCATCCACCCACCAATCACCACCCCCAGGTCTTTTACGGGTGTGTGGTGTACCCAGGTCCCTGAGCCATTGCAGCTGTTCTTCCTATTTTCTTCTTATTTTCCCTGGCTGCATTACCTCTGTTTCCCTCCTTCCTATCCTAACTCCTGCCCGCTCTTGCCCCCCCCCCCCTCTAGGTATTTCCATTTAAGGTGACTCAGCCATTCCCATGGTTCTAATAGAGGTTTCAGTGATTGTTTTCATTCTGTTTCCCCTTATTCTTTGAACCAATTTGGTCACTTTCCATTGTTAAATTTGTTAGTGTTACAATTTGAAGAACAACTCCCTATCTAGCTCATCCCTTCGTTTGTCCTTCTTTTCCTCATTGTAGCCCGCTACAACCATTAGGTTCATGTCTTGTCTAGCCATTCCATTTTGGGGGGACCATTACCTAACCTTCTGGCTGAGCCCCATGACAACACTACTTCTACCCAAGCGTGTTACCACCTCATTGAGGTCAAGGAGTAGATGATCATCATTCTATGATATCAGGTCTTCTAGAAAAGGTGGTTGTGCCAGGAATCCTTTGCTGTGAGGTGGTGCCCATGGAAAGCGTCCCTGATTAGCGATTGGTGTCAGGTTGGATGTTCTGCACATTTCAAACATTTTAAGCTGTAAAATGCTCATTCTATGGTCTTTCCAAAGGAAGGAATAGTTCATTTAATGCAGCGATCTTTGATGGGGACCTTCCCCTCCTTGGTTACCCCACTCATTGTGGGGTGAAAACCTGGTCAGAATCCGGGAAAACAGATGTACATTGGGGGGGGGGGGGGGGGGGGGGGGACAAAAAGATTGCCTTGCCCGAATAATTTAAAGTCCAAGAACAGAGCATTGCACATACCCTAATTCAGAAATGAGTGTTGCCAACTCAACAATGAGTGTTGTAATTTTTGGATGCATTTCTGCACACCACAATGACCATAGCTATCTTTGATGGGGACCTTCCCCTCCTTGGTTACCCTTTGGGAAGAAGGACAGGCTCATCACTCATCATTGTGGTGTGAAAACCTATTCAGAATCCGGGCAAACAGATGTACATTGGGGGGACAAAAAGATTACCTTGCCCGAATAATTTAAAGTCCAAGAACCGAGCATTGCACGTAACCTAGTTCAGAAATGATTGTTGCCAACTCTAGCAGTCTTCAGCTTGGTGTTAACATTGTCAAATAGAAGCATAGTAATAGTTAGAATTATATGTTCAGATCCATAGCAGTTTAAATCATGATTATTTATTTAGGAAAACATGATTGGAGCATGTAGAAGCAGTTGAGGTATAAAAACTCCACATGGGTAGATTTACTACAATGAACTGCTTCTTAAATATGTTTTGTTTGCTGAGTGGATAGTTTGGTGGTTTTCAAACACAATGGGCATGACTTTGAGTACCACAGAAATTGTGCAGGTAATGTTAAAAAATGTTAATTCACAGTTAATTGTGCAATTATAGGCTTTTCTAGATTCCATATTCTTAAACATACTCCTTTTGTGGTAGACCAATCTTTAGACAATGAGACAAATTATAGCCCTCTTCAATGACCGCCATACAGTGTGATGGTGTAGCATTGTACATTTCAGAGCCTGGGGATATTGACTTAATTGCCCAGGTTGCGAGGACAGTACAAATCTCAAAAACTCAAGGTGTGCTATGTGCTGAGATGATGCATGGCTGTTGAGGTTGAACTGTCTCTAACGAGCAACCTCTGGGGAACCTGCTGCACCTCATTTATATTAGGCTTACCTAGGCAAGTGGCGCTCTGACTAGGTGAACTTCTATATCCCTAGCTGATTGTGGGAACACCATGAAAAGAGCTCAAATTTTGGCAGACATATAACTGCAGTCTCTGAGAGGAAGAAATGACTATAATGCTGCATAGAGTGATCCCCAATTGTTCCCATCCCTGTTCACACCATGGGAGGAATGTAGGACCCTTAAGTGAGTTAAGTCTCATGCCCCCTGTAATGAAGCATGTTGGGATTTATTTCCATCTGTTTGCATTAGTGAACCTCCTGATACCATTGTTGCATCATAAGATAAGAAAGTAATTAGTCTATTTTCCAATATTTTTGTTATTTTTTTTAGAATGTAACTAGATGAAGTCATTTTCTATTATTTGATGCCAGAGAAGTTCATTAAATTAGTAAATAATAATTAATTTGTACCAGAAGTATATTGTTAAAACTCAGAGAGCTTGCTAAATACTATTTCTGTTAAAAGTAGGTAATTTTTTTTTCATAATATTAATGTAGATATTAATGTTTCGCCAGTATTGTTTGGAAAGTTTTGCCCTCCTAAGTTTCTTCATAATTACCATTAATTAGAAAGTAATTGTTTGAAAACCTGTTTAAATATATTTGCAAGTGAAATACCATTAATTTAATGGAAATTTTAATGTCTATTTACTTAGTACTATTTACAATATCTTTTACTACAGCCAGTTACATGTACTTGTCTACTTTTCCATTATAATTAATTTAATGTAAATAATTAACAATATGCAATTTTCAGCAACATTGAAACACATAAATAGGATGCGCTCACAGCATGTATCAGAGTATTGTTTCATCAGTTGTGGATATACAAACTGTCGGTTCAGAGTTTTGTTTTGGCTGCGATCTGAGCCACAAGCCATGTCATTTTTTAGCTTTAAATTTGAAAAATGCAGAAGTGTCATCGATCTATGACCAAGTATGGCACAGCCCAAATACCTAATTTGCAGTAGGTTTGACGGTGAACTTTTCCAGGCCATGGAGCCTTTATTCGTTGTAGATAACTTGGAAGAAAAGTACAGAGAGGTGGAGGGCATGAGCAAAATGAGATCACGGTCAGTCGTTACAATGTCATCCCCGGTGCAGTCACGGGCATTGCTTGCCTGTGACAAGCTCGGTGATGTTTCCGTCACACTAACACAAGACATCAAATATGGTGTCATATTTCATAAGGACCTGTTGTTACGATCCGATGAAGAACTGAGACCTAATCTAGAGTGGCATGGTGTTCATTTCATTTCATGTACAAATTTAAAGGGGTATAAGTATTCAAAGGGCAAGCTAAAAGTTCTTAAAAATGGCACTATGACAATATGTACAACATGAACCAGAAGAATATTACTGTGAATGTTTCAATACATTTGTAAAACATGTGTAATTGAAACAGTTTACTTCAAAGATTCTGTTCCACTGACAAATGGACACTTTGGCAACTAATTAATGTGGTACTAATTCAGACACCTAGTTTCAAAATTAACAAAATATTAAAGATACACATATTGTGTGATAACACTAATTATTAGTCCAAATTTTAAATGATGCCATGTCAAAAGAGGTGTAGGAATGTTACATAACATAAAAATTAAAACAAAAATCAACCATTATTTAAATCGCAAGGGTCAAGTAAAAAATAACATAGGCATAATACACATACAAAAATATTAATTGAAATTATCCCATATATATCAGATGTTTGATTATACACATAAAAACTATTGAAATGTATGGAAACACAGAAATAGCAAAAGCGCAATACACATCCAAAAACATCTATCATTACTACTCCATGCTTCAAAATTTATCATAAGAGCCTTAAAAAATACATTTTAAACATTTTCACAATTTGAGTAATATACGATAAGACTAGACAACCTACACTCCAGTGAAAAACTTTGTTACTTTAGCTTTAAGTTCCTGCAGATTGCTTTCCCCCTTTTTGTTTCTACATTTTCAATGAAACAATATCCTCAACCCCAGAAGTTACCTAGTTTAGGATACACTAAAAGATACGCATTAGGATGCGAATTCTCCACAATTTCAAATGGACCAGTGTAAATATCAAAAAAAATCCTTTTTCAGAGGTAAGCATTTTTGATATGCCATGAGACCTTACTAATACATAATCTCCAATTTTCAATTCTGTTGCCTTGACCTTTTGATTATGTCTTCTTTTTCTAATCTCCTCCTGTTTTTATCATGGTTTGTTTAACTATGGCTTCTCGTTCTTGCATTGTCATCATAGTGCATGGTGGAAATTCTACAAGCTCAGTGATAAGGTTCTCTGGTTTTAGGTGGAACATAATCTTATATGGTGAAAATCCTGTGGAACTGTGTTGCAGGCTATTCATGACATCTTCAAAGTCCTTTACGTGGTCATACCATGTGGGATGTTTATGGCTACAATATGTGCGACATAATCGCCCAATTTCTCACATGTATCTCTTGGCTAGATTTGACGATGGATTATATATGGATATTTGTATATGTTTGAGTTCTGAAGTATTGATAAAGGTTTTCCAAACTTTGGACACAAACAGTGAGCCATTATCTGATAGGATAGCCTGTGGTTTCCCAACATTGAAGAAATAATCTTTTTCGACTTTCATAACAATCTCTTTACTTGTGGCTTTCCTGACAGGGTAGAGTTTAATTAGCTTAGAGAATACATCTACAATAACAAATATGTAACAGTGACTGCTCCTACTCTTTGGAAGTGGACCATAGAAATCAACGGCAACTAGATCAAGAGGTTGGGCAGGAATTATGTTTTATATTTCACTTTGGCATTTTCTACTGCTCACTTTGACTCGTTCACATTTGTCACATGTAGCCAATTCGTTTCTTACGTTCTTGGCCATTTTGTAGAAGTATACATTCTCCTGTAATTTTTGGATGCATTTCTGCACACCACAATGACCATAACTTTCATGAGTATACATAATTAACCTCTCAGCTTCACCTTCAGGCCAGCAAAGCTTCCAATTATCAGAGTCTTCATCTGTTCTCCTAAACAGAGTGCCCTTAAACACCTTCTAATACTTTTCTAACTTCTCATAATTCTTTTTCCCTAAACAGCTCTTAACTAATTTCCAGTTTGCATCTTCGTTCTGACTCCTCCTAATTTTATCACACAATGACTTAACAACCTTTTCATTAGTAACCCCTTTAATATATCTCATTTTAAATTCTCTCTCTTCATTCTGATCAAACAATTCTGTTTCCTCTCCCAAAGGTAATCTTAATAAGGCCTCAGCAACTATCTTGTCAGTCCCTTTCATATATTTGATCTCTAAATCACATTGACCATCTACTAAGCCTATCGTGATACAGTTTGCATTCCTGTAAATAGCTAAGGGCTTTATGGTCAGAGTAGACTGTTACCTTATGTCCAAGCAAATATGTCCTAAACTTTGAAAATGACCAGTGTATGGCCAACAATTCTTTTTCAGAAACAGAGTAGTTTTTCTCATGCTTAGATAACATTCTACTTGCAAATGCTACTGTGCAATGAACCCTCTCACAGTTGGTCTCTTTCTCTTGGAATAATTCAGCACATACTCCATAATTGCTACTGTTGGTATGAAGGCAGAAAGGTAGGTTAAAGTCTGGTCTGTGTAGTATGTTTTGGTTGCTTAATTCTGACTTGATTTTGTCGAAGGCATCTTGGCAATCTTTACTCAATACCCACACAGTATCCTTCTTTAGTAGATTACTCAAACAAGGGGCATTCAAACTTTGTTTGCTTACTAATTTCCTATAGAAACCACACATTCCATAGAATGACTTTAGTTGTTTTCTTGTGCGGGGTAAAGGGAACCCTGAAATGTCTTTTATTTTCTCAGGATCTGCCAAAATCCCTTTTTCAGTTATAACATGTCCCAAAAATTTTAACTCTGATACAGCAAATTTGTGCTTCTCCAATTTTAATGTCATCCCTCCCCTTCTATGTTTCTCACAAGCCTGCCTCAAAAGTTCAAAATGTTCATTCCAATCTTGTCGAGCTACTAAAATACCATCAACATAGATCACTAACTTGGATACAAGTTCCTGCCCTAGCACATGGTCTAATGCTCAAATAAATTCTGCTACCGATGACTTCAATCCGAAACGGACTACACAATATTGGTAGCATCATCCATTGTAAAGAAAAGCTGCGTACTTTCTCGAATTGGGAGCAAGGGGTATTTGGTGGAAGCCTGTTGTTAAGTGAAGACTTGACATTATTTTTATGTTTTTGACCTTATGCAATAACTCATCAATGTTGATTTTGTCAAAGGCATCTTGGCAATCTTTACTCCATACCCACACAGTATCCTTCTTTAGTAGATTACTCAAACAAGGGGCATTGAAACTTTGTTTGCTTACAAATTTCCTATAGAAACCACACATTCCATAGAATGACTTCAGTTGTTTTCTTGTGCGGGGTAAAGGGAACCCTGAAATGTCTTTGATTTTCTCAGGATCTGCCAAAATCCCTTTTTCAGTTATAAAATGTCCCAAAAATTTTAACTCTGATACAGCAAATTTGCGCTTCTCCAATTTTAATGTCATCCCTCCCCTTCTATGTTTTTCACAAGCCTGCCTCAAAAGTTAAAATGTTCATTCCAATCTTGTCCAGCTACTAAAATACCATCAACATAGATCACTAACTTGGATACAAGTTCTTGCCCTAGCACATGGTCTAACACTCAAATAAATTCTGCTACCGATGACTTCAATCCCAAAGGGACTACACTATATTGGTAGCATCATCCATTGTAAAGAAAAGCTGTGTACTTTCTTGAATTGGGAGCAAGGGGTATTTGGTGGAAGCCTGATGTTAAGTCAAGACTTGACATTACTTTTGTGTTTTTGACCTTATGCAATAGCTCATCAATGTTCTCAGGGTGGTCCGTCTCCCTGTACAAAATCTTATTTAAAGGCCTGGAATCGAGAACTATTCTAACTCCCCCATCCTTTTTGGATCTACCACCAATTGATGATTATAGGCACTGATGTTTCTTTCAATTATGTTACAGACCTCCATCTTATGTAATTCTTTTTCAACCCTGCTTGATTCAAAAAGAAAGGTTCATGGGGTCTCACCAGTAGAGCGCATTGGTAACCTTTAACTTTCCAAGGGATGTTGCTAAAAATCCCGGCATTCCCACAACAAAGACTCTAGTTCCTGTTTTTGTCTATATGTCAGGCCAGAAGTCTCAGAAATCTTCAAGTCTACAAGATTTTTAAACTCTACTTCACTCATGGTAAGCTCTGGTATGTCCCTGTCAACAATCCTCTCCTCCTTCACAAGATTCAGGCTACAACTATTATTCTGTAATCCAGTATTTGATCTGAGAAAATTAGTGCCGATACAATCACCATTTGGTGCTGTGAAGCTAAGTTTTTGAGCTTTCCAGTCAAATCCTGCATCTACAGTATTAATCCAAGGCATTCCTAGAATAAATTCCTCTGAGAGTCCCAGTATAACTAAACAACCATGTTCATATGTAACTCCCTCAATTGTAAAAGTTAGAAAGGTTTGGCATCTAATAGATTTACTCTGCCTTTCTGTCGCACCTTTTCACCTCAATGACAGGCATTTCAATGTAATCCTCCTCCTGTTTGAGTTTCCTACTTAGTATCTCCGATATTCCTGGTACTTGACTCCCTGTGTCTATAAGACACTTGCCTTCCCATGTCCCAACATTTACTTTAATGAAAGTGCTACAGATGTCCTCACATTTCTCTGGCTGTATATGTTCATCTAATAAATCATTTTCAATGTCTTTAAAACTATAGCTACCAGTATTACAGCTATCTACAGTGGTTTCACATGCATTGTCTAGTAACATTACATTAACAGTAGGCCTAACAACATGAACATTTTCATCGACAATTTCATTAATCCAAGTACATTGACCAGCAGAACATAAATCACTTGTAAGATACTTAGACTTTAAATGATCAGCCATAATGTACTTGGCATTTTGCAACCAAGCAGGATACAAAGTTAGGCACACATTAATAATAATTCTCCTAAAATTATTATCATTCTTAATTGCATCACTATTTACCCACATATTGTACAGAAATGACTTACCTTTGTCCATTATATGTGGAGCCCTACCTTCATCATCAGAGTTACTATTCAAAGTATCTATACATGCTCTTCCACAAGAAATTATATTATTCATTGTGACACTAACACCATTTAAATCATTAGCCACACTCTTGGGTATCTCTGCAATGTTCATAGTATTACCAACCTCACCTAACACCTCCATCTCTAAAACACACAAAATACTTTCCTTCAGCATCATCATTACACACGAACTCCTCATTTTCCATACCACCATTAACATCAACCTCTTTCTCCTGAACATTCACCACATTGCTCTCATACCCCAAACCAACCAAATCATTCAATTGTATCAGTGTGTACAACTTCTTTACCTGGTTCTGTGAAAAGTGCATCAATTCCAAAATCACCATATATATTCATTACCTGTTGATCCTCTTACATGTTTCAGCCCACTCATAATACTGATGCCTTATCAAGATTGCCTTTGGGAGAGGAAACAGAATTGTTTGATCAGAATGAAGAGAGAGAATTTAAAATGAGATATATTAAAGGGGTTACTAATGAAAAGATTGTTAACTCATTATGTGATAAAATTAGGAGGAGTCAGAACGAAGATGCAAACTGGAAACGAGTTAAGACCTGTTTAGGGAAAAAGAATTATGATAAGTTAGAAAAGTATTAGAAGGTGTTTAAAGGCACTCTGTTTAGGAGAACAGATGAAGACTCTGATAACCGGAAGCTTTGCTGGCCTGAAGGTGAAGCTGAGAGGTTAATTACATATACTCATGAAAGCTATGGTCATTGTGGTGTGCAGAAATGCATCCAAAAATTACAACACTCATTGTTGAGTTGGCAACACTCATTTCTGAATTAGGGTATGTGCAATGCTCTGTTCTTGGACTTTAAATTATTCGGGCAAGGCAATCTTTTTGTCCCCCCCCCCCCCCCCCCCCAATGTACATCTGTTTTCCCGGATTCTGACCAGGTTTTCACCCCACAATGAGTGGGGTAACCAAGGAGGGGAAGGTCCCGATCAAAGATCGCTGCATTAAATGAACTATTCCTTCCTTTGGAAAGACCATAGAACGAGCATTTTACAGCTTAAAATGTTTGAAATGTGCAGAACATCCAACCTGACACCAATCGCTAATCAGGGACGCTTTCCATGGGCACCACCTCACAGCAAAGGATTCCTGGCACAACCACCTTTTCTAGAAGACCTGATATCATAGAATGATGATCATCTACTCCTTGACCTCAATGAGGTGGTAACACGCTTGGGTAGAAGTAGTGTTGTCATGGGGCTCAGCCAGAAGGTTAGGTAATGGTCCCTCCAAAATGGAATGGCTAGACAAGACACGAACCTAATGGGTGTAGCGGGCTACAATGATGAAGAGAAGGGCAAAAGAAGGGATGAGCTAGATAGAAAGTTGTTCCTCAAATGGTAGCACTAACAAATTTAATAATGGAAAGCGACCAAATTGGTTCAAAGAATAAGGGGAAACAGAATGAAAACAATCACTGAAACCTCTATTAGAACCATGGGAATGGCTGAGTCACCTTAAATGGAAATACCTAGGGGGGGGGGGGGGCATGAGCGGGCAGGAGTTAGGATAGGAAGGAGGGAAAAAGAGGTAATGCAGCCAGGGAAAATAAGAAGAAAATAGGAAGAACAGCTGCAATGGCTCAGGGACCTGGGTACACCACACACCCGTAAAAGACCTGGGGGTGGTGATTGGTGGGTGGATGGGACCAAACAGCTAGGCCATCAGTCCCATTACTGTTGAATAAAATTCAAGCAAGGGTGTGGTCGGTTAAGGCCTTACCAGTAGTAAAATAGAGGAACTAAGAGGGGAGTTAAAACAAGAAAAGGACTCAAACCAACAGAAAAAGCTGAATTTGCAAGGCACATTGCTACAGATCTAGAACTCTCATTTATTAACAATGAGCAGGTACAGGAGAACAGTGTATGCTCCTGAAGCAGATGCCTAAAAATGTAAAAAAAGGGAAACATAATTAAAATCAAATTAAAAATAGAAATGGAAGTCATCAGGAGGAGGGGAAGTTCCAAACCTTGCTGCTCGCAGGGATGGCCGCAAACCCACCCATCCTGTCCAAGCACCAGAGATAACATCTTATAGCCGAGAGTAAAAACTGCTTTCATCGAGAAATCGAAGGACTCCATCAGCCATCCATGAATGATCCACCAAAACCGAGGGCAATGCGTGAAAAAATACTGTATTTGACACAGATTGCCAAGAGGAGAAGACATTCCACTGCAATATGAGCCACCGATTGTAGGGCTCTACAACCACAGTGTGGGAGAGACTCATTATGCAAAATGAAACTATGGGTCAGCCTGGAATGACTGATGCATAGATGGCAAAGAACAGTGGATTTCCTTCAGGAAGGGTGTAAAGAAGAACTCCAAGCTGCAGTGGTCGACTTTATAGAGCGGTGTTTATTAGATGCAGCAGTAGCTGACCAGTTGCTCTTCCAGTCCTGTATGAGTAGCAATTTCATCTGCAGCCGGGATTTCCCAGGGGAAGGAGCAGGGAGTTACAGATAATCTAACCAACTGGTCAGCCTGTTCATTTCTTAGAATACGCACATGACTGGGGACCCAGAGAAAAGCAACAGAGCAAATGGTGTGACAAAGGTCAGTGAGGAGATTGTGAGAATATCAATGACAAAAGGATGTGAGTAGTATTGGTCTATAGCCTGCAGGCTGCTCATTGAGTCAGAACAGATTAAAAAACAGTCCAGGGCTACTTGTTTGATAAAATGAAGTGCCCTACTAATAGCCATTAGTTCTGCTCTAAACACACTGCACAATTCTGGCAGAGAATGCCATTCCATACCAATGGGAGACTTACATGCATATCCTGCATGACCAGCAAATTTTGATTCATCAGTGTAGAATATTGCGCTCCCCTGAAATTCTGCAAGTACTGTGTGCGACAAATGCTGGAAGATTATGAGGGAGACAAACTTTTGAAGCTTGGTAGAGATACAATCAGATTTGTGGCCGAGGCACGATCCAAGGGGGTGTGTGCTGTATAGCAAGAAGCATACAGTCAAGGGAGGAGCTGGGGGTGGGGGGGGGGGGGGGCAATAGAATGGAATTTCTTTGCTAAAATTCATGGGAACTCATTTTGTGATAGGATTAGAGGAGCAACAAAGCTATTAGCAGCAAGAGCATTTTGGAACAATCATTTAATAGGAGGATTTTTATGACCATACATATCTTTAGATTCTGCACTGAGAACATTGCAGTGAAGACAAAACTGAATAAAGAAGATTACAAAAAGAAACATGGCCCTATTTTAACAGAAACTAGTGGAAAATCACTTTTTGCCAATTAATAAGAACAACTAGTTGGCTGAGTATCAAATGTAGCATCATCTTTCCTGATCAAATGTATTGACAGTAGTGAACAAAGAACATTAATGCTAAACCTGCAGCCAGGAAAATACACTGCCTGCATTTTTTACTATATTACAATGCCCACTTTGTTTACTGGCTTCTTGTTGTTGCTGTGAAGAGTTAAAGGGGACTAAACAGATGTCATCAGTCTC
The DNA here is from genome assembly GCA_026315105.1 of Locusta migratoria. NCBI lineage: Eukaryota > Metazoa > Arthropoda > Insecta > Orthoptera > Acrididae > Locusta > Locusta migratoria. The sequence continues at coordinate 654,710,539 of CM048744.1, forward strand.
CTGTTCCCAGCGAAAAGTGAACTGTCAAAGGCTTAAAAACTAAAAGAACTCTTAGAGGGAAAAGCTATAAAAAGCACAGAGCTACATTGATCATGTTGCTAACAGGCAAAGGAAAGACCACAAAAAGAGGTAACTGAGTTACAAACTGAAATAAAACTTGAAAGCAGGATACCATGGCTGGCTGATCACAGAAATAATATAGGATAAGACAGACATCCTGCTCACTAAATTAACTAGACAATCCACGTGACAGAAAACAATGTAAAAGTGGTGGATAGGTGGGGGGGGGGGGACCTGCCACTTCAAGGAAGGGTATCCACCCCTAAATTGAATGGTAAAAGCGAGTTGCACAATTAATTTCAATTTCATCTAAAAGTAGACAATCCAACAAAAGATGGACCACCATTATAAGGGCACTGTAAAGGCACATTAGTGGGTCCTCTCCATGAAGGAGTTAGCCATGCATTAGGCAGGTATGGTGAATATGCAGGCGATAAAGGACAATGTACTCCCTGTGAGACACCCGCAGGGAGTTCTTCCATGCCCCCATAGAGGACTATTGCATGGAGCTTGTTGGGCGTGCTCAAAGTAGAGCACTCCAACTCCAGGCAGCAAAGACCTTGCAGCATAACCTCAATTTGATATCCCTCTCTGGGATAGCAATATCGAGGGCCAGGACGTGGTAGCCTTCTTGGCCAGCTGATCGACCTGCTCATTACCCGGGATGTCAACATGGCCCGGGGTCCACACAAAGGCTACTGAACTGCCAGAAGTAGAGCATGTGAAAATGGAGCTTTGGATCGACCACACCACAGGATGGATAGGGAAACACTGGTCAAGGGTTTGTAGGCCACTCGGAGTCACTGCAGATGACAAACAACTTCCTGGGGCACAAAGTGAGCTGGTCAAAAGATCGTGATATGGCGAACAATTCCGCAGTAAAAATGTTACAACCAGGAGTCAAGGAGCGTTTTTCAATGTGTTTTCCATGTGTAAAGGCACACCCAACTCAGCTGTCTACTAAGGAGCCATCAGTTTAGAGGATGTCAGAACTTTGGAATGCACCAAGAATGGCCAAGAACTGGCGATAGAGAGTGTAACAAAACCAATGCTTTTGCATCATGAGACAATTCTAGGCGGAGCTGCAAATGGAGGATGGACCAAGGAAATGTATGGGGTTGGTAGGAGAAAGGAGGGACTCATGGGAGGAAAGAAGGGTACGAACGCTGACCGCGATCGGAAGACCTGACCTGGGCTAGCAAGATGGTACGGGAAGTGTAGCAGCTGCAAAGACTAGCCCGAAATTTGGGTGGTGTGGCAAGGCATAGACATGGGCGACACATGAGAGAAACAGTTGGTGGTGTCAAAACTCCAAGGGACTGATCCCTGCTTCAGCAAGGGTACTTGGTGCAGAGCTCATGCGGAAAGCCCATGTTACGAGACAGACACAACCATGAAGAATGGGAGCAAGCATCTGCATTGCTGAGGGAGCTGCAGTTCCTTAAACCAAGCTCCCATAGTCGAGCTGTGAGTGCACAAGTGCCTTATATAACTGCATAAGGGTTGAACGGGTAGCCCCCCAAACAGTATGGCTGAGATGGCAGACAATATTTATTATTTATTTATGCTTCAGCTGTCAGATGTGCAGCACCCAAGTGAGGCAATCATCGAAAAGCATGCCCAGAAAGTGGTGTGTCTTTTCCACATGAAGCATGTCCTCACTTAAGTACAGTTCGAGTTCCGGGTGTGCCGCCTGACGGCAACAGAAGTGCATGACCCGGGTTTTGGCTGCAGGGAACTGGAAGCTGTAGACTAGGGGCCAGGATTACACCTTATGGATGCCTTTCAGAGATACCTATGCTGGCAGATTAAAAATACAGAAGTCGTCAGCAAACAAGGATGATTAAACAGAAGATCCCACCACCAAAGCAAGACCGTTAATAGCTATTAAAAATAGTGGTACACTAAGGACAGAGCCCTGTGAGACACCATTCTCCTGCACATGGGGCAGGCTAAGAGATACACCAACCCAGACCTGAAAAGTGCAGCATGAAAGGAAATTTTGTATGAAGATCTGAAGTGGACCTCATAAGCTCCAATCGTACAGTGTTAAAGGATGTGATGGCACCAGGTGGTGTCATCTGCCTTGTGGAGGTCGAAAACGACAGCAACAAGTTGTTCACATTGAGTAAAAATAGTACGGATGGCAGACTCCAGAGCCACTAGGTTGTCTATAAAGGAGCGGCCTTGACTGAAGCCCCCCTGATGTGGGGCCAGCAGGCCCTGATGTTCAAGGGTCCACATGAGTAGCCAACTCCTGATTCATTCAAACAGCTTGCTCAGAACGTTTGCAAGGCTGATTGGGTGGTAACTATCAATTGCCAGCAGATCAGCAACTGGCTTTGTCACCGGGACAATGACACTATCCTGCCATTGGGACGGGAAGACATCAGCCTAGAGACTATTGAGCAGGACGAGCAGTTTCTGTTTAGAGTCTGGACTGACGAACTGGCTAAGAATTTGATCAGGTCAAGGTGCTTTATCAGGGCATGCAGTGAGGGCACTGTGGAACTCCCAGTCACTAAATGTCACATTGTACGAATCATGGTGATGCGTGCGAAACAACAATGGCTTTCGCTCGACTCACTGTTTGATGGTACGAACATCGGCACTAAGCTGTCATCGCAAAGGTGTGGCTCATAGTGATCTGCCATGTGTGCAGCAATAGTGGTCAGGTTGGTACAGAGAGCACCCTGGATGCGGAGAAAGGGAATTCCTGTCTGCTGGCGGTCCTGTAAAGGTGCCAAACTTGGGACCACACTCGCGATGGAGAGACACAAGAATTGATGGTGCCAACATACGTCTCCCAAGGGTCCTGCTTGCTCTGTTGAATCAGCCTTTGAGCTCTGGCCTGGAGACACTTAAAAGCAATCAGATGCTCTGTCGAAGGGTGGCACCGATGTTGCTGAAGCACTCGCTGATGATCACAGATGGCCTCGGTAACCTATGATGTCCACCACGGCACAGACTTACACCACAACCAAACGTGCATGGGACAGTGGCCTCAATGGTGGAAATTATCGCAGCACTAACCTCACTAATTGCAATATCTGCATCAATGGGAAACTGATCTGGAAGCACAGAAGATGATGTGTAAGATGGGCATTGTAACAATACTACTGACCCTCTCATCTCAATGTTATCATACGATACCGTCTGCCTGGTCCTCTCATCTCTATGTCATCCTATGATATCGTCTGCGTTGGATCCGGAATCATGTGGTTCAGTTGTGATATATGTTGCGTGTGAAGTTAAAAACGTAATAGTCGGCCTAGGAATCAGTGTAGGACAGTGTCTCAGTGATACTGCAATTAATACAAGTGATAGATTTCATTAATTAAGAGATTTGTATAAGACGTTTCCAGATAATTCTATAAACAATATTTTTGCCATCGTACATTACTTCAATCAATAGACAGACAAAGGGTACAAACGTTTGTAAAACATAAAGACATGAAAGTAAATAGCATTGTATATATATGTTAGGCTCATAAACAAGTTGTGTAGACCAGCTAATTGTGTAATTACTGATGTATTTGAGATTTGAATATTGTATTTCTTTGTATATATTGACTCACTTCAGATTTTGAATCTAGTTTGAGATTTGCAAAGATATTTAATAGTTTAATATATGTTAGGAACATGTATGATGGACTCATTAACTGATGAATTGACATTTTACATTTTGCTTTGTTTTCAACAGAAAGATCAGAAATTTCGTCTTAAAAATACATGCGCTATATAAAATTATTATATGCATAGTTTTCATTTTATATTGTGAATATTTTTGTGTACATGAAATGTTTTACTGTTGTGTTCATTAATTGTAAATTACTATATTCAATTGTTATGAACAATGGATAATGTAACGTCATTATTGTCGATGTTATATATTTGCCTCACCGCCTTGCGGGGGGAGTCTGAGTTTCGACAGTTCTGAAGTGCTCTGGAATCTTTGTCAGTCTGCGTTTTAAATGGAATTACTGTCAGCGAATCTCTGATGCTTTGTTTATGTTTTAAAGTTGTAATCATGTAATGTTTTGGTGGAGAAGAAGTTTTGATTCAAATTAAAGAAGAAGTGAAAAATCGTATCTACGAGTATTTACTTCTAGCACGACGCCCCAGGAGAATAATGTTGCAGCGAGCAGAACCCCCATACATCGCAATTATGAAAAGATGAGTATTATGTTGGAAAGTGGTTGAATGAACTGTAATTACTTAAATAGTATAGAAATGTTGTAGCATTCAGCTCATTGGAGGGACCATTGGGGCAGGCGGTCTGCAGGCTGAGACTGTGAGAGTGACAGAAAAATGTGGAAATGGTTGCTGCCACATAGGTCGTCATGGACCCTCCAGTTAACATGCGGAAGAAGGCTGGGGCTACAAAGGGACAAGTCTATGGCAGAATATGTAGCATACGCCACACTAAAATGCGTGGGGGCACCATTGTTCAAAAGGCAGATGTCTTACTGTGCCAAGAACGTCTATGTCCTTACCTTCATCTGTGGTTTACGTCCTCCCCAATAAAGGGTGGTGGGCATTAAAATCCCCAAACGAATGGTGAAGGAAGCTGGGCACCCAAGGCAGCAATATCTGTGAAAGACACAGCCTCATCTGGAGGAAGGTAGATGGAACATATTGTGAGTTCCTGAGTTGCCCGTATGTGAACAGCCATTGCCTCTAGAGTCATTTGGAGTGTCACACAGCACTGGGAACAGTGGCAAGGACAAAGACAAACACCACCAAAAACCCAGCCATAGAAAAATTCTGTTTCAATGGTAGTCCCGATACTAACAAATTGCTGGGGTCCGCTGAACAGGGAACCATGTTTCCTGAAGCACGAAACAGATTGCAGGGAAGTGGCACAATAATTGTAACTCAGCCACATGGTGGAAAAATTGACCACAATTCCACTTGAGAATTTCGTTTCTGGGTTGCTGAAAGGCCATGATTACAATGATAAAGTGATTTATCTCTCTCGATCACCTGTTGCCGAGATGTCAGAGTCTAAAACCATTAGTTCTAGGGAGCTAGTAATGGCCAGATCCTCAGATCTCCACCTCATCTTCCGAAGCAGAAGATATTGAAGGTTGTGGCTTTGAAGCCACAGGAGGATCTTATCTTCTTGTGATCTCCTGCTGAACCTCTGGCTTCAAGGGCTGGGAAGGCTTCTCTGCAGTGGCTTGGGAGTCCAATAAGGACCGGGAAGCCCTGAAACCTGCAACAATGGGGTCCACCAGTGGTTGGCTTGGGCATTCCATGGCACTTGAAGCCTTGGAAGAGAGCATCCTGAAGAACCCCTTCTGAGTGAGAGGGCTGTTCCTTTTCCAGTTCGGGGGTGGGGAATGGTGTCCCCAGTGGCGGTGGGGGAACTGCTCCCATAGGTGTTGAGGGAGCAATGGATGAATGCCCCCACCCATCAAGGGGGCAGTTTGAGATGTACAGCCCATAGGGCCCACAGTGGGAGGCTGCACGTGTGGAGCAGTCTTCCCTGAGGAGAAGGGTGATGATGCAACAGTTGCATAAGATGTAGCCATATGAACAGGATGGAGTCACTCTTATTTCCTTCTTGCCTCAGAGTAAGCCAACTTGTTCTGGAGCTTTATTTCCATTATTTAACATACCTTACGTAAAACAGAACAGACCAGTGAGCAAGTTGTATGGTATTGCCCACAGTTCAAATACACATGAGGTGGGGTGCATGGGGCATCTGGGTGTGCTGGCCACCCACATTCTCAACATGTGGGGCTGGAAGTACCTTGGGAGGACATATGCCTGAATGTCCAGCACTTTAAACACCTCATAGGAGGAGGAACATACAGCTTTCCATCACACCGGTATATCATCTTGACCTCAGGCAGTGCATTGCCTTCAAAGGCAAAGATAAAAGCACTGGTGGCAATGCTCTGGTCCTTTGGTCCCCTGTACACCCACCGGATGAAGTGAAACCCCTCATTGCTGGAGATTGGCATGAAGCTCATCATCGGTCTGTGATAGTAAGTCTCTGTGGTAACTTAAGACCCTGGACCATCTGTCACCCAGCTGTTGACAGGCAAGTATAGCCTTTGACTGAGTTGGCGACACCATTTGTATCAGGATGGACCTGTTTCTCAATTTGGAAAATGAAGCAACCGGACCAAACTTATCTTCAATGTCCTCCATGAATAACTGTTGCTTGATATTCATGGAAGACTCCCCATTGACATGTGCACAAACCAGGTATTGGGCGAAAACCATTTCTTGCTATGAATTCCAATTCGGTAGCATCCCAGGTTTTGGTTGATTTGTTCTGTTCCTCCCATGTACGTGTTATATTTTGCAATAACTTGAGGTCTTGGGATTACCACATTCCTCTTCATTTTCTGTGAAAATCTCTTCACTGTACCTACAGGTTGGCTTCCACATGATGAAGAAATCATTGTGACAACAGCATTATCCATCCATCGGCAATATAGTAGATCATATTTTTCTCAATCACATTTTCATAATATCCACAATCTTTCTTGGAAAAATAGCCTTTACTCCCAAGAGAGCAGTTTTTTGGAATTCTATTTTCTCTTTTAGTTCCAATGGCTGTCTATACAGAGAATTTTAAAAATGAGAAAAGTGCAGAACCAGGAAACAGATTATCCATGAAAAATGTATAATTCAAGTCCCTCTTGTTCGCTGAAATTTCATCAAGTAATTCTAATAATGGGCTTGCTGCCTTTCCAAATACTTCCTCATACTCTGCATTTCCTTTTGGACCTTTGCCCTGTAAAGCTCAAAATTCACCAAACATCCACTCTTAGTATTGAGGCTCCACATTTTGTGCCTAAATCTTATAGGTTTACCCCTAATAAATTGCTTGCATCCATGGCGGCCAAAATATTTGACTATGCTCTTCAGGTACAAAATTATCTATACATCGTTTCTTTAGCATTTCTATAATTGGACACATTTTCCGAGCTTTATCACTAAGAAAAAGTTTGGTGTTGTCAGTGCAGTGCAGAGACCAACATATTTGTAAAAATCTATCATGTCTCGTGGAGTTGGATACAGCCAGATTCTTCATATCATCTTTTGGATGGAAGAATTTTGTACCCACTAACAAACAAAATTCCAATGAAGCATCTAATCTCCTCAGCTGTTATTTTTGTATCAGGACATTTGATAAACAAAGCATAACATCTTGTTTCACAAACTAAATGCTCAATTATCTCATGATCTATAAAACTTTCAAAAATCTCCAAAGCAGATATAGTGTTATATTTAGAATAATCAGCTTTAGGAAATGAAGTATGTGATTCTTTATCAAAATCTGCTCCATTTATTCACTGTGGTTGACTATCATTGCTCCATTTCATTATCTTTGACACTGAAGGGGTTTGTATTGTATCAACTTTAGGGTGTGAAGCTGAATCAGATAAAGGTCAAGGTCCCGCTGATGAAATGTGGGTGTCATAATCGATGCCTATTCTTTCATTATTTACAAGTCTGACTTCTGCATTTGCCCTCAACTGCCGATAATAAATTATCAATAAGCCTGTAATGGTATATTCAAACTGATAAGTGATACGTATAATGTCATGTGCAAAATTTTAAAATACCATATATTGGAAATTATATATTTACCCATCCTCATTCTCATATGCGGGATCTTCATCAGTGTCTATGTTGACGTCTGGAGGCTCCATGAATCGTTTAATAACATATCTAATGCTCCAGGTAGTGAAAAGCCAGGCCTAAAATACAGAAGTGGCATGAAAAATAATTTAGATAGTGCAAATGCCTAGCGTTGCTATATGGCAACAGCAACATTCCGAACAAGATCTGTGGGTCACGATTTATTGAAATTACTAAATACTGTAATATCACATTCAGGAGTCTATCTTTAACACAACTAAATTATATATTTCTTTAAAAAAAAACTATGATATTGGCTCAATAATTAACTTACTCAAAGCGCACGCTCGTGTTGTCTGCAACATCTCACATTAGTCCCAGTACTTTGATAGTAGCGCCACAACAATTAAATGGAAATGAGAAATGACTATTGTTGAGATCTGCATACTTCTCTGCATTCACAAAGATGTTCCACACAACTCTACCTTCAAATCTGAGTAAGTTGAAAAATATAAAGTGCAGACATGTGCATCGTTACCATATGGCAGTGCTAGTGTTAATGTGTTAAATTACTATTAGGTACTGATATTATTAAATGGCTGCCCTCTGATTTACATTTGTAATTTGGAAAATGCTAAATTTCAGTCCAGTAAGTTAAGAACAGTTTCATGCAAGTTTGTTAAAAACGGCCAATTTCGTGACATGTCACCAAAAGCCACCAATTTTGCATTATTTTTCATGTTATCAGTAACGTCAAATTTTCCTGTTTTTGATAAATGGTAACATTCTCAGTCACACAGATTTAAATTTCTTTGATAATGAAATTCTAAAATTTGTTAGTAGTGAGCATGTAATTTGTTTAGTTCATTACTGTTTCCAATTTAGTGCTCTATTACTGCCCATATCTGAAGTGTCGAAAGGCCTTGTTTGTCTGACCACCAGAGTGGTGGTAACTTTTAAGTTGCTTCCCTTCTAGTCTGTCATGATGTACAAAATGCCTGTCGCTGAGATGGGTATTGAAATAGACATTAATGGCATTGAAATAGACATTGTGTACTCCCTGTTGCACTTTAACCACCTTGCCCTGCTGTGGTTTGATGCACAGTGGTGTCCCAAGTGGATTGTCATAAAGCATCTAGATGAGGAAGTGCTCGGCATCGACCCCTGTTTGGACAGCAAATGGTACCATGTTGTGCTGCGATCCCTCTGCCCCACAATAACACTGCTGCTACCCCAAGCATCCCAGATGGTTGTGACAACCTGCACTTGCAGTGAGATGGTGTTCTGATGGCTATGTTAGCTACTTATTTACTAATTGCACCACCATCACATGACTCGGCCAGTCTGTGCCCTGCTTCCCACGTCATTTGGATGTACCTCACCCACAGCAGCTGCCATCATGGGAGTAGCAATACCAGTTAATAGAAATAATTTGTAATAAGTGTTTCCTCCAATAATTATGTTGTCACTAATGACTTAGCAAAAATAATGATTTTTGTTGATTTATAATTGTAAACTTATGGCGTGCTTAAATTTTCAACAATACTGCTGCGAGACACCGCAATAACCGACTGCCGACGTGGCACAAGGGATAGCGTCACTGATTGCAGTGCTGAAGCTCACCTGTTCAATCTCGTCCACCGGAAAAAATTTCATTGTAATTATCATTTCCAGAATGTTTTACATATTTCTTACACTCATTTGTAATTTCTAGTTGTTTCCTATGTTAAATATTCTTCTAATTTCTGGTACATTCTGTCTGTTTATAAATTGCAGAGCACTCTGCCCGAGAGGCAGGCAGTGCTGCGTACACATTTCAGTTCGCAATAAACCTGCTTTCAGTATAAGTTCTGTGTTCAGTCTACAACCCTGCCTTCGAAGTCCAGCCTGCTTCCATTTCAATGTGACATTGTTTGGTGGAGATGCCGGGTATCCTGTGCAAGAGCTGCATCACCGTGGCTCCGATTAGACGGCTTTTATGTTGCAGCTTACATGAACTAGAACCGGAATACAAGGGATATACTGAGTACATCCTTCTGAAAGTCTGTATCATCAGAACCACCATGGACATGAAACCAGCGGTAAGCCAGCTGCACATCAGACACCGATCTGTGTTATCTGGAGACGCTGGACAGGACCCCAACAAATGGCTAAAAGTGTTCGACCGAGTCGCCAAGTATAACAGATGGGATAACACAATGTGCTTGGCCAACGTTTATTTCTACCTGGACGAAACAGCCCAGCAATGGTTTCAAAACAACGAAGACAAGATGAATGACTGGTAAACATTCCCGGCGGAAGATGTTTGGGGACCGCCAGGGAAAAATCCGCTCAGCGGAAGAACAACTGAAGAACCAGGCCCAACGATATGGTGAGCTGACACAGTCAAACATACATAAGCTTTTGGTCCTGTGTAACATAGTCAATCTGAACATTACTGAGGCCAACAAAATCACACACCTGATTAAGGGTATAGCAGAAGACACAAACCATGTTCTTCTGATAAAATGCGTCGCTGCAACAGAAAAGCTCATCAAGTGGTGCCAGCATATTGAAGAGATGCAAAAAAGGAGGGCTGGATGCAAGAAGTATGACAGACTCCCCAATGTAGTCCCTATGGCCATTGTGGAAGACCAGCATGACTTTGCTTCTCTCATGCGACAAATTGTGAGAGAAGAATTCAAGCAGTTTATGCCACCCGGGACTATTAGACTGAGCAAGCATCGGATTATGGCTATGGATGTAAGCTCTGAAAGTCATGAGGAGGTCGATGCTGCTGGGGAAGAGGTATTTCAGACATTAGCTCCTGTCTGCCAGGCCAATTGCACACGACGTGAAAAATGGCATTGCCTAGCTATGACTTACGCTGCAGCCACCAAACGACAGCCTATTGTCCTGCCAACGTGGCCACAACCAACTCTCCCGGTGCCAATGATGCCCCGCAGATCAACAGACATCTGGAAGACAGAAGACAACACACCACTGTGGGCACCCTGGTCATATCGTTCACTACTGCAGAAAGAGAAGGCAAATATTCGGCGATTATTTTGCCGCAAGACATCAGCCATCAGAGCAGTTCTATCCCACGCAGTCACTTGCTGATGTTCAGTCAACCTATGAGAAGAAGCCCATTCGCCATACCCTGGACGAGATCCTTCCCGACGTGCCACTGTCATTCACCAGCGCTGTACATAGGTACCAGCTGCTCCCCTAGCCACCGTGCCCAGGAAAACTAAGCGAGGCGACCATTTATGGAGGTGAAGCTGTCGCAGATGAAAATCCTCCATGGATGACAGTCGATAAGATGTTGGGAAATCTCATTGACGTCATAATAGAAGGCCAACCTGTCCGGGCACTGGTTGATTCAGGAGCTTCTTTCTCTGTATTGTCGGATAATTACTGCCACATACTAAAGAAGACAATGTTTTGTGATATGGTGGCAACTGTGCTGAAGGTCACAAATGGAAAGTACATCCAGTCAGCAGGAACTTGTCACAAGAATAACCATCAACAACAGGACCCAGCCATTTGAATTTGTCGTTTTAACAGAATGTAGTCCTAATGTTATATTCAGATGGAACTTCCTGCAAGCATTCCAAGCTATCATTGACTGTGGAAGATCTGAGCTGAAACTTGAGGTAGTCATTCCGATGGGTACACGTAATACAGAATTTTCTGGCAAATTATTTGCCATTGACAATGTGACGATACTGGCATTGACAATGAGAAGAGTTGCAGTCACAAACACAGATGACTGATTAAACTGTGAAGGGCTTGGTGAAAGTATAAAGTTTTCAGGCTCACCAAAGAAATTTACATATCAGCAGCTATCATAAGCATTACTGGTGGTCGAGGAGAGATTTGGATCACTAATTGTCACAAGCAGTCACAACTTATCCCCAAAGGAATGTTTATCAAGACAGTTGAACCAATCCAGGACGGTGAGCTCAATGTCATCAATGAAGATCCATGTTCCGCTGTTAGTACTGACAACATGCTGGAGATACAACTGTGGCACTGCTAATAGGGCCTGGACTGACCAAGGAACAACGCCAGTGGGTGTTAGCTACACTACACCAATTTTTGCGTGCATTCACACTTCAACAGGGGAAAAGTCAGACAAAACGGCCCACGATAAGGCACCATATCAATACTGGGGATCATCCACCAATTAGCCAGTGTTCGTATAGTGTGTCACCAGCTGAAAGATTGATAATTTGGGAGGAAGTGGAGATGATGTTGCACGATGACATTATTCAACCTTCGAAAAGTCCTTGGTCATCTCCGGTGGTCCTTGTAAAGAAGGATGGCATGCGGCAATTCTGTGTCAACTATAAGCAGGTGAACAAAATAACAAAGAAAGATGTCTACCCATTGCCACGCATTGATGACACCTTAGACCTCTTGAAAGGAGCTACATACTTCTCAACTATGGACATGCAGACAGGTTACTGGAAAATCGAGGTTGACAAAGCTGACAGGGAGAAGACAGCTTTTATTACACCTGACGGCCTCTATGAATTCAAAGTAATTGCGATTTGGATTATGTAATGCTCCGGCCACATTTGAATGCATGATGGACAACTTGCTTCGACACCTTAAGTGGACAAAGTGTCTTTGCTAATTAGATGGCATTGTTGTTTTCTTGAAAACATTTGAAGAACATCTGAGTCGCCTGTCAAATGTGTTGAAGTGTGTTCAGACTGCAGGACTCCACCTCAATCCAAAGAACTGCCTCTTCATTTGAAACACATCCACATCACATGTTCCATTTAATTGACTCCCCATGAACAAATGGTGACGAGCTTCATACATTTTTTTTTTTTTTTTTTTTTTTTTTTTTTTTTTTTTTTTTTTTTTTTTTTTTTTTGAGTGTTGCAAGACAATCCACTTGCAATATGCGAGATACCGGGCATTATATATTTAGTTTTATCTGTATGTAAAATTCTAAATGTCTGTGTTGTAAACAAGGCCCCAAATATATATTAGTGTGTACTGTGATGTGCTTCCACTGGCCATGGCTTCCACAGAATGAATAAAACTTTGTATGTAAGGAAGTTTAGCAAGTGCTAGGCACGCCTCATCTGTTTTGTGTCGTCGTTTCTTTCAAATGCTGGGCGTTGAATGTCTCTGGGCGAGAAGTAGGTTTGCCAACTGCTGAGCAGAACCCAGTCTTAGCAAAGATTCCTAATGTAGCTTGCTCTTAACCTCCTTGGCTGGGAGTTGGTCAGGTTACCTGCCTGACGAACGGTGACGCTCTCTGGGCTCCCCTCCGCTACCCGTCCTTGGTAATGGTTAGGCAGTGGTCAAGAGAGCTATTCATTCGCTTCTTGGTTCCTGGTAGGGTAAGTACCTCTTGGTTTGATTCTGATGTGGCCTTGTGGCTTGACTTAGTTCAGGCTCCATAGTCGTACTTATGCCTTTTCATGAGTTTAGTCCCGGGAGTAGCAGCTACACTATGTGTAGTAGTGAGATTTTGCTTCATTTCCTACAGGATTGCTAATTTTATGTCATTTTTTGCTGGAATCTGATTCCAAGGCTGTGATAGTGTTTCGTTAGCATAGTTCTTGCACTTTATAACTTTTAAATAATTTTTTCGCCTGTTTAAATATGTTCAGTGTCTTTCGCGTTCTTATCGTAGTTGAATTGGAATATTTTTGGGGACTTGCAGTGCCTATACTGTTTGTACTTTGTCGACAGAACACGTGGACAATATCAGACTAAGCCTTCAGCTTTTCCATCATTCAGTGCACATGAGTGGTTAATAATTGTATAGCTAATTTGCTAAGGTGTTTCCTAGTGTGTGTAGCGTGATAATTTTCTCCGAAAATTGTCCATTCTAACTTGTAATCTGTGTACTTGTCGGCCCACGTGTGCGCCAATTAGCATGTTCCCTGTCATGGTTATTACCATTAAATAGATCTTTCTCCTCTGTGTAGAAAGAACCATTGCACGGCGTATATCGTGTTTTTAATTTTCATGAAATAGAGTTATTTCACTTCTCTGAATTTTTGTGACCGAACTCTGTATTGTGATGTAGCAATCTGTAACCTTGCTTACGTAATAGATGTCATTCCTCTGATCAGAAAGAACGATATATTTTGCGATCTTATTCTCTTCGAAATTGATTTTGTTAACTTTATGAATATTTTGTGTTCCAACTTAGTAGAGTGCTGTATTGACCTAACAACTTTAACCTTCTGTAGTTATCTTCTCCCTGTGCTAAACGAACACCAGAGCGACCATTTTTGGATATTATTTAATGGAATATTGATATAATTTATAGTTAGAAGTTCTAGGGAAACTTTAACTTCCGTCTGTACACCGCACTTTGTGGTCTTAAACCAAGTGCCTTTGTTTCTGATAGTTTATCTTGAGCCTAATTCACTAGCTTGATACGTTATGGAAGCGAGGTACTATTTCATTGTGCACGAGTGAACCTTCAATCTGCATTCTCCACATTGCTTGGCTGTCATCTTGGTGTATTGGTGTCGGGAGCTTGGTAAGTACCTGCATGGCTTGGCTTATGAGTCTGTGTGTGAATGTGCAGCAATTCCTCCATTCCCCCTTATGAAACGTGATCGTAATTAACCTGTACTCAACTTTGCAGATGGGCAATTGTGTAATTATGGATATTTTGAACAATTTGCAAGGTGTGTTTTTTATTGTAATTTTAAAAATGGTCTTCCCATTGTTGTTCTTGTTTTGACAATATATTAATTTGTTAAACTATAATCCTTTTGTGCTAATTTAAATTCTCCCCTCATCATTTATTTTGGATTAATGTGGGGTAATTTGTTCATGTATCTTGTGTCTCTGCTCCCTTCTGGAGAAGAGAATATTTGCGTTTCCATTGCCAACATTTATGATTTTTTATTTAGATCCATGACTGAAGATCATTATTTAATTGCGTGCAGTTTCCTCTAAAGATTACATTAAAGGTATAACTGTTTGCTTAACTTATAGAATCAGAGTTTTGCTTAAGGGAACTGTATACTTCCGCCGCTGTGTGAATATCGCTGTAGTTAGATTTTATGAGCAAGCAGTGAATTGTTAACTTCACAAACCCGGCTAGTTAACAGACAAAAGAACAGCGGCCAAGTTTCACGTTGTCAAAGAGAGAAAAATCCTGGGGGACCCAGTCAATGGAGATGGTGTCTGTCCTGATCCAGATAAAGTAAGGGCAGTTACAAAATTTCCAACTCCTCAGCACATTCGTGATGTGAGAAGTTTTCTCGAGCTGTGCTCATATTACCAATGTTTCATAAACGAATTTTGTAACAAGGCATGTCCATTGCAAGAACTTCTGCAGTGACGCCAAGTTTTACTGGAATGAGAAATGTTTCATAAACGAATTTTGTAACAAGGCATGTCCATTGCAAGAACTTCTGCAGTGACGCCAAGTTTTACTGGAATGAGACAAAAGAAAGAGCGTTCCAGGAACTTAAGGAGGCTCTAACTTCGGCACCAGTTCTAGCCTTGTATGACAAGAATGCAGAAACTGAACATTACACAGATGCCCGTGTTTATGGGATTGGTGCAGTGCTTGTACAAGTTCAGGAAAGTGCTGAAACAGTGATAGTCTATGCATCAAGAGTACCCTCAAAGTCCGAGATAAACTGCTCTACAACTGAGAAAGAATGTCTCGGAGTTATCTGGGCTATCAACAAGTTCTGGCTGTTTTTATTTGGGAAACCATTCACCGTCATGACAGAACACCATTCTTTGTGTTGGCTGACTAGCTTGAAGGATCCATCAGGTCGACTAGCAAGATGGGCACTAAGACTCAAAGAGTACGAAGTCACAGTGATGTTCAAGAACGGGCGCAAATACAAGGATGCCGACTGCCTTTCGAGGAATCCATTAATGGAACACAACAGCATGAATGAAGTTTCAGCCCTCACTGAATTAGGTGATGTTGCAGCTGAAAAGAGAGAAGATCCAGCACTATTAAAAACTATAGAGGCCTTGGAGAAAGGAGAACCAACTGGTTGTTCCAGCTCGTCTCCAGCCAGCTATTTTCAAGTATTTCCACAATGCTCCAATATCTGGTCATCTGGGATTTGTGAAGACCCTAGACAGAATTGGACACAGGTATTACTGGAAAGGTCTCTACCGATCTGTCAGTCACTGTAAAGAGTGCCAGCGGATGGAAGCATGTGCCGCAATTACCTCCAGGGCATCTCGTACTGATTCCGCCGTCAGCAGCTCCATTCCACCGAGTTGGGATCGATCTTTTAGGGAGGTTCCTGAAGTCGACAACCGGTAACCAATGGATAATAGTCTGCACTGACCACCTCATACGCTACACTGTCACCAAACCTGTGCCGACTTCTGAAGCTCCAGAGATCGCAAAATTCCTTGTAGAAGACATTATTTTGAAGCATGGAGCACCACGTGTCATGATATCTGACCGTGGAAAAGTATTCCAGTCAAAACTAGTATCAGAGGTAATGTCACTGTGCGACATTGTCCACAGAATGACAACTGCATACCATCCTCAGAAAAATAGTCTTATGGAACATATTAACAAGATGTAGCCGATATATTGTCGATGTACGTCGATGTTGAGCAGAACGATTGGGATACAATTCTGCCAGTCATGGCATTTGCTTACAATACTGCAAGGCAAGACACCACAGGCTTCAGGCCATTTTTCCTGCTCCATGACCGGAAAGCTGAGACAACAATGGATACGCTGTTCCACCCGGACGACACTCAGGATGACTATGTTAAACAGCTCATCACCAGGCTCGAAGAAGCAAGACAGCTGGCTCGCATACGGACACTGGACGCCCAGACGCCCAGACAACAAATTGTTCATTAACACAGCAATTTGGTTTAATTATGGCCCTGATATTGATGTATATACTATTAAATAAGAAACAGTGCATTAAACTGATTATGTGCGCAACGGATATTTTAAACACAAAACAACTGTGACAAGTCACCATTTGAAACAGACACTGACTATACTCAAAAATTTTGACTGCGAGAAAGATATTAAAAAAAATCACAAACCACTTTCTTAATGCTTGACTGTGAGAATTTTATGCAGATCAGTTTCTGATTACTGAAATTTAGTATCATAGTCAATTAACTATCATTTACCATGGCCCCAACAACGAAATCTGTTCAACAATATTATCAAAATCAATACTGCACTTCAAATCCACCAATAAACAATTATCAAATGAAGGAAGTAGGTTAATTTTCTAACTACGTAAATGAAACAGGAAAGAAAGGTCAGCTTTGTTACTTATTATTAATAATCAGCATTACATTACCTACATAATACAACTTCTGACTTGCTCGCAAAGCAGCCTCTGCTCTACATCGGAGCCATACACACAACTCAACCGCTCTCTAAGCGAGCTGAACCACAAGTGCTACTCTCTCTCAGTGCGAGCTACAATGCTATGCAATACATGATCTTTGCCAAAGATGAAACTTCACAGAGTTAAGTACACATATCGATACATACAGTAGAAGCGATATTATACATTTTCTTGCAAGCAAGTTACTCGATACAAAACAGGAGGCACAATATTAGACATTTTCTTACAAAAATAATTTTTTATGGACATGTTTCATCACCCCCCTCCCACCTATTAAAATTTTGTAGGGTGGGTGATGCCAATGGCATTGCCTAGCCAGCAAAATTACTGAATTTTAAGTCCAAAAATCCATTAATGACATCCAAAATATAACATGAAAAATATGAAAACCTGATAAACATTTTTATACAAGATATTCAAGATCAAAACAACAGATGGAGTTCATAGAAAATTTAAAAAAAAATGTGACAGTCATAAATACATGCAATTTTACAGAACAGTACCATCAAAAGTCATGCATGGAGTGGTACAGGATGTGACAGGCATAAGCAAATGTCAAAATTTACAGAACATCAGCAATAAATGGAATATATGACAAATATACATAATGGTAAACATAAGTATATATAGAATTTCAGAGAACATAGTTTGACAAATGATATAGTGGAGAAAATGAGATAGCTAGAAGTAATACACAAATGGTAAACATATACAATAATAAACATGAACATATACAAAGTTGTACAAAAGATAGTTTAACTAATGTCATCATTGTCTTTTTTTTTTTAACATAAAATGAACATTCATATCTTGTGCTCAATGTAGTCTATGTAAATTTTTAGTGCACTTAGTATAAGATAATGTGGCAGTTTTGTATTCTGTGATGCATTTAAGATGCCATACTTTCATGGATGCTAGAACATACATATAAAATTTTTTTGACTATATAGGTTTCTGATCATGTACAAAATAATGTCACTGCTTCGGCACAATAGGATTTCAATATAACGTTTGTCAATTGAATAGGCGCAATAACATTTCAGTCTAAAGGGTATTGACTCATTATAGTTCTGAAAGCATATGCATCTATCAAGAGCACAATTTTATTTTGGTCACTGAATGTAAAAGAACCATGAAATATACCTAAACACTGGTAATGAACCTGTGGACAACATTTGCAATGGGAGGCACTGAATAGTATAAGCACACGATTAGCACATTAGCTCCTAACATTCATTTTAGGTCTGCACACGAACACAAAACACTGTAAGATTACACCACACTGTAGGCAAGCTCGCTGGTTGCATTGAAGTTGAAGTCATGGGGAAAAGGTTCTGATGTATTCCTCCATGCAATTCGACAACCAAGTGTGCTCCAACCAACGGAGCTATTAGCAGACTGCATCAGCATAGCCAAATTTAGAGCAAAATGTTGGTGGTTGGCCAAGGCTGCAATGGACAGTACTATGTGGCCAAACATCATCCAACAAACATCTTCATTAAAAGGCCCAAAATCAGTGGTGTATAATAGCACGTCCATTGTTCTGTGTGCATTATGGAATCTCGTGTGCGAAATCGCCAGTTCCCATGCGTGTCCAAAGTACATGAAATAAAGCATTTTACACACAAATTAGTAACATAGTCATATTTCAGTTTACACTGAAAGAAAAGTCGTTGATTAGTAAATATCTACAGAGAAGCTTTGCCCCAAATTTAAGTGGTACAGATGGGGTCATGGCATTAAACCATATTTTTACATTACAAGTAGGGTCTTGAAGATGGATACATTTGAATACTAATGAGTAATTTAATTCTTACACTAGAGTATCTACAAAATTAGTGTCATTTCATATAGGCATAAGGCTTTACATACTATGTACATATTACTTTACAAACACATAATCGTATGAAATACATTCAGGGTGCTTGTCATCAATTTGGCATTAGGTCATGTAAAGTAAATTTGTTGTCATAATTAGAGCGATTAAAGTGAAGCCACTTGAAATAACTTAACATTCCAATTACCACTAGTTTACATCTCTTTAAATTGACATACATCACTATGGTGGGGATTGCATTACCACCAAATTATAACAATTAAATTACATATGTTGCCATGGCCAGGCTTTTAATTTAGTTGCACATTTCATTGCTTTAAGGTATAACACATCAGGAAAAATTCATGAGAATATCAAAAGAGGTTCAAGTCATCAGGTCATGTCTGTGTCTGCCTGAGTCAACAGTAGGGTCAAACAAAACAATTAAGGCAAATTTTGGCACAGTAATCGATGTACATCACAGTAAATCATCCGATAACATAAACACAGACATAACTATTTGTTAGGCATAGCTGCAGATTTTCATCAACAAGATTATCAATAAAATTTTGAAGATAGCAATAAGCAAAAGCAAAGTATCTGTGTGCATTAACTAGACTTAACTAGGCGTAATATATGGCAAAACTGCAAGTTTGCAAGAGAGATGGCTGTGTGCAACGTATAAGCATAACCATACATTGTCATTGAGCTTCATTATAAAATTAATTAGCATAGTGGTAGGGCTTAGGTATATAATTAGTGAGCATAGCGGTAAGCTTTGATTACAAGAGCAATAAGCATAGCTGCAAGCATAATTAGAAATATTCATTACACATAATTACAAATAATTACAGAGCATGAGAAGGATATGATTCTCACCAATCACACATGCCATTGAAGGCACAATGCATCAACATACAAAATGGTGCATGTAAGCACAAAGAGAAAACACAAAAGGGCAGTGCGAGTAAGCACATAAGAAAAGAACAGAGCATAGCATCATTAGCAACAGAGCGATTCTCCCCATAATTACTTCATAATCATTGTATACTCTCGTCCACATAATTACATTTATCAAACATCTTTGACTGTTACCAATACCTTCCTTACCATCATTTATCCATAAACAATAATGCATTTTAAAGACCACCATGACATATTGTGTATTGCCTTACTCATCATCCTCCAGAATGTCCTTTTTCTTTTTTACTGCTTAATTGGCTTACAAAATACTTATGTCAACTCAAAATCTTCTTCACTCGCTCAGAAGTTCATAAGTTATGCAATTATTAATACAGAAGAGAAATCTGATATTTTCTGAAACATAGGAACTTAATTAGATTACTCAATCAAAAATTTCCATTAATTTTATTTGTCTTGCACAGCCACAGAGTTTGTCATATGCAAATTGCAAGATAATCATAGTTTCGTATGACAATATCCCAGCGTAGCACAGAGCATAAGTATTCAGAGTTAGAGAAAAGTAACAGTGAGAAAAAGAGGTAGATAGAGCGCACTAAGGAAAAGCGGAAGAATAGTGACACTCAGCTCGAGAACGAGGCACCAATCGCCACTTGGTGTGTCCAAAACAGATTAATGGACTCTCTGCCCCAATTTTATGCCTTGAAAATTTTAATATTGGAAATGTGGTGTATGCCTTTCGACTTGTGCGTCTTTAAAGTTTCTACCTCAACGACGTTGTCGTGGATGATACGTTTGATTCGATACGGACCATTGTAAAGTAAGAAGAATTTGTGAATCATAGATCTTCCCTTGTGGGATAAGTGGTGGGATCTAATTAATACCTTTTGTCCTACATAGAGTTATTTGGCATAACAATTACGTTGAGAGCGTTTCCTTTTTTCAGCTGCTTTCTTAATGTTTTTAAGCGCCAATTCAACGATCTCATGATGACATAGTCTTCTGTGTTTAGGAAAAGGTATCAATTCCTTGATACGATCGGGAGGTTGCTTGTTTTTCAGAACCAGAATTGGTGAAAGACCTGTAGAATCATTGGGAAGTTCATTTATAATATTTTGAAATGACAGAAGATATCTATCCCATGAGTTATATCGTCGGTAGCAATACAGCCTACATAGTTTTCCAAGCTCTTTCATCACTCGTTCACAAGGGTTAGAGGCAGCATGATAAAGTGATATGAACACAGGTTTGATGTTTCTGCGCCTTCCATTGTTGTTACTATGAGGTACACTTCGTTCACGTACCAAGCGACCTACTTGAGTCGAATCATCATTGTCATTTTCATTCAAATTTTCTTCTACGTCTTCGTATGGATTTCCACAAGTGTGGTCAAATTTCCTCTCTATTCGCGCCACGCGATCATCTAATTTCCTGACCTCAGCCTTGTATTGCTGAATAATGGTCATTTGACCTTGTTTGAAGCGGTCAAGGGCGAGATATTCATTAGTTTCATTAAACAGGGTAGTATGCGTTACATCAGAACTTTTGTCAGTGTTATCACTGATTTGGGTCATCTTAACAGTGAGATCCTCAACCTGTTTATTAATTTTGTTCATCTGTTCCGTCGTGACTGACTGGAAATTCTGCAACTTTTCATCAAATAGATTACTCTGCTGCTTCAATTGAGCGAGTTCAGTAGTTTCCATATTTTCGACTAGTGACACAAAGCTTTCCATATTTTCCACTCGTGACACAAGGCTTTCCATAACTGGATTAATCTCGTCGCGAATATCTTGTCTTATTTGCTGAGATTCACGTTTGAAAGTATTGAGCAGTTGTTCCCTGAACCGATTGTGGTTCTCATTTATTTTATTAAAACTACTTTGAATACTCACAAACCTCGAATCACATGTCTGTTCTATTTTCTCAAGTTTTTCACCTTGTTTCTCAAGTTTTTCATTTAATCTCTGAGATTGTTTCTCAAGTTTTTCACCTAGTTTCTGAGACTGTGCCTCATTTAACTTAGAGAGCTGTGACAATAAAATTTGCATGAAATCATTTGTTAATACATTTTCCATAGCTGTCGCACAAGTATTTTTTGCAGCAGAGCTAGGCGGAACCAATGCATTATTTTCCCCAACCACGTTACAAGAATCGGAATTCTGTATTGTCGAATCCTGTACTTTATCATTATCCATATTGTCTATTCCTGAACTAATCTGTTCAGCGTTTTCGGACACGGTATTTACTGTCGTATTTGTATCAAAACAGTGAGAAGGCTCTTGTAAAAATTCTTCTTCTCTCCTTCAAGGTCTCATTTTCGGAAGCAGTTTTAGCATCAGCGCGGGCTCTCCTATTCTTCGACATTGTTAACAGAATTTTGCAGTAAAGTGACCAGTAATATTTATTTTCACCTACTGCAAATTTTTGAAAATTACACACGGTAATTATGAGAGAACAATAGGCTGAGTCGGGCTAGTGCAACATACAGTCACAATCGAGATTACGCGAACCGTTAATTATCACACGAGTTCTGCGGTACTAGAACTTTCGACACAACAAACATCAGACAATGTAAATGAGACTTTTTCAGTAGTAATGCAATTATTTGTATATTCAGTTAATCTACTATTAACAATGCTACACACTATCAAGAATGGTAAATAACAAACTACAGAAACAATTACTATGCTACTGTTGCTATAACAGAGGATGGTGCTACAAAAATTAAATTAAGAGCCAAAAGGTTAGTTAGTTAGTGGAAAAGGCAAACTAACTTAAACAAGGCTACGTATCTAACTACGTCACGATCCTGTTTGTGAACTATCCTGGCAGAAAGGGCGCCAGATAAAAGCTGTGTGTGTGTTGTGGATGTTGAACCTATTGTTAAATCAGACAACAAATTGTTCATTAACACAGCAATTTGGTTTAATTATGGCCCTGATATTGATGTATATACTATTAAATAAGAAACAGTGCATTAAACTGATTATATGCGCAACGGATATTTTAAACACAAAACAACTGTGACAAGTCACCATTTGAAACAGACACTGACTATACCCAAAAATTTTGACTGCGAGAAAGATATTAAAAAAAAATCACAAACCACTTTCTTAATGCTTGACTGTGAGAATTTTATGCAGATCAGTTTCTGATTACTGAAATTTAGTATCATAGTCAATTAACTATCATTTACCATGGCCCCAACAACGAAATCTGTTCAACAATATTATCAAAATCAATACTGCACTTCAAATCCACCAATAAACAATTATCAAATGAAGGAAGTAGGTTAATTTTCTAACTACGTAAATGAAACAGGAAAGAAAGGTCAACTTTGTTACTTATTATTAATAATCAGCATTACATTACCTACATAATACAACTTCTGACTTGCTGGCAAAGCAGCCTCTGCTCTACATCGGAGCCATACACACAACTCAATCGCTCTCTAAGCGAGCTGAACCACAAGTGCTACTCTCTCTCAGTGCGAGCTACAATGCTATGCAATACATGATCTTTGCCAAAGATGAAACTTCACAGAGTTAAGTACACATATCGATACATACAGTAGAAGCGATATTATACATTTTCTTGCAAGCAAGTTACTCGATACAAAACAGGAGGCACAATATTAGACATTTTCTTACAAAAATAATTTTTTATGGACACGTTTCAACCTCATACACCGACTGCCGGCGTGCCGCAGGGGATAGCGTCATGGACTACGGTGCTGAAGGTCACCGGTTCAATCCCGCCCACTGGCAAAAATTTATTTCTTTGTTATTAACAATTCCAGAATGTTCTACATCTTTCTTATGTTCACTTGTAATTTCTAATTGTTTCTTATGTTAACTGTTCTTCTAATTTCTGGTACATTCTCTCTGTGTATAAGTAGCAGAGCACTCTGCCCGAGAGGCAGTCAGTGCTGCGTGTATGTTAAGTTCGTAATAAACATTCTTTCAGTATAAGTGCTGTGTTCTGTTGCCTTCGAAGTCAAGCCTGCATACATTTCAACGCGACAATATCTCTGACACCCACTGCCACTTTCTTTCATGGAGACACTTGGGGGGTAGGGAAGTCAAATTTTGTCCCATATTCCTTAGTTCTGCCACTACAGTGTGTTGTATACTATAGTGTAAGCAAAATGCCAAATATAAAGAGAATGAAGACCTTGCTGTCATTTCGGTATCTTCATGTGAAGGAAATGCTACCCAAGGAAGTTATGGAGGACAAGCCGAATAAGCTGAATGACAGTGCTCTGTCTTGTGCAACTGTGAAGAACTGGGTGGATGAATGCAAACATGGGAGGACGATTGTGGAAGATGAGCTGAGTAATTGGTTGTCATTGTTGCTACTGATGGAAACAGTGATGGCAATTCGATACAATTATGCAAGATCATCAAACTATGTTGCAGCACATTGTAACCACATTATGGCATGCTCATGACATGTTGTGGGTATTTTGGAAATGTGAAAAGTTCATTTCAGTGGGTCCTGGAAGACTTTAATGCAGATCATAGATGGAAGCATATGCAATGTTGTGAGGAAATTGTCCACCAATTTGAAACAGATGAAAACAACTGTCTTGCATGTGGCAATGGACGTAAGGTGGGTTCACCACTTTGATCCTGAGACAAAACAACAGTCACATCAAATGAAACAGCCTTAATATCTTACCCCATAAAAATCTGGTTTCAAAAATCAGCCAACAAGGTGAGGATCCCAGTTTCCTGGGATGCAGAAGGGGTAATAATGGCAGATTACTTGAAAAGGGCCTAATTGTCAAAGGATCATGCAACTGCTCTCATATGCACAGTAAAAAGAAATAAAGGAGAGAGAAAGTGTGGAAAATTG
The DNA here is from genome assembly GCA_026315105.1 of Locusta migratoria. Lineage (NCBI taxonomy): Eukaryota > Metazoa > Arthropoda > Insecta > Orthoptera > Acrididae > Locusta > Locusta migratoria. Next base: position 654,735,139 of record CM048744.1, read on the forward strand.
GTGTGATGAGTCCTTTTACACAAGGCACTGGTGCACAAGCTCTTGCATCACTAGAATTTGAGAGACTGCCGTTTCAAATTTAGTCATCAGCAGTATTCTCCAGGTTTGGCTCACTTTTCTCCCAAACCTAAGCAAATACATAGAAGAATGGATATTTGACAATGATGTTGCACTAATTTTTATGAATGCTTGCACTCTATAGCAGAGGTCTTTTATTTGAATGGTTTGTGAAAGTGATCCAAGCATGCTTGGAAGTGTATTGCTGTGCGCAGGTATTGTACTGAAAAATTCATTGGTATTAAGAACTTCGTCTTTGTTAGGCCAGAAACTTTTGACACCCTCTCTTCTTCCAAGGAAATCATCTCTGTCCTCCTTTACATTTGATGTAACAGAAAATAAGCATATTCAAAATTTACATTTAATGCTTCAAATAACAAAAATTGTACATAACATGAAATGTTGAATATAATTCAAAACATTAAATTTGATTTTGCAAGAATGATGAAAGAAAGATCACCATTTATAATAAGAGGAAGAAAAACCTACTTACATGTCAAAACCATCATAGAATGTATCAACTACCTAATAATTATACCATTACACAACATAACAGCAATGGCAGTATTTTGCTTTTAATGTATATACTAGTGTTATCATCTGTCATTACAGGGAGGAGAGATGCATCAAACCAGTCTCCAGACTGAAGACCATAACAGCAATAAATATTACGCCATACTGATGATGAGTCTTTGAAGAATTTATCATTGAATTTATTAGAACATCTTATTGCTGCATTACAGTTTGATACATAATAATAAGGCACATCTTCTTGTGATACATTGTCAGTGCACTGTGCCGACTCCTCGCCGACCAGCCCAGCCTCGCCTGGACGTCCCCACCTCGCTTGTGACTACCACTACCTCCCCCTCCCAGGCCCCTTGCCACAATCACCTGCAGCACCTCCTCCCTCCCCAAGCCCACATCCGTCCCTTCGTCCTCCTATCTGCCACCTCCTCCACCATCCCAAGCACCATCGTTCACCAACTCTCCCCCTACATCTATGTATGTACTTCGCAATCCACCGTAAAGTGCGTGGCGAAGGTTACACTGTACTACTACAAGCCTTCCCTAGATATAATGAGGGAAAAAGAATTGGTATATGCCTCTGTATGAGCCCTAATTTCTCTTGTCTTTGTGATCTTTACGGGAAATATAAGTAGGCGGCAGCAAAATCGTTCTGCAGTCAGCTTCAAATTCTGGTCCTCTAACTTTCCTCAGCAGAATTTATCAAAAAGAATGTCATCTTTCCTCCATCAATTTGCATTTGAGTTCCCAGACATTTCAGTGACATATATACACGGGCGTCTGTTGCGAGAGAACAGACGTCACTTCTGATCCTGCAGTTGTTATTATTTAATATTCATATAATATATTACATCAACTGCGATTGGGCAAAGCTGAAAATGTGTACCCAACTGGGATTCAAACCCGGGTCTCCTGCTTTCTAGGCAGTTGCACTGACCCCTACACTACTGGGGACACAGTGATAACCGCACCTGCAAGGACTACCTAAGTACACCTCCCGTCAGATACAAATTCCCAGTTTCCCCCTGCCCACAGTACTCAAGCTTGTAGTTTAACTAATTCCCGTAAGAGGGTTGGGCAAAGTTTGAAGCCCTTACTCTTACGGGAATTAGTTAAACTACGAGTTTGAGTACATAGGGCAGGGGGAAGCTGAGAATTTGTATCTGACGCGAGGCGTGCTTAGGTAATCCTTGCAGGTGCGTTGATCACCGTGTCCCCAGTGGTGTAGGGGTCAGCGCAACTGCCTAGAAAGCAGGAGACCCGGGTTCAAATCCCGGCTGGGTACACATTTTCAGCTTTGCCCAATCGCAGTTGATGACATATATTCTATGACTATTAAATTTCAGTGACACTTGTGCATTGGTCAAACCTACCAGTAACGAACCTAGCTGCTTGCCTTTGAGCTGATTCCATGTCTTCCTTTAAACTGATCTGCTGCGAGTTCCAAACACTTGAGTGATACTCAAGAAGTGGTAGTACAAGTGTTTCATTTGCGGTCTCCTGTACAGATGAAGCACATCTTCCCAAAATTCTCCCAATAAACCGAAGTCGACTGTCTGCCTTACTCACAACTGTCCTTACATGTTCGTTCCATTTCATATAGCTCTGCAATGCTACTCCTATATATTTCACTACTAATTCTGATTCGAACATTATGGGATTGTTTTTCCTACTCATATGCATCACCTTACATTTTTTTACATTGAGAGCTAGCTGCCATTCATCACACCAACTAGAAATTTTGTCCAAGTCATCCTGTATGCTATTACAGTCAATTAAAGACGACACCCTCCCATACACCACACCATCATCAGCAAACAGCTGCAAATTACAAGTTTCTCCATCCATGAGCTCCCTCTCAGCTACCCCCAGCCCCCACCTCCTCCCACTCTCCCCATAACCTATTCCCAAGAATTCCCCGCAAAAATCCATCATTGTCGTGCCACGGTGGTCGAATTACCAATATCGGCCAACTCCGAGCATCAACTTGCACTGACATCGGCCCCTGCTATGCGCCACATCCCCCACCACCCTGTTACCCTTCCCACCTTCCCACCCCTTCCAATTCCCACACCACCAAGAAGACCGCCACCAAATAAAAATTGAACGGATGTTAGATGGCATGTTGATTAGAACTCCTCAGTACTATAACTACCAACTCCTAAAACATTTAGTTATTATATTTGGGTGCAGCTGAGACAACTGTGGATTTTGAAAGAAAGCGGTGACCAGCGTCTTCAGTAGGCTGCAGCAGTGATGGTGGCTGACATTATAATAGGACCCATGACTATCAATACAATAGTATTTCAAATCACAGAAATATTTGATGTCTCATATTTAAATAGATATAAATTAATATTAATTACTCATCTTTATAGCGTGATCTCCGGATGGGGTATAAATGCTCACACTGTACTTTCACCCTGGATGTTCCTTCAGGGAACAATCTTTAAATAAATAATCCAGTAGTTAGTTTGCTGAACTTTAATTCCTGCTATATAATGGTTTTCGCATATGTATACCATAACTAGTAACTTTTCAAACACAGTCCAGAGAAGCTCAATAGGAGAATTGACCTAAACTGTACTGAACTTTCCTGCCGCTGCTCCACGGCCTACAGACCCAATTGCCAGCCGCGGTGGAGTGGCCGAGCGCATTGAGGCACTATGCTCTGATGCGCGAGGCCACTCCTCGTCGGAGGTTTGAATCCTCCCTCGGGCATGAATGTTTGTGTTGTCTTTAATATAAGTTAGTTTATGAGTTTAGGGACGTATGACCCGCAGTTAAGTCCCATAAGCATAACGAACATTTGAACATTTTGAAAAATTGCCATATTTGAGTCATTCTTTACAATAATCATATCATTTGAATTACAATTAGAAGTTACAAACTCAGATAATGATACATACATGAAAAGTTACTGTATACATTGCCGAGTTATTATATACGACAGAATCAATAACATCTTTCTTACATGATTGACAAACACATAACATGACATGAGTAATTGATAATAAGAATAACATACCTTTAATTAATTACAGAAGATATTTCTAACGTTTGCTAATATTTGTGTGAAGTCTATTTACAAGGATCAACGAGAACAGAAAATCCATATGAAATAATTACAGGAATTTACGTAATTTCATGAAGTTTCATTCTATTTTATTTCGATATTAACTGATTTATTAACTTATATACATTTAATTTATGAATGAATGATCTAACAAGTTCCTTTGTAAATGTGTCTCATTCTATCCTACCGATATTTGCTCTATTCATTCTCCTATTTACAATTATTTAACATGGAAACATGTCGAATGTTCTAGAAAGATTTTCTTTGTTTTGATAATTAACATCTAAGGTCTTTTCTAATCATTCAGACTGGCGTAAAATTTACATCAGACAAGATTTCACTCTTTAATAACTCTGGCACTGGTTTAACAATTATTAAACAATATTTGTCCACTTATTCACGAGGTCATTATGAGTCAGTAACTATGTCAAATAAATAATGTGCCGTCTATTACACAGTATGGCATTCTACACGTCGTCCTTCAGTCATAATCCGTCCTGATCTACTTCTGCACGTCTCTGTGGACTGAAGATTCCCTAGTATTCATCGCAGCACACACTGTTCTGGTGGTATCGTGTTGTCGCATTGACGGAGGCCTCCTATAAGGTGAGGGGCTTGTACTGCCGCAACAGGCAGCGCGGGCGTGGGCGGTCGGGTGACTTCACTGCCAACGTCAGCTCGTCTTGTGGAGTTTTGCACCAATGTAGCGCCGTCGCAAGGGTGTAGCGGCTGCAGCGATCGCTACAGGCCTCGCGTTGCAGCAGTCTTAAGCTAGACATTGTGTATCGGTTGCGGATACAAAGATTTTATGGTTTTGTGAACGTCCACATCCAAGAGGGAGTTTTTCTTTGTTAATTGTTTGCTGATGGGTGAACCAATAACATTAAAACCTCCAGAGGGTCATTCAAGAAGTTTAACGTATTTTCCTCTCGCGTTCATTAAGGTAACGAACCATCATGGCAGTTCGAGATAGAGACAGACAGTCTACGCATGGGAAGTAGCGGGCATTAAGCTAGTTTTTTAATACAAGGTGATCAACTGTTGATTCAGCCGCCTTTTGCGGCGCACGACTGCCCGGCGCGGTTTGTCGTCCAAGATATTTGTAACATAAACGCTTAAAAGAAAAGTGAGGTACTCACGTGTATTAAGTGATGAGACGCTGGAATTGCCTCCCTTCGTTATTTAGGCATTTCTCACAGTTGCTCGAGCAGTTTTTATACCCTCTGAAACCTTGAAATTGACCAGTCGATGAATCGTTCAAATATAAAAATGTTTGTAATTCTATGGGACCAAACTATGTTGGTCATCAGTCCCTGACTTACAAACGACTTAGACTAAGTTAAACTAACGTAAGGACAATACATACATCCATGCCCGAGGGAGGGTTCGAACCTCCGACGCGAGAGGCCGCGCTATCCATAACTTGGCGCTCCAGACCGCTCGGCTACTCCCGCGCGGCTCAATGAACCGTACTCCGATTAGGAACCCGAACATCGGAAAACTCTTCTTGAAATAGTCTCCTTACTGCTCACGCAGATTCTGAACGCACGTATTAATCATAAATGAACAGTCTTTGGTGTACAGAATAATTGGATTTCACAATTTTACCTGAAACGCATCACACTCTCACACTCACTGAACTGTCTTATGACTAACAGATGCTGCCTCCTATAGACGTCTCTACACACAAAGACTTCGCTGGCGAGGAGAAATCTCCACCCGTCAGCCAGCCAGCAGCGCGCCATGAAGGCGGTTGTGTTATCAACTGATCAGCCTGTATATCACATATATGTATTTACATGTTGTTGTTATGGTCTTCAGTCCGGAGACTGGTTTGATGCAGCTCTCCACCTTACTCTATCCTGAGCAAGCCTTTTCATCTCCTCATAAGAACGGCAACCCACATCCATTTGAATCTGCTTACTATATGCGTCTCTTAGTCTCCCTCTGCGATTTTTACCCCACACACTTCCCTCCAACGCTAAATTTACGATTCCTCGATGTCTAAGAATGTGTCCTACCAAGCGATCCGATCTTTTAGTCAAGGTATGCCAAAAATCCTTTTCTCACCAATTCTGTTCAATATCTCTTCATTAGTTATGCGATCTACCCACCTAATCTTCAGCATTCTTCTGTAGCACCACATTTCAAAAGTCTCTATTCTCTTCCTGACCGCACTGTTTATCGTCCATGTTTCACTCCCGTACAAGGCAACACTCCACACAAATGCCTTCAGAAAAGACTTCCTTACACTTAAATTAATATTCGATGCTAGCAAATTTCTCTTTTTCAAAAATGCTTTTCTTCCCACTGCCATTCTGCATTTTATATCCTCTGTACTGCGACCTTCATATGTTATTTTACTACCCAAGTAACCACCTTCATTGCTTCCTTGCCTAATTTGATTCATTCAGCATCGCCTGATATTCTAAGAATGCATTCCATTATCTTTGTTTTGCTCTTGTTAATGTTCATTTTATATGCTCTCTGCAGCACACTGTCCATTCCATTCAACTGCTCTTCCAGGTCCTTCGCTGTCTCTGACAGAATTACAATGTCATCAACAAAAAGCAATGGTTTTATTTCTTCACCCTGAACATTAATCCCTATTCAAATTTTTCCCTGCTTTCTTCTCCGTCTGCTCGATATACAAATTGAATAACATCGGAGAAAGGCTACAACCCTGTCTTACTCCCTTCCCAACTAATGCTTCCCTTTCATGACCTTCGAGTCTATTAACTGCGGTCTGGCTATTGTACAAGTTGTAAATAACTCTCCCTGTATTTTACCCCTGCTGACTTCAGAATTTGAAAGAGTGTATTCCAGTCAACATTGTCAAAAGCTTTCTCCAAATTAACAAAAGCTAAAAATGTAGGTTTGCCTTTCCTAAATCTATCTTCTAAGATAAATCGTAAAGTGAGTATTGCCTCCCGTGTTCCTACATTCCTCCTGAATCCAAACTGATTTTCCATGAAGTCAGCTTCTACCAATTTTTCCATTCTCCTGTAGATAATTCGTGTTAAAATTTTTGCAACCATGATATATCAAACTGATGGTTCTGTAATTTTTACACCTATCTACGCCTGATTTCTTTCGAATGGGGATTGTTACATTTTTCTTAAAGTATGAGGGTATTTCGCCTGTTTCATACATCTTACACACCAAGTGAAATAGTTTTGTCATGGCTGGCTCTCCCAGAGACTTTAGTAGCTCTGAGGGAATGTCATCACTTCTGGGGCCTTTTTCCGTCCTAGGTCTTTCAGGTCTCTGTCAAATTGATCTCTCAGTATAGTATCTCCTATTTCATCTTCATCTACTTCCTCTTCCCTTTCTACTACATTGGCTCTAAGTTCAATTCCTCTGTAGATCTCATCTATGTACTCTTTCCACCTTTCAGCTTTCCCTTCTTTGCTGAGAACTGGTTTTCCATCTGAGTTCTTGATATTCATAGAGCTGTTTTTCTTGTCCCCAAATGTCTCTCTTTTTTTCCTGTAGGCAGTTTCTACCTTTCCCCTTCTTATTCATTCTTCTACGGATTTGCATTCATATAGCACGGAAACTACACGTCGGATCAAAAAAAGATACAATAATAATTTGTTTCGGAGGGCGACATTCAATGATAACTATACTCGCTCCCTCCCACCCAACCCCGTGATGGGTGGTGGGGGAAACTTTGAAATCTTCAATGGGAACCTCTATATTTATTGCAGATTTGAATTCCCCTTGAAAAAATATGTAACTTTTGTTCGAAGCATTATTTTAGTTTCATGATAGGCGGCGTTGTAATCGGCAAAAATGAGTTGAACAGATTAGCATAGCTTTGACGAGGTTCTTCAACATTTCTATGAGCCTCAAAGTACTCGGAAATAATATGCACTGTCTCTGCAATCGTTAACAATTGCGTATAGAAGATGTGTACAGTTCGAAACTACAATGAACAGTCTCACCGCGCACTGAGAACATGGTTGTTTATAGTCTGTGATTTATTCGTTTGTGGGAGGTGTCACATAATAGCATTATCAAAAGTATCAAACACAAAACTTTGATTTTCCTAATCGGATATGTATTTGGTTAGGATATTACACTTTGCAACAATTTACATTTTTGCCGATTACAAAACCATTTATTATGAAAAAAAAAGAAAAGTTTCATACGAAAGTTACAGATTTTTGCACAGAGTATCCGAATCTGGAATAAAAATTGGATAACGTCCTCCAATACAAGAAAATTAGTATTGCACCTGTTTTTGATCCGATGTGTAATTTCCGTGATATTTGAATGTTTTCAGTTAAAATGAACATCATCTGTGCAGGACTTGAGTTTTTGAAGCGTACACTTTTCGAACTGGCCATTTTTATACAGAGATGAAGACCTTGAAAGTCTTAACACGCTTTATTTGAGTTTCTATACTTAAAAAAATTATGCAGTTATAATCAAAACATTGTAACAAATATCTTACAAAATTGGCGTAGAAAATCGTTCGGAATGGTTTCTTTTACTTGAGTGTTTAGTTTACCCATATTTCTCTTACCTTACTTCCGAAAAAGCTGTCTTTTATTCTTTACTCAATCTATCCGCGAATACCGTGCATTTCAGCAAGTATTCCAACAACTGACACATATTTTAATGCTCTTTCATTAGCAGGAAATACGGGACGTCTGGCAACACTATACTCAAACCAAGCAAAGTGTTCACGAATAAATGCGATTGAATCGTTCAAGACCGTGCTTGGTGTTGTATCGGAGACCCTGTACACTTCAAACGCCCAAATTATTTTGCCAAGTATTACCTCCCTCAACGTTCTTTAAAACTGAAGGAAAACCCTTAACATTCTTAAAAATATCCCAGACATTAATCATCAAGAACAAATGAGTCTGATTCTCTGTTACATCAAGATGTCTGGTGTATTCAGTTCCAAACATTAACATTCTTAAAAATATCCCAGACATTAATCATCAAGAACAAATGAGTCTGATTCTCTATTACATCAAGATGTCTGGTGTATTCAGTTCCAAACCTTAACATTCTTAAAAATATCCCAGACATTAATCATCAAGAACAAATGAGTCTGATTCTCTGTTACATCAAGATGTCGGGTGTTTTCAGTTCCAACCATAATCGAAAACTGATTCAGTAGTGAGAGATACAACTGGAGAAGGACTGACAAACGTTTTGATAGAAGTGCTGGAAGAAAACAATTTAAACATCGTGGATTTTCGAGACCAGGGATATGATAACGGAGCCAATATGAAAGGAAAATTCTCATGAGTATAGGCTCGAGTTTTGCAGGTCAACAAGAGGGCAATGTTTGCACCTTAAATGTTACTCACAGCTTAAACTTGGTCATGGAGACATGGTCAAATGTAGTACCGAAGCAATTAGATTTTTCGTCACAATGCAGCGATTGTACACTCTATTGTCAGCATCTACAGAAAGGTGAAATCTTCTCACTGAGATTACTTCTGAACAAATCTTGATTGACTGATTGATTTTCTCAGGGAAGCGAAAACAGTCTTGGTCCAACCCGCCACTGCCCGCACTGAAACTAAGTTTTTTGTGCGGTATCGCTCCTTGTATATCTAGTAAAGCCAACCAATGCCCTTGAACAGTGCAAGAGTCCCTTTACCAGTTCTTTATTAGACAATTTCTTCGGGTCTGGTTGTCCCAAATGTTCTGTGCCTTTTACTCTCCAATGCAATGCATTCGAAGATTAGATGTGATGCAGTTTCATCAGCGTCATCACAATCCTACATTTAGGGTCCTCTTCTGTTATTCCCATTGTATGTAGGTGTTTTTTGAAATTCCCATGGCCTGTCAGCAATCCAACCATGAGTCTAATCTCTCTCCTGTTCAGGCCCAGGATTGCAGAGCTTCTTTTAAAACATGGCTTTGGCATCATTACCTTGCCATATTTTTGTTGATAGACTTTGGTCTAATATTCTACGTGCTGTCTTCAGAGCCAGTTATGTAGCTCCAATTTGATCATTGCCTTGGTGATTGTCAGGACAGGTTCCGGTCCAATAAATGGAGTCTCTGCCCCCATCCTGGCTAATCTGTCGGCATGTTCGTTGCCACTGATCCCCGAGTGGCCAGGGATCCACAATAGGTTTACTCTATTGCTTTCCCCTAGCTCCACCAGAACCCTGTGACATTCTGCAACAATTTTAGACCTTGTTGCAGGAGCTGCCAGTGATCTCAGGGCTGCCTGGCTGTCTGAATAGATAAAGATGCTACGATCTTTGTAGCACCTACGCAAATTCTCCTCCACACACGCCCTGATGGCAGTGATTTCGGCCTGGAATACTGAGGCCAGTTCCCCTAGAGAGATGACACCCTCCAGTCTTGGCTGAACCCCGTATACTCCGGCCCCAACGCCTTGGTCTGATTTCGACCCGTCAGTGCACCAGACAATATCCCCCGTACGGTGTCGAACTATTTTCTCCCACTGCTCCCTACTTCCAATGAACAAATCTTAAAGAGGCATACTGATGTTACGTGAGAATCTTTTCTTGTGAGCACTGGAAAAGGTTGCCAAAACAACAAAGGCTTCATCTGTCCCATCTGAAGCACTCTCTTTAGTAAATCATTCCCTCAGCTCTTTCGAATTCATTTTGGCTCTTCTCGTATGGTACGACCTCTAGGATTGGATGCAAAATTTTCAACTAGTCGCCAAAAGAAGTACAAAAGATTTTTCGACGAGACTGAAGACGATCCAGACATTGTCTCCGATGCGAGCCAAAAGCAGTACAGAGCCGAGGAAAGATTTATCGAATACTGCTTGGTGATAATCCATGAAGCTTTGAGTATCATGAGCTCAAAGTTCAAAGAGTTGACTAATTATTCAGAATACTTTGGATTTCTCTTACACCTGATCAAATTTCGTGACATGTAAAATGTGGAGATTGAAATGTGTTGTCAGAAATTAGCGACTTATCTGCAAGATGGGGATGTGGTGGATGTAGGCACATTTAACCTCTTCTCAGAAGTAAAATTGCTGTGGTTTACGATTCCTCCTTAGGCCTACTCAAGGGATCATAGGCCAATATCACCACAGCGTGTCGCATTTTGCTGAAGATACCTGTCACCGTGGGGTCTGGTAAAAGAAGTTTTTCAAAATTAAAACATATTAAGAATTATCTAAGATCTACCGTGGCGCAGGACCGCCTTAACAGGCTCGCTATTATTTCGATAAAAAGCGACGAGGCACTTCAACTGAAGAAAGAAGTGACCAATTACGCCTCAAAACATGCGTTTTTCTTAAAGAAAAATCATTTTTGTTCACACCAATTTATATATTTTAATTCATTTACGAACCCTGAACATCATTTCTTAACTTAGAAAAGCTCCCCTCCCCCTCCTGAATATATTTCGCGGGCAGGACTGAAACCAGCCACGGGCCGGATCCGCCAATTACCCACCGTTGACATAGCCGAAAAAAATGAGGTTTCGCGACTGATCACTGGTTTCTTTCATAAAACAATAAAGCTAGAAGTGCTGAAGGAAAGAAATTTAATTCCTAATAATTGAAATCTTACAAATTTGCCATTTACAAAACATTGACGTCATTTATCATTTTAAAAACTATATGACATTTAGATGGCGTCCTCCTGCACGAATAGATCTGTTGTAGACTACTGCAGCATCTTAGCGGGATATTGCGAATTTCAACCCAATGTCAGTTTGACATTGCTCTTGAGGTAGACCCAGAATTAAAAAATCACAAACGGATAAGTCTGGCCATTTCGGGGGTCAGCGAATGTTACCGAATCGTGAGATCACACGGTACCGAACAGTTCTCGCGCACATGCCTTGATTGCCGTGCAGTGTATGATGTCGCTCCTTCCTGTTGAAACCAGCCTTCTTGAACGTTTGGGAAGTCGTTCAATCCAGCTGTAAGGAACGTTCGTAACACCTCCACGGACCGGTCGGCATTGACAATTGTGTTTCCCTGTTCACTTGCGAAAAAATACGTACCGATAATCCAATGCGATAAAACACCAAGTTCTGTATACGTACAAAAAAGTTTCAAATGTTTGTATAGCTTATGGGACTTAACTACGGGGTCATCAGTCCCTAAACTTACAAACTACTTATGAACTAACTAATACTAAGGACGGCACAAACATCCATGCCCGAGGGGGGATTCGAACCCCCGACCGTAGTGGCCGTGCAGACCGTGACTGGAGCGCCTCAGTCCCCTCGGCCACCGCGGCCGGCGGCAATTACTTCGTCGTTTATGATGATGAAGGATGAAACAAGTGTGGCCACAGCTGAAAACGAGTATTCAGGCTCTAAATTCTCTGATTGTTTTTATTTTGCGGTAAATTTAGAAAATTTACACTGTTTAATGTGATTGAATAATTGTAATATTTTTGTTATCACAGGCATTTTAAAATGACTCCATAGTATACAGAAACTAATCGTGCATTTGTAGTTAGATGAAAGTATATATATATATATATATATATATATATATATATATATATATATATATATATATATATATATATATATTTTTTTTTTCCTGAGAATCCACTGTGGCTTTGAAACATATTTTGTGTGTTTCGTATAGCAGTTATATGTGACAATGACTGTTATACAATTTATATAATTGTGTGTGTGTATGTGGGGGGGGGGGGGGGGTTAAAATTGGACTCACAGAGCCCTTAAGGACGTATTTATCATCGTCAGTCGTCAGCCTTGTGCCCCCTCCAGAAGACAATTCTGTATCCGCCACTGCTGGATGGTGAGTTAGTGACAGATTAGGGTGTCGTCAAGGGTGCAAAATTTTCAAATGTTTGTATAGTTTATGGGACTTAACTACGGGGTCATCAGTTCCTAAGCTTACAAACTACTTACGAACTAGGACGGCACAAATATCCATGCCCGAGGGGGGATTCGAACCCCCGACCGTAGTGTCCGTGCAGACCGTGACTGGAGCGCCTTAGTCCCCTCGGACACCGCGGCCGGCGTCAAGGGTGCCCCAGGTAAGTGTGATAGGATCGTTTTTATTTTATGTCTATATAAATGATCTGAAAGACAGCGTGAGTTACAATCTGTTGTTGTTTGCTGATGATGCTGGGTGTTCAAGCGGGTGTCATCATTGAATAACTGTAGAGGATGCTGGACGACTTGGGCCAAATTTCTAGGTGGTGTGAGGAATGCCAACTAGCGCTGAACGTAGAGAAATTAAAGGCAATGCAGACGAATAGGAGAAACAATCCCGTAATGCTGGAATACAGCATTAGTAGTGTGCTGCAAGACAGAGTCACATCCATTACATACCTATGCGTAACGCTGCACAGCCATATGAAATGGAACGAGCATGTGAGGACAGCCTTGGGTAAGGCAAATAGTCGATTTAGCTTTATTGGGCGAATTTTGGGAAGGTGTGACTAGTCTGTGAAGGAGACTGTATATAAAAGGCTTGCACGAACATGTCTTGAATATTGCTCAAGTGTTTGGGATACCCAGCAGATCGGTTTAAAGGAAGAGATAGAGGCACTTCAGAGACGGGCGGCGAGTTTTGTAACTGGTATATTCGATGAATGCGCGAGTGTTACCGAAATGCTTCGGGAACTGAACTGGGAGTCGCTGGAGGGGAGGCGACGTTCTTTCCGAGAAGCACCGTTGAAGAAATTGAGAGGGCTGGAGTTTGAGGCGGACTGCAGCGCGATTCTAGTGCCGCTAACCTAAATTTCGCGTAAAGACCACAAGGATAATATCAGAGAGATTTGGGCTAATACGGATGCATGCAAGTATTCGTTTTTCCCTCGTTCTGAATGGGAGTGGAACAGGAAAGCAAGTAACTAGTAGTGGTACTGAATACCTTCCGACACGCACCTTTGAGTGGATTGCGAAATATGTACGTAGATGTATTCTTTCCATTCTCTTCTCCAAGTAGTGGAGTGGGCTGTTTGAGACCCGGCCCATAAAAAGTCGCGTTTCTAGTCAGACATTTGTACAAGGTGGATCAAAGGGGATCCCAATTGTAAATAAGTTGGAGGAGTTTACCAGTTTCCGTTTACGCCTTTCAAACATGTAAAACATGTTGAAAACTTTTTATTTATCTATTTTTAATACGAGATACATTTTGAATAATCGCAGAGGTCAGCTCGACCCAAGTGCAATGGAAGAGCTTCATTTTCTAAAAAAATTATTTATTTATTTATTCATTTCTGTAGTCCGGGCGTAGTCCACGCCACATTTACCGTGTAGGAACTGCTTTTTTTCTATTAGAATCGGGGGATTGGGGACAATTAAATTTTTTTCTGGGGTATTGTCCCAAAATCACAGAAATCAGGTCGACCAAATTGCTGGATATGCTTCAAAGCAGTGACGTAACAATGGGGGAGGGAGATAGAACCTCCTCCAGAACCCGAAAAAAAAAAAAAAAAAAAAAAAAAAAGAAAGAAAGCGTATTACAGCAATCTGGTAAAGGTAAAGATTGGAAACTTGGAGTGTTTTACCATAAGCTTTCATTGTATGGGAGTGAATTAGTTTCTTCAACGGGAGTGGTAGATGGTAGTCTGTCTGGAAACTGACTAAAATTTTGATCGTCAAGCAGACCTATCTCCCCCCCCCCCCCCCCCGAAGCCAAGTCCTACTAGTTACTAGTTACGCCACTGCTTCGTTGTTGTTATGGTCTTCAGTCCAGAGACTGGTTTGATGCAGCTCTCCACCCTACTCTATTCTGAGCAAGCCTTTTCATCTCCTCATAAGAACAACCCACATCCACTTGAATCTGCTTACTATACGCGTCTCTTGGTCTCCCTCTGCGATTTTTACCCAACACACTTCCCTCTAATGGTAAATTTACGATTCCCCGATGTCTAAGAATGTGTCCTACCAAGCGATCCCTTGTTTTAGTCAGGGTATGCCAAAAAATCCTTTTCTCACCAATTCTGTTCAGTACCTCTTCATTAGTTATGCTATCTACCTACCTAATCTTTAGCATTCTTCTGTAGCACCACATTTCAAAAGCCTCTATCCTCTTCCTGTCCGCACTGCTTATCGTCCATTTTTTCACTCCCGTACAAGGCAACACTCCACACAAATGCCTTCAGAAAAGACTTCCTTACACTTAAATTAATATTCGACGTAAGCAAATTTATTTTTTTGAAAAATGCTTTTCTTCCAATTGCCATTCTGCATTTTATATCCTCTGTACTGCGACGTTCATATGTTATTTTATTAGCAAGTAACCACCTTCATTGTTTCGTTACCTAGTTTGATTCATTCAGCATCGCCTGATTTTCTAAGACTGCATTCCATTATTTTTGTTTTGCTCTTGTTAATGTTCATTTTATACGCTCTGCAGCACACTGTCCATTCCATTCAACTGCTCTTCCAGGTCCCTTCGCTGTCTCTGACAGAATTACAATGTCATCAACAAAACGCAATGGTTTTATTTCTTCACCCTGAACATTAATCCCTATTCAAATTTTTCCCTGCTTTGTTCACCGTCTGCTCGATGTACAAATTGAATAACATCGGAGAAAGGGTACAACCCTGTCTTACTCCCTTCCCAACTGATGCTTCCCTTTCATGACCTTCGAGCCTAATAACTGCGGTCTGGCTATTGTACAAGTTGTAAATAACTCTCCCTGTATTTTACCCCTGCTGACTTCAGAATTTGAAAGAGTGTATTCCAGTCAACATTGTCAAAAGCTTTCTCCAAATTAACAAAAGCTAAAAATGTAGGTTTGCCTTTCCTAAATCTATCTTCTAAGATAAATCGTAAAGTAAGTATTGCCTCCCGTGTTCCTACATTCCTCCTGAATACAAACTGATCTTCCATGAGGTCAGCTTCTACCAGTTTTTCCATTCTCCTGTAGATAATTCGTGTTAAAATTTTGCAACGATGACATATCCCTCTGATGGTTCTTATCTGCGCCTGATTTCTTTCGAATGGGGATTATTACATTTTTCTTAAAGTCTGAGGGTATTTCGCCTGTCTCATACATTTTAGACACCAGGTGAAATAGTTTTGTCATGGCTGGCTCTCCCAGAGACTTTAGTAGCTCTGAGGGAATGTCATCACTTCTGGGGCCTTTTTCCGTCCTAGGTCTTTCAGGTCTCTGTCAAATTGATCTCTCAGTATAGTATCTCCTATTTCATCTTCATCTACTTCCTCTTCCCTTTCTACTACATTGGCTCTAAGTTCAATTCCTCTGTAGATCTCATCTATGTACTCTTTGCACCTTTCAGATTTCCCTTCTTTGCTGAGAACTGGTTTTCCATCTGAGTTCTTGATATTCATAGAGCTGTTTTTCTTGTCCCCAAATGTCTCTCTTTTTTCCTGTAGACAGTATCTACTTTTCCACTTCTTATGCATTCTACAGATTTGCATTCATATAGCACGGAAACTACACGTCGGATCAAAAAAAGATACAATAATAATTTGTTTCGGAGGGCGACATTCAATGATAACTACACTCGCTCCCTCCCACCCAACCCCGTGATGGCTGGTGGGGGAAACTTTGAAATCTTCAACGGGAACCTCTATATTTATTGTAGATTTGAATTCCCCTTGAAAAAATATGTAACTTTTGTTCGAAACATTATTTTAGTTTCATGATAGACGGCGTTGTAATCGGCAAAAATGAACATGAGTTGAACAGATTAGCATAGCTTTGACGAGGTTCTTCAACATTTATATGAGCCTCAAAGTAGGAGGAAATAATATGAACTGTCTCTGCAATCGTTAACAATTGCGTATAGAAGATGTGTACAGTTCGAAACTACAATGAACAGTCTCACCGCGCACTAAGAACTTGGTTGTTTATAGTCTGTGATTTATTCGTTTGTGGGAGGTGTCACATAATAGCATTATCAAAAGTATCAAACACAAAACTTTGATTATCCTAATCGGTTATTAGTCTAGTAACTGCGGTCTGGCTTTTCTACAAGTTGTTATTAATACTGAGAGAACTTCGTTTTGCTCTGAGAAATGTCTGTGGAGGACGCGGTCTTTCGTATTAGTGCGGCCTAATGTGTGGGCAAGGCTGTTGCACTGCACACTTGTCGGGCAGTGTGAGAGAGCGGGGCAGAGGGCGCCGTCTACGTACGTAGTGCGAGCGGCGGGCGCGGCGCGGCGCCACCGTCGGCGGACTACATTCCTCCGGCGGCGGAGGCAGACGGCTGCGGCCAGCCTGGCCGGCATTCCTGCGCGCCCGCCGCAGTCGGCCGAGCGCAGTGCTGCCGTGTGGTGTGCCGCGTCTATGTGTCCGGGAGCAGGGGCGGTGGGGACCCGACCTTTTCTTTTTTTATTATTATTTTTTTTTTTAACTGCTCCGTCGTGACTCTCGCCTCCGCTCCCGCAGCGGCTCCTATCCCGTAGCTCCACTTCCGACGCGGGTAGCCGAAAATGGCTCAGAACATTAATCAGGACGCGGATCAACATAAAAGCAACTTGGTGGTGCGGATAGACCAGGACTCGGACTCGGACCTGCAGGCGCTGTTCGACAGCGTGCTGCGGCCCGACAAGAAGCGGCCGCTGCAGGTGCCGCTGCGGATGCGCAAGCTGCCCGACTCGTTCTTCACGCCGCCGTCCACGGGCTCCAAGTCGCCGTCGGTGTCGTCCATCTCGCACAGCCGCGACAACTCTGCGGACTCGGCGTTCGGCACGGCGTCGGTGGCGGCGGGCCCCACGACGGGCGGCGGCGGCGGCGGGCTGCAGGTGAACCACCCGCGGGCGCACAGCTCGCCCGCGTCGCTGCAGCAGACGTACGCGTCCGCCCAGCAGCAGCAGCAGCAGCACCAGCACCTCAAGCAGCGCAGCTACGACATGACGCCCGTCGACGAGCTGGGCCCGCTGCCGCCCGGCTGGGAGCAGGCGCGCACCCCGGAGGGCCAGGTCTACTACCTCAAGTAAGTGACGCCCCGCGCCACGCACCGCCGAGCACCGCCACACCGCGCACCGGACAATCACTTCCTTCTTCACTTACTGCTCACGCTAATTCTTCTTTCTTAGCAGTAAATTCGAGACGAATCGTACGCTCCACTGCCTATTTCTATCCATCATTCACTGTTTTTAAATCGGAATAAAATCCTCTCGGAATTATTTAAATTTCGACGATATATGAGGAGCGTGGATTAAAAATATTGTTGGGAGGCGTGAAAAATCGTTAAAGAGATGACATGTAAACACTGTCACCGCCGGGCCCCTACTTAAAAACTACAGGGTGGGGGTGGCGAAAAATACCGTGTCCCTTCCCCCTCTGGTCATATTCTCATTTGTGGAGTAATACGCCTAAAACAGTGAGGCCTTTGTATTGAAAGGCGTAGGATACTATAGTTTCTCGATGGCATATTTTTCGGTATATTTCAAACTTGAAAACGTAGCATAAAGTGTCCTTATTTTTTTAAATTATTTTCGCAGCCGACACAAGTCACCGAACTTGAGTTCCAGTTAGTGTAAAAAAAAAAAAAAAAACAAAAAAACGGAAGTGATGCAGTAATTTTTCTTATGTCTGAGAGTGTTCCTCATCGTTTTCGAGTATTTCAAAATGTCTGAGAATTATATTAAACCGTCTTCCAAAGGCAAATGGAAGTATCTGTTAATGTCACTGTTCTCCATGTCTGCGAGGCGTTAGACTCCAACGTACCTGCCTGGAAATGTGAAAACGCCTCTTCTCCAACGATGTAATAGTCTTGTGTAGCAAGCTATCGTCGATTTTGAATCACCTTTACCCACAAAGTTCCTATAGAATTGTTGAGCCGGCTCAAGACACATCGTATTTGCGTTTGTCGCGCGGTATTTGCCTTGCCTGTGACGTCATCATACCAGCGCTGGTGCATGCTCTGTACGACCTTAGGTTCAAGTTATACAATGCTGTATCTTCCAAATGTGCTTATCTATAATACCGTCACTGTAAACAGTGTATCAACCACTGTTGTATGAGAAAAAAAAATGAAGCAATACAAATTATTCACCGGAATATACGCGAATATAGGAGGAGGCCTGCTGCGTGTCGAATCCAAATTCCAGTACTGCTTGTCCGCTGGGGACTGAGCCACTGTCCAAACTAGTTTATAAACATTGAGTTAAACAAAATAATTTAATGCCTTGTTTCTACAAAAGCCTTCTCAATTTTTCTCTCGCTTTCACGAATAAATTACGCTGCGGATCCGAACTGCACCCAGAGAAAAATTCTTTCCCCTCTTAATTGATTCTAGCTACTGGTTAAATTTAATTACACAATTAGAATTCATGGCAGGATAAAATCTTAAAATTCTTCACATTCTCATTCGTTTTATAGTGTCAGTTTGCCGTTGTCTCACTGGAGATACGCGGTGCTACGGTTGCTAATACAACAATTAAGTGACTTTCATCCATGAGGAATGTAGAACTCCATGACTACGTTCTAAAGGACGCTAAGGAATAATTTCCGCTAGCAGTCACATTTGCAAAAGTTTTATTTATCCCACGACTTCGTTGTGCCTGTCTATATCTTGAGGTGGTTATACATTCATTAACACGTCTCCAGGCTGGATTGCAGTAAGTTGTCCTTTGTTGGTATATAAATTTGTCAGTTTTTTACAAATATTTACTTTCCTACAGATTTTCTTACATGTAGTGTAGCATATCTACTTTCATGACAACACTCTTAGGTAAAATCCTCGCACTTCATACACAAAAGATGTTTACATCATCTGGTGTGTTTACATTGGAACACTCCAAAGGCAGGGGGTTAGTCGAACCACTTTCATGCTATCTGCAATTACGTTCTCGGTTAGCTCTTGGGAAGATAAAACACCTAAATGTCTCCGCTCGAGCTCTGATTCATTTTACTTTATTGTGGTGATTATTTAACCCTATGTTGGTGGGAGTCAACAATTTATTTACACAGGTGATCGAAATTTCGAAAGTAGATCTCAGCGCAAAGAGAAACGTCGTTGTAATGGTTATCGTTATCGCCCAAACACTGAGTGATTTCTGTGACAGTCCTCACTGTAACACGAAACGAGGTGCCCTTCCTCGTACCGTGTCGTCGCCCTATCAACACGCACTGTAATTTTGTCAGGCAGAGGCAGATAGCCAGGTGGCGGTACCCTGATGGCATTGCCCTTGTGCTCAAGGCCACGCCGTGGCAGACGCCCCTGCACAAATCTGCTCTCCATTGCCGTGTCCCAACACTTCGATTAATCTGACGGAGATTCTCCATCGAGACACAAAATATTATTTAAAAAAAAACCGGCTGGCCAGTACTTACCTACCTTGCTACCGCCGATAGTCATAGACGAAAACGGACACGAAAATAAACGTTACCCGCAACTCAGATTGTGATCTAAGGGTGTGGAAGCCAGAGATATTGCAATATCTGAGTTCCCCCTATTACCTATTACCAACCTCACGGCCTACGTTTTGGGTAACCTTTCCTTTGTCCTTTTTCTTCCCTCCTCTGCTACCTGACGAGGGAAAATATTTCCTACATCTGGTGTCCCCGTTTATTGTCGTCTCCATTTGCGTCTTTCTTGTGGGACTATCGGCGGTACAGAGCTAAGGTACGTACTGGCAAGGCACTCTCTCTGTTGAATAATACCCCAACACTTCATCCAACAAATGTTGTATACCCTGCGATGGCCTCGTTTTGGCTGTATTTGACTTTCAGGCTCTTTCTGTGAGGCCCTCAACTTCTTTCTTCGCAAATTTAGCAATTACTAAACTGAGCGCCGATCGTAAATTTTCTCAGTGTGTTTATTCATTGCTTGCAAGGTCATTATTATTCACTGGTGGCTTACTGTCAAGTTAATAAAGTGTGAATGTCAGCACTCGAGACTAGGGGTAACATAGTTTTAATTTTTGTTTAATATAATATTAAAAATTAAAATATTTTGATATTTGTCCCATTATGATATCAGAATCTTATCAGTTATCAGCGCTATTTCAAGATTTAAAAGCTACAGCAATGCGCAGACATCTCTTACCTTACCTTCACATCTTTCAGTTCCGTTAATATGAATTGTCATTCATCAACTGCGGTGTAGTGGCCGAACGTTCTAAAGTGCCTTTGCTGTGGAGATCGCCGTTGGAGGTGCGTAATTCACGAAAGAGAAAGAGCAATACTAACCGTCACTCTTACCTCCACAGTTTTCATTTAGGAGTCCCTGTATTCCTGTATATTACTCATTAGTGAATTTATCATTTTAAGACGCTTAGAAAATTTTTCTCTTGTTTTCAAAATGCAATATAGTCATTGAATCGTTAACCCTAGCACCATTAATGCAGCATTGATTTTTGCTTGATATGCCAGTAAGTTTTCCATGAGACCTCCACGCCTTCGTTCGTCAGGAATGATAACATTTTCCGCATGACGTAGTATCAAGTGCTTTTGTTTATGATCACGATTTCTGCTGCATTGCCATTTTTTAATAAAAATGAAATGAAGAACGCCACATTATGTTACTTAAGATTTAATAGTGTGTATACTGCACACGCACCGGGCGTAAAACTTAATAATGAGTATGAAATAAATTATGTAAACATGCTTGACATGAGTACGATGACCTCTTAAGACCTATAACTATACAAATTTGAATATGGCTGGTTAACAGCAGCCGTAATCAAATTATTTTTAACAATTTTATATAGCAGCCAACCGGTTTTAAGGTACTTGACCTAGGTTTCGTTGTCGCTAGGGACACTTCATCAGAATAAGAATCATGTGTTTCATGTAACTGTTGCTTTTTTTTCTGATGTTGTTCTTAGGGACAACGAAACCTAGGTCAAGTTCCTTAAAACTTCGCAACCGGTTGGCTGTTATATAAAATTGTTAAAAATACCTATAAATATGCATTGAGGGAATTTATAGTTAGGTGTTCCTAGAAATGGTACAAGAAGCAAATTACGATCGAAGCTTAAACACATTCAATAACGAAAGCGTCATTTGTGAAACGTGTCATAGTGAGGGATGGAAGTAAACAATGCAAGAACTGTGTCCCGCACCGGACGTCTGGCTCTCGCGGGCAGGTGCTGAGCTGCCGGGGCACGCCGCATGGCGCGTCTCGCGGTTTGTTTGGTCAGCACCTCGCCTCCTACCTTCCAAACTTCACAGGTTAGCAGGACTAGCGCTGCGGGAAGAAATTAAGGTGACTTGGCTTAGTCACAGCCTAGGGTATGTTTCCAGGCTGGAGTCATTTCTTCCAGGAGAGCTAGTCCTGCAAGGTTGGTAGGAGAACTTTTGTGAAGCTTGAAAGGTGGGGGCGCGGGGTCCTGGCGGGAGGAAGCTGCGAGGACGGGTCGTGGGGCGTGCCCGGAAAGCCCAGTCAGTGCAGACGTTGACCACCAGAGGAAGAGCTCATGGGTTCGATTCCCGGTCTGGCATGCGTTTTGAAACTGCCAGGGCGTTTCATATCGTCAAACACTCCGCTGCGTATCTTTAGACACGGTAAATTTCTCGCCAGCCTGTCTTGACGTTTCAGTTACACTAGATTCTTCATGCCCACAAAAGCGGCATATGTTGAGTACTTGTATAGAAAAATTGGAAGTTTCTCTCCAACCCTGATAATTATTTGGCCATTTTCCATTTTATATTCCTCCCTTCTTCCTGATATGTTGCCACTCTGTTTCAGAGAATGTAATTATGGGCCGATGCAGAAATTGTAGAGGCTGCGGGTGCGTCTTTTGTCTTACCCAGCAAGTTGGAGCCATCTCTGTGCAATTGCTTTCCATTAATTTCTACCATGGTCGCAGTTTATGGTTAGTGGGAGTTATTTAAAGCGCAGTCTCCGTTTCAGTCGACTACGCACATCCGGTCAGCCGACACACACACACACACACACACACACACACACACACACACACACACACACACAACCTTGTGCCATGCTATCTGTAACACTGGAAATGAGACATACGTCACATATACTTCAGTACATCTCATGAAAACAACTTTCCTGAATTTTTGTTTTCTTCGGTGGTTCAGGAATGTCTTCATTGCTCACTTCAGGATATAAAGAACTAATTGGCAGATACTTTGCTGAAGTGCCAAGTCTTTGCAGTGGTGATGATGCAGTTGGCGTTGCGGTCTGGTAGTCTGAGACCTTCCATTTTTCTCCATTTGAGATTTAACGAATTCAGTTATCGAACGGTGTACAAATGGAAATTGTAGTAGATTCATATTAACATGTGAAGGAATAGTGGGGGAAGCAGCTGAGGGGTCCGTGGAAAACGTTATGTAACAAGTGCCTACCCTCATTGTGGATAGTTGAAAAATTTTAGCAGCACTTGCGGTACTTTAAGAATTACTTCCGGATTCTTTACACAAATTATCGCTAGTCTTTCATCATTTTGCAAGTAAGTGTTGAAAGAAAATGCATCTCATTTACTTACTCGGTAGGGCAGGGTAGCAGCTGACATCGGACAGTACTCACAGGTAACTGAGTTTTTAGCAGTGCTCTAGACGCAGACACATGATGTACACGAAGACGGAGCGGAAAATAATCAAGAAGACCCAACAGCTGCGAAAACATTGCCAAAATCTGTATAGCAAGGCGTACCACTTATCAGCAGGAAATAAGAGAACAAGATACCTGCAAAACCCCAGCGCAACTATACTGCTAAACGGCCAAAATCTCTGGGTCTCCGGTGCGTGCTTCCAAAGGCAGCATTCTATTTTATGTATTTCATATTAATTCCGGCGGAATTCAAAATATCGTCATTCCACTAGACCACCTGGTCGCCTGACGAAGAATGACCGCTAGTCAGATCCAGGCACAGTGCATACAGTATGTGAGCATGCCGTATGTGTGCAGTATGGGGAAGGCCCCCTTGATCTGAGTTTGACCGCTGTAAGGTTGTGCTGGCCAGGAGGCTGGCACGAGCATTACGGACTGCACGACTTGTCAGGTGTTCCGCTCGTACCCATGGCTCTCTGCAGCCGACGATGCAGGTACTTGCCAACGTTAACACCACGAGATCAACTGCTAGCAATACGTGCTCGTGTCCATCGTCACTGCACGTTTGCGCAATACAAGAGCGCTATCATCATCACGTTGCAGAGTTTCCAGCCACAGGCTAGGTCTACTTGGAACGCAAGCCCCGACACTTGGTCTTCCCACCATCTCTGTTATCACTCTGGCCGAGTCCTCTCGGCTCCTTGACATATTCCTCCACTCATTTTAGCCATTTATCCCTTGATCTTCTTCTTGGTCGTTTCTTCTTCGTCTGTATTTTGTTTCCTCCCGGGGATCCTCTTCTTCTCAATTCTCTTTAAATAGCCATACCACTGCTATCTCTATCCTATCATGTAAGGTTTCTCTCTCACTATTTCCCTGATGTTCTCATGCTGTCTCTTCCTGTTACCCTTACTCTGCTTCGCAGATATTTCATTTCCCCTGCTTGTATTCTGCTCATCTGTCTTAGTTACTCAAGTTTCCGACACATAAGGCAATGCCTAGTAAAGCACTGTTGTGTTCAATCTTCGGATTGTGGACTATTTTTTTTACCGGGTCTCATAAATCCCGATACCTTCTTCATCCTGCCGATTGTTGAATACAAATGCATCGTTTTTCATGGGAACAATTCCTTGACACCTGTACTGCAGGGTTGAGGCAAGCAGGCGGCGGAAGAGTGGGGAGGATTCGTGTCGAAGCAGCACATCGATTGGGATTCCACGTGGATTTATCTGTGTTCGTGCTATCCATTTCTATCTTGGTGTACTGTATCCAAACGAGGTAATTATAGGACAAATACATGACTTTGATTATTTTTACTAGAACCTTGAAAATAAGTTGACAATGGGCACAAATACGAAAGTGAAGAAATGGGCGACATTTGGGATTCGTGGTTGCAATATATCCGACGCAGAGGTGTGACGTTTAACAGCGGCGGTGGTGCGGTGGTGCTCGCAGCACGGCTGACTCGCTCGCCAAGGAGGCCAGCGGCAGCGGCAGCAGCGGCTGCGTGTCACGGTCCCGCTGCCAGCGCCGTGCCTGGCGGCGACAGCTGACTGCCGCGCAGACACTCGCCGTGCGGTATTTCATTTCAGTTGCTAGCACCACCCCTACCACAGTGTTTACGTATCAGCAAAATAATGCTTGCCCGCACACGGCGAGGGTTTGCCAAACTATTAGTAATCTTAGTATACTCGGTATGTATTTGGAAATAGATTCCCTCGATAAGCCATTTCGTAAACTTCTTTTAAAAGTCTAAAAGGTGACGATTTTTCTACAAATAACATTTACAAACAAAAAAGGAAAAATAACTAGAAAATCCCAAGAGCGATCATGGCTTAGTGATAGACGTATCTGCTCCAACAGGTGCAAAATGTGGCACGTCAATGAGCAATATAAACTTGTTCGGGAGTGCTAACAACCGTTGCTTTCAATATTGTAGGCCACTGTCTTGAAAGCTCGGAATAAGACGAACATTGGCAAGAGCAAAAGCCGCGGTGCAGTAGCCGAGCGGTCTAAAGCGTCTCGCTGCGGAGCGCGCGGTTGCTCGCCGTGGAGGTTCGAGTCCTCCCTGGGGCATGTGTGTGTGTGTGTGTGTGTGTGTGTGTGTGTGTGTGTGTGTGTGTGTGTGTGTGTTGTCCTTAGGTTAGTTTACCTAGGTTTAAGTAGTTTGTAAGCTACGGACTGATGACCACGCAGTTTGGTCCGATAGATTTACAAACATTTGAACAAACAACAAACAAGAGCAAAACACGCGTAATGGTATACATTCTAATTAAAACGGGCTAAGCAGAGAGAATTAGATTATGAATCGGGACAATAAATGGGGACAACTTTGTTACTTGAACAGCAAAATAATTTACGATGGACGAAATAAGAAGATATAAAATGTAAATTACTATGGGAAGAAAAGCACTTCTGAAAAACAAACTTGTTTACATCGAATGTTAATCTAAGTGTTAAGAAGCATTAGCTGAAGAAATTTGCCTGCAATGTAGCCTTGTTCGTGAGTGAAACTGGATGACAAGGAGTTCAGACAGAAAAATGATAGAAGCTTTTAAAATTACAAAATAAAATGAACTAGTGAAACACACACACAAAATTATTTTCAATTCAGTATGTTTATGATCTACCAAGAGCCGACGGAAGAATCATTCAAAGTTGTTTTGAAATTTGTTAGTAGAAGAGAATACTGTAGTTTAGATGGGCAGATCACTTAACTAAAGAGCAGGCGGTGAATATAATTAGGAAGAGGAAATTTCTGGCATTCTTGACTAAAGGCGCCAGTTCTCTCCCCGCCTGGGAACGTTTAGTGGTGTGGATAGCGCGGGAGCCTGACACCGCACACAAGACTCTGCAGCATCCGCCAGGAGAGCATCCGACATCTCAACAGCGCCAAGCCCAAAAACTGCTTGCCGGCCAGCAACCGGACCAACGCATTACTGTCGTGTGCTCAGTTCGTAAAGTTCTTCTTGGATAAATCGTCAGTTTTTTTTATTTACTTTTTAAACATTTGTTTGTGCATGTATACCACAATCACTGGCTTCCGTCGTATTCCTATAATTGCTTCGTGATCAGTTTTTTCCTGTTATTTCAACATTCACCAGTGTTCAATATAGTGCAATTAATATTCAAACCCATTCTTTCCTTCTTTCTGAATAATGGAATTTCTCTCATTCCCGAACGTTTCATCCTAATCCGGTTTTCCTAGATCGGCAATTACTAGCTGCCCACCTCCCTTTCTAATTCCGGGTGCGGATCTGCGGGTGCAGATCAGATCTTTGCTTCACTCCTCATGGGATAGCAGTTGGAATGCTACGGGCACTTCCAATAAACTCCGCACCATCAAAGATACGACTGCAGCTCGGAGTTCAGCTTTAGGCCCTTCCCGGAGAGAATCGACTGTCCTCTGTCGCCTCCGTATTGGACACTGCAGGCTGACCCATGGATTTCTTTTACGCAATGACAATCCAACACATTATGATTGTGGAGCCGTACAATCCGTGTCTCATATTCTGGTTGAATGTCCTCTCCATTCGACACTTCGTGGCGACTATGGCCTACCGCCTTCGTTGCCTCTAGTTTTGGCGGATGACCCACCTAATATTGATCGCGTCCTTGCCTTCCTCCGTGAAAGTAGATTTTATTGTCAGCTATAGGACTCTCTTGGTCGGGGTGAGTGGGTTTGTGGTTCTTGGCTGTTTGTGGGGTTTAGAGCCTTCTCCTCCCCCCCCCCCCCGTCCCCCACTCTTTTTAACATCGTTTTATTTCTCCCTACTCTGAAGCTGTGATCTGTTGACCACTGTGCCGTTAGTAACTTGTGGTTTAGAAGGTTGTCGTCGCTTCCGGAGCTATGGGAGCGGACACTGTAGCTTTCGCTACCCTAAGTTGGTTTTAGTCTTGTTGGTGAGATGATTTTAATTCCTAGTGCAATGGTCTTTTAGCTTTCCCACATTTTCCGTTGTGTTCGGTGGCATGTACAATTCGAAGTTAAAGGGACTGATGACCTCGTTGTTTGGTCCCTCATGTCCATCAACACACACACAGACACACACACACACACACAAATCCGAATCCGGTTTTCCTCGTACGGTACCAAACGTAAGTGTAGTGAAAAAGAACTCTCAACGCGCTATCAGGCAACTGCTTCGAATGTCTGTTCAACAGCCTGCTAGCGACGCATTTCAGACCTGCTCGAAAGAGACGGGTAAAAAAGCCTGGTTATCCTGCTAAGTGACCTCTTAGTTGAAGGATAAACCAGAAAATTCACAAACAAGTTAAACGTAGATTAACTCTATGGCGAAAAAATGAATTGACAGGTGTCACTTTTTGCCGTGTTGGTATAGGTTTCTTAATCTCCTTCGCCCAAACTTTGCCACTGTGTAAGGAGTGTCTTTTCACACAACTGAATTATTACACTTTGAAGATAAAATATCCCAAGCTTTCAAATGAAGCTATCGGATTTCTCGACAACTGAACGCTTACCACCGTTTCAACTCATATATGCCAGCGAAAAATCTACAATTCAGTTGACAGTTGTGGACGAATGGAACGCAATTCTCCAACATATCTTGAAATCGAAGGGTCTCGGGTTAGAAAGCCGGTCAGTTCTCAGATTTTTTCCGTCTGCGCTTTAACCCATCCTTCACTTGTTAACAATGTAAGGAGCTGCCAGAAACGACACGCGGTTCGGATTCCACGTTAAGCTGTAGGTCCCGTTTCCCCCGTTGGATAACTGGGGTAGGCTTGGGACACGCAAGTCGCCGAAATGGCGTCCAATTGTAAGACATCCACCAGGCCACTGAGCCACACGAGATAATAAAAAGTAATTATCATCTTATTAAATCCATTAATTTTTTTTATTATTTTTTGGGCTTTCTTCAATCAAATGTAGAGAATTAGCCATTTAAATATCGTCAGGCGTCATGTCACGCTTGGCTACCGCAAAGTTCACAGCTTAGTGATACTGAATCAAGTCCTCGTGGCACTAATTTCTTTAGTCAGCCGGTGGCAACACTCTGTGTATTGAAATATAACGGACATTGAAAACCAGCAGCGACTGCCCTTGGTGTGGCGCGCTGCCGCGGCAGCAGCGGTCCTCACACGGACGGGCGGCCCGCCACACCTCGTGGACAGCGCTCCTCATCTCCGTTCTCCAGTGGCAGTTGTTGTCAAAACCGACGAGCATGTCACAGCTTCCTCGCCAAAGTTGACGCGCGTAAAATATCTGCCGTTGTCGATCGTCAATGCAGGAGAAAATTGTGAAGATGATCATCAGCAAATGCTACACAGTTACAGCACTTCTGTACCTTCTTCTTAGTATCTTCAAGCAGATTTGCATTCCAGATTATTACTATTTTCTCCAGAACGCAGTTGAAAACGTGTGGAATGGTATAGACAACTTCACCCTGAAATGAAAGTTAACACGACGACTACTCTTATGTATTCGATATGACGGTATCAAAATTTCAGATGCTCAACATGTCAAGTACCAATATAATGTCGGAGGATGAGGAAGTACTAATTGGTCACTCTCGGGCGTCTTGGCCCAATGACTGAAGGGAGTAGCAAGTAACCCTACCGTTACAAGTCGGGCGGACTCTGCAGGAGCAAGAGCTTTTTTTTGTCAGGTATTCGGAGCAACCGAAGTAAGCAATCTCAGCTGGCGGACAGAACTTGCATAGTTGGTCAAACATATTTCATGTAACTGAGATTGGATTGGTTCCCCACTGTTTGAAACTCTAATGAAGACGCTTGATGCCTCAGAAGGAATTTTACAAATAAATTCCTTTATTTAGTCAAGAATGCCAGAAATTTCCTCTCTTCCTAATTATATTCACCGCCTCCTCTTTAGTTAAGCGATCTACCCACCTAAACTACAGTATTCTTCCGTCGGCTCTTGCTAGATCACAAACATACTGAATTGAAAATAACACTTTTGTGTGTGTTTCACTAGTTCATTTTATTTTGTAATTTTAAAAGCTTCTATCATTTTTCTGTTTGAACTCCTTGTCATCCAGTTTCACTCCCGAACAAGGCTACACTGCAGGCAAACTTCTTCTGCAAATGCTTCTTAACACTTACATTAACATTCGATGTAAACAAGTTAGTTTTTCAGAAGTGCTTTTCTTCCCACAGTGATTTACATTTTATATCTTCTAATTCCGACCATCGTAAATTATTTTGCTATTCAAGTAACAAAGTTGTCCCCATTTATTGTCCCGATTCATAATCTAATTCTCTCTGCTTAGCCCGATTTAATTCGAATGTATACCATTACGCGTGTTTTACTCTTGTCAATGTTCGTCTTATTCTGAGCTTTCAAGACAGTGGCATACAATATTGAAAGCAACGGTTGTTAGCACTCTGGAACCAGTTTATATAGCTCATTGACGTGCCACATTTTGCCCCTGTTGGAGCAGATACGTCTATCACTAAGCCATGATCGCTCTCGGGAGTTAACATTTTCTAGTTCATCACTCTTTCTGTAACACCACAAAAAGAACTTTATTGAACTAGTGATCTTTCTGGTTCACTTAGGAACATGAATTAAAAAAAAAAGTCTGATGAAATGATCTGACATAAACTGCAAGAAATGAAAATGTGTGCAAAGCGCTATGGTGCTATGAAACTATAGAATATTGAATTGTACCCTGGCCGGCCGCAGTGGCCGAGCGGTCTGCGGCGCGGCAGTAAGCCTGCACGGCCGCTACGGTCGGGGGTTCGAATCCCCCCTCGGGCATGAATGTTTGTGTCGTCTTTAGTATAAGGTAGTTCATAAGTTTAGGGACTAATGACACCGCAGTTAAGTCCCTTCAGCTTAACAAGCATTTGAACATTTGAATTGTACCCTGTTCAGAACTAATTCTTTTCTGCGCAACGAACGCCCTTTTTATTTTCATTTCTCAAAAGTTAACACTGCTGAAATATCCTTCTCTATCAGCAACTTGAACAATACGCAGATACGCGTTTCTTCGTACACTTCTCAAAATACTATTTGACCGCGATAACTTGACGATTCTCGCGGTGGCTGCTGGGAGCTGCTGGCGGCCTGTCTTGCACGAACGGACGGCAGCATCCGCTGCTTGCTGCAATGCTGGAACCGTTATCGTAACAAAGTGTACAGTAATTCTCAGTGAGCTCAATATTTTTGAGCTCACTGGTAATTCTTCGCGTCAAGGAGCATTGTAAAGTTGGCAGCGTATGTAAATAATGTCTTTCAACTGATGCCAATTTTCTCCGATTTTGGGAGCACCTTGTTGGTGCTATTAACTTTCTCGAAAGGCAACCATGAACAAAAAGTCGACGGCTCCATTGTGCTCCGCTTTTCCGCAGTTGGCTCGGCTGACGAAGGAAAATAATAATCATGCGATTCTTCCTGCCTGTTCTCACCAATAACGTCAAAATGTCGAAAAACCGTAATATAGTGCCACGAAAATCAGTTGAGCATTTTGGCGGGTGCACGCACTCACCGAACGGAGGCACCAACTAAATGGCCCATATTCATTTCACTTTTCGCAAAAATTCCTTTGTGCCTTTCTGAAAAATTATTCTCGAAATGTCCCACGATATGGGACAAATCCCACGGGTTGCAAAACTGCAGAAGTATCGTGCCTCATCGCCAACAGTACGCTCCGCGGGACGACCAGTGGGGACAACGATGATATTCTTACAATGTTAGAGTATCGTTGGCGTATACTGCCAAGCTTAATTTACTGTGTGTGGCACCCTGCTACAGAATGGTTACGCCGTGTTTGTGCGTCCAGTGTGGGCGCAGGTGAGCGGCTGGAGCGGCGGCTGCAGGTGCGGCTGGCACACCTGTTGCTGCTGCTGCGCCTCTGCCCCCAGCGCGTCGCTCACACAGCCCTCGCCTTTCAGCAGGCTGCATGTTATCCTGCGCTCGACCCCCCTACTTGTCCTTTACAATAAACCTGTCCCACAACACGTGCGTCACGTCCCCGCACATGTGCACGAAATGTGTTGAAATGGGAACAGTCCCGAACATGATACGGTACAAGCAGCACGGGTAAAATGAGACACGTGACTGTGGCATACGAGTGCCGCAACTGTCGCCACGAACAATGGAATCAAACGCCAATGGAGGACTGGGGGAGGGGGGCGACTCTACTCGGGCCTCTCGTCTTGGGGGGCCGCCAAATCTAAAAAATTACCTTTTTATAGCGATATATGTATTCCCAAGTGGACGGGG
This sequence comes from Locusta migratoria, assembly GCA_026315105.1. NCBI lineage: Eukaryota > Metazoa > Arthropoda > Insecta > Orthoptera > Acrididae > Locusta > Locusta migratoria. The sequence continues at coordinate 654,766,407 of CM048744.1, forward strand.
GGAGGGGGAAATCTTTTGTTTTACCGCCGCCCCGGGCCTCCGACAGCCTCAGTCCGCCACTTCAGAGGCAACATGCCCTCAGAACCTGTTGTGCATTTGCAGTACTGTCTACAATCGCAGCGCAGACAGTGTGTAACCTGAAAAGCGCTGTCTCTTTTGTGGTTGTGGTATTGCAGTCTTCAGTTCGAGCCGCGGCGGATTAGCCGTGCATACTGGAGAGCCGCGGTGGAGTAGCCGAGCGGTCTAAAGCGTCTCGCTGCGGAGCGCGCGGTTGCTCGCCGTGGAGGTTCGAGTCCTCCCTGGGGCGTGTGTGTGTGTGTGTGTGTGTGTGTGTGTGTGTGTGTGTGTGTGTGTGTGTTTGTCCTTAGGTTAGTTTACCTAGGCTTAAGTAGTTTGTAAGCTACGGACTGATGACCATGCAGTTTGGTCCGATAGATTTACAAACATCTGAACATTTGAACGCGCACTAATACGGTGCGCACAGACGTTCCACGTCGGTGGTTAGAGTCCTCCCTCAGGCATGCATGAGCGCGCGCGCGCGCGCCTGTGTGTGTGTGTGTGTGTGTGTGTGTGTGTGTGTGTTGTTCTTAGGATAAGATAGTTTGTAAGTTTACAAACATCCGAATATTTGTTTGTCCTTCGCCCAAGATAGTAGTTCCAATGTTCTAATGTTTGTAGAGCTTATGGGACTTAACTACGGGGTCATCAGTCCCTAAACTTACAAATTACTTATGAACTAGCTAATATTAAGGACGGCACAAATATCCATGCCCGAGGGGAGATTCGAACCCCCGACCGTAGTGACCGTGCAGACCATGACTGGAGCGCCTTAGTCCTCTCGGTCACCGCGGTCGGCAAAGATAGTAGTAACTAATAAGGAATACCCAAATTCGCCCAGCGCTGGCAGAGAATAACACTTGTCTCTCCATTAGTCTGTTTATTTATAAATAATGTGTACCATAAACATTTTTTCTTTTTTCCGATGTCAAGTGAGCGTGTGCTGGAATAGGAATAAATTCGTAGAACTAGAACTGGTAACACGTAAGGCCCTGGTGTGGAGATGAATATTGACAAGTTTGGAAAATTGCCCATTACTTGTTTGCAGACACTAGCCACAATACAGCTAAGGGAACTGTTTTCCTTATTAAATATACGTTGGGGTGATAACACAGACGTCACGTTGGTGGGACGCTCGACGCATTGTGTGGCTTAGTGACAGTGCGGTCATGCACTGGGTTTCACAAACACTGTTTCAGATGGTCTCACATAAGAACCAAGTATTCGAATTTGGCCTGACACTTTTAGCACAGGATTTTCAAAAATCATGACAAGTCTGTATCAAGAGGAGGAAAAGCCGGACAGTTAGAGAACTGGCACAGGTACAGTAAAAGTTACTGTCAATGGATGAAATCATCGCAACCTCCTAAGAGTTGGTCATTGATCTGTAACCGAAATGTTGTGGAATCATTTCTTTTGATAATGGTGGCTTAGTTTACCGGAAGTAATTGAGAAATTTCATTTTTTGTGACTTTGCAACTGTAAAATTCCTTTGTATATGGAACTCTGTAAAAACTTCAAAAAAATGGATCCCATCGCACCTTTTTCTTACATTGCCTTTCCTTGTTTAAAAAGAAAAGTAAGAGATGTCTTTTGCGTAATGATTGTAGCCTAATATAAAGAGAGATGCCTAGATCCCAATATTTATTTTTTATGGAAGACAACCGGTTTCAACACTCAAGGGTGTCATCTGATTTACAATTTTATGTGAGACTATCCACCAGCACGTTTTCAAAATATGTGGAGCGTTTTAATAAGTAGTTAAATGCCAATTGTAGGAGAGACCAAAAGATGAAGCCATTGCATAAAAAAGAAGAAATATTGCGATCTCGGCATCTCTCCTTATCTCCCTCTATGTATAAATAATCTCGTGTCACGGTGTTTGTGTTCGTACACCTCCAAAACGGCTCGACCGATTTTTATGAAATATTTTTAGTATGAGGTAGGTATGAGAACAGATCGTAAAATATATTTCGTACCGCTAGGTGATTAGGTTGTCCTTGTCCAGAATTTCTTTTAGTGTGTCCTGTTCGTATTGCATGCAAATCTATTGTTTTGTTCCGCTCTTCATGAAGTTTTGCACATTTAACCTTCAAATTGAGGAGGAGGAGGACACTGTGGGTGTAAGGGCTCACTATAACACACAGTTCAGGAGATGTGGCGTCATGAACAATGAAATGTGTGATGAACCGCCCAATCACGCAAAAAGTTTGTTTAAAATGCTTACAAATCTACAGTTGTGAAACGACTCTGACGAAATTTTGCACACTTCTTATACAATACGGGAGGAAGGTCACTGTCTACATATGTACGATCCCTAGCGTAGAGCGCTTTACAACAGACTTGGACACCTACCTACTGCTTTACTCCGATCTTCACGAGATTTTTGCACACCTGATCTTTAAAACAAGAGCGCCGTCACTGTCAGACTTCGCGAAGTGTATGGCGGAGGGTACTTTATACAGACATCGAAGCCAATCTACGATTTTATTCCGATTTTGATGTAATTTTGCACCTTGTTGCTTCGAAACTGGGGAAACATCGCTACATACACAAAATTTCTTAAGTTGCATGGCCGACGATACCTTCCAATAATTTTCCATATCGTTTCACCTATTGCAGATATATGTAAATTTCCGTAGAGAGAAAAGAGATGAAGTAAAAGGCGGTGGAGTAGATAAACAGACAGGAGAAAAGTAGTCATGGACTGACAGAAGATGGCAGAGGGAGTGGATTAACAGTAGATGAATACATAAATACCCGGGAAACGCGGGGTTTTCTTCTAGTTTTACAGTAATAAGATCGCTCTCTACTACGTAATGACTGTTTCTAATTGCCCGAGATTTTTGCATTGCGATATACGGCATCCGTAAGCGGGCAGGCAGTGGCAGTGTAAAGTAGGTGTCGTGTGGCGAGGCAGAGGAGTGTTTACCTGTTGTGGGCGCTGCCTTGGAGCAGCGCTGCTGGCTGGCTGCTGGCGCTGTTGCCACGTCGCCGCGTCTCCGCAGGCGCCGCCGCCGCCGCCTTCCGCCTCGCGCAGCCAGAGGGTAGCAGGCGGCAGCGCTCACACCGACCGTCCAACTGCCCAGGCCCCTGCTAAAACTTCGCTGTACTAATGCTATTTGTAGTGGTGTACTTCTTACCCCAACAAACGTCGCCATTTCCGATGCGGGCTGTCTTGCGTTCCTCAACAATACAGCGGAGGAGTACCTGCTGATTGCCGAGAGGCCAGACAAACGTATGGCTCCTAAAGTCAAGCAGCAGTATCCGTAGGGAAAAGAGTGCGTACACAGTTCCTTCTGCTGGGGGAAGGGGGTTTCAGTCCTCAAGTCCTAGAGATGAGTACATAAAATATCTGCAGCTGAACTGCCAAGCTGTTTCAACGTAAAAGAAAATTGATCAAAAGAAGGCTAAGAAACCACACTTCGAAGCCAAGATCACTATATTGGTTGTTTATATAGGACAACTGGTTTAGGCAAGCAAATTTGTCGCCATCTGATCCCATTTTTTCTCACATTCACAAAAGAAGGCAGAGTGCCCGCACGTGATACTTTCATGTCTGCATCCATACTCCGCAACCCACCTCAAGGTGTGCGGGGAGCGTACTTTGCGTACCATTGTTACCGCTACCTACCATTCCAGTCGCGTGTGGTTCGCGAAGGGAAAAAACGATTGTTCATAAGCCTCCATGTGGGTTCTGATCTCTTTAATTTTTATCCTTGTGGCCGTTTCGCGAGATATACGTAGAAGGAAAACACACATTGGTTGACTCTTACCAAGACGTGTACTGTCTGAACTTTGACAGAAGCCCGTACTGCGATTCAGAGAACCTCTCTTGAAGCGGCTGCCACTGCAGTGTCCTAACGCTGTTCAAATGTTTAAGCTTAAGAGGCTTAACTGCGGGGTCATCAGCCCCTAAACTTACAAACTACCTATGAACCACCTTACACTAAGGACGACACAAACATCCGTGCCCTTGGGGAGGATTCGAACCCCCGTCGGGCAACGGCCTCGCGCATCGTAGCATAGCGCCTCAATGCGCTCGGTCGCTCCGCCGCGGCTCCTAACGCTGTCCGTTGCAACTTGGCGCTGACTAAATCAGCCCGTACGAAGCGCGCTACTCGTTCTGTGTACTGTATCAACCCTACGTGGTGGGATTCCAAGTCAACACCAATACTTAAGCCCTAGCCGAATCTCCTGAAGATCTGTCTGGCAACTCTGCACGGCCACTACGGTTGGGGGTTCGAATCCCACCTCGGGCATGGATATTTGTGCCGTCCTTCGTTGTAGGTAGTTCATAAGTAGTTTGTAAGTTTAGGGACTGATGACCCCGTAGTTAAGTCCGTTAAGCTTAACAAACATTTGTCTGGCAACTCCCTTACTCATGATTATTTATGGCTCTTCCATTTAAAATCATCCCGTCTGGCTATTCCGAAAGTTTTTCTGAAGTTACTGCTTCCACATTTGTCCTTCTGTTGCGCCCTTACACGATACAGGCCTTCACACTTAGGTGGGGGCTCAGCTGCCGCTCCCTGCACCAGCGCCAACACGTTGCACATCATCCTGCACTTCGCTGTCCCTTTCCACAGTTGAGATTTCTCCGCAAGAAGGCCCGCCGAACTTCCCATGTTGTTTACGAGGTCATTTATAAAAAGGGAGGAACGGCCCTTGTTTATCTCAATAAAAATTGTTATTGTTATTCTTCTTTTACTTCTCGGTGGCGCATTTAAGTAATTTACAACGATACGAATGTCAGGAGCTACTGGATACTTGTCTTCCTATACCTAGACATTGCATATTGGTGTGTTAGTATGGGACGTGAAGAGCCCTCCACCGCCTCCGTATCTGCTGTCATCAGTTAGCACCCAGTTCCACCATCCCAACTTAAGCAACAGCCGAATTTGGGTCTTGGAGTGTATTCCTCCATTATTTTCCCAGTGTGTGCGAACGTAAACTTGTTATTCAAATAAAAATTCCCGCAATGGATTTAATATTAGTCTAATCATACAAAATCATGGTTTTCGTGTGCACTGATCACATTCAGTCCCTACTCTCTCCCTTATTGTACTATTACTAGCACGCGCCACGGCTTTGTTTGCGTGGGGAGCAATCAGTCAGTGATGCTCATTAGTCCCAACCCGGAAACCCAAACAGCCCCTTTTCTGCATAAGGTGTATCACGGTAAACAAAAAACATGTGATGCAACAGAAAAGAGGTATAACTTTATTTTCGACAGCGGCAGCAAGCTGTGTTGACGTTGGCAACTACCGTGGAATACTCTTAGAAAGCCCAGTAACATAGTACGAGGAGAATAATCTTTTGTGTTGACCATGAAATAAATAACAAATGATGTTTGTGGGCCATGGTTATCTTGTGCTGTGATTGTCATGTACTTCACTTCTGTGAAATGTTTGTTGTTGTATGTACAAGAACCATCACTAAACAGTGTTGGAGGCAGCAATTAAATACCCAATATTATTCTCTTTTTTAAAAAAAATCCTTTTGTCCCCTCCTGAAAAAGCTTTGTCAAAATGTCCCGCTTCTGCTGGATGGACGATTGAAAGGAGAAGACTGTTGATAGTGGCGCTATGGTTGGTTCTTTCTCCGCTAGAGTGCTGCTGTTGTTAAGTCCCCGACGTAAACTTTTACGCACACATTAGACTATATTAGTATGTACATATGAAAAAACACCTGAGGATTGTATAAGCTTGGTATTCACTGTGTTGAATCATACTTCGCATAACATAGCAACCAATAAAAGCATTTTGCTTTGGAATAGGGTGTATAAAATTCAGTGAGCGAATAAACAGTTTTCTAAAGAGTAATTATTGTTGCAGATTTCGCATTGTATTCTTCAAACCAATAAATAACTTGATTCGACTGACAGGACTACCTGCTGGGTTAATCTTCAGAATTCATCAACTTTACTCCAAGCGTCTTGGAGTCGATAGGACACACACACACACACACACAGTGAGAGAGAGAGAGAGAGAGAGAGAGAGAGAGAGAGAGAGAGAGAACAAACCACATAATAAGTAACACTTTGCCTTGTCAAACCGCTTAAACCATCAGATTGTACTTCAGAGGTCAGAATTGCCCTCACAGTTTGCAGTAATCAGTTGCAAAAGAACTTACACAGCATCAGAATTGGTAATTGAGAGATCTGATAGTGTATAAATGTTCAGTGTTTTTTCGTTCATATATTGCAGACAGTTAACATAGTGAACATTGAAGATCGCAGATATTTCACATCTATTGTACAAACAGTTCAGTACGCCCTGTTTCTAGAGAACTCAATAGAGAAAAGCTGATGTTCAAAATTAGATGCGTTTCACTGTGATCAAACACATTGCAAACATGTAATTATGGTAATTTTTGACTAGTATTCATAAACAGTCACACATAACATAGAACATAAAATTTTTTCCCGAGATAATGCATCTTTGTATTAATTTGCAAAGTTTGCAATTGTTTGCCATATGGAAGCACAATTAAACCTAAATTTTCTTGATTACATGATTACGCGATTGAATTGTGCTAGAATTTTACAACACCATAGTCGGAGGTTGCATACTACTGGTAATTTTTTCTCCTCTTTTCAAGGTGAAGTCGATTATCGGTTTACACAGGCATGGAGGCTGCTTAGTGTAGGAAGCCTGTCTCCCGAGACTGACATGTCATCCATGTGCCTTCCGTGCTGGTAGAAACTAGGCAACAGTGTTAACGGGTATTGAGTAATGGCCCGCTAGTTCGTCGACGATCGCCCGGATCACAAACATGTCTGAGTTCAGGTAGGGCGCCGAATTCGGGAATACCCCGAGCTCGTGAAAGTGGCAACTGACAGCAGATAACACGCTGGCCCATAGGGGCTGTAGCTTTGCTGCCTGTGTACGTCGGCCCGTCCCACCGACTGCCTGCACCACCAGGTACACACGGTATTTCTAAATGACACTGACCAACTTCGTGGGGTGGTACAGGATGGCTTGAGGAACAAAATGAGGTAGGGAACCAGTGTCCGGAAAGGACACCCACCGGCGCTACCGACCGTGAAAACTGTAGGTGGTGGCGCATGCGGCTAGGACACACCTCGGGCGGCGAACGCGTCGTTCTCTGCACACAGACCCTGGGCACGTCTGTAATATGTGGTTTTTGATAGTCGGGGTTTGCGAGTGGTTGCAGCGACCGCCGCAGGAGAAGATGGAGCTAGCAGCTGTATGGGCAGGCCCTGTTTCCTGCGAAAGCAATGCTCTTACCGTGGTGGCTGATGGGGCGTACTTAGACTTCTCCCCATGGTTTATTGCCTCTCAAAACCTCCAACGCAATCTCCGATGCTGCACGCTATAGCATAGTATAACGAATGTAACTGACAGAGAATGACAGAGGTACTATTCTCTTTCTCTTTTCTTTTACGTCATCGTGGGCAGTTTGTTAATCAAGCCATCTGCTACCACCCCACGACGTTTGTCGTTATCATTTAGAAACACCCTGTATATTGCTCATTTTATAAACTGGATTATTAATGAAATGACCACAATTCGTCTTACTAGTAGCACACCAACATTTTTAAAATGTGGAACGAGGGCCCCGAACATGCCCCCTTTAATGCTGTAATTTTCGACACTGCAAAAAAAAAAATAAAAAAAAATATATATATATATATATATATATATATATATATATATATATATATATATATATATATATAATTTGACTTGTTGTCAGGGAGGCGGTTTAAATATTTTGATTAAGCAGAAAAGGTCTATAGTCTTGACCGCAAAATTTATTGACAATGAAGACCGGTTTCAACTCAGTTGAGTCATCCTCGGATCAGTTTTCTTCTTTGTCAATAGTTGTATCTGCCATCAAACAGTGTAACTTTCCAATCATCAAATAATAATTTATGGAAGCCGAAAAAAATGCAGTATAACATTTGAAGAACATCAGATTGGTTGTTGCACAAATACTAGTTGCTTAAAATATTTTTGAAGAATCGTAACTAAAATTAAGCATTGCTGGTTAAAATTCACTGACAGTGTCTTGTACATCAACCACATGGTATTTAAAATTACGTTTCTGATTTAGCTCCATGAACTAAGATAAGCGAGTCATTTTAACCAGCAATGCTTAATTTTAGTTACTATTCTTCAAAAATATTTTAACCAACTAGTATCATATATATGCAACAATCAAACTGATGTTCTTCAAATCTTATACTGCATTTTTTTTCGGCTTCCATAAATTATTATTTGATGATTGGAAAGTTACACTGTCTGATGACAGATAAAACTATAGACAAGCAAGAAAACTGATCCGAGGATGACTCGGAAATGAGTTGAAACCGGTCATCATTGTCAATAAATTTGGCGATCAAGACTATAGACATTGTCTAATTAATTAAAAAATATTCAGATGCTTGTAAATCTATGGAACTTAAACTACTCAGGTCGTCAGTCCCTAGGCTTACAAACTACTTAAACACACATACCTATATCCGAGGGAGGACTCGAATCTCCGACGGACAGGAACCGAGCTCTCTGCAGCAGAGCGTCTTAGAGCGCTCGGCAATTCCACCGTGGCGAAACTGCATCATCAAAATCTGTACCTACTGCTACGTTACTTTCTATTCACAAATTGCCAAATTACATTATAGCCTGACCCTTTTATTGTGACAGCAAATGACGATACTCATAAATAATTCAATTTACTAATGTACAAATGAGTAGATATTCTATTTCATTTGCTGTAGGCTCTTCTTATGGTAGAAGAAACTCTCTCCGGGTCATGCATGATAACTGAAAAACACTCGCCCCAGATACACAACAGCGACAGCGTAATTTACATTCTTACTCCAGATGTCAGGGACTGTAGAGGGGACAATGCTGCGAACACGTCTCTTTCTGATCAATTCGTGCAAGAATGGCACTTCAGATGCTTCCGTAGTTGCTGCATCTAATTTACATCCACACATCGCAAGTAACCTCGCGGTCAAAATGTTTGTAAAATCTGTGAGACCTAACTACAGTGGTATTCGGTCCCCCTAAACTAACAAATGACTTTACATTCCCGTGCGACTTTCTATTTTATATATTATGGAAGTAACCTTTCGATTGAATGTTATTGTGTAATTACGTAAAAAAAGGATATTTCTGTGTGTACGCAGTACGTTAAGCTCTAGAACTCCCGGCATGTCTCTACAATTTTGCAGCGTTGCGACTTTTCGCTGTACTACTGATTGAAGTTCCGACATTACCTACGATGTCATTTATATATATTGTAAAATGAACGATTCCATAACACTGCCTCGGGCACGCCAGGAATGACTTTTCATCCGAATTCTCCTCCCTCTTGACGACATGCTACTTTCTGTAACTAGAACCGTCTCGGTCTAATTGCACAGTCTGATCTTCCGTACGCGCATATTCTCGTATTCTGTTCATTAGGCGACGGTGCGGAAACGCATCGACTGCCTTACAGAAGTCCAGAAACACGGCATCTACGTAGGAGCCCGTACCTACTGCCGTCTGTATCTCGTCTGCGAATAGTGCGTGCCGGATTGACTAAGTTTCTTTCGGGCACCGCTTCGTACAGAGATTTCTGATCTGCTAAAACAACACATCACAAAACAATACTACAAAATTGTACAACTGACAGACGTCAGTGATTCGATGTATAGTGTTGCGCTGCTAACCGACGACTTTTCTTGGAAAACGGAAATGTCCTTCGGTTTCTTGGTTCCTCTAGACACCTAGTCTACGATGCTACTACTGTGTAAAATGGAATTGCTGTCGCTCGAGGTCCAGCGGCCTTTCGTCTGTTCAGAGTTCTCGGTTGCTTATCTGTCCCTCTGACATTTAAAAATCTGTTGTTTTGTTGTCCATGGCGATTTAGTGCAGTTATGCTCTGTGGAACAGGTTTGGAAGAAATGTTTGGGCCTTTTGTTTCGACTCCATTTTGAGCACAGTGAGTCTATACATACGGTTTCGATCCTTTCACTAAAAAAATGTTTGTTAATCGGATCAAATTGCGTGGTCATCAGTCCGTAGCTTACAAACTACTTAAACCTAGGTAAACAAACCTAAGGACCACACACACACACACACACACACACACACACATGCCCCAGGGAGGACTCGAACCTCCACGGCGAGCAACAGCGCGCTCCGCAGCGAGACTCTTTAGACGGCTCGGCTACTCCACCGCGGCGATCCTTTCACTGATTTAATGTAAGGCCAAAACTTCTTATGACTTAATGCCACGTCCGTACGAAGAAATTTACTTGTCTGTTATTGCATTTAAGGATTCTTCCTGCAGCAGTCGACCTATCACGTTGGCGGCGCAGTTTGGTGAACATGCCACAATGTAGGTGAACGGCTGAACGCGAAATGCTTCCGCCGTTGTGAGAGGTGACGGGGAAAGCGCCGGCCAGCCTCTTCTGTGCTCAGCGCTACACTTGCAGCCACAGCGCTACACTTTCAGATTCGACGAGCCCAGTTCAGTAAGCACTGCTTACTTAAACATTTGTTTCAAGGTCGTGTCCTAGACTCTATCACCGTTTAATAATAAGATGGTATTTTGTTTCAAAAGTCGCCTCAACTTTTCCAATCGTCTCTCTAGCATAACAGATGAACTGAAGAATGATGGCGGAACGTGCATATATACATGGGCGCGGATTGCAATGTTGCCAGTTTCAAAGTAAAGATCCGGTGCGTGCAAACTTGCCTTACGGTTGAAGAAAGCGTGTATCCTGCACACTGTCTGTTTGCTTACGTACCAATTTTCGCATACCAGTACCATAAACTACGACAACACTTAACAAACTGTATAAAAATTCGCTGCAATCGCCTTTAGATTGCAATGAATACATTTGCGGCAGAGCGCTCACAACTGAGGAACGCTCGGTGGCTGCCAGTGATGGAGCTGCTGAGTGACCTCACACTCAGCCGCCGTCCTTGCAGCCGCCCCAAACAGACGCGCGAGCTTCGCGTTTCCTTCTTAATTTCGTGTTACCATCCTACGAAACTATAACTACAACTGCAGCTCTGCTTACAGCAGTGACATATTCTCGATTGGCCGTAGCGTTTGTTGCCTGTGGAAGGGCAGAGCCCAAGTGTACTCCCAGCTGCTAAGCACAGATTGCAAACTTATTGTAAAACATCATAATTATGCCTCCTGACGACAGAATTTTCAAACAAAAGACTGAAATGCGGACAGTCTCTTCATTAGACCGATAGTCCTGCAGGTCATCTCATTAGACTTCCTGCTCAGTTTTAAGCACCGTTTCCAGAAGCGTGAAATTGGACTGTGAGGTATCACAAAGTGCCTGCTTTTAGCGCCTAAACAGTTCGAGATACTGCCACGCTTCGCGTCCTACAGGGCAGTACTGCAGAATAATTAACCTGCTCCCCTACATCTACATAATTACTCTGCAAGTCACATTGAACTACGTGGTAGACGATTCATCGAACCGCTTTCATTATTTCTCTACAGCTCCGTCCCCTAACAGTACGCGGGAAAAAGGAACATCTAACGCTTTCTCCTTTTCAACCGATTTATTGTGATGACCATGTCTCCCTATGTAGATGGGTGCTAAGCGATTTCGCATTCGGAAGAGAAAGTTGATGGAAGAAATTGCGTAAACAAACAACTCTTTTTTAACGATTTTCATTCCACTTCGTGTATCATTTTCGTGACACTCTCCCCCCTATACCGCGATAATACAAAACGAGCTTCCCATCTCAGAACTTTCTCTTGACGGGATCTACAGTTCAGCGTCGCTTCTTGGTACAGTGCTTTTCACATCAGCAACATTGCCAGAGGTGAAAGAAGTGAAACTAGATAGATGAATATCGTATGAATGCGCGGGAACGACTCCGCGACCTTTTGGATTCTCTCAAAGAACGGCATAACAGTGTAAGTTTTACAAAATCTCATTTTATGATGTGTAGGTGTTCGCAGGTTACTCTCCCGGTAAAGTTGTTTCTAATACATTTCCAACATTAATGGTCATTTTTTTATTATAAAAAACAGCCAAGATCGCTTACAAGTTTTATTTAGATGACCTGTTTCGGCAGATTAAACTGTCATATTCGGATCTTTCATTTCATTCACCTCACCACAAAAAAGGAAAAAAATTTAAATATACTTATTCACCAAAATTATTGTTGGCTTGTCATAATACAAATGAAATATCGAAAGCCTCAATCTTCTATGTGCATAGCTACATGTGGTCCGGAGTATATCACATTAAAGCACGAGGCTTTCGATATTTTATTTTTATTATAACAAGTTAACAATAATGTTGGTGAATAATTATTGTTTAAAAGTGTTTTTTGTGATGTGAACAAGAGATCTGAATATGGCAGTTTAATATGAATGAATATTATAAGCGTTTCCATTATAAAATGATTGAACCGATCACCCCTCCAAAATACGAGGGACTTTTATTATTATTGGCAGATATCCAGTAGAATGTACCTGTTAAGACTCTGCATTCTCAGATTGTTAATGTCTACAACTGCTTGCTGCACATTTACAGTCACTAAACAGCACACCGCCTAACCTGTAATACAAATTAAAGCACTATTAAACCTCTGTGCTGTGGACCACTCGCGTGTTAATTATACACACACACGTTGTATTTTGAATTCTCCAAGGTCTATAGTGTTCTTGACATCTTGTAGCGTTGCTCCATAAGCTTATTTTGATTCGTTGGCTATTCCCAATCTACACTCCTGGCCATTAGAATTGCTATACCACGAAGATGACGTGCTACAGAAACGAAATTAAACCGGCAAGAAGTTGATGCTGTGATATGCAAATGATCAGCTCTTCAGAGCATTCACACAAGGTTGGCGCCGGTGACGACACCTACAACGTCCTGACATGAGGAATGTTTCCATCCGATTTCTCATACACAAACAACAGTTGACCGGCGTTGCCTGGTGAAACGTTGTTTTGGCGCCTCGTGTTAGGAGGAGAAATGCGTACCATCACGTTTCCGACTTTGATAAAGGTCGGATTGTAGACTATCGCTATTGCGGTTTATCGTTTCGGAACATTGTTGTTCGCGTTTGTCGCAATCCGATGACTGTTAGCAGAATATGGAATCGCTGGGTTCAGGAGGGCAATACGAAACGCCGTGCTTGATCCCAACGGCCTCGTATCACTAGCAGTCGAGGTGACAGGCATCTTATCCGCATGGCTGTAACGGATCTTGCAGCCACGTCACGATCGCTGAGGGAACAGATGGAGACTTTTCCAAGACAACAATCATTTGCACGAACAATTCGACGACGTTTGCAACAACATGGACTATCAGCTCGGAGACTATGACTGCTGTTACCCTTGACACTCGGATCACTTCGAAACGACTGGTACATTTGTCTTGCATCTTTCGGAATCAGTGGCAGAAGAGATTTCAAGTCTGTCAGTTTTTCTTTAGAAATCGGTTTACCCCTGGCCACAGTGGTATTAACGAGAGGAGGAGGAGGTCGCCCTCTTCTTTCCTTTTTCTTAATGTATATTTCAGCTGCAGTCTCCTGGTCAAAGTCCTTGTAATAAAAATACTTAAAGGTTTGTACTTTCTCATTCCAATTTCTCCAGTCTTCTGGTAATTTGCGGCTTTCTGTGTCAAATTTGCGGTTTGTTTTTCCAGCATTTGCGATCGAACGAAGTCTTTTTTCGACTCTGTGAACGACCAAAATGTCATCGACGGTGTACAACCGTTGTTGTAGCTTCAGTGCACACTCTCTCCAAATTCACTATCATTGGGCAAAAAGCTGAGCCCTGGGAGAACATAACGCGAAGTAATCTTTTCCAACGTAGGATCATTTTCCAAAACAGTTTTAAGGAACAACACTATTTTCATGTTACGATTTTGGCCTCCACACGAGTGACCAAAGAATAAGTTCTTTTGCAGTGACATTTTGCTCGATATGTTTCTTGGGGCAGCTGCCAACCTCCTGAGCTCGATGGCCAGTTTCACCGTCAACCCAGACGTAGCAGTGGACTTGCCATGTTTGACACTGTGCATACCTAAATTATACATGCACAGGTGCCTTTTGTAATACATTATGATGCTAGGAATCTTAGAGGAAACGTATTCTGTAAATCAAAACACAAGGTTTCGATATGAGGAGTACTCTTGGCTACAAGCAGGTCTTTCTTCCTCGTATCTTGTGCCTTTTTCCATGTGACAATTTTTCTCTTTAACGTTTGCAGCTCCACATTGTCACAATGTTTTATTTCTATTTAGAATCTGTCACACATAGTACAGTAGTTTCCTGCCTTGCAATAACTGATCTCTATCTGATTCAGGAATGTTATTTTGTACATCGCTAGAACATACATTCTTCTGTGAGCTGTCTTCACTACCGTTTATTGGCCTCTCGCCATTGTATACCCGGGCTACTTCCAGGTCTGCAGTTCTCGCCTTCATTACAAGTTACAGACCAATCATCGATTTGCTCACCCACTACTGCATTTAATGTTACATCATTGTTACGGTTATTTGCATTCAGTGAAGAATCCCTGATTGGAATGTCCGTGATGGAAGATGCATATTCACCCTAATAATAATAATAATAATAATAATAATAATAAAAGAAAACAGAATGCGTAAAGTTTACGACGTTGTGTTTAGGTCCTTATGATGTAGTTTTGAAGTTAACACCGAAAGATAACTTACGATTTCCAACCTTTAAAGCTCTAGATCCATTAGACATACTTTGAGTAATACGTTGTGTACTTGATTTGAACGCGTCAATAATCGCACCTGTTAACCACAAACTTCGCGACATTACAACACAAAACCTAGTATTACGATCGTAAACACTACACAGTTCACAGAGCAAGGTAACAAGGTGTTTTTCTAGATCAGTACACACACAACTACAGTTTGGTTTGTGGCATATGGACTTGTGAAGCAAAATTGAAAATCAACGATAGGCGAAGTGGTAGTTAGTGTTTTTTAATATCTCATGGCAACCGTTGCTACGACAAAAATGGTGATTTTCATCCACATAAATTGATGTTTCTCAATAGAATTTTCTCAAATCAGAAGATTCCAATAAGTGGCGCTTCTTGGTCTAGTGACGCATAACACCGTCCACTTTTTTTTTCTTCGAATTCGTGATTTCCCCACTGTCGTCCCACTAGACCTGTTAGCTCCTAGCGACATAAGCCAGGTGTTCGCTCATCAGACCAGTGGCCAGTGTTTGTGAGTCGGAGCGGGCGCTAGTGTGTTTCGCGGCGAGTATGTTGGCAGGCTTGCGGCGTGGCCAAGGCCGCAGCCGCAGCCTCTCGGGCCACAGGTGCGCCTGAATCACCTGCAGGCCTGCCAACTGGAGCCGTGCCGGCCGACGGCCCGTCTCGTATAACGGGCCGCCAGCGCTACGCCGTGGGTGGCGAGTGGGAGCGCGTCTTCTCGCCAGTGCCCGCTACAGTAAGCACAAGCAACACAGCGCTGATTCACCGCTACCAGGAAACGACGCAGCGACACTTTCGTCTTACCGCCCGATCATCACCAAACTCATTTCTACTAAACTCTAATTCTGTGTACCGAGAGTTTTTGCACGTCCATCTAACGTTTGCACTATAGCAGGCCTAAATTACGGACAACATTTATTTTGGTATTATATTGGGGTCAAGGTAGAGGAAAAAATAATAAAAATGTATTTTAAGCTATAATATTTCTAGACTACTTTTTTAACGGACCGCGTGGAATGGCCGCGTGATCTGAGTCAAGATACGGATTGGACGGCGTTCCCGATGGAGGTTAAAGTCCTCCCTGGGACACGTACGCGCGAGCTCGCTTGTGTGTGTGTGTGTGTGTGTGTGTGTGTGTGTGTTCTTACTGAAGTTAAAATTGTTTCTAAGTCTAGGGACTGATGACCATAGTGGTTTGGACCAATAGGTTTAAAAACATTTGATTATCTTCTAACAGACGCACAGTTTCTCATTGTTAGACTCATTACGTCTCGGTACGTGTAATCTTGTAATGAATAAGTGCAACGACTTGTGAATTTACTACATTCTATACGGTACCATGACCATATATATACTAAGCACAATATCTTAGAGTACCAGTATTGTCGCGCTCGTACTGCCAAATGATACGAGAATTCGTACTCTCCTGGTAGTAACCGATATGGTGGTAAAGTAACGGATTTCAGTGTTCTTAACTCTGCGGAAATGTTTTTTCTGAATACATGCCTGCCTTCCTGGTAATACTAAAACGGACGAAAGTCGCGAGTAGATGGATTTAGTGAATGTTTTAGAAATACCTGTCTGTCGTAATGCCACCGAAACGGTGTTGTTTTTGATCTTACTTAAAACTTGACAAGCTACCTTATTCCTACCTGTACAATGTAGTTTTCCAGTTATTTGCTGGTAGTCGGAAAAACTAACGGCTTATATCTTGGTAGTGGTGTCCTTTGCCATCGGTTTTGCTTCAGTTTAGAGAACCAAGAATTCACGTTACGTCCCAGTAAACGACTGATACGAAGAATTGATAGTTTGAGAGATCGAGAAGAAGTTACTGGGAAATGAAACTCGAAAGATGTTATTACGAAATATTATTAACGGGAATAAGAATATTAATATTCTATTTTTGAATTTACTACATAGTGAGAGATGGAACTGCGGCAACAGCGCACTAGGTTGTAAAAAAATTGTCTGTCACGAGTAACCACCAAAGATAAGTAACATCGTGGCAAACCAAAAACAGCTTCATTTAATACTGTACAAAAAGTCTGTATAAACCGTTCGTTGTCTATTTTCCTAATGAGGTAAGCAGAGATTAGCAGTGTTAGATTTGTTACTATACTAATAGTTAAGAGAGTCGAATATTAGAGAACATAATAGAACCTATGTACGTATGTACCTATGAAGGTATCAACCGTTTGTGCGCTCCAGTTACTCGGAAGTTTTATTCTGAGATATATTCTGTGAATATATGACATCAACTGCGATTGGGCAAAGCTGAAAATGTGTCCAGCCGGGATTCGAACCCGGGTCTCCTGCTTTCTAGGTAGTTGCGCTGACCCCTACAGCACTGGGGTCACAGTGATCACCTCACCTGCAAGGACTACCTAAGCACGCCTCCCGTCAGATACAAATTCCCAGCTTCACCCTGCCCACTCGTAGTTATGAAACTAATTCCCGTAAGAGTAAGGGCTTCAAACTTGCCCACCCCTCCCCACTGACGATGGGATCATTGCCCGTCACCGGCTGGGTACACATTTTCAGCTTTGCCCAATCGCAGTTGATGTCATATATTCTGTGAATATTAAAGAATAACAACTGCAGGATCAAAAGCGACAGTCATATATTCTGTGAATACTAAAGAATAACAACTGCAGGATCATAAGTGACAGACGCCACATGTATATATCTGAGATATACGTCAATTAGCCGATTGCTACAAAAACAAAATCGCGCTGGCGTGTTTTACGACCTACTTTAGGTTTTCTTGGAGTTTTGTTTTGCAAAAATTTCGGACAAAAATAATAAAATATGAATAATATAAAATTAAATATAGAATTATGGGTCATATAGGATTACGGCTCTGCTATTGCGATATTATCTATGCACTCAGCACGTAATATTCTCTCTGACCGAAGTTTAACAAACATTGAAAATTATTTTATATTTGAGTTTAGCTCTGTCAAACATACTCTTACCTCTTTAAAGTATTATTTTAAGCTCTCTCCCATATTTTCATTACCTTTTTCCGTTAAAATATCACGAGTGCTACCGTGATAGTTTGTCCTCTTTTTCAAGTTTACTTTCTTTGCTTGTACTGGTTTGATTAAAATCAAGTGACACTGTCAAATCGCCATTATTTTTGCGAATATCTCTGATATGGTGCGAGTTATGTAAAAAATATACGAGAGCAAAGTTGCAAAGATTTTTCTCCACTACAAATACTTTCATACAATTTTCGTCGCAGATGGACGGTTAAGCCGTTATTGTCATTTAAATTTCGAGCTGTCAATGGCCGATTGCAAAGGCCCATTTTTAGTGTTTGTACAGAAAACTACAGTGGGCCGAAAAGTCTGACACGACTCTTGAAATCTTGACGAGGTATTCTGCGAATTGTGGCAAGTGGCAGCCCTGTCGAATGTGAGGTTGGGCTGCAGGTTCCCGGTACTGTGGTGACGGTGGGACATACTGGAAGCAGAGGGTAGGGGTTGTCGCGGACCCGTTACGCAAGAGGTTGTGAAACTTGCGCGTGTTGTTGGCGCTGCGCGCGCGGCGCCGGCTGCGGCCGCTGCCAGCAACACTTTTATCGCGGCTGACTCAGCCGCCAGCATTTATAGACGGACAATGCACGCCTAGCCGCAGGTAGCGCCGCCCGCTACACCGCACCTGCGCCCGCGGCTGACGTTTGAGCGTCGCAAACCACCATCATTACGACAGTTCGCTCTTTCTTCGTGCCTCACTCAAACCGCTCTCGCATCAGAATAACAAGCCGACTGGTAGGCAGGGAAGGGGGCAAAGTTGGCTGCTCGCAGTCAGAACCTCTATATCCAATTGGTCGCTATAAACAACAGCTCTGTAATTCACAAGTGAACTCCTTCTTATATTTTTCCTTAATCCTACAAGTATCAACTGTATCTTGAGGAATCGTAATAGTAGTGTGAAATGTTTAGTAAGTTAAGGGACATGTGTGCAGACGTCATCAGTCCCTGCCGGCGGCCGAGGGGACTGAGGCGCTGCAGTAGCGGTCCTCACGGCCACTGCGGTCGGGGATTCGAGTCCCCCCTCGGGCATGGATGTTTGTGCCGTTCTTAGTGTTAGCTAGTACGTAGGTAGTTTGTAAATTTAGGGACTGATGACCCCGTAGTTGGGTCCCATAAGCTATACAAACATTTGAACATCAGTCCCTAGGCTTACAAACTACTGAAGCTAATTTATTCAAAGAAACACACACACGCATGACCATTCCCCGCGGCAATATCTTGTCACTTTGCTGCTTATTTGACAATATTCGGAATATTAATAATAAAAGATACACAACATAATCGAATTATAATAGTGGCTGTAATTATCGTCTGCAGTGCTACGCGACAACGGCGATCAAAATGGAAGGCGCGATAACCATCTCTACCTTTGGTTGGTTGGTTCTGTTGTTGGTGTTATTGTTGTTCTGGTACCCCTTCGGTCGATCATGTCGTTACTCCTATCTGGGTATAAGTTGAGCAACTCCAGATCGGCATTGCTGTCTAATGTTAAATAAAAAAAATTAATTAAAAATGTTTGTTCGTATTTTATTCGCTGCCGTATCGTTTATCACATGGCGATAGAAATTTTCTCGACATACTGCTTGCACTTTCGTGAAGGTTATATCCATGATTATATCACTGTACGATGCGCAGTTAATTTTTTTTTATTTTTTTTTTTTATGAATGAGATTTAAATTGATTACTTCTTTGCTACTAAAAATATTTTACAAACAATATCAGTTGCGCCAATGAATGTACCTACAAAATTATTTCATTGTACGACTTGTAGTTTAGGTGATACGACGTCATAAACAGCGAGACACCTGAGGAAACTGTCACATCGCGTTTGTTCGTGTTGTATTTGCTGCCTCGCTGTTCATCTGATTACGATAAAACTTTGCACGCTTGATCTTCGAAACAAGTGGTAAGTCACTGTCTCCGTGAAATATTGTATGGTGCAAGGTAAAAGTACTTGAGGTTCGAACAAAACGTAGTTTTGATCTTGAAGAAATTATGCACACTTAACCTTGGAAAAAGCAGCACTGTCACCGTCTATTTAGCCGCGGCTGATTAGCCTTGCGCACTGGGCGCCGTGCCGTGCTGTGGTGCGCGGGTGTTTGTGTTGTCATTAGGTTAGTTTACATTAGCTTAAGTAGTTCGTAAGCTACGGACTGATAACCGAGCAGTTGCGCCCGATAGACTTACAAACATTTGAACCGTCCTTTTAAGATTTCATACGCTGTGTCGTGGGAGGGTAACAGCCAATAAAAGTACACACCACCTCGCTAATCACCAAGAATGTTAAGTTATATAATTTTCATCAGATGGAGGAGAGAGGACGTGGAGAAGTTGGACAGGCAAACGAGTTTATTGGCAGAGAAGGGGAAATATGAGGAGATGAACAGAGAGAAAGAAAGAAAAGGTGAACAGAGAGGGGGCAGAAAAAAGAAGGAAACGGACAGAGAGAAGAAAAGAGGTGAAAAGGGAAGGAGAGATGGACTAATTGAAGACTGGAATAAATAAGTAACGGGGTGATGCTGGGTTTTCAGCTGGTACAAAAGTTGAGAATCTTGATATGACATCAGGCGATGAAATGGGCGGAGCAGCAGATGGTTCTACAAGCATTTCTCTGTAGCGGCAGTGGGTGCACGTTTGCCACGGCTGCGTACCTCACACACATGGCGTGCACAGTCGCTGACTTCATCCCACACACTAGACACGCTCGTATTTGTAGAAGACGAATGACAATCTTTGTTGCAGATCATGGTCAGTGCTTAAAGTGTACATTAAAACATACAAAAGTTTCGGATCTTCGTGTTCATCACTAACAGCACTTATTCACAGGAAGAGTCAATACTTTTTTATGTTTCAATCTGCATTTTAAGTATTGATGATGGCCACACAGTCACCGAAAGCTAGGTCTGCCTCAAAAAGGACTGTTTGGCATTCATCTTCTACGTAATACATGCTATGTAAAACAGTCGCTGAGGACAAAGTTTTCAACGGGGAACTGAACCTGATGAGCTGATGTTTAAGAAGGGGTGCGAGTCATACTACAGCCTTATAACAAACGGTTTGGAAGACTTGAATCATAGGATGAAGCATAACTACACGAGGTAGAGTATATGAAGCAGAATAAATTACTGCACAGGAAACGAGAGACACGTCACCTTTTGAAGACAGTCGGAGGCAACTCTGAAGAAAATGAATAAATCTGTACAGTTAAAAAAATTGTTTTTCGCCGTTATATTAGAGTTTAATAAAGGCACATTTAATATCGATGTACACTGCTTGACAATTGCTAAGAGTTAGACATGGTTACGTAGGACGGCATGAAACACAGTACATACGTAATGCAGGCGGAGTAAAATGTTTTTAGATTTCACAACATGAAAAAAGCAGAGCAGCAGATATCAATAAAGCTGTTAGATACAGGTAATGCAGCAAACGTAATGGGCGATATTGAGCTTTTTCTCTTTATTTTTCTTTCTTTCATATTTTTATTTTATTCTTCAGGAATGTGGCGTCTTCGGGCACAAATGAACATTTTGCACCTGTTACCTGTAATGAATATTAAACCATTTTGACTTCGTTGTATATTGACCCACTCTGCTCTGAAAGCAGTTTAAAGTTCTCGCACCGTTGGGGAAGCTAATGTTTGTCTAGAAGCACGTCTGCCTACATCCTACGCATTCTGCATAGAAATTACTCCTGGGAAGTAGCAGGCCCTCATTCTGGTTCCTGAGTTTGACACCACGGCCGTCCTGTCCTACCGCCCCCTAAATAGAGGGACGTCGTCCTGAATATTCTTGCAGTACTGCTTTGATGTGGTGGTTCCTCGAGCAACTGTATGCAGCTGCGTTTGGCCATTGTGCATAATGTCTACCCATAAGATAACTCCTAGTCTATGTTGGTGACATTCGCCAAAGATTCTGTTCTCTCCACACCAACTGATGGCCAGAAGTACTTTCCGCGACGAAGCGGATTTTTAGAAAATTACTCAGCAACACTGTTTCGTGGACCCCCACTAGCTACTGTCTCTCAACGACGGGGTGACTCAAGTGTCCCGCATTTCTGGCGCTTGTGAGCATCGCAAAGCAGCCAGAGTTAATTGGCGCGACATTGTCCTGGCAGACAGCGTTAGGTGCGTGTGCTTTGCGTCAGAGGCTACGTACCGACCCTCTTGCCGTGAGCCGATCCGCCTGCTTTCCACAGCATAGCAGTTTGCCATTCTGATCCTTGATGACTCTTTGAGCCCAGGACTGCAGCCGCCCACCTGCCGGCCTCGTCAAGCACGGCACAGCACCAGCTGCCTGCTGAACGCAGAGCACTCGTGTCCGTGCAGTTGGCACGTCCCACCCTCAGCTTCAATGTTCTGCTTGCACTGGTCGCTTGTTCCGCCCCCGCTTGGTCATTCCACCGCGGCTTGTGCAATGTCTTCTTCTGTTTCAGTGATGCATGTTGTCTTGTTCTTGCTAGTTTTTGCTATTGTTCGCCCGTTGTTGCTCATTCTGCTCAGTCTCTTTCCTGATTCCTTGACCAAAAAAAAAAAAACTGGTTTGAATATTTTCCTTAGTTTCCTGTCGTTCTTTTCCAAATCCCTTATTTTGGTACTACCACCGTAGTTCCTGCTGTGTGTTCGTGGCTTTTATCACATTGTACACACAATAACACAATGTCCTTTTCAATGAGGCAGTATGCTAACTCAACGTCATGTCATCTGGACAGCAATTTTCAGGAGTAATTCTGTGCGTGTCACCACTTTTCATGTTGACGGTGGGAGACCCGATTACTTGTCCTCGCAGTCGGCTGCACAAGTGGAGCGGCGCGTTGTAGCGACAACTGTGCGAGCCGCCGCCCTCGGGGGTGGGAAAGCAAGTGCGCGCGGCGCGCCCTGCCCTGGCTGCCCCGCCCCCTCGCGAGGGTCGCCGGCCATTGGCGGAGGTGAGCAGCCCGGCCAAGGCCACGCCCTCCGCGCCGCGCCGCACAGCGCCACGTGGCCTTGGCTGGTATGCACGCCCGCCATTCTCCGCGACACCGACACTCTTCTGCATAACAACGTCCACACACTCAACATTTCCTGTTTATCTCGCCCTCTCATTAAGTCATTCCGATCCGATACAATATCCACTCTGCCATCTACGACTAAGAATACGTTTGGTTTCTTTTCATATATATATTAAAACGTTACCTATAGTACAAACGTAATACTATAGGTGAGTTAAATTTTACTTACCTCAGGTGATAATGTTGGCAATCATGTGACGTTGCCATTAGCCTAGGGCGTGACAACGCAAATGTTTTGTCACGATATCTCCGTTTTACAAGGGTAATCACATTTACTGAGCGGAAGAGGGTACATACAAAAATCCGTCAATCATAGAGCAAGATTTTCTAACGTGTGGTTGATCTTGCGAACACAATCACGCGAGACCGCCGGGATGCTAGATAAAATTTTACCTTATAGGTGACATTAAATTTGAATATCATATTTCGTTAGTTAAGTCTTACCGATTAGTCACGTTAAAGCCACGTAGTAAACGTCGACATCCTTTACGCGGGAAGAAAAAAAGCATTTGTGTACAATTATATGCTATAGTAAGCTTAAAATTAGTTGACTCATGACGATTGTCTAGCCATGGGTCACGTGACGGCGTTGCCCTCGTAGCAGTAACAGCGAGCCGGGTTTTCCCACCCTCGCTTCCATCGGTGCCCCTGTTGCCACCTCGTGGCTAACCAATAGCGCGTACTATCGGTGTTTCTATATCCCCAGAGAAACTTCTATGTTCAGTATTGTCGTGTCTCTACAGCCAAAGAATGTTCCCCTTGCGGCAAACCGTATACGTAGGCGTCGCGTTACCGCCTAGGCAGGCCACCACGAGCCCCTCCACTCGCTCCGCACCGAACAGTCAGAAAAGTTTTCAAATGTTTACAAACCTATTGGAGCAGACTGAAGTTACTAAATACTTACTTACACTAAGGACAAAGCACTCGCTAGCGCGCGCGCGCGGGCGCGCGCGCGCGCACACACACACACACACACACACACACACACACACACACACACACACACACACCATATGCCCGAGGGAGGACTACCTTTCTGTGGCAGCAACTGCCCAATCCGTAGCATGATGCCTTATACCACGCTGCTACTCCTGCTCGACCCGAAATTGTAAAAAAATAGTCGCTCTATGAATAAGCAGTTCATAGAATTGCTGACGGTCTTTGTGAGTTTTTACGACTTTAGGTGGTGAATTGCTGCGTGTCCGAAACAACAGACGCCGCAGTTTGAGATATGATGCATACTTCAGTTCAAATGTTGAAATGTATGTAATGCTATGGAACCAAACTAAATTGGTCATCAGTTCCTAGTCTTACAAACTAATTAAACCAAGTTGAACTAACCTAAGAACAACCACACACATCCATGCCCGAGAGAGGATTCCAACCTGTGACGCGGGAGGCAGCGCGATCCGTAACGTGGCGCTCCAGACCGCTCGGCTACTCCCGCGCGGCCCCACTTCAGTGCGGATGCACTCGAGGAAGGACTGGATGCGGGCCGGCTGCGAACCACGAATTGCAGTAATCCAAGTAGGACATACCAGACCTCGGGTCGGGCTGGCTGCGTGCTTTGGTGGTTATTTCACGTGCGTTGAGCCCGTGTGCCCGTGTTGGCGCAGACTAGCGCAACTGCCTGGTATGCAGGAGGTTACGGGTTTGAATCCCAGGCCCAGCACAAATTGCGATATGTTCATGTTGTATGATCTTAACATCTAGCAGCTGACAATCTTAAAACCACTACTTTTCGATTCATAATTCAAACTTAAATTGCTTTCAGTCGGAAGAATATCTATGATGAGAATGCGCTGTGTCCTGTCTTCATTTCGATTCTTGGGAAATATGTTGTTGAATGTGGCAAAGTCGTCATTACCGTCTTCTGTGGTGTTTTTCTGGCCTGATAGGAGGCGGAATGTAACTCGACATAGATAACCAGTATCCAAAGGTCGCGGGTTCGATCCCCGCCAAGTCCTAGGATTTTTATCTGTCACTTTCCACTTCTTTCACCTCTGTCAGTGTTGCTCATGTGAAAAATACCGAGTAGCACCGTGGTTCCGGAACCCACGTTAAACTATAGGTCCCCCTATAACTGGCTGGGTAAGTCAGTTCGAAGGTCGGAGGAAGGCAACGGCATACCACCTCCAAACAGGACCATGCCTAGTAAAGCACTGTGGTGTTCAAACCAATCCTAGGATTGACTGCTTTACATTTTTGTGGGGGTACATCTTATTTAGAACGTAAACAGTGGGAATAGATTGGTTAACCTTGTACATATATATTTTGCACGCATGGCATATTAAAGCCAGTGACAAGAAATGGACAAAGGGTGGTTTTCAGGATCCGCGAGGTACAAACGTCGGAGCTGTTAAGAAGAGTTTATAGAGTGCGGCGAGTGAAGTGTGGCAGGAGCGGCGGCGGCCGCGGCGGCTGGGGTAGTGCCAGGCGGCCTCGCGCTGGCCGCGCGGCCTCGCCGGCGCGGCGGACGCCCAGTTTGCAAAGCGCACTTCCGCCTGCCGCCTGCCTGCTGCCACACGGCTCTGCTTCGCGCTTCGGCGCGGCACGGCGCGTCTAACTTACAGCTGACACCGAGGCCGAGGGGACGGCGCCACAAGGTTCTCCTTAAGGTTCGGCGGGTCGTCCCGTATGTTACAAGCTGCGCTGGCGAGCGCGAGGTGCCCGCGCATACGTATTGAGTGGCTTGTCGACAAGCGCCTCAAGTGCAAGGCACTACACTGAAGTTGTGGTACACGCTGCGACCCAGCTGACAGGGTCAGTGCCAGAATTCGTGTCACTGCAAAATGGAACACAAAATAGAGCAACGCGCTAATATAGAGTTTTGTCTCAAATTAGGCAAAACGGCAACGGAAGTGGTGAAGCAGTGAGTAAAAAGGGTCTGAATTGTTTGAGCCGCGGTGGACTAGCCGAGCGGTCTAAAGCACCTCGCTGCGGAGCGCGTGATTGCTCGCCGTGGACGTTCGAGTCCTCCCTGGTGTGTGTGTGTGTGTGTGTGTGTGTGTGTGTGTGTGTGTGTCCGTAGGTTAGTTTCCTAGGTTTAAGTAGCTTTGTAAGCTACGGACTGATAACCACGCAGTTTGATCCGATAGATTTACAGACATTTGAACATTTGAATAGTTTGAGACGGAAAGGAAGGTGTCGAGGATGAACCACGGTCGGGTCGACGTCCACAATCACACTCCCAGACAACATATAATGAGTGCGACGTATGCTTGCGGATTTTTGTTTCCCTGCCTTAACACAACAAGTACCGGATTTTTCTGCACCCCTAGTAGTACCATGTGGGTCATTTTTGACCCACACAAGGAAACTACAATTTTATTGATATTTGGGTTGTGTGTTCCGTTTATGCATGTTGACATTACATTCAAGAACACTCTAATGTAAAAAAAAAAATTGTTCTCTTCATTTTACGTTTTACGGAATTCTATAAAATATCATTCAAACAAGTAAGCAAAACAAATTTACGGTGTTTATCTTTGTAGGAAGAGAGGAACAATGTGAAAACATACAATTTATGCAACTAGTAATAGTATTTTTACCTTTACTGACATATAAAGTAAGCACAGAGTATTTGTATAAGTCTCAAAAATGTTTGTTAAGCTTAAGGGACTTAACTGCGGGCTCATCAGTCCCTAAACTTACAACAAACTACTTACTGACTACCTTATACTAAAGACGACACACACATCCATGCCCGAGGGGAAATTCGAATCCCGGACCGTAGCGGCCGTGCAGTCTGTGACTGCATCATGTTTTCTTGCTTATTGCAATCAAGGGACAAACAAACAATTTCAATCTATAATTGTTTGGAAATATTTAGTAACAAATAGTTGATAGTATTATCTAAACTGGAGTGGGCTCGCAGTTCAGACGTTGGACAAGAGTTTCGGCTTGGCACATTATGCACACATATCTGTTGGAGATGAAACATAAGTTAGATGTTTCATTCTCCTGTTGTTTATAGGAAACACGATTTTAAAAGAC
Source organism: Locusta migratoria (assembly GCA_026315105.1). Taxonomy (NCBI): domain Eukaryota; kingdom Metazoa; phylum Arthropoda; class Insecta; order Orthoptera; family Acrididae; genus Locusta; species Locusta migratoria. Next base: position 654,793,253 of record CM048744.1, read on the forward strand.
TATTTCCATATTAGCCATTTCCGGTACCAAATGCCTGGGAGATTGGCTCCCCTCTGCAGTTTGCGGGGAGGGGGGAAGGGGAAGCTCATCTGCTACGCTGAGAATGAATTCTCGACGTGAAGCCTCCTTACATGTACATAGGTTAAAATTGTGTGAACATTGATCACCCCAAGCTCAAGAATGTTGTAAAGGACATGCACAGGCCATCGGAAGTTATTACTGGCCAAGCTCAAACGCTACGCCAGTAATGCTGCTAACTACACCAATTCCACGCTTGGTTTCCTTATAAAACTACGAAGTTTCTGGAAACAATATATATTAAATGTCTGTCCGAACTGGTCTTCAACATGGCACAGAATGGGGGTATCGGAAGGTTCATTTTGTATGGAATCGTCACGTTGAATAGAGCGGAGGGGTGAAGTGTTCTTATAGTAGCAACCATGGAAATTGTTTCAACATTTTAGTCATAACTCCTGCAATTTCGACAATATGTGCTCAGAATGATAACTGCGTTTTTATGGGCGGGTTTTCATCAGTTTAACGGCCGTACAAAATGTCAAAACATCGCTTCTTCAGACGAGCCGCTGTCCTCCGTACACTAAGCGCCTGTTATATTATCAAAAACCTAACTATTACTGCATTTCTGTCGGTGGTCGTTTCTGACTTCCAAATCACCACGTCTAGCACCGTACTCGGTTGTTTGAAAAATGAGCAACTTATTATGTTTGGCCTCCAAGTTAAGCTGTTGGTTATCGTATAATTGGATGTGTGAGCGGAGGAAAGCAAGAACGTGCCTTTCGTTTATTGGCCAGATTTTCGATGTATACTTCTCAAACGGTCTCGAAACTGAGGGACGAAACTGAATTCCATTATGTTCCGATTTATAGAGTTCATCAAATCGTCGTTGTCTTAGGTATGTCAACAGAACGCTCCCGCACTGAGCGGTGCCCCGCTATCTCCCAAATCACTACAGTGGAGATTAAACGATCGAGAGCCCGCTAATCTCCTCTCAAACGCTGCCATCCTCTGAGCCGCAGTCACTTCATCATCCTCCAAAAGTGTCAGGTACAGTGAATTATAAATACTGTAACTGGGAGTGATGAATTTTGTTTTACGTCAGCTGTGCTTTTCTGTATATTTGTATATGCGTCTTCTACATATCTATTGGACTTAAAATGTAATTGTGCATATAGTCACCTTTCCACGATCTGTAACGCGTTATTTGCTATCACTGTTTTATGTTTCCACACTAGATTTTTCCATAAGGTTTCGGGATTCTAGTCGAAAACTTAATCGTTTACTCATTACACCGGGAAAACTTTAGGAATCACAGCCTTTGATTTCGTTGCAAAATTGTAAAATCAATGAACTCATTTATATAACACACAGTGGACAACCATATTGGGAAGTTTTCCGTAAAGTCGCTCAGTTTTTGAGACTCGATAAGCCAACATTAAATGTTTCCTGCCCTGTAAATATTCAGATGGATCACCCAAAAGTCGTTTTAGGGAAATCAGAGGAAACGTTTCTAATATCGCCAAATGGGGAACTGAATTGTTAGCCCCTAATAGCTAGTGCGCCTCGGTTGCACAGTGGTAGAGTGCCAGACTACAAATCCAAAGGTCGTGGGTTCGATCCCCGCCAGGTCCTAGGATTTTTATCTGTCACTTTCCACTTCTTTCACCTCTGGCAGTATTGCTCATGTGAAAAATACCGAGTAGCACTGTGGTTTGGAACCCACGTTAAACTGTAGGTCCCCCTATAACTGGCTGGGTAAGTCAGTTCGAAGGTCGGAGGAAGGCAACGGCATACCACCTCCAAACAGGACCATGCCTAGTAAAGCACTGTGGTGTTCAAACCAATCTTCGGATTGTTGACTGCTTTACCTTTTAATAGGAAGCTAATGTATTCACCTCTGTCGATACTGGGTTGTCGACTGAGTTAATTTAATGTTGTAAATTTTGCTGCTTTAGAGGAAAAATTGACCTTGCGTCGTAGTGTAGCCTCGACCGTAGAACTGGCAACCAGTCATATTCGATAGTGTGACGGCAAAGGAGTGGTTGGGAAGGCCGTCTTGCGAGTGCAGAAAAGCTGTTCCCGAATGAGACACACTGTTTGTCATGTCCCTTTTAACTTCAGCCTCGCTACTAGAAATTTACTTTGTAATAGTAAACGTTCTAGTTAAGTGATACTACTTCGGCATGAACCTGAAGTCTGTAAAACCATGATCTAGCTAGTTTTAGAAGCAGATAAATAGGTAGCATTAGAGAGACGAAAAGGTCCACAGAAAAAAAAGACGTATGTCCTTAGCGCATCTTCAGATGAAACACGAAAAACTGGTTTAGTGTGCTACGTGGAATGAAGGAAGCTGGTTGAGAGTTAGCCGTGTGACGTGAGAGCAGGAGACACGTGGGCATCGAGTGACTCGCGGGGCCGGCCGCACGTTTCCCGGAATGCTGTCTCTTCACTAAGGCGGCCGCTCTGGTGACGCGCGGCTCACCTAACAGGAGGCCGGCTGATATCTTCAAGAATGGCGCGAGATAATCGAGCTGCGATGCGCGGCAAGTGGGCTGCAAGCGTGGAATACAAGCAAATGAGCTGGAGGTAAGGTAGCCCAAAACACTGTTGAAAAGCGTAAGGTGTCTTGGGTGCCAGGGCCTCGCTTTTCTGATTACTCAAAATGTTCAAATGTTTGTAGAACTTATGGGACTTAACTACGGGGTCAACAGTCCCTAAGCTTACAAACTACTTATGAACTACCTAAGATTAAGGACGGCACAAATATCCATGCCCAAGGGAGGATTCGAACCCCCGACCGTAGTGGCCGTGCAGACCGTGACTGGAGCGCCTCAGTCCCCTCGGCCACCGCGACCGGCTTCTGATTACTGGGCAAGGTTTGGAAGTACTGGCCATGTCGAGCATTTCGAAAAAATTTCACTCTGTCTACCACGGAAATGGAGTCTTTTTCATCGACGTTACGTAATATTGGTTAGGTCAGACATGTAGCGACACGTACGTCCTCTGCCAGCTGCCGTACTTTAGGCGCATGCTATTAGTGTCCCCGGTCCACTGTTTATTGACGCACGAGGAGGTGATATTGTATATCTAAGCTTCATTACTCTAATTTTATCGAGGAAGTCATTAGGGAGTATAATCTGTATTATCGGAGTTTGAAAAATTAGGAGTGACTTATTGATGCTTGATGTAATGTATTATAGTACTTCATCGACAAACTTAGTGACTTGACTAGAGGCATCGGTGGCGAGTCTCGTAGCTCTAAATTATTCGTCCCATCGACCGTCGCAACTATTTGTTGAAAACTGATACCGAAGGATTATTCTCGTACCTAACAGCATATGTAAGAATGAAGCAGATATATATTCTTAATGCGTGTGGTATTTGCAGTTTAATAGATTAACTTGGCTGTTCGATTTACAAACGTTGATATGTTCGGACGGTATTCAAATGTTTATCCGGCCGCGGTGGCCGAGGGGATTGAGGCGCTCCAGTCACGGTCTGCACGGCCACTAGGGTCGGGGGTTCGAATCCCCCCTCGGGCATGGATATTTGTGCCGTCCTAGTTCGTAAGTAGTTCATAAGTAGTTTGTAAGTTTAGGGACTGATGACCCCCGTAGTTAAGTCCCATAGACTCTACGAACATTTTTTGTTTGTAAACCAACAACTGCTATGGTCATCAGTCCGTAAACTTGCAGACTACTTAAAATTAGGAGACGTGGCTAACGCACGGCCACCTCTTACGTCGATAGGAACCGCCAGAATGCCATTGTGGCGCTCTGTTGACTGTAGTACCCATCTTGTTGGACTGTCCACTTTTAGCTGCATTGCGGCAGTTTTATAACTTGCCTACTTCGCTTCCTTCGATTTTAGCTGACGACGCCTCTGTGGCTGACTGTGTTTTAGGTTTTAGTCGCGCAGCTGGTTTTTATCAGAAGATTTAATACACCACTTAGTTTTAATCTGTTGTCACTTTTGTCTTGTCAGTCCTACTTCCGACTGGCAGTTTTAGCACGTACAGAATGGCTGGGCCATCCATTTTTATCCTAGTGATCAGCCAGCCAACATCATCTGCTGTGATTTTTAGCATAGTTAAAGTGTTTGTATAGCTTGTGGGACTCAACTACGGAGTCATCAGTCCCTAAACTTACGAACTACTTATTAACTAGCTAATGCTAAGGACGGCAGAAATATCCATGCCCGAGGGGGATTCGAACCCCCGACCGTAGTGGCCGTGCGGCCCGGACTGGAGCGCCCTAGTCCCCTCGGCCACTGCGGCCGGCTTAGTATAGTTGATTATTGGTTCCACCTCTATTGTAGTTTCCTTTTTCTTTTTGTTGTAATTTTCGCCCACACTGTCTTCCTGTACATCTTGTGTACTGGTTGCAGGGGGCTTATTTTTAACCATAAATGAAATACTGTGATCTCTTAGCTGGGAACGGGGGACTGATGACCCAGTAGTTTAGACCCCTTTATACACCCACCACCTACAATTAGGACAAGGTATACACCCATACCCGAAGGAAGACTCGAACTTCCGGCGGGAACGGCCGCCCAGTCCGTATCATGGCACCTTAGATCACGCGGTCGGACAGTATGACCAAGTAAAACCATTTACAGGTAATGTTGCGTGTTTAGTAGTCGTACTGCAGAAGCTTAGGTTTATAGTCAAGAACTCTTCCTTACAAGAAATATTGGCTAACGCGTCTCTTGCTGCAGTTTACTCTTGGTAGAATCTGTCTCGTCGCCGTCTTAAAGGCGAATTGGCACGGATTGCGGCAACGCCACCTGGATACAAGGCCTGTGTGCTGCCTGCCAAGAGTAGTCATAACACGAGCACACTGTTTGTTTTATGTAGCGTTGTACTGAGTTGGGGAATAAGTAAACGATGCACACCGTGTTTCAGAATGTTGTTAATGTCAATCTCAGTCGAATTTGTGTTGTACAATATTTTTATGAACTATTAGTAAGATATCTTACCGATATTGGAATCGAACGATTCATATTAGGCATTGTCTCATACCAGCAATCACGGAGAATCACATAGATAACACAAACATTCTGAAACACAGTATACAACGTGTACGTATTAACAAACTCAGCACATCGCTACACAAGACAAATAGTTTGCTTGTGTTATGACTACTCTTGGCAGGCAGCGCACAGGCCTTGTATCTAGGAGGCGTTGATTGCGGGCGGTTCGAGTCCTCCCTCGCGAACGGAGAGTTCTTAAGTCGTTTGTAAGTCTAGGGACCGAGGACCTCATCAGTTTGGTCTTTTAGGATTACAAACATATGAGTTCGTAACGAACTTCCGTGATCAGTATTAAGAGAGTAAATGCTGAATAATTTCTGTACAAACAAATTCTGTAACCAAGATATTTCACGGGATTACTCTTGTCCAACTGAAACAATCGACTGTTCATAATTGTTAACATCTGCTCACACAGTTTATACCAAGAGGAAAGACGCTTAAAGTTTTTCACCTCTGCAAATAGACTACAGGGCACTGCTAACTTTATTGAAAGCTAACACTTAGCGAATTTGCAAGTTAAACGCTTCAGCTACAGTAAAAGCTTAGGTGAGAGTAGTCAATTTTGACAGTTATAGCCCCAAATGAATTCACCTTGAGGACGAGAAAGGAGTGAACAGTGACCCTGATACTGGAAGAGCCACGATCAAATTCGTGTGCGACGATTGACACGGATGTTCTTCCCCTTGGATAAAGCATTGTATTATCTGGTGGCGCTGGCCTCGGTGCTCCCTGAAGCGCTGTGGTGGCCAGCTGCTGCTGGTTGGAGTGCCTGGCAGCGGCGCGGCGGCTGTTATCTGCGGTGACGAAACGCTGGCCCGCCGCCGCCGCCGCCGCGTCACGCGCCCACCAGATAATCCTGCGTCCCGGATCTGCAGGTTATCACCAGCAGCAGCAGGTGACCGACGCGCTGCTCACACACAGCCCAAATACAGCGGCCGCTTCAAAGCCGCCCGCTTCTACGTGATTTCCCTGAATCACTTAAGGCATATGCCGAGACGATTCATTTTAAAAGGGCAAGGCCGATTTACTTTCCAGTCATAAAACAATCATCATCATTAGAGATTGATTATGCCTTTCAGCGTTCAGTCTGGAGCATAGTACCTCAATTAAAATTCCTCCATGATCCCCTATTAAATTCTAACATTGATGCCTCGTCTGATGTTATGCCTTTTACTTCAAAATCATTCTGCACCGAATCTAAGTACTTTCTTCTCGGTCTACCTCGACTCCTCTTACCCTCCACTGACGAGCTCATGAGTCTCTTGGGCAACCTTGCTTCTCCCATGCGTGAAACATGACCCCCACCATCTCAGTCGGTTTGCTCTAACTGCTTCGCCTATGGTGTTCATTCTCAGCTTTTCTTTGATTTCCTCATTATGGACACCCTCCTGCCATTGTTCCCATCTATTAGTGCCTGCAATTATTCTTGCTACTTTCATATCTGTAACCTCTACCTTATTCATAAGATAACCTGTATCCACACAACTTTCACTCCCATACAACAAAGTAAATCGAAAGATAGAGCGGTGCACTGCTAACTTAGTCTTGGTACTTACTTCCTTCTTGCAGAAGAGAGTAGATCTTAGCTGAGCATTCACTGCATTCCACCAGGCTGTCTGCTTCTTTCTACATTTATACACTACTGTTCCAAGACATTCTCTGGCTGCTTCCAGTTGTGTGTCCCTGTACCTTGACCATTCTTCCTCCAGTGACTGTAAATCATTACATTCAACTAACTGGTACCTTTCCGAAATCATTGCTATGTATTTCTGCCTAATTTCCTTGTCTTGAAGCTTCTCCACTCTTATCCTTCTACACATGGACTTGACTTTCTGCTCTTTTGGCCTCACAAAACCAATTTCACTACAGATTAAATAATGATCAGTATCATCAAAGAACTCGCTGAAAACACGTGTTTTCTTGACTTTCTTCCTGAATTCCTGGTCTGTTATTATATAGTCAATGACAGATCTGGTTCCCCTTCCTTCGCAAGTATAGCGGTGAATGTCCTTATGCTTAAAGAAGGAGTTTGTGATAACTAAGCCCATACTGGAACAGAAATCCAAGAGCTGTTTTCCGTTCCTGTTGGCCTCCATATCCTCTCCAAACTTACCCATAACCTTTTCATAACCTTCTATTAGATTTCCTATCCTGGCGTTGAAATCACCCATGAGTAAAACACTATCCTTATCCTTCACTCTAACAACTACATCACTAAGTGCGTTGTAAAACCTGTCCATATCATCTTGATCTGTCCCTTCACAGGGTGAATATACTGCCACAATCCTAATTTTCTTTCTGGAGATGGCCAAATCTATCCACATCAGTCGTTCATTTACATACCTTATTGCAATTCTGCTGCGTTCGAATAAAAAAAAAAAAATAAAAAAAATAAAAAAAAAAAAAGAAAAGCTTGTGTGACAAAGGTGTCAATGTGACGTTAAAGCTTCCTTCCTTCAGATGCGAGGGTTAGCCGTGTTGTGTATCAGGCGCCATGTCATGGATCGTGCCGTTCGGCTTCTCCCGCCAGAGTTTCGAGAACTCCCTCGTGTCTGTGTGTGTCGAGATGACCATGGCAGTTTGGTCCCATAGAACATTGTTTTCCACCCTCCAGTGTGGGCGCTTCGCACCTGGCTTGTCTGGTGGGATGGCTGCGGCTACCTCTGGCTTTCCTAGTACCACATTCTCGCATGAAGCACCATTCTTTTTTTACTTTTTGCCTCCTATTATCCACTTCAGTGGGTGAAGTGTTTTTGGTAAAAAAAGGTCGTCGTGCGCAAAATGAGGTAGATTTCATCCTGGAACTTAAAATTACCATTCCACTTGGTGGAAATAAGCCGCTTGCAAATTGCATAGTTTTTCATATTGTTACCAATAGGCGGTTAGGTTCGCAGTAAATCGGTTTTCGAAAAATCCTGGCTGTTTTAGACACGCGACTGTTTCTTTGGATATTTAGTAATTATTCGAAATATAAAACCAATTACATTCTACACCGCTCTGAGACGTCGCATAATCAAAAATTAAAATCGTTAAGAGGATGTACTACTACTAAATACTTTCATTTTTAACAACAGAACATTGAAAATGTCTGCATTCACTTGTCTGGTTCCTAAAATTTTGTAAGTAGGTTTTCTCTGGATAGTTCAGGTTTTTCATTTCTGAGCCAACCTTCTTTGTATATATGGAATATCCCTTGTTATTCCTTTCTGGTATGCCTCGACAAGCTTCAGAAATTATTTTAAACCGCGTCCACTTGCTATTTCTAAAGTTTTCCTTTATAGACTGTCTGTAGGGTCCACTGTTCTGCCGACGAACCGATTCCTATGTTGCCTGTTATTTAGCCCTTTGCTCACTGCATTGCTTATTCGTACAACCGTTAGACTCAAGTATTTATATGAGTTCTCTCGTTACAATTGTATTGTGCCGAAATTTTTTCTAGATTTTTGAATTTTCATAGTTTCAAATTTACGAACAATGTTTGTACAGCTATGGATCAAAACTTCAGTGGCATCACTCCCTAGACTTACAAAGTAAGTTATGCTAAGGACAACACACATGCGCGCCAGAGTGACGTACAACTCGAGCCTCCGACGGGGAGCAGCCGCGCGCTCCGCACGAAGACACCTTAGAGCTTCATAATAATGTTGAATTAACATTAAAGTCCTGTAAATCGGTTAAATAAAGTAGTGAAGATGGGTTTCAAAACTGAAAACGAATTCACTACTACTACTACTACTACTACTAATAATAATAATAATAATAATAAATAAACTTGTGTAACTTAGACAAAATTGTGCTTGTACTTAAATTTTCTACCAAGAACCGACGGAAAAATCAGTGATTGTCCTTTGCCTTTCATTTAAGATTTTTGGGTTACATACTGACTGCTGTATCTCTGTGTTCGATAAAAATTCGATATACGTTAGCCGACATTTTTATTGTAATGCCTCTATACTATCACTTCCTGTAATATTTACTATTCCTCCTGCAACACCCTTATCATCGTCATTATATATTGCATTCACGGGACTTTAAGGCCTACAGAAGAATCAAGATACAAACCACAATTTAAACAAATTGTAGAACATAAACATTTGCAGCAGCTACACATTACAAAAAGTAAAAAAAAACCACTGAGTCGCAATGTCAGTATAGGAGATATTTATTGCTAATGGCGGTCTACCGCCGTCGCTGCCCAGCTTATCTTGTATTGCTGTCGGCTCCGCAGTTGTGAGGACAGCCAGTACCAGATCCTTCGCCGGCCGCGGTGGCCGAAGGGACTGAGGCGCTCCAGTCACGGTCTGCACGGCCATTTACGGTCGGGGGTTCGAATCCCCCCTCGGGCATGGATATTTGTGACGTCCTTAGTATTAAGTAGTTCATAGGTAGTTTGTAAGTTTAGGGGCTGATGGCCCCGTAGTCGAGTCCCATAAGCTATACAAACATTTGAACCAGATCCTTCCATCGTCCCTTTCGGCGTCGTCCAGCAAATTGGGAACGGAGAACGCGTTTGGGAAGTGTACTATAACGGGTACATATATGTGCCAAAGTAGCTTCATCGCCAACACACAAACTCCTACTTGAGTTATTGGTGAAGTTGCCCAGGTTTCACAGTTTGCTAAGGTGGATCACGGGATGTGGGAACGGCGATGTTGTCCGTACGTGTGGGCACGATCACCCATTAATACGGTGCATCTGGAGATATAATTGGTCGAAAGGTATGTAAGGGTAAAGGTATGTAAGGGCAGAGGAAAAAAGTGCCAAGGCAAGAGCCAAGGGAAAAAACAACCTCTGCGACAGTTGGGTAGGTTTTAAGGGCAGTAGCGGTATGCTATCTGCTACAGACGATGCAAGGTTTGGTAATGTTAGTAAAGGGTATATCTCAGTACCGTTAACTTTGCTAGGTTCGTCATAATCAGTCCGTTTGATACGAGGTTCTGCTGCAGCTGAGCTGTGAAGTCTGCTGGGTCGGTTGCGGCTGTGAGGCTTTTTCTAAATACCTTGCTGTGAGGCGGCGCGGCGGTGCAGCGGCGGCGGAGGTGGAGGTGTTGCGTGGAGCGCAAAGCCAGGCGAGGGACACTCGTAATCCGCAGCGCGGGGCTTCCCGCCACGCTCTAGTCAACCTGCACACAGGCCACAAAACGCAGATGACCTGACGCCTACTCTCGTTACTGCGCACCTTGCAAACTGGGTCTCTGGAATAGACGTCATTCTACCAGGTTACATTACATCTACCTTTCGTTCCAGTAGATCCAAATTGAGGAGATCCTCTTGGATGTAGAACATGTCGGAAAGCAAAATACACAAATACTTACAAAATGAGAGTAGATGTGTTAAAGTTCTTCCTACAGATCCCAAATGTAATTGCCCTTGTGGATGTGGAAACACACTATCTTATAAATATTTACATCATAATCATCATCATCATCATCATCATCATCATTAGAGACTGATGATGCCTTTCAACGTTCAGTCTGGAGCAAAGTACCTCTAATAAAATTCTCCCATGATCCCTGTTCAGTGCTAACATTGATGCCTCGTCTTATGTTATGCCTTTTACTTCAAAATCATTCTGCACCGAATCTAAGTACTTTCTTCTTGGTATACCTCGACTCCTCTTACCCTCCACTGACGTGCTCATGAGTCTTGCTTCTCCCATGCGCGTAACATGACCCCACCAACTGTCTGTTCGCTCTAACTGCTTCATCTATGGTGTTCATTCCCAGTTTTTCTTTGATTTCCTCATTATGGACACCCTCCTGCCATTGTTCCCATCTATTAGTGCCTGCAATCATTCTTGCTACTTTCATATCTGTAACCTCTACCTTGTGAATAAGGTAACCTGTATCCACTCAACTTTCATTCCCATACAACAAAAATGTTCACATGTTTGTAGAGTCTATGGGACTTAACTACGGGGTCATCAGTCCCTAAACTTACAAACTACTTATGAACTACTTACAACTAAGGACGGCACAAATATCCATGCCCGAGGGGGGATTCGAACCCCCGACCGTAGTGGCCGTGCAGACTGTGACTGAAGCGCCTCAGTCTCCTCGGCCACCGCGGCCGGCCCCATACAACAAAGTTGGTCGAAAGATAGAGCGGTGCACTGCTAACTTAATCTTGGTACTTACTTCCTTCTTGCAGAAGAGAGTAGATCTTAGCTGAGCACTCACTGCATTAGCTTTGCTGCACCTCGATTCCAGTTCTTTCGCTATGTTGGCATCCTGTGAGAAAATACATCCCAGGTACTTGAAACTGTCTACCTGTTCTAACTTTGTTCCTCCTATCTGGCACTCAATCTGTTTAATCTCTTTCCCACAGACATTATTTTTGTTTTGGAGATGCTGATCTTCATATCATAATCATTGCACCTCTGATCGAGCTCGGAAATATTTGTTTGCAACCTTTCAATCGAATCGGCCATTACAACTAAGTCATCCGCATGTGCGAGACTGCTTATTTTGTTATCACCTACTTTAATCCCGCCCTGCCAGTCTACTGTTTTCAACATATGATCCATGAATAATATGAACAACAGTGGTGACAGGTTACAGCGTTGTCTTACCCCTGAAACTACCCTGAACCATGAGCTTAATTTGCCATCTACTCTAACTGCTGCCTGACAGTCTACTTAAAGCCCTTTAATTGCCTGCAATAGTTTGCCCCCTATCCCATAATCTGGAAGAACTGACAGTAGCTTCCTCAAAGGAAATAATTCATTATAACATACTAAATATTGAATATAATAGGACTAGGTGCACATATAATTCTTAGGCTTTTTTTGTAGAACATCTTTTGAATATTATGTACAATAACATAGCCTATATCAATGGAGCAGAAAGAGTTGGCCACCAGAAATCCTTTAGATTCTATTCCAACTGAACTTCATTGTGAGGTAAATTTTTTATGGCTGCCAGCATGTTAACAGTAAATGTGTACTGCTGAATAGTGGACACCTTTCTGAGCCAAAGTAAGCGTCTTTCAATATTTGTGAATGTTATTCCTGTTTCTTGTACTGATCCCATGAATATTTTTAATGCCAAATTTCATTAGGGAATCAATGTATTGGTAAGCAATATTTATTATCCCCAGTTCCTTAAACAGCCCTTACAGGATGTTCTTCAGTTGAAACCAAAAATAATCCCTATTGCACATTTTTGGGCTCTGAAAACTTTAGCTTGGCCTGATGAGTTTCCCCCAAAACTTATCCCATTTGACATTATGGAGTGAAAGTATACATAATACGCTAGCTTTTTATTTTTAGATCTTCTATGTCTGACAATATACCAATAGTAAGCAGGGAACCATGAGATCCGTGAGAAACAAAACTACTGCAACTATTCCCTTAAACTTCAAAAATAATGTTGTAATTGAAATAAAAAACGAAAAAATATTGCTGATAGGCGAGAAAATTACATAAATAGTTTAATACGTCATATTTACAAAATACTGACGCGCAGTTTTTGCAGTAGATAACTGGTAGACGCCAGCAAAGAGATATTCGGTTTGGATTACGGAGAAATGTGGAGAGGCGCGAGGCAATATTGACCCTCCTTCGTAGAACATTGGTTTAAGAAACTCAATTCTACATTCACAGTATTTGTAAACTCGAAGAAAACTTACAACATTGAATCAAATGCTCTTCTAAATGCTGAAGGTATGGGTAACATGAATCAGACCAGAGAGCGAAAGATTTTACACGGCCTTCACGGAAACTGTAGTGACAAGACGGTGTATGAAGGAGAAAAGAAAGTCTTCTTGAAGAGATAGTCAAAGATGATTTTTTTTTTTTTTTTTTTTCATTGTGGACATTAAGCAGTAAAGCACAAGACACAGCGAAGGACTTCGAAGAGCAATTGCATACAATGGACTGTGGCTTAAAATGAAGATATGAGATGAACATAACAAAATAAGGTGAATGGAATATATTCATATAAATCGGGTGATGCTTACAGAATTGATTAGCAGCCTGTAATATGCGCGTTATGAGATCCTTAACCTATAAAATCAACGGTAGGACATAGAAGTACAGCTAGTTTTGTATCATTACGCGTTAGGGGAAAGTATTTAGAAGATACGCGACTTTGAGTGATAGTCGTCAAAATACAGGCCGTTTTCACTGTGTCGAAGTATACTTGGCAAATTTCAGTCACCAGCTATCTCTAAGAAAAGCGAAAACATTTTGTTGACCCCGAACTACACAATCTTAAATACTCATTTCAATGAAATAAGAATAAATCGACATCGAACGGAAAGAGTTGGGTGTTGGTTTTTCGCGCACTAACATTATGTGAAACCGTAGAGAAGTAGTCGAAGATGAGTGGATGAACTCTTTGCGTGGCAATATTGTGAATTTCAGAGTAGTCATGTAGGTCTATAGGTTACACTCTGAGACATCAAGGAATTGTCAATTTGGTAGTCATCGGAAATAATTACTCCAAACATTACGGGCGGAGGGAAAAAGATAAAGTTGAAAAGGACGTATATTTTTGGAACGGGAAAAGCAGTGATGGAGGTACGCAAAGTTAGCTCCGCCGCAGACTATGAGGCTTGCGGAGTACATGTGATACATCTGCCGACATCATCAGTGTCTAGTGTCTGAAAAAAAAAATCTTTCAGAGATTCCTGTACTTAACTGCTCATTCTTTGTTACTCATAAACGACACGTTTAATATGTTTATTTTAGTTGTCTCTTACAACATATTTTATTCTGCGGTTCCAAAAACATTTCCATACTGCAGATGACACTGGCAATGAACTAGTATGATGTATCCAGAATGTGGCTAAGCCATGTCTCCACCATATCCTTTCTTCCAGGAGTGCTAGTCTTGCAAGTTTCGCAGGAGAACTTATGTGAAGTTTGGAAAGTAGGAGGCGAGGTACTGGGGGAAGTAAAGTTGTGAGGCGTCATCGTGAGTCGTGTCGGGATAGTACAGTCGGTAGTGCGCTTGCCCGCGAAAGGCAAAGGTTCCAGGTTCGAGTTCCGGTTCCGGCACACAATTTTAATCAACCAGGAAGTTTTAGTATGATGTAGTTTACCACATTTACGATTTTATGAATTTCTGTAATTGTATAGTTTTAGCATTTCCGTTATTTAATATAGGAAAAGGACGAAAATTCTATAGCCGAAGGGGAGAATGTTGAGTCCCAACCATATCGAATGCGAGTCTACAGCCTTAGCCATTGTCCCAACTGGCTCATTAATCTCCTAAGGCCATCAAACAACATTCGACGGGTAACATACAATAACGTTACTAATCCCGGCAGTCGGAGCTGACAACTGAGCTGTTATTTTTGTCCAATCTGGGAGATATTTTCATACTGCAAGCTGTGATATCTTAAAAATACCCCATCTCCAAAACACTGCCTGTAGTCGTATGTAGTTAGAAAATAATACTTTCGGTGTCTATATTGAACTCGTGAGTTGTTACTGTCATATTTTGTACTAGTCGAGAATTTTCAGTATTTTGAAGGTAGTTCAAACGTGAAGTTAAAAATAAAGCAACGAGAACAAAGCCCAGATCTCTAGTGCTCACAGAAACAGTGGGCCTCGCGATGACTGCTGTTAGCGCGATCAGCTTGCAGCACGGAATTAAGGGCTTACGCAACACTCGACCGCGGAGTCGTAATCACCGCCGCCGGCGCTCTTTGACGGCGCCGCGCGCGGCCTCAGTGGCTGAGGGACAGCCGGCCCAGCCTGGCTGATAAGCCGCCTACTGCCGCACTCACCGGCACCTCTTCACTCCTGCCGATGCCGTCTGTCTCGCTCAAATACGGTGCATGCTATACTCCGTAGTTTGTTCCCGTATCGTCTGTCAGCATAGGAAGTGCTAATACAGAGAACTTGCAACTAGGACTCAGTACAGGCCAGTACATTACAGGGATGTTGTTGTCGTGTAACCACTCCGCCACAGGTCGAGAATTATGAACAGGTGCTTAAAAATGCAATCGCCGTCCCCGAATTGCTCTTCAATGTAGACCTGTACTGTGATAGTTTCACGCAAAACAAAATAAAACACAAAAAAAGTGTTGAAACCCCTCTTCATCAAAAGCACCACGTCATAACACGGCCTTCTCCGAATTTTACACACGCTGGCAGATGACATTGACTGGTCATTCGCCATATCCAGACCCTGCCATCGGATCGCCACGTTTGTGTACCGCGTTTCGTCACTCCACACAACGTTTTTCCACTGTTCAATCGTCCAGTGTTTATGCTCCTTACACTAAGCGAGGTGTTGTTTGGCATTGACCTGCGTGATGTGTATTATGGGTAGCCGCTCGACCATGAAATCAACGTTTACTCACCTCCCGCCTAACTGTTTTTTGGACTGTACCTTACGCGGTTTGGAATTCCCGTCTGATGGTCTGCATAGATACCTGCCTACTTCAATCTACGACCCTCTTCAAATATCGGCGGTCTCCGTCAGTCAAAAGTAGAGGTCGGTCTGTAGCTTTCGTGCTGTGCATATCCCGTCACGTTTCCACTAGACTGTCACATCAGTAATAGATTATTGAACTTTTATGAAATTAAAGTTGTAAATAATGCGCAATGAAAGAGTTGCTCACAAGAGTTCAGTGTATCTCTAGTGGCAGGTGTAACAACTGCTTAGATTCTGTTTCCCGAGTGGGGTAGATTGGCATGTGGCGGAGACGTTTTTTTACATGGGATGCTTTATCGATCCCCTAAAGGTAACATCCGTGTAGTGAGAGATGTGGTGACGTGGAACCTTAAGAACAGACTGTCATCGCGTCCAGCATTAGGTGCGCACAAGTATACAAACAGAAACGAGTTCCTCTTACATTTGATGTATCATACCTGTGCGTTGCTGCAAAGCTTCAAAACGGAATAACAATTTTTTGAGCAAACGACATTGCGCGCAGCGGTCCTCATTGAACTGTTAGATCTCAACAGTAACGATAGTCGTTGGGCAGATAAGAAAAAGCACAAAACATTGCGAGTATACAGTTGTGCCAGTTTGACCCGAGATAATGCAGCCGCATAGCCCAGTCACGCTAGTCTGTTGAGCGAGGGCGCTGTCAGCGCATTGTGCACTCCAAAATGTTCAAATGTTTGTACAGCTTATGGGACTTAACTTTGGGGTAATCAGTCCCTAAACTTACAAACTACTTACGAACTAGACAATACTAAGGACGGCACAAATATCCATGCCCGAGGGGGGATTCGAAACCCCCGACCGTAGTGGCCGTGCCGACCGTGACTGGAGCGCCTCAGCCCCTCGGCCACCGCGGCCGACATTGTGCACTCCACAGACCGTGCTCGACTGCCCAGTCAGTGGTGCAGTGTGTCATCGCGTTCCCAAACAATCTGAAGACCATGGTAATGAACGTTCTGCGTCTGGTGACAAGTGAAAATCCTGCCCAATTAAGATAAGAAAAGTCACCCTGGAGGACAATCAAAAATTTTACTGCAATAATTTTTCATAATTAGCAAGCGAGTCAATTGTAGATCACTGCAACACAAATGCAGATACATGTAGGTTTAGTGTGTTGCATGGAAATGGGATTTTTCGCAGAATCATGTTCTGGTGTTATGACACACCAAAGAAAATTGATAGAATAAACCGTTATCGTATTATAATCTTAATCTCATTGCAAATAGAGATTTAAACTCATATATTTCACTCGTAAATTATAAACGAATTGTCATTTTTGCACTTGAGAATAGATTTACACGCCATTTGATGGTGAGAGGTTGAACTTAATAATTTGAACTACATTTATTTGAAAAATAATTAATAGGTCTTAAAAGCGTTATTTCACAGTAAGAACTGTAGTTTGACGTTATTTGTGGAGTCAGTGCAGGAGTGTTAGACTCGGTGGATGAAGGATACTGAGATAAGATTGGCGCTCATTGTAAAATACTGTCTGCTGAAGGTTGTGTTACTAAATATGCTTTTAAGTTTTATGATAAGCTTTGTCAGCTGGCTCTGGGACGTTTCAAGTAAAATGGGAGACTACACGTTATCTGACGCATATCAGTTTTTATGACGACAAACATTGACGCTGTTACATAAAACATAAATTTTGTTTCTGTAACTTCTATCCTTTATCGTTAGATGTAATTCCAACTATTCGTTTATGATTCGTGTACGGACCAGAGTTTCAAAGAGTAATGAATTATTTCTTTTGCGCTGTTTAATTGCAAATTTTTTATGTATTATTATGTAGGTAAAGTCTGTCGTCGCTTAAATAATCTTTCGCTTCGTTGTTTAATAATAAGTGTATATAAACTTTTCGAAGGCGAAACGTAAACCGCCACAACTGCTAAATATAATTTTACAGGAAATGGAGCCTTGAGTTTCATGTCAGTTTTCAAGTCTAAAAGTCGTTCTCATGTCAATGAAACGAGGTGAGCTCAGACGTACACGCAGTGATTTGCATGTAGTGAATGTGAATTACCTTCGGGAACAAAGGTCGTTAGCGTGATCTGTGTCTAGCATCGACTGTCGAGAGCGTATCGACTACCGTGCAGCATATGTTTGGCGACTGCTGTTACGCAGTAGTTCAGTGCCCCTTACCTGCAATTGCAACAGCTATAGTTGGGTCTGCTAAGTTGATCCCTGATAGCTTGCACTCATGTTTCAAGCTTTCAACAACGAAGTGTAAAATACTTCAGACTAAAACAACAACATGGAGTTGTCATATAGACACACATGAAATTGCATAGCAAGACTGATGACAGTAGGCGCATGTTGGTGTTGGAGCGATGTTACTGCAACTGTCAGGGATCAACTTACTGCGACACAACTACAACTACACACATCAGGTTCGTTACAGTGGCGCTCCCAACGATCTGAAATGGTTTGGGACGGTAGTGTGGCTCTTTAGACTCTTTCTGACGATCTGACTGACCAATCAGGTGTTCGAGTGGCGCAGCTGGTAGTTTGAAATCGTGTTTAAGTAAGCAGATTTTCGTCAAACCGTTTTCTGACTGACTTCAAAGCGTTTAACAAACTTGCTCCAAAAGACAAGCCTGCACATTTGCGAAAAGTTTAGTTTTTTCTGTTCACACAGTGTAAAATATCTGTAATAAACTGAGTTTTGTATATTAGATATGCTTTATTTTAACTTATGTGGCTTTCTAATACAGTACTTTCATTTTTTAGAACACCCATACAGATTATAAATGGCAGTGAGTTGTGGACTTAACATACGAATTTAAAGGAATATAGATGTTTTTACAGTTTGGATTGTGATATATTGGCATGAAAAAAGTCAGAAAATCTTAGTGGGACTATTTTGTGATACATGAGGATGATCTGTTGGGCAGTATTTCCTTCACAACAGGCATTTGCACTGATAGATTTTTATAACCAGTATCTAGCTTTGTATGTACCACTACAGCGTCTGATAATTGATGCTTCCGTCTGTTTCTCCTTGTCGTGTGTGACAAAAGACACAGAATTGGGACATGTTATCATGCGAGGCTACACATCTTAGCCAGAGTTGTGGCTTCTGCAAAGTCCTCGGCAGCACCCCTGTATTTTCTTCCTGGGCACACTCTTACGATGTGGTCCAGCGTCTGCTCAGGTGCTCCACAATCACAACTTGGACTGTCCACGAGTCCCCACTTACAAAGCATGGCCTTGCATCTTGAAAGAAAGATCCTTTATTATACACTTTCGCAATATCAGGAGAAATATGGAAGCAGTTATTTTCACGAAATATCTGGGAGTAGACATATGGAACAATTTGAAATTGAAAGACCTTGTAAAACTAGTCGCGGGTAAGATAGATTCAATACTAGGATTCATTGGAAGAATCCTCAAGAAGTGTAGTCCGTCCGGGTACCTCTTGAGATAGCTCAAAAGGTAGGATCCGTACCAGGTAGGGTCGATAGAAGACGTACAGAAGATACAACGGAGAGCTGCGCGCTTTGTTACGTCCTCATTTGGTAAGCGCGAAAAAATCACAGAGATGATCAGGAAACTCCAGTGGCAGTCGTTGCGGGGGAGAAGTTGCACGGGATTCTGTCAAAGTTCAGAGAGCATACGTTTATTACAGTCAACTAATATATCACCGTTACGGAAAAACAATGACGCAACTACACAATTCAATAAATCGACGATACTGAATCAGTCATCTCAGAAATATATAGCGCATAGAGTTGAACATCGTCACAACTATAGTTGTACAAAGTATCTCTAGCGGTACTACGTATGACTACAGTTCTGACATGTTTAAGTATATGCGCTACATGTTTCCGATTTATTGAATTTTACAGTTCGTCATTGTTGTTTCAGAATGGCGATATTGCCGCCTCCTGCGTGTATCTGACGGAACTGTCACAAACACGTAGTGAGAGCACAGCACACAGAGGTTTCGCTGGACTGCAGTAGGGGGAGGTGTGGGTGTGGGTGCGGAGCAGCGCGGCCGGCGCCTGCCGCCTGCCGCTGCGCTACCTGCTCGCCGCGCCGTGCTTTACTGCGCCACGCAGCGTTGCCACTACCGCCGCCGCCGCGCCTCTACCTGCGCAACAGCCTACCTGCTACCTGCTGGCCGCCTCACACCTCGCTCACTCTACCACCACACTCCTCTTTCTTACACCTCACAATGTTGTCAAATAGTTTTCAAAATGACAAGCCAACATCGCACACTAAATGACGACCGGTTTCGATGCACTGTGTCACCATCATCTGGTCACATATACAGTCACTCCAAAAAGTATTCGTCTAATAGATGATTGTAGGAGACACCGGGAGATACCAGATACATTTCATAATGGTAAGACATAGATTTCGGAACCAGGTTTTAAAGTGTAGGACATACCCAGGGGCAGATATAGACTCTGACCATAACTTGTTGGTTATGAACTGTAGGCTGAAACTGAAGGAACCTGAAGTTCTTAATTTCAGAGGGAGCTTTAGGCAACGATTGACAGAAACAGGGGAAAATAAAACAGTAGAGGAGGAATGGGTAAAATTGAGAGATGAAATAGTGAAGGTGGCAGAGGACAAAATAGGTAGGAAGCCAAGACCTATAAAAAATCCTTGAATATCACAGCAGATACTAAATTTAATCGATGAAGGGAGAAAAAAATAAAAATGCATTAAATGAAACAGGCAAAATGGAGTACAGACGACTAAGAAATGAGATTGACAGGAAGTGCAAAATGGCTAAGTAGGAGTGGCTAGAAGGCAAATGCAAGGATGTAGAAGAATGTATAAATAGGGGAAAAATAGATACAGCCCACAGCAAAATAAAAGAAACATTTGGAGATAAGAAAAACAGCTCTATGAATATCAACGACACTGATGCAAAACCAGTTCACCAAAGAACGGAAAGTTGAAAGGTGGAAAGAGTATATAGAGGGGCTCTACAAAGGAAATGAACTTAGAGACAATATTGTAGGAAGGGAAGAGGATGTAGATGAAGATGAAATAGGAGACACTGTACTGAGAGAAGAACTTGACGGAGCACTGAAAGAGCTAAGTCGAAACAAGGCCCCTGGAGTGCACGGCATTCCCTAAGAACTACTGCAGTCTCTGGGAGAGCCAACCATGCCAACCAAAACTATTTCACCTGTTGCGTAAGATGTATGAGACGGGGGAAAATACCCTCAGACTTTAAGAAAAATGCGATAATCCCCATTCCAAAGAAAGCAGGTGCAGACAGGTGTGAAAATTACAGAACCATCAGTTTGAGTCATGGTTGCAAAATATTAACACGAATTATTTACCTTGGGGACCTTGGGGAATATCAGTTTGGATTCAGGAGGAATGTAGGAACACGCGAAGCAATCCTCACTTTACCGCTTATCTTAGAAGGCAGAGTAAAGAAAGGCAAATCTACATTTCTAGCTTTTGTAGATTTGGAGAAAGCTTTTGACAATGTGGATTAGAATACACTCTTTCAAATTCTGAAATCAGCAGGAGTGAAAGATAGGGAACAGAAGGTTATTTACAACTTGTAGAGAAACCATACAGCCTTTATCAGAGTTGAAGGGCATGAAAGGGATGCAGAGGTTGGGAACGGTGTAAAACAGGGTTGTAGCCTTTCTCCAATGCTATTAATTTTGTACATTGAGCAAGTTAATCAGGAAAGCAAGGAGAAATTTGGAGAAGGTATTAAAGTTCAGGGCGAAGAAATAAAAACATTGCGTTTTGCCGACGACATAGTAATTCTGTCAGAGACAGCAAGACCTAGAAGAGCAACTGAACGAAATGGACAGTGTGTTGAAAGAAACACATAATATGAACGTTACCAAGAGTAAAACAAAGGTAATGGAATGCAGTCTTAGAAAATCAGGCGATGCAGAAGGAATTAAATTAGGTAAAGAAACAATAAAGGTGGTAAATGAGTTTTGTTACTTGGACAGTAAAACAACATATGATGGTCGCAGTACAGAGGATATAAAACGGAGAATGGCAATGGTTAGAAAAGCGTTTTTGAAAAAGAGGAAATTTGCTAACATCGAATATTAATTTAAGGGTAAGGAAGTCTTTTCTGAAGGCATTTGTGTGGAGTGTGGCCTTGTATGGGAGCAAAACATGGGCTATAAACAGTGTGGACAGGAAGAGGATAGAGGCTTTTGATATGTGATTTTACAGAAGGAGGCTGAAGATTAGTGGTTGGATCGCGTAACTAATGAGGTACTGAACAGAATTGGGGAGAAAAGGAATTTCTGGCATACCTTGACTAAAAGAAGAGATCGATTAGTGAGACACATTCTTAGATATCAAGGACTTCTGAATTTAACGTTGGAGGGAAGTGTGTAGAGTAAAAATTGCATAGGGAGACCAAGAAATGAATATAGTAAGCAAATTCAAATGGATGTAGGTTGTCGTTCTTATGAGATGAGGCTTGCTCAGGACTGAAGACCACAAAAACAACATCTTATTCACTATTCGACAGTACTAGGCCTACACAAATGAAACTTACTTATTTGAGAACCTTGTGCTACACGAAATCGAATTATTGAAACATTTCGCCCGTTTCGGGGAACTAAAATAAATTCAACGATAAAGCTGAGAATTTGTGCTGGACCGGTATTCGAACCCGGATATTCTGCTCCGCGCCAGCAGTCGCCGTAACAAATTAGGCTATCCAGACACATTTCCCTTCCAATCAAAATTCTCATTTCGCGGTCCAGCAAAAATTTTTAGTGGTTGTTGAATGTTTGATCTCCCTGAAACGGTCGAAATCTTCAAATATTTCGATTTCGTAAATTCAGGATCGTTACAGTCAACTAATGGTGCTGTTCTTTCGAACATGCGAAAAGAAGACATCATATCAAAACTTGTGCTATAGTTGCTTACTACGTGCCAAGTTCGAAGTTCGTCAGAGGTTCCTGAGATACAATGTAAGAAAGCAATCTTTGTAATACAGGATAGTGATAAGAAACAGCTGCTTATTATTCTTTAATAGAGAAATTACGACTGATTGACACTACGGCAAACAGCTAACTGTAATTCGAGGGAAAAGAGCAGTCTGAAAGAAAACTGTGTTAAGCAAATGAAGGAAGTCGTTTTAACCGTGTATTCAGTTATATAGGAATTACCACAAACGTTTCATTTCCTAATACAATGCGATTCATAATAAAAGTAGAGGCAAACGGTCCTAGAAGTAGAGGTTCATGTAGACAATGAATTCCTGTCAAGATTTCAGAATTCAGTTTTACATTCTGGTGCAAAAGATTCAAAATTGCTTGCTGGTTATCTTCAGGCGGGGAACTGAAAACCCCTACTGACAGAGCTTTAGGCCATTTAGCACTATAATTTCTAGGAACATCCATTGTTTCATTATGTAACAGGCGTATTTGACCAGTGTTATTGTATATACACACACTACTAATAACTACATGCTGCTAATAACGATGTATGGTTATGTATTTTGTTCCTTTCTTCATACTGTTTATTTTATCCCTGCTTTTCATGCTGCTTATATTTTGTGTACATATGCAATGATATATAACATTAATTCCATGTACAACATTAACTCCGCGTTTGTGTTTAATTCTTCTGTAATTTTAGGATTCAGTCGGGTACGAAAATCATATCTCTGCATGCGATGCAAACAGTGACAGAGATTTTAGAGAATGGAGTTCCAAGAACGAACGTTGGCGCGTGTCTAAGTCTGTTGTGTGTGTGCGTGTGTGTGGTATTGAGTTATGGAAAGACTCGTTATCTTCCAAGAAAAAAGTGTTTGGCATTGCTACAAGGGGAAGACTTTTTACGCAAGTTTGGTCACTGAAGTAGTAAGATGGAGAACGTTGTTACATAAAAAAGAAGCACACTCTGACGGAACATTCCAGACGACCGTTGTATCCACTCTGTTACTGTCTATAATAAAGATTTTAAAGAAGATCCACCGAAGCATCAGCGCAGACGAGGAAATCGAAAGAGGGAAGCCATCAGGAGAAGAAAATTGTTAGAAGATCCGGAAGATTCATTGTGGAAAGTGCCGCCATTCGATGCAGCGAAATGTGTTTATGCGATAATGTCATCGCCAATATTAATTTTTAATCCTTATGAGAGCCGAGCTTCTAAACTGTGAATATTTTTCGCCGCGTAAATAAACTAACTACAACATGCTAAAGTTAAAAAACTTAACCAGGTGTCTATTCTTGTTTCTGAAAAATGCTAACGGTATTCAATTGATGTTACATGCCGTCCAGTTCTATATTGATAAAGTGAAAGATTGTTTTATACTATGTTGTGAAGGAGTGAAAAGTCAGAACATCACCAACAATAATTACGTAATATTCGGTGTTACTTTTATTTATTCGTGAGATAGTCATCGCCATCTTCTTGTGGGGTCAGCGAACAAGGAGACAACGAAGCATCGACTCCAGATGTCGCCAAGAGGTAGGAAGGAGCTGACGTTATAATTATCTCTGAATAGATCTCTGAGTAGCTCGGCCTGAAACGATATATATCGAACATGCAAAGGTAATCGATTATGCTACTATTAACCCGCAGTTCATGAAGTGTGTTGTTCGTAAGTAACAGGAACGTTCGCAACGTATTTAATTGGTTCTGCTGGAACACAATTTCAGCGTTGCGCATGCGCGTCAAGCAGTCTGGCAGCTGCTGGAACGAACCTCTAGTTTGAGTCCCGGCAACGGCGTGAAGGCAACCAATCAGAGTCGCGTTCGCGCAGCCAATAGGATTGTTTCATTGAATTTAGCGTCAGTTTTGAAATTTCTTTTAGCCCGGTGATCTCGTGATTAAAGATTATAAGGTTTGTTACATATCGATGTAGTTTTCGGTACTTTTCAATATTTTATGCTATTTTAAACGTTTTAAAACGGAACGTATTATGTTAATATTTTGGGAAGAACTCATTCAATGGACTTTCGATGTAGGATTGATTTCAAAAGAAAGAAACTGAAAAAGTTGTAGTTCATGCATTAGACTTGTGCGACGTTCTGCTAGTATTGGTAAAATAGTGGTGGTGTAAAGGAGAGTCGCATATCTCTCGGCTGTCTATACGCAAGAATAGTTGATTTTCTGGTAACCATTTATCGATCGGAGTAATTCTCAAACATACCTGTGGGTGTCAAAAGCATCGAATACATTTATAGTAAAAGAATTATGTTTTGCAAAACACAGTGGTCGATTGGCGAAGTTTCTGTCTTAAAGTGTGTGAGGTGGACTGTATTAAACACGAAGATCGTCTTGGGAGAACAGGGAAGATTGTCGAAATTGATGAGTCAAAGTTTGGCAGAAGAAAGTACCACAGAGGAAAGGCAGTTGCTGGCCACTGTTTTTTTATTATTTTTTTAGTTCTTCGGAGAACTAATAGTACTCTTAGCTGTCCTAAAAAAAGTACGTTCTCCCAGGAACTACAGTAATTTCAGATTTCTTCAGTTCATATGAGTGTCTCAAACACGGAGGTTTCGTTCACTTGAATGTGAACCATTGTTTGACTTTTAAAGATCCTGACACTGGAGCACTTTTAAGGGTCCGAACAAGTGCATAAACTGTTTCAATTCCTACTTGATAGAGTACATGTGGGGAAGGAAATGGGCGAAAGAAAACGATTTGTTTATAGCGTTTTTTGGGGCGGTGAAGAGATTTTATAATCCTAACTAATTGTGTTTATTTTTCCCGATTTTTACGACATATATATGTCTGACTTTCTCCACGTAGTAATAATTTTTTCTTGTTGCAAATAGATCTGTTTTTCAATGTTATTGCTCATTCTCTTTACAGTATTTGGACTGTTATTCATCAAAAGCATTACAATATTTTCTACGAATGTGTGCTATTTCCTACAGTTGCAATCTTACCGAGGGAAAGTTGCACTTTTCACATGATACATGTGAAACGCAGAAATGTAATTAAACATGTAATGACTATTTACGACTTTGAGAACACGTACGATAAAACTCTGAGCTGTAAAAACTATTACGAAATAAGAATCTACGTCATTTCTGAAACCATAATCCTTGTTGTTTATAGGTTACATCTTACCGTATGTAAATAGCATTAATTGACCGGAAAAGGGTACATCGAGAACCTGTCAACCATAGAGCAGGAACAGGATTAATTAATTTCCTCAAATTTCGAGAACAGAGTTACGTTGAGTCTGAAATTGCAGTAGGCGAACATTGGTGACGAGAGAACCCGTAAAATTCATGTCCAGCATGAGCAGGTATGCTATAGCATCCCTTTGTCTATTACTATACCATTCGCTTATGTTTTTTGTACGATGATACTTAATGCTTGATCTTCGGTGAAATGTGTTCTGCTGTGTTGTCATTAACGAAGTACAGCCGATATGCTGCATCGAGCTCTGCTTTATGATTGGTTAAACAGACTCCGTTCCATCGCCTTCATTGGTTAACAAAAGAACATCACAAAGCGTAAATTCACTGTCACTCTTTGCTAGGCTCTCGAGCCGTATTTAACCAGTTTCGTTATTATACTTCATTACTGCGTAAAAATGCATTCCTCATGCTACATCGCATTAAAGAACTTAAATAAACCAGCCGTTTCCACGGCGATTTTGTGTCCTACATTGTTCGGTAGTGATATTTACATACGGTAAAACGTTACCATTTACAGCATGTCGACTTCAACATTCGTACACAATATTCACAAGATATTAAAAGACCTCTTAATGTTAAGTTTCAATTACTTTATTTTCAAAATGGATCACACGATTTGAATGGGGAACATCACACACTCCTCGATCACGTTTCTTCACATGCACTAGTTTTCCGTTCAGATTTAGTATCTTCTTGGAACGTAAATTGAAATGTGTGTCTCAAATAATAGTCACGGTCTGCACGGCCACTACGGTCGGGGGTTCGAATCCCCCCTCGGGCACGGATATTTGTGCCGTCCTTAGTATTAGCTAGTCCATAAGTAGTTCTTAAGTTTAGGGACTGATGACCCCGTAGTTAAGTCTCATAAGCTCTACAAACGTTTGAACATTTGTACTCCATTTTGCCTGTTTCATTTACTGCATTTTTATATTTTCTCCTTTCACCAATAAAATTTAGTATTTCCTGTGATATCCAAGGATATCGTAGTTCTACCTACTTTGTCCTCTGATTCCTTTACTATTTCATCTCTTAATGCTACCCATTCCTCTTCTACCATTTTATTTCCCTCCGTTTCTGTCGACTGTGGCCTAAAGCTCCCACTGAAATTTTTAAGAACGTCAAGTTCCCTCAATTTATCCAATTCCCATCTTATTATTTTCCTACCTTTCTCCAGTTTTTTCAGTTTCAGCCTACAGTTCATGACCAATAAGTTATGGTCAGAGTCTATATCTTCCCCTGGGTATGTCTTACAGTTTAAAACCTGGTTCCGGAATCTGTTTTACCAATATAAAATCTATTTGATACCTTCCGGTGTCTCCTGGTCTCTTCAACGTATACAAACTTTTCTCGTGATTCTTAAACCAGGTGTTTGTTACGATTAAATCATGTTCAGTACAAAATTCTACCAGGCGGCTTCCTCTTTCATTCCTTTTTCCCAGACCATATTCACCTACTATCTTCCCTTCCCTTCCTTGTCCTACTACCGAATTCCAGTCTCCCATAACAATTAAATTTTCCTCTCCCTTAATTGTCTGAATAATTTCCTTTAACTCATACATTTCTTCGCTCTCCTCCTCATCGGCAGAGCTAGTTGGCATATAAACCTGTACTACTGTTATCGGTGTTGGCTTCGTATATATCTTGACAATGATAATGCGATCACTGTGCTGCTCAAAGTAGTTTACCCGCATTCCTATTTTCTTATTCATTATCAGGTCTACTCCTGTGATACCCCAAATGATTTCGTAGTTATAATCCTGTACTCACCTGACCAGAAACGCTGTTCTTCCTCCCACCGAACTTCACTAATCCCCACTATATCTAACTTCAACCTATCCATTTACCTTTTTAAATTTTCCAATTTTCTTACCCGATTAAGGGAGCTAACATTCCACGCTCCGCTCCGTAGAATGCAAGTACTGTCTTTCCTGATAACATCTTCCTGAGTAGTTCCCAAACTATGAACTCAAAGGCAGCGCGTTCGATCTCCGCTCAGTACTGTGGTTTTTATCTGTCACACCTGACGTCTTTCGCGTCTATTAATGTTGTTGTAAAAAATGGCAAGTTGCACCATGGTTCAGAATCCACGTTTAAACTGTAGGTCCCCCTATAACTGACTGGATCAGTTCGAAGGTCGCAGGAAGGCAATGTCGTACCACCTGAAATCAATCTTCGGATTGTTGACTGCTTCACCTCTCACCTTTTCTTGCAGATATTTCTATAATTCTTTATTATCTATGGGTTTTTCTTGTTATTTGTGGAGGCATTTGCGTTGAGTAGTGTATAGGCTTTGTTAAATGATCGTATCGTGGTGTGTTTTTTTCTGAATGTGAAGTGAAATCTGTTACAGAGTATAGTATCGATTCGTGTACTACAAATCGTGTTGCAAAGAGTTTAAAATTTTCTCATGGAATGGTTATAACTGGTTTTGCTCCGGTACATTCAGCAATTATCTGAGTAAAATGGATCTCATTTCAGCATCTTGTTTCGTATTTTGACAGAATTTTGATATTGAATTTATCCACGGTGCTTCAGTTTACCTGTTTGTAGTAGTGTTCCCATGTAAAAAATATATATACTTTATCTTGAGAGTTTTTGAGAAGCTCCGAATCTTCTCTCCATGACATGCCCGATCCACTGGAATCTGATGATCAGGTCTGTTACCAAGTCTCAGTGACTGGGTACTTGGGTAGTTGTTTTCCTTGTTCTGTCGTGATTATTCGTTTAGTGAGGCTTTGGTGGTGGAATCCGAAAGGATCTCTCATACTTTGCTGCTCATGGGAACAGATCGCTTCGTCTGTAATTATGGGACGTCTAATAGGAAATCGAAAAATAGTGGATTCATTTTGCTTACATAAATAGGAACAATTCCAGGAGGGTGTCCATAATGAGGAAATGAAAGAAAAACTGGGAATGAACACCATAGATGAAGCAGTTAGAGCGAACAGACTGAGATGGTGGGGTCATGTTAACACGCATGGGAGAAGCAAGGTTACCTAATAGACTCATGAGCTCGGCAGCGGAGGATAAGAGGAGTCGAGGTAGACCAAGAAGAATGTACTTAGATTCGGTGCAGAATGATTTTGAAGTAAAAGGCATAACAGCAGACGTGGCATCAATGTTAGCATTGAATAGGGGATCATTGAGGAATTTTATTAGAGGTACTTTGCTACAGACTGAACGCTGAAAGGCATAATCAGTCTCTGATAATGAATAATCCGTTACCAGATGTAGTGACATATTAAATACCAGGAACCGAGAACTAGCAAGGAAATTGCAGACTTTTATTGCTTTAGGAATTGGCGGCTGTGGAGGGACTCTGAGACGAACACAGCGCGAATCCGGGGAACGGTGCAGACTTGTGGAGCCCGGAGAACGCGGGCGAGTGTAGTGCGGTGAGGACGTGTGGCTGGTAGTGGTAGCGCGTGACAACACTGTTGTGCGGGAAGCGCGCCGCGACGTGTCAGCAGGGGGGGGGGGGCTGCGCTTCCCAGAAGGGCCGCAGCCGCAGGTAGCGACGCCCAAGGTCGCCAGCTGCAGGTGGACCGACCTCCCACGCCGACCACCGGCGCAGTCGCAGGCCGACACCGCAAGTGCCGACTCGCCGGCGAGCGTGCGCCGCTGGGCGGCAGCCGAGCCCAAGCGTCCAGCAAGACCAACTACAATATCTTGTAGTTGGTCTTGCGTCCAGTCCCTTCTATACGGCACCCGACATTACTCTATTGCCCCTGGCGTGTCATTTCCGTACTCCAATGTGAAGAAAAGCATTTATGAAAAAGAGAAATTTGCTAACATCGAATATTAATGTAAGTGTAAGGAAGTCTTTTCTGAAGGCATTTGTGTGGAGTGTTGCCTTGTACGGGAGTGAAACATGGACGATGAGCAGTGCGGACAGGAAAAGAATAGAGGCTTTTGAAATGTGGTGCTACAGAAGAATGCTGAAGATTAGGTGGGCAGATCGCATAACTAATGAAGAGGTACTGAACAGAATTGGTGAGAAAAGGAATTTTTTGGCATACCCTGACCAAAAGAAGGGATCGCTTGGTAGGACACATTCTTAGACATCGAGGAATCGTAAATTTAGCATTGGAGGGAAGTGTGTGGGGTAAAAATCGCAGAGGGAGACCAAGAGACGCGTATAGTAAGCAGATTAAAGTGGATGTGGGTTGCCGTTCTTATGAGGAGATGAAAAGGCTTGCTCAGGATAGAGTAGGGTGGAGAGCTGCATCAAACCAGTCTCCGGACTGAAGACCATAACAACAACCAGTCACGAATGGTCCTTTTCGCTTAAACGTTGGCAACAAAACTATTGAGCTGTCTGTGTAATTTCCCACCAGAACGGTGAAGTGAAGCTATGAAGATACTTTTTCGTAGCAAGGAGAAATTATTATTAAGTTTATTAATGGCGAAAGGAAAATGTGGATGTGAAAGGTCATATAGTAAATCCTCTACACTTTTGAGTATTGAAAAATAGGAAGTGTGTCCCCCAAACATTCAAAACATATACATTTCTCAAGAAATTATTCTACTTGAAAACACATCGAACAATGATGGCTAAATCTTAATAAAGAGCGCCTCTTTATTTATCAAAAGCCTATTTTTTGCGAAGTGCCGGCCGCGGTGGGCGAGGGGACTGAGGCGCTCCAGTCACGATCTGCACGGCCATTACGGTCGGCAGTTCGAATCTCCCCTCGGGCATGGATATTTGTGTCATCCTTAGTATTAGTTAGTTCATAAGTAGTTTGTAAGTTTAGGACCTGATGACCCCGTAGTTAAGTCCCATAAGCCATACAAATATTTGAAACATTTGATCTTGCGAAGTATCCAGTTACATCGAAAATTATTTTTCTCATCTAATAACTCACTTTTTTCATCGTCGAAATAATTTTCGTTGAAACACGTTTATATATTTATGTTCCTATTTTTCATAGTGCACTATTTTACTTTTGTAGAGAATTCTGGTTGAAAAATAATTTTCGATGTAACTGGATACTGGTGCAACCTTCTCCATGGACGAGAATACAAAGCAAACAGAGTAAATTTTTCCGTGCGGGAATAGCCGTGCGCCATGTCAGGGACTGTGCGGCATCTTTCGCCGGAGTTAAGTCTTGTGTGTGTGTGTGTGTGTGTCCTTAGATTGTTTAAGTAGTTTCTAAGTCTACGGACTGATGACCACAGTAGTTCGGTCCCATAGGTTTACAAACATTTGAAGACTTTTGGGTAAACTTTAAAAAGATGCTACAAATATTTCTACAGTTGTAATGAGTTCTGCGAGTGCATTTAAATGTATCACTAGGGAACCCATGGACAGCAGAATAAAGCAGGAAACCACACACCTAAAACACAACACACAAAATGACAACACAGAGAAAATAGGAATTATTTACTACCGCAACGTGTCATTCGAAATAAAGGAAAAAAAGTGACTGGTAATAGTATTTTCAATTAGAAAAAATTCGCTGATGTTACTATTGCAGGCTTTTAAGAAAACAATTTTCTAATGGATCAATTCCAATCCTCTCATTATATCCTCTACATCTAGTGTATCATTAATTTTTATACGTCTGTTTCTGACAGTTACTTTCTTCATTTCTGAAGACTTTCTGCAATTTTTTACTATCTTGAAGGTTCACCATACCGTTCAGTCAATTATTATGTAGTCTGTAGTTACACGGAAGGAAGAGATGTTTTCTATTATTTTATCACAAGCTTTTTATTCATTTGTCATTATCTATGCACTAGTCTTCCTACACTCATCATGGTACTTCTCCACACTGCATCCACTCTGGGAATCTTTTATTTACCCAATGCGTCTCCTTCATCCTCATTGTGACCATCCCCTTCTTTCAAAAATGTTTACCTCATTACTAATGGGGTATGCATAGTATTTTTGGAAAAACGTATAGCCTCTTTTGAAAATGTTCTTGTTTCAATAAGGAAATTGTCGGATCATGATATACTAAGCCAGAGAATTTCAATACATTTGATATTTACGTTAAACAAATCAATTCATGGTTAATTGCGAGGAAGACGGTCACTGCTTTCTCTCTGCGTGCTGCCTTCTTTTAACTGGTACTACTATCATCACCCCATTGTTTGTACTTTGTCCTCACAGAACGCTTGACTAGACTGCATCCCCATCTATGGTTTAAGAACTGGGTTCACGCAATTTAGTTGAGTTTGTACTACCTTGTACTCGTGTAGCAAAAAAACTCAATAACATATACTTCTTTGCTGACACGGACGCTAATGATCAAATAGACAGTTTTCTTACTGATGACAACTCTATACTTTCAATGTAATTAAATGGCAGTATTTAAATAGTACCGTACGAAATTTCCGGCTTCAGTTCATTAAGTTCCGTACTTTGATCTCATTCTGATTGGATGGATGCTGTCCATTCACTTACCTACATTGTCTTATTTTACTTTAAAGTAAGGCATGAAGCTACTGTTATAATGAGGACGCAGCGTTAAATAAGAGTAACTGGTTACCAGCGCTGCACACAAGTTATCGATCTTGAATTCCTGGCAGCGCTACCTGAATTATTGAGCTAGGGGCACTTACAGGAATACGCGAAACGTCACGCGACCGCTGCTCAATCTTGCCGTGGCGCACGCTTTGTTTCGATTTTTCCTTTTTCCCGCTTTTTTTTTTCATTCTTGTTGCAAAGTAGACAGCGCAGCGAGGGCTGTCTATACTACGAATAAATAAGCCGAAGCTGTGGAGCTATGGGCTCAACGATTATCGGAAGGATGTTCGTAACCGCTTAGAATCAATGCCAGGGAATTAACGCAGTTCATTCCAATTGTACATTAGTGTTGTTTCGTTGCACACGTCTGTCGCTTCATGCACACTGTGCCGAAGTCCCTGTGGTTGGAACGACAAATCTAGCGATGTGGTGCACACACACGTCGTATACAAATTTCACTTAGTGCTTTGTATCAGTATTTAAGATTTTCCCTTCCAGCTGCAAAAGGGGCTCGTTAACGTCCTTTATGGCACGATGCCATAAAGACTTGAATTCCAATGTACAGAACTGCTTTAAGCGTTTGATTTTTTGGTTACCTCCCTGTCTGACACCTACCTCCACATTAAAACATTCTGACTGCCCGCTTTCAAAGCTCACGTCACATTTAGTTTCCTCGATACACATTTGCCAGTCTGAGGAGTTTCAAGAGTATTCCTTATTCTATGATCTCCCAGATACTTTCTCTTTTGATGCTGTCATATAGGCTTTGTGGATTTCTGTAAATAGACATTTATACCTACTTGTCAAAGTCTCAAAACTTTCCAATAATTTGCCTGAGAACAAATAACGCCACTCCAGTATCCACTGTGATGTTCTTCCAGATTTTCCTCTATGTATGGGGGAGAGCCTTACCACGAAAATGCAAGCAAAGATCTCGCATGCGCTACATAATTATGATATCCTCCTGAAACCCCCACACTTTGTTTGCTTTTCTTTTTAATGTTTGGGACATACTGCTGCTTGATGCCATTCATTGGGCATCTTTTCACTTCACCAGAACTGTGGGATCAATGTGTGCATTGCTTTTTTTTTTTTGCATGCTTTTCCACCCTGTTTCAGTAGTTCGGTTACCATATCCACTTACCTTATCGTAGGTTCTTCTACTTTTGGTTTGAGTCCTTTAGTTTTTAGTTTCCTCAGTCAACTCTTGTTCTGTGAGGACGTAAGCAGTTATTCGAAATACTCCTTCCATAAATTCATACCCTCTTCTTGCTTAGCTACCTTTTTTCCATTGCTACAATTTATTGTTAGTACTCAATCTTGATGGACCTTATAGTTTTTAGCTTTTTCTAACTCGTTGTTAATGAACTCCCTTTCTACTCTCCTTACTATGATTCTTTCTTATGCTGTTTTCGCATATTATTTTTTGACTAAGAGTTGTCGCCAACCACACATTCTCTATTTGTACTCTTTTCTCAATCTTATTCCATTTTTACAGTCATCATTGAATCAGATCTTGCCAAACTCTTTCCTTTCTTTCCTATTTAAGTGTTCCTTTGCAGTCTGTCATAGTGCATATTGCACCTAGAAGTTTTCTTCTTCGTGTCTTTCTCTTTTAATTCTCCCAGAGTTTGAAATCAATTCTATAGCATTAGTTAGTATTCGCTAGTTATTTACTCGACTCCCAGTAGGCGTACATCTACCTTTCCTTTTAGTGTAGCATCACCTGGAGGTATTCTAGGTTTTACTTTAATTAGTACCAGATTATAGTCAACTCCCACTTCGCTCTTCATACTGCTTTTGACAGTATCAATTCCACTTGAATGTCTTGACGCAACCACTACAGGGTCAGTTTGTCGTATACCGCCTTCCTGGGGATCCAAGTTTCCTAAGTGAATCTTCTTATGTGAGAAAATTGAGATGACGATCTTCATACCCTCTACAGTTGCTAGTCTAGTCTTACCACGTTGTCATAGGACTCTGTATGGTGTGTAGGCTACTTACTGATGTAATTGCCAGTTCATTGCTAATGTAATTATTACAGCTCATGCATTTATTATAATTTTCTTCATAGTTATACCAATTATAATTGGAGGATTTGGAAATTAACTAGTTCCAGTAATAATTGGAGCACCAGATATAGCTTTACCACGAATAAACAACATAAGATTCTGATTGGCGTCCCCTACCACCATTTTCATGTCGTACTGAGGCATCCCATCGTACTTGTGCTCAACCATCTTTTGAAAATTGTTCTTTTCCTCATCGTCATTTTCTTTCGTAGGATCGACAAGGTAAAGCTTTTCTTGATTCTCAAGTAGCAGAGTTTTTTTATTGATTCTTTCATATTTAGCTAGAGCACCTACGATTTTGTCGACTGTTATTCATACTCCAGATTGACCTTGCTTTTCTCCAGTCCACTGTGAAGTATAGTAGAGTTACCTTCCTGGTGCATTCAGCGTTTCACATTCCACGTCCCCATTTCCAAATGTTTGTCTAGTAATCCTTGCCCTTTGTCATCTCCGTGAAATTGTGCAAAATTGGTATCCTTTGATGCCGGATGACCAATACACGATCCTCAGCTTACGAAAAAATATCGTCTTTTGCATCAGCTATCAAAGTACTACTTCAATGGGTGGAAAAATATTGATTTGAACTGCGGATCAGAATCCACGTTAAACTGTAATCCTCAATAATCAGCTGGAAAAGTCAGCTCACAAATAAGACAAGGACATAGTACGTCTAATAGGACCATGTTTTGTGAAGCTCTGTCGTCTTCCAACCATGCTTTTGACAGCATTAGTGCACCTTTTTCATTAATAGATGCCGTGATTAGTGAAAAGAAAAAGGTAGAAGAAATTAGTACTTGTTAAGCTTACGAAGAATTAAGACTCGAGGGTTAATGGTAGTGAGTGTGCAGCGCGCCTTCTTATTAAAGAGCAGGTGCAACAGAACAGGTAGTGATTACGGAGGTATTTGGTTTTAATATAAATGTCTTTGAACGTTGAATGTTCCTTGCCTACAGTATTTCAAGGTAAAGTTGTTAGTCGTACATCTTGAAACAAACGTAAAGACAGGTACTCACGTCTGCCACCGTACCGTAACTCCTATTACAGTGTTCAACTAACGCTATTTCACAGTTCGCAAATTGCAAGAACAGCAGGATAAAAGTGTATTGTTTCTGGGTATTGTACTGCTTATTAATACGGTTGACTCGAATGTGCAAATGCTAAAAGTTGGGATGTAAACAAGTGCATTCGAGATAAAACCATGCATAAACGTGGATGGATCTATTGTTGATAGAAGAGATTCTAAATAGATATGCAACCAGTAATTACAGCATTTTACGGAAGTGTTAAGACATACTTTGAAATGAGACAATGTAATGCTCATGGGGTATGGAGAACGATTGTAGATGAAAGGATGCCCAAGAGAATGAGAAGTTTGTTCGATCAGAAAGAAGCATTGAACAAAAGCGGATGGGAGAATGTATTGGTCGAAGTTACCGGGAAAGGGAAGCGAGAGTGTAAGGGAAAACCAGATAAGATTTTTCTGAAGGCAACCACGACCAATCAGGAGGAGAAGTGGTATCAGGTTGTTGTGGTCTTCAGTCCAAAGACTGACTTGACGCCGTTCCCCATGCTAGGCTATCCTCTGCAAGCCTCTTAATCTTTGAGTAAGAACGGCACCCTACATCCTTTTGAACCAGCTTATTGTATTCGTATGTCGCTCTGCCTTACCCTACACGGCCCCTCCAATGATCAGCTGACGATTCCTCGTTGTCTCAGAATGTGTGCCACTAAACGAGCCCTTTTTTTTCTTTCTCTCGTGAATTCTGTTCAGTACCTGCAGATTAGTTACGCGATCTATGCATTTAATCCTCAGCATTTTCCTGCGGCGCTAAATTTCAAAAGCTTGCATCATATTTGTCTGAACTCCTTATCGTCCACATTTCACTCCCGTGTAATGCTACACTCTAGACATTTAAATGGATGTCTTCATTAAAACGCTTTCCTTCCTGTAGCCATATTGCGTTTGTATCTCCGTGGCCATCATAAGTTATTTTGTTACCCCACTACTACTACTATTACTACTACTACTTTTATTGCCTTGTTAACTAATATTATTCCTTCAGCATCGCCCAATTTTCTGACAATGGTGTCAGGAGTTAAAATAGGAAGAGCGCAGTGGGGTGTAGGATTTTACATCAGGAAAGCAATCGAACCCAGCATAATTGCAATAAGGTATGTAAATGAACGACTGATGTGGATAGATTTGGCCATCTCCAGTAAGAAAATTAGGATTGTGGCAGTGTATTCACCCTGTGAAGGAACAGATCAAGATGAGATGGACAGATTTTACAATGCACTTAGTGATGTAGTTGTTAGAGTGAAGGATAAGGATAGTTTTTTACTCATGGGTGATTTCAATGCCAGGATAGGAAATCGAAGGTTATGAAAAGGTTATGGGTAAGTTTGGAGAGAATATGGAGGCCAACTGGAACGGAAAACAGCTCTTGGATTTCTGTTCCAGTATGGGCTTAGTTATCACAAACTCCTTTTTTAAGCATAAGGTCATTCACCGCTATACGTGGGAAGGAAGGGGAACCAGATCTATCATTGACTATATAATAACACCAGGAATTCAGGAAGACAGTTAAGGACACATGTGTTTTCAGGGGGTTCTTTGATGATACTGATCATTATTTAATTTGCAGTGAAATTGGTTTTGTGAGGCCAAAACAGCAGAAAGTCAGGTCCATGTATAGAAGGATAAGAGTGGAGAAGCTTCAAGACAAGGAAATTAGGCACAAATACATAACAATGATTTCGGGAAGGTTCCAGTTAGTTGAATGTAATGATTTACAGTCACAGGAAGAGGAATGTTCAAGGTACAGGGACACACTACTGGAAGCAGCTAGAGAATGCCTTGGAACAGTAGTGTGTAAACGTAGGAAGAAGCAAACAGCCTGGTGGAATGACACAGTCAAGGCAGCCTCTAAAAAGAAAAAGAAGGCATTTCAAAAATGGCTCCATACCAGGAATCAGGCAGACAGAGAAAGTTATGTTGAAGAAAGAAACAAAGCCAAACGGGTAACTGCAGACTCCAAGCAGAAATCATGAGAAGACTTTGGAAATAAGCTAGAAACTCTGGGTCAAGCCGCGGGAAAACCATTTTGGAGCGTAATTAGCAATCTTCGAAAGGGGGGGAAGAGGGAATTAACAAGTGTTTTGGACAGGTCAGGAAAGCTGCTAGTCAATCCTGTGGATGCCTTGGGCAGATGGAGGGAATATTTTGAAGAATTGCTCAATGTAGGTGAAACGTTCAATGATGTATCAGAGTTTAAGGTAGAATGGGATAGGAACGACGATGAAAACAGGATCTCTTTTGAGGAAGTGGAGAAAATCGTCAGTAGATTACAGTGCAATAAAGCGGCTGGGGTGGATGAAATGAAGCCGGAACTCGTCAAAAACAGTGGTATATCAAGTCTCAAATGGTTACGCAGGATAATTGAAAAGGCGTGGAAATGGGGACAGGTTCCGTCAGACTGGACGAAAGCGGTAATCACGCAAATTTTCAAACATGGAAACAGAAAACATTGCAACAACTATCGAGGTATCTCTTTAATTAGCGTTGTAGGCAAAATTTTCTCAGGTATTGTTGAAAGGAGAGTGCGAGTAGTAATTGAGGACAATTTAGACGAAAATCAGTGTGGGTTTAGGCCTCTTAGAGGCTGTCAGGACCAGCTTACGGCAGGTAATGGAAAAGTGCTATGAGTGGAACAGGGAATTGTATCTGTTTCATAGATCTGGAAAAGGCTTATGACCGTGTTCCTAGGAGGAAGCTACTGTCAGTTCTTAAATATTATGGTATAGGAGGCAGACTTCTGCAGGCAATTAAAGGGCTTTACGTAAACTGTCAGGCAGCAGTTAGAGTAGATGGTAAATTAAGCTCATGGTTCAGGGTAGTTTCAGGGGTCACCACTGTTGTTCATACTATTCATGGATCATATGTTGAAAACAGTAGACTGGCAGGGCGGGATTAAAGTAGGTGAAAACAAAATAATCAGTCTCGCATATGCGGATGACTTAGTTGTAATGGCCGATTCGATTGAAAGGTTGCAAACTAATATTTCAGAAATCGATCAGAGGTGCAAGGATTATGATATGAAGATCAGCATCTCCAAAACGAAAGTAATGTCTGTGGGAAAGAGATTCAAACAGATTGAGTGCCAAATAGGAGGAACAAAGTTAGAACAGGTAGACAGTTTCAAGTACCTGGGATGTATTTTGACACAGGATGGCAACATAGCGAAAGAACTGGAATCGAGGTGCAGCAAAGCTAATGCAGTGAGTGCTCAGCTAAGATCTACTCTCTTCTTAAAGAAGGAAGTAAGTACCAAGACTAAGTTAGCAGTGTACCGCTCTATCTTTCGACCAACTTTGTTGTACAGGAGTGAAAGTTGGGAGGGAGGTTACCTTATTCATAAGGTAGAGGTTACAGATATGAAAGTAGCAAGAATGATTGCAGATACCAATAGATGGGAACAATGGCAGGAGGGTGTCCATAATGAAGAAATCAAAGACAAACTGGGAATGAAGACCATAGATGAAGCAGTTAGAGCGAACAGACTGAGATGGTGGCCGGCCGCGGTGGCCGAGGGGACTGAGGCGCTTCAGTCACGGTCTGCACGGCCACTATGGTCGGGGTTCGAATCCCCCCTCGGGCATGGATATTTGTGCCATCCTTAGGATTAGATAGTTCATAAGTAGTTTGTAAGTTTAGGGACTTATGACCCCGTAGTTAAGTCCCATAAGCTATACAAACATTTGAACACTTTTTTGAGATGGTGGGGTCACGTTACACGCATGGGAGAAGGAAGGTTACCTAAGAGACTCAAGAGTTCGGCAGCGGAGGGTAGGCGGCGAGGTAGACCAAGAAGAAAGTACTTAGATTCGGTGCAGAATGATTTTGAAGTAAAAGGCATAACATCAGACGAGGCATCAATGTTAGCATTGAATAGGAAATCATGGAGGATTTTTATTAGAGGTGCTATGTTCCAGACTGAACGCTGAAAGGCATAATCAGTCTCTAATGATGGTGGTGTCGGGAAATAGTTTGATAAGAAACTTCATTAAAGGTAATTATAGGCTTGGCTACGTCTGATAAACTACTAGTACGTAATTTGCCACGTGTGCATGTAATTAACTAAAGGATTCCGAGAAGAGGAGAAAGGCGGAATGTGGAGCATCGATAACGGGAGACAGCTACTCAGCACGGGATGTAAGGCGTAGTGGGAAAACCCGTGTTGATGCGAGTAATGGTAAGAGAGTAGGGAAGTGCAGGCGGCAGGTGAGCGAGCAGCAGGAAGTGTCTGCGGGCGAAGGCCGCCGCCGCCGCTGTGGCTGGAGGGCCGCCTTCGCCTCCGCCTTTTGTTGAGCAAGTGCGCCACGCCGCAAATGCCACGGCCGGCCTGCGCGCTCGCCTTGCTTTCACGCCAGGCGCCGCCTCTCCACTGTCTGCCTCCTCAAACTGAGCCGCGTCTCAAGTCCCCTTCCCACGGTTTCGAACCACCTGTCAAAATGAAACTAGTCTTAATTTTGTTCAGTCAATTTTAATACGCTTAACACTCAGAGTGCCAATCAGGTCAATTGACGGGATACGGAAATTTGACGTGATCTTTGTTTTCGTGCTTTTAAAAACAGAATCAAGTTTATTGACGGGCTATATCTACCTTAAATACCTTACTTAGTAAACCTAGTGTCTAAACCAGCCTGTTTGTTATGGTCTTCAGTCCGGAGACTGGTTTGATGCAGCTCTCCACACTACTCTATCCTGAGCAAGCCTTTTCATCTCCTCATAAGAACGGCAACCCACATCCACTTGAATCTGCTTACTATACGCGTCTCTTGGTCTCCCTCTGCGATTTTTTCCCTCACACACTTCCCTCCAATGCTAAATTTACGATTCCCCGATGCCTAAGAATGTGTCCTACCAAGCGATCCCTTCTTTTAGTCAGGGTATGCCAAAAATTCCTTTTCTCACCAATTCTGTTCAGTACCTCTTCATTGGTTATGCGATCTACCCACCTAATCTTCAGCATTCTTCTGTAACATCACATTTCAAAAGCCTCTATTCTCTTCCTGTCCGCACTGCTTATCGTCCATGTTTCACTCCCGTACAAGGCAACACTCGACACAAATGCCTTCAGAAAAGACTTCCTTACACTTAAATTAATATTCGATGTTAGCAAATTTCTCTTTTTCAAAAATGCTTAGCCTATAGATCTTTCATTTAGTTTCTAAATCGTCCGACTGGTCGCATTCATTGTATGAAACGGGGCAGGTAGAAAGTGGTGTCCGCTCACTCAGTAGGTAAATCAACGGACATGGCTTCACGCAAAATATTCTCCCCGAAAGTACTGAGAGTTTACTATGACAGAGGGGTGACACAGCAACATATCGTAGTCACTTTACAGACTGTTTGCGAAGTAGAGAAGTTTTTAGTGCGGGGCTTTGGCGTCGGAGTTGTATGTGATTTAGATGCTCTGTGTTCAGTTCTGGATTTATTTCAAAGAGCAGACAATTCTTTACGCCAGACTGAAGATAAAGAAACTAAGTGCATCTGGGGTTACTCCTGCAAGCAGAATGTCCGGCATTCTGAGGGATGGAATGGTTTACATGGCCGGCAGTCAGTGTTAAGTGAAGAGGACGCTTGGTTGTGTTAGTTAGCGTGCCAACTGAACTGTATATACATTACGAACTGCTTGTAAACCTTTGGGGATCTGGATCATCCACACAGGATAAATTAACCAACAAAAAACTTATACGCGTCTCGTTCAGTCCATCGGCAAGAACATATGTTAGAAAGGAGACAATAGCGGCTGGATAGACAGCAGCCTGCGAGAAACAGACGATGCTTGAGAGAGAGTGGGACATAGTGGCAGGGAGACACTGCAAGTGGCGAAGAAAATAGTAAGGAAGACAGAGAGGATGAAAATCCAGTGATACTGGGAGAAACAGAAAACGTATGTAGACTGTGAAAAGGAAAGGGAGCTAAAGTGTATGCAAACTTCATTACAATGAAAGGCTGGGTAGAAGTATTTGGCATGTTTTGTGTTAAGACTGTGAATGTGTTCGTATGCCAAAACTTTTGGCGGATTTCACGACGGACACAGTTGGTTCTCCACTTTTCTGCCAGTATCTTTTTAAAGCTTTACATACGTGCAAAGTTAAGCCCTTTCTTCGTAA
Organism: Locusta migratoria; assembly: GCA_026315105.1. NCBI lineage: Eukaryota > Metazoa > Arthropoda > Insecta > Orthoptera > Acrididae > Locusta > Locusta migratoria. The sequence continues at coordinate 654,834,549 of CM048744.1, forward strand.
GGTTCGAGACGTTTATATAGAAGGTACGATCAATAACAAAAAGTTGTGAATCATCCATAGGTGATACCAGATTGTATTATCACAAAAAATCAAATATTTGTTACAGAATGAAATGGGTTTCCTGACGGCCGCCAAGTCCGCTTGGGCAGAAGTGGGCAAACTGCCTGGATGTGAAACCAATATCTCGAGAATGACATCAAATATTGTCTTGCTCTCGTTTTCATTTAAAATTTCGATATTTCCAATGGATTTCATACGCTGATATGTATAAGCTAAGGATCAACGACACACACGAAGGCCACGCGAAATGCTTTTATCTTTGCAAACCTAAAGTTGCAATACTTCACGTAATACCGAAAACCAACTCTTAACTATTTTTTTTTTAATTTTGCAGAGGCCAGAAATCTCAGCAATCGCAACTTTCATACCCAAAGAAACAGATTCTGTGGGATGTATATTGATAACAGGTAGAAACATTAGGAAACAGGAATATGGCATTTCTAGATAAATTTGTTCAGGAGGTATTGTTAAAATTTGAGCCATTTGCTGTGGTTAGTTATTTAGAGACTTGGAGTACATCTGAAAAAACGGCTAAAGACGGATTTTTTTCATTTTGTTCTGTAAGTCCGTAAATTTGAACCTAGGTTAAAAAATTGGAAAAGTCATTTCATAATATCGTTTCAAGAACGTACGGCACGAATTTCGACAATTCGCTATGAATAAAGAGTGTAGAAGTGACCATGCCCTTAGATGGAAGTTTTTCTTTTACGCAGGCATCAAAGTTTCTAGTGGTTTTCTCAGGAACCGCCGATGAACAAATGGTCCTTTGGTAAGCCACATAAATCTCGCCCTAGACTACACGTAATGCACAAAAGCAAACAATATAAGTAATTTGGATGAAGTGTGCAATGTTTACATTTAACGCTGCACTACAGGATAGCTACAGTAAGCTAGCTTTGATAGGTGTACGTATGATCAATAGGCCAAGGGCTATCAACACCACTTAACCTCGTACCTCTGTCATCGATAAAACCCGAGATATGTGCCCCTGAAGAACCGCTACTTAACACGCGACGTTTGCTAACGTATTACTACTGTGCGCTGCCTCGCACAGTAAAATAGCAGGCAGTGCAGCGCCTCTGGCAGAGTGCGCGCCACCGCACATTTGGTAGGGAAAAAAATCCAGGAGAATCCCAAAGTGCAAACCTTTCAATTATGCGACAGGACTATCCCTGGAATTTCGCTCCGGGAAATGACTGAAGCCGATGTCGGGTGGTGTGAAGTTTTGGCTGGTAAGTAGCCAGTCATAGTAGCGGTCTCGGTAGCTTTGTTTGTGTGCAACTGACCACCGGCGGAACGGTCACGACGTGGAGAAACTGCAGGCAAGAAGTGAGGCGGCCAGACAGGCTGGGAGCCGCGGCTGCCGGGAGAAAGCTGCAAGGCCGGCCGCGCAGCCAGCAGCCAGCAGCAGCAGGCAGCGCGCGACCTTTGAGCCGCGTACAGTCGCTGCCGACTCCTGCCCAACTCGCCGCCGTGCTTCCTCTCCTCTACTCTCCTAGCCTGCTCTAGTCGCGCTCACCGAAGAGACCGTTGCCACTCTGTCTCCCTGAGGCCTCTAATTTTATACTTGTGGTCGCGTAGCGAGACGCACGTAGGAGGAAGCACTAACTTGGTTGACTCTTCGAGAAGCGTATACTCTCTGAACTTTGACATAAGCCCGTACCGCGACACAGAATGTCTCTTGCAGGGTCTGCTACTAGAGTTTTCGGATCATCTGAGAAACTTTCGCGTGCTACATAAGACTAAAGAGGCGCTGTATCTTCTCTGTCCCCTTGTCAACCCTTCTTGGATACGGATCTCACACTGACAGCAAAACTCGAGCGCTGGTCAAACAATAGCTTTGTAACCTCCTTCTTTGGTTCACCGACGGGTCAAAATCAGACCAAGGTGTTGAGGCCGGGGTATATGGGGTGCAGCCAAGACTGGAGGGCGTCATCTCTCTAGGAAAACTGGCCTCACTATTCCAGGCGGAAATCACTGCCATCAGGGCGTGTGTGGAGGAGAATTTGCGTAGGTGCTACAAAGATCGTAGCATCTATTTCTATACAGACAGCCAGGCAGCCCTGAGATCACTGGCAGCTCCTGCAACAAGGTCTAAAATTGTTGCAGAATGTCACAGGGTTCTGGTGGAGCTAGGGGAAAGCAATAGAGTAAACCTATTGTGGATTCCTGACTACTCGGGGATCAGTGACAACGAACATGCCGATAGATTACCCAGGATGGGGGCAGAGACTCCATTTATTGGACCGGAACCTGTCCTGACAATCACCAAGGCAATGATCAAATTGGAGCTACGTAACTGACTCAGAAGACAGCACGTAGAATATTGGACCAAAGTCCATCAACAAAGACATGGCAAGGTAATGATGCCAAAACCATGTTTTAAAAGAAAAGCTCTGCAATCCTGGGCCTGAACAGGTGATTCATCGTTGGATTGCTGACAGGCCATGGGAATTTCAAAAAACACCTACGTACAATGGGAATAACAGAAGAGGACCCTAAATGAAGGATTTGTGTGACGGTGATGAAATTGCATCACATCTAATCTTCGAATGCATTGCGTTGGAGAGTAAAAGGCACAGAATATTTGGGACAATCAGACCCGAAGAAATTGTGTCTAATAAAGAACTGGCAAAGGGACTCCTTGCACTGTTCAAGGGCATTGGTTGGCTTTACTAGATATACAGGGAACGATACCCGCAATGGCGGGTTGGACCAAGACTGTTTTGGCTTCCCTGGAAAAATCAAATCAAATCAACTTCCTTTCTTTGTTAGGGCACTACACTTCCTGAGGACTCTACCAATGAAGTCTGTCTGACATCTACGTCACTCAAGATAGAGTTTAAATGGTCGTTCCATTTCAAATCGCTCCTTACGTCTACCCCCAGATATTTTACGGAAGTAACTGTATAATAAAAGATGTTTCTTTATAACTAAACGTAGCACGTTGCATTTGTTGATGTTGGCGGTCTATTGATATTCCCTGCACCATAGAACAGTATGCTACCATATTCCGCTGTTGCAACTTGATAAACTACATCATCATCCGGAAAAAAGCCTCATTCAATTTCCGATGTTATCTACCTCGTGACGAGGCACAACGTGTTCGCCAGAGACGACCGGTATGCCCTTTCCCACCAGACTTTGAGAAGCTTTTGCCCAATCATAATGTTTTATGCTTGGAGAACTTCTCAATTCCCCCTCCTAAGAATGGGAACGAATATCTACTGTACCTGCTTGGGAGCGCTTGGAACCGGCATGCTGCGGTGGAATGGCCGAGCGCTCTAAGGCGCCTTGATGTGGAGCGCAAGGTTGCTAACCGTCGGAGGTTAGTCCTTTTGTCCTCGGTGTTAAGTAGTTAGTAAGACTAAGGACTGACCATAGGAGTTTGATCCAGTAGGTTTACAAACATGTGATCACTTTAGCTAGCCGCCGGAGGCATATGAAAAGCAAATACATTACACGCTGCAGTTGTCGTTCTCGTTAATACGGTCCTCAGATCCGCGTCAGGCAAACAAGACAGACAGGTGACGACCCTGTCAGCTCTTGAGTTCGCTTACGAGGAGTCCTTTGAGGTCTGGGTGAATTTAGTTTGGAATGAGACTTTGCAGCTTAGTAATCTACGACAAGGGTGTCCACACCATTGAACGCCCTCTGTAGTAAAAAGGCTGAGCCAAATGTTTAACGAACAACTAAGAACGAACTGAATCAACGACTGCAAAACATAGATCTACCAGAAGAACAAAAAAGGAATGTCGTGGCGCGTAACACTACCATGTGGACGATCATGGTTCCAACGTACCTCCAAGAAACTTTTTTTTTAACTTTTATTATTTATTTCACAATTTCTAACCGTAGCGAGGGGAGGGCAGGGGGCAAATAGCACACGCAGTAGCGTTTTACAATTAACGTAGGTTCTTTGAAGCTTTAAATACTATTGTCATTACAATTTTATTCCGAAATTAGGCAATACTTAAACTGTGAAAAGATTATAATTATTCGTTGTAATTTCGAAGACCCGGTTTCTTCGTGGAAAAGCAAAGAAGAGCTGTTGCCCTAGTGTATGTATGGAAACAGACGGTCAGGAATTGTCAAATAATAAAAGTTAAAATAATGTTTATGAAGGCATGTTCGTACCCAGTGGGAGTTTTCCGCGCTACCACCTTTCTTTTTTGTTCTTCTGATAATCTTTGCTTTACGGTCGTTGATTCAGTTCATTCTTGTTGGTTCGTTGAATATTTGACTCAGCTTTTTTTATTACCGAGTGCGTCGAGCCTCCTGGCCGGGCGGGTTGAGCCACGGCGCCCGGGGCAGCCACCCGAGCTATTACATCTACATCTACACACATACTCCGCAATTCACCGTAAGGTGCGTGGCGGAGGGTACAGTGTATCACTACTAGGCATTTCCTTTCCTATTCCACTCCCAAATGGGACGAGGGAAAAAAAAGAATGCCTATATGCCTGCGTATGAGCCCTAATTTGTCTTATCTTGTCTTGGGGATCTTCACGCGAAATGTAAGTAGGCGGCAGCATGATCGTACTACTCAGCTTCAAATTGCGGCCCTCTAAATTTCCTCAACAGAAATTCACGAAAATAACGTGGTCTTTCTTCCAGCGATCTCCAATTGAGTTGCCGGAGCATTTCCGTGATACTCGCGCATTGGTCGAACCTACCGATAACAAATCTAGCTCCTCGCCTCTGAACCGCCTCTGTCTTCCTTTAAACTGATCTGCTGCGGGTCCTAAACACTTGAGAAATACTCAAGACGTGGTCGAAATGTTCAAATGTTTGTTAAGCTTATGGGACTTAACTACGGGGTCATCAGTCCCTAAACTTACAAACTACTTATGAACTGACATTCTGGAGTAGTCGGGTGTTCTGCCGGATGTTTGTGTCAAACTTGCACTACTTACAAACTTGGACTACTTACGAACTAGGACGGCACAAATATCCATGCCCGAGGGGAGATTCGAACCCCCGACCGTAGTGACCGTGCTGACCGTGACTGGAGCGCCTCAGTCACCTCGGCCACCGCGGCCGGCAGACGTGGTCGTACAAGCGTTTTATACGCGGTCTTCTTTACAGGTGAAGTACATCTTCCCAAAATTCTCCCAATAAACCGAAGTCGGCTGTCCGCCTTACTCACAACTGTCCTTACATGCTCGTTCCATTTCATATCGCTCTGCAATGTTACGCCTAGATATTTGAATGATTCGACAGCATCAAGAAGCTCACTACTAATGCTGTATTCGAACATTATGGGATTGTTTTTTCTACTCATGCACATTACCTTACATTTTTCTACACTGAGAAATAGCTGCCATTCTTCGCACCAACTAGAAATTTTGTCTAAGTCATCCTGTATGCTGTTAAAGTCAGTTACAGACGACACCCTCCCATACACCACAGCATCATCAGCAAACAGCCGCAAATTACAACTTACTCTGTCCATCAGATCATTTATATAGATAGAAAATAATAGCGGTCCTATCACACTCCCCTTGGGCATGCCTGACGATACACTCGTCTCTGATGAACACTCGCCGTCGAGAACAACGTACTGCGTTCTATTACTTAGAAGTCTCCCAGCCAGTCACAAATCTGTGAACCTATTCCATAAGCTCGTATCTTCGTTAGCAGTCTTCAGTGTGGCACCGCGTCGAACGCCTTTTTGAAGTCTAGAAAAAACACAATCCGCCTGTTGCCCTTCATCCATGGCTCGCAAGATATCATGTGAGAAGACACTGCAGATATCATTAGACGACACTGCAGCACTGCTTTCACTGACAGAAACCAAATATACATGTAATGCTGTTAAAACTTGAGTGTCCTTTTCTCTGACTCTTCTGGACAGTGAGCTTTAGGATTGGTGTGAGTGGAGACACTCGAGGTCGTGGGAAGTGGCATCCCGAACTGAATTTGCGAGACTTGAAGGCCGGCAGTGAGAGATAGCGGCTGGGCGGCCCGCCGTGCGCGTGCGCCGCCGCCTCGCCTGGTGTTTACGCGGACGTAAAATTGGCACACGCGGCGCGTCCCTAGCGAAGGCTGCCCGCGCCGCCCGGCCGCCAGCCCAAGGCGCCTCCAGCTTCTCCAAGGACGCCACAAACCAAATGCTACCGCCGTGCACTCTGACCAGCCGTACAGTTACTCTACTGCTGCTCAAGTGTTAAATAGGAGCACATTATCCTTTAACAAATAGGCTGCGTTTTAGAAGTATCATCCGACCTTCTTTTTCATTTTTTACAACCAAAGACACGTCTACAACCTGCAAGATGTAAGTGTAATCTCGTCTGCGATGTGTTTTCTGAATTTTGTCAGTGAAATTCTGAAATGCGGCACGCAACATGGCAGAAGGCCTAAGCCGCTCCTAGAATTAAGCTCTATTAATTGATCAATTTGCCGTCAGCCACATCAACACTATGTCATATAAATGACGTTAAGCTATAAAATCTGTTTGTAAGCAGTGTTACGTCATACTGTCAAAGATAAAGCAGTCAACAATCCGAAGATTGGTTTGAACACCTCAGTGCTTTACTAGGCATGGTCCTGTTTGGAGGTGGTATGCCGTTGCCTTCCTCCGACCTTCGATCTGACTTACCCAGCCAGTTCTAGGGGGACCTACAGTTTAACGTGGGTTCCGAACCACGGTGCTACTCGGTATTTTTCACATGAGCAATACTGCCAGAGGTGGAAAGTGACAGATAAAAATCCTAGGACTTGGCGGGGATCGAACCCGCGACCTCTAGCTTTGGAATCTGCCACTCTACCACTGTGCTACGGAGCCGCATAAAAACAACTGGCATTTCGATCAACTTTCAGTGCTGTTAATCGGAGACTACAAACCTAAATTTAAAACAGAATGTCATTAGATTTTTAAGTACGACGTATTTTACTCAAATGAATTATGCTCATTTATTTTGATACTGGCAGCCAACGATATTTTTACGCATAAGTTTGAATACGTGTTCTTAATCATATACATGGCATAAATTGGAGTGTGCTTTTCTCGGATAGGATTAGATCCGTTGACTGGAAAGGGCCTTCGTCCCTTCCTTGATAGGACTGGAAATGACTTCTCCTATGTGACACGCGTGTAACCGATGTGTGCCGTCATCCAGCTGATGGCGAGCCGCTCGCAGCAGCGCTGTAGAAAGTCGGACACGGCTGGAAGTGCGGAGCCCGGAAGCGTGCCAGCCGGATGTGCGCGCCACGCTCCGCCGGACAGCCAGGCGCCCACCCCTGCAGCCGTGGAGGCGATGTGTAGCTTACAGATTTCATCTTGTCGTTTTAGGTGGTTGTTGCTACTGCTGCTGCTGTCGTCGTCTCCAGATTGACAATTAAACGCTGATGTATTCTGTACAAGCCTCTTCATACCAATCAAACCTGCTTACTGTATACATCCCGTTATTGTACCGCACACTGTTTCAACTCAAAATTCAGTTTCTCCATGTCTAGGAATTTATCCTACCACCCTAGGGCTTCAGGCACGTTGTGCCGTACATTTTTTCCCGAATTCCATTCAGTGCTTGATTGGTTGTCCACCCATCTAATAACTAGCATCATGTAGAACCACTTATCAATAACTTATTTTCTTGTGTGAACTGTTCATCGCACATGTTCCACTTCTGTGTGAGGTTACACTTTAGACGGAAACCTCTGGCAAAGACTTACTAATATATTCCATGTTAGCAAATTCTCTTCAGGCGCAATGTTCTTGCCAGCGAGACTTCTGTACTTCGAGCAACATAAGTTATTTTAGTACACGTACAGCATACGTAAATCATCTACATCTTTTAGTTTTTCGTTTCTAGAATGAATCACTTTATTTAACTACATTCCAATACAGCTACGTTCAGTTACCCTTGTTTTGATTTTGTGGGTGTTTATCTTACAGAGCACCATTGAAGACACTATACAGCTCGGTCAAATGCTCTTCAAAGGACTTCGCTGCCTTCCACAAGATTACCATGGAATCTGATATTTTTATATCAAATATTCCAATGTTTGTATAGTTCATGGGACTTAACTACGGGGTCATCAGTCCCTAAACTTACAAACTACTTACGAACTAGGACGGCACAAATATCCATGCCCGAGGGGGGATTCGAACCCCCGACCGTAGTGGCCGTGCAGACCGTGACTGGAGCGCCTCAATCCCCTCGGCCACCGCGGCCGGCGATATTTTTATACCTTGTCTCTAAAGTCATGTTTTGTTTGCTTTCCCAATGTATGGATTGAACTAACAACAATCAATCCGTTATTAATGACTGCTTTCCTTTAATGCCCTCCGATCCATAGGTAACATTCACACCCGTCTGTCCCGCTTTCTCAGGAATAGGAACAATTACATTCTACCTGAAATGTGAGGGCATTTCTCCAGTCTCTTTTTGCTGGGGACACTAGTATAGCTATCACGCCAGACAAACAGCAATTAACCGATAAAATTTAAATGATATATTTAAGAAAATTATTAACAGTAATTATTTACAGAAGGATAGAAAATCTGGTAGAAGCCGACCTCGGAGATCAGTTTGGATACAGGAGAAATGTAGGAACACGCTAAGCAATCCTCACTTTACGGCTTATCTTAGAGTAAGGAAAGGCAAACCTACATTTCTAGCTTTTGTAGATTTGGAGAAAGCTTTTGACAATGTGGATTAGAATACACTTTCAAATTCTAGAATCAGCAGGAGTGAAAGATAGGGAACGGAAGGTTATTTACAACTTGTACAAAAACCAGACAGCCGTTATCAGAGGCAGGAAAGGGATGCATTGGTTGGGAACGGTGTAAAACAGGGTTGTAGCCTTTCTCCAATGCTATTAATTTTGTACATTGAGCAAGTTATACAGGAAAGCAAGGAGAAATTTGGAGAAGGTATTAAAGTTCACGGCAAAGAAATAAAAACATTGCGTTTTGCCGACGACATTGTAATTCTGTCAGAGACAGCAAGACCTAGAAGAGCAACTGAACGAAATGGACAGTGTGTTGAAAGAAACACATAATATGAACGTTACCAAGAGTAAAACAAAGGTAATGGAATGCAGTCTTAGAAAATCAGGCGATGCAGAAGGAATTAAATTAGGTAAAGAAACAATAAAGGTGGTAAATGAGTTTTGTTACTTGGACAGTAAAACAACATATGATGGTCGCAGTACAGAGGATATAAAACGGAGAATGGCAATGGTTAGAAAAGCGTTTTTGAAAAAGAAAAAATTGTTAACATCCGATATTAATTTAAGCATAGGGAAGTCCTTTATGAAGTCAATTGTGTGGAGTGTTGCCTTGTATGGGAGTGAAACAGGACGATAAACAGTGCGGACAGGAAGAGGATAAAGGTTTTTGAAATGTGATGTTACAGAAAAATGTTGAAGATAAGGTGGGTGGATCTCGTAACTAATGAGGTACTGAACAGAATTGGGGAGAAAAAGAATTTCTGGCATACCTTGACTAAAAGAAGGGATCGATTAGTAGGACACACTCTTAGACTTCAAGTAATCGTGATTTTAGGGTTGGAGGGAAGTGTGTGGGGTAAAAATCGCAAGAGGAGACCAAGAGATGAATACAGTAACCAGATTCAAATGGATGTAGACTCTGCAACCTTATGAGGAGATGAAGAGGCTTCTTCAGAATAGAGTACGGTGGTGAGCTGCATCAAACCAGTCTCCGGACTGAAGACGACAACAACAACAACATTAAGTGGCTCTCTACAAAAGGACTCCCATCGTTCAGATAAAACAGAGTATATAGTTTCATACAGTAAATGGCATGACACGTTAATAAATATAGACTTTGAACCGAAATCTGTAGCAAAGGTAGAATATTATAAATTTTTAGGTTTTGCATTAATGAGGGATTGAAATGGCAGAAATACATTGAAGATCTGATGAAGAGTTTCATTTCAGCTACGTATATGTAATCAGGGCCATTGAAAATTTCATAATATACATCTCAGTAAATAAGCTTACTATGCCTATTTTCATTTACTGCTTTCATATGGAATCATATTTTGGTGCAATTGAACATTGAGTGAAAAGTATCCATTGCACAAAGCGTATAGTTAGAATAATTGGAGCCCACCCAAGACCATCCTGCAGATATTTGAGGATCTAGCGATCTTTACTGAAGCTTCACGATATATATGCATATTCACTTACGAAATTTATCAACAATCCGACCCAATTACAAAATAACAGCAGTGTGCATAGCTACAACAATAAGGAAAAGGGCGATATTCACTATTCAAGGTTAAATCTAGCTTTGACACAGAAAGGGGTGGATTAAGCTGCCACAGAAGTCTGCGGTCACTTACCAAGTATCATCAAAAGTCTGACAAACAGCCAAATAGTATTTAAAAATAAAATAAAAGAATTACAGAATGTTAACTACTCCTACAGTTTAGATGAATTTTTAGATAAAACTTGGTAATTTAGCTAAAAAATACATAAAAGAATTAAAAACCCTTAAAATACGAAGTGTAGATGCCATTTATTAAACTGACAAGCTCCACATTATTGCGAAATGTCGTATTTGTATTCTATCGAACAAGTATTAATCTAATCTTAAATATGTTTCACGCCTGGTGGAAGAGTTTCGTCACTGGTGGTTTTCAAAAGGATATCAGCAGTTCGGAGGGGGTGTCTAATCCAGGGGCATTTTTTCTGGCTGCGGTCTTTGTGCTCCCTCTCAAATTCATCTCGCAGTAGCGTTTCTCCCGTTTCACCTTCATCTCCTTTCTAAGGTTTTGCCTTCTATATAATAGTTCATTTATAGCATCTCTAGACCTATATACTACTTCTCCTTTCCGTGCTTTGCTTAGTACTGGTTTTCCATCTAACAAAGAGCTCTTAATGTTCATCCAGTTGCTATTCTTTTGTATGTCTCTTATTTTCCTTCCTAAACAGAGCCTTTCGAAATTCTTTAACCAAAGAAGACGAAGTGAACACTCCAGAATTCGAACCAAGCTGCCAGCGTGCGAAATTTAATTTTCCAGGAGTAGTAAAACAACTTAAGTCATTAAACAAAAAGAAATCTTCCGGGCCAGATTGTAAACCAACAAGATTCCTCTGAGTATGCTGATGCAATAGCTCCATACTTAGCTATCATATACAACCGATCACTCAGCGAAAGATCCGTACCCAAAAACTGGAAAGTTGCCCAGGTCACTCCAATATTCAAGAAAGGCAATACGAGTGATCCCCGAAATTACAGGCCCATCTCATTGACGTCGATTTGCAGTAGGATTTTGGAACATATACTTTGTTCGAACATCTATTAACCAATAGACAACACGAATTCAGAAAGAGTGATAAGTGCCATCGACAATGGATCTCAAATCGATTCCAGGTTTCTTGATTTCTGAAAGGCTTTTGACACTGTACCCCACAAGCGGCTTCTAATGAAATTGCGTGCTTATGGAATATCGCCCCAATTGTGCGATTGGATTCGCGATTTCCGATCAGAAGAGAGACAGTTCGTAGTAACTGACGGTAAGTAATCGAGTAAAACAAAAGTGATATCTGTTGTTCCTCGGGGAAGCGTTATAGGTCCCCTACTGTTCCTTGTGTTCATAAACGACTTGGGAAGCAATCTGAATACCCTTAGAATGTTTGCGAATGATGGTGTCGTTTATCGGTTAGTGAAGTCAACAGAGGTTCAAAAGCAAATGCAAAGCGATTTAGACAAAATTTCTACATGGCCCGATAATTGGCAATTAACACTAAATAATGAAAAGTGTGAAGTAATACAAAGGACCATTAAAATAATTTCGCCGAACTTCAATTACACGATAAATCAGTCAAACCTTAAGGTCTAAATTCTACCAAACACCTAGGAGTTAAAATTAAGGAACAACGTAGACTGGAGGGAACACACAGAACATATTGTGGGAAAGGCGAACTATAGGTTACGTTTTAATGGCAGAACGCTTCGAAGATGCAGCAGCTTCATCAAAGACACTCCATCACATTTGTGCGTCATCTCCTGGAGTACTGTTGCCCAGTTTGAGACTGACCAGGTGGGACTGACGGAAGACATTGGGAAGATTCAGAGAAGGGCAGCTCGCTTTTTTTAAAACCTATTTAGCCACGAGAAATTAAGTAGTGAAGGCAGCAATCTTCTGTTCTCTTGTATTCCATTTTCCCGTCAAGTTTTCCAACCATTATTTATTTCATAGCAGTTTCTTCACTTTTAATAGACAGTTCATAATGAATGTATTGTGATAAAAGTACGCATGCGGGCTACTAGATGTTTATAATTGAAAATGTTTATAGTTGTTTAATAAACGTAAAACCTTGCGTGTCCAGATATCTTCCGCGTATATAAACCTTCTTTCTTGATTGTTTAGTCAAGTGCTAGAGCTACGTACAGAGTGAAATGTTATTAACTACCAGGCAGCTGCTTCTTTCATATCTTTTCCCCCGTCATTGTGCCTTCTTTCTTTCCTCATGATCACATTACAAAAAAAATTTTCCTTCCATTGACATTTGAATAATTCCTTTTATTTCCCTACACGTTATTTCATTTACTTAATCTTATTTAGACGTACGGTAATTTACTATTTTCGCCCCGACACTTTCCTCATACAAACATTGGCAGGTCCGTCATTTTAAGAAAATTATGAAATGGTTCTCTGCAAATGGACTGTCGTTAAATTTCGAAAAACATTTATATACAGTAAATGGCATGACATCGTTAGTATATATAGATTTTGAACACAAGTAGTTAAGGTAGAAAATACTTTTAACACTTTGAAGAAACACATTAATGATCTGGTGAAACGATGGAGTTATGCTACTTAGGTTCTTAGTTACAGAAAATGTTACCGATAAACATCTCGTTAAATTAGCTTCCTTCTTATGTCTACTTACATTCATTATTTTACTTTCATATACAATCAGCTTTTCAGGTGACTGTTTTGCGCGCGATTGCTCCCAATCCGAGATTACAGTCCCTGGGTTACGTTAAGTAGTTTGTAAGCCTAGGGACAGATAATCACAGTATTTAAGTACCACAGATTTACAAACATTTGAACGTTTGATTTGTTAACTCTATTTCAAGGAAGAGAGAACTTCGGGTCACGAGACACTGAAACTAGCACCCGCACATCGCCTTAAGTGTGCTCTCCCCATAAATACTCGTGACGAAGAAAAATCAATGACATTCATCCTCGAAATCACAGCCTGTTTGGAGACCGGTGGGGAGCGGAAAAAATTTGTCAAATAGCAATACTAGGTGGTACCAGAATCTGTCATAAAGGCAAGAAGGAATATATATGACGCGTTGCCGGTTGTGAACCCCCCCCCCCCCCTTTTCCTTGACCTCCACAATGTGATGTCTTTAGCTGCCCCCCCTCTACACACACACACACACACACACACACACACACACAGAGAGAGAGAGAGAGAGAGAGAGAGAGAGAGAGAGAGACTCGCGGCTCATTTGTGAGTACGTGTGTGGAGAGCAGGTGCCAATGCAGTCTTTCCTCTCAGGACTGATTACGTTTTCCTTCCCCCTCCTTTCATATCCTCACTCCTTCCCCTCCCTACCGAGGGACTGATGACCTTGGCAGTTTGCTCCTCCTGTCCCCATTGACCCAACGCATTCTTTAACCGCAGGGCCATTTTCACCGCGATTAACAATATTTACACTCATGTCAGGATCTTTTGAAGGCTTTTATAGTCAATGCGTCATTAGTTGATATTTAGCTATAGCTAATAATTTTACAAAATGTTGTTCTTTGATAAATTTCATTGCGCCAAAACAATTGTCAGGCGCGGCAGTTGCCTACTGGGAGGCTTTCTGCATGCACGAGGTAAGAGCGGGAACTAGCTACATTGGCTTCATCGGCTTAGTAGCCCAATTCGTGCGTTTCAGTCGGGTTCCTAGTGCCTTCACCAACGAAAACGCGCTTCTTACTGGGGACGCCGGCCGCGGTGGCCGAGGGGACTGAGGCGCTCCAGTCACGGTCTGCACGGCCTCTACGGTCGGGAGTTCGAATCCCCCCTCGGGTATGGATATTTGTGCCGTCCTTAGTATAAGGTAGTTGATAAGTAGTTGTAAGCTTAGGGACTGATGACCCCGTAGTTAAGTCCCATAATCTTAACAAACATTTGAATCTTACTGGGGACGTTTCCTCTCGCTTCTCCCTGCCAGACGAGCTCTCAAAAGATGACGCAGTGCCGCTATGCACGTTGCTTCATATTTTCACGACTTGGTTTAAATCGCGTATTGTTCCTCACCGCCTGTAATACCACCAAGTTTTTACGTCAAAGTAAGAAATAAAAAAAAAACCTCTAAAAATTGTGAATTTTTAGTTACATGAAATTTGACAGCAATAATTTACGAAACTGCTCATGCGTTCTTAGAATCAGATTACTCCTAAGTTAGTAAAAAGATTTTCAAGAAGCCGAGGAATTGTGTCCTGAATGGATCAGAAGATGTTTGAAATGATCGCCTAGAAAACAACCTAGATTCATCTTGTAATGATGACGTCAATGGCGGAGACGAGAGTGAAGCTCTGTCCGTCCCAAAAAATGTTATACCTACCCGTTTTAATATTGTTTGGTCAAGAATAAATATGCCGTACATCAGTACTGAAAACAAATTACCGGTACATAATTTTCATATGTCGGGTGATATTTATTATATATGAGTTGTTTTAAAGGACACATTTCGTATAAAGTGTGATCAAATGAGTAACAGGTTTAGCTCATTCAGAAGCAACCGAATGCGCTAATGAATTTGCTAAGTTTGAGCCTATAGTACTCTAGAGGGAAAAAGTTGAGGAGAAAAAAAAAAAGGGCGGGTACAATGAGCTTTAACTTAGGCGTTTACTGAAGCAGTCCAGTATGACGGTAACATAAAGTGGTGGTGCACGGCATGGGAGGAGGTTGACTGTTGGCGGACGGCAGCGGCAGAGGCAGCAGGTAGGCGGGGAGAAGGCGGGCGCCAGCGCAGCAGGATGTGATTCAGGCGCGGCGGCCGCTTCTGGGAAGGCGCGAAATCTGCGCCGGCCCACTTGAGACCTGTTCTCTTCTCTTCTCTTCTGCTCCGCGCGGCCGCCGACACTCGCCACGCGCCTTCTCTGCCGCTACCAACACTAACCGCGCCATCCTGGGCCTAATGAACCAACACACTGCGGGCACGCCGCACTGCTCTATTGAACGGTGTCATCTGTCCCTGAGTTCTTGTCAGCTCCTACCAACTTTATAGGATAACTAGCTGGTGCCCAGCGCGTTGCTGCCACAGAAGATACAATTGAGCAAATAAAAGTCTGAAATTAGAAAGTATTACCTTGTTTAATTAAGATTAGTTTAGTGGGACGCCATAAAACCCTGATCTGTTTGTATTACGTTCAAACATCTCACTACTTCAATGGCCCTACAAATACCTTTGCCGGTACGACACGCGGGCCACCCAATGTTAACTGTACTACGTCCATAACCTTCGCATAACAGCAAGAAGTAAGTGAACCAAGTTTTATCACAATTAGACAAACGCTGTGGCAGCGCATAAAATACGAACTATATATGTGGTTTGACCCCGTAGTTCTACCAGCTATACAAACATTTGAACATTTTGCTTGTTACCATCTCCCCCTCTTTCTCCTCCCTCTCCTTTCTGCCCGTCTCCTCTTCCAACTACTCTTCTCCCTCCTACATATAAAAACATAGATATATGCGCCAAGTTTCATGGTGACTGGTAAAGACGAAAGGTACGCTCCGCTATGCTAAATTCGATGGTTTGCAGATTATAAAATTTCCTTCATGAAAACATACATTTATGTTCAAAAATGTTCAAATGTTTGTAAATCTAACGGACCAAACTGCGTGGTCATTAGTCCGTAGCTTACAAACTACTTAAACCTAGGTAAACTAACACACACACACACACACACACCCATGCCCCAGTGAGGACTCGAACCTCCACGGCGAGCAACCGCGCACTCCGCAGCGAGACGCTTTAGACCGCTCGGCTACTCCACCGCGGCATATACATTTATGTGCTGACTTTCATGGTGACCAGTCAAACAATTTCGAAGTTTGTTGTAACGTACCCTCCGCCGTGCACCTACGTAGGCTTACGAAAGGTAGCCCAAGTATTAATTCTGGATATAAGGTATATTAATTCCACATTTTATTCAGTTCCGTCTAGCCGTTTCAGCGTGAATAAATACGTATAAAGCCACTGTAAGGTACCCTTAGAGACGTACCGTACGGTGGCCCACGAAAAATAGCCCATGTATTAACCCGTTGCTCCACAACGGTATTGTCATTATACCACTATTTTATTAGCTCCTCCGCCTTTTAAGCGTAGTGGTATTGCCTTACTACTACATTCAGTAGCTGCCAGCAGGTTCAATCTAGCGATGTTTCTTAAAACTACGTCGTAAATTTCACAGTAAACCATTGCTTGGCAGTTGTTCCAAAGAGTACGCAACTAGTGAGTGTCTGTGCTTGCAGCTGCTGGTGCCACGTGTTATTAATATCTGTATCTGCTGTTTTAATACTCCCAAAGGAAAGTGGTTTGTATCGATTATTGTTAATGTCAATAATATGCAACTCTGATATTTAATATTTAAGAACACAATTTGTTACACTATATGGAGATATAGGTCGTATCGATACAATACCAGAAAGACATACTGCAACTGTCAACGATATTTACCAAAAATACTAATTACGATATACTGTGTTTTTGTTCATTTATAAAGTACTATACAAACAATATGTTGATGCATGAATGTGTGTATTACGATGTCAAAAACATTTAGGGATTACTAGAAGCCAGCCCAACAACAGTCTGTTAACGAAGGAATGATCATATTCAAGCGTAGGTAGTCCCTGAAACAATATATGCCAGATAAGCCTATCAAGCGAGGTTATAAAGCCTGGGTGTGTGCAGATCAAAGAGGGTATTTGTGTCACTTTCATATCCACACTGGTAAAGTAGGAGAGGCTACTGAGAGAGATTTGGGAGGATCGGTTGTAAGAACATTATGCAAAGATTTAGAAATGAAGGGTTATGAAGTGTACTTTAACAATTACTTCATCACAGTTCCACTGATGGAACATTTAAAACAAAAACAGATTCAAGCCTGAGGAACTGTCGGGAAGAATAGGAAACACCTACCAAAAGATCTAAAAGGTGATAAGGAACTACAAAGAGATTCAGACTGGCTGAGTAGCCCAAAAGGAATTTTCTGCCTTAATTGGAAGGACCCGAAGAGATGTGTACTAAAACCAGACGACAGAACGGTGGAACACAACTGTCAGTACACTCCCCATTGCTTGTCAGAGACTAATACTCATATGGGATGTGTAGATAAAAGCAATATACTGAAATCTTGCTATGAAATTAATACGCAGAGTGAATATAGCACTTCTCAACTCATATAGGCTACTTTCTGAAAGAAATGATGGAAACATGATGAACCTGAAATACTTTCAGAATGTACAAGTGCTAACTACAAGTACCCGGTTTACTTTGAGAATTTAAGGTTCGTTGTAGTTGATTTAAAAGGATAAACATAATATTTCAGGTGAAAAATACTGACAATATTTTAACTATTTATTTCAATAAGTCTCTACAAACATTTTAATAGAAATATATTATAATTTTCGGATTTCCTACTCTATATCAAGCGACATACGATCAATCGTCAGAGAAGCAAGAGTCTAAGATTAATGCCAAAATATTTTAAGGTTTGTCCTTCCGCTTTATTAACAGTAAAACTATACGCTAATTTTATTGGAAATTCGATTGCCAGTTCAGTATACTGCGTATCCTTTTCCTTTCCAGTCAGTCTGGTAGAATTTTGTCAGAAATTTCAGCTATCATATTCTTTGGTAATTGAAGTATTTGCATGAGTGGCCAAAGATACATGTTGACATATACGTTGACACTTCGTGTTTCGGAAGGTACATCCTTTAGGTGAAAAACAGCATTAATCTCTAATGAAATGTTTACTCTGCAGCTGAGTGTGCGCTGGTATGAAACTTCCTGGCAGATTAAAATTGTGTGCCAGAACCGGAATTCGAACCTGGGACCTTTGGCTATCGCGGGCAAGTGTTCTACCGTCTGAGCTATCCGGCACCCTATAGTGTTGAAAGTTTATAAATGTAAGGGATTTAATTACGTTGGTCATCTGTCCCTTGGCTTACAAACTACTTCAACTTAAAGTAACGTATGGTAAGGACAACACACCCATGCCAAAGGGAGGACGCGAACCTCCGACGGCAAGCTACCGCACGCTCCGCAGCAAGTCGCCTTAAAACGCACGCCACCACGGCACGCCACGCTTCCCGGTCCGTCCTCACAACTTTACTTCTGCCAGTACCTAGCCTCCTACTTTCCAAACTTCTCTTGTGAAACTTGCAGGAGTAGCTCTCCTGGAAGAAAGAGTATATTGGAGATATGGCTTTACCACAGCCTAGGGGATGTTTCCAAAATGAGTCCTGCAAGCTTGGAAAGTAGAAATAAAGTTGTCAAGACGGACCGTGAAGTGTGCCGGGATAGCTCAGAAGGTAGAGCACTTGTCCGCGAAAGGCAAAGATCCCAAATTTGAATGCCGGTTCTGGCACACAATTTTAATCTGCCAGGAAATTTCAACAATTATCTTGATCGAGATGGCTATCATCCCGTATAAGTTCCTTGATCGTACTTTGTTTTTGAGTTTTTGCCGCACGCACGTTGTACACTAATATACTTACATAACGATTAAAAAGCTGGAACGTTTCAAAATCCTGACAAATACTAAATATGTGCAGGTGCTTGGTCACTACGACTTTGGCTTCGCATAGGGAAGGAAATAGGCTGTGCCCTTTGCAAATTATCATCCCGGCATTTGCTGAGAGTGATTCACGGATATCCCGAAAAATCTATATCAGGATGGCCGAAGGCGGGTTTGAATCGCCGGATTTGCGAATGGGAGTCCAGTGTGGTGGCACTGCGCTACCTCGCTCGACGAGTCAGTGACGTAAGCTGTTAACGGCCATACTGCACGCAGTTTGTGGCAAAATAGAATGGAACAACCGGGGCCGGCCGCGGTGGCCGAGGGGACTGAAGCACGTTAGTTACGGTCTACATGGCCACTACGGTCGAGGGTTCCAATCCCCCCTCGGGCATGGATATTTGTACCGTCCTTAGTGTTAGCTAGTTTATAAGTAGTTTGTAAGTTTAGGAACTGATGACCCCGTAGTTAAGTTCAAATGTTCAAATGTTTGTAAAGCTTATGGGACTTAACTACGGGATCATCAGTCCCTAAACTTACAAACTACTTATGAACTACTTACGAACTAGGACGGCACAAATATCCATGCCCGAGGGGGGATTCGAACCCCCCCCCCCCCGTAGTTAAGTCCCACAAGCTATACAAAATTTGAATGGAACAACCGGGCACACTGTATTTATTTTCGAGACGCGTTTCGCGTCGAACTCTGTTTCTTGTCCTGAAGAGGGCAGAAAGAGGCGGATCCGTTTCGGCCGGGAAACTGCAGGCAGACATTTAGCATAAAAAGTAGTGTGTCGGTGATTAGTGGTGGCGTTATCAGGTGGCGCCTTATATAAGGAGCGTGGCGGAGAGCGAGAGCGGCGGCGGCGGCGCTATTTCGGCAGCATGGCGCCGGCCGGCCGCTAGATAAACAAAACACGCCGGTATACTAACGACGACAGAAATAGGCGCGCGCAGGCCCGCGTTTTAAATTTGGAGCATCACAAGAGCGACGCACGTGCGCGCCCCTCCCGCCGCCTATCTCGTGACGTCCGCGCGGACCGCCCACTTCCCGCGCGCTCTCCAATGCGCTGCACACTCTCTCCCCTCGCTGATAGCCCTCCGACAATAGCACCGCCTGCCTTCCATTGCGGTACGCCCGATTTCCAAATGCGCCACAATCAAACATCTCTCCTTTTCGTACCTGTCGTAGGTGCCTGTACGAAATGCTAATACTGCATAACTAAAATAGATGCAAGACATCTTTGTCCGTTCTTTATTATTATTATTTTTTTTTTTTTTTTGAGACCGTCACATTACTGCAATTCAGTCGCTGGATCAACGGCACAGCTATTTCAATAGGCCTAAGCGGAAACAACGGTAAAAGCAGCGGAAACTACAGGAATAATTTTTTTTTGTCACGAAGTTGTAATCAGAATAGTTTTACGTTCAGCCAATTAAAGTAAATTCAGATATATGTCAAAGGGCGACTTAGCTCTTCAGTCAACGTTATGAATTTGCCAGAGTTTAGACAAGTAACTGCTGACTGAGGTCATTAACTACGGCGGTATCCATTGGCAGCAGGAGTACTGGCACCATCGGATATACAAAGCCAAAAAGGAACAAAATGGAAATATTTTTTTCCTGGACTGAATAGGTGATATTCGTTACTGGCGGGAACTACAACGGCCAATGTACAATCAAAATGTACAAATGTTTGTAAAGCTGTGGGACCAGACTGCAGCGGTCATATCTCTCTCTCTCTCTCTCTCTCTCTCTCTCTTTCTCGCACACACACACACACACACACACACACACACACACAAAGCCAGAGGGAGGACTAACCCCCGAAAGGGAGAAGACGCGTACCCGGCAGTAAGGCTCCTTAGCACGGCCACTCCCGAGCGGCAATGTACTGGCAGTGACGCGTATGTCACTCGTACAAATCGCACTGCCGGAAAAATAGTCCACTTGTAAACAAGATATCCAGATGACAGCAGATACTACTTGTAGGATACTAGATGTACTGATGACGGTTTCAACGTCCTCTAGTAGATACTGTGGTGACATACCTCTCACACCGCCATCTGTGAGTAGCCTCTTATAGGGAAGGCTCATCGTCCCAGAAGTAGGACGTGTTGCGTCATTTGCGCAAATACGCTGGCAGCAGTGATCACGTGAACATTCACCCGTAGCTGACATTCTGGACGACCACGCCCGCCACAATACTGTTGACGGCAGCGGCGGAACATCTTAAGCTATCACAGCACAGATTAGAGTGTTTGAGTCCAGAAGTGCAATAATGAACTGTTGCCAACAGGGGAATACGAGCACACACATCTCTATCTTCCACTCACACTGAAGCATGACTCGACCGGTGCCGTCAATCACTTGGAATGGCGGGGCGTGGTCTTCTGCCATGGAAGCGCTTCTGCCTGCGTGAAAGTGCTAGTTAGAGGCCTACGCGGATGCGGATATCCGCAGTAGTTCTTACTTTGCTGATAAAATTGAGAGCGACGCTGATATCCGCGTGTTATATGCGGATAAAGACCGAGGTATCTGCCCAGTTCGTCTGTCGAAATTTTAGCTGGAAACTTAGAGCCTTCAACATTCTCTGAATCCTTGTAGGCCCAGGTAGAGCGGAATTCTCTTGTCCTCATCCCCTGGCTACAGCGGACATGGCTGTATCCGAGGGACTTGCGGCTAATATGTTTATGCGACCGTGTCTTATCTGCGGCCCGTCAAGTGCTTTCTGGATGGCAAACCGGCACACTGCCCACCAGAGGTGCCATGCCAAATTTCCGCTGCCTTCAGTTCCCGCGTTGTTGTGATCGAGTGACAACGTATATCGTAGTGAATACAGTGACAATTCTTAACATGAACACATCAATAGGCACTATATAGTACTCGTCCTCATCTATACAGTCCATTGCTCCTCCACCTGTAAAAAATTACATAACTGCGTTAAATTTCCTGGTGATTGGCAAGGTACCCACCGGTATGCAGCGTATGAAATCTTAGCTAGAAAGTTATCTTCCTCTCATTTTGAAGGTCGCTTGTACAACATTTCATGACGATTGGAGGGCGAATAAGGTGTCAGTTACGTGCCGCATGATGCCGCAGTTTTTTAACCGTATAATTGTTTACGACGTCATATCTCCTGAACTGTGTGTCGCGGTTCTTACCCCTACAACGATTGTTACCTCAAGGAAGGAACACGTGCGCCAAATTTTGGTTAAAATAAATCCAATGGTCTAGCAGGAGATATGCAAAATTGCTGCGTGATGCAGATATTTACCCCACATTTCATTGTTTATTATGTCATTTCTCCTGAACTATGTGCCTTACAGTTCATTTAATTATCTCAACAACCCTCGCGGAAGTGCAAGCAATATGTTGGCAAAGTTTCATCACAACCGAATGAACGTTACAGCCGCGCTTAAAATACGAACAAACACATAAACAAACATTCATGTTTATGTATTAGAAAATGGAGTAATACAGATGGACAATAGCATTTCATAGTAACTCCCATAATCAAATACGGTGTACAGTGAAAGTAACTTGTTTAGGAAGGTAAACAATGTTAGATTGTATAGGCTGATCATAGCTGCTGCAGACGTCTCTTTTAGCTGACAGTTACCAATTAGAAGTAGACGGCAACTTTAACACTCAAGATGACATGCTTTGCTCTTTGTCACATTACCTCTTGTGGGTTAATATGGGGAAAATTAAGTGTCCCCTTTGTAAAACTCCGAAAGAACCAGTTTCTGCTCCGACAACACGGGCTCCAAAGTGATACTGTGTGTGTCCGGAGCGCCAATGTTCTCCTGTTTGGAACAGCCTGTTATTGAGTAGGTATAGAACAGTTACCGTGACTCGAGAAGTCAAAAGTATTCGCAAAAATGACACTCTAAAACCATGGCATGTAATTATATTGTTAAATACTGCTACCTATTACTATTACCCATTCAAAACTTTAATATCTGCGGGTGCGGATAACGAACTTGCGGATAAAGTGCCGCGGATGCGGTTGCGGATGTGGGCCTTGCGGATGCAAGTAACACTTTTCTTATCCGCGCAGACCTATAGTGGTAGTCGTTTAGCGCGCACGACGCAGACAAACGTTGCCTCGCAGAGTGCATTCAGCCAAGAGACACTGGTCCCACCCAAGGCCTTAAAGGTCGCCTTTTTAGGGTTTGCTGACCAGCACTGTGTATGTGCACAATGTTCCACAGCAACATTTCGCACGAAACACACCGGAGATTTGGATATTCCACTCAGCTGTGGTTTTCATCAAGGCGACTCTACTGAGAATGGCTGTTACTGCTCTGGGAAATGACTAGTCGAATCCTGTCTTCCAACTCTTAGTGTTTGGGGATTGCTTACATACACCTTGTCTTTTAACATTCCCCAAAGCTAAGTCACAGGGATTTAGATCTGGAGAACGAGACCAGTCAACTATCCGATCATCAAAAACACTTCGTATTGCTGCCATAGAAGCATTGGCAATGTGTGGTCCTGCATTGTCGTGCATGAAATAACTGTACAGCTTTTCGTTTGGTGAAAGTTCTTGAAAAATGGATGCAAGATATCGTTCACATACCTGCCAGAATTTGTTTCGTGAAAAAAGATTCGACTAGTCATTTCCCAGATTTCTGCAGCCGAAAATCGTAGTGTGTTCGCAAATGTGTTAAAGAGGTGTCAGGCCGCTCTTTACATAGAGGGACCTCATTTAGAACATCTGTTGTAAATAAAGGGAAGCTTAGGTTACTCAGATGGCAATGTTTTTCAGACTTTAACTCAGTGTATGCGCCCGCGGCACAATAGAGTCCGAGAATCGGGCGCTGCCGTGGCCGGCGGATGCGGTGGCGGCGACCGGGAGTCCAACCGCGCGATCCGCGGATGCCTGGCAGGCGTCTTTTGTGAGACACCCTGTACATTCATGAACTATGTCTTCCGCTGCGAAGACGATCTTCAGGATATATCAGTGTGTTACTATGAGATTTGATGTGGCGACGTCTTTGTATTATTTAAATAAGCTCCACATTTCATGATTTATATAAGCTGAAGCCACTATCTCTGTTAATTAAATGCGTCCACAATCGATTTTCAGAGGCTGAGCTGAGGTTACATTTTCATACTTCATACAATACTCAGTGTCAATACAGTCCTCTGCACTGCCGATTTATTTGATTGTAAGGGTGATTCGTGGTATCATTTCTTCGTCTTGATTGCTTCTAATTCACCAGAACTCCCTCGTGACTTCATCACGGTCCATTCGCTGTGGTTAGTCGTCCTTGGAAGAAGGAGCGCTAGGCTGCTGCTCAGTTGAAGATTGTTTGTAAATCTATCGGACCAAACTGCGTGGTCATCAGTCCGTAGCTTACAAACTACTTCAACTAAGGAAAACTAACCTACGGACAACACACCCATGCCCCAGGGAGGACTCGAACCTCCGACGGCGAGCAACCGCGCGCTCCGCAGCGAGGCGCCTTAGACCGCTCGGCTACTCCACCGCGGCTCAGTTGAAGATCGCTCAGTACCGAAGCTGGAATTATAGGCAAAAATTATGCCGTGGGAGAAACCAATGCGATTATTGCTGCTTCAATCATGGAAAGAAGAATGAAGAGATGGAGCGGATGGAAGGAAGTTGGAATGTAGTAGCGCAGGCAGTGAATGCCCTCTGGTACTTCCGCACGGGTAACACACGGTTGAGTGTAATTAGTTGGCTCGCAGCTGTTGGTCGCGTGGTTTGTTATGAGTTGTGACCTTCCGTGGTTCATCAGCGTAACCTAGGTGTCAGCGCCGTGAGGCCCTCGTTGGGAGCCGGCGAGTTGTAAACACGCGCAGCGCTCTGCCCTCCTCACCCACAACACTCCTCCGACCATTCGTTCCGTCCACCTACCTCCGGCACACTCTTTAAGTGCTTAACGTCATATACAACTTTTGAACCGGTGTTATAATCGCTGTTGACTGTATTTCACAATTGCAGTTTCAAACCGTAAGACCATTATCAAGTATTACTGCAATATTTGTATTTTGGTGCAGCGCGTGTCAGAGTAGTATTTTGAAGTGTTAGTGTTGCGTCAAAAACTATCGCAATGCCCGATACTCGTTTCTCTCAACATTGAAGTTTTCTTAATGTAATTGGTAACGATGATTGTACTAACAACTTCCAATGCTGACGACTCCTTGATATCTAAGAATGTGTCCCACCATCCTTACTCAGGATATGCCAGAAACTTCTCTTCTCCCCAATTCTGTTTTAGCACCTCCTCGTTAGTTATGTGATCCACGCATCTAATCATCATTCGTATGTATCACCACAGTTCAAAAGCTTCTGCCATCTTTTTGGCTGAAATATGATGTTATAAACAATGAAATGCGTGATAAACTCCTGCATCATGTGACAATGTTGCACATCTCCTAATCCACTAGATGGAATTGAACCAAATTTGGTGCACACATTACTTACGGTGAGGGAACAATTGCTGTAGGAGTAAGAACTACCTACAACACGAAGTTTAGGACAAAAGACGTCATAAACAACTACATACAAGATTAACAATCGACTCACACAAAAGGTTATAATTGGCAACGTCTACAATTTTATTCCGATCTCGATGAAATTTTACACACTTAACCTTCAAAATAAGAGGTAGGTCACCGGCAACATAAAATTTCGTATGGCTCGTGGCGGAGAGTACTTGACTTGCGGACTTTATCAAAATCTGTAGTTTTATTCCGATCGTGAAGTCGTCCTGCACAATAGTAACATTACTACATGGCTGAGGGTTCATTCGGTACCTTTTCATCGATCGCAATGGAAGTTAACACCTACTGAGAAGGTGAAGGAGGTGATACAAAGACAAAGAGAGAGAGAGGGGGGAGGGTGTAAGGAGATGGGTTGAGATTATCAGATTTAGGAGGACAGAGAGAAGGAAATAGAAGTCTGCAACAAAAAAGTACTTGGGTTTTCAGTTGGTAGGTCATATAGGGTAAGGTGGTAAAATTTAGATCATTTCGGACAAATGTAATTGTAACTGCAAATATATTGAGAAAAGAAATAACTTTAACTATGGCACTTGTTCTTGAATGTTTAATGAACATGTAACATAAATATTAGACAATTACAAATGTTGGTATGAACACACAAAAAAAGGTTACAGAATTGAAAAAAAAATCGATAGGAAATGTACCACACTAGGTACAATTATGATCACTTCCTCGTATAATTTTGATCACTGACTTTTTCCACATAAAAAAAGCACTTTTCCTTCGGGCACCAGCGCATAATTCGCGGTACCAAACGTTGCACAATGATGAATTTACAAGCGCGTGGACTAGAAAATTTATAAGAGCGCGTTCGAAGAAGTAGCTCCCCGTTCATCTTAACAGGAGGAAATTCATATCTCCGTAGCACAAAGTGGTGTATTCTTGGAAAAGACAGGAGCAGCCCAGTCACGGTCTGCACAGCCACTACGGTCGGGGGTTCGAATCCCCCCTCGGGCATGGATATTTGTGCCGTCCTTAGTGTTAGCTAGTTCATAAGTAGTTTGTAAGTTTAGGGACTGAGGACCCCGTAGTTGAGTCCCATAAGCTATACAAACATTTGAACATTTTTTTGAACAGGAGCAGCTGTAGAAAGCTGTTACACTACAACGCCACCCAAAGGCAAATGCTAAGAGTGAAAAATGGCGCGAAAACGTATGTTGATCGGAATTGTACCTATATCGAATTTGTACCACCTTACCCTAATACCAGCAAGAAATGAAGAGAAATATATTGATAATTTAAAATCCGCCATTTGCCAGAGAGAAGTCATCCTGGGTTGTACCTCATGCCACCTTATTTTACAGCAGACAATTTTCGTGGTGTACTAGGGTTTCTTTCTACCTTCCTTCCTACTTTTTCTTGTCCTCCTCCTCAGGCATGCTTGAAGTCGTGCTGGTAAATTTTTGACAGAGAAATGTCTTGGAAGCCTCGGGAGGCTGATCACTCGATGTTTACTAATCCCTGTATCTGTTTTGATGCTCATTACTAGCTCAGGATTATTTGTTGCTAGGAGATCAAGGGTATCTGTTGGTCTTGGTTGCAGATATCTGTATTTTCCTCTTAAGAGAATATTTTCAACAGATAGCTGTAAGTTTAATAACAACTAGGCGACCTCATAAATTCGGGAGCTGCGTTACAGGTATGAACAGCGGTGGGAGTTATAATATGATTCGTGTAATAAGATGAAATATTATCCGTATTCGGGAACTTTGATTCATTGGATATTTCAGATCGGAACAGTTGCGTTTCTTTGGGTGGACAATGTGGACCAAATAATTGCCTCTAACTGCTGGACGCTTACGAGTTACTACGGATACTGTAGTGGCTTGCTTCTTTCACGATATCAGTCGACCAATTTTAACATTCCTTCCAACATGCGGTATTTTTTGTGATGTGAGGAAGTATATTTTTCCTACACTCGAAATGTAACTCTGTGAAGGATATTAGTAATGTTTTCAACATATCCCACCTTTCTATTAATTCGTATTTGCCACACTTCAGATCCTTAAACAGTAATAGTGAAAGGCGTATTTTAATATTTTTGTCTCTGTCGATCGGCATAGTATCAGACGCCGCTGCTGACTCGCATCTACATCTACACATATACTCTGCAAATCACATTCAAGTGCCTGGCAGAGGGTTTATTAACCACTTTCATAACTTTTCTCTACCGTTCCATTCTCTAATAGTGCGCGGGAAGAAAGAACACCTAAATCGTTCCGTTTTCGATCTGATTTCTCTTATTTTATTGGGATGGTCATGTCTCCCTAAGTAGGTGGGTGCTAGCTAAATATTTTCACATTCAGAACTAAAAGTCGGTGATTGAAACTTCGCAAACAGATCACGCCGCAATTAATAACGTCTTTCTTTTAATGATTTACACCCCAATTCATGCAACATTTCCGTGACGCTTCCCCCCTGTAACGTGATAGAACAAAACGAGCTGCCCTTCTCTTCAAATGTTCAAATGTTTGTTAAGCTTATGGGACTTAACTACGGGGTCATCAGTCCCTAAACTTACAAACTACTTATCAACTACCTTATACTAAGGACGGCACAAATATCCATGCCCGAGGGGGGGATTCGAACCCCCGACCGTAGTGGCCGTGCAGACCGTGACTGGAGCGCCTCAGTCCCCTCGGCCACCGCGGCCGGGCATAGGCCCTTCTCTGAACCTTCTCAATGTCTTTCGTCAGTCCCACCTGGTAAGGGTCCCACAAGGGGCAACATTACTCCAGGAGAGGACGCACAAGTGTGATGTAGGCAGTCTCTTTGGTGGAGCTGGTGCATCTTCGAAGCGTTCTGCCGATGAAACGTAACCTTTGGTTCGCCTTCCCCACAATATTTTCTGTGTGTTCTCTCCAGTCAAAGTTGTTCGTAATTGTAACTCCTAGGTATTTGGTAGAATCTACGACCTTAAGGTTTGACTGATTTATCGCGTAATTGAAGTTCAGCGGATTTCTTTTAGTGGTCATGTGTATTACTTCACACTTTTCTTTAATGTCAATTGCCAATTTTCGCACCATGCAGAAATTTTGTTTAAATCGCTTTGCAGTTGCTTTTGATCCTCTGTTGACTTCACTAACCGATAAACGACAGCATCATCCGCGAACAGTCTAAGGGAGCTATTCAGATTGTCTCCTAAATCGTTCATAAACACGAGGAAGAGTAGGGGACCTATAACGCTTCCCTGTGGAACGCCAGATATCACTTCTGTTTTACTCGATGACTTACCGTCAATTACAACGGACTGTGTTCTTTCTGATAGGGAATCGTGAATCCAACCGCACAATTGGGGCGATATTCCATAAGCACGCAATTTCATAAGAAGCCGCTTGTGGGGTACAGTGTTAAAAGCCTTCCTGAAATCCTTCGCATACGTGAGAAGAAAGTAGTAGCGCTTTTTCAGTGATAACGCTGTAGGTAATGTGCTTCGGGTCGTGACCTCTGATAAGTTTTGCCCTCCCTAAGACGCCGGCCTTCAGTTGTTGTTGTTGTTGTCGTCTTCAGTCCGGAGACTGGTTTGATGCAGCTCTCCACAATACCCTGTTCTGAGCAAGCCTCTTCATCTCCACATAAGAACGGCAACCTACATCTGTCTGAATCTGCTTACTGTATCCATCTGTTGGTCTTCCTCTGCGATTTTTACCCCCCACACTTCCCTCTAATGCTAAATTCACAATTCCTTGATGTGTAAGAATGTGTCCCACCAATCTATCCCTTCTTTTAGTCAAGGTATGCCAGAAATTTTTCTCCCCAATTCTGTTCATTAGTTACGCGATCCACCCACCTAATCTTCAGCATTCTTCTGTAGCACCATATTTCAAAAGCCTCAATCCTCTTCCTGTCCGCACTGTTTATCGTCCATGTCTCACTCCCATACAAGGCAACACTCCATACAAATGTCTTCAGAAAGAACTTACTTAGGCTTAAATCAATATTCGATGTTAACAAATTTCTCTTTTTCAAGAACGCTTTTCTACCCATTGCCATCCTGCATTTTATATCCTCTGTACTGCGACCATCATTTGTTATTTTACTGTGCAAGTAACAAAACTCATCTACCTCCTTTATTGATTTGTTTCCCAATCTAATTCCTTCAGCGTCACCTGATTTTCTTAGACTGCACTCCATTACCCTAGTTTTGCTCTTGTTAATGTTCATCTTATATGCACCTTTCAGCACACTGTCCATTCCGTTCAATTGCTCTTCCAGGTCCTTTGCGGCCTTCAGTAAGGAAGCGAACTGTGCAGATATTGGCGCAGCGTATAAATCTCGGCAAGCGTGCACAGCGCGCGCCTGTGCCTGTGCCTTTGTGGCAGCCTCCGCGGCTGGACCGGCGCCCGCATTCACGCGGCCGCGGCCGTCGCGCTCACTTGCCGCCTGATTTGTGGCGCTCCTCAATGATGCCCTGTCCGCTTCCTATTTATAAGCGCCCTCCCTCTGCACGTTATCACACGCATTTTTCCGATCGCAGCTGCTCATTAACCTCAACCTAATTTGAACTATTTACAGCCTTGTGCTTTTTACTGCCTCCTCTTTCACTTCTAACTGGCTACGATCTCGGCACAGAGGACGTTCTTCGGTAAACGAGGTAAAAGACGTTCCAGAGTTAAAAACACGTAGTTATCTTTCTTATTCATATGAACGTGCAATTGCTAAGGTAGAGAAGGCGCATACTTAGCTTCTTGGGATGAAATGCTACAGAGTGTTAAAACAGAGGTCAAAAAGTGTTCCTTCTGTTTACATCTCACTTAATGAATATGGCATTAAATAAATTCGGGATATACGAAGAAGCTTTCACATCTTCACTATCTGTCCCATTTCCAACAAATAAATGGAAAGGTGGGTTGTGAAACATCTTTATATTGGGAAACATCATATATATATATATATATATATATATATATATATATATATATATATATATATATATATATATATTAAAAATTGTTAATGAAAATTAGCAAAGAAGACCTGCAGTAATATTAATAAACTTCAGAGAAACTTTAGAATAAACTCATGTAAAAAAAAAATATAACTACAGTTTTCTGAATGTCTTCTTATTGTTGATTGCTTCATCACATCTCAGGGTCATTATGTGGTTTACTTTAAGGCCTAAGTAATAAACTAAGACGAAACTTTTCACTCTTGAGAAAGATTTGTATTTTTCTAAAAACATTTACATCACAACTGAAAGTTTACAAAAAAAAAAAAAAAAAAAAAAAAAGAGACCATCATTTCTAACTGCTCGAGAAGACAAGACTGACTGCTAATTAACAAGCAAAGATACTGCTTCCACTTTTTTCTTTTAGTTCCACAGATGAATTTTTTCCTTCACAACATTAATAATTGTCTATTATTACACAGGTCGACAAATTTTGACTTTTTGTCTGGGGTTTGCATGAAAATATGAATTTCTGACTAAATTGACCCTGCTGATCACAAATCTGCAGCCTGTTTCTCTGTAGCACGTCAGGGTTTTGCACCACCACTATCATCATATTCACCATCGTCGAACTCTGCACCCAATGAAATTGGAAATTGGAAAGCAATTACGGGACAATGGAAACGAAATGGAACAGCAAAGTGGTTAAAAAAGAATTGGAAGAAAGGCATATGAATTATAAGAAGCAAATATTATGGTGGGCACTTACCAGGTAGAGGTATTACTTCCGTTTTCGTTTGCCCGTGAATGAACGCTTGATATCCTCTCTCTTGTGTGTCACTTCTCCTTCACATGTGATGCACCAACAGTAGTCAGCCATCATGTTTATTCCCCAACGACATTGATAACGATGTTCCATAGTTTTAAGTTCCTGATGAAATCGTTCACCATGTTCCTCTGATGTGTCAGCCAATTTTTTTCGAAAACACTCTTAAGTGTGAGCCGGCCGCGGTGGCCGAGGGGTCTGAGGCGCTCCAGTCACGGTCCGCACGGCCACTACGGTCGAGGGTTCGAATCCCCCCTCAGGCATGGATATTTGTGCCGTCCTTAGTCTTAGCTAGTTCATAAGTAGTTTGTAAGCTTAGGGACTGATGACCTCGTAGTTAAGTCCCATAAGTTCTACAAACATTTGAACATTTGAATCTTAAGTGTGACATTAGAAAATGTAGTTTTAGGGAGACTTTGCATCCTAACTGTTTAAAGCACTGTAGCATGTCTTCCACTATTTCCTTGTAATCACGCTGCTTATTCTGGCCAAGTAAACGATGCACAACATTTTTTAAACTTCTCCAAGCTTGAAGTTGTATTTCCGTCATAGAACTGTCAAAGTGCTCATCAGACATCAGCTTCCTTATATCTGGTCCAAAAAATATCCCTTCTTTCAACTTTCCAGCCGATAGATTTGGGAATTGCCTACGCAGGTATTGGAAAGAGTTCCCTGTTTTGTCCAGTGCTTTAACATACTGCTTGATGAGTCCTAATTTGATGTGCAGTTGAGGCAATAAAATATGATCTTGATTAACCAAATGTTCATTCACTATGTTCTTTGATCCCACTGTCAGATTTTGCCTCTTAGGCCACTCTCTCGTACTCCAATGCTCGTGATAAGCTCTACTGTCCCATTCACACGTATAGCAAGGCATCTTAGTGTACCCTGCTTGCAGACCAAGAAGAATGCCAATCACTTTAAAGTCACCACACACAAGCGACTGGTGTTCTTCGTACTTCACATTTTTAGAAGTATTTTCATGGTATTGTATGTCTCTTTTAAATGTACTGAATACGCAATTGGAATTGATCCTAGGTCATTTCCCATATGTAGCAACACTGCTTTCAAACTTCGCTTTGAAGAATCTATAAACAATCTCCATTCCTTACTCTCATACTTCTGAGCTCCCATTTGCATCACTAATCCAGCGATATTTCTGCAGAACACCATTAAACCATCTTCAACAAAAAAATTCCATGAAATCTTTATCACTATTTCTGTACAATCAATATGATGTACCGTGTGCAAGTAAGTTATTTTCACTCAGACGTGATCACAGTAGTTGTGCTGCATCTTTTGAGAGTCCTAAGTCTTTCACCAAATTGTCAAGTTCTGTTTGAGTAAGAGGTTTTGGGCTACTATCGGTACCACACTCAGAATAGTCAGATTCACTGCTTTCTTGACTTACATCTGCTTCAGAGAATTCAAGAGAATCCACTGATGTTGGTGGAGAGGGGATTGGTAGCCCTGGGCCATGAGGAACAGGTCTAATTGCCGAATCTAAGTTTGGATACGATACGTTTTTCATGTTTCTTCTGTTGTGTCCCATTACATTCGCCATACAGAAGTAACACTCATCAACATGATGCTTCAGTTCACACCATACCATAGGAATTGCGGTCAAGCCCTTGATTTTACCTTCACTCCATTTCCTTAACTGCTCCACACATGTATGGCACACAATGTGTGGAGCGAATGACTTGTCCTGATCGCCGAGCTTCATGCCGAAATATGCAAAATATGACTTCTGCACAAATTTTGTTATTTGTCGACGTCTTGCACGTATCACATAATTTCCACAGATATAACAAAATGTATCTGGGCTATTCACACACTGCCCTCCTGACATTTTTAACACACCTTCAGTGAAATACCACTACTCACAACAAAGCGCGAAAGCACCTTCTTGTAGCTGTAGCACTCACTCACTGATTTCTGTGGCGATAATGGAATGTCAGCTCCAAGCTCATTAGCCCCCTATGCCTTACCTTCACACAAAAAATGCAGCGTTGCCACTTTTCTGTAGTTGTGAACACTGCATAACATAGATTTCGCAGCCAATGGTAGGTTTGAATGGGGGTAGCTGTGCAGAAAAAACTGAGGGTGATGGAAAAAAACTGATATGATTTTCATATTCAGTGGTGCAGATTTAGTAAAGAACACCACTTACTTTCCAAACCCTAGAATCCATGTCGACCTGTGTTATTAATTTTTTCTCTTTTTTAATAATAAAAAATGAAATTAAAACAGAAATTCGCTTCTTACTGTTCTGATACCCCAACACTCCATTCCTGGTAACAGCACAGGGTCTAATGCAACTATTCCACTTCGTAACTTCTGACATTGAGCTGGACGAATTGTAAAACGCGGATACAGTTGCGCCATTGGTCTAAGCTACAACTTAGCTGTCTTTTAATCGAACGTCCACATCATCTACAGTAGCTGTCAAACTGCATCTGTCCAATCAGGTAATTTGCGTATTTCATAATGTTTGTGATGCTGAGAAGAAAAGTTCAAATATTTCTAATTCTAAGGGAAATAATTGCTTAGGTCATCTATTCCTAGACTTAAAAACTACTTAAACTTATTTAAATCAACTTATCTTAAGGACAACATTCCTCCTAGGGAGGAGTCGAATCTCCGACGGTAGCGGCGGCGCAATCCGTAACATAGCGCCCCGAACCGCGCGGATTTGAGATGCTGACATTCAGTGCGATTTTGCCCTTTTAAGATCTTCACTTCCTTGCAGTAAAGGAAGGACGGAATAGGGTTAACGTTCCATAGACGGCGTGGTCGCTAGAGCCTGAGATCGCGCTTTGAATTTTGGGGAAGGATGGAGAAGGAAATCGGCTGCGTCCTAATGAAAGGAACCATGCCGTCATTTACGTGTAGTGATTTAGGAAAGTCATGGAGAACATTAATCTGGTGGTCAGAGGTTGATTTGAACCACCGTCCTCCAGAATGGAAGTCTGGCATTACCATTGTACCACCTCGCTCAGTGCAGTAAACAGTTTGATTTTCGAATCAATATGATTGCCGACTGCGCAGCTGATATCCTATTTCGATGCAATGATCGAACAGATTTCCTCAGTGTTTTCCTTGGGGGCTGAGGGGGAGGGGGTGTCATATTGCTCGTTGTCTGGAATCCACTAAAGTTGTGAATCGGACCTAATACGCTATAGTTTGGTAATTAAGACTCGTTTCATATTAAATTTCAGTTTGTTCCATGGCTTTGCCTGCCGTTTGCAGATGAGACCTGTTTCGTGGATTTCTTGGGGATTTAAAGTGAGGCTCGGTAAACTTAATATCTTCTTCATTTAGGATGTCCTACTGTATCATAATATGGGGTGTGCAACTCGTGATAGCCGCGGCGGAATAGCTGTGCGCACTGAGGCGCCGTGCTGCGGTGCGCGCGGCAGTTTGCCGCCGGGGGTTAGAGTCCTCCCTCGGGCATGAGTGTTCGTGTTGTCCTTTGATTAGTTTACCTTAGTTTAAGTAGTTTGTAAGCTAGGGACTAATATGTTGTTCAAATGTTTGTTAAGCTTATGGGACTTAACTACGGGGTCATCAGTCCCTAAACTTACAAACTACTTATGGACTACTTACGAACTAGGACGGAACAAATATCCATGCCCGAGGGGGGATTCGAACCCCCGACCGTAGTGGTCGTGCTGACCGTGACTGGAGCGCCTCAGTCACCTCGGCCACCGCGGCCGGCAGGGACTAATAACCAAGCAGTTAAGTCCCACCTTCAGTCGACCCTGTCCAGCGTCTTGCGGGGGCGGAGCATTTTTCGGGGTCCTAAATTATCCTCATAAATTCGTAATATGGCGAACAGTCGCAATTGCTGTTACAAGGGTTATTTTGCTGGCGCCTTCCAGGCGGAGGGACACCGTTTGAGCGGCCCTACTTTGGCCGCCAGCCGCCACCACAGGACAGCAACTAGAGAAGCGTGAAAGCAGACCACGGTATCCATTCCTCTGGAGGGGTTTATAATTCCGTGATTTTATCAGCGGATGCATACTGCGGCTCTATGTACGAAGTCACAAAACCAACGAGACAAGCCTTCTCGTCCTCAGTGGCTCGCTAGTATTGGAAGCTATCGGTCGACGAAGTACTGTGATGCAGAACTCGCCTCCATTGTAATAGGTAAAACTGCCTGTTAATTGGGGAGCAGGCATTTCATCTGTTTCGTGCTTTGACGAGTAACGAAACTCGAAACAGCTGTAATGCGTCTCTAGGTCATCAGCTTTTAGCGTCGGACAAATGGTGCGGGATGACGGAGTAATTGAAAGAGAATTTTATTTGTTCTCTGACGGCAGGTACGTACGTAAAGAGCCCGCGATGTGGTTGGATCACAGTACGTTATCACACATGGTCGACCGTATCCGTGGCGTAGAGCAGTCACGTCCTCTCGTTTCATCCAACCACTGAACACAATCGAATGCCTCGCAAATTTATCGCAGGGGCGCACATTGAGGCTGAATGGAATGCAGTCAGGTGGAGATAACGAGGAGTCGGTTCTTCCGTGAACTTCAGTGACATGACGTCACTTATATACCGTTCTGGTGTTGGAACAATACTAAATGTGAGCAACAGTAATGTATATGGTTACCTTTCTACCTGCCACAAAGATTGGAGATTTTAATCGTTTACACATCCGTCGATGGTGTGTGCGTATAAACTACATCCGAAA
The DNA here is from genome assembly GCA_026315105.1 of Locusta migratoria. Lineage (NCBI taxonomy): Eukaryota > Metazoa > Arthropoda > Insecta > Orthoptera > Acrididae > Locusta > Locusta migratoria. The sequence goes on from CM048744.1 coordinate 654,870,293, forward strand.
TCGTGTTGTGATGCGTAACCCCACATAAAGGGTTTCCCCTTTATATAGTGTTAGGCATCACAAGCCGGCTAGATGTGGCTCGCTTTGGTAGCGCCATTGTCCCGGCACACGGAGACTAGACTAGACTAGACTTTATTTAGCGTGCGGTATCGGCAGTCGCGCCTTTGTGCGGGGTCAGTATTTATGCAGAGCCGGCGCTGGCGGCGCTCCCGTTTATACCGGCGGCAGGGTGGGGGCCGCCGCGCCTGCCTGCCTTGCCTTGCCTTGCCTTGCCTTGTCGCCGGCGACCGGCCGGAAGCCATCTCGCACTCCTCTGCCACCCACAAGCCAGCCGCCAGCCGACACCCCCTCAGCCTGGACTCAGCTCTGGCCAGCTGCGGCCAACTAAGCGTGTCGCAGGCCGGGGCGGCGACACCAAACGCAGATTCCTTCGCCGCCCCTCCCCTTCCTCTGCATTGACGCCTAGCTGTCGACTATAGTGACCGTTTGCCTCTTACTTTGCCACATAGTGTAAAAGTAAGAATGTCAAAGATATGTTGCAGTGAGAATTGCTAGCTGTCGCCAAACAACAAAATGAGTATGTTACACACAAAACAGTTGTAACAATACCTCCATATCACTGCGTACAGAATGCCACTGAACTTGTCTGGGCAGATCACGAATTATATCGCAGCGAGAAATAAAACCTTACAAGTGAATGAAGTGAAAGTACTCCTGCTAGAAACACTCACTAAAGGAACGCCGGACGTGTGGAAGGAATGTGTGTCGCGAGAAACACTTGGAAAGAGCAATGCGGATCATGGCTAAACCATACCTGCCAAGTTTTCTGGTTTTTCCGGAAGATTTCCGGAGGAACGTAGTTTTTTTCCGGATTTTGAACTCGTGGGGTCGTTCCCGCCATCTGCATTTATATAACATTTAAGTTTCGACTTTCGATAATAGCTGCTGTTTTGAGATGCGAGTGTTTGAAATTCGACTGAAAGGCGATCGATAATATCGATAAGCCCTTCTCGCAGAGTATAACTACGCGTTGTCAACCGCCGTGTATTGTGCGATCACGCATTCTGTTCCATGTGTTCGTGTGATATTAACTTTGCTTGCGGAGGACGAACAGAATTAATACATCATATTAAATCGGTTAAATATTCCTCCAATACGAAAATGAAGGACAGTAGTAGGAAAATTGATACATTTTTAATACTTCTGGAGATGATCTTGATGTGATAAGAGCGGAATGTTTGTTCACTTCATTTTTAATTGAACATAATATTCCGTTAGCTGCTGTTGATCATGCCGGTGCGCTTTTGAAAAAATGTTTCCTGGTTCGGAAATCGCAAAAAGATACGGTTGTGGTCGTACAAAGACTACATGTATTTTGAAAGAAAAGGCTATAGATACGAGAAACAATCTCATTAGTTGCATGCAACGTGAACCATTCACTTTGGCTACGGATGGGAGCAATGACAGTGATGCTAAGATTTATCCCTTAGTCATCACCTGTTTTCAAGAAAAACAGGAAAAGATAGTTACTTCAGTGTTGTCTGTGCCTGCCTTGGTGGGTGATTCAACAGGACAAAATATTGGAAAATTATTAATTTCTCAGTTAGAGCTTTACAAAATACCTATTGAAAATTGTGTAGCGTTTTGTGCAGACAATGCTCCAGTCATTATTAGAAAGAAAAATGGGGTTGCTGCTGTCTTAAGGGAAACACAGCCAAATGTCTGTCCTGGTTTGCTCATGCCATTTAATTAACTTGGCTGCTGAGAAAGATGCGAACAGTTTGCCTGTTAAGATTGACGAACTTTTAGTCGATATTTTCTATTATTTAGAAAAGAGTTTCAAGAGGAAGGAACGCCTGAAGGAAGTTCCAAGAGCTTCACAACAAGGACACTAAAAATATATTAAAACATGTCTGTGCAAGATGGCTATCTTTAGCGAAATGTTTGCAGAGACTATTGGAGCAGTGGGATCCATTAGTTGGGTTCTTCAAAGATAAGGTGCGTGTTAGTGCTCAATGTTCATCAAGTAGTTTACCATCGTTTACAATACCAAAAATAGAGTTTGGTGGTTGAGAGGACCCATCAGACTGCCGTTGTGGCACCCTGTTGACAGTGGTCCACGTCCTGTTAGATTGTCCGAATTTAGCCGCTTTGAGACAGTCTTTTAAACGACCAGTTGCGCTATCTTTAGTCGTAGGTGACAATGCCTGTATGGCTAATACTGTTTAACATTTTATTTGTGCAGCTGGTTTCTACCATTCCAATTAATGGAAGGTGCTTTGTACTTCTAGGTCGTTGATAGCCCTTTCTTTTCGACTGAAGAGATTTTTCGTGTGTACAGCGTGGCTAGCTCAAACGTTTTTGTTCTAGTGATCAACAAGTCATGGCATTCTGCTGTAAAATTTTAGTTTCATGCAGTACCGTTTTTGTTCCCTTTTTGTGTTTTCCCCTGTGTTGTCAGTGAACTGTTCGTTTTCGATCTGTACCCCTCGAGGATTTTCCTTCTCTGTATTATGTTTGCGTTTCGTCAAAATTAAACATCTCTGCTTGGAACAGGGGACTGATGACCTTGTACTTCAGTCCATTATAAAACAACAAAAACATCAAGGTTGCTATCGAGAAACTTCGGCTTCGCCGGCCGCGGTCTGCACTGCTACTACGGTCGGGGGTTCGCATCCCCCCTCGGGCACGTATATTTGTGCCGTCCTTGGTGTTAGCTAGTTCATAAGTAGTTTGTAAGTTTAAGGATTGATGACTCCGTAGTTAAGTCTCATAAGCTATACAAACATTTGAAACTTCACCTTCCTTATGTCCACCCTCGCCCCCTTTTTCTCTCGTGAACACGTGATCAGGTTGCACACTGAGGTTCTACGGTACGGCCCAATGTGTAGCATTCCTTACTTGAACTGACTCGATTCAACGAATGTAGAGTCCATACCTCTCTGTCTACATTTTTCATACGTATGGGGCCTCGAACTGAAAATTTATTTAATGAACGTATTTTGGCATTGTTTAGTATATTATTCAAAGTGGCCAGGTCCTGGGGGTCTCCATCTTAAAGTTGGTCCCCTCCCCTCCAGAACGAGATGCCCGGGTGGTCCACCCCCTCCTCTCAGCAGTCGCCACTGCAGGGCAGATCCTGAGTATCTTCCGTTACATAAATCGACACGCTTTTATTGACACACCACATACTGTGTTCATGTCCTAGAAACAATCTTCCTGATTATTATGTAACGACAGTTCAATATCTTTGGCGGTCAGGGGTCGGAACGCGTGTTGCCTGTTTATGGCGAGCAGTCGCCTTAACCATATTCATATGCGGGAACTTATCTAGGCCACAAATTCCATGTCACCACATCTTCATGAATTTCAACCACATAGTTCCATTCGGGATATTTCACCTTCTCATTACGCCATTCCCCGATCCAAATTGAGACTTTTACTAGTAGTCTGGGTTCTGACCATAACGTTTACCTGCCCTTGCGCCACAAATTGCCTATCTTCAACTTCATCTTCTGTCCGCGTGTGCCTTTAATCCGCTTCTCGAAATGAGTCACCATAATTGTTATTGACATCTCGGTCTTGGGCAAGCTGAAGCGAGAATATATTGTTGACTCCCACTTGCATAGGCAGAAATGATCATCAGAATACAATACGAGAAATCAGACCTCGGAGAGATTCAGGTGTTCTTTCTTCCCGCAGGCTATTCGAGAATGGAATGGGAGATAAATAGTGTAACGGTGATTCGATGAACCCTCTGCCAGGCACTTAAATGTGATTTGCCGAGTATCCTATATAGATGTAGACCTTTATTGAAGATTAACTGCTTGAAATTTGGCCGAGCGATAACTTGTGCTAAAACTACCATTCCTCCTGTATACTAAATTATTTTCGTGGTATTACAAAAACAAAAAAAATCCATTATTTCACTCAAAAATAGAATTCCTACAAAAATCTCTTTAAATGTCAAAGATCGCAGGTGCTGTCATCTCGGTATTCAAACCAATGTACTATTTGTTAGCGTGACTGCTTGATGGAGATCAGATCGATCCCCAACCTGAGACAGTGTTAGAGATTTCTGGAGTTATTGTTCAAATGTTTTAAAATCTAAGGTAGTTAACGTCTGTGGTTATAAGTCCCTAGACTTACATAATACTTAAACTAACTTATGCTAAGACACACACACACACACACACACACACACACACACACACACACACACACACAGAGAGAGAGAGAGAGAGAGAGAGAGAGAGAGAGAGAGAGAGAGAGAGAGAGAGAGAGAGAGTCAAGGAAATTTCACTGGTGTCGTATGGTCAGCATCCTTGTACCACAAAATTCTGCGTAGCGAGTTACAGGCGATCCTGGCCTCATACTGTTACGCCTTAACGTGTGTAGGTAGTAGGGAAGGGAGGCAGAGGGTGACTTTGAATGTGGAAGTAACCCGATACCCAAGAAGTGTCGGGTAGAAGGGGCTTCCAGTGGTTGACCTTTAGTGTGGCTGCCGCTTTTGTGTCAAATGATACTTCGGCGTGACCTTGAAACTGGGCACGACCTCGCCTTGAATAAGTGGTGTTGACACCGTTGTGGTGTACGTGCGTGGGGGTCTCGCTGCTGTGTACCGTGATTGTAGCGGCCATCTATGACAGCACCACAGCCGAAGCGGGCTGTTTTTTCCTTGATTACGTATCAGCTTCCCACCAAGTGGGGAGCTGCTGCATTTTTTCTAAGCTCCGCATCATGATGTTGAACCCCAGTCATGGGACTTTGGGTTGTCTCCATTACTGTTGTCTTTCTTCTAATAGCAAGAAGACTAAGAGACTCACTTTACCACAATCACTTGGGCCGTAGAAACGTGTCACTTAAATTTCACTAAAGAAAACCATAAACTGGCCGTTATTGTTGATAATCGCAGAATGAATGTGACATCCTGCGTTTCCTGAAGCAGCTGGTTCGGAATGTTCTGCGTCTTGCATTTCTTTTGTTAATCATAATAGCTACTTTGTGTTCGTCGGGTTACATGTGACATGTTCCAACGGCCTTGGTATAATTGCATTGGCCTCAGTTTAATAGAGACAGGTCGTTGTAGATCATAGCATTCTAATTCTTGCTGGTAACAATCTAAAGTTAAGAAACGGCCACATAGGAGAACAGCAACAAACATTGCCTTCTACTGAGGGGAAAAAAAGGGGGGAGGGGAATGGTTGTCTACATAATAGTGTCGATAGGAAACTGAAATCAGCTTGCATTTTGTTAGTACCGGTTCTGTATTTGCATCGCTCGCTGAGCTGCAGACAGGCTCGCAGGAAAGTCAATGGCATTCGCACAACTAACATTTCTGCCACAGTCTTCATCAGAGAAAGAGCATACATAGATTTACACAATCTCTCGAGCACCACTTATGCACAGATGACCGTCATCTCCAATACTTAGGGTGTTCCCGTAAGGATATCGAGCATGCTCCACTGAACAATTTAAAGTAGGGAATATGTGCTCTGAAAAGCCAGCTTAAGACGTTAATAATAAGACAAAAACATTACTGTGTTCTGTTTTCTTTATATTAGTTCAAGAGAATTGCAAATAACGTTTTAGAGACGACGAACGTCCCATTTGCACTGTATCTTACGAAGTTCACCTATTTCACGCGCAGTACGTGGAGTATTGTTAGTGGAGTCTGCTGTAACACGTTCCAGCACCTCTTCTTCAAAATCAGGTGTGCGAGTGCTCCTCAAGTTAAAAAGTCCCTCGTTCTTCTTTTAAATGAACCAGTCTCCCGCATTTGTCAATCGAGAGAAATAAACACTTGACATGACGGATGGTGCTTGTTAGGAAATCATTCCCTGTACAGCCTTCCCGCAGCGAGAGCATCGCAACGTACTTCCCCATACACAAGTTAGAGGCCAGTGAGTTCCGAGAATCTGTGCCGGCACCGCTTCATCTTATTGTACTCCACGGAGTAATGAATGGGTTTGTCATGAGACGATGTAAATGCGATACAACAGAGCCAGCCGGTGTACAAGTAAACGAAACCTGCTTCATCACTTCCCAGTAACCGTGCTGCTGCTCCTTGTTTCCTTGCAGGGAATAATGTATGTGTAGCCAAGGTGGCACAGTGCGAGACTATGTATCGAAAGCTCGCCGATTCGAGCCCTGCCAGGTCCTAGGATTTTTGTCATTTTCCACTTCTTTCACCACTGGCAATGATGCCGATGTGAAAAATATCGCGTGGCACTGTAGTTTAGAATCCACGTTAAGCTGCAGCCCCCCCCCCTCCACCCCCAAACTGTCTGGGTAAATAAGTTCGGAGGTCGGAGAAAGGCAACGGCATGCCGTCTCCAAACAGGACCATGCCTAGTGAAGCATTGGAGAGTTCAAACCAATCTTAGAGTTGTTGACTGCTTTACTTACTACATCTAAAGAAACACAGGAATCTTGTACGAATGTTACTTGTAAATAAGCTGGAAAATAGTAATGCCAGACAAAGCGCCTAGAAGTTTATTTCCATATCTCCTTAAGCCGGCTTCTCCGACCAACAGGTTCCCTACTCAAGTTTTTCACTGTAGTATTATGCCCTGTGTACATTTTTGTATATTCTTACTGAAACACCCTGTATATGTATTTTTTAAATGCTATTCATGGATGAAACACAGGGATTCGTTACATGTCAACTGCAGTATTCGAATGTGTGTTAATTAGTTAACCTGTTTCTTTCATGACACTAGTTTTGGGCATCGGACAAAGTAGTTCATCCTGGAGCGGTATATTGTGATTCTCAGTTTCTTGCCTCTTCTAACCCTCCTCCCCTCGCTCAACTAACTACACACACACACACACACACACACACACACACACACACACACACACACACACTAACTCAGTGTTACTGTATATTTACCTCGGCAGTCAAATATGTTCCAGTGCAGAATCTAAAGCATCGTTTTTCCTCGTGCAGGAGTAAAGTTGAAGGCTGAGAGCATCAAGTGAAATGAGACGGAGGCCACTACATCGCTAGTGTGCGGCTCTTGCAATTGGGATTGTAGGAGAGCGAACGCGGATAGCCGAAGGGCTAAAGTCACAGCTCACGTAAATCGGGAAATTCCGGTTCGAGACTCGGCCCTGTACAAATTTTTAGCCCTCTAGAGAAGCTAATGTGAAAAAATGAATGTAATGTATTATAGTCCAGCTAAATTGAGCAATGCTCACGAATAAGAGGGAATGTCCCAGTCAGCCAGGCGGGAATGGTCGTGAGGTCTGGATCAGATTCGATTAGCTGTTCGCTCCATAGATCCTTATTCACGAGAGCCTTATGGATGTGCAACATGTCAATATATTTTTTATTTTTCACACGCTGAAATAACTATTCCAATATTATGAATATACGTATAATACATCATTTAGTTAATTTTAAAAGTTCGTCATTGGAGTGAGAGTTGGCCACTAGTAAGTCTGTCTCCTCTGAAATTGATCTTTATCTGTAGCAACATTTTTTTACTTGCTGGAAAAATTACTGAAAGTGTGTGTACCTGAGTAATGGACACATTTGAACTAAAGTAAGTGCTTTTAAGTACTTCTGTAGATCATTTTTGTTCCTAGTATTGTATTTATGGACTTAGCTGTTTGTTGGGAAAAGGAATAAATGTACTTAGAGGCAGTAGTTAGTATTTGGAGTTCTTTGAAGAGGCTTCTACAGTTGTCCCAAAATATTATACCGAATTACATTATATAATGGAAGTATGCAAGCTTTTTTATTTTTGTCGCCTACGGCTGCTAACACTAGAATTGCAAATAAATATTTATATATTTTTGACGAAGTTACAGCGTTCAGTGAATGGAATAAATCGGAATTTGCGATCAGTTATGACTTTACTGTACTAGATTTAGATGGAATACCAAAGTGCGGCGAATGAAAATTTGTGCCCGGCCGGGATTCGAACCCGGGATCTCCTGCTTACTAGGCAGACCACTCCGCCACCGAGGACACAGTGATCAACCCACTGCAGAGGACTTATTCCTGCATGTCTCCCGCCATCTAAACCTAGTACAGTGAAGCCATAACTCATCGCAAATTGCGAAATGAATATTTAAGGCATTTCTACAGTTCTGTGATGTGTTCCTCTCAACTGAATGTGCAGTATTATCATATTGTAATCCTATGAATTTAATACCGTCAATCTATCTGATCTTCATATTTTATGCATATCTTGGATGAAAATCTCTTACATGTTTTGAACTGCATTTAGTTAGTTTTTTCAAAGTTTAAGTCAGCGAGTTGGCTTTACACCATTTATTAATGTCCATGAAATTGTCATTATCAGATCATTCTAGAACTACGCTAGACAAGCTATTTACTGCAATACTCATATCATCTGCAAACAAAAAGAACTCTGCTGACATAGTAGCTGATGAGAGGTCATTAATGTACACAAAAGTTACAACATGGAACTTCTACCCAATCTGATAACTGATAACTGATGACTTAATTCACTAGTCCCTTGCATTGACCCCCCCCCCCCCCCCCCCCCCCACTTAAGTACATTCTGACTGTAGGTGTAAATGGCCTTCTCGATACGTTGAGAAATCCAAACTATGTTCTGGACAATGTTACTTGTGCTCAGGTGATTAAGAAGCACTTGCCGGTACATTATTTTCTAGAATTTTTGAGAATGCTGGAAAAACTGTATTAGGTTTGTAGGTTGAGGGTATCTCTATCCCCTTTTTTGAATAGAAGTGTAATGTTCCCATATTTTAGCCAATCAGGAAATATTCCAGTTATAATAGACTGGTTACGCAAATAACTTAATAGTACTAAACTCAAAAGAACTCCTTAATTAACGTTGTTGATATGTCATCGTGAACACTAAAATGCTTTGTTTTTAAAGATTTTATCGTGTAAGTTATTTGTTGTGGTAAACTATCATATTTATGTATCAGAAGTTATTTGTACATGCGCCAGGTTAGGGATTGCGTAGCCGCTCGCATCGGCGGTTCGAGTCCTCCGTTTTGTGTGTGTGTGTGTGTGTGTGTGTGTGTGTGTGTGTGTGTGTGTGTTGTCCTTAGGTTAGAGTAGTTAGTAGATCTGTGAGACTTAACTACTGAGGTCATCAGTCCATAGAGTTACAAACATCTGAATTTCCTGTTTACCAACATTTTTACCGATAATTAATTGATGATTATTCCCGAAATAGAGAGGGGTACTAAACACCGACTGGGAATAGTAAAAAAACTGCCCGTGAAAAAGGTTTGGAAACACTGGATATAAAGGAGTGTAACCTTGCACGGTTGTGGAACCATTGAAATGTAGCACTACAAAGAAATGGTGAAGATGAAAGGGTATATGAAATACTAGCTTAAACCCGCGGCTCCGCTCGCGTGTTGGTTGATTGTGATAGATAATGCGCGAAACGTCCAATCGATTTTTTTAGAGAGATATATGAAAAGAAATTTCTGTTTTAGTGCTTTATTTATTTATTCTTATATTTCCTTATTTGTATGCTTATCCTTACCGAGAAAGAGCTGAAGACATCGTAGCTCACATAGACCAAAGATATGGTCTGTGGCATCACGTTTCGCTGTATGTTACCTCCTTGCTATAGAGTCGCAAACGTCATCGCTGGCCTTCAGTCCGAATTTTTTTTAAATAATTTGACGGCTTTCAACCACCATATCTTCCACCCCCTTATAGCTATCGGCATGGAACTGCTATGGTGTACAACGAGAGACTTCGGACAACAATTACACACACAGACCATTCGTTTGCGTTCTCTAGTTTTCGCTGCAGAGCGAAATATTAACACACACACACACACACACACACACACACACACACACACGCACACGTAGAATTTTATATAGTCCACCCTTTTATTATTATCAACCCTCAAGCAACAATGCAACCAATATAACCATTTTCCAAAGAGTAAATATAATTTTCAAAGAGTAATTATTATTCCGCATTACGAGTTATATTCTTCAAATTATTAATATCTATCAGACCGCTATAAAAACTTCCTCTGGTATAAATTAGTAACTGTACAAATATTTAAGTCTCTGCGTCTTGTCGTTCGGACGTGGTAAGCGTACACCGAACAGACATTCACATTAATATACATAGATAAATAGCTGTCCGATTGCCATAAAACCGTGCCTAAAGCCTTTCCCGGGTAGACATTAGTAACTTTACAAATTTTTAGCTCTTTATGTCTTGTGGTTCACACGTGATAAACATACACCGAACAGACATTCACATTTGTAGATATAGATTAATTAATCGATTGGGCGGAAATAAGTTTTTCACGGCTCGACTAAAAGAAGGGATCGTCGATAGGATGCGACGAGGCATCAAGGAGTTGTCAATCTGAAAAGAGGCGAGCATGTGTGGGAGGGGGAAGCACTGTAAAATTTCGAGAGGTTTTCTACAGTAAGGTAGTCCAGACCAGACGGGTGTGGATGTAAATAGCGTGGAGAGCTGCAAGAAACCAGTCTCGGAGCTGAAGCTGGCACACGAGGCGACACAGTGTGGGGAGAAAGCTGTCCGGTAGCGCGGTATCATTTGTTGCCAGTTTAATGAGCCGGCGTCGATGTAATGGCTGCGCCGTGATTTGTCGAAAGCCGCGCAGTGGAGGGTTTGCGCAGGCCGCGGGCAGCGGAGCGCAGAGCGACGTGACAACGCCGAGGCGCCTGTTGACCCGCGCAATGAGCCGACCGCCGCGCCGGCACGCACCAGCCGCCACGCCCGCTTGCCTGCGCCAGCTACAACATAATCTGACCGTGTATTCCAAGGCGTGGCGGTCCACGCCGTATTGCTGAACGATGAAGTACGAGGCGCGTCCAGAAAATAAGTTCCGTTTGGTTATATAAAACGAACGGGTACAGATACAGAAAAAGTAGTGATTGTACAAAAATCTAAAACTGTTAAACTACTTTTCTACATAGCTTCCGAAATTTTGTAGGCAATTATCATAACAATTTGTGTGCCTTTTTCTTAGAATGTTGCCGCCTGTGGTAACACGTTCTTTCAGCTCGTCATCATCGTTGAAGTGTTGGCACCAAGGACAGATTTTAGGTGTTGGGATTACTGTCAAAAGATTTTTCACGATAATGCCTGACCTCACACACAGAATATGACCAAACAATTCTTACGGAAATTTCAATGGGACCTGTTTGATCATCCTCCATACAGCTCGGACCTCTCTCCTTGCGACTTTCATCTCTTCTTACACCTAAAATCTGTCCTTGGTAGTCAACACTTCAACGATGATAAAGAGCTGTTACCACATGGTTGAATATACAGGCGGCAACCTTCTGTGAAGGATGCATGAAAAAACTTGTGGCACGCTATGACAAGTGCCTACAAAATTTCGGCAGTTATGTGGAAAAGTAGTTTAACAGTTGTAAAATTTTGTGCAATAAAAATTTCTTCTGTATCTGTGTACAGTTTCATTTTATTACCAAACGAAACTTACTTTCTGGACGCGCCTCGTATTTAACATCCCGAAATTATCAATCGTTTCTACTACTTGCTTTCGTAGAAACCAACTACTTTACAACGGGCACTATCTATTCTGAAAATTTGAATACTATTTACAAGATATTCTAGACAAGTAATTAACTGTACTCCGCAACGTAACGGTAGAAAAGTGTTTTGTAAAATGTGTACTTGAATTACATTTTGATTCCGAACTAGTGTTTCTCTGACATTGCATTGAATGAATAAATTACACCGTTGTAGACAAATAGCGGTGTAATAACGACAGAGCTCAAACGGATATCAGTATTGACAAGAGCAGAATATAAAATTGAAGACGACAAATACCGTCTACAGCAGTGCAATTTATTCGTTATATTTCCATTCATATCATATTTAACTCCCACATGGCTCTGAACTTTACTTCCTTTCCTTTGACTTCTTTGCCGCGGCGGATTAGCCGTGCGTACTGGAGCGCCGTGCTGCGGTGCGCGCGGCCGTTCGCCGTCGGGGGTTCGTGTAGTCCCCCTTCGGGCATGGGTGTGTCTCTTCTCCTTAGGTTACTTTAACTTAGTTTAAATAGTTTGTAATCTACAGACTAATGACCAAGCAGTTTCAGAGGACACAAAGTTCGAAACAACAACATGACTTACACGTACGGAGTTGCCAACATAACTATAATAGAACATTACGATTTGCACAGATCCAAACCACTACAGTTGTGTAACCAGTATTAAATAATCCAGATCAGCACATCGACGGCCGCTCAAAACGTAATGGTCGGATACAAAATTTGTTGTACCCCTACACCATTGGCTCACAACCTATTTTTAGAATTGGCGCCACTTTATCTTTGTTGTGACCAGGGACCACAAGTTTGTGAAAATACTGTCAGTCGAAAAATAAACATTAATCAAGCCTTTAATGTACTCGTTGAACTCAAGTGATGCGTATCGCCAGTACTTTTATAGAACTTTCAGCTGAAAATTAAATCTTTGTAGTCATCTGACTAGAAGAATTTCTTATTTTAACGTTCGGTTATCCTAAAACTAAGTTGTTGTTCAAAACTACATGCATATCAACACTTATTTCCAAACTCTTCGTGGATTTTTCTTAAGCACCCGAATAAGCCGTAAAGACAATCGTAATATAACGGAAGGCGATTTCCGGGATGTTATTGCCTGATTTTACTCTTTTACATCAAAACTGTCCAACGAGATGGATTCAGATGCGTTCTTAGTTTCCGTCAATTTGGAATTCACAACACTAGAAGACAAATGTACGTTGGTACCTTTGTTCCCACTTCTGTCATCACCAGTGAAGTTGTGGTCTCATACTTTGACTGTCCATATGACAAGGGTTTAATAATTTGAACTGAATAAAAGTTTGGATTTTCTTTCGTGAACCATACTGTAGCTCTAGCGGTTCACTTGGGGTCCGCGGACCACATGTTGGGAACCACTGGCCCGCAGTCTGGTTTACGTTCTCCGGCGCGCCGTGCTCTGGAATTCCTCATGTATCTGCACTCGCTCACCTAGATGCTTACCAATTACTACAGCGAAGTTTGGGATTACGCTTTTATAGTATAATGACGAAAAATCGCCGAGCACACTAAAAAGTGTCTAACCTATCTACCTGTCAAAACAATCTGAGTATGCTATACACTTGAAACTGTGAACATACGTTCGGGACATGTATAAAAACATAACATAAAAAAGATACATAATAGAATGTCCGTTGCCAGCTCAATTTGGAAAGGCACCTAGTTTTCAGATCAGTCCTCGTAGATATTCTCGTATTCGGCGGTAATGATACTGTGAAAAGGACGTACGCTAAACAAAACAACGAGAGAGAAATAAGTCACTTCGAATATTATGAGTATACTCGTACTTCACAATCTCATACTTCAATAGAAGACTTACATTCAAGTAAGAAAAATGTAAACTTTAAGTGAATGAAAATAAGCTTAAAACGCACAAAATACTTCTGTTGTATTTTGAAGTCTAAAAATCATATTACTTTAACTCATTATACAATACAAATATTAATGGCGGATAATAAGAGGGAAAAGTACAAATTCTGTAGAGAGCAAATTTCCAACACCACTAAAGAATTATGGAATCGGGAAAATGACAAAAAAGCAAACTGAACAACTCTTAGTTTGCCAAATAATATTGCTAAATCCATGTGTCTAAAAGAAAATTGTGTAGTTCTCCTGTAGACGATTATAGATTTTTACTTGTCCCATAGATCATCAGTACGACATTGGCAGTAACGTGGGTTGTCAGTTTATCTTTACACATGACACGATATTCGGTTTTTGTTTCTGTAAAATTATTAATGTATATCTAAAAATTCGTATACTGCGTAGAAATAGTTGCCATTCAGAAAGTCTCATTTCTTTTGAAATCGTAGTTAGCTATCTGTCAGACTTCTGATAGTATTTAGCAAGTCACCAAAGACTTTCGTGGCAGCATAATTCACCCGTGTGTGTGCCAAAGTTAAATTTAACCTTGAATAGTGAAGATAATCTTTTCTCTTAGTCTTGTACTTAACACTGCTATTACCTTTGAATTGGGTGAGTAGCCTCCTACATAGACTGTTGCAACTTTACGCTCATTTATGTTGCCGATGTTTTACCCTCTTTTTTTTTGTTTGTTTCAGGTAAGTGAGAGTCGTGGCTCGACGTTTGTCGCGTCATTCTTGTAAGTACTATTGCTATCAAAACTAGTCTATTAAACATCTACTCAAATTTATAGTTACTTTTTGTAATGTAACTAGCCTACGTTTATCAGTTCAGTTGCTCATAGTAAGAAACTCCAGATTGTTAGTGTTTTCTATCCTCGTAATTACGCTACCATCATTTATTTTTAATGGCTGCGCACGATTTTGGCGGGTACTGATACGCTGTTCCAACTTGAGCAAGGATCGTGAGCTGAAAGGTGTTTGGTTTAGCTGGGACCAGCGCCTATTTGTATGACCATTAGAACATACGTCTCTATAGCTAGATTATAGTATAAAAGCAAAGTTGGAACGGCAAATCAAAAGGTATTTCAAAACTGGCATCATACTAGAACCCAAGCAGACAGAGAACTTCTGATGAAGAAAGAAACGAAGCCAAATAATTGCAGCAACCTAGTAGCAATCATGGGGAGACTTCGGAAACTTTGGATCAAACAGCTGGAAAACCTTTCTGGAGTGTAATTAGCAGTCCTAGAAGGCGAGGGAAGAAGGAATTGACAGGTGTTTTAGATGGGTCAGAGGTACGGGCACATAAGAAGAATGAACACCAGAATACCGAAACTGGTACTGGGGTGGGGACCTGAGCGCAGAAGAAGTCGACGACCTGTGACAACCTGGCTCCAAAATGTACAGCACACGATGAGGAGACTGGCCGCAGAAGTAATAATACGCAGAAGTCACGTGACACCTGGACAGATATCTCGAATATTTAGTTTAAGACCGTATGTACTAGGTGCACTCATTTTCGGCTTAGTTATTATATTGGCGGTAAACCTCTGTAATTAGGAAAATCTCTATAAATAAATAAAACAAATAAAAAATCTGCTAGTGAATCCAGTGGATGCCTTGGGCAGATAGGGAAAATATTTCGAAGACTTGCTCAATATAGGTGAAATGTTGAGTATTGTTTCTGATTTCGATATACAATGATGTAGGAATGCTGATCGAAACAAGATCACATTTGAGGATGTGGGGAGATTGCAGTGCAATAAAGTGGCTGGGATAGATGACATTGTCAGAACTCATCAAATACAGTCGAATGTCAAATGGTTACGCAGGGTAACTGAAATGGCCTCAGAGTCTGGACGGATTCCGCCTGATCAGACGAAAGCAGCAATAATACAAATTTTTAAACATGGAAGCAGAAATGGTTTGTGATAACTGTAGAGGCACTTCTTTAATTAGCGATGTGAGCAAAACATTCTGAGGTATTGTCGAAAGAAGAGTGCGAGTGTAGTGGAAGAGAAGTGGGATGAAAATCAATGCAGGATTCGGTATCTTAGAGGCTGTTAAGACTACATTTTGATATTAGGACAGATAAGTTTCTTGCAGAAGAGGGTATATCGTAGATGAGCGCTTACTGCATTACCTTTGATACACCTTTATTCCAGTTCTTTTACTAGGCTATGTTGCCGTCCTATGAGAAAAATGCTTGAAATTGTCTATCCGTTCTTTGTTCCTCCTATTTGGCACTCAACCTATTTAAATCTCTTTCCCAGACTTTCGTTCAGGAGATGCTGATCTTTATACCATAACCCTTACATATCTGATCTAGCTCCGAAATGTTAGATGGCAATTTCAACGAATCTGTCATCACCACTAAGTCGTCCACATATGCGAGACTCATTTTATTTTGACCTAGTTGCCAGTTTATCGTTTTCAACACATGGTATATAAATAATTTGAATAACTGTAGTGACAGGTTGCAGCCTTGTCTCACCCCTGAAACTACCGTAAACCATGAACTCAATTTACCGTCCACTCTGCCACCTGACAATCTACGTAAAGTTTTCCCCTATTCCCTAATTTTTAGAAATGATTATAACTTCCTCCTAGGAACACGGCTCATAAGCCTTTCCTAGATCACATACTGCGTAGACTTCTCGTATGTCTGATGTTAGGTTATACATAGATGCGTAACAAATGTAGATAAAACATCGAACTTTAAAGTTTAGATCAGAATTATACGTTGTTCCTGAGATATCGGTCCGTGCACGATAGCACGCGACAGCAATAGGTTCGAAAACGCCGCATGCGAAAATGCCATTTCTGAGGTATCGTATCTTGGGTACTAATGAATGACTAAAATGTTATGTGTAAATCATTTAGATGTTTCTCTAGAAAATCTGTATTCGTTATTACCATACTTCAGAAAAATTTTTGGTGCCAAAGAAACCAACTGTGCGGACTGGCGAATCTACGCTTCTATTCACAGCCAATCGTCGAAATTTTTACGATGGGTCCTAAGATGATAATCCTGGGGAAACATGTGTAAAATAAAATACAATGAAAGAAAATAATCGTAAACTATAGGTTTGTATGTGAATGTTCTGTTTGTGTTTAGGGGCACAGTGCTTGGATGCAACACGGTGCTTGTATAGACTGGTACAGCACTGTGAATATAAAAACTGATCTGAATGTCTGCGATTAAAGTAAGAACAAATATTATAATAAATCAGTCTGGCATCGACTGATTGCAATATGTATGGCCCTGTTAGGACGCTCAACAATTCAGGATATCAGTCTGGCTAAATAAAAATCACATTGAATGACAAGTCCTGTCATAGTTCAAAGTAGTATTTGTTAACTAGAGAAACAGATAGTTTGATTAATTAAGGTTATGTATAAAGCGAAAGTAACACAGGGTATAAATGTGCTCATGGGTGGAATGACAATTTCTAACAGTGACTGACAGCAACAGAACCGCATGTACAGATACAGCACAGAGTGGAAACGCTTAAGCCGACAATCATGAAATTCGTTAATTATTTAAAGATCTATGTTTAGATTGCAAATTCAAATTGGTCTAAGTATGGATTCTGTTGCGACCTTCGTCGTAATTGTTGCGGGCACCGAAACCTGAGAACAAGGCTTAATTTCAATAACAAAATGGTGGAATTAATTACGGTAAGAAGCCCTTCCCACGATTGGCAAGAAATGCTGGTAGCTACCTACCAAACTAGTTTATTGCGATTTCTGTTATGGAATGAAGGGGAAAACCAACCCGGAATAGTAAGTACGTGCAAAATGAGTAACAGACACACAACAATCTGCCTCCCTAATCGGAATCCCAATCATAAGTAAAATGAATTTCAGTCAACTTTTTCTGTTGGCAGCAGCCACGCTTCATGTAGTGCATTAACAAACTCGGTACCGAATGAAGTCATGAATTAACTGAGTATATTCAAAACTTGTATCTACCCTGCTAGACTATTAAAACACACAATATGAAATCGCTCGCTAATAATGCCGGGAAGACTTTCCTGTTCATGAATATCATAAAAGAATTTATAGAATCTATAAAAATGTTGAATATGTAAAAATCCTTTACTGACACTGTCCGAGTAGAACAGTTCTAACAATTACTTTATTTCAAGTTATCGTCTAAAATATTTACCGAAAAGAAATGATGTTGGCTGATAGAAATAAAAAGACGGAAATTGCAAATTTATTATTATTATTATTATTATTAACTGATTCATTGTCAATTACCATTACAATGACAAACAAAAGAACGCATTTTCCTTACGTGTTAAAGATTGCTTTTTCACAGTCGTTATCTAGAACAATAGATTGCACCAAAAAATTCCATAATCTCAATCTCAGTGCAGAATGTGTTCTACATCTTTCTTAAACAAACAATACCAGAACTAACAGCTCCGTACTGCTGCTCGCTTCGGACAGTAGCTGCTAACTGCTCCAACTACTAACTGCACAACAGACGCCGGCCACCGCCGTCTCGCAACATCTCTGACCAGACGTTCATAACAAAATGTGTTGCCACCTTTCACTGGGAAGCATTGAAGGTATTGTCCATAATAATATCCGTAGATTCTAAGTTACCGTACATAAGCCCTTCAAATACGCACGTAATATCCGGTTGGGCGTGTAATTATGGTTTTAACTAACGTAGCGAACGAACAGTAAGGGTTCTTGGTTCGGAGATAGCGAACGCTGTTTCTAGTCGCCGTTTACTCGCTGATAACCTTTATAAAAGTCACAAATCATCGTAAATTTTTGTCTGTAATGGGACATTAAATTTAGTTGTTACACACAGTAAGCCCTACAGTGTGAGAGATTTTACACTGCAGCGGTATATCCGTCACAAATGACCGTATTTTGCAGTTTTGATGGTAGGTATATCCCTCCCACCAGCAGAACACAATGACCATGTGCAAAGGCTGCAGAAAATCAGTATTACCACTGATCATCTAAGAAGTCAATGAAACGAAAGACCAATTAAAAAAAAAAAAGGGGGAAAAAGCAGAAAAACTGCCCAATACAACATGTGCCACCATAACATCGGTGTATCGTGCTACAAATACGGTGATCCAGTGTATGTTTCAGTTGCCGCTGTTTGTCGATCATATCCGAAACTTCGTGAATGAGGGCAATAAGGAAACTGAGGCCTACAAAATATGTCAAGAGCTCACACAATTTCACAGTTTGCTTGGGCATGCTAGAAAACGAAGCTACGCTGACAATGTTCGAAACAACGTCGGCAACCTTTAAGTACTGCAGCAAGGTGCATCAGAATCTTCCATGATCTCGTTGAATAAGATAGACGAATTCCTAGCGATAAAGTGATTGTTTTCCTGCGTCCAAAAATATGCACCGCCAATGTACAGCTTTGCGGATACCATACTACACATGGGACTGAAGATCAGATTCAAATTACAGTATACGGTGTACACCCCATCAATGGCATACAATAGAAATGTTCAAATGTTTGTAAAGCTTATGGGACTTAAATACGGGATCATCAGTCCCTAAACTTACAAACTACTTATGAACTACTTACGAACTAGGACGGCACAAATATCCATGCCCGAGGGGGGATTCGAACCCCCGACCGTAGTGGCCGTGCAGATCGTGACTGAAGCGCCTCAGTCTCCTCGGCCACCGCGGCCGGCGGCATACAATAATTCGATCATTTGCTGAAGCCGAAGTAGCAGTGCATCAAAAGTGTAAGCCGCAGAGAGAATAGATCCATGGTAAAAGAAACTTACGAAATTAGATGTCAACAAAGATAATTGCTGATAACACTTGAAAGTTTCGATCAGAATATCATCACGAATGAGCATAAAAGATCGAAATAGTGATAAATGTTGGGATTAAATCTCATTTCAACCAAGAACTATGGAAAACGCTTCAAACCAATAGCTGCAATTATGCAAAGTGGAGAATCAGCCGAATCTGATAAGCCAATACTCTACCAGGCGAGACCTTAGGTCTCTACGTATTTTTCAATAATTAAAAAATGCTACTTACCAATAATATACCTGTCTGATGCACTGTAAACAATCAATTGACGTTATATCAACATCTACGTGTTTCAGGTTAGTGGCTGTGCAAAATTCGCCATGAATACGATTGGATCAATGTGAACGCCTTGAATTACCGTGAAACACCATCGTGTAAAATGAAATTCTGAGCTGAACGAGAAAACATTCAGATGCTTTTTACGGAACGATTTTAATGTTAGTAGATTGCGCAGTAGCTTACTTTCTAAAAGCAGCTTCCCATTCAGGTGAATACCAATCTAGTTAACCCTGCGCTACTAACACTTGCTACTAACACCCGTCTTTCAGCGGGTTTCGAATTTTTGTTAGTAACACTCGTCAATTCGGCGAGTGTGGTTCCAAACCAACAGTATACCCGTGTACCCTTGTTCATCAATTGTTCCTCAAAACGTCACAGCTCCCTGACAATTTAAACGTAGCCGACATTTTGACGGATGTTAATAAGCTAGGGTTAAACTAACTTATCCTAAGAACACACACACACACACACACACACACACACACACACACACACACACACACGAGCTCCCGACAGCGAACGGCTTCGCACACCGCAGCAAGTCGTCTTTGTGCGTACGGCTATTCCGCCCGTACCCGAGCGGTCTAAAGCACCTCGCTGCGGAGCGCACGGTTGCTCGCCGTGGAGGTTCGAGTCCTCCGTGGGGCATGGGCGTGTGAGTTTGTCCGTAGGTTAGTTTACCTAGGTTTAAGTAGTTTGTAAGCTACGGACTGATGACCATGCAGTTTGGTCCGATAGATTTACAAACATTTGAACATTTTTGAGCTATTCCGCCCCGGCTGGAGACAACAGCAGTGGGAGACAAATCGAGATGTCGGAAGTCAGAAACAGTAGCAATAAGAAACAAAGATAGATGCAGATTGTTGCAATTGGAGATAAATACTGGGGAAAGCCAGACGAAGGGAGGCCATACATAAACCATGCTGGTGTGGCTCTCCAATACCAGCGAATTTCACCAAGAAACAATTTGTCCATTTTCTCCCATCCCCAGTACCTGCATGTTAAAGTCTAAGAGTAAAACCCCAAGCAAACCATCCGCATGGGCATATCTGCAAATGACAATCGTCATTGAAGAGAATGAAAGCCGACTCTAAGTGAGAAACAAAGGAACACTGGCAACCGGACAGGAAATGAATGGCAGAATGTCAGTGGGCAGAGAGAATGAAAGTGGCAGCGTTAAGGAATGGCTAGGGAAAGCGATGAAAACATTGTAATTTTGACACAGTCTCAAGAAGACGAACGACTGATACATATAGTCACTGATAGTGAGACGTCATTGATAGTTATGAGGCTTAAGTGGGCTAAAGTATTTACAATGTTCCGCGCTAAAAAGAGCGTGAATATGTTCGCATGCCAAAATTTTAGGTGGGGAAGTCGAAATGAGGATTGAGGCAGCTGATTCCACCCTTTTGTCAGAGAACGTGCTCTGCTTTTTTGTGCTCCGGAAGGAGAATTTCGAAGCTGGTATAAAAACATGTTGTATTCCGGAACAACGTCGTCAAAATTTCAAAACATTGGATCAAGACCTTTTGGGGATATGCGATACTCCAGGAGATGTAAACATATCAATGGAGGCTTGCAAATGCACACCCATGTCTAATTTGTTTGTGGTACGCCGAGAAACAAACGACTGTTGGCGTTAACACCGCTGAAACTACTGTGTCTCAAACTACCGGCACACGACTCCGGAAACAATTTACTTTTTGATATTAAACGCACTACAATTCGTACAATTACTGCTAAATCATAACTGGAATTTGAAGTAATAAATCACGAATTCCGCCAGGAAGTGTGTTGACGGTGTAATATGGTCCCTTAAATCACTGTCTGCTTTTCATTGATTATCAAATACTGCTCCAGCAGCGGGACTGGCAGTCACTGCGGTTTGCAAAACGTAAATTTCGCGCATAGGTCGCAGCGTGCCAACACGCGGCCTCAGTTCACGTGACGGGGAGCCGCTACGGCTCAGTCGAGTAGCGCCCCATTTGGCCGCACGTGGTTCATTTAATCCTTCCATCAGGGAAAACAAATCTCCACCACTGTACGGAGCGGTCGGGTCTTCCGGATGGCCGCATCCATGCTGAGCACAGCTACATGGGTAGAAATGTCACTGAATATCGAGGTGTAGTTAGTACCGTTTCTTCAGAAACGTTGGTACACTCATCGCAATTGAACACCGAAATGACTTAAGGTGGCATGACTGAATTGATAATTGTAGGCTAGTTTCAACGTGTTTACTGCTTGAAATCCTCTAAAGATCAAACTGTGGGAGGTACGTAAAAACCTAATCTTCCCTCCTCCTTTCCTTCAAAATCGTCATTGACGTTATTTGATTTAGATGCATTTATACAAGCTGCTAGAAAAGTTGACCGTAGTGATTTTAATGAGGAACTGCTGTAGGCGGCCACGCGTTGGTGTGGTTTGTCACAGACTGAATGAAAAAGGAAATTAAATGAGTCAATTGTAATTGGATAATGCTTTGTGAGCGGGTATTTGATGTACAGTGTGTCCTTTTCCCTGCCGCCTCTCTCCTCGACCCCCGTTTCTCTCATCCTCCTGCAGCTTCTCTCTGTGCATCTCCTCATCCCCCTTCCGATCCTCCTTCCCGCTCTTCGTGTGCATCTACTCCTCCTCCCTCTCCATCTCGTCACGTTCTCCCTATTCATCTGACCTCATACCCCTTACGTGTTCCTATAAACCGACCTTTTTTTTTAATGTAGTATATGAATTTATGTAAATTGTATGGCTGGGAAAAGTTACAAAAGAAGCAAAAAAGTTACTGCACATCATAGGTGTCTAAAACCTTTCCTGTATTAGAATGCAACTTTGTGTCAAAATTTCAACGCAATCGGTGAAAAATATTCGTAATTCACGGGTTTGCACAAAGTAACATTTAGGTTTCTATTACTATAGACTGCGACGTTGGTCAGCCTCGATTTAATTTGTCTGTATGAGAGGAGATGGTCAGTGGGCAGTTATTGAGAGCAGTATGTCCCAGTAGAGTGAGATTGCCCACGTACAGTGGTGGCAGTGGCAGTGGCAGTCCCTCATGCCGGTGAGCGCGGCGCCGGCCCCTGCTCCTGCTGCGGCTGGGGTGGGCCGTTGCGTAAGCGCGCTCTGTTTTCAAGGAGTGACCCACTTACCGCCACCGCCGTCTCACCGATATTCCCAGCGTCCTGATTCGGGGAAACCCGGCACAGGAGCAGCAGGGCCCATCCCGCAGCCTTTGATGCCAGCAGCACCCGCCGATGCCAACTATCCCCCCCCTCCCTCCCTGCCTCCCTCCCTCCATCTCTTTGTGTGTGTGTGTGTGTGTGTGTGTGTGTGTGTGTGTGTGTCTCAGGCATATGTTGGTAACATTCTAATACTCTTGTAAAAAAATACAAAATAGCCAGGATCGCTTACCAATTTTTATTAACGACGACCGGTTTCGCTGAACTATGTCAGCATCATCTGGTCAAATAAAATATTTTACAAGGCCATAATCTTGTAATGTCAAACAGCAAACTTTTGCTTTTGTCACTCACTGTGATAATTGTTTTATTATAATGACATAGTGCACCTATGCACCTATAAATTGTTATATAACAACTGTTTGACATTACAAGATTATGGCCTTGTAAAATACTTTATTTGACCAGATGATGCTGACATAGTTCAGCGAAACCGGTCGCCGTTAATAAAAATTGATAAGCGAGCCTGGCTATTTTATATCTTTTTACAGTATTATAAGTGGATCGCCTCCTAAAAGGTAAACCAATTCTAATACTCCACAACTGTATTTTTCAACCTTTTCGGATCTGCGACCCCCTACGAAATAAAAATATTTTGGGGACCTCTCCCCCATATTTATGTTATCTCAAAGAAAACTAATGTAATCCTCTTTCTTTTGCTTCACCTACCTTTTAAATTGTTAACGAAGTTTTGTATATTGTTCGAAATGGAATACATTATATTTTGTTCGAATCTATCAGAATTATTTATTGTATCATGTTCTTTTACCTAACGATTGGTTCCTGTAAACAGTTCAGACTTTGCACTTATTCATCATTAGCACACATTTTAAAATAATACATAATCAGTTCATAATGAATATTACTTGCGTAACTCCGTAATTTTTACATTACATAAATACTGAACCCCCAGTTATTTTATGACGACGACCCCCTGCCCCCCCCCCCCCCGGAGCAAGACTTAACGACCCCCCCCCCCCTTTGAGTCCAAATAATGAGAAGTGTGAAGTCGTCCACATGAGTACGAAAAGAAATCCGTTAAACTTTGTTTACAGGATAAATCAATCAAAAGTGGAGGCCGTAAACTCCACAAAATACCTAGGAATTGCTATTACTTCAGACTTAAATTGGAAAGAACACGTAGATAATATCGTGGGAAAGGAGAACCAGAGATTGCGTTTTATTGGCAGAACTCTTAAAAAATGCAACAGAACTACAAAAGAAACTGCATACACTACGCTTGTCCGTCCATTTTTGGAGTATTGCTGCCCAGTGTGGGATCCTTATCAGGTGGGTTTGACGGAGGACATCTAAAGAGTCCAAAGAAGGGCAGCTCGTTTCGTATTGTCACGATACTGGAGAGACAGCGTTACGGAAATGATACAGGATCTGGGATGGGAATCATTACAACAACGGCGGTTATCGCTGCGGCGTGGGCTACTTACGAAACTCAAATCGCCAACATTCTCCTCCGAATACGAAAATATATTGTTGACTCCCACTTACATAGGTAGAAATGATCATCAGTATAAAATACGAGAAATCAGAGCTCGAACAGAGAGATTCAGGTGTTCTTTCTTCCCGCACGCTATTCGAGAATGGAATGGGAGATAAATAGTATAATGGTGGTTCGATGAACCCTCTGCCAGGCACTTAAATGTGATTTGCAGAGTATCCCATGTAGATGTATGTAGCGTGGAAGCTGTGTTTCCGGTAATGTTTTGTGTTTTTATAGCAGCTATATAGCTTCATCTAATTAAGGCAAAAAAGTTGTCCAGTTTATATGGAAACTGAGATACTGTTCCCCACCACCCGCAAGGGCGTGCGAGGCCTGTAGCGAAGCCAAGCACGAGGCCAAATGGCAAGAGGGGAAGGGGGTGGAACGCAAAAAAACGATAAACTTGCTTTAAAACAACTTTTTATTAACAAAAAGAAACACAACTTCAAATAAAATATTGATTACCATCTTTTAATCACTTACAATCTCAAAACATAGCAACACGTATGTAAAGCACTTGGGTAACAACAAGTTAAACAAAACAAACGGAAACTGCGCCGTTATTTTTAACTTCTTTAACATCGTAAGATTGTTTAATTGTACGCATGTGGAACTCTTGTCAATATCAATAACCGCATCTTAAATCACACAACGATCGCGGCGGACACAAGAGTATGTAAAATATTTGGCAATCAGCATATTAAACCTTCACAGCTGGAAACTAGGCAGTTGTCCCTGGGTATGCTTACAAATACGAAACTTTGCGTGCCTTGCGCAAAGCAATCTCTCGAAACATGTCTTCTTTCTTTGAAGTGACTCGTCGCTTTCTATTGAAGGAATAGCGACCATGTTAAGGCGGTCCTGCGCCACGGTAGATCTTAAATAATTCTTAAACTTTTAATTTTGTAAAAATTTTTTTCTCCACACGTCACGGTGACAGGTATGGTCAGCAAAATGCGATACGCTCTGGTGGTATTGGCATATGATTCTTTGCGCACTTAAAATGCGTCTAACGCTGTCTGCACTATAGGAGGAATCGTAAACCGTAGTAGTTTTACATATAAGATCAGGTCAGATCCGTCTACGTCCACCACTTCCCCATCTTGCAGATAAGTCGCTAATTTCTGACAACACATTTCAATCCCCTCATTTTGCATGGCAGGAAGATTGAACGGGTGAAAGAGAAATCCAAAGTATTCGGAATAATTAGTCAGGTCTTTGAACTTTGAGCTCATGGTACTCAAAGCTTCATCGAGTATCACCAAGAAGTATTCGATAAATCTTTCCTCGGCTCTGTACTGCTTTTGGCTCGCATCAGCAACGATGTGTGGATCGTCATCAGTCTCGTCGAAAAATCTTTTGCGCTTCTTTTGGCGACGAGTTGAAAATTTTGCATCCCATCCTAAATCTGCCATCAATTGCTTTCCAGTTGACGTAGCGAATATGAACCCTGTCTCCCTGTAGCTTTTGAAGAAGCCATTCAATCCACTTCTTTCTTGAAGGGTGACGTCTAACTGCATATCTTGATCACGAAGATTTTTACTGACATCATTGACGGCAAGCAAGAGGCCGTACCGTACGAGAAGAGCCAAAATGAATTGGAAAGAGCTGAGGGAATTATTTGCTAAAGAGTGCTTCCGACCGGACAGATGAATCCTTTGTTGTTTCGGCAACCTTTTTGAGTGCTTCACAAATTTTCCTTAGCTGGTATCTTGACAGATTTGACGCTCTCAAGACGAGATTCACATCTAACATCAGTATGACTCTTTAAGGTCAGTTCAGAACAGATCACAGTGAGAATATTCCACCTTTCTCTAGATGCCGAAAATAGAGTGTACTATCGCTATATTGTGTACAATCGCTATATTGTGCACAATCGCTATATTGTGCCGGAAAATGTCATTGCTTCCCTACTACATTTGGCCATGTCGCCAAGGAGCAAGTTCAAGCTGACAGTAACACAAGATGTAAATATTGCCCTTTTGTTAATCTACAAAACTCGAGCGTGTACTCCTGATGATTTTCCTTTCATATTGGCTCCGTTATCATATCCTTGGCCTCGACAATCTATGAAGTTCAAATTGTTTTCTTTCAGAACTTCCTTGAAAACCCCTTTCAGCCCTTCCCCAGTTTTCTCTCACTACTAAAAATTGAATGAATTTTTCGACTATGACTCGAACTGGAACGCCCGACATCTTGACGTATCAAATAATTTACGAGTAGTACTACATTAACGATTAGACCAGAGACAAACGTGCTTACCACCACAGAGCAAGTAAAAATTCGTTTGCACTATTCCTCTGCATTCATGAAATTTTACTTGCTTTAAAGACATTATGCAATAAATCCTAAATGCTGCTTTAAATATAATTATTTTTATTACACTATAGGTCTATTTCGGCTTTTAGCGCCATCGTCAGGTGATCTGCGAAAAATGTTACGTTATAAATACATTAAATTTTATGATTATCGTAATTGTAAATACTATTACGAAATATTACATACGTCTATTGGTCCAGACATCCATATACATCGATGGTTTTATTGCTGTCAGTCATTTATTTATTGCTTTGAATTTTAATTATTGCAATATTTCTGATGACTTATCATTTACGTTGTGATGTGACAGCTTTTTGATAACGAGAGATGTAATATGGTTCCGTACTGTTTGTTTATTACTATGATAATCTTTGCTACCGGTATTTGAGAGGTTGGTTAATGTATGTCTTTGCATATGGCGAGAAATGTTTTATATTAGCCGAATCGCCATTGACATGTGTGATTTTTGTATCATAAATTTATTAATTATATTTAAAGTAGCATTTAGGATTTATTGCATAATGTCTTTAAATGACATTTATAGTGCTGCAGGCCTAAGAGAATTCAAATTGTTTACTTGCTTTGTCTAGCATTATTTTCACAATTTGGCCTGAGGCCGCTGCAGCGCGAGGCCTGTAGCGACCGCTGCAGCCACTGCCTCGCGACGGCCCTGATTTGCTCCCTACTGCGCCTCATCGCGTGAAATGTGAGCATCATTTAGGAGGAAGCAAGGCAGGCAAGTTACGATCTAACTGGCAGCGATTCTCTCATTAGAGATTGAAGACAAGTTGACTTACGAGGAGGAATTTATTCTTACGCGAACCAACACAGCGTGCCGCTTAGCAGGTTTGGCGGCAGAACAGGAGACCCGAAATGACTGTTCGAGCTTATGATTAGGTTTCTCCCGAACGCTTGTCCATTGAGGTTCGCCCCGTCTCCCGCCAGTACCTTTGTACACTCCTCTTAAGTTAGTCCAGATATTGTTGTTACGTTTAATTACAACAGGCCGATATAAAAGTAACCAGGAATCAATCATGGAAGGACTGGGCGGTACGGAATTGAATCTCATTCGTTATGTAAGCTTATCTTAAACAACATTTATTACCAAACCCATGTAGTAGTTTTATCGCCGATTACAACTCACAACATATTTAGACATGAATCTTTATCAAAATGTTTTTTGAAATAGACTCGAAACCCCCCCCCCCCCCAAAAAAAAACCGAAGATCTTAAAATTAAGGAATACAATGATTAGCAAGGTTCTAAAATTGTTCAAATGTTTGTAAATCTATCGGACCAAACTGCGTGGTCATCAGTCCGTAGATTAGAAACTACTTGAAATAACGTTAACTAGCCTAAGAAAACACACACACACACACACACACACACACACACACACACACACACACACACACACCCATGCCCCACGGAGGACTCTAACCGCCACGGCGAGCAACCGCGCGCTCCGCAGCGAGACGCTTTAGACCGCTCGGCTACTCCACCGCGGCAGCAAGGTTCTAGCACAAGACCTCGCTATAATAAATATACCTCCCTTGCATATAAAGGACTGTTAAACTATTTAAGAAAAAGCACTTCATAATTATATACCCAAGATTAAGCAAGTAACTTCAAGGTATAAATCAACGTCCAACAACTTACACGCTTTAAGTAAAATAGATTAGCTTTAGAAGAAGTAAAAACACAAAAACTGTATGAAAATTTAAACAGTGCGCGCTTGTCTTCCGTTGGGTCTGTCAACGCGCGTAGCACGTAGCGTTCCTCGTGACGTCACCAAGTGTCTGACATCAGCGGGAGCCGCCCAGTTCAATAACCAGCGTCCGCACACATACAGATGATTGACTCTAAAACACACAGATATACTTAAGCTTTAAAAGACAAACACATCAAGCTAAGGCCTTGAAGCATTTCATGTGCCTCCCAATGAAACAGATTGAACTGAAGCGAAACACCGAGAACTTTAGCAAGCAAAAGATTTTAAAAATAAATTAAGCCTTTTTTCTACCTTTTGGGATTAGCCAACCACTAATCGTCAATAAATTACATCTGACCGTCCTGGGATGATGCAACAATATAAACCAGCGGCAATTATAAATTACGAAACACCAATATTGTCTCAATTACGAAAAGACACAAATAACATTCTCTTGGGAAACTGAGCCATAATGACTGCGAATCATCGTACCGAGCGCCTGCTTCTGAAAACACCCATGCAAAACATTTCCAACAGCTGGTGCCGTAATGACCAGGTCTTATCCTACTTAGCCTGGAACATAAAACTGCAATTACACTGATAACTGCGCACCGGAGAACTTGCAATCATACACAACTTTTAGGCGAAAGTTTCAAAAGTTTCTCACCCGGGGCAATTGAAGAGTATTCGCACTGTGGTGACAGGAGAATCTCAGTACAGGTTACTGCCCAGCTTGGAAGCATGTTTCCGAAGGCGGCCTTGTCTCTGTAGTGACGACTTGCTTCTGATTGCTCTCGTCCCGTCTTCCGATCAGATCGTGCCGTCTCGTCCCTTTAATTTGTTGCTTCCAGCGTACTGTCAGAACACGCCCCGCGTGTCCGATAGACAAACACGACAGCCACACAGTATACAACGGAATGAGCCCCACGACCCAGCTGAACAGCCGAGACCCAACTTTAGTCCGGCACGACGTCACTGCACTTTCCCTCGCGCACCCTCTCCGTACCACATGCGCATACTTCCGTTGTACCCACTCGACTCTCTCGACCCCGCCAGAGGTCGCCTCTCTCGATCAAGCGCTCAGCCCAAAGATAACATGTTCAAGAGCCAGACGCGAGGTATCGATCGCGGAATGGCTCAATTGTGTTGCAAAACGTCACGCTCACGAACGAGAAACGAAGCAGGGTTTTTATTTCTTGTTCTCTCGTCGACAAATGACAAGAAAATTCTTGTGGAACGGGTAAAATAATGATGTTGGAGAAGTGGGGAGATCGCGATGACGCGTCACACGGCGACAAGTCCGGAGGCCGGCACAGGGACGAGCCGTTGTGGTGTGGCTGCTCTGGCGGCCCGCCGAAGAGTGTTGTGGCCGTACCAGCAGCCGCAGCGGCAGCGGCAGCGGCCAGCCAGTCTGCCTGCTCTGTCGGCGGTGTTGACCGCACCCGCGAAACAGTACAGGCACTTCTTCCAATTCCATTAGGCGGCGACCTATTGAAGCCACCTGTGTGTTCCCGACTCAGTTGCTTATCATATCAAATCCGATAGCTGACTTTTGTATTTACGAGATCGAGTACCTACTCTCTTCGTATCAGTCCCGCAGTGACATGCACTTTTCTGTTGCTATATTCATACTTTGGTTTGTGGCAGCATTGGAACATCGCTCTTGCAATTGCGCAGATTGTCGTGATACTGCTTGAGACATTAAGTTAACCAGACACACATTCAATCACCCATACATAGTTAGAATGAACATTTGACACGGTGTTAACCTAATGACCTTCTCCATTGGTTCAGCGAGTGAGTCCACAATGCTGCGCACGCACGTCGCATCAGCACTGATCGCGCAGTCCCAGCAAACTGCGGGTGAGCTCAGCTCGGCGTTCAACCCGCTGCTCCAACGTTTCCTGCTTATTCTTCACACTAGTTGATGAAATAGGGTGCTTCCAGCCCATTATCCTCTTGAAAACGGAGTCCTCATTCAGAACGTTCAATTACACTTGCTGGTTTATGTAAGCGCTCAGCTCATTGAGTTGGCCTAATTCATAAGAAAAACCTCGGCTTGTTCCTGATCTTGCACACTCACCATAAAATGTTTCGTTTTGTCTTGCGAGTAGTTAACTAGGTGTGTCGCTTGGCCGGCCGCGGTGGTCGAGGGGACTGAGGCGCTCCAGTCACGGTCTGCACGGCCACTACGGTCGGGGGTTCGAATCCCCCCTCGGGCATGGATATTTGTGCCGTCCTTATTTGTAAGTAGTTCATAAGTAGTTTGTAAGTTTAGGGACTGCTGACCCCGTAGTTAAGTCCCATAGACTCTACAAACATTTGAACATTTTTTTTGCGTCGCTTGAATACAAGCCAAAAACGTTTTTCTTCAGATCACATGATTTCGTCAGTCAGTTAGCGCCCACGTTCTAAAATTCCTAGCCCGATGAGGACACGCAGCTCTGTGCCTGTGTCACTAATCCCCCCCCCCTCCCCTCTCCCGCCCCAAATGTTTGTTGCATGCAGTTCATGTCGCAATGTTCCCATGCGAAGTCTTCCGACGTAAAAGTAGTTTGTGGCGTACCCAAGCAACTGTCACACATAGGCCCATTCCATTCATAATAGATATAAATAGCCTCGTAGATAACATCGTTAACTACATAAGGATTTTTGCGATAATGATGGTGGTGATGTATATCGAGAAGTCTCAACACTGGAAAACTGTAGTGAAACGCAGAGGGTCTGCAGTGTATCGACGCTTGCTGCAGGGACTCACAACGTCAACAAATGACCTATGTTAACAACACGGTTCGAATCGTCTTAGTATAAGCTAGTTCGTAAGTAGTTTGTAATTTTAGAGGCTGATTGCCCCGCAGTTAAGTCCCATAAGCTTTACAAACATTTGAACATTTCGTTCGATCAATATTTCAACAAGACGTATCCGTGTGAGATGTGTACGATACAGTACTTACAGAAAAGATCCAAAACAGCAGCACGCTTAGTTTAAGGCTCATTGACTAAGTATGAAACCGTCGCAGAAATATTTGGCAATCTCTAGGGGTTCAGCAGACGTTCCTGTAACACGGTTTAGGTTTCCATCAAAGCTCCAAAAGTGTAGGTTTCTGGTAGCATATCTTCCTCGACCCTTTCTGGGTGCGGATATCAATGGGTGCAGTTCACAACAGTCCTTATTTACAAAGTTCCACTGCAGGTGCACGCGCAAAAAGCGGAAACGAATTTAACGCTGTCATTTATTTCTCCAAACTAGCTGAAAACCCGGCGTTGCCCGAGTATTTATTTATTCGAGCATTGAGTTAGTAATTTTCATATCCACTCTCTCTGTCCGTCTCCTTTTTTTTAAAAACATGTTATATTTATCAGAGAATATATAAGAAATAAGAAATCACACGTAAAAATGCACTCGTTACGAAGAATCCGATCACGAAATTCAACAATAATGATTGTTACAATATCACAGATCGATCACTTGATGTAATGTGCGGAACGTCAAATAGATTTTTTTAAAGAAATTTCTTTTTTATTGCTTTATTTCTTTATTCTTATTTCCTTATTCGTATGCTTATCCTTACAGACAAAGAGCTGAAGACATCGTAGCTCACATAGACCAAAGATATGGTCTGTGGCATAACGTTTCGCTGTATCTAACCTCCTTGCTATAGACTCGCAATCAACATCGCTGGCCTTCAGTCCGAATCTTTTTTTAATAATTTGACGACATTCAACCACCATATCTTCCACCCCCTTATAGCTATCGGCATGGAACTGCTATGGTGTACAACGGGAGACTTCGGACAACAATTACACACAGACCATTCGTTTGCTTTTTGTAGTTTTCGATGCAGAGCGAAATATACACACAAACACACACACGCGTAGAATTTTATATACACCGATAACTTTCCATCCAAATATACTCCACCCTTTTATCATTATCAACCCTCAAGCAGCAGCAAAAAAAAAAAAAAAAAAAAAAAAAAAAAAAAAAAAAAAAAAAAAAAAAAAAAATGCAAACAATAAAAACCATTTTTAAAGAATAGTTATTGTTCCGCAGTTCGCATTATATTCTTCACACTACTAAATATCTATCAGATCGCTATAAAATCGTGCCTAAAACCTTCCTGAGGTATAAATTAGTAATTGTACAAATATGTAAGTCTGCGTCTTGTCGGTCGGACGTGACAAGCGTACACCGAACAGACATTCACACTAATATATATATATATATATATATATATATATATATATATATATATATAGCTATCCGATCGTGATAAAACCATGCCTAAAGCCTTCCCCAGGTAGACATTAGTAACTGTACAAATTTTTAGCTCTTTGTCTTGTGGTTCAGACGTGATAAACGTACACCGAACAAACATTCACATTTATAGATATATATGTCTGTGATCCTAAGGGACCAAACTGTTGGCGTCATCAGTCCCTACACTTAAAACTAAATTACTCGAAGGAACACACACACACACACACACACACACACACACACACACACACACACACACACACACACGGCCGACGAAGAATTCTAGTCTCCGACGGGGAGCGGCCGCGCAGCCATTCCCGTGGTTCTCTTATTTGTCTCCGTATCTTCGCAGTTCCAACACGGGGTGTTGACTATGACAAGGTGTTCCGCGCCTTCCCTACAGTACCCGCGGATAGGACACGGTGGTTGTGGGGCAGCGCTCGCCGCGAGTGTAGCGGCAGCGGCAGCGTTAGCTCTGGGCGGCGCGGCGCGGCGGCTTGTTTGCGCGCCGGTGACGTCACTAGGCGGTGACGCAGGTGCGAGTCGGTGCCAGGTGCCTGGCGGCTGCGGCTGCGCGCCGTACACGCGCCGCGATACCATCGACACGCACCGCCCTTCCTTGTAAATCAGCTGCTCGCATTTATCACATTCCCCCCGCACGATTACGGTTTTACTGTTTGGTGTTGGTGTCGCTAACCTCTCCCTCAAAGCGAGTACACAGCACAGCGGCAATTTACTTCTTCAAGTCCGGTTTTTCCCTCTTTAATGCTAGTCGAGAAGCGTAACTTTCCTTGCTCTTTCATAGTCTCGTTTTAGTTTCTCTTTGTTACTTTTACCGGTAATATTTCAGGATTCTATCGATTTCATAGGAAATAACTTCTTCGTCAATGTGTACTATTGTGGTCTCAAGTTCGAGGAGTGTTTTTCATGCAGTTCTCCGTCCTTCCGTCGTCTCAGATTGTGTCCTGTCAACCAATTCCATCTTTATTAATTTACGCTTTTGTTACTTTTCTATCCAATCCTATTTAGCACCTTCTCATTGGTTACATGACCTACCTATTGAAGTTTCAGCATTACTCTGTAGCACCACATTTCAAAAGCTTGTATGCTCTGTTTAACGTCCATATAACGCTACACCAAAACCTTGGATTCTGAGGTCTATATTTCTTGCCATTATCAAGATATTATCTAGATTTCATAACCAAATGTTCATTGGAAGTCCCGACCGTAGTGGCCGTGCAGCAGACCGTGATTGGAGCGCCTCAGTCCCATCAGCCACCGCGGTTGGCGATTTCATAACCCCCCCCCCCTCCCCTATTTCGGTCATTAAAAGTTAGTTCGCTGCCGAAATGGTAAAACGCACCTATTATGTTACTTGTCTCTAGTTCTAATTCCCTTTGCATAACCTGATTTTATTCGAATACCTTTGTTGTGCTCTTGTTAGTGTTCTTATATCCCCTGAAGACGCTGTGCATTTCGTTCAGCTTCTATTAATTTCCTTTGTCGTCTCCTACAGAATTACATTGTCGTCGACGAACTCGGTTTTTCTTTTTCCTGAACTTTATTTCCTTCTCCAAATTTTTCTTTGGTTTCAAATGTTCAAATGTTTGTAGAACTTATGGGACTTAATTACGGGGTCATCAGTCCCTAAGCTTACAAACTACTTATGAACTAGCTAAGACTAAGGACGGCACAAATATCCATGCCCGAGGGGGGGATTCGAACCGCCGACCGTAGTGGGCGTGCAGACCGTAACTGGAGCGGCTCAGTCTCCTCGACCACCGCGGCCGGCTTCTTTGGTTTAACAGATGTATTGTGTTAGTTCAAAATATCAATGTTTATTATTTGCATAATATTTATTATGGAAAAAATTATTCCTGTGTACATCGAAAATAAAAAAGCATACATGAACATCTTGAATCAAATCAGTACAGTCTTAAAATTGATATTATTGTACCTTCATTTGTGGCATGTATGTAAAACTGCACGAATCAGGATGATACAGATCGTAGAAATATGTAAAACAAGTATACTAGCTTACCCTCCTTATGCTGAATACAATGACAATTTCTTCACACCAGACTCGTTTATATTTCTGCAAATGTGGAGATACAGGTTTCTACATTTTGTTTTGTATATATAGATTAGAAACAGTTTTAACTTGCGGTATACGTAGTATGTTTGTTTTATAAATCTGGTATACAATTGTCTATTGTTTACATCCTATTAAAGTTTCTTTGTTCTTGTATTGTTGCGATATGGGTTATTATTAACATTCGGTAAACTACCCCAATTTTTCTATTTCATTGGTCTCTGCACTTCACCTCACTTTTTCCTAGTAGTTAAAGCTCGCTCATCACCTTAGTAGGACCAATTTTCCGTGTGTCATTCACTTAAGCACAGTATCACATTGTTCTCTTTTGTACTTTGTGTTTGATTGTTTATATGTCTTGTATGTTTGTGCCGTATTTCGCTCTTGTTTGTATTTTTGTTCAGTTTTTTACTAGGTTTCCTTTCTTTGTGGCTATTTTTGACGTGTTACTCATTTCTTTCTGGTAGTTGTCTGTTAAAGCTAGACTCTACAGGCAACCTTTATGCAGGAAACATTGTTTCAGTACTGATTATCTGGAAATATTCTCAAACTGGCTCATGGCTATATGAGCTGCTGCGTTACGAACCGATTAGCACTGTTACAGGTTGTAGTCGATGCAGACAAATTCCAATCGGTGAAAAAAAAAATAACAAGAACAGGATAAAAATAAGAACAAAAAAGTCAATACGATTATGAAAATCACGTGGCAAAGAATGAGAAATAATAGAATCCAATTAAGCAAAATAATTAGACGTTTCATGAGTAGCTTGTATCTATTCACTCACAACGCTACATTATGGCTTTAGAGATGTTCGGCTTGACTTATGAAGATTGTTTAATGTAAGATTGTTTAATGTAAGCCTGCGCTATAGCGCAGCTTGTGCGAAGGGATTCAGATCCCGTGGCGTTTGTTAGTGATGTGTATGCAACATTATTTCATTAGCATTGTTTTGCATGTATTGTTCATATGGAAATGTTTGTAAACCTATTGGACCAAACTGCATCAGTCCGTAGACTGTCAAACTACTTGAACTAAGCTACACGCACCCATGCTCGATGAAAGTGTCTTAACCTCCTGCGGGAGGGACCGCCCAGTCTGTAGCATAATGCCTTAGACCACACGGCAACTCTCGCACGGCACGTGTATTGTTTTTCATGTGGTTATCATGTGATGATGCGAAATAAAAGGAACATACTTAGTATCAATCTGGAAGAAAACTCATCAATAAAGAAAGCCGAACAAGGAATGGAAAGTGAATCGACAACCAGTGACAGTTCGGCAACGAGAATTAGGATATGATGTTTCAAGTAACAAGTAATTTTAATCGGTAAATAACAGGGGCGAATATAGCATATATTTTCGGGGAGAGGGGGGGGGGGTGGCGGGCAAGATTAATGTAAAGGTAAGTTAATAAATTTTAAAGAGACACCCCATGGTATTTTGTATCGGTTTCGCGGCTCGTATTCAGAGGATAATTTGCACTAAAGCCCCTTTTACATTACTGAATCAAGCTTTTTTTATTGTTGGCATTAAATAATAAAACACCATTTTTTAAATTAGCGCGAACTTCACACCACTAACACCCAATTTCGCTCACCAATACAGGAAAGTATGACAGTCTACCGCGGCGATGTCTTCAAGCATCATTCCTTAATATAATTCAGATACCGTAGTTTTTGGCCCACTTTAGGTTACGGTAGTTACACTAAAAGTGGGCGTTTGCGATCGTCTTTTGACAGTTCGAAATTAAAAAAAAAAATAATAATGGCTTCACTATTCATCTGACACGAAAATTGAATAACAGAATTTACAGAGGCGAAAATTCTCTAAAACTTATCTCCCTTATGTTTTTTCATATCTCGTATCGTTTGAGACATAGTTGCAAAAATAACGGAAATTTGACACCCTCCATTGAATTAACGAAAACCAGCCGTTCGGAGATGTCACATGACATTCCACGCGTATTTGATGATTTTCTTATTGTGACTTACACATTGTCATTTCAAAGCAACGGCACACTGAGCAATTAACAAAAACGCATCGTTCTTCGTACGATAAATGATAATCTAATGTCTACAAATGCCATATTAACATCAGTTAACAACGGCCATCAATAGTATGAGATAAAAGAACCCTTGTTTCGATTTATAGCCGTAGCGTAGAGGGTAAGGTGCTGGACTGTGAAGCGAAAGGTCGTTGGTTCGAAACCCGCCACTACCTAAATTTTTTTCCCCTAAAAGGGTTTGAGATACTCTTATTAATTTATTATTTAGATTATTATTTCGGTCCAAAATGTATGCAAAAACTTATAAAACTACAAATCTAAAGTCAGTGGCGGCTTGTACAAAATTTGACCAGTGTGCTACAATATTACGAGATAACCAGGAAAAAAAAATATACTAAAAAAGTCGACCTTTGTATGATTGCCTTTAATTAAATATCAATTAATATTGTATTGGCAGTAAGACCTCAAGGGGAATCTATAACAGCGCTACCAACTGCATGTATTCACTGCAGGTAGTAAATATAACGTATAAAAATATTAATTTT
Organism: Locusta migratoria; assembly: GCA_026315105.1. NCBI lineage: Eukaryota > Metazoa > Arthropoda > Insecta > Orthoptera > Acrididae > Locusta > Locusta migratoria. The sequence goes on from CM048744.1 coordinate 654,907,486, forward strand.
ATTTACAGAAATTAAAAATTTAGACTCAGAGGTATTTGTATACGAGCCTCACACAGCCAGCGCGCTATTTGACTCTGTATGCCGCAATATTCGTCATATACTATTCTTCCGCAACCGTTACACGCATCGCGAAGAGAAATATTGGCCTGGTGCTGTAGTCGGTCTCAGCACACATGAGTCGCCAGGCCTGATATCACGTCTGCGCATGCGCACTAGCGAACAGACGACTGCGCCGCCTCTCTGCGCACGTACCAGCGTGGCTGAATCCCACTTCAGCACACGGAGCTGGTTTACAGCTATCGCGGCGAGAACACTCCAAAAAGCGTTTTCATCCTTATTACTAGCATTCTCATACGCATTGGGAATTGGCATAATTTTATTGTGATATCTGGCTCGTATTCCAAGAGAGAGGATGTAATTTTACAGCGATTTCTCGCTTGCATTCGAAGAGAAATGGTATAATTTTAGTAATATATTTACAGTGTGCTGCAGCACATTAGCACATTATCACCGGCCGCCACTGTCTAAAGTGGGCCGTAAAACACGTCAGTGTGATTTTTTTTCTTTATATTTACTATTTTGGGATGGGGCTGGTCTCCTGGGTCTCCCCGTTATGTACGCCAGTGGTCTGTGGCTAAGTGGTTCGTACGTTATGAGGTCCAGTGTGATAATGTTGAATGGGCGTTTACTACAAGAGATGGGGGGCAGCATGAGCAGGGTGGCGGTTGACAGGTGCCGGGGTGAAGGTGTTGGGCTGGGGCGGTGGCGCGCCCCGTGGCGGCGCTGCGGCAGACGCGCGGCCGTAAAAATAGCCGGCGCCCGCATAGCGCGCATACTTGGCCGCGCGCCCCGACGCCGCCACCGCCGCCACCGGCGTCCCGCCTCGCCTCGCGTCCGGCGTCCTCCCGGCTCCGCACTCTCACATTCCTCCTGACGCTCGTCTCGCACCCCCTGCCCTGCTCCAGCAAACGCCAGTCCTTTCACGTGCCTCAAATCGCCACTAAACGTAGTTTACAGGACGTATACTGCACCGCGGAAAAATATAGGTAAACAAAAGAAATGTGCACCTGATGACTTCCATTTGGATCCACTGCCGATAGATGCTATTAGATGTACTGACAATGATATCGATGTTATCCGCTAACAGCGTACTGAGACACTTGCCAGGGCGCCGTGTAGACCTGTGAATAAGGAATGTTTACGGCCGCAAGGCTCAGTCCCGTATCAATGTGCGAAGCAAACAGGTGCCAGGGCGCGGAGACTTTGTCGTGCTTCCTACAGCCCGAGATCCAGAGGGCCCGACAGTACAGACGTCTGCAAAGACCGTCGTGTTGCCATGGCACATCCTACAGCTCTCACTGCACGGAGAAGACAGTCCGTGAAGTGTCACAGTGAACTGTTTGTAGCCAACCGGTACTAGCACTGACGCTATGGACACGCACGGCGCTCGAAACTGGCTGCAACTGTATGGCGATGTGTAGCGAGCGCTTTAAGGACTTCAGCTCTGTCAAAATACTGTTCACCATTCTGGATGAGAAGCCAAAGTGGACGTTCAGTTGACGGAGACAGTGCAAATAATATCGGGAACGCTCAGGGCCATGCCCTCTGCTCGGCTTACCGTCATGTCAAACGAAGCGCTCCCTGAAGTTAGGCGATTCCTGCTGCCCCTAAGAACACAATCATTCTAGACATCCTGGAACTTCCTATCAGAGACCTAACACCTACAAATAGGCTTAAATCTAGGTGTGCAAAAATTAGCACAGAACTTAAAGGCTTCTACTTAAAAACAGCTTACAAGAAACTATGCTCTGCAACTCCACAAAAGAACCAAAACTGGGTGGAATCCGCCAACAAGAAGATTCAGAGACTCGCTCTCCCAAAGAAGCTATGGACTGCTCTGAATCGCATCCGAACGAGCGTTGGCAGATGTAAACTACTCGTGCACGGTTGCAGCTCGTCACGCGGGACATTCCTGAGTCTTGCTACAAGCATGTCTCAGCTTCCAAATCGTTTTATTCCATAAACTAGTTTTCGAACCTGCTAATTTTCAGAATCACATATCCATGTGATTAGCAACAGGTTGGGTGCTGACTATGATAAAACAGATTAATGAACTTTAATGTATCACCACGGGTGTTGCTTATATGACTATTTGTAACGAATATTTGTGTCTGTGATTTACTGCGATGGTATGGGCGGCTTTATAGTTATTAACTACCCGGCAGCTTCCATTCGAGTAATGAACTGGCCACTCAACTTATACATTTCACTGACCAATATATACATTTATCCTTTTTGTAACTGTAAATGCTCAGCATCCAGCGAGTGCTGTATATCCACAGAACTGTTCCTTGTTGCAAAGTTCTTCAAAGAGATGACTCACTTTACTCAGAAAATATTATTGGTTTTGTGTCTACATAACACAATCGATTACGACTCTTTTAAAACTAAACTATTGTTAACATGAATACAAAAGGAGAGATTAACTATACACGCGGAAGTGCATCTATTTCTGCATTTATGTGGATATGAAATTAACTGTTAATGTCTAAAACTGATTTATAATACTTACAGAGGTTGCAACTAATTACAAATGTACATTAAATACCCGAGAGAAAATAAATATTATTTCATCTTTTCTCCTTATATTAGCATCATCTGGGATTGATTGCCTATGGTATAGTTTACATAAATTTTTGTGAACTGTAGTTAATTTTAAAACTACGTAGGTGCTAACATTTTAGTCCCCTTTAACATTAGGAAGCTTATTTATACATGCTATGCGACTGTAACAATGGGATGGGGGAGGGAGGGGGTTCAGTAGAGAATTGGGTTGTCTGGTTATTTCTTTTGAGCTAATATAACATGAAAAATTTGAAAGAAGTATTAGTTTTCCATTTCAGTATGCCCATTGAGGTTATCTGGAACTATATGAATGTTGATAAAGATTTCTATTTCTTCAGTGAGGTCAAGTCTTGTTGGAAAGGTGGGGTACCTGTAGGTTGCGTTCTATGCCATTAGCAGAATGTTGTTTGTGATCAAGGTGTGTGGCAAACTGGATTTGTTTAGGTTGTTAGGCTGGAGTGCATTCATGTGTTTGAACCTTGTTTGAAACTTCTACCTGTTAGTGCAATGTAGAAACTTGGACAGGAATTGCAGATGAGTTTGTAGACCCCTGATCTTTGTTATTGGGGCGTGGTAGCTTTGGTATTATGGATGATTTTATTTTCTACTTTGTGGTTGTAAAGAAGCTTACTCTGATGTAATATTTGAGGTGATGGTTGTTCCATACTATGGTTTTTAATTTCGATGTTTGGATTAATTTATCTGTAAGAGTAGGATTGCATTCATTACTGTAGGCTATAGATTTTATGATTTTTGTATCTTTGTCTCTCATTATTGTCCACTGAGATTTTGTGCATGCCATTAACCATTTTAAAAATATTCGTCTGGGTGGCAAGAGGTGTTATGAATGGTACTGTTGGTAGCCGTTGACTTCCAGAATATTTTGAAATTGTGCTTTTGATTTTGTTGGATATGTTTAAGTGAAGATAGTTATTTCCATCTTTTGTTTCATGTTCTACAGTGAACTGAATTTTGTGGTGAACTGCATATAATTCTTCAGCTAAACTTTGTTTCTTGTGTCCTCCCATTGATCAGAATGAGTGTCATCTACATAGTGTTTGTAGAAGATCACCTAATTTTTAAGTTTATTTTGGGTTCTAAAGAAGTTGACCTCTAGATTATTGATGTATATGTCTACTAGCAAGCCTGCGTGACTGTTACCCATAGTCGGTCCATCTTCCTGAATGTAAAACTTCTTGTCGAACAAGAAGTAATTGTGTGACAATAAAATCCAAAATTTCAGTAAGTTCATACATTTCTGTTCTACTCATTGTCTCATGTTTTAACATGTTGTTTCTTATTATGTTGTTTCTCTTACAGGAATGTTTCTAAGTTGACTATGTCAAGAGATGCAAATTGGGCTGTTGTTGGGACGGGGTTATGATATTGATCAGCTCATAGTTGTTCTTTATAGAGAAGTTGTTGTCAAATACATATGCCTTTCGAATAATGTCATGAAGCCTTCTTGTGGGTTTGATACCTGGGTTGTTAATGGAATGTATTATCGGATGTATAGTACAGTTTGGTTTAAGTATTTTAGGTTGTGATCTTAATTTCGGTGCTGTTGGATTCATTACTATGCAATATTTGGCTACTTGGAGTAGTCTTGAAATTTGGGTGTAAGATCATAATTTAGTTCTTTTACGTAATTGTTTCTGAATAATTCCCGAGTTCTTTTAATTTAATCGAATTCCTACATAAGTGTAGTGTTCCCTTTACTGGCTTAACAACAAGGGCATTACTGGTAGAAAGTTTTTTGCTGTCATATGTCCTACATTCATTATTCACCTTTTGCGTTCATGTTAACAATAGCTTAGTTTGAAAATACTAGTTTACAATAATATCTGAACGAAGTGAGTCATATCTTTGAGTGAAGATCTTTGCTGTGGTTATTCAGAACTCGCTGGATGCTGATCATTTATAGTGACGAAAACCATAAATAAATGTATATATTGGTCAGTGAAATGTATAAGTTCAGTGGCCAGATCATTACTCCAATGGAAGCTGCTGGGTTGTTAACAACTATCGAGCTACCCATACCGTCGCAGTTAATTACAGACACAAATTTTCGTTACAAATCGTCACATAAACAACACCCGTGGCGATACATTAAAGTTCATGTATCTGTTTGGTCATAGCAAACAGCACACAGCATGCTGCTAACCACGTGGATACGTAATTGTTTGTGTGCCCTACCATCTGATGAAGAACCTAGCAAGTTCGAAAACTAATTTATGGAATGAAATGATTTCGAAATAGTGACTGGTTGCGGATTTGGTATTTCTATTGAAAAAGCAGTCACGGGTTCTAAAACCAACCATTATGGATAAGTTTAAACTTCTCCCTGTGGTTTGTTTTTCAAGAAGTAGTAATGATAGGATTTATATGGTTTACTTAAGAGATAGGTACTTCTATAGTTGTTACAATTACTATTATGTTTCTTTTAATGTAGTGGGATAGTAACTGCTTATTTCCATTTCTCTGGGATTTCCTCTTTGTTTCTCTTTTGAAAAGTTTCACCACCTGCCTGCAACATGTCTGCCGTTATATTTTCTCCTGGCCCCTGTACGCCGCCCGATAGGCTACCAGCAACAAAAAGACCTGTATAGGAAACATCGGATTAATATAGTAGGATAAACGGAGTTTTAGGACCCTTTTCAGATCTATTCATTCGTCTGAAAGGGGTTCCAAAACTCCGTTTATCCTACTATAGCAATCCGATGTTTGCTATACAGGACCTTTTGTAGCTGGTACCTTATCGGACGGAATACGACGATCAGTGATGATTTCGTGTGGCACTTTTGGCCGTCAGACCCCAGCTGGGCTAATGTGCGGCCGGCTTGGTGCAAATCTTTTGCGTGACGTCACTGGGCCTGCTTGCGCGTCGACGATGATAACACCACACACTCTCCCGAGAGGAGATGATCTACAACCCAACCGGTAATCGAACTCGGGCGCTTGCTTGGCAATCTACCACGCTGTCCACTAGACTATGGGGGGGGGGGGGGGCGGGCGGCAATAAAATTGTTCGTTTATATTATGTCGCATAATTATTAACAGAATTACAAAAATTAGGTGCCGTCAGAATATAAAGGAGAGCTAAAATATTACGTCAAATTTAACACAACAGGCTATATTTGACTTGAAGCGGACGTCACTGAAATATCCCAATCTTGCTCATGCATTACTCGAAAATGATAACGCATAGCGAGTTCCAACAAAATACTCATAAAATTTCAAATCTTCACGAAACTTTCTCTCGTTGACCCCTCCTACAGAACGTTGAAAGGAAACAACTTTATCGCTTACTACATTTTAGTCATGCAGTCAAACTTCAGCATCTGCCAGTACATTCTAATTTATTGTTTTTTAACTGCTAAATCTATTCGCTGTCCACTTTGCAGACAGAATCTACTACATATGTCACTGAATGCAATAATCGAAACGATGTCACAGTAAGTTTAGCGCAAGTATTACCTGAGTTATGACGTGATAACACTTTGACGGGTCAGAAACTACCTCTTGTTTATATTGCCCTGCAGTAAAACTCATCATCATTCGCGACGTTTTACTTTATTATTTCTTAACTACTAATCTGTTCTCAATATATTTCGTATATATCTACAAATATAAGTGAATCAACCTGCAAAATTATATATCACTGTACATCATATAGTTCAGAATATACGACTTCTTAAATAATGAGGTGAGATAAAGACGTACTTCTGCTTAGCATGGAGCGCAAATTCATCCTATATTCATTCATTGTTTCATAATGACAGTACTTTGTGACTTCCAACAAACCTCAAACTTAATTTCAGTCCGTTCCAAACTTTTTCTTACTTAAATGCTACCGTAAAGGAAAACCGAATTAGAGCGGCGTTTTATTGTTGCATTGTATTGGGAACAATATATGACCAAGCTTTCGTTTTCCCTTCCCTTTTCCCTATCTTATTTCCTCCCCCTTTCTACTGCTTGATTTGTGCAGGGCAGAACTTGGTTTCCATGAGTGTACACGTCATATAATACTGATTAATTTGTCTCACTATTATTCCCAAAAAGTAAAAACGTTTTAGAATAGGTTAGTACTTAATGTAGGTTGAATGTCGCAGTTACGCACCAATATAAAAGAGTATTTTTTTTATAAATCTATTTCTGGATCGATGTGCAGCACCGACTTTGAAAGTAGGCTGGTATATTCCGTAAGCAAAATCTTGGTCAGTTGAAATCTGCAAATGTAAGTTAAAATGCTCACTGCTGCTCTAAATTATTTTATTAGTGGCTACAATACATGCACAATGGAAATTTATCAAACTGCTCACTCCTAAGGGAGCAGCCAACATTTTAACAAACACAAAATAAATGAATAGATAATTAAACATGGGACAGGGAGCATGAAATCATAAAGCAGATGATTGATACTTAAAAATCATAATCTATTCAGTAAAATTAACAAGCAAATAATGTGGGGAGACCAAATTAAGCACGCACCTTGTACGAAAGTGAAACAAATCATAAAATTACTGCCCATAAATGAAGTTGTTTCTCCCCTTTATGAATATGGAGGTAAGATGGAAGGAAATTTGCAAACACACAATGGGTAGCTAAAAGCACATTCATTCATTCATTCACAGACTCACACTTAATGCTTGGCAGTACATTACTCTGCAGGAATTCTCGATAACAGCATCGAAACAAAGCATCAGTTGTGTCTTGACGAGATGGTGAGTGTCTTGATTACAAATTTAAATACACTGTGCACTAAACGAAATCATGTGTGGGAAGGCAGTGGCTCATCATGTGGTGGGTGACCATACTGATTTACATAGACCTTTACAAACAGAAATTAATTTAAAATAAGAAAGTAAAGCAAATGCGAGAATTTGTATAGAAGAAAGCTGGTATTAATAAAAGCATGGCTGAAGGCTGAAGTGACGACCGTTCCGAAAGCACGTGGTGCAATCGGTCACACAAGACAGGAAAAATGGACTCAAGCTAGAAAATCTGAGAAAAATTTAGCATACTTGTGGATACAGACAGGACATGAAAACTTTAGTTAAAAACAGCAAGGGAATTTAAACACACTAAGTTTACACAAGGGCTGAAGGCCACACAAGAGTATTCTAACTTGAGCAAAGCCAGACACACAATCATCACCAGAATGAAAATGAAAATAATGAATTTACACTGAATTATTCGAGTTCTTTAAAATAAGAAACACTTTGCCTCACATAGCGAAAGAATTACTCAAGAAAACTATCACTGAAAACCAAGACTGCCTGATCACAAAGAAAGCAAAGCTCTAACAGCACGCATTCCCTCAGCGTGATTCGGCGGAGTACTTACTACCACAGTCGTCGGAGACAGAGTGAAGAGTGCAACTCCATGGCCACGGAAAAACCTTCCCCTGCCATACATCGGATGTAGAACGCGCTAAGAGCTACGCAGAGAGCGTTCAGATCCTCCTGTCTACCAACCCTTGCTACCTGACCAAGAGAAATCCCTCTACAACCGCTACAAGAGGGGTCTCCAGCCACCTCTTTCGTTCAAGATTAGGTTGCTACCACACTAACAACACGGCCACCTCGCCACCTTGCCAAGTAAGCTTGTCTCTGGCCAGCCAGCAGACGCCAACGCAGACGACAAACGAAGCCATGCGTTCTTAGCTACAGCAAGACGAGGCCTAAAGCGGACGGCGGCGACTGTAAGCCATTGCGCGGCAGTCAGTCAATATTAAAAGCAACCTTCCACATTCACATGAACACAAAAGTTCAATCACTTGGGTGGAAACACACATAAATATGGGGCAAACATATATAAACATGGGTCATTGATCATTCATAAAAATAATAAAATAATTAACACACAAATAGATAAAATTAATGGTGCAGAAACACTTTAGGTTAATGAATAAATCAAAATGGAACACGACCACACATTATGTGGACGTGTTTCAACTTTTATTTCGCGACTCAGTGCTATTTTGCCGTCACAAATTTAAAATGGGTAATTTGCACATTCCACATGAAATGAGCCAAGCGGTCGTAAAGTAAAGAGTTAGGCATGTGAATACAGTAACAAAATTTAATTACACAGATTATTCTCAATTTTGTCACACCTGTTACACGGTTTTTGCTTAAAAATATGTTTTCAACAATTACAATAAATGAATATGAATATTTAAACTTAACAATATAATTAATTTCCTTTTTAAATTATATGTATTAAGACGAAGTTTTGAAAGGGATATTTTAAGATCATTTCAATTTCTGACAGTCCATGTTTTTCACCCGTGACCATGGAATCAGCCGTTTACATATCATCACTGCTGATATCCTCATAAGTCTCAGACACTGTGGACATTGTTGCAGTTGAAGTCGTTGCCATGAATGTTTCACCATATATGTTGTTTGAAATAAATAGTGAGTACATGTCTTTTGGAATGACATAATCGCAACAATGTTTTCCTTGATTTTTCATATCGAATTTCACTCTCACTAAGTCCATAAATAAATGCTTTATTTTAGACTCCTACCATGTATTGGTCCCCTTAAGAGTCACAGGAAGAATTAGAGATACAGAGCGGTCAATCCGTCGCATAGTTAGCCGGTCTGAGTTGAGAATAAAGGAAGTCGTGTATTAAAATCCCGTCGACATCCTGTGTGACAGTTACTGGTTGCCTATCTAATTACGTAATTCATGGTGCGCTGACTCGTCAACTTACAGCTGACTAAAAATAAAATTTGTTTTCTAACCTTTTTCTCGCATACATACTTAACATCAAATATTAAATACACCAAGTCATTTGTAAAGAAGTAATTAGACACTTGAAGGTGTATTATACATGAGAATTGGAATCTTTGAGGGCTTAAGGGTGGGAGGCTTTCTGTAGTACGTTTCTTAACAACATAGTGTTGGTGGTTTCATTTGCTGCAGTGCCACACCAACAGTTCGTGTTTACGCTTCCAGCTGCCATCTAGTGTGTAGAGAAGGTCGTCAGTAAACACGACACATAATGACACAAAACCTAATATCCTCCTCGAGAACAGCAGCTATCATATACGGGCAAAGATCATCTCCTATGATCGATTTGTAAGCAAATCTGCCAATGACATCCGAACAGGCATAAATGACATTAAAAAACTCATCGATTGTAAATCCGCCTACATTAAATTCTAATCAAATAGTTTGTTCTTTTATTTTCCTCAGGCGTTCTGACATGCATCCGACTGTACAGGACTGTTCTTCAGCTAAGTTTGTACATACCTAATCAGCTGCATTCAGTGCTCATTAGCGCGCATTATATTAAAATTGTGCTCACGGGTGCACAGTTTCACACTTCATTTAATTGCAGTCTAGCCCGTAACCACAGACGTGAATTTGTATTATTGAGTCAAACTGACTCCATATATTTCCTTTGTAATTTACTTCTTTCTATTGCAACTTATATGTATTTTTTATTTACTTAATGTGTAATTAAGGGATTTTGGACAATTACGGATGCCATTCACCACGTTTAGTAAATCCGAATTATATTTGACACTAAAGAATTCATAAAACATAAAACCTCCTAGGTGAGCTATAAAATTAAACTGTTTTCAAAAAGTTAAATTGACGCCGCGGCGGAGCGCATTGAGGCGCTATGCTACGATGCGCGAGGCCGTTTCCTGTCGGAGGTTAGTCCCCCCCCCCCCCCCCCTTCGGGCTTGGATGTTCGTGCCGTCTTTACTGTAATGTAGTTCATAAGTGATTTGTAAGTTCAGGGACTGATGACCCCCGCAGTTAAGTCCCATAAGCTTTACAAACATTTGAACATTTGAAATTATTGACTTTTTCTTTTCTTAGAAAACAATAAACAATGTTTTTCACCATAATTTCAGATAAAGGTAATGTAAAATATGACTCTGTTATCAAATAAATTTATGCTACTTCATATGCAATTGTTACACATAACTGATTATCACTATCCACAGACTGGACGATTACAACGTCTGGATAATGTGATGGTTTCTCTTTTCAGTTTCTATGGTATATACAGCGATATTTTCTAGTTGCCAGCTTGTCTCCACCGGATATTGTTTGCGCCTCTCCTTTACCAAGAACCTTTCAGTTAACAATAAGATTAGAACGTATAAAGAACTCTAGTTGCGTTTATTTAACAGTTTCGCTGCGGCTGACGCTATCCTATAGTGAGCGCGGACGCTTATAAGCGTCAGCCGCAGCCAAAATAAAAACTTTTCCCAAGTATATAACTTAGAGAAAGAAGCTTACAAATTTTGTCTAACACTAACAGATGTACATTCAAGCTGATTCCGTAATGCGCTTCACTAAATACAGAAACAAATATGTGACAAAGAAGCAGATGTGTGGTCAAGGCATTGCACGTGCAGACTAAGGAAAGATCAGTTTGAAGGTACCGAGAGTACTGTGCAGTTAACGGAAGTACAACAACGTGCAAACGATGAGTATGTATTTATGCGGAGTCCACCTGACTCCCGTCTGTTGTTACGGGCTAGATCTACCACTACATTGTCGTTGACCTTATGTGTAGCCCAGAAGTTGTTACAATTTTTGTTTACAGTAACACTTTCACAGTACACAATGCCAAGCCCAAAGACGCAGGAGGGGGGGAGGGGGCGGAAGAGGATGTTAAAGCGCAGAGACGTTTAGCTTTCCGATTTGTGACACACACACACACACACACACACACACACACACACACACACACCCTCCCCACGCGAAAAATAATTCTCTGTGCAGTCCTGCACAAAGCACTTGTCGTACAGGAACAACGTTCACTGTTTCAGAATTGACGTCAATGTTGGCCTACGTTAGTTAGTGTCCAGGATAAATTGGTTCATTCGCCCACCATACTCAGAGATTGCTGCACTGAGGAGAGGTACCGAGGTAGGTCGGTGAAGCCTGGCATGACGTCAACGTTCCACAACATCCCAAAGATGTTGTATAGTGTTAAAATCAGGACTCTGTGCAGGGTAGTGCATTACAGGAATGTTATTGTCGTGTAACCACTCCGCCACACGTCATGTATTATGAACACGCGCTGAAAAATGTAATCGCCATCTCCAAATTGCTTTACAAAAATTCAATTGTTCGTAAATCTATCGGACCAAACTGCGTGGTCATCAGTCCGTAGCTTACAAACTACTTAAACCTAGGTAAACTAACCTACGGACAAACACACACACCCATGCCCCAGGGAGGACTCGAACCTCCACGGCGAGCAACCGCGCGCTCCGCAGCGAGGTGCTTTACACCGCTCGGCTACTCCACCGCGGCGCTTTACAACAGTGCGAAGCAAGGTGGTGCTTAAAACATCATTGTAGGATAGTGCCACACAAAACAAAAAGGGGTGCAAACCCCTTCAATGTAAATCACGACCACACCACAACACCACCGCCTCTGAATTTTACTGTTGGCACTACACACGCTGCCAGGTGACGTTCACCAGACATTCGCCATACCCACACCTTGTCGTTGGATCGCCACAATCACATCACACAATGCTCTACCACTGTTAAATCGTCCAATGTTGACGCTCCTTACACCAAGCGAGTCCTCGCTTGGCATTGGCCTGCGGGATACATGACTTATGGGCAGCCGCTCGACCATGAAGTCAGTTTTCTCATCTCCCGCCTAAGTCATTGTACTTGGAATGTATCGTGATGCAGTTTGCAACAGCGCGTAAGTCATACTCGCTTTTGTCGCTTTATGTGACCCATGGTAGAAGACCAAGAAGTTCAATATAGTTTTGGCGAAAATGCAACATTCTGCCTCAGAAGCAAATGATTTTCTTTTTTTTAAGCCTCGTGAAATCTGGCACTGGGGCCAATTACGCTATAAACACAAACAAGCTTGAACAATATGTCACTGAAACATTTAGTTTGTCTTCTTCACACAATGCGACAACAGGCTACCACACAACCAAACAATGGAGGCTAAAACACAACCTTTTAGGTTTGAACAGGCCATAACAGTGCCTTACTCAAACAATATGCCTCTTTCTATGACAGCTACTAGATATCATTAGTGGGACGGTATGTACTGTTCACTTATTGTTGTCAAATGCAGAGTATGTAAATTTGTTTTTTGGAGAAGTGATGGATAAATTTGAGGATGAAATAGATGTAGATATGAAACAAAATCTTATACTAAAACAGGCATGCCAAATAAACGGGGAAAAATAGTTATACAAGTAGTGCCAAGTGCAATATTCTAGAGCGTTTCGTTTGTGTAATTTTAAGCTAGATACAAATAAACCCGTGACCACTAAAGGTTCTTTGTTTGTTACATTCAGGATATGCTCTGTGAAATCTGATGGATTAAAGAGTCATCACTATACCCCAGTGGCGCATTAATGGCGGAGGGGTGGGGGGGGGGGGGGGCGGACCGCCCCGGGCCTCTCGTCCAAGTACCTGGAAAGCAGTGCTTTTGAGCGCCCTTGGCCTCTCGTTCTGAGGCCTATAAATCTTGAAAGTTACTTTTTTTATATAGTAATACATGTATTTTCAAGTGAACGGGGGCTGTTGTTTTGCCGCCACCGCGGGCCTCCTGCAGCTATACGCTGTGATATAAGCCTTATTGAATGTTCAGTGTTGTGTACATGATGTGAAAGTGTCCGTATATATCTGTAAATGTTAATTAAAAAACTTCAAATAGCAAATCACTGTTAACTTCAATTGAGTACATATTAATTTCAGTACCAAAATACTAATTAATACCATACTTTATATTAAAAAAAATTATCACAATTTTGCACAAACGTTAATTTCGGTTTATTCATTTTTTTGCGACATTATTTGACTCTCTAGCTTTAATAGTAGTTTGTAATACGTGTGTGATAGTCTGGATAGATGCCTGCCGTTTACATTGTACGACTCTCTCCTAACTGTCGGCGGTCTCTGTTCGGTCAACGGACGAGGTCGGACTGTAAGCTTTCATGCTGTGCGTGTCCCTTCACGTTTCCACTTCACTATCACACCAGGAAAAGTAGTGGACCTAGGGATGTTTAGGAGTGTGGAAATCTCGTGTACAGACTTCTGACACAAGTGACACCCGATCACCTGACATCGTAGTCTTCGATTTCCGCGGACTGCCCCATTCTGCTCTTACGTTGTCAAAGGACTGCTGAGGTCGCAGATATGAAATACCCGCCAGTTAGTGACAGCACAATGCACCTAATATGAAAAAGTATGTTTTTGGGGTTTCCGGATACTTTTGATGACATGATGTATATATGTGGCCGAAGGGCGACTCCAACTTCCGGTGGGAATTGCCTCGCAGTCCATGACGTAGCGCCTCAGACCGTGCGGCACTCGTATGTTAAAATGATAATAGAAAATAATAACGAGAAAGCAGCGAGGAAGTTAGGAATAATGGGGATGAAGGAAAGGTAGAGTGACGGCAGACGAGAGCAATGAGACGTGTGTACGCCGGTGGGCGTACCACCTGGTGACGGCGAGCGGCGCGGCCGGCGGTGTGAATGTGCGGCTATTTTTAGCGCCGGCCAAAAATAGCCGCCTTCCTGCCCCCCCCCCTCCCCCCGCTCTCTTTATTCCCGCTTTCCTGTGGCCGTCTGGAGGGGGGCAAGGACAGCCGCCTAACCTCCAACCCCCGCCGGCAATTGGTGATGTCATGCGCCCGCCGCCGCTCGGAATCTCCGGGTTAATTGCCACTAATTGAACTAGCCGCTCATAGCCCGCAGTTGCGCTCCGAGAGCAAAGCGTCCCTCTCGCCAGCTCGCTGCCTGCCGCCCCATCTGCCGTGTCGTGTCCCAACACTGCCTTCTGAAAGCAGCTCCGTCACATACAACGGCACAATACTCAATGCTGAGGGATCATTGAAGAAATGCCGCGAGAAAGTAATTGTCTTCTGGTTGACGATAATGCGTCTACTAGGCTACTAATCCTTAGGGCACTCATTTGTCACATAGCCCACGTTACCGTTCAACTTCAGCTCCATGGCCCCACCACCGTATCTGTACCTCGGTGGCTTTCGGTCAGAGGGTTTGTCGGACACTCTAATAAATAAGCACAACCAAGAACTCGACGATCCCGCGTACGCAACTCAATCGATCCACCCGAAGAATAAAACAAATAAAGACAGGGTCGCTGACCACCATGCAAGGGACCCGAATTCGACTGCCGACACGGCACTGATTGTCGTCTAAATTTACATAATATTTGCTCTGCACACCACATTTAAGAGCCTGATAGGGTTTATACAACTGCTTTGGTAATATTCGTAGATCGTTCTATTCTCTAAGAGCGCTCGGCGCGGAATGGCGGCGTTGTCTCGAGCGTCATTGTACGGGTCGTTCACGCCGGAAGTTTGTCTCGTCCCTCGGACATGGTGTGTGTGTGTGTGTGTGTGTGTGTGTGTGTGTGTGTGTGTGTGTTGTAGTTAGTGTAACTTAAAATAATTTGTAAGTCTATGGGCGACGAGAATAGCAGTTTGGTGGAATAGGTTTATAAACATTCGAATATTTGCTTGTTAACCGTAGGACTTTGGCCCAGTAGGTTTACTAACATTTGAACATGCACACAATTTTAATCTGCCAGGAAGTTTCATATCAGCGCACACTCCGCCGCAGAGTGAAAGTTTCATTCTGGAAACACCCCTTAGGCTGTGGGTAAGCCATGTCTCCACCATATCCTTTCTGCCAGGAGTGCTAGTCCTGCAAGGTTCGCAGGACAACTTCCGTGAAGTTTGGAAAGTAGGAGGCCAGGTACTGGCAGAAGTAAAGTTGTGAGGCGGCATCGTGAGTCGTGTCGGGATAGCACAGTCGGTAGTGCGCTTGCCCGCGGAAGGCAAAGGTCCCAGATTCGAGTCCCGCTTCCGGCACACAATTTTAATCTGCCAGGAAGTTTCACCTGTGGAACTCTTTATCATTCCATCATGGTCGACACGCAAGTCGCCGAACTTGCGTCAATAAAAATACATACAGTCAGCGGCCGAATCCCGATGTGGGTATCCTTTCCATTAAGACCCATACCATCATTCCATTTACTACCGATGCCAACCTTCCCTAATTTATTCGTTGCAAGTAGGTAAACAATATTATTCAACCAAGCATACGCACAAGTCGTTTCATTGCTCTTTGCTATCGCCATAGATGCTGTCAGTGTAATTTTTTGTGTGAGGATAAAACATAAGAGTTTTAGTATAACTTGTACTTTGCACTCGCGGTAGCGGAATTCTACGTTTTTGCGGCACACCTCTGAAGTCCCATCGTACCCATCCAGGCTGTCCGATAGTCATTTTGTAATCTAAACCGAGTACTCCCACATTTCCAAACTTTTGAAGGTCTCATTAACATCATTCGACGAGTAGTTCTATCAGTAATGGCATAGTGCTTAATTGATTCTAAGCGTCTCAACCCACACCTATTAGTTTTATCGTACAAACGCATATTTGGAATAGCCTTCAAGGGATCTATTGAGCGAAGCTTGAATCAGTGCACTCAAGTCTTACACGTGGCTTATTTCTTCTTGAAAACTATATTCTTGTTGACAACGTCAGAGTGCATCGCAATAGCAGAATGACGCTCGTATTTTTCTAACTGGCTTTTGAGCTGTACTGCGACTTATTTGCTTCCACAGGACAAACCATTCACTGTCCATAAAGTTGAAACTTGACGGTTGCTGTTCCGGCGTCCTCAAAAGTATAACGAAAGTTTTCAACAATTTAAAATATTATCTAATATAAAAAAAATCCAGTTTCCGTAGTGACATGATACTGGTACTGTCACCATGTAAGCGGTTTGAGACTAATTACTGCAGCAGTAGCAACTTGTGAAATAGTGTTATTGATTTTATAACGCCTACGCTGTTTCATGCTTGATAGCAAAGCAACTTTTCCCGTCACAAATACTCATTCGTACATGGGAAGAATATCACTTTAATGTATGACTCTACTCAGAGCTTTAATGAAAACGCGACTGTAAGTTAGTAGACGACGACGACACACACACACACACACACACACACACACACACACACACACACACACAGAGAGAGAGAGAGAGAGAGAGAGAGAGAGAGAGAGAGAGAGAGAGAGAGAGAGAGAGAGACGCTGTGGGATGGAGGAGTTGTATTATGACGTGACTGGAATGTTAACGATCGCTCCAGCGCACTGAGGCCGGAGATAAGGAGTACTTTACTACGTCATATAAAGGTCGTTGATTCACGAATACCAACACGAGTGCTTCCCGCAAAAAATGCAAGCACAAGTTTTATGGTGCGAGAGACAGGCTTCCCTTGAGTGTTTTTTTGCGATATACGCGTGGTGGGCTACGTTTAACGGCACATACCACTCGTGCATAGCAAACTTCGTAAAACAGAGATACAAATGTATTCGCAGCAGATATATGCGACACAAGCATTAAATGTATAAAAAGTAATTTGCTGAAATTTTAGCTTAATGCACTAAATGTTGAGCAGTTTAGGGTTAAATCTTGCTAAAATTCCTGAACGAGTAGCAGTTTGGTTTTTTAAGTAACAAGAAAAGTACTTGAATCATATATCGCAGCATAAAACAAAGGCATTGATTGACAGGACACTGAAACATTTCAGGAGGGAAGTGTGTGTTTGTGTTTGTGTGTGTGTGTGTGTGTGTGTGTGTGTGTGTGTGTGTGTGTGGCGGGAAGGTGGGGTATAAAATCGTAGTACAGGAGTATAATAATTAGGTTCAAATGGATGTGCGGTTGCAGTACTAGTACAAGATAAAGCTGTATGCAAAGTTTGGAGAAGCTTGGAGAGCTGTATCACTCTGTCTTGGTACTGAAGACGACAGCAAGAAAAAAATGGCGCAATAAGTTGTCCTTGGATTGATAACATCTAAGTTGTTTAATGACTTGTCATCCAACTATAATGATATCGATAGCGATAGGACGTTAAATCGCACACGTTGTGTAGTTCACTCCAGACTGGCTTTCTGAGAAATTTCGAATTTATTCAATGTCTCTCTTTGTTCAACGATTTATTGGCCAAATAGATGTAACTTCTGTCAGCCACAGGTTGGTTTGAAGACTTAAGTGCTTTTATAGGCGTTGTCCTGGTGTAATTGGTTGTAATTGCCTGCCTTAAAGGTCTTACATAACCAAATGTAGGGCAACCTGTTTAGCGAACCATGATAAAGGCTGAATTGCACTTAACACCGCTCCCTGTTGAACGGCAGACATTGCTGAGGTAGGCTGGCTTTTGTGTCTCAACGATAGCAGGACCCTAGGTGCAACCATGCTGAGGGT
Source organism: Locusta migratoria (assembly GCA_026315105.1). Taxonomy (NCBI): domain Eukaryota; kingdom Metazoa; phylum Arthropoda; class Insecta; order Orthoptera; family Acrididae; genus Locusta; species Locusta migratoria. The sequence goes on from CM048744.1 coordinate 654,925,376, forward strand.
ATCTGTGGAGAGGGACACCACAATTTCAGTAACTACAGGGGCAACATTCCGATGATTTCCTCTGGCCTTCTAAAAATTGCTAACGTGGCGTTATCATACAGTTCTGTAAACAGCTGAAAGCAAGAGAAAACTACATTTGCTACATTTTCCGTTGTGTATATCAAAGCTGAACTGCTATGTGAATTGATGATAATGATGACCAAATGAGTAAAATGTGCCAGAGGTAGAATAGTTTCCCATTCGGGTCTCCTGGTAATGACTACTCAGGACGTTGTCGTAGTAAAGAAAAACGTAACCCGCATTGTACGCATCAGAGCTTAGAATGTACTATCCCACAATATGGTAAGCATGTCAGAAAATTAGAAAAGAGATATAGTGAAGTTCGTTGGTAGGATGAAAAAGATTTCTGGTCAGGTGAGCACAGGGTTATCAAAACAAAATCAGTTGGGGTTGGCGCAGGAATAGGTCTAATAATTAATAACAGGACTGCAGATAGGTTACTATGAACAGCATAATGAATGCATTATCGTAGTAAAGATACACACAAAACCAGCTCCGACCACAGTAGTTAAAGTTTATATGCCAGGTAGCACTGTCGATGAGGAGACAGAAGAAATGTATTTGGAAGTAAAGCAAATTATTCAGACGGCTAAGGGATGGAGAAACTTGATTCTGAGGGGCGGTGGGTGGGCTGGAATTGGTTAGTAGGAAAAGAAAGAGAAGGAAAAATATAAGTATGGAACAGGTAAAAGAAATGGAGCAGCAGTCACCTAGTAGAACCTTACACAGAACACAATTTATCATCACAAACACTTCGTATAAGACTCGAGAAGAAGACTGTAGACATGTAGACCAAAAGACATTGGAAGGTACTAAATTGATTTTATACTTGTAAGACGTTTCGAAAATAGGTTTAAACTGAAAGACGTATCCGGAGGAGATATATATATTCTGTCCATATATTACTGGTTATAAACTGTAGATTAAAACATAAACTGGCAAAAGGTTGAAAGTAAGGAGATGGATTCTGGATAAATTCAAGGAATCTGGTGGATAGTCAAAAGTGTCAGAAGGAGCACTAGACAACGATTGACGGAAGCTGGGAAAGCTGAAAACGAATGGGTAGGTTTCAGAGATTACACAGTGAAGGCCACGAAGGACCATATAGGTTGAAAGACAAGACCCAGTAAACGTTCTTAGATATCACAAGAGGTATAGAATGTAATTTGTGGTATTAGATAATATAAAAATGCAGTAAAAGGAGCAGGTAAAATGGGGTACCGACAACTAAAGAACGAGATTGACAGGGTGTGAAAAATGGCTAATCAGGAGCGGCTACAGGATAAAGGAAAGCCCGTGGAAGGAGAATAACTAGGGGATACAAACTACGTAGATGAAATGTGAGATGCTTGGAGAACAGAAAAGCAGCTGTATGAACATCAAAACCTCCGACAGAAAACCAGTACTGGGCATAGAAGGGAATGAGAAAAGTTGAAAAGACAACAAGAGGTGCTATACAAGTGAAATGAACTTGAAGGCAGTATTGTAGAAATCGCAAAGGAAGTAGATGATATAGGACTTACTATACTGCAAACAGAATTTGAATGAGCACTGGACGGTTTTAGTAAAAACAAGGCATCTGCAAGTGAGTCAGTCTGAAGAAACTATTCCACACTTCGTGCAAGAAGGATGAGACATGCGAAGTACCCCAAACATGGAAGAATGTAAGAAAGCGGGCGTAGACGGGTGTGAAAAATCTATCAGTTTAATAAGTAGTGCTTGCAAAATTCTAGCACTAATTATTTAGATAAGAATGGAAAAACTAATTGTATCCGATATCGGGAAAAATAAGTTTGAATTAAAGAGAAATGTTGGAAGTCATGAGGCAATTACTTATTTTAGATGACAGATTAAGGAAAGGCAAACCTACAATTTTAGCTTTTGTAGATTTGGAGAAAGCTTTTGAAAATGTTAACTGTATTACACTTTTCCAAAATCTGAAAATAGCAGGGGTAAAAATATAGGGAATGAACATTTATATTCAACGTTTACAAAAACCAGACAGCAGTCGCAAGAGTCGAAATACGTGAAAGGCACTTAGCGACTGGGAAAGGTGTACAATGAGCAAGCTGTGAAGGAAATCAATGGGAAATTTGAATGGCAATGGCAATTGAAGTTCAGAATAAGTCGTGGAAGAACAGTTGAGCGGAATGGACATGTCTTGAAAGGAACGTAGAGCAAAACAAGGATAACGGAATGTAGTATTAAATCCGGCAATGCTGAGGGAATGACACTGAATAGCCAAAGAAACTGATAAAGGCATGCATATGTAAGTTCAGCAGGAGACTGGCTCAGACGTTACTGCTACTACAATGGCAGGTTGTCACGATTTGAGTTTGCACGTGGTGATATAGTTAGCACACGAGAGATGCGACACAGTTTCTCCGAGGTAGACTGGAGGTGGGGATTTACCCGTAAGACTATTTCAACGGTGCGTCGGGAAGCCGGTAAAACATGGTCTCAAACATCCCTGCGGCCGAGAAAAAAACCCTACGAAAAGAGCCCAAGAAGCCGAAGATCCAGTAATGTACCATTGCTGACCGCACGACACAAAGCTTTCCCCTCTCTTGGCCCAGTCAACACAGTCTGTTAACTGGTAACATGTTGCCTGGTTTGAGTAGTCTTGTACCCAGTTGCATCGGCGGATGGACGTGGACTCTGAAAGTCAGCACGGAACTGTTAAAGATGGTGGAGGCTCTGTAATGGTGTGGGGCTTGTGCAGTTGGAGTGATGTGGGACACCTGATGTGTGCAGATACGACTCTTTGAAAGGTGTCTCGTACGTCTGGCTGGTTACCTGCATCCATTCATGGCCATTGCGCATTCCGACGGACTTGGGCAATTACAGCAGCACAGTGCGACACTCCACACTTCCAGAATTTCTAGCCGGCCGCGGTGGCCGAGGTGACTAAGGCGCTCCAGTCACGGTCAGCACGGCCACTACGGTCGGGGGGTTCGAATCCCCCCTCGGGCATGGATATTTGTGCCGTCCTAGTTCGTAAGTAGTTCATAAGTAGTTTGTAAGTTTAGGGACTGATGACCCCGTAGTTAAGTCCCATAAGCTTAACAAACATTTGAACAGAATTTCTAGAGTAGCCCCAGGAACACTCGTCCGAGTTACCTCCATTGGCCAACAAACTCCTCAGACACAGAGCATATCTGGGATGCCTTGCAACGTGTAATTCAGAAGAGCCGAGGCTACGGGCTCCGTTGCCCATGTAGCACCACAGCGGGGTGGTGCCACGATACGATCTTTTGTCTATCTGCCCATATATGACAGCTTAATTATATATTTAACGACTAATATACATGAAATACGAAATAGATATTAAGAAGGGCGACAATAGGATAGGTGAATGTAGATGTACCTTCGCCTGCACTGCCAAGAGAAAAGAATGTTACCTCGAGCCCGACACGCCTGTGCAATTCCTTCGTTGGCTACTAATCAAGATACGTGGTGGTGTTACACTACGTGTAAAGGATGGCTATGACGTATGCAGTGTGTACTGTGTGTTACGACTGTTTGTGTTTTGTCATATTTTCCCTTATTGTAGATTGCGTTATATGATACGTCAGTTATACCTCACTATAATATCACAGGTTTAACGTGGCACCTGGCACAATAATGTTTTATGGTGCTATATCACTACAGTTGCATGCATTTAGGTATCTACGTGTTCTTCTTCGGCTGCCCTGTCCTCAGTCTGACGAAGGCCTAAAAGGCCGAAAGCTATAATGTTGTCTGTTATTTGTACCTTTCTGGTGCTCATCGGACGTCTCTGTGGTGAGTGAGCAACCTTTCCTTCTCAAAAGTATAATTGATACCTGTATGGTATCATTAGTTGATAGTGTGTGTTGGTCCTGGATATGAGGTCTGTTAACCGGGGCGGATTAGCCGTGCGCGCTGGGTCGCCGTGCTACGTTGTGCGCGGCCGTTCGTCGTCGGGCATGGGTGTTTGTGTTGTCCTTAGGTTAGTTTACCTTAGAGTAAGTAGTTTGTAATAACAGAGCAGTTGAGTCGATAGATTACAAACATGTGAACATTTGATTTAATTTTCCCTGTCTGGCTGAATGCCTGAGTGTGTCTGGTGGTGTTTTGACGCGATTCCTGTGAGAGTGCTGTTCACAGTATAGCACTACCTGTCAGTGGATCCACGTTCAACGTATTGCCAGGTGCCTTCCGCAGGTACTGACAAGCGTTGTAGGAAATGGACCAATCCACCACCAGTTTCGGCATCCGTAGTCGACCGACCGAGGTGGCGCAGTGGTAACACAACTTGCGTTCGGCAGGATGGTGGTTCAAATCCACGTTCGACCAACCAAATTTAGGTTGAACGTGATTTCCCTAAGTTCTTTTGAAAGAATTTTCTTTCCGAGCGTGATCTTCCAGTGACCAGGCTGTCGACGGGCCCGTTAAACCCTGCACTTGCTACCTTCTTCTTCCTTAGTCTTTCCCTGATGTTCGGGTAAAAAAAAAAAAAAAAAAAGTAAACACTTTACTATTAACTGTGGTGCCTATCTCCTTATCAGACATACAATCGCCAAGTTTTATTAGACGTTTTGTGTTATACAACTTCGCCTGTTATTTCCCTGATCTTATAGCAGCCGGCCGCGGTGGCCTAGGGGACTGAGGCGCTCCAGTCACGGTCTGCATGGCCACAACAGTCGGGGGTTCGAATCCCCCCTCGGGTATGGATATTTGTGCCGTCCTTAGTGTTAGTCAGTTCATAAGTAGTTTGTAAGCTTAGGGACTGATGACCCCGTAGTTAAGTCCCATAAACTATACAAACATTTTCTTATAGCAGCTTTCTTAAGCCCGTGCGAACTTTTATCCTATTGGCCGTTTTCCATAATTTAGGCACACATAATACGGAAATTAATGTAAAATCAGCCTAACTGATCCAAAAGAAAAAAAAAAAAGTTTGTAAATCCTATGGGACTTATGAACTACTTACGAACTAGGACGGCACAAATATCCACTCCCGAGGGGGGATTCGAACCCCCGACCGTGGTGGCAGTGCAGTCCGTGACTGAAGCGCCTAAGTCCTCTCGGCCACCGCGGCCGTCCTAACTGATCCGCTGGTATAAATAACAACTTCGTCCGGAACAAATATACACGAATATGTGTATATTTGCAGCTTATTCCGCTGAAAGTAAGTAGAAAATAAACATAAGAGAATGATAAATTTATATTACTGTTTGTTCCTACTATGACAGGCAGTTTTTTTTTTACTCGTATCAGTTCGTGTGGACTCTAATAATTCGAAAGTTTTTACACCTCACTCGTCTTATACGCGCAGATTCTTTTGAGTGAATTACTTTAGCTTAAAAAGCCGATGTTTTGATGCTTCTTGCCATTTCTGCTTCGTCTGTACCAAAATTGTGCAGTTGGGTTATTCTTTGTTGGAAACAGTTTTTATTGTTTTTGTCGTTTTATTGCCACGTCTGTGACGTGTTTTCTTCAGCTCTAGCTGTAGTTATTGTATTCTTTATACATTTCCTACATTCAATCTTCATAGATTTTACGGAAACTGTAGTGAAGGAACCTTAACTTTCCTGAGTAGAAAAGCGACGTCTCTCTGCCAAAAGACAGGTCTTCTCGTGTTCCCTAGCCATTTTTAATTTTTAATAGAAAATGAAATTATTTATTTAAAGCCTGTATCTTAAAAGATAATTGTAAATACACTATCCTGTAATGAACCGTTTCGAACCTTGTCAGGGGTCTTATGAAACGTAAGAAAGACAAATGTGGACCTATTTTTAAATTGTTGCCTATTTCTATTGGACTACATACATTCCCCAATGTCAAACGTACGTTAAAATCAATATAAACGATAGATACTATATCGTGTTCAGAAATGTAGTTGCCGACCGCTTGGAGCGCTGCTGTCGCACTGTATAACAAAATGGTGAGTGTCGTGACTGTGTATGTTAGACTGTAATTCAGGTGCCTTAACCTACCCGAGAGCGTCAGATGTGTTGTTAATAATTATGCCTGTTATGTTTGGACGTGTATGTTGTCTGTACTAGGTCCTTTCTTTTTCTTCAAGCTGACAGTTGTAAATGTAACTTCCTCCTTGCACAGACGGCTATGTAACGTCTTTTTGTGCTAAAGTGTCAAAATTCAAATGTTTCTAGAGCTTATGAGACTTAACTACGGGGTCATAAGTACCTAAACTTACAAACTACTTATGAACTAGCAAATACTAAGGACGGCACAATATCCATGCCCGAGGGGGGATTCGAACCCCCGACCGTAGTGGCCGTGCAGATCGTGACTGGTGCGCCGCAGACCGCTCGGCCACCGCGGCCGGCGTTAGTGTACGCCGTGGCAATGCATACCCGATGGGCGTTGCAATATGGCCGTCAGCAGGATCCAAAGGTGTGACAGAACAAAAGTTAGCAGTATACTGCAGGCATGTAACGCTGGCTGGTTAGTGTGCCGGCAATGCGGAATAGGTATCCAGTATGAACCAAAGCCAGGTTCAGGACCAGTATGGTGATACGTGAGTCAGAAGGTCAGCGGTTTCCCAAAACAGTGTCTTCGAATCCGACCATGGCGGTGGTACAGATATCACTGGATTCGTCGGTAAAAACAATGTCGTTCAAATCTCGATCTCGCCACACGTCGCGGAACAACGCTTTAAGGCGGCGAGGTCACTGCAGCTCAGCTTTGGTTCCTTGCCTGCAATGTAGCATCCCCAGGAATATTAATTTTCCACACTGTAGAATATTCAGGATCCCGTTAGAGAATTATTCGCGATTTGTTGTTTTTACTGAGAGACAGATGATTAAAAATTCGACCAAACTCAAACTCAAGTTCAAATGTTTGTATTACTTATGGGACTTAACAACAGGGTCATCAGTCCCTAAGCTTACAAACTACTTATGAACTAGCTAAGACTAATGACGGCACAAATATCCATGCCCGAGGGGGGATTCGAACCCCCGACCGCAGTGGCCGTGCAGACCGTGACTGGAGCGCCTCAGTCCCCTCGGCCATCGCGGCCGGCAAGACCAAACTCACTCTGCACATGTTGCATAGTACATAATTGAGTAGCAGCGAGCCGGCCGCGGTGGCCGAGGTGACTGAGGCGCTCCAGTCACGGTCAGCACTGCCACTACGGTCGGGGGTTCGAATCCCCCCTAGGGCATGGATATTTGTGCCGTCCTAGTTCGTAAGTTGTTCATAAGTAGTCTGTAAGTTTAGGGACTGATGACCCCGTAGTTAAGTCCCATAAGCTGTACAAACATTTGAACATTTTTAGTACCAGCGATTTTTAATAAAATTGAAAAGTTGCTGCTGATATGTAAAGTTTCCAGACAAGTTGGTAACACTTGATTATTAGCTATCAAACTATAAAAACATTGTCTTTGTTCTGGTGTAGTTTACATTGTACTAATCAGCAGCATTACGCCAATAAACCCACCATGTAAGAACTGGTTACAGGAGTGACGGAATGAAGGTAATAGTTACTTCAATTTCTGGACTCAGTGGTAGAGTCCGCGCAGGATAAGGTGGACAATGCGCAGAGATGAGTTTTCGTCCGAAGCGTCGGGCGAGTTCATTCCTTCGTTGTGAAGGGGATGCCGCGTCAGTCTACTTCCGCCTGCCGGCCAGTGCACATCGAGTGAGCGCACCGCTATAAACGGCGTGCCAGCACAGGATCCAAGCGCTATACGTGCAGGAAGAGTTCTGCGTAGCCAGGCAAACAGGGGATAAAAATTCCATTAAGTGTCCTTGAAAGAGTGCAGGCTGCTACCGGTGTTTCACTTTGAACAATAAAAAATGAGAGAGAGAGAGAGAGAGAGAGAGAGAGAGAATCAGCTCATCTCCAGGAAAAAGCGGAATAAAGAGAAATAGGTCTTATTTAGATGAATGACAAAGTTGTGCGTAGATTTATGAACAATTTCCACGTGATAAACAAACGACGTCCCGCAATAAAGTAACTTTTCCCGTAATAAGAGAGAGATACATCTTTAAAGGGAAATATTTCGTGATTGCGGCATCTACTTCAAAAGTTAGGCTACAGGTACATTAAAAAAAAAAAAAAAAAAAAAAAAAAAAAAAAAAAAAAAAAACTAATGTAATACTTACATGCCTTATTTTTCGTGCAATTATCACGCTTTAATATTTACCAGGTGGCGCAAAAACCGGGTTTCAGAAAGGTACTTTGCAACGTTTAGAAATACACAGTAAACGTGTCGATTATTTAAATAAAATAAAATAGTACCGTAAAGAGGGTTGACATTTCACATGTCGATGAAACACACATTCGCAGTTCTCATACTACGCCCCACTGAGTGGACAGATGGATCAAGTAATAGGGTAAAGAAAGGTGTCACTTTCAAAAGGACAATGATTATAGTACACGTAGATAACTGATAAGGACAAGTAGTTCTGCATACTATTAGGTATAAATGTCTAAAAGCTAAAGGAACCATTTACGTTTTCTGGTCTACAATACTGTAGAACAGGAGAAAGGGAGCATTCCTTTTAAATTTAAACACGTTCTATAACGCAACGACTGAAATAGCATCGGTTTTATTAACGCGTTTCGTATTGTGGGTGTTTAAGCTCTATCCAGATGACGGCAGCAAATTGAAGACTAGTGAAGAAATTTTCTGTTTGTAAGTTAAACAGGAACACCATACTTCCTACATGCACATCAGTAATACTTACAAATCAGTCCATATCCTGAATCACAAATGTTACATAACTAACGCTTTAAGTAACATTTATTTAGAAGTGAGATAGGTAATGTTAATAAAATGATGAAATATTAACAACATTGAGTTAGTATTTAGAGAAAGGTATTTTTGATGGTACGGTTGGGTGCAGAAGAGAGAATCTATAAGACTCTGGCAGGTAGTGCAGCGCAGACTTCCGTTTAGAGCGGCACTTCACTTCCCCTGCAGCGCTAGTCACTTCCCCTCGGTGTCGCGAATTCTGGACCCAGTGAATTCTGGGCCCAGTGAATTCTGGGCCCGGAAAAGGTCGGGCCACTAATCCTCCTTCCCCCCCTCCCATCCTCACGCCGGGGTGTGTGCCGGCCGGGCCGGTCGCGGTGACCGAGCTGTCTGCGACGCGCCAGTCACGGTCTGGGGTTCGAATCCCCCCTCGGACATGAATATTTGTGCCGTCCTTAGTATTAGCTAGATCATAAGTAGTTTGTAAGTTTAGGGACTGATGACCCCATAGTTAAGTCCCATAAGCTATCGATTGATTTTCTCAGGGAAGCCAAAACAGTCTTGGTCCAACCCGCCACTGCCCCCACCGAAACTAAGCTATACAAACATTTGAACATTTGGTGCCGGCCGGCAGATAAACGAGCCGACTTCATTATTTTGCGCCGGTAGCTTGGTTCATGTAAACACACTCGGCCCTGAAATACTTTTCTACAAACATTACAAGGCAACAGTGACCGGCATTGTTATAGTACATGTGGCTGCAATTCGAGTGGTTCCAATGTTTCCAGAAAACATTGTGGGCCAGTGTTATCGGCAATAACAATTTTTATGGCCCGTGCAAACGTAGCTTTACGTGCTGTACTGATGAATGAGGTGTGGAGATGATTAAACAAGAAACAAAAGTGATATAGTTGGAAGTGGTCATGTAATTTCTGTTTGACAACTTTTACTTATGATTGGATATTCAGAAGCAACCATGGAAAACCTGGAAACCAAATTACAAACACAGAATTTCAAAATATGGTCTGTTTGACAAAGAACATTTAAATTAACGTAAAATAAAATCTGTTCCACACCCATCGACCTGCGAATGTTAGACCTACATGTAATGTACATGAACCAGGCAGGAGTGTGCACGTATAGGTGAAATAATCTGCGTATTGCTTTCCATCTCACTCATAGCGCTAAATGTGCATGGCCCCTACATATGACTTCGAAACAGGAAAACCCTTTCTATTTTGTAATTATAATCATGCATAACGTTATTAGTATTGCCAAATGTAAAATATATAGAATCAGCAATATGAACTCGCGTATTGAGACACACATTAAAACGAGAGTGTGTGAACCATAAAATAATTTACATAATAAGACTGTGTGTTTACGGCTACAATGAATGACATGATTTTCCATACCATGATAGAGAATGCATCGTAAAACAAGGGAAAACAGGAAAAAATTAGAGGCAGTGCAATACGCGTTTAAAAGAGGTAATATCTTTGAACATTATGTCAACATTCAACGTTGCTCTTCCGGCAGCAGGACAGTTTGTTTCCGTTGGTGGTCATTTGAAGGGCGGTGTTAACGCGGCTCTGACAGGACGGCATAACATCATAAATCTTAAAGTAGGCATTAGGAAAAAATTAATTTTGCTCATTTCTTTTTGCAATCTGTATCTCCAACGTAGAGTCGCATTTGTGGACCACTTCCATTTGATCTTCAGTATTATCTATGCCAAATTTCTCCTTGTCAAAATGCAAACCTAATGCAATTTTCTTTTTGCTACCATAAGTACTTTCTTCAAATCGCCGCGTATGAAGGAGCTTCGAGACTGGCCAGTGGAGGGCTCCTCAGCGACAGGACATTCATAAACCCCGTAATTTGCATATTTGGCTTCTTTTGTGGTATATTATCACGCAAACGCACTTTAAGATTATGTGTCGTTCTGAACGCAGTTTTAACTCTTTGCTTCCAAAAATGTATGTTTTAGTTTTTCTGACGGCTTGCCAGTTGTTATTCTGTTTTGAAAGGAGCGAGAGAAGAAGCCATGTACAGCTTATGTCACCTACGCACTGTATGTGAGTTATATCCAATGATCTTTAATTATATGCATAATTCTACCCTTTTTTCGTACGCCATCATATATTATGTTCTTTACATTACATATGCCACCCAGAGGTATGAGGAATATATTATTTTATATTTATATTAATATAAAGTTTTGTAAAGAAGAATAGATACGATTTTTAAATTACATTTTTGTAATTAGGTTTTAAGTTTTCCATTGTTTTTGGAGGTAGTTGACATTGGCTGAAATTGGTCATAAGTAAAACCTTTTTGAAGATTTAGATGTAAATGATTGCGTCAGAGAGACAATATATTACAAAAAGTCACAGTGCTCGATATAAGAAATTCGCTTTTTCCAGGAAGTGATCATGTTATGTTAACGGAATTTTCGTAATAAACAGACTCCCATCACATTTTATCCAGGCTTTGGACTGGCTAAATGACAAGAATACATTGTCATTCAGGCGTTTTAAGATCAGTTATTTTATTTTATTTTTTATTAACTTTTAAATTATTATTTATTTGTACATTTTTTTCACATACGTTGTCTCAAACTAGGCCATTGAATTTATTAAAATTTTTGAAGGTAAAAGATCGCTTTCAAACAGGCCCTGATGTCACCATCCTCTTCGTACTTTTGTACTATTTTTGTCATCCTTTCATCGAGTTTCACATATGTTTTTTTCTTTCCTTTTCCCTCCATACCTAACTCTGATCTCATTAAAGCACGTGCCGAGTACTCTGCTTCTTAGCCCGATTTACTGCCTTCTGTATTTCTATGCGAGCGTCATCCGGTGCTCTACATTGATGCTCGTTTGAACTAAGCACCTCACAATCTTTCGTCTCAAGCATTCCTCGGCAATACTTTGTTCTTTGCTTTGAACAGCGCCAAATAACAGTCCCATCTTCTTTGGTTCTCCTTATGGTATATGACTAGCCGTCATAGTCCGCATATGGCTTACCACGGAAGGTCGTTGACACTTCCAAGATGCACGAACTGAATAGTACGCAAGTTAGAGTCTACTGGTAGTGACCGTCTAAGCGGTCAGCCACTGCGTTGGACGAGACCTTCGCGACCGTGACTGACAAGGAGCGTTCCCAAGGGGGGGGGGGGGGCGCAGGGAGGCTCTGCCCTCGCGCAGGTAGTTTCCAGGAAACTGGGCCCAGAATTCGCACATTTCTGGTTGGGCCCAGAATTCACTGGGCCCAGAATTCAGTGAACCCTTCCCCTCGCTCCTCCGGCCGCTACACCTACGACTGCCGCTCTCCCCACACTTGCCCAGCGGCTTGGCCATCCACCAGCCAATTTATCCTGCGTGTTCTATACGTTGCCTCCGCACATACATCACACCACAGTAGTTTCATACAGCTCTAAAAAAAGTCAGTTGTCAGTTCTTTACTCTTTCGATAGTCTGCACTTTGGGAGTAGGTGCGTCAACTTACAGGAACCACCAACACAGCTGGTCTCATCCACACTTACTCAGACATTTTGGTCCGCAACACTAATTCGTTCTTTTAATCACATCACAGCATGCAGATGAGTAGTTCTTCTCTGTGTCGGTTGATCTAGGACTGGTTGTGTGGTGCAATTCTCCAATAACCTTACGAAGTGTGGATTCTTCAACTGCTCTAAAATGATACTGGAATGAATGATCATCTCACTCAAGACTCCTTGTAGAATGATTGCGCTGCTGAAGATGTGCCTGTCTGCTCAAGTAATGCTGTTAGTCTGCTGTCATTTTCAGCGCTTCTCTTCTCACAGCTGCTGTGTTCTTGCAGTTTGTCGCCTTTTTTCATGTAGTCAGTACTGAAACTGAATAGTACCAGAGGTTCCAACCTTTACGATTTAAGTGGTTCAAATTCCGATTTTCAGGTTTATATAACAAATTGGTCTCATTTGTTTTGCGGCGGCAAAACTCGGTTCCTTTAGAGTTCGACAAAAATGAACTGGTTTTGAGCAACACCTTCTAGCATGTTCTTGTGGAAATCGCCCGTATTGACACCGACTTCTACGAACTCGGAAACTGCGTAAATGCTTAAAAGCGCGCCATTGTAGAATCTAGCAGCAGCCATTGAAAACACGGAACGTCACTTGACGCGTAGCTGCGCCCCTACAGGAAAATCGTAAAGGGTGTGGGTAATAATAAAAGATCGTCCATCACATATCCTCCATCGTTAGTCTGTGTTCAGAAGTTGAAGTTGTTTTGTTTTTTATTGCATCGTATCTAGTAAAACAGATTTCGTGTATGTGATATGCTGTACCGAAGTGTATGATGAACGTTTCTTATTTGTAAAATAGTTTTATGAGAAAATCGCCACTAAATGTTATCTCGTCCCATCCGTTTTTTCATAAAATGAAGAACTTTTTGTTGCAGGAAAAATCTAATCCTCGTGAAAGTGATGCTTTTGAATCATCACGAAAAACACATTTGGAACAAAAATATCGCGAGGGTATCCTTGTTTGAGGATTTCTGCGAAATAAATAAATATTAATCCTGAAATAAAAAAAGAAAAGAAAACTTCTGTTTCGAGGAAGAAAATAATTATTATATTTTCCTCCCCCCTCACCCGCCCTTCACAAACACATTTCTACTGAACTCATCAGGATGATGTAGTAATATGCTGCCTCTATCTCCCCTGCATCCTTACAGAAACTGTTTTTGGTGATTCCTTATTCACTTATTCCCCTTGGACTCCTCCTTACTCTCCCCCCTACTGCTGATACATATTACGTTGCATTACTATTTGCTGTATTCGAAAGTTGGAACCTCTGTAGTACAGCCACACTTAAGAAGTTTGTTGCGTCACATGCCGCCCTTTCATTCTTAAGAGGTCGTTTCGTCGATTTAGGACAAGTGTTTTACGTCATTAAACAATTTTTTTATGCTGCTTGTCTACTATAGTCTTCTTAAATACGGAATAGTTGCTATGACTATGCTTATTTTTTGTAATATTACTTCAAATAGTTTCATGTTTTCATTCTTGTTTCCTTAAAGATATGACAAGTGTAGGACTTTGTGGCAAACGTTTCATGACACATGACGTATCATGGCAAGCATTAGTTTGGCCTATTACTAAAAATCATGTAACTACTACTTCACATGCAAAGTAAACAATTTTCTAAACTAAAATACCCGAATCTGCCAATAAATTATTGTAAAATTTATCAAACTGTCCAGGAAATAGTCTTGTTACGGAAATCCGGGTCCACATCATAATGTTTGGGCTCAATGGAGTATATAGGCTGCCACCTGCTGGTACCAGGTGGGGTTGGCATGACGTCATGCCGCACTCCTTTGTAGCGCACTCGCGGAATAGGGGAAAGCCATTACCCTGCTGATAACGTGTCGCCCGGTATCGCTCGAGGATGGAGTTCTCACAGGAAGAGCCCCAATAAGGGTGAACGGGGTCGCTATGACCCCACCTGGTTGTTTTGTACTCGCGAAGCCCATCTGGTACTAAGACAGTGAAAAGTAGTCAGATTAAAAATTCGTATTGTTACTTGTGCTCTCTTATCCACCGTGTACTACCTAGTAGACTTACAGACCTAGTATACTGGACCTCGCATTTGGGAGGATAGTAATTCAAATCCGTCTCCGGCCATCCAGACTCAAGTTTGCCATGATTTGCCTAAATCATTCCAGGCTAGTGGCGCAATGATTTGTTAGGCAATTGGCCGAGCGGTCTGCGGCGCGCCATTCACGGTCTGCACGGCCACTACGGTCGGGGGGTTCGAATCCCCCTTCGGGCACGCATATCTGTGCCGTCCTGCCGTCCTTAGTATTAGCTAGTTCATAAGTAGCTCGTAAGTTTAGGGACTGATGACCCCGTAGTTAAGTCCCATAAGCTCTACAAACATTTGAAGATTTGATTGTTAAGGAACTGCCGATTTCCTTCCCCATCCTTCCCTAAACAAACCCAGCGTGAGGTCCGTCTCTAATAACAAGGCTGTCGATTCCTTCCGTACGAACCGAACCCTGAAAGGAAAACAAGGTGCGTTTCAGCAGGCTCGCTAGATGCAGGCGCCCAGCACTGCCGGCGGGTTCGCATGTGCAGGCTCGCTCCGCCGCTGGGACAGCCGCTGATAACACCGCCTTCCTGGAAAACGTGTAACCCGGCGCGTGTTCGTTATCAGCGCAGTATGGCAGCCGCGGCGATAACCTGCCTTATTGTTCCCGGGCCGTTCTCTCAGGTATGCAAATAAACCCCGCTGGATTTCTCGCGAAACGCGACACTCGGTTTTTTTTTTCAACGTCCTTTGTATCTTTCATTTTCTTGGTGTTTGCATAGTGTTAAGATTTACTGTTAATAATTAAGGGGCAGCGCTATATTATTATTTTGAATCGCAAGTTTGAAATGAAATACTTTTTCTCAGTTGCAGTTCAACGAGCTATTACTTCGCTAACAGTTTTCAAGTTGCGGTTCTTTAAATACGTCATTTTAGCGCACCTTATATAGGGGTTCAGACGGACATAGAGATACGTAAAACTCATAGAGCCTACGAAAACTGTTGTTATTGAAAACCGCTTCCGGTCGCATGGGAATAAAAAAAAAATGTTTGTAATGTCTATGGGACTTAACTACGGGGTCATCAGTCCCTAAACTTAGAAACTACTTACAAACTAGCTAATACTAAGGACGGCACAAATATCCATGCCCGAGGGGGGATTCGAACCCCCGACCGTAGTGGCCGTGCAGATCGTGACTGGAGCGCCTCAGTCCCCTCGGCCACTACGGCCGGCGCATGGGAATCGATAAATAAAGGTCCTGCATGGTTTTGAAGGAAATCCTACATTTTGTCCGTCAAATATTAGAAAGTTCAGATAACGATGACGGGGGCCAGCAACAGTCTCTCTAGAAGGACCAATATGGCTGGTTAACACTGAGATCTGGGGCCTCTGGTAGCCAGGGGAGATGAGACTACTCGTACTTTTACTCTCGACACCAGACCTTATTGATGTGAACAGGGGACCCATTACCTTTAGATGTAATCTTCGCCAGAGGATGGAAAAATTGTGAAATGAGAATCGTTCGATCCGCTTGCTTTCTTCCATTTCTCCATTGTCAAGTGTTGTAAGACTTCGGCAGCACGTTTCCATGTTGTGTGTTCACATCAAGCATTTTGGCAGTGTGTTGGTGAAGGGTTCTTCTGGTATAACTAACTTTCCCCCTTTCCTTGCTCCAGTCGCGAATGGTGCATGGGAAAAGTGATTGCTCGTAAGCCTCTGAAGCAGCTTCAATTTTTCGAAATTATTTCGTTTGATAGCCAAAAAATTTTACTGTACTTTGTCTTTTTACATGTTGCTACCAATAATGTATCAATGCAGTACGTTAATCATCTTATAAATGCCTTTCCGTAGTCATTCTACTGTTGCCTAATGCTCCCTGTCTCTTTCCCATCTCTCTTATCTTGAAGCAATGGCATATGATGACATTTTCACTTTTCCGTCGGTTCTTGGTAGATCACCATCATAATAATAATATTAAATTAAAACCACAATTTTGTGTTATTTCTATGAGTTTATTTTCATTTAGTTCACCGGTTTTCGGCTTACAATGCCATCTGCTAAAGTACTTCCCGTGTACTTCTGTAGTCTGATGGCCTTAGGTGTTCAAGAAAGTTTGGAGTGACAATAGCACGACTCACGTTCAACCTCATTCGGTTTGCATAGTAACATCCTCCACTTAGCGACGGCGGCGTGTTGGAAATTAAAAGTTGGGACCTCATATCGAAATTGCTAAGGTATGTTGTGCACAGGAACTACCAGTTACCAACATCTTTCTGGAATGCAAAGCCTTTGGTTGCCATAAATGTTCACAAATCACTAGCTCCTAACGAAAATGAAGTGAAGGTTAGCAACCAAGTAAAGTGTGAAACCATGGTAATCTTAGCACGTTACTTACAGTTCATCTTATCTTTTCTGTCACCACCTCAGTTATCTTGTTCGCTTTTATCGATTTCAGTATCTATACTACACCATTGTTGTGTATTTGTGGATGGCTGTAAGGGGACGACTCAAAGACTATTACAGAAAGAGCTCTGTGTCTTGAACGAACACACAATGATCAGCTGCGTATTTTTACTACTATAACAGTTACTCGTGCTTTGAAATCACTGACGCTTTTGTCGAAAGCATCGAAGCGTAAGAAGGGAGGAAGATTAGAGTCTAACGTCCCGTCGACAGGGCGGTCATTAGAACGGTGGACAAGCTCGGATATGTCTGGAATGGGAAAGGAAATCGAGCGTGCCCTATCAAAGGAAGCATCCCGGCGTGATTCAGGGAATTCACGGGACACCTAACCCAGGATGGCCGGAGGCGGGTTTGTTGTTCAAATGTTTGTATAACTTATGGGACTTAACTACGGGGTCATCAGTGCCTAAACTTACAAACTACTTTTCACCTCTCTTATCCTAAGGACGGCACAAATATCCATGCCCGAGGGGGGATTCGAACCCCCGACCGTAGCGGCCGTGCAGACCGTGACTGCAGAGCCTCAGTCCCCTCGGCCACCGCAACCGGCGGAGGCGGGTTTGACCCACCGTCCTTCCGAATGCGAGTCCATTGCGTTACCACTGCGCCACCTCACTCTGTTTGAGCTGTAAGACGGCCACTGCCGACTGCTTCGTTGCCTCTTTATCCTGAATTAGCAATTCACACCAGGTAAAGCCTTATAGGCAGCTGCAGGAAATGACAAAAGTGGCGATAATTTAAAATTTTATTTTCGGTATGATAAATTTGCTGGAAGGTTCTATTCGTTCAAAAGAAATAGGTTTGTAAAGTCGGTTTAAACAATTTGAAACATCGTACCTAGTGTGTACCATAGATACATCTTAATAGTTTTGCACAATCGACATTTTATCGGAGTGTAAAATTACACTTTTCTTTACGGATGAAGATGGTTTTGAGGAAGTGTTACTCGGTAAGGCGGCGTAGATCGCACACATTTAGTAATACATGTAAAATATATTAAACGTACATGAAAACTAAAGTTTCGTGTTGTATACGTGCAATGAGCCTTATAAGGTCCAAACATTGTGCGTTGAAACGTCGTAGTTTCATTGGTGTTTGCGAGAATTTCGAAGTGTTTACACGCTAGGACTGATAACATTGTAGTTCAGCACCCTCAAAAAACCAAATAGTTAACCGTGCTTTGGCACGCACGTGGCACTGTTCATACTTGGCTGCCTCTTGTGGGAAAGAGGGGGGAGCGGTAGCAGCAGCAGGTAGCAGCAGCAGGTATCGGTATTGCCGAGGCGACACGGCAGGTACGTTTAAGGCCTGGCTGGGACACGGGAAGTGGAGAGCGCCGGACGCGGCGGTGTAACGGTGCGCCGGCCAGTGTGTCACCGTAACGGGCCCACCTGCCGCCGCCACTGCTGCCCATTCATCCAGCCAGCCGCCTCATCCCTGCTTTCTTTTCTCTCACCCGCCTCTCACTGCAGCCAATCGCGTTCTTACTGCAACCGCAAACATCAGTAAACGCGGTAGCTAAATGATCAGGAAGAGACTCAATCAACTATCCACTACTCCGTGAGTATTTGGAACCGTGCCCTCTAATGCACTTCCGGTAAGTGTTACCTATTTGCCATTGATAAATGCACCAACTCTATCGATGTGTTTTCAGAAATGACGACTAGCGCTTTGTTTGAGAATTTAGGGGACAAATAAGTAATTTGCAGTTACGTGACATTGTCAGGAAAGAAGCGCCATATAATTCGGATAATAACGCAGCCTTCGTGTATTCGAGGTTGCTAAGCCAACATCGCGTTTTATTTTGTGAATAAATTGAGTATTACATACTGATAACCCGTTTCAGCTAAGTTTGCACCTTCGGATTAACTTTACATTACACTTTCTGCATCACGTCATGCACTTGTCGTGACTTTGTTGTCCCTTGTAAATGAGCCAGTGTATGGAGTGTACGTTTATCCTGTGGCATTTGGGTCTTTCATCAAATGCACAAAGAACTAAATTACAAAATGCAGTGTGGCATTTTTCAATTCCTGGCATTACACTAACGTTGCATTATTTATTATAAGGACTCTCTCTCTCTCTCTCTCTCTCTCTCTCTCTCTCTCTCTCTCTCTCTCTCTCTCTCTCTCTCTTCTCTCTCTCTGTGTGTGTGTGTGTGTGTGTGTGTGTGTGTGTGTGTGTGTGTGTGTGTGTGTGTACTGTCTATGACGGCTAAGCACATGTATGGACGTGTTAATACACTGTTAGCCAGAATGACTGAGAATCACTGATTGACAAGTACTGTTGTAGTACAACGTAAACTTGCGTAATTTAAAAGGGCCTAGTTCATTAGTTAAACAGAAAACAGCCGTGCGGGAATGGCCGCGTGGTCTAAGGCATCATGCTACGGACTGGGCGACGTAACTTTAAGTAGGTTGAGAGTCTAGGGACTGATGACCATAGCACTTAGGTCCAACGTGTTTCCAAACATTTGAAATAGGAAACACAGTTACAACGCGTGACACACGAAATAAAACGGTGTGCACAAGTGTTGTGACAAAGAATATTAACACTCACTGATAACATAACAACACCTACTGGTATAGCACTAAGTGAAAAGTGCTTGATCATTAAATTCATTAGTTAAACGGAGTGCAAACGGAACTGCACTTAGAGTATTGAAGTCTGGACAGACAACTGTTGTGCAACAAGGATCACCGTAATATTAAGATTTAATTTCATTGACAAATTGCCGTTTGTAAGTAAGTAGTATAATTAATGTTAGTGTGCCAAGTGGTTTCCACAACCAGTAAGGAATACTGGCAGTAACGTGAAACACTGGATCATTGTGATTTTGTTCAAAAATGTTCAACTGTTTGTAATTCTACAGTGGTCATTAGTCTCCAAGGCTTACACACTACTTAAACTAACCTAAGGACAAATCACACACATCCATGCCCGAAAAATTTTCAAATGTCTGTAAATCTATCGGACCAAACTGCATAGTCATCAGTCCGTAGCTTACAAACTACTTAAACCTAGGTAAACGAACCCAAGGACAAAACACACACACAAACACACACACACACACACACACACACACACACACACACACACACACACACACACCCCAGGGAGGACTCGAACCTTCATGGCGAGAAATCGCGCGCTCCGCAGCGAGGCGCTTTAGATCACTCGGCTACTCCACCGCGGCTCCATGCCCGAAGGAGGATTCGAACCCCTGACGCAAGAGGGCGCACGATCCGTAACGTGGCGCTCCAGACCACGCGGGTACTCCCGTGAGGCTTGTGTTTTGAAACAGAATGTAACAGCATAACAAACGGGGGACGAAATACGTGAAAAATTGTCAATTATCACATAATTAAAAAAAAAGTGTCACGTTCCAGTTTGTATACAAGAATGAACTGTATTACATAATTAAAAGGCAAAACACGCGTTTTTCTCACTACACAATTTTTTGAAATATTAATTAAAGTTTATGCTGTATAGAAAATATCATACGGAAACAGTTTAACAAAGATCACGTAACTCGGATCTTAATAGCAGATTAACCACATTGTCAACAACATACATAAGAAAACGTTTTTCAAGAAATGCCTCTACCCTGTTAAATCAATCCTTGTCTCTTTTCACTGACTATACGAAATGAGTAAGTCAATTAAGACACAAAAATAATCTAATGCAGATTAAAACTAAGAATAATATACCTTACCAATGTCCATGTTTTGGAAATACTTTGAAAAAAAATCCCTGTATTGCCAAAGAAAATAACATCATATCTCCTTTGGCAGAATTCTTGAAGTCAAATAACAAATACATAATGTCTTAAAACATGTTGAGACTCCAGTTATCCAACAAGTACTACAACCCAAACTCTACTGTGGTATGACCGCACTCTTCTCGGAATACTACTAGACTTCGGAGCAACAGCCTGTCTTGCCACCTCCATGCCAACAACGATGTTATCCGCATTCTTCAAAGAAACAACCTTCCTCAAAGATAAGGCAACCTTCACTATGATGTTATGAAGGTGGACTTACGTCGTTTACTGACATTACTGTGTCTATGGAGGCACGTCATGTTGACAGAAGTTTCCAAAAGATCCGATCATCAACCGCAGGGGGAAAATAAAAATGTAAACAAATGTTTACTGATTTAGTGCCGTAGTGTGTGCCACGAAACATTCCGCACTACAGAACACGTCCTCCTTCCATTTATTCCTTCCAAAAGTAAAGTCTGCACTAAAATGGCTGTTGCCAAAAAGACACCGTTCTTTGTAGTATCCAATACGACTCGACGGAATAAGGTAGCTCTTACGACCAGCATCACTCCCGTACCTTTCTGTGTTTCCTTGCATCCCTTCTTGGTGCCTAGGATCGGCAGTACTTTTTGACCTGCTTATGCAGTTGCGTCAATTGGACCCTTCTGATAGATATTCCTTATACGATGTGTATTCAAATGAAAATGTACGAAACGTCTTAACAAACAAACCGATTGAAATTTGAATATGTCGCTTTGGGCTAACGTTTTGTGACATTCTCACATGCGAAGCGTACGTCGTCACCTCCCCATCGAAAATGAAGGCTGTGGCCTCAGCGGGCAAAGTGAGCTCACCGTATTTTTCGAAGTACGGGGTCCGATCGATACTGATAGGAGTCCTCGATCACGGAACGACCATTAACCCTTTCCAGCCCAAATTTTATTAATTCATGAACAAAAGTATTTCTTTGCATATTTATATTCATAATTATTCGAATGTATAATTTTTAAGCTTTTTCAACTTTTGGAGAGAACTTTGGGATGACTTCATATGGCATCATTGGGCAGGATATGTTTCCTTTAGTGTACTTGGCTGCGCCTCGGTTTCACAGTGGTAGAGTGCCAGACTAAAAATCCAAAGGTCGCGGGTTCGATCCCCGCCAGGTCCTAGGATTTTTATGTCACTTTCCACTTCTTTCACCTATGGCAGTATTGCTAATGAGAAAAATACCGGTTAGCACCGTGGTTCGGAACCCACGTTAAACTGTAGGTCCCCCTATAACTGGCTGGGTAAGTCAGTTCGAAGGTCGGAGGAAGGCAACGGCATACCACCTCCAAACAGGATCATGCCTAGTAAAGCACTGTGGTGTTCAAACCAATTTTTGGATTGTTGACTGCTTTACCTTTTTTTTTTTACTGTACTTGGCACCTTTTTCAAACTGTTTACTAAAAATTTACTTTACAAAAATTTATTAATGAATTTTCAAATAGTTTTTTCCTTTAACTTGATATAATATTTTAAGTGTCGCCGTTTTTACTCTAAATTACACATTAAGCTACAATACGTATTGTGTCAATTCATTGAAGCCTAATGCTCCTGTTTCCTCAAAGTAATGGTAACCAAGCTATAAATTTTGGAAAGTATTGCAGTGTTCTTTATAATCTTTGGTCAAATGGTTGGGCCGAGAGATGAAGATATCATGTGGCGTTATTGGGCTGGAAAAGGTTAACAAAACAAAATGTTCAAATGTTTTTGAAGCTTATGCGACTCAACTGTGGGGTCATCAGTCCCTCAACTTACAAACTACTTATGAACTACCTTATACTAAAGACAGCACAAACATCCATGCCCGAGGGGGGTATTCGAACCCCCGACGGGGATCGGTCTCGCGCATCGCAGCATAGCCCCTCAATGTGCTCGGCCGATCCGCCGCGGCAAAAGTGTTAACAGTGACGTGTCCTGTTATACACTCGGCAGCCTACGCAAACCATCAAGAGCAAACGTTGTGGGCTGCTCACGGAGGGAGTGATTCTGCATCGACGCGTCTCCAGGGTCACACGAAGTGTACCGGCCAAGTGGGAGCAAGTTGGGAATCCACCCTACAGCGCGGACATGCCGCCCTGTTGTTGGAATTTAGAGGGGACTAAACTACTGGGTCATCAGTCCCCGTGTCGCCCTGTTACTGCCATCTCAAAGGGAAGCGCTTCAAATCGAATTGAAAGACACAGTAGAGGACTGTCTCTTGTCACAGCCACAGCAATTCTAGAAACACCTTTGAATAAAGACTTCAGTTATACCCAAAATGTCGATTAGTACATTTTCATTTGATCACCCCTCGTATAAATGAATCTTTCAGTCTCTCACTGTGATAATCTGTGTCCTAATTTTAATGGTCGAAACGGCTTTGCAGTTCGGGTATAGGTATGTTGGATACCGATCTATTTGTACTTAAGAACTGACACCACCACCCCAGAAGACGAAATTATCTACGCCCATGTCGTGCATTGTCTTGTTGGAACACTGAGCGCGACCTCGGGCACGAGTAGAGGTGACAATAAAGTATATCATATGGCTTGCCATACCTCGATGCCAGGGGTTACGCTTCTGTGTCGATTCACAATATTGACAGAATGTACCCTTTGCCTTTGACGCCGCCAAACTCGAACACGATGGTCTTCGGATGTCACACAGAAGCCAGCTTGTCTGGACAAGGACTGTACTGAGGATAAAAACTGATCTAATGTCTGTAATTAAAGTGAGAATAAATATTATGATTCATCAGCCTGGCATCGACTAACATATGAATGGCCCTGTTAGTGCACTTAACTGTACAGAACATCATTCTGGCTAAACGACAATCTCATTGAATGACGTCCGATTGTTGCTCAAAGTAGGTTTCGTTAATTAGAGAAACAAATAGTTCTTTAACCAAGTATAGTGCAAACCAATCAAATAAAAAATGTTCAAATGTTTGTAGAACTTATGGGACGTAACTACGGGGTCATCTGTCCCTAAGCTTACAAACTACTTATGAACTAGCTAAGACTAAGGACGGCACAAATATCCATGCCCGAAGGGGGATTCGAACCCCCGACCGTAGTGGCCGTGCAGACCATGACTAGAGCGCCTCAGTCCCCTCGGCCACCGCGGCCGGCTGCAAACCAATGTTTAACACGAATGTAATACCGAGTGTGAATATGATCATGGGCTGATATTGGACCACTCCTGGGTGCACCTCTGTTTTGGCCGGCAATGTACATTGTTGGCGTTCACGCAGTATGACTGTCGCATCAGTAAAAACTTTTCAATTTATTACTTAGATACTATTAACTGGATCCGCGACTTACTTATTTGTAAAATTACATCACCTAATGAAACACATTTGAGGAGATACGTCAGAAGCACTGTGACACGTGAACAACTGTAGTATCATGCATGACGTTTTAATTTATTCTTCCTTTACTAGTGACTCCATACCCAACATATTTTTCATATAGCATCCAGATATTTTACTGAACGAATCTACAAATTATATCATTGTACCACACATGGTTAAAAAGATACGACATTGAGTTGTTTGCAACTGTGAGGCAAAATTCGCTACCAATGCACACGGAAAAGTTTTAAATCCCCCTTGGAGTCGTACGGTGTAAATCAGCAGAAAATCAGACATTTACGTATGAGAGATGACACACACTTCTGTCCAAAATCTCTTTATATACCTCTGGATAGTTTTCTATCATACTTAATATGCATATTACTTGGAGGAGAGGGCTAGGATTAGGAGATAGTCAATGATAGGTAGAGAGCAGGACGGAGGGAATGGGTGAGATGGACTGGAGAGAGAGAGAGAGAGAGAGAGAGAGAGAGAGAGAGAGAGAGAGAGAGAGAGAGGGAGGGAGGGAGGGAGGAGGGGGGTCACTGTAGCGTGTATCCTCACAAACGTGGATAAAGGTAAAGCCTCTAAATGAGATTCCTTCTGTTGGTTTTAAGGGGTGACACACGACAGTAAAACATTTGGCAGGCAGTTATTTTACAGTGTAAACGACAAAAATCTTAGAATATATTCCACGCCGGAAATAGCGTACATATCGAATGAGCGATTAACATTTGTTGACGTCGGCCTACAGGATTGAGCTTAGGGGCAAACGAGAGAGATGATGAGCAGATAAAGTTTCAAGTACGGAGCTGACTGAAAGTAGTGGTCATGGTAATGCGGGCAAAACTTCCTTTCCCCGTCATAGATGCCGACACATTACAGATCCATACTACCAACAGACTAAAAAATGACATCTTTTCAAAGAGTCGACCGTTGATGGCGGTGAAATAAGTTGTAACAATGTTACGCCATAGTTGGAGGGACAGTCTATTGAACGGCATAGCGGGTGGAAAATACATTGCGGTGTCTTTCAAAAGTGTAGAACATGACAGATATTGTGAACGTGCGTAAATCAGTGAGAGGAAAAAAAAAAACCAAATGCACACCTCTTTTCGTTACAGTGCTGCGACACGCCATTCTAACTTCAAAGTCAAAGCCTATGTTTGGTGGGTTTTATAATTTACCCTATGTATATATGCCGTTTCTAAGCAACCTAGAAAATGTGTAATACAAAGGTAAAATTTGTTGCACTAAAATGACGAGCAACACCATTATGCGGCAGGAGGTTTGTCGAGTAGCGGCGCGGCGGTCTGCGCGCTGCCACAAGGCTCCACCTGCGAGGCTAGCCTCAGCCTCAGCCTCAGCGTCGCCGATCCGTGGGAGTCCTCGTCTTCCCCCATGCAGCTCTGGCGTTGTCATGGTTGCCTCAGCGCTCACGGCCATTTTATTTTATACGTCTACCGAATCTGGAAGGAACGGCGTTCAACGAAACTTTTCGATCGTCACTTATATAAAAGTATGCCGTTTCTCCAAAAACGGTTCATTGAAAATACAGTAAAGGTGCTTGGCATGCGTTTTTTATAATTGTTAGTTAATATATCCGCAATTAAAATCTATCGTATTAAAATGAAAAAGAGACAGAAAAAAAGGCAAGTGAACTTTATTCTTTCAAAAGTAATCGCTGTAAATGTTAATGCAATTGAGGCAAGATGGTCGATACCTTCTTGGAAAACTTTTTGTGGTTGTGTTGTCGATTTGCTACGAATGGAAAGGTGCACACCATTGCTCCGCCGGCAACCGCAACCATTTCCCGATTACGGCGTTGTCCGTCTTCTCTCACAGAGTTAAATAAACGTAGAGTTACGGCGATTATTTCTGAAATAATCAACAGTATTATAAGCAGATGTCCACAAGAACAGGACACGGAAGTTTCTGCCTTGTAAAGTCTTCATAGATAGAAAGTTTTCTTTATCTGTACTATACACAGAACAACATGACTAGAAGTGGACAAGGAATGCAATGTCAGTTAGTATGCTATACTCTCGCTAATCCGGCCATTCCTGGCACTTACTGGATGCCGGATAAGCAGAAGTCCCGGATTATTGAGCGCACTGATACCAATAAGATTGTGTGTAAGGTATATGCCGCAAGGAACTTGCTCCCCTTCTAGTAGCAGTGTACTGCAGTCCATGGTTGAGTAAAGCGTTACTAATGAGCGAGTAAAAACGCAGGTCATTTCCGTTTACAAGGAGGATCATGGAACAGATGAGTTGTATCTGTGACGTCGAGGTATTTTGGTTGTTGTGGCGGCAGAGCCTGCCTCTGCGAAGAGGAGGAAGACAGAATACACCTAGCCGCCCGATCCCCGTATCTGCTTGTTTTTAGCTTACTTTTACAAACTGAGAGATCTGCGTTTGACACGATCCTTATGTTCGGAATCCACATTCATTCCTACAAATTACATTTTCCGTCTCCGGAAATGTCATAATCCGCGAGCATTGTGATATAAATAAAACATGTTACACTTCTGTATCATGTCCTATAAAATGTAACTTCCGCGAGTTCTTTGAGGACGCTAAAGGTGTTCCTAAGCGCAATAGCTCGTTTGTGTTTAGCAGCTGTGCGCGCAATCCTCGGGCTACACTGTGAAAAGTGGGGCACACTTACAGGGTGTGTTCAGGACTCCCTTTCGCTGCTCCACAGCCACACGCCGGCATAGCCTGCACCCCGAACTGAATGCGTATGTCGGTAAGGACCATGTTCTGTTGGGAAGTGCAGCAGGCATCTGTTAGATTGTAAGTAGTCGATAAAAAGCCTTTCTTTTATGTCAAGTACAAAGACGGTAGGTACTCCCACTAGTTTCGTCGTTGTTCCACAACCCTTGCCAGAGCTGCAACTCTCTTCTTTTGCTGATGGGCTTGTTTTCAGCTCTGATTCCTAGTATCGCCTCGCCTTTCTCGGCCCATTACCAAACTGCTGCTAACTCCACGATTTTGATGTTCGGGGGGCATACATGGCCCCGTCGACACCAAAAGAGCTCCTCCGGGGGATGTTCTGCTTGCAGCACGTCGCTCTGCACCCGTCGCATGGAGTCGCCAGCAGTGGCGTAACTAGGGCTTGGCTTTTGGGGGGGGGGGGGGGGGGGGGGATAGATCTGCTTGTCGAGCAAAATTTGTCAGTTTCCAGACAGACTACCATCTAACACTCCCGTTGAAGAAACTAATTCACTCCTATCCAATGAAAGCTTATGGTAAAACGCCCCAAGTTTCCAATCTTTACCTTTACCAGATTGCTGTTTTACAATTTCTTTTTTGTCTTTTTTTCCTTCGGGGTCTGGGGAGGGGGTTCTATCCCTCCCTTACCACCCCCCCCCCCCCCCCATAGTTACGCCACTGGTCGGCAGGCACCGGTGTCGCGAGGCTGTGGGCCCAGACTGGAGATCCGCAGCCCACGACGGCGAGAGTGTTTGCTGATGTAAGGTGGCGGTGGCGCACACGTGCTGAGAGGCCGGGCGGCAGTGCGCATGCGCGGTGTGGCGCGGCTGTTCCATTTTGGACGGCGCGGAGAGGCGGCGGGCGTCGCGGCGCGGCGTCTGGCGGGCGCCGCCATTGTCACCAGCCGAGCGGAACAAAAAAACGGAACGGAGCCGCGTGTTTTTCTGGCCGCGGGCCCACTTTTTGTATTTGGGAGGGGAGGGGAGCGGAGGAGAGGAGAGGGACAGATATTTTTACTGGCCGCTCTGCTCTCGAAACCGGAAATCGTCGCTCATGGAAGCTGGCAGCCGCGCCTGCCGCCCGGCTCTGCCCTGCTCTCCACCGGGCCCGCCGCTCGCGAGCTTCTGCACATCGCCTTATAAATATCACACGGCACACGCCGCTAAAATCAGGGGGCCGCCAGTTCCGCCGAATACTGACGTAGCGAAGTTAAAGCCGGCTTCCAGAAAGCATTGACCGAGGTCCAGATCTTTACTACCGAACAATATCGTCTGACTCGTTTTCTTTATAAATCGCGAAATAAACTTTTCTTGCAGATTCAACAGCGAGGTTCACGTGATTGAACACACAGTTAATAGTACGTGGAAATAAGGTGTAATTATCTGTTATGTAACAGACACGGGGCTCCTCTTATTCAGGGAACTAACCGAGGGTGAACGTACAGGTGTTCGGGCGCCAGTCCTCCCACATAGGATTCGCGAACCTTCAGCCAAGTGTCATGTTCCTCAACTGTGGAGAGTCGTGTGTGTTTGTACTCGATTTCATCTAAAAATGTTCAAATGTTTTTATAGCTTATGGGACTTAACTACGGGGTCATCAGTCCCTAAACTTACAAACTACTTATCAACTAGCTTATCCTAAGGACGGCACAAATATCCATTCCCGAGGGGGATTCGAACCCCCGACCGTAGTGGCCGTGCAAACCGTGACTGGAGCGCTTCAGTCCCCTCGGCCACCGCGGCTGGCCATTTCATCTCTCAGGTATTCGGTGTCATTGCGTAGATTTCTAATTCCCAGCGCAGTTCAGAGATCCTTTCTCCCCCACAGAATTTGATATCGGACTCGTTCCTATAGATTCCACGCATAGAAAATAGACTCATCAATCCGGCTACTAAGCTGCTACTACTTTCCATCCAAATGGCAACACCAAGATGGACCGGAAATATCAGACAAATTTGATTTCCGGATTTCCGTTATACAACTATCATATCCGTTAGAATACAGTCCCATGTGAAGTGAGAAATGTGGTGAAATCAGTATAGAGTCATTGCGTCACTGTCGGGTGTAACCGCTACTACGCGCCTCGGCATTGAATCAAATTAGTTCTGGGTGTGTTGTTGGGGTATATCAGCCTATTCCGAACTCACATTCTGCCAAAGTTCGTCTGGTGTAGCGGAGGGTGTGTTGCTCACCTATAGTTCCACAATGAACGATCAGACCTGGAGAACAAGAAGGTGTTCAACGAAGTTATCTTGGACATTGTCGTGTTGGAATGTGAAGGCTGGCAAGGTGCGAACGCATACAGACTCTAAACACTTAAGACGTCTGACGCTGGCTGGATAGTGTATCGGCAGGACATACTAGGGACACGCGAGATTTGAATCCAGTACCGTCCCAAATTAAAATACCGAGTGTGGGACTAGTATGGGGAAATGAAAGACAAAAGTATCTCACTACGGTGTTTGCAGACTCAAGTCCGACAAATGAGGCGGTGAAAGCAGCATCAGTCGTCGGGTAAAAGTGTTGTTCTAATCCGGATTATACCTGCATAACGACATTATTCTGGAGAGACCTTGGTGAGACACTGTGGAGATATTGCCTTATGCATCGTCATACTGGTGTTGCGCACGGTATTAAGACTTTGGAGTGGTACTGGATTCATCTCTGGCACCCCACACCGCAGGTGTACCACCCAGGCAGCCTTACACCTGGGAAAACTGGCAGCCTCGTCCCATACCTTTAGAACTCGCTGACGGCCACTCTGCGACGTGATACGTGGCACTCGCTTTGAAACGCAACTGGCAAACTTTAGTTCTTACAGTGATGAAGAGCTGAACACGACTGACATATTTTGAGTCCAGTGATAGGCGGCAAACTTCTACGGCACAGGGCATGAAAGTTGATCTCACGACATGACAGGTGTCTCGGTTCTTTTGTTGATTGTTCAAATGTTTGTGAATCTATCGGACCAAACTATGTGGTCATCAGTCCGTAGCTTACAAACTACTTAAACCTAAATAAACTAACCTAAGGAGAACACACACACACACACCCATGCCCCAGGGAGGACTCGAACCTCCGACGGCGAGCAACTGTGAGCGCCGCAGCGAGGGGCATTAGACCGCTCGGCTACTCCACCGCGGCTTGATACTACATGACTTCCCTGGTTGCGCCGAATAGTCTGTGGAATGGACCCCGTATGAAATACCTCAGGCAGAACAATAAAAGATAAATTGAGGGTTTGCTCGATGCTCTTTAACATTGTCCACTGATGCTCAACACTATCAATGATGTAGAAGCTACTTTCGTGTTGAGGAGCCAAGTAATCTAAAAATGTCTTGTTGGTCGCGGTAGAATGGCCGACTGCACTAAGGCGTCTTGCTGCGGAGCGCGCGGTTGCTTGCCGTTGGAAAAAATGTTTGTAGAACTTATGGGACTTAACTATGGGGTCATCAGTCCCTAAGCTTACAAACTACTTATGAACTACCTAAGACTAAGGACGGCACAAATATCCATGCCCGAGGGGGGGATTCGAAGCCCCGACCGTAGTGGCCGTGCAGACCGTGACTGGAGCGCCTCAGTCCCCTCGGCCACCGCGGCCGGCTTGCCATTGGAGGTTAGTCCTCCCTCGGGCATGGATGTGTGTGTGTGTGTGTGTGTGTGTGTGTGTGTGTGTGTGTGTGTGTGTGTGTGTGTATGTGTGTGTCGGGGGGGGGGCGTCGTCCTCGTCCCCGTTTTTCGTTTTTGTTGTCTTCAGTACGTAAACTAGTTTGATACAGGTCTCAACAATGAGTTGGCCTTACCATAAGTTAAATTATTTTGTAAGCCAACGGACTGATAATCGGAGTAATTAGATCCCATAGATTTACAAACATTTGATTTTATTTCTGTCTTCGTTTCGTCCTTGATAGCCCTGTTGACAGCTGTACTTCACCTTGCTGAACGGCCTCATCTACATGTACATAGATACTCTGGAAATGGCACTCAAGTGCCTGGTAGTGGGTTCATTAACCACTTCGATAACTTTTCTCTACCGTTCTATTCTCTAATAGCGCGTGCGAAGAGAGAACACCTAAATCGTTCCGTTTTCGATCTGATTTCTCTTATTTTATTGGGATGGTCATGTCTCTTTAAGTAGGTGAGTGCTAGCAAAATATTTTCACGTTCAGAAGTAAAAGTCGGTGATTGAAACTTCGCAAACAGATCACGTCGCAATGAATAACGTCTTTCTTTTAATTTCCACCCCAATTCGTGCAACATTTCCTTGACTCTTTCCCCCCGGTAACGTGATAAAACGAGCTTTCTCTGAATCTTCTCAATATCTTCCGTCAGTCCCACCCGGTGAGGCTCCCACAAGGGGCAACAGTACTCCAGGAGAGGACGCACAAGTGTGATGTAGCCAGTCTCTTTGGTGGAGCTGGTGCATCTTCGAAGCGTTCTGCCAATGAAACGTAACCTTTGATTTACCTTCCCCACAATATTTTCTCCAGTCAAAGTTGTTCATAATTGTAACTCCTAGGTATTTGGTAGAATTTAAGACCTTAAGGTTTGACTGATTTTTCGCGTAATTGAAGTTCAGCGGATTTCTTTTAGTGGTCATGTGTATTACTTCACACTTTCCTTTATTTAGTGTCAATTGCCAATTTTCGGACCATGCATAAATTTTGTTTAAATCGCTTTGCAGTTGCTTTTGATCCTCAATTGACTTCACTAACCTATAAACGACAGCATCATCCATGATATATTACCTGTCCTACAGTAATCGAATGTCATCAGGGGGCGTAACATGTTCTGCAGGAGTGGTACTTTTGTCGATGTGATGAAATCGTCGGACAGAGTAGTGTGTCGCTGTCGCCGCCCTCTCGTTCGATTTCGCTATAGTGGCTGGGTTGTGCGCTGTCGTGTGTTGGCGCCGGCGCGGCGCGGTGTGTAGCGGCTGGAGAAACCGGCGCGGCGCGGCGGTCCAGAGCCCAGGTGTCGGCAGCCGCAGCCAGCCGGCTGGCTTTCTCTGCGGCGAAAGTGGTGCGCCGCGCGGCACGCAGCGTTGCGTCACAGCCGCGCACGCCGCACCACCCCACGCTCTCAACTCATTACCAGCACAGCCCAGCCTGCTTGCGGGCGCACTAAAGTTCTTTTAATCTTGTATCGGACATTCATACTATTGTCCACACTGCTCCGTAAATTACGCCTATACTGTGTATTAGTTACAACTAACTAAACCCGACCACTCTTCGCTATGTCTCCGTCTCGTGTTAAAGAATGGGAAAGTTAATAGAACAGTCATTGCGAAATAATTTCACCGAGAATATATACGTTACCAATACCCTACACTGCTGCGACTGTGATAGTTACGATTTTATTTATTTATTTTTTTATTTTTTTATTTTTTATTTTTTTTCAGAAAATCATTATTTACTGTAAGGTCGGGGGATTCACTTCTTCAGTTTTCTGCTTAAATATACGGACAAGATGACTGTTTACCGACTCTGCACCATGTGACATTCACTTGTCGTTACGAATATCAAACGTTTTTATACATTGTCTACATGAAGTTCAAATCCCACCATTCCTCTCTCTACCAAGCGTGTAATTAATAAATACTTAAATAAATATATGACTGGTCTATCAGCTAGTACAAATAAAGTATTTAAACACACGTCCTTGGAATGCGACTTCACGGAACGTTGTTACTGACGTGTGTCATTTCCATCATTCTGTTGACTGGTATGGACACGAGAAGTTATAGGCAATTCAATCTTCGTAGTTAACGTAATATTATTGTTATTCTTGTTCTTATTGCACTTGTAGGCCTTAACATCGGAGTTACTGAAGCAGATTTTTTAAAAGCTTGCACTTCTACATGGAAGAAATTAGCCACAGGTCTTTCCCTATTCAATTAATATCCCTCTTCCTGTCTCAAGCTTATAGTAATTAAATAATAAAAAAATCCACCAGGCGCGTTTAGATTTAAATCTACAAAGTATCTTCTATGCCTATGTAGATGTAGATCGACACATATACATAGTTATATACAGGTTCTTCCACTAAGTGTGTTTACCTCTGTAATTTATAAAGTAATAGGTGACGACAAATTTTAATGCGGTAGGCCAACACAAGAAATGTTACACTTTCTGCGAAGCTATGAACATAGTTTATTGTATCATTTTCCAAAGCGTTACAGCACAAAGATATAACTTTTTAAATAGAACAACAGTTTTTTCTATCGTGCATTCGTTTCTATCGTTGAAACCAGCTGCGTCCAAATCAATTTAAACTATATTCCTATCACTGTTAGTTTGCGAGCTACAACCCTTCAAAGTTTGAGGGGCAGATACCACACGCTGTACATAATACGTGGCTGTGGGGTGCGTGATGGATGTTATGGCGGTGGGAAGTTGATTTACATGAGATGTTCAAATGTGTGTCCATGTTCCTCAATGCATATTGCAATGCGCCGTCGAAAGTATCTGCGGACGAGATGTAACATCGCCGGTGTGACGGAGCGACATGCGTCCTCGATGTTAGATCATCTGGGGGATGTGGGCTCAGTGACATAAACACGATCTTTTAGATATCCCCACAAAAAGAAATCTACTGGTTTTAAATCGGGCGACCTTTCGGGCCATAAATGAGGACCATGGCGCCCCAACCATCTTCCTGCAAACCTGTTGTTTAGTTCTTCCACAACAGCACGCGCAGAATGGGCTGGGTGACCATCGTCCTGCATCCACATATGGACTCTCGTGTATAGACACACATGTTCAAGGAGACCACCCAAACTGCCGGCTATAAAAGCGCGATATAACTCACTTGTCAGTGCACCTGGGAATAGTGTGGACCGATGATTTTATACCCAAGGATTCCACACCACACGTTAATAGACCACCTACGTTGACGGTCGACAGGTCGTATCCACCAAGGATTGTCTGCGGCCCTGTAGTGCATGTTATGGCGATTCACTGCACCATAATTTGTGAACGTGGACTCATCAGAGAACATAACACTTCGTAAAGACTCCAGCGTGAAATTACGCATGGCCCACTCACAGAATGTCACTCTTGCACGGAAATCGTTCCCATGCAGCTCCTGGGTCAGTGACAGGCGGTACGGGTGAAACCTGTGGCCGTGTACTATACGCCACACAGATGTGAGACTGACATCAGCGACTGGGCAACGGGTCGTAAGCTGACATGAGGATTGTGGTGTAGTGGAGCTAAAACAAACACCTCCGTCTCTTCAGTTCTTGCTGGTCTTCGTCTGTTACTGTTCCATTTATATATATATATATATATATATATATATATATATATATATATGGAAAATGATACAATAAACTATGTTCATAGCTCCGCAGAAAGTGTAACATTTCTTGTGTTGACCTACCGCATTAAAATTTCCCGTCACCTATTATTTTATAAGTTAAAGAGGCAAACACGCTTAG
Source organism: Locusta migratoria (assembly GCA_026315105.1). Lineage (NCBI taxonomy): Eukaryota > Metazoa > Arthropoda > Insecta > Orthoptera > Acrididae > Locusta > Locusta migratoria. The sequence continues at coordinate 654,959,462 of CM048744.1, forward strand.
TGAGACACCATGTATATAGTTAAGGAGTAGTACGTATAGAGGTGTTGGTGTGCCTTTGTACAAAATGTGAATGCAACTTGAATTAGCTTCGTAGTTTGGTGAAAATGGCGGCTGGGTTGCCGCGTCGGACGGCAGAGCAGCGAGTGGCGGCTGGTAGCGGGCGCGCACAGCGCAGTGTCGGGGCTGGCGCCGCGGCGGCGAGCGCAGAGTATTTCTGGTGCGCTGACTGAGCGCGGGCGGGCGCAGCGCAGCAGGGCACAGCACAGCACAGCAGAGCACGGGCCCGCTGAATGGGCCGCCACGCCGCAGCCAAGGCCGGCCGGAAGCGAGCGGCAGCGGCGACTGTCTCACTTGACGCCGCTGGACAGCTTCTGCTGTCCGCAAACTGTCTGCACCTAGAAGCCACGTGGAATGCTTAAACACGTCATTCACATTATTTTTCACATCTTAAATGTTTTCCTTATTTACAAGGTACATACCATTTCGATTACAAATAGATTAGTTGAGCGATCACAAAAAAGAAACTGCATCAATCAAAAAATAAACTTCAACTGAAACTTGTAACATATTCGTTAAACTAGAAAGTAATATGTATTAGCAGTACTTCTGTAATAGACGCTCTTAGTAGAAACCTAGAATCGATTTGCGTCAAAGTGACTTTAGCCTTTCGTCTTATTTTCAAGTTTGGTTATCCTAGGACTAATAATGTTAGTCAAAGCTACATGCATTCCGTGACTTACTTAGGATTGATTCTTGTATTGGTTTCCAGAAGTCTTGTGAAGTTGGCACCCCTTTTTTGGAAGATGTAATTTTTTTAGATTCCTATACAGATATGCAATAGTTCTGGAGTTCTCTGTACAAAATTTAAATAGTTCTGCAAAATGTCGCCGAAACAATACGAAAAATTACCACAAATTTTAGTTTCTTCAAAATAATCATTTGCCTATTAGTACAAACATAGTTCTGATCACAGTTCTAAATAGCTGTCAGAGTTCTAGCCAACCGCGGTGGCCGAGGGGACTGAGGCGCTTCAGTCACGGTCTGCATGGCTACTACGGTCGGCGGTTCGAATCCCCCCTCGGTCATGGACATTTCTGCCGTCCTTAGTTGTAGGTAGTTCATAAGTAGTTTGTAAGTTTAGGGACTGATGACCCCGTAGTTAAGTCCCTTAAGCTTAACAAACATTTGATTTGAAAGACTTCTACAGGAAATCCTAATAGCATTTTTCTGTGCAGATTATACTTTATGAGATAATTACAATAATGGAGTAACCATTTACATGCTACTGTGGAATTTTCACCCGTTTATTAAAAAAAATTAGACCTTTTTTCCAAAGTTCTAGGGAGATGTGCAATAGTTCTTGTTTACGATAAGCAGGGATTACTCAGACGTAAAAACAACAAATTGAATGTGCAGCGGATAGAATATGTCAAGGCCTCAGAAAAAATGTATATTTCTCGAATCAGGGGCACAAATACACAGCTTATCAGATATTCAGAATTGTGATCATAATTTTTTTTTTCGGGCAATTACATAGAAGTATTCTCATGAACTCTAGAACTATAGTATATGTACACAGAAACCCAAAAAACAATGTGTATTTCTAAAAAAAAAAAATGGTGCCAATTTCACAGTAACGTGAAAATAAATTCCACATTACTGCATTTATCTCAAAGTATAATCTGCACAGAAAAATGTCATTAAGATTTCCTGTAGAACTCTTTGAGAGCTATTTAGAACTGTGATCAGAACTATGTTTGTGTTAATAGGCAAATAATTATTTTGACAAAACTAAAGTTTTTGTAATTTTTACTATTTTTTCTGCGAAATTTTGCAGAACTATTTAAATTTTGTACAGAGAACTCCAGAACTATTGCATATCTGTCTAGAATTCTGAAAAAAAATTACATTTTCCAAAAAAGGGATGCCAACTACAGAGCATTGTTTCCAGGCACAAAACCATTCTTCTCCAAAATAAGTTTCGCAAAATCCCGTAAAATGACAGGCAATTTCCGGACAGTTATTGTACGATTTTTGCCTTCTTACAACAAAACCGCTGAAGACGATGAATTCAAATGCGTTTTTACATTTTCTGACACTTTTAGTTCAATTACCGTTCACATTTTTAGGAGACAAATGGATGTATTTCAAATGGTACCAATGTTTTCCTCTTCTGTCATCACCACTCAATTTGTCATCGTCGACACACACTACGATCGACTGACCAACGTAGAAAGGAATTAACAATTTAGAATGAAAGAAGTTGAAAATATTCTATGTCTCGCGCACTATATTTTATTTCTTGGAACCACAGGTTGGGAACAACTGGTTTACTTCATTAAGAGCTAACAGACATTACCTAAAACGATCGAGCAGCATTAGGGGGATGGACTTATTAGTCTATTCCCTGCGGTATCGAAACCCTCGAAAAAACGCTCCTTATGAACAATTGCCGGATGGTTTGCAAGTCTAGGGACCGATAGCCTCAGCATGTTGGTTCCATAGGTTATAAACATTTGATTTTGACTACGTAAAAACTGTCAGTAACTATAAAAACAAATCAGCCTCTATGGACAGTACAGCTCAGTAACTACATACCTCAGACACCAATAACTACAAGGCTGCCATGCATTGTCAGTTTGAACACGGCTTTAATTCCAGTACGGCCGTTGTTTCGATACAGAATTTATGAACATGAAACAAGATATCAGCGTGTCGCCTGTATATTACAACAAGCCTCAGAGTTTATTCTCGCTGCATGTCATATTTCTTGTATGGCACTTCTTTTAAATACCTTATCCACGCTAGTTTTGTTCCCGTACTTAGCATATTCCTGTGCGTTACAGATCTATCACGCACGGGCCGGCTTGAAGGTTCGTGCACAAAGTACTCACATGTGCCTGGCACTGCAACTTAAATGTTCACGACCGTCTTTCACGTCTGCTGCCGGTTTCTCATACTTTCTGCAGTTATCTGACCACTAAACGTTCTTTCTGACTTCCTAATGACATCCCTTTACACAGCAGATATTTAAGAAGCAGAAACTCGGTTTAAATATATAAACAACTTTTTTCCTCCAGCGCCCCCTTGTCACATACGATACATCTGTCTAAACTACATTCCTTCCCACTGTGTACCGTTTTTCGTAATAGCGCCTCTACAAAACAACCAGTTCACTTACTCGTGACTGCTTGGTATCAGGAGCAGTTAGTAATTGCTTTTTGAGTTAGTAAACATAGCTTCAAGAAAAAGATATTACTATTATTAAAGTATCACTTATTTCATTCTTAACCAACACTAAAATGTTGTTAAAAATTCCTTAGCTATAAGTGAGCCCAAGAAAGTGGCGTCGAAGACGATTTTCCGTCCAAAAAATTTTATTATAAGTATTTGATATATCGGGTCTCTTTGACTTATTTCATACCTCTATGAGGAGGAAACTTTAGAAAGAAAAGATCAGTTCAACCGATACAAGCACTGGACGAAATATATAAATGTGCTTTGCACATGTAAGAAAATAGCTATGGAAGGGAAGAAAAAGATCCATCTGTAGAGGAATGGGCTGTTCAAAGCTAAGAAATGTTCTAACTGTACTGTGTTCTCGACCTTACTGAAGAAATAAATTGTTTCAAATAAATTCACACTTTGGCAGTCTGTAAAAATTTTAAAAAAAATTATTGCAGGCGAATTTTTATAAGGTATTCACAGGTAAATTGGGCGTAGCTTGGGGCAAATGGAATCATGTAAAAATAGCTATTTAAACTAAATCTGAAACTTTCGTGTTTGTTTCGTAGAGGTGCCAGGTGCCAGGTGCCATGTCTCGTGCACGTGCTCGACAGTTCGTTCTGTATTCACAGAATACACTTTTTTTTTTTAATGGCGTTCAGCAAGAAAAAAAAAAGTATGAACGACATGGAGTTAATGTTGATGCTAATACATATTTACGATTCTATGACTTCATCATACCTGAACGCGTAAGGAAGATATGTTCTATGTTTTCTAGTATACCATATTTTAGACAAGTGGTTCCTTACTTTGATATTTTATACCCAGCTGTACCTCGATTCTGCTTGGAAGAGCAAGTGGTATCATACGTGAAAATAGTATGATCGTATGGCAATGTTGGCAGGGAAACTACGTCTGGGGTTGATCTGTCACCTACTGTCAGTCTTCCTTCATGACTGCACGTGGGCTGATACCGACATCATGATGATGATGATGATGGATGATGATGATGATAACACCACTAGAGGCCCCTGCTGGGAAATCGAACACTGGACCCATGCATGGACGCTGTCCACTGAGAATCCCCCTCAGCTACAGCGGTTCATTTCGGATGTGGTATACTGCTTGTTTCATGTCGATCGTCGAGTTCTCGGGGTCAGCTTTTTTATTTACTTGTAATTAGAGAGGGAATCCAGCTCTTTCTCCACATGCGTTGTCACCGCATCAATAAACATAATCGAACATTGGGCTTATAAACAGAATTGTTCCGAAAAATGTTCGTAATGGTGTAAAGAAAGTTACGCCAATGCTTTAGACACACCGTCAAATTGAAGTAGGGACAGAGACGGGTGCAGTTGTAAACAAGTGGAGGGATGTGTGAGAAGAGGCAGTCGCTGTTGTGGAAGGCGGCGGTATGCGAGGAGGCGGCAGGCAGGCGAAAGGCGAGCCGCGGCTGATAGCGCCGGATGTGGGCCGGCAAGCCACGCCCGCCACGCGCTCCCACGGCCGCCTGCGTCTCCTCCTGCCCACCGTCTTACCGACGAGCTGCCAACGTGAAGGCGCCATACCGGCTTTAAGTAGAAGCACGTCTTTGCTAGGTTTCGTGTATACAGGGTGTCCCAGCTATCTTGTCCACCGAAAATATCTCTGGAACAATAACAGCTATTGGAAAACGACTTTCACGGGTATCAATGTACGGCTGGGGCCCATGAATGTACATATTTGGAAACATTCTAAAACGAAAGCAAATGTGTTTTTTTAACACAAACTTATGTTTTTTTATTTTTTTATTATTATTTTTTAATGAACACCCTACATTTTTCTTCAGCAATCCATAGCATGACAAATCACATAAACAATGGCTACCGCACGTCCCGAGACTCAGGCCAGAAAACCCCATGCTGCTCAGGACGTGGGCTAGCCGCGCGTTTCGCGTATTTCAAGCGTCAACTTCGCGTCGCAATATCTCGGGATGTAATTGGAATATTGTGATACAATCAACGCCATCGTTTATGTGATTTGTCATGCTATGGATTGCTGAAGAAAAATGTAGGGTGTCCATTAAAAAAAAAAAAAAAAAAAAAAAACCGTAAGTTTGTGTTAAACACATTTGCTTTCGTTTTAGAATGTTTCCAAATATGTACATTCATGGCCCCCCAGCTGTACATTGATACCTGTGAAAGTCTTTTCCCAATAGCTGTTATTGTTCCAGAGATATTTTGGATGGACAAGATAGCTGTGACGCCCTGTATACATTTTACGTCTTATCAATATATGCCATTTTAAGGCAAGTCAAAGCGACTAAGTGAATTAAAGATCTATCGGAAGCACCCGTTAGCCTTATACACAACATCAACAGAAGCTTAGAAATGGCTTCGTCGATATTTTTCTTGCATACATACACCAGTGGTTTAGCAGGAAAAGGGAAGACTTAAGGCAACAGCGTAAAAATAAAAAATAAATCTCAAGTCTATCGCCTACTATCTGCTCTAGCGACAACCCACTATACACTCCTGTCTGGGAGTTGCAATTTCAGAAAGATACAGGGGTACATTGATACCTTTCATGCACCACAATATTATGATGTGAACACGAAAAGTCAAGTTCCGATTCTTACTTTTGTTTTTCTTTATGTAAGCTTACTATGTAAACCAGCCAAGATATCAATTAAGATGACCTGTTTCGTCATCACAATGCGCCACACAACAAAGGAAACCTTTTGAAAAAAGTACTTGTTCGCCAACATTATTATTAGCATGCCACAATACAAATAAATGCAGTTTTATCCCGAAAGTCAGTCTCAGTTACAAAATTTTACTTATTTCAATGACGCGTTTCGCCCTTTTCAGGCATCATCAGATAATGTAAACGATATATGGTGAGCTATCTGTCATCATTGCAAAATAAATTTATGATGGAAACCTAAGGTTATCAGTCCCTAGGCTTACAAATTACTTAATTAAACTACGACATAACACACACCTATGACTGAGGGAGGACTCGAACTTCCGACTTTGAGCAACCCCGCGCTCCGCAGCAAAGCGCCTTAGAGCACTCAGCCACTCGCTCGCGGCGAAAGTAGCGATCTTCCTTGTTTTACATAGTTAATTGAACAAATCATCATAAAAATCTACACTTTTATTTCAATCTTGAAGAAATTTTGCACACTTCATCCTCAAAACAAGGGGTATCTTACAACGGACATGGTTTTACTAATTATTAGATAGATTGGTCATCTATGAATTTTTTCATGGAGAATGTTTCAATAAGACGCAAATAAGCGTACAGTGCATGGTTAAGGGTACCTTCCAATAATCTTCACCATTGTTTCTCCGATCACCAAGAAAGCTCAGAGATATGTGAATTTTCGTAGACAAGGAGAGGAAGATATGAAAAGGCGGAATAAACAGAGAGAGAGTGCGGAGATGTACGGGACGGAGGGAAGAGATGGACCGAGAGGAAGGAGATGAGCAGGAGGGAGGGGGAGGGGGGACTGCAGAATAACTGGGAATGTCTTTTTAGTGGCTAGAAAAAATCTTATTATGAAAATTTGATGTTTCGAGGGAACTGCACACTAGACATCCATCAAGAGGCTTTGTTCTGGATACGATTTGTTGGCATTAACAACGTATTTACCGATCAGTTTACCGATCACTTTATTGAGCATTTTATTGGAGAGCTTGTTCATTGTTGACTGAAATAACGTACGGAGTAATCGCGAACTATGAAACTGTTATGGTCTCTTGTGCTGATTCGCGTCTGGATCTACGCAAATTTCTTTTCTCCTGTTTGAGTTATTTTGAGAGGTTCAAAGACACTATTTGAGTGAAGTATACTAGATAATATTCGATGCTATGTAGATACAAGTGCGCGTCCTCTGAGTAGTGAGTTAGATTCGCTGTGTGTACAGGGCAGTTTGCATTCTATTTGGTGTAAGATTTTTAGCATTTTATTATTCAAAGTCCTGTTTTTTATGTTTAAACATTCTATTACTGCATTGTAGGTGATCGAGGAAGAATGGAATTAATATTTTACTGAAATGCGAGACTAATACAATAATGTTTGACTTAACTGAAGGCGTACTCTAATTTTCTATCGTACTATTTCCCATGCAACTTATATAAATAGCTGCTCTTACTTACTAACGTGCAACTGTCCTTTAGCCTTATTTTCATAGATATTGACGTTACTTATGTGTACCACAAACTGAGCAATGAGTTGAACATGTACAAATACGGGGTTATCGTTTTAATAGAGATAAGCAAGAATCTCACTCCTCCATTTCGTAAAGTGTGATTCCAGAATCTGATGCAACCGGCAACTGTCGGAGCTCGCTGTGATCTGTTTACACGTTTAAAGGCCCACGTCTGGAACGCACAAGTCGGCCCGTTCCTGAGCGTTGGACAGCACGGTGGACTCGGCAAGCTGACTGTACACGCTGCGTGTGCCAATAGTTGCGCGCCGGACACACCAGGATTTCCGTGGTTCCCCTATGTCTGTCGACATGAATGCCGTGTTTCTTTTCTGTTCATTATCGGAATTTGGCCGTGCCCTTTCAACGTAACCAACACGACACTCGCTTTAAGTGATTTAATAAAATACTGCGAAACGTTAATATGGATCGACGACACAGAGTTGAACCAGCATTCTTCCCGTGTGCTGGCGGCTGCGCTTTCTCGCTCTCCTCTTATGAGAGCTTGTGCGCCACCTCTGATCACTTCATCGTAGATGCTTAACCGCTACGTTTTACACCCTTCCCTACCAAATCTTCTTAAGTTATTTAAAATGTTTAAATTTCGCACGAAACATGGTGTCGCTGTCCGTACTCTACGCATAGTACCATTACGGAATTCGCTATTTAATTTATTTTAATAGTTTAGCAACACAGGTTTTCGTTGGGTCATTCTATGAACCATTATAGTTTCAGAATACTGTACCCTTTTATCATCAGTTTTGTTCAAACAGTATAATACAAACACTGAAGTGTAGCTTCGACAACGTCAGTACTGCGGGTGCGTAAACTCAGGTTGCGATTTGGCGTACTAATTAATATTCGTGCTGTTGTCATTAGCGAGTGTAAATCTGTTATTGTGTAACCCTTAAATTTACTCTCGCACTGTTTTTGGTCTGTCAGACATAAGTAAACGAATGTAAATGTCAATGTAATTGTTTCCTCTAAAAGTCACATACTGTATTCTCTGCCAGATGTATATTTAAATTTTACTGGACACATCCTCGTGTTTTAACAGTTACTTTTACTGTTAATTTTTGTAATAAATTCAGAGTTAAGGCCCTAGTACACTCCATCCCATCCTTCGCAATTCTTGCTCCATTACGGACAGCTTCATTACAAACTTGGCATCTCTGTTTTTGTCACATGTCTCGATATTTCACAATCTGAAGCGTTTCGGAGGCAGAGGGTGACGTCGCAGGGGGACACGTTTTTCTACCGTTCCTGATTTAGCATCAGCTAATGCGGCTTTGCCATACGGTAACTGTGTACGGCTGAAAGCAAGAGGAAACTACAGCCGTTACTTTTCCCGAGGATATGTGAGCAACAAATCGGTATAATGAAACATACGTTCGTGGTTTCACTGTATCCAAAGCATAATATATACAGGAAGAACACTCTTCGTAGGTCCCATTTTCGTCATAGTACTCCTTGGATGCCTCGACCAAAAATAGTGTCCAGTGGTTGAAAAGGACAGTCCACGTCAGTCTACAAGAAGGGCTGGCGCAATGGTGAGCTCACTGGTTTCTGGGTCCAAATGTACTTCCAGCCACTCAGGTCTACTTTTTTCCTTGATTTAAACGCTCAATGCAAATGTCGAATATAGGACTCGGTCGATTTAATTCTGCACATTGCAAACATTCCTAGGTTCTGCTCCGACTCTAACGACCTCGTTATTGGCAAAACGGTAAAACGTATTTCCACAATTAACTTATTGTAAATCTCGGATCAGATTCTTGTTGCCAGTCCAAATGTTATGTAGTATACCGAACAGAATGATCTCCTCCTAGCCGGCCGCAGTGGCCGAGCGGCCTGCGGCGCGCCAGTCACGGTCTGCACGGCCACTACGGTCGGGGGTTCGAATCCTCCCTCGGGCATGGATATTTGTGCCGTCCTTAGTATTAGCTAGTTCATAAGTAGTTTGTAAGTTTAGCGACTGCTGACCCCGTAGTTAAGTCCCATAAGCTCTACAAACAATTGATCTCCTACTAAAAACCAACGTCAATTTCAAAAACATCGGTAACACTTTCTTCGGAGAACCCAGTCGTATGTGTAAAACAGATTTTTGAGCTTGGAGCTGCCTACAGAGTAAGTTTTGGACTGGATTTTCCATTTACTTCTTTTTTATAATTTGGCACGCGAATGTCCATTTTGTACGCGAAAAGAGTTGCTGGTTTCCTTCTTGTTCTGAACCTTGCGAAAATATGGGGTGTAATGGGCTGGTATGGGGAGCGCAAAGGAAACGTATTTTCTTTACCTATTGTAGAAACACTTCGCAGCAGCCGTGAAACTAAATATGAACATGTATGGGTGGCATATTCAGACAGTTGAAAGTCCAAATCCAGGTAGTGTATACCCTAAAAGCAATTGATCGAGGAAGTGAGGAGGATACAGTATTTCCTAACATCGAAATGCATTGGGCCCAGAGATACACCAACATTTAATAATGAAAACGGCATCAAACGACATTTATGACTCGGATGAAGACTTGTTGCCGCGGTGGAGTAGCCGAGCGGTCTAAAGCGCCTCGCTGCGGAGCGCGCGATTGCTCGCCGTCGGAAGTTCTCCCTGGGGCATGAGTGTGTGTACTGTCCTTAAGGAAGTTTACCTTCAAAGCAAATGTTTGTAAATCTATCGGACCAAACTGCGTGGTCATCAGTCCGTAGCTTACAAACTACTTAAACCTAGGTAAACTAACCTAAGGACAAACACACACACCCATGCCCCAGGGAGGACTCGAACCTCCACGGCGAGCAACCGCGCGCTCCGCAGCGAGACGATTTCGACCGCTCGGCTACTCCACCGCGGCAAGTTTACCTTCGTTTAAATAGTTTGTAAGCTACGGTACTTTGGACCGATAGATTTACAAACATTTGAACATTTTGAAGATTTGTTGGTAGGTAAGTCACAAAGTATTCTCGAATGGAGGGTCATTAAAAGATGCAATGGTAAATGGCGTGTCTAACTAGCGTGTGTGGGACTTAGTTGTTGATGTATATTAATCACATACAAGCAGTGTTAGTGGTAATTGAAAACCCTTTGCAGATTGTAAACAGTCGGTGATGGGTTGTGGCTGATAAAGCTGCCTTAATATCGGCAGCTGCTGGAGCCAGTTGGTATAGAATGAGAGGCCTGGCTAGAGGTGCGCGTTATTTTGGACCGGCGCGGCGGCGCGCTGAGACTCCGCAGAGCCGCGCCGCGCCGCAGCTTCCGGCACCACCGCCTCCGCCCCGGCCTCTTCTCCCACTTACAACACGGCTGCACCACGCACCATCGCGCTCCGTTTCAGTCCGTTCGGCGGATGCAGACCCCACAAGTGACAATAACATTGAAGTCGGGCAATTAAACGTATACGTATGAAATGCGGTGACCATAAAGTGAATGTTCAGGTACCTAATTAGTTGGTGTGCACTGTCGGGAAAAGGGCGCGATTCATATGGGCTCGTTACTTCAAAAGCCCAGGCGGTCCGCGAGCTACATTAAGTGCACTGTGTGATCAAACGTACGGACACCTGGCTAAAAAAAAAGTGTTTAATATTCGTGGCGTCCTCTATCGGTAATGCTGGAATTCAATATGATGTTGGCACACCCTTAGGCTTGATAACACCTTCCACTCTCGCAGGCATCGTTCATTCAGGTGCTACAAGGTTTCTTTCGGAATGGCAGCTCTTTAAGAAGTGCTGCACTAAGGAGAGGTATGATGTACGTCGGTCAGGCCTGCCAAGAAGTCTGCGTTCCAAAAGATAGAAGAAATGAAATGAGGTTTGATTCCATTACTTGGAGGTGCTCCACGACCACACAATGATGAACTCACCAGATGTAATTAGCAGCATTGGCCGTTAATGTTTTATTTAAAAAAACCACAGATCGATTTCGATCACATAATGATCATCTTCAGTGTTCTTCCAACTATAGAACAATATCAAAGATCAGTATGGAATACACACAAATACAATTTGAACTGGAATATCACATTAAATATAATATACAGACACCATACATACCGAGCATATGCATGCCCTGAATGCAACTGCAACGGTAATTTGCAGTGACAAAGTTTGAAATAAGCGCGCTGCTTACAAACGTCATGCAGCGGCGCTGTAGGGATGGGCGTTATTAACGCCCTCTATTACTTAGATGTTCCACTAATTTTTTATGCAAACCAAATAAAATTAAAATGTGTTTTTATACATAAGATATATAGGCTGAATAATCAATAAAAATGAAAAACAGCATACAGAAATAAATAAAATATCAGGTAACAAACAAGAGTATGATGTTAAGCGTCTTATGCTAATTATAGATACTACTAGCGTAGTAAGTTATTTAAACAGGAAAATATGAAAACATTTTAAAAAAATTTTAAATGAGCAGTACCATGAAGGACAGTACTCTTTATACATTGATTGTAACTACGCTGCAAATTCTTGAAAAGGACGAAGAAGAGTAAGGGGATATACTTTTTAATGTTTTATGACAAAGTAACGAAGGTTAATTGCAGCGCCATCTCGTTTTGCGTGCTTGAAGCACGTTACATAGCTTTAAGAAAGTTACAGTACAGTATAAATATTACATCAGTCAGAAGCAAAGTATAAATAAAACATACAGAGTACCTAACGTAAAGGCTTAAGTTGTACAGAGTAGTATGATTTAATGTTAAAACATATAAAATAAACAATCGCGTAAAAGAACGTAGATATCATTCATTATAGATGACGTCTAGGGAATGCACTCGTTTCGTGCTGAAGCACGCTACATGTAATTGACAAAATCATAGTATAACAATACATCAGTTGATCATTATGTGATCGAAATCGATCTGTGGTTTTTTAAAATAAAACATTAACGGCCAATGCTGCTAATTACATCTGGTGAGAAATGAAATGTTTGTAAGTCATTGCGACTCTACTTCATTGGTCATCAGTCCCTACAAAAACTAACCCAAGCCGGCCGCGGTGGCCGAGGAGACTGAGGCGCTCCAGTCACGGTCTGCACGGCCACTACGGTCGGAGGTTCGAATCCCCCCTCGGGCATGGATATTTGTGCCGTCCTAGTTCGTAAGTAGTTTGTAAGTTTAGGGACTGATGACCCCGTAGTTGGGTCCCATAAGCTATAAAAACATTTTTTGAACTAACCAGAGGGAAACACACACACACACACACACACACACACACACACACACACAGAGAGAGAGAGAGAGAGAGAGAGAGAGAGAGAGAGAGAGAGAGAGAGAGAGAGAGAGAGAGAGAGAGAGCAACCGTGCGCTCCGCAGCAAGACACCTTAGAACGCTCGGCCACTCCACTGCGGCTAGGAATGAAGTCAGGGCTATGTGCATTGCATGTATATTGTTATGTAACCACTCCGCCAGAGGCCGTGCATCATGAACAGTTGCTCGATCATGTTCAAAGATGCAGTCGCTATTCCCGAATTCGTCTTGAACAATGGGAAACAAGAAACTGCTTAAAACATCAATGTTGGCCTATGCTCTGACAGTGCCACGAAAAACCAAGGGATGCAATTCCACTACACACGCTGACAGACGACGTGCTCCATAGCTACACTCTGCCATCGGATCGCTACATTGTTTACGTGATTCGTCCAGTGTTTACGCTGCTTACATTAGGCGAGGTGTCGTTTGGCATTGGCCTGCGTGATGTGTGGCTTATGGACAGCCACTCGATCATGAAATCAAATCCAGGCCTCACTGATATCATCTTAAAAGATATTTTCAAATACACTGCCGACAAAAAAAAAAAAAAAGTACACCCTTTTAGCTTTCTAAATCATTCAAGATTTATTATTGAAACCGTGCATCTAATGTACACGAAATGATTACAGTTATAGATCAATATCTGAAGCTGTACTGAGGTGTCAGGTATCGATCCATGCTCAAACACTCGTATTTAGCGTCTGCTGTGAAGCTGTACTGAGGTGTCAGGTATCGATCCATGCTCAAACACTCGTATTTAGCGTCTGCTGCAGCTTCCACAAGCGCCGATTCTTACTTCCGTTCTTTCATTCAAACTGTGAATTCTGTCATGGGATACGTTATTCCACGTCTGCTCGACCTGTTCACGTAGTTATCAAAGAGTTGTTCGTTGACGAGTCACCCATGTCAGGTGTCCCATCAAATCCCACACGCCCTCCATTGGGGACAAGTCTGCAGATCGTGCTGCAGCACGTAGTTTCACGCTTAATGTATCCTATTCGAACAACATATCGCCTTTTCCAACATGCTGCACGTACCGAGCGCTAGTCTGCGTTCCCTCCACAAACACCAGATAGTTGTAGCTTATCGCACGCCTGGGGACCACTGCGTCTTGGACGAATGCAAACTACAAGCAGTGCTCGCCAGTCTGTTGTACACGGAGATAGCCATCACGTGAGTGCAGGCCACGTCGCGCCATTCCAAGTGATCATTCGACGGCACCAGTCGAGTCATAGCTGTGGCGCGAGTGGACGACGGGCTAGAGGTGCGCGCGCCGCTCGTCCCACTGCTAGTGACCGGTTGGCAACAGTTCTTACTCTTCTGGACTCGGGAGACCTCGTATCTGTGCTGTGGCAGGTTTACCAAGTGCCATTGCTGTTCTTACGATGATCTTCGTGAACTTTCAGAACATCGTCTGCAGTTGTGACAATATTCACTCGACTAAAGCCTCATCCTTGCACAACTAACGCATCACGTCCAAGTTGTGTGACAGTTCTCCGAATGGACCATCGTGCCAGTCGGAAGCCACAATTTGACATTCAGACTTGCTCAGCTGGCTGTAGAAAGCACGAGTTGGTCTCCGTTCCTTAGCGCCCGTTTGCTTCATACGGTGACGTCACAGCGATTCTTAAGTCTGCAAACATTGCCACACTGTTTTGGGAGCCTCACATTCAACACTTCTGCAGCTCTACAAGGCCCTCATACAATCGCGCCTGGACTACAGGAGTATAGTGCAAGATTCCACAGCGCCTTCAGAACTACTGGTCTTGGACCCAGGGGCGTTTTACACAACTCCGATGACTAGTCTGGTAGCCGAAGCAGGGATCCCTCCCCTGCGGTTCCGCCGACAACATTTGCTTGCTTCCTATGTTTCCCATGGTACACGCCTCACCTCACTACCCGAATTGCAGGCTTCTCTTTCCCCACGATGACTGCCGAGGTCGGGTCTACCGATCACGTTTCGTGTTCGTTACCTTCTCTCGTCGCTTGTATCCCTTACCGTCCCTCCCATTTTTCACCACCCTTTCCGTCTCCCCCCTTGACTTGTACCTCGTCTACAGCATCGGTTAGACTTGTCCAGTGACTCTAAAGCCTCTGTTCCACCGTTGAATCTCCGCCGCAAGTTTCACGCGGTACTTGATTCTTTCCAAGGCGCAGAAGTTGTATACACAGACGGTTTCTTTGTAGACGACCATGCTGGGTATGCTTATGTTCATGGTGACCACGTTGAGCAGCGTTCCTTACCCTGTGGTAATAGTATTTTGACAGCCAAGCTGGTGGCTCTGTCTCTTGGTCTTAAATATTTCCGAGACTGACCCGGGCAGTCTATCTGTAGTGACTCCCTGAGTGACTTGCTTAGCCCTTGACCAGTTTCTGCGACAGGATCATTTGCTTTGGACCATTCAAGACACAGTTTTCACCTTGGTGATTCAGGCCGTTCTGTGGTTTTCGTTTGGAACCTAGGCCACATTGTCATTCCGGGGAAGTAAATGGGTCGATCATCTGGCCACCAAGTCACGGTCCTTGAAGACTGGTCTCCAGGACAGGGATCTATGACTGGAAACGACCCGCAAGGTCCTTGGGCTTTGGATCTCGGAATGGGCTGTTTTGAATGAGCCGAATAAACTCCGTGTCGTCAACTCTTTTACGAGTGTGTGGAGGTCCTGTGGGCCTCTCGTAGGAAATCTGTCGTTCTCTGCAGATTACGTATTGGCCGTATGTGGTTCACTCAAGGCCACCTTCTACGTCGAGAGGATCCACCAAATTGCCGTTGTGGTGAGTTATTGACAGTGGTTCACATACTGGTGGACTGCACGCTTTTAGCCGCCTTGAGGCAGTCTTTCGCCCTGCCTTCTGCGCTTCCTTCCTTCTGACAATACCTCTGCGGTCGACCGTATTTTACGTTTTATTCATGCAGCTGGCATATTTGCCCGATTTCTCGGGCCCCGCCCATCAAGTACTTTAACCAGTTTTCTCTTTTATGGTATGTATCTTGTTTTTAACTGGAAGATTTTAGTGTATGCAGAGTGGATGGCTCATCCTGTATTATCCCTGTGATCAGCCAGCCACGCTCCTCCGCTGTCATACTTTGTTCCGTTGTCTATTTGGTCAACACGTAATGTCTTCCATTATATGTTGTCACTTTTACCATTCATCGACACTCTGTACCCGAAGTATACTAAGTCTGGAGCGCTAAATTATAAACAGTTGATTTTGGATGTGAACTCTTAGCTGGCAACAGGGGACTGGTAACCCAGCAGTTTATTAGTACCCTTCAAATCCCCAACAACCACCACCCAGTAGTAGTAGTAGTAGTAGTAGTAGTAGCAGCAGCAGCAGTGTGCATTTAGTGTGTGGTGTGTAGAGCGTGACGCTTGTGTTGCAGCCACATAACGCGGACGACCACGTGGGAGGACCCTCGCAAAACGCTGGCGGCGCAGGTGGCGCAGTCGCAGCAGCAGCAACAGCAGCAGCAGGCCGCAGACATCATCGCCGGCGCCTCGGCCAGCGCGGGCGGATCGCCACACTCCTCGTCGTCGCCCCAGCCTGCAGGTAAGTCCACTCGCAACTGCCAGCTACGCCCTCATACTATTCTCCAATTCACGCAACGTTTAGTAATGAACTACATGAAATGACTGCATTCACAGATGAATGGCTCAAGCGGTGTTGAAACACCCATATTAGAACGTCGTGTAGAGCCTACACGGGCGACAATGCAGCCACTGATTCGGGCATCCATTCGATCGTACAGATCGCGAATAGTGTCGTGGGGTATGTAATTCGCCGCGGTGGAGTGGCGAATTGCTGCGAGCGCGCTGTTGCTCGCCGTCGGAGGTTCGAGTTCTCCCTCGGGCATTGGTAGTTGTGTTGTCCTTAGGTTAGTTTAACTTGCCTAGGAACTGATGACTGATGACCAAAGAAATGCTGTAGATTTATGAACATTTGGACATGTGATACATTACTGCACGCCTCCTCAACTTCTTCACGTAGTTCTGCCAGGCTTGTGGGCTGATGAGTCGCACGTGCCTTCATCTCACAAGTTGATCGCGCTGGCCAGAAAAGTGCTGTTCTTCTTGCAGAGCACGACGAGTTTCTTGCGCAATATATGGCCGAGCATCATCCTGTTGGAACGACACATCATGTTTCTGTTCCAAAAATAGCAGAAGAACGGGTGTTACAACAGTATATAGGTTTTGAGCGCTGGTCGGTGTCAACGTCAACGAGAGCTACAGGTCGTCGCATCGCAGACGGTACGGCCCCGGTGGGACGGTGTCTCTTCGACGAATGCACTCTACGAACAGTGCTTGTAGGCAGAACCTGCTTTCATGCTGAAGACCACAGTCAGCCATTTCGAGTAATTCTTTCCTTGACTCAATCGAGGCGTGCACATGGAGCCATGCACGTCGGTGCTGTGGCGTGGTGGCTGGAACGTGGATTGGGGGTGGGCGTGCCCTCAGTGCCACTGCTGACAACTGGTTTGCAGTAGTTCATGTTCAGACCTTCTCATCTGCCACTGCTCCCCTCCCAGTACGACGATCTTCGCGGACGTCTGTCCTGCGTAAACGTCTAGAACCACGTAAACGTGTGTGAAAATGTCCACCATTGCAACTGGCATCTTTGCACAGCTGATGTATCACGTCCAGCTTGGCTGTCATTTCTCCGAAAGGACCATCGCACCCACATTTTGAACCCTTTAAAATTGGCTCGTTCGTCTGCAGGAAAGACGAGTGCTTTCCCGCGGCGTGACACGTTGAAAACACGCGCTGTTAACATTCCGTGTTGAAGGGCGTACAAAAGTGGCGCTCTGGCTGCTGTCACCACGTTATCTGCTGGCGCACGAAGGATGTCGAAACCATTATCAGTACATCCACTATCTTCTACGTGAGTGTGTCGTCATCGAAATCAAGGTGGACGTCATCCTCCCAGGTGCATTAATTTTTTGCCGACAGTATCACCAACAATCAACGGATACGAAGTCCTCAAGAAAAGGAATTCCACTAATGTCAACTTAAAACTAGAGATTCGTTCAGAAATTATAACTCGGCAGCGTTTTAATAAATATGTTTCAAAACAGAGTGCATAATCGCGCATTTCGGTGGTCTCGATGCTCGGTTCGCATTTGAGATAGAATCGTGGAGTGAAGAATGTTTGATTTAGCTCGAACCAGCGCCCATTGATAGGACCACTAGAAACGCTGTGTTACTGCAGCTGTGTTGCAGTAGATATAAGCAAAGTTTTAAGAATCAACTGGAGCTGGCGTCCAGCAAAATCATGTGAATTCCTTTTACAGAAGACGTCAACCAGCTGAAAATAACGCTCAGCCAATGACACGATTTTTATATGAATTCTTCAGACTTCTTGGATTTCTCGTACAAAAAAATTGTTTTCCTTGGAGGTGTTTAAAGTCCCTCACTACTATCCTTTGAACTTGTACGAATCAGTTCAAACTATGCACGAACGTTGGTAAATGAGTCAATCGATAATCATTCTGTGTGGTCGAAGTATCATGGTTGGAACACCAACATAATTTATCACATTCTGACATTCGTCTGAAGTTAAAATAATGGTAGGCTTAACAGTTGATACTTTTCGTAGTCAATCATCGTCTTGTTGCAGTAACCTTTTAAGTAAAGGTAAAGCAGTCAACAATCCGAAGATTGGTTTGAACACCACAGTGCTTTACTAGGCATGGTCCTGTTTGGAGGTGGTATGCCGTTGCCTTCCTCCGACCTTCGAACTGACTTACCCATCCAGTTATAGGGGGACCTACAGTTTAACGTGGGTTCTGAACCACGGTGCTGCTCGGTATTTTTCACATAAACATTACTGCCAGAGGTGAAAGAAGTGGAAAGTGACAGATAAAAATCCTAGGACCTGGCGGGGAGGTACAGTAAAATAATCCTAA
Organism: Locusta migratoria; assembly: GCA_026315105.1. Classification (NCBI taxonomy): domain Eukaryota; kingdom Metazoa; phylum Arthropoda; class Insecta; order Orthoptera; family Acrididae; genus Locusta; species Locusta migratoria. The sequence continues at coordinate 654,978,033 of CM048744.1, forward strand.
AGACAGCGTGTAGGGCTATTTCATTTTTCGCCAAAAAATTTAGGAGATGTAATACACAACAACGACAGCATAATAAACTGTGCCGGAATCAAAGTTGGGAACCAGAATGAAAAATGGCCCTCTCGCAGCATAAAAAACACGAATATTTCCTGGTTAGAGTGAATGACGTGAAAGAGGAGTTGTTTCTCATCTAGAAGCTTCAGATATATTTAAATTAAAATATCTTGACGTATTCGCGCTTTCTTATGAGTTGAGCCTAATTCTCCAGAGCAATGAGCCGTAGTGAGGGAGAGAGAGGGGTGGGGCTCTGTAACGGTAAGTATCGAGTGGAGGTGCACACATCCTGTGCTCCAGTGTCAGGTAGTGTCATTTTGCAAGACACGATAAAATGTTCAAATGTTTGTTAAGCTTAAGGGACTTGACTGTGGGATCATCAGTCCCTAAAGTACAAACTACTTATGAACTACCTTATACTAAAGACGACACAAACATCCATGCCCGAGGGGGGATTCGAACCTCCGACCGTAACGGCCGTACAGACAGTGACTGGCGCGCCGCAGACCGCTTCGCCACTGCGGCCGGCACGACATGATAAATGCCTTGTTGGAGGACAATATGCTATGTGCCATGTTATACGATATGGCATTCTGAATAGTGTTACTAGCCGCGTGAGTCAAGATAGGTCGAGAAGCTGCTTCTCGCCTTTTACATCTTCGACCCTGGTCAGGACATTTTTGGCTTTTGTTTTGCTGTGATAGGACCATTTTTCATTCTGGTTGTTTGTTTACGTCGATATATCAACAGTAGTGTGTTGAACATGCCGCATTAAGAATAGGCAGAAACAGTGCCAACGCGGGCTAGACATGCTATTTTATGTAACGGCACGGTGCTGCTCTTACTGTCATTGGAGTAGTTACGCTTTCGTCAAGAGATACGGGGAAGTCTCAGCTGGTGGGTGTTGCTGTTTTAGTCAGGTAACCCGGCACGAGGAGTGAAGCCATGCCTCTTGTTTTACAATTTGAATAGGTTGAAGCTAGTTTATAAAGGCACTTAGTGAACTCCAGGTGGAGCAAGAACACGGTTCACGGTCAGATGAATACACGACTAAGATGACAAAATCAAAAATTGGTAGTGCAGGAGTATGTCTACTGATGACACTAATTAAGAAACGACAATATAGATGTACTGGCATAATGGAAACATTGTCGCAGAGCAATTACACACAGTTAAATAAATAACCTGTAAAGTTAGTAACCCGTCTGAAATTGTCACAGATCATTCGCCAGCCATCTCCACTAACTACACACATGACAATACTTCACTGTCTTAGCGTATTGTGGCTATTACAGTGGCAAATATAAATCACAATCTGTTCCCACGAGCAAACTGACTTCGTTTAGCAGTTTGGACATATACTTTCTAGTAATATGGAAGTGATACCGTAATCTTAAAAACAAAAACAAAACTCATATTGCTTATCCCCCTGGAAGTCCTGGAACACCTGAGTTTCTCGGGAAATTATATTTTACCCGCAAAAATCGGGGAAATTTCAGGGAATATGTATTTTTCATAATTGTGCCGTTTATGCTACTTGCGATAATTGACAACTCAGCATTGTTTCAAGGGTAAAAAGTGTTTTGTTAAGTAATACTATTTCTAAAAGTCCTCTTGCCCTTGATAAACTGACAATTTGCGCGGTGGATGGTGGAAAGGCCTTGCCGCTACATTATAACAGTTGAAGGGAGGAGAAGAGGTGAAGGGAAGACAACATGTGCTGTTTCTGCAGAGCAGGCACCATTAACCTTCGCGATGTGTACTGTACATACTAGGGTTTTAGAAACAACGTGACATGAACTGCGCTCAGAGATAAATGATCTTTCAACTAGTGCTGAATAGGCTGCTTACGGCACCATCAGTAAAATTTTAAACTAATCAACTACCTAAGCTCCTGTCATAAAAATTTTATGTGCTCTACATTTGGATTTTGAGGAACATTAATCTCATTGTGACCTTTAGTACCATTTCTGTTTTCAGCGTTTAGATATGAATTAAAAATGAAAATGCTTCAAATATGTCGCGTTAAATGAGATTTATGTAGCGGCCTACTGTGTAAAACAGGAAACGGCTAGATCCGGGTTGTTATATTTTGATATATTCATTTAAATTTAATGCAAGCCTTTTGGAACTTTTTGTCTCCCTGCAGCGTTTTGTCTTTTATAATTATGTGCGTAATATTTGAAAATCATTAATATTAAAATTTCGTTATTTTTCTGTATTAATGAAAGGGCCGTTCGCCGTCAGAGGTTTGGGTCCTCCCTCGTGTGTGTGTGTGTGTGTGTGTGTGTGTGTGTGTGTGTGTGTGTGTGCGGTATGTGTGTGTTGGTTTTTTTTTTTTTTTTTTTTTTTTTTTTTTTTCTTTCTTAGGTTTAGTTTAAGTAGTTGGTAAATTTAGGGACCGATAACCACTGCAGTTAGGTCCCATAATTTAAAAGAAGAAAAGTGGGGGGTACAGTGTTCAAGGGAATGAATAGAGCGTGGAATGACCTGAAATTGTCAAGGTAATTTTCTGTGGACTTTCAATAGCCATCCTGTAAATTCGTATTTTCTACGTTAGGTTCTACAAAATTTCTAAAAAACTGAGACAGCTGTGTAGCCTGAAGTAGTACAAAAGGTTAACTGTCGCATTTCGATAGCTTACGCTCCACTAAATCAGACAACATATTGCTTCTTCGCACATGCATATCGCGAATTGACCACGACGGGAAAGTCCCAGATATGTGGGCTGTTACTATGGCTACGTGCGCAAATCGGCATGTGTAATAGGAAAAAAGTGCCTGAAGTGCCCTCCACGACACACCGGGAAGAAGCTTAGAGTTCAAATGTAGATGCCGAAGGTGAACTGTGTGTAGATTTTTGTTATGACTAGACCCCCATCGAAGTGCTGTTAGTGGCTCGACTAATTCCCGAGACCGGGGACTGCAGAGGCTCCAGGGTGACGTTCGGGATCGGAAGCAGCCAGCAGCCGGTAATATTTCACAGCTGCAGTACTGACTACTGAGGCGTCGATCAGACAAGGGGGCGCAGCTGCAACGTCAGCACAGCAGCCGGATACAGTTAGGGCGAGTCGCCGTGTTGACAGCTGATAACGGCACCTGTGACGGCAGTCTGAGCTCACCGCTGCCTGCCGCTGCCGCTGCCGGGGCGTACGTGACACAAAGCGCCGCCGGCCGCCGCGTCGCCAGATACAGCTCCACACAGGCCGATAAGATTACGTATTCCCAGACTCACAGGAAAACAGCGATGGCACAAGTGCCGTGTTTTCCACTCCAGATGCGATAAGCGATAAGGCTACGCAGATAATTTTCCTCGAAACCACTTTGTTACGTACGGAGATCAAAAGCTGTTACCGAGGGACGGTGCTAAGATTACCATCTGGTAGTTAAACACAGTCTATGAATGTTCATAGGTATATACGTTCCTCATGCGCACGGGGTGTCAGAACATGACTAGCAAGACACGTGAATGTAGTTTACTGGCGTATTCTTATGACCAATTCTGAGAGCTTAAGAACTATACCTGCTAGATGGAAGTGGTGAAACCTCGGTTCATCTTGACTAGTACTGAAATATTCCGCCCGTTTACATGAACTCACAACTTGATTCCGTAAACTGATTTCCCCACTTTCATTTGGTTGTTCTCGTAAACAATCGAAAATCGATTCTGGAAATTCGCTTCTATAAATCTCTTTTCCCTTTCCGCAATCGATTTTCGTGCACGCTAGACCATTTTTGAAACTTGCATTGGTTGTGAGGTTGCGTTTTTTGACATTTTCCGCTTATATCGTCAGTGTTTTTTTTCTGTAGTGAAGAAAGTGTCAATTTACTTAAAGAGGAACAACAGATCAGCTTGAGCCGTCAGCATGTTAATCTCACACTAATAATAATAATAATAATAATATAATTTCGTGTGTCTCAGTGGCCTGGGGCACGTCTTTCGCCTGGACGCCACTTCCGCGGTGTTTCGAACTTGCGACATTTGGGTTTGCAGTCGAGCGCTTTACCCTGAGACCAACGGGCCCGACCACACTCACACTTCCTTCTGTCCTACGAGGAGTCAAATTTTGTTAAAAATCTCTGGTCCCCTGCTATGAATAGCATATTAACGGCGATTTTGATTGATTTCTCCTTAATGAGTTGTTCAACCGTAATCGCCATCACTGAACTTTTTTTTAGTGATTTCTCTGTGGCAATCTCAACATGTATGTGCACGTCCTTAAATATGTAGAATATCAATATTGCATGAACACTATTTGTATCAAAATACTTAATGTGGAAGTTTGACCTATATAAATCTACGTTTACTTTTCGGCAATTTGCCAGGGGCATAGAGAACTTATTCTTCTTCTTCTTGTTGTTGTTGTTGTGGTGGTGGTGGTGGTGGTGGTGGTGATGGGGGGGAGGGTTTGTTTCCAAGTTCATGTAGGTCAGTATGCAAAATATCTGTAGCTGAACTGTCAAGCCGTTTTGGCGTTAAAAGTTGAACATGTTTAACTGTGAACGACTAAAAATTAAGAAAACCGCGGTTATATATGTGCATCTGCTAGTGGCTCCTTCACGTTTTTACTCCGCCTACCTCGTCGCTTGCAACCTCTTTGCTCGGGATGTTTTCCTGCTATTAAACTAGTTCGTTCAAAGCGTATGAGCGACATATAGCAAGAAATTATCAAAAAGAAGCATAAGTTAGTAGTTCTTTCTGGCGCTCGCTAAACACTCACACGCCGACATAACTGAAGAATACGCGAATGTGACGTATTTTTAGAACTTCTACGATGGTAGTGCTATTGCTGTCAGAGAATATCGTTGGACCTCCCCGGCACATGGAACTACTCATTGTAGTGTTTACCAACATTTTCAACACGTCTTTATTTATCGTAAGATCAGCTGGACGAAGCAGATTGGCAGATGCTCCTTCCGCACATTGCCAGGACAGCGATCTGTAAACAGTGCATAGTGGCATACGCTAACACGTCCTTCCCAGGAAGTGTTCTTCAGCGTACAAGGTCGTGCGTTGCTGATGCTCAAAAACAGAAGTGGAATGAAAAAGAATTAAGAGCAAAATCAATGAACAACATTAATACAGTGATTAATAATTCGTCGCTCAAGGCTGATACCTTTATGGCACTTTGGACACGGCATTGCTAATTCATGAACCTTAGCTTGGCATTCCCCGACTTGTGCACCCACAAATGTAATAATTCGTCTCACTACGAAGCGAAATGTCACGGTTCTTAATGATCCTTCTGCGAGGACCGAGCAAGTTGGCGCATTTGAGAGGTCGATGGTTCAAATCCACCTCCGACCAACATGATTTAAGTTTCCTGTGAATTTCCTAAATCACTCGAGGCAAATGTTTAGATGGATCCAGTGAAAGGGCATGGCCGATTTCCTTCCCCATCCTTGCCCAAACAATTCGAGCGTGAACTTCGCCTCTAATGACCACGCTGCCGACGAATCTTCGTTCCTCTCTTCCGCGAGAGAGTTAAGTTTCCTGTGGAGCCTTGTACTGCATTTTGTCCTCAGTGTTTTTCCTGATTCAATTTCAGCAAACGCCCGTTTGACCTCTTAAGCAGAGTAATTTTCTTTTCCTCCCAGATTCTTACTTTACTCCTAGAGGTAAAGATCGGACGACACTGCATTGGGACTCAACAAGGAACGTGATTTCACTTTAAACTACATAGAATTTTTACTACAGGAGGAACATAATTACACGGTAATAGTGTTGTGGTTCCTCATGAGCAGAAAGAAAGAAATAAGATTATTTATAAAGACGAAAATTTATCTGGTTACAAAAGACGGAAATTTTCTAATCTTTTGATGAATGTATGGACGAAAGTTCACAACTGAGAAAAGTGGCTGTAAATATTAACAATAAGATGACCAGTCTCTTTGCAGTCGCCGTCAGTGCACCGGTACTGTAGCAACTCATATTTTAGCTTTGTATTTCATTTCATAATTATTAAATTCTTTGTACGTTATTGTGTACTTACGTAGAGTAATTGTAAAAATCCTTCATGTTTTTAGCAGGATAGTGTCACGTTTTAGCAACTGTAATTGATGCAGTCATTGTTCATTTACATGTTGTGATCCGCCACTGAGGTTTGTGAACACCATCCAATCTGCCACCGTCACTGCACCAGTCAGTTACCTAGCGCTGAACCAGTGACGTACCTAGTCGCACATTCAGCTTAATGTTTGTTTTCACATGTTATTTGTTGAGCTAGTAGTGGTATCAGCAGGGTGTGTCCCTGCTGTGTGCGGACACAGGAGTAATGTTCAAATGTTTGTAAAGCTTATGGGACTTAACTGCGGGGTCATCAGTCCCTAAACTTACAAACTACTTATGAACTAGCTAACACTGAGGACGGCACAAATATCCATGCCCGAGGGGGGGGGGATTCGAACCCCCCGACGGGGAACGGCCCCGCGCATCGCAACATAGCGCCTCAATACGCTCGGCCAATCCGCCGCGGAGACACAGGAGTAGCCTGCCGCGGTTAGCGAACAGTTGAAGGTGCTTTGGATTTAAGACAGCTGTCTTCAGGCTGCTTTCTACGTTTGTAAAGACAGAGAATTTGGCTCGTCGCATCATGGAAGACTTAAGGAACAGCCCAGCTTGCCGAGGAGCCCGGGCTGAGTGGAGGCTGCCCCCCTCCCCCTCCCCCTCCGCCTCCCCACAGGCCGTCCTGTATCCGCCCTGCCAGCCTGGGATAGTTGTTAGATAGTTACTAAAGTGAAACACTGGTCTAGACATCGCAATGCTTTACTAGGTACGCTCATGTTCGGATGTGGCATGCCGTTGCCTTTCTCCGATCTTTGAATTGACTTACCCAGCCGTTTAGAAGTGGAACTACAATTTGAAGTGGATTCAGAACCATTAATTTCACATTAATTACATCCCCAGAGGTGAAAGAAGTGAAAAATGACTAAAATCCTGTGATTGAGAGAGCCAACTGCTCGTTATTAGCAGCTCCAATGTAAAATGATTACATAGCCTCTCAGGAAAATAGCGTTCAGAGGCGGAAAGAATTCCCTTATGCACTCAAGCATTCAGATGTCTGCCGAGCGGTGGCATTACCTGCAGCCATCGAGAGTGCTGGGTGATGCCGTCTGCAAGTTGTGCATCACGTCGGTTTCGATAACGCTTGTAGGTTCGGTACATACGAGTGTCCGGAGGAATTGGTGAAGGCTGCTGGCCTCTTGTGCAGGGTGCAAGTAAGGCTCAAAATTTGCAGAATTGTTCATCTTTTGGAGCCGATGGGAGGGTCTCAACCAGAAGCTTCGCACATTCGACGACGGTCTTTGCACATTTCGGAACTGCATTATGGGATAGTTAATAATTTCAACAAAATACCTACGAATTACAATTAAGAAAAACTAATATTGAAAAGAAGGCAGAGAAAATATCATGGACAAGGCAAATCAAATGTTGCGTTTCATTGGCATAACACAAGATTCAACAGTTCTGCTAAAGTTAACTCCCTGCACTGCACTTCTCCGCCCTGTCTTGTTGTTGCACAGAGTGTGAACCTCATCAGGTGGGACTGACGTACACCATACAAAATGTCCATACAAGAGCAGTTAGTTTCGTATTATCGCGATGCAGGTGAGTGTGTGTCACGGAAATTATTGGGGTGGAAAATACTAAAAGAAAGTTGTTATTCGTTACGGCGAAATATATTTGCAAAATTTCTTTCTTCTTAAACTACGAACATGTTTTGTTAGCACCTACCTAGATAGGGACATGATGATTATAAAATAAGAGAAGTCAGATGGGAAATAGATTTAGGTGATCCTATTACCCGAGTTCTATTGGAGAATGGGACGGTACAGATTTTTTATTGAAGCGTTTCGATGAACCTTCCGCCATGCACTTCAAAGAAAATTGCAGTGTGATGATGTAGGTACAGAGGTCTCACCTTGACAGATTTGATAGCTCAGGTGTGCACTACACGAAGGAAGCAGCTACTTGGGTAGCAAAGTACTTAAAGAGAGACCAAGTTTTTTTGGAGGGAGGCAGGGAGGGAAGACGTTGGCGCTAGTTAGGGATGTTCAGATGAACACTAGGTAAACGACTCGCACATAGCGAAATCAGGCTTCGATCAGAGGAGACAGTTAGTGTCAAAATATTAGCAGTAAATTTTCAAAGTATTAAAAACAAAGTTCTCAAATTAATTGCGTTGCAGTAAATTTCGATACGGCCTAAGTATTCCCGGAACCGTGAGGTGGCTGAATCGGCAGGTAGGAAGCTCTGAAATACTTAACTACGCGTGGTACCTGTATCGGAAATATACAGTAGGCTCCATAGCAGGAAGTGCTTTCATTGCAGTCGGCAAAAATATTTTTGTTGCTGAGGTCGGAGTTAAGTGTAATTTGTGAAATTACTTGGAAGCGTATAACAGGTCAGGAAAATATAATTATTGGAACTTTTTTCCTGCTGTCTGTTACGTGGTTACACTATGGCACTATTAGTCATTCAAAGTAAACTGGTCAATTGCGCGGAAATACCCAGATCGTGGAAAATTAGTTAGGAGCGAATGTACTTGGACGGCTGTTCAAATGTTTGTAAATCTATGGGTCTTAACTACGCTGGCCATCAGTCGCTACGGTTACAAACTACTTTAATTATGCTAAGGACAACAAATACAGTTATTCCCGAGGGAGGACTTAGAACGCTCGGCCACTCCATCGCGGCTGGACGGCTGTAGTTTCAGTGCACTTGGTGCAGAGAATCAGTCTTGGCAACAACTACTGAAGACTTTACCTGGAAGTCTCTTAAGCACCTAAATGGAGAACCAACACACAATGGAAATACTTGAGAGCTTAGACCTTGTACCTACAAGGAAGACTGTTCTTATCGACGATGTCAGTGTAGAGACGATGATTAGTGCAGTTAATAAATCAGTTCAGAAGGCAGGGAGTGCGATTTTTCTAGAAAGAGTAGATAAGCAATTCTCAGTAATAAACGTGGTGAATGAATTGACATTCCTGTATGTTTTGACATAGAGAAATTATGTATACTGTTTAAATGAATTGTAAATCGTGATCTGGAAAAGTATGTGCCGATTAAATGGATTAGGAATGGTAAAGACAAACCATGGATTAATAAAAAAATCTGAAAATGCTGAGGAAGCAAACGTGGTTCCAATCACAGTACAAAAAAAGAATAAGCACTTGAAAGGTGTCAAAAGTTAGTAGATATTCGTGCAACTACATATAAAAATCGATGCGCTTTGCATATAACTGCTACCAATGTCAAAGTTTGGAAAATTTTTTGCAGATAACCCGAAAAATCGATAAGAGGGCTGAGGGCCTTTATACAGTCATTCATTGATCACTTTGGGTGACAATAGACGGCAGCAAATTATGTTTTCTAAATTTGGCGCTTCAGAAATCGTTCATGCTTAAGGATTGTACAGATATGCAATAGTTTGGCCATAGAACAGATTCTCGAATTGTGGACATTATAATAAGCACCTCTGGTGTAGAGAATTAACTGACAGTTAAAAACAAAGCAGGAGACCCGGGTTCGAATCCCGGCTGGGTACACATTTTCAGCTTTGCCCATTCGCAGTCGAAGTCATATAGTCTGTGAATTTGAAAACAATAACTGCTGGATCAGAAGTGACGTCTGTTCTTTCGGAATATACGCCACATGTATATATAAAAACAAAAACGTCGCCATATCCGGGTGGAATCACAATTCTGTTTTACAACGAATGCTCTCCAGCAATAATTCTTTCTTAGCACGCATTTATGGCTAATCTTTGGCCCAGAGCACAGTCAAACGCAAATGACAAAAAAGTAGATCTCTGCTTATAAAAGAGCGGACTCTCAAAATGACAGACCAGTATCATTAACATCAATCTGCATCAGAACTTTTGAACATATTCTCAGCACGTTTTCTACATATTTTTCAATCTTGAATGAAGAGCAACAGGCAGTCTCCATACTCTTTGATACCCGCCAACTTTCGCGCCAGGATAACGAAGATAATTTTGGGCTCTTACGTAGGTAACTAAGGGCGATTTTTTTTTCCAACATGTACAAAATCTAGGGATCGATCGACGAACTTTCAGCTCTAGTTAAGTGATTCTCAAAATAGTCTTGCGAAATTACTCTTTGAATTTTGTCATTTGATAATTTAGAAAGTGTCCGTAAATGAAAACGTAACAGCCTACATCTACAAATGTTTAGATGTTTGTAAATCTAAGGGACCAAACTGCTATCGTCAACAGTCCCTAGCCTTACAAATTACTCAACTTATATTAACGACAAAACACGCACACACACACACACACACACACACACACACACACACACACACAACCTCCCATGCCCGAGGGAGGACTCTCTTCGGGGACGCAGCAAGGTGCCTTAGTCCGCTCGGCCACTCCACCGCGGCTACGGTTGTCCTTTCCTGCCTTTCGTGTTACACTGTATCCGTGAGAGCCAATGATGTTACACAAGCCAATTATTTCCATGAGATACTTGATATTACTGTCAGCTTCTCCGATGTTAGTTCGTAAAATTCTCCATATGTTCTCGAAAATTTCACTTAAATTGCCGTGAAATACAGGTTTACTAGAAAAAAAAAAGGATGACTAGAATTGACATTTTCGTCGGTGCTTGAGAGAACATGATAAAAATAAAGAAAACCCTTCCAAATGTTCTGAAAAGGATATACAGGGTGATTAAAAAAGTTGGTCAAGTCGAAGAGGGACATCCATTAACACTCAATATTTTCTTGCAGAATTGGCTACTCCAAGGGGAAAAAAAGTAACTTTTGTACGAAAATTTTGTTTCGTTTCATGAATGGTGGCGCTGTAATCGGGGAAAAAATAATAAATTGAAAAATGCTGAAAAACGTCAATATCCCAAAGATACACATCAGATTAGGAAAATCAAAGTACTGCTCTTGATATTTAGATAATGCTATCATATGACAACGTCCAGCCTTTCGGAATGTATTCTTAGACTGCTTTTACCATTGCCCAGGAACAGCGACGTGGACGTAGTAGTAATTAGTTCTCTTCGGGAAGCTTGATTGCTGTATGTTCTCTTGCCTCTCAAGTGTTTCATTGTTTCTAATGCACACTGCATTTAAAAACGTCTCTGCGATAATGGTTACCCATTTATTGGTAATTCGCTGCTGCATTCTTTCTGGGGCTGCTGGTATATCGATGCAAATTATCTCTTTTAGCCCTTCCCACTGGAAAAAATCGGCAGTAGTCAAATCGGGTGGACGTGCGGGCCACTTTTGAGGTCCACCTCGTATTCTTCAATCCATATTGCAGAAAGCGGTATTAGAGATTCCGTGCCCATCTAAATGAAGCATTCAACTGTCCTTTGTCGTATTAAGGTCTTCCTATACATTACTTTCTACGTTACATCGATATGACACTTTTCGTCTTTTTCTAAGCTGTAGGAGCAAGGACAAAAAAAGTGGCATCACCACCTTCTGAAGCGAAATTTAATTTGTTGGCCTCTGGGTTACTAAGTGCAGCAGCGTTGTCGGGATGAGAAGTAGTAAGCAGTGGAGACAGCGAGCGTCTAGTTTCCTCAAGTACAGACGACGATTTTAGCCGGCAATGCGATTCATTGTCCGCTTTAGGCGACAACACCGTCAATACCATGCTCCGCCACGGTCACACCTATCAGCAATATTGCCGGTCAATCGGACATACCGCTGTTTTCTATAGCCGCACTGCAGCACTGTTGCTGGGAACGCTACTGCGGTGTCATATTGCCGTAAAGTAACACCCTTGTAAACAAACTTTAAAATACGAGTGTTAGCTGAAGAGTGGTGGCAATATCGGTTCGTCGTGTAACACGTGGAGTCTAGTTGACTAGTTGACACCAGGCGGTAAGCAGAAGTAGTGTTGTAGGTAGTTGTAGTGTGCAGTGTTTGAAAGTGCCGGGGGGGGGGGGGCGATTCCAGCGCACAAACACGATGTTCAGGAAACACGAACAGACTGAATGGATCGAGATTCAGATGGAACGTTGTCCTTGCACTCGACACGTGCGTGGAATTGCGGCACTGGCATATGTTAAGACGACGAGGTGGGGTCCTTGCGACGTATCGACGGAGAGTCACACTAAACGTGTGTACACCTTTCATCTTAAATGAAGGTGGTCGAGATGCGGGGTAATTGTATTGAGGTCATGTAATACGGAACTTCTGTTAGTAAAGCCTGCTATGATAACAGGAAAACCTGGATTCAAGATAGCTGGAGTGTGTAATACTACTCGTCAGTGTTTTAAGTCATGGGCGGCACCTTCCTTAGAGTAATGGCTGGCATCTCGGCGCTTTAAAGTACCATTTGTTTTGTAAATATTCACACTGGAGCTGTAAGTGTGCTTCGTGAATGTTCATATACAGAATATACATACTACAGTATACATAGTGTGTTGTAGAGTCCTGATTTCAGCTCATTTAGTAATACTTACGAAATTTACCTCCAGATGATCTGTAAGTCAGAAATCAGAGCCTTCAGTCGTAAAAATTGTCTTAAGAGTTGAAAATGACAAGCCTATAGTCTTGTTTCACATGTCTTACATCCGTGGCTCTCAATCTCTGGAAGGGAAGGAAATCCGCGTAGCCTATGCAGCGAACGAATTATTAACGATACTATGCTTAACCTAGCTATCATTAGTACACAGTTGACTGCACTTAGATATATTAATGGTGCGCAACCATTAATCTCCGAAAGTTTTTGACCAATTGCTTTGAAATTTACACAATACGTTGCATTCTAACAGAGGAAGATTTTTAGATACCTGTTTGTTGAATATATACGACCTATGTATATGTAATTTTTTTTGCGATTTTTGTAACAACGTTATCCCATTAAAATTTGTATAAATTTATGTGACGTCTATAAAACAATTAGATACATAAAACCTGCCTATTCCAACGCAGCTTCGTGTGAATATTTCAAAGCTTTTGGTCAAGAACGTTCGTACTACACGGTTTTGAACATAACAAAGTTCTAGGTTAAGGAAAGTTGTAAGATGAGATACTGGAAGGTCAGGGAATTATATAGAGGAGGTGCAGATGTAGAGAAAGATGGGGGAAGGGGGGAGTACATCGACAAAGAAAACTGGGGGGACAGAGGAGGAGATGGATAGGAACAGCGGGAAGAGCAGATGGGCAGCAAGGGGGAGACAGAAAACGAGTAGGGAGTACAGAAAGCATTGTCAAATTATAAAAGTGTGACGTGTCTTTCTTGCCTTTCCCATTTCACTAGAAACAAGCGCCGGCCGCGGTGGCCGAGGAGACTGAGGCGCTCCAGTCACGGTCTGCACGACCACTACGGTCGGGAGTTCGAATCCCCCCTCGGGCATGGATATTTGTGCCGTCAGTAGTGTTAGCTAGTTCATAAATAGTTTGTAAGTTTAGGGACTGATGACCCCGTAGTTAAGTCCCATAAGCTATACAAACATTTGAACATTTTAGAAACAAGCTGGGTACATCTGGTACGAAAGATCGGTATCGATACTTTAAAGGGGGATAAGACTTTCCAAATTGACACCGGGTCTCTGCTTGGAGAACTGCGTGTGGGGACAGCTTTCCTTGCTCGGTTTCGCACAGTCCCTTGCAGCCAGGGAAATGTGGCAGTATGTATTATTACTGGAAAGAAATGTCGCCATCTCGGAGAACTGCTTCCAATCCTGTTGCAAAGCTGTAAAAGATACAGTTGAGCGACGGCAATATTATTTAGTGATGTGCGGTGAATCAAAATAAGTGTCGCAAAGTAGAGAGCGGGTAGGTGAGGCAGGATGAGATGAATGAGCGTCTGCTGGGCTGCGGCAGGGCAGTGGCTGCGCCTGCGGCCCGTTAGGCGCGGCCGTTCACCCCGCCAGTCAGCAACCTTCAGCCGCCCCGCGTGTCAAGGACACCGCCGCGCCGCGCCGCTGCACCTGCTCACGTCACGCCGTCAACAAACCAACACTTCAGACTCCTCGGCTGCCCCTTCAGTTTGCTATTTTACCATCCACGGTAACGATAACAAAAACAATACAGGCAGCGCAGTTAACGAAATAGGTACTAATCAAACGCCGTCACTCTTTAGCTTCACATATGCAATTATTGTAATCACCGAAGCACTTACACTTGGATATCCTTCCTAAGACTTACGTTACTTTAATGCTGGAGCCGTGTCATCGGACTTGAAGAAAACTAACACTCACATCTTGGGTAGATATAGCTAATAGCTAATGCAGAAACATTATAGACAACAATAACATATTGTGGAATGGGAAAGAAAGATGAAGATGTTGGACGACAATCAGTTCGGCTTTAGGAAAGGTGCCCATCTCCTCCTCCTCCTGCCCCCCCCCCCCCTCCCGCTCTTACGCCACCAAATCGCTCTCTTATTGTGTGTGTCAGAGGTTCCAACCATTACGATTTAATCGTAATTGTTACGAAAATTGTTTAAAATTATGAGTTTACGGTTGGAGTGGTTCGGATTCCGATTTTCAGGTTTAAATAACAAATCTGTCATTTGTTTTCCGTCGGCAAAACTCGTTTTCCTTTGATTTCGGTCGTGTGACGTCATCGACAAAAATAAACTGGTTCTGAGTAGCATCTTCGAGCGTGTTCTTGTTGGAATCACCGGGATTTACAGTAACTTCTACAAACTCGAAAACTACGCAATACGGCATACGGGAAGAATCCACAAAGGCGCGCCATTTTGGAATCTAGCAGCAGCCAATAAAAATGCGCCATGGCACTTGACTTGTACCTTTCATAACCTGCACACTCACCGAAATATCTTAATCTCCTTTGTTTGTGTCAGTTATGATTTTACGTTGTCTTGTGGTTGTGTGACAGTTTTAATGATTTTTCTATATATAGCTGGAAATCACCAAATCTAATATGTTCGGTTCTGATGAAGAGAATAGTTAGTTTTGCTTCACCTCTCCCCACCCACTCATATTCCGGCTGTACCCATCAGAACGATGTAGTAATACGCTGACCATATGTCATCTTCAATTTTTGTGTGTCTGTATGTGTCTGTATGTGTCTGTGTCTGTCTTGTGTGTTTCCATCACCTCCTCCTTCCTCTATCTGAAATTTAAGCACCTTGCTGTAACTTCTCTTACAGCTATGTGTAACCAATCTAACACAACTCTCACGAAATTCGCAGGAAATTGTGCAACTTCTGTAGCGCTGCCAACCGCCTACGTCGTATAAACACAGGGCGAAACTATTGTGTATTTGGAGTGGAGCAGCACATAAAAAATGACATCCAATTTAGGAGCTTTTGTGGCGCTATAAATTGCAGCAACCATAATAAATATAATCCGGAAATCACTCATTTAGATTTGCGTAAGATGCTGAGACAAAAGAGAATGTCACGAATAACAAGTCTTCATTTACGGTGGTTAGTTATAATTTTAACTGACCAAAAGCTTTGAAATTTTGACACGAAGTTGTACTGAAATGCTCGCGTTTCTATGGACTTTTTTTAATGTATGGCATGTGTTACAATGCAATGTTGAAAAATTTCGAAAGCAATTTGTGAAGAATTTTCAGAGATTAACAGTTTTGCAGTTGTGATGTAGATTTAATAACATAAATGAGAAAAACCAACATATGTTCTTAGAGTTTGTAGATCAAGAAAAGGCATTGGACAATGTAGAATGGTGGAATTTCTTTGAAATTTAGAGGAACACACACACACACACACACACACACACACACACACACACACATTCCAGTCTCTGTCTGCACAAGGAACAAAGATTGACGGGAACAAAAGTTCATAAGATTATGTAATATTCAGTGGAAAGACTATCAAAGATAATATCCTCTGATCACATCGCTATCGCCAGTGAAAGTGAGGAACTGTAGAAGCCGTTGAACGCAGCGAACAATCCAGTGCATTCATAGTGCGGATAGTGAATAAACTGAGCAGAGGCGAAAGAAACATGGAACATGAAAATCAGATCAGCCATAACGCTAACATCAAAGTTGCTGAAATATTGTACGGTGAACGGAGTGAGGGAGATACGAGAAGGCTCTATAACACAAAGCGATCATTCCAGGTTAAAACTAGTTGACTGAAATCTAAAATACGCTTTGTATTAATTCACGTTTATTCATAAACTGTGAGATATTAAACAAACAGATGTAAAAGGCTATTTCAAGAGTTTTCTTGGATATCTTTTATGACATAGAAACTGAATATGGTATTATTATAATACCGAAACCGGTAGTTAAATAAAACAAACTTTACGGCTGTTGGTAATTACATTTATAATTTGTACTTAAAATAGATCAGCCGCAGTCCCAATTCCAGAATAAGAAGGAACTGCATCGATCCCTGGAGAACGTACGCTTGGGGAACTGCACTGTAGGGAAGTAAGGCGTGGGCTGAGAGAAAAGCGGAAATGGAACCGAAGCTTCCTTACGATGTGAATGCAGTCACAGGAAGAAAGATAGAACACGTGTGAACACACCAGGACGCACCTTCTCTAAAGACCTCAGTGTCGTGGGACCTTACACCATACACATCATCATCATCTCCTGGGGTACTTCAGGTGGTGGTAGAGAGTAAAATCTGCTGGGGAAAACCGAAGAGCATCGATCACATTATTGACCATCTTGAACGTAAGTGAGACGGAAAGTTCCTACAGGAAAGGAAGTGACGGGCAGCGTCACACGACTGAAGGACGCCCCCCACACATAAACGCCGCTACCGATTTCACGTTCACGGCAAGGGGAAAAAGTAGAAAGCATTGTTCTCAGCGCTCGATTAAGGTTCGTGTTTGAGAGTAAAGTGTTCACACTATGAGAGGTTCGCCTACGTAACAGAGGAAAAACATGTTCTTCACATTGCTCTAAACTTCTCCTCACAGACTGGTGGGGAGTCTTGAGATGACAGTTTCCGTGTTACAACCATTTGAAAACCAATTATTCTTAAAAAATAGTTGCGTTACAAATAGATCAGGCATGATCCACTGTACCAAATCTTTTATACATCAATGTACTAATACCAAAAGAAGCAAAACGGAAACTTAATTTTTCGCAAACACTTGGTACAGAAGGTTCATTTCGGTGTAATTTGAAACGAGTACACCACCGCGATGCTATAACGTTAACAGGCACGTGCAGGAGACTTGAATAGGGTCAGAGAGGTAGGACACAGGTGAAGTGACATCAGCTGTTCCAACGTAACCCCTCCCCTCCCCCCTCCAAACCATAGCTACTGTACCTACTGAGCAAACATGTTTTCAAACGGCTGCTACACGCTAACGGTACGTTACCGGACATGGGTTCCCGTTCAAAATATTATCTCGTCAGTCCTCTCTACAACTCGTAGAATTTTGAGACAGGAAATTTAGAGCATCCTGTGCAGAATGAGATACACAAGTGAATACACTAATAGTTAGGAATTCATAGTTTCAGTTTCAATAGAAAAGTTGGAAATAGGTTAAGTATCAGTAAACTTAATCATATATTTTTAACTACTACAACAATGTCATTAGTGATCTAGGCTGTTACAGTGAAGTTCCTAAATGTTGGGCAGAGGAAGGCCACTAAGCGGATACCACTCGCCTCTTAAGGCATTGAAACTAATCATTGTAGTGATCATCTCTTCACTTTAGAGATGTACATATACTTACTTCCTATTACGAACTAAATAATCATAAAAATCCGGTGATAATTTATGGTTGTCGTTCTTATATGGATTTGAAGAGGCTTGCTCAGGATAGGGTATTGTGGAGAGCTGCATCAAACCAATCTCCGGACTGAAGAAGACGACGACGACAACAACAACAACAACAACAACAACAACAACAATGATAATTTATATGGATCACTGTAATTACAGAGCATGGAAAAAAGGTAGAAGAGTGACCAGGCTAATTATGAAAGAACAAACATTTTATTGCTTTTTAGTCATTTTATTGCAAGCTCCATGGATGCATTCGGTGTCCAACGATCATTTCCAACATAACTTTTGTCTGCTTGCCTTCCGGACATTAGTTCCGTAAAATGGTTAGCAGTAGTGGCTGAGAAGGCTGAGTCCTGCGGGATCTGATCAGAAACGGGTGCGTCATCGATTAGCATCATCTCTGTGGTGGATGTCTGGGGGGCGAAAATACTGTAGAACTCTGTTTCCCAACTTTCTTGAACACGCGAATTAAAATTTTTTGGCGACCCCCAACCCCTACCCCGAAACATTACACAACTATGTGTGTAGCTTCGAATGCAACGAATTTTTATTCTGTTGCTGTAACTTTCTTGTAATAAAACTAAAACAAAAAAATTACATTACAGTACAGAATGAAGTTGTAGTCCATTGTTGTATTGAAATGCAGGAGGATCTGCATAGAATTGAAGCATGATGCAGGGAATGGCAATTAAATCTCAATGTAGACAAGTGTAATGTGCTGAGAATAAATCATTTAGCTACACTATAGCAGGGCAGCAATTGGAATCAGTTAATCTCACAAATTATCTGGGAATAGACACTAGGAGTGATTTAAAATGGAACGACCACATAAAATCAGTCGTCGGTAAAGCAGACGCCAGACATAGATTCACTGGAAGAATCGCAAGGAAATGCAGTCCGAAAACAAAGGAAGTAAGTTACAGTACACTTGTTCGCCCATTGCTTGAATACTGCTCACCGGTGTGGGATCCGTACCAGGTGGGGTTGATAGAGGAAGTAGAGAAGATCCAACGGAGAGCAGCGCGCTTCGTTACAGGATCATTTGGTAATCCTGAAAGCGTTACGGAGATGATTGATAAACTCATGTGGAAGAAGACTCTGCAGGAGAGACGCTCTGTCGCTCGTACGGGTTTTTGTCGAAGTTTCAAGAACCTACCTTTACCGAGGAGTCTAGCAGTATATTGCTTCCTCCTACGTATATATCGCGAGGAGATCATGAGGATAAAGTCAGAGAAATTAGAGCCCACACAGAGGCATACCGACAATCTTTCTTTCCGCGAACAATACATGACGAATAGGAGGGAGAACCGGTAGTGGTACTTAAGGTACCCTCCGCCATACACCCTCAGGTGGATTGCGGTATATGGATGTAGATGTAGATTCTGAATGGAAAACATCATAATATGACATGAATTCCGACAGTAAAATATATGGTACATAACGAGGTTTCGCATTGCGGGAAAAGCGTAGAATCGAATTACGCTCGTTCAGGAAAGTCCCCACTGTGTAGTCAATGTCTAAATAAACGAATTTCTCAAAAATCCTTATTGCATCTTGTAAATTTAGGTATCGCCTAGACTAGTACCTGAAAACAGTTTTTGTTTATATATTACTAGCTCATATGCCCATGCTTCGCAACGATTGTTAAAGAGGGCCGTATGTATATCATGGTTTTTAGGGTTCCGGACCTAGGTCACCAAAAACCTAGCCTCTGTCAATAAACTCAGTTGTCATAACCAAGATGTCAAATTAAAGTAGAAGTCATTGTCGAAAACGATGAATGTTCATAAAGTTTTCCATACAAAAAGTGAAATTAAACTCCGTACTCTGGAACAATGTAAATTCAATGTTAGGTTGTGTTCATAAAGTTGAGACTGCGGTGTGTGATTGTTGTTATTATTATTGCTATTTCTCATATCAACGACAGAAGTGTTTTCAGAAGTTTATGCCTGACGGACAGTGCCATGTATTGATTCTATGGTGTAGTACTAAACTGAAATCTCTCACAGTATGTGTATGCTGAAGTATTAGTATGTTACAGTATAGCACTGGGGAAAATGTAGTTATTCTGTATGCAGTGTTCCCTATTATCGGAACCACGACGAATGCTGAAAGTCTGGTAATTAATCAACAGAGTAGTTCATGTCTGTTTAAATAAGACGTCACGGTGGTGTCGATGCGCGATAAAGGAAGTCTGGGTAATCGTTGAAGGAATGGCGTCAGCTGATCGTCTGTATAGAACTTTCATTAAATATAGTATTTCCAGCGAATTTTCTTGTCTGTGTTAACAGCACCGGTCACTGATCCAGCTAATACATGTTCCCGCGTCCTGCAGTGATTACTTCGTAAAGCATAAAGTTCAAATCGACCTTGTGCAGGAGAACTACATATTCAGCAGTCGGATTATAACTAAGTGCAATTGCCTCTGCAAAAGAAGACGTCTTTCTCTATCTTAATGTAGTCCGCACCACAAATAATTACAAATTTTAATTACACTATTGTACCAAAGAATTATGAAAGCAGAGAGGTTTATGATGAGTTTGTCGCTCGCGTGTGTATATTATCTCTAGTGGCAGGCAGAGAGCAGAACAGATTTTGTGTTCTCAACATTAAGGTTTTCTCACATGACATCTTGCGAGCCATGGACGAAGGGCAACAGGCGGATTGTGTTTTTCTCGACTTCAAAAAGGCGTTCGACACGGTGCCACACTGCAGACTCCTAACGAAAATGCGAGCTTATGGAATAGGTTCTCAGATTTGTGACTGGCTGGAAGACTTCATAAGTAATAGAACTCAGTACGTTGTTCTCGACGGCGAGTGTTCATCAGAGACGAGTGTATCGTCAGGCGTGCCCCAGGGGAGTGTGATAGGACCGCTATTATTTTCTATCTATATAAATGATCTGATGGACAGAGTAAGTTGTAATTTGCGGCTGTTTGCTGATGATGCTGTGGTGTATGGGAGGGTGTCGTCTGTAACTGACTGTAATAGCATACAGGTTGACTTAGACAAAATCTCTAGTTGGTGCGAAGATTGGCAGCTGGCTCTCAATGTAGAAAAGTGTAAGGTTATGCGCATGAGTAGAAAAAACAATCCTATAATTTTCGAATACAGCATCAGCAGTGAGCTTCTTGATGCGGTCGCGTCGTTCAAATATCTAGGCGTAACATTGCAGAGCGATATGAAATGGAACGAGCATGTAAGGACAGTTGTGAGTAAGGCAGACAGCCGACTTCGGTTTATTGGGAGAATTTTGGGAAGATGTACTTCACCTGTAAAAGAGACCGCGTATAAAACGCTTGTACGACCACGTCTTGAGTATTGCTCAAGTATTTGGGTCCCGCAGCAGATCGGTTTGAAAGAAGACATAGAGGCGGTTCAGAGGCGAGCAGCTAGATTTGTTACCGGTAGGTTCGACCAATGCGCGAGTGTCACGGAAATGCTCCGGCAACTCAATTGGGGATCGCTGGAAGAAAGACGACGCTCTTTTCGTGAATTTCTGTTAAGTAAATTTAGAGGGCCGGAATTTGAAGCTGAGTGTAGTACGATCTTGCTGCCGCCTACTTACATTTCGCGTAAAGATCACAAAGACAAGATAAGAGAAATTAGGGCTCGTACGGAGGCATATAGGCATTCTTTTTTTCCTCGTTCAATTTGGGAGTGGAATAGGAAAGGAAATGCCTAGTAGTGGTACAGTGTACCCTCCGCCACGCACCTTACGGTGAATTGCGGAGTATGTATGTAGATGTAGATGTAGAAGGTGGAAATGTCTCATGATATTGGGAGAAACCTACTAATCGCTGACTTTGCTTGATCCCTTTTTGTTCGGTTAAAACGCTATGTGTAAGTGGCCCTTTTAGCGACGCTTCCTCATCTTTCAAAAAATGTTAAAATGTTTGTATAGCTTATGGGACTTAACTACGGGGTCATCAGTCCTAAACTTACAAACTACTTATGAACTAATGCTAAGGACGGCACAAATATCCATGCCCGAGGGGAGATTCGAAACCCCGACTGTAGTGGCCGTGCAGACCGTGACTGGAGCGCCTCAGTCCCCTCGGCCACCGCGGCCGGCTTCTTCAACTTTCTTGTTGCTTCTGTGACACATTTATTTAGATATTATTTCATGTTATGCAGTTGCTCTGCGAAAAGGAGGTGGGGCTTTTTTGCAGGCAATGCGGTACAAACCAATCGTAATAGCAGGTAAATGTGGGGAAAGAGTGGATTTGTCGCAATATCACGTGGTAATTCCAGCTTAATGTTGATAAGATGCACTCCATATACTATATATACAACTTGGTGGTTATACCCATCAAAAGATGCACTTCTTTTCTTTCCATGACATTGCAAAGCGTATGGGATACAGTTAGGAAGAAAAAAAATTGTGTGTCCTACCTGGATTAAATTTTACTTGCAGTGGCAGCGGTTTAGTTTGCTATCGTTGACGACGAATTATTCGCTTTAGGAGGATGATTAATTTACTGACCAGAACAGCATAAATTATTTATTTCATCGTGAACATCAAGAATGATTCCCCCTCATTCTGCGTGACTGATTTTGGAAAAAGGATTCAACGGCCGTTGCCAACGTCAATACACTAATCCGCTGCCCTAAGGAAAATCGTAAATCTTAGCCCTTGTTTCAATGTATTACACCTTTGTTAAGAGCATCGTCATCTATTAGTTATTTGGTATACTATGTAACAGCGCCTCTATCGGATCTTTGCTATACTACGTTGCAATTCAAGCTTAGCATACACCAGAAACTACAAACTACTATATCTTTTCTTCCCCTGATCCGATTTTGATAAAATGAAGCTGATATGTTGCCCTATGAATCCCCATGAAAGTTCGTATAGTACTCTTGGAGATTTGCTGTACTACACTATACTTATAAGCATAGTATACAGAAAAACTTCAAATTACTATTTCCTTTCCCATCCTTACCCAAACAATCCGAGCGTAAGCTCCGCCTCTAATGACCACGTTGTCAAATCAAATGTTCAAATGTTTGTAAATCTTATGGGACTTAACTACGGGGTTATCAGTCCCTAAACTTACAAACTACTTATGAACTACTTACGAACTAGGACGGCACAAATATCCATGCCCGAGGGGGGATTCGAACCCCCGACCGTGGTGGCCGTGCAGACCGTGACTGAAGCGCCTCAGTCCCCTCGGCCACCGCGGCCGGCGACCACGTTGTCGACGGGGTGTTAAACGCTAATATTCATTCCTTTCTTGACTTGTCCAGGATACAATATGAATATTTACTGTGGAGAGCCCACGCCAGAGATAGCGATATAAAGCTGTCCGTGTGCGAAACATGTAGATTTCAAATACACTCGACAGTATTCAGTAGATACCTGTGATTTATTAATCATAATGGGAAATGCAAGTCCCATTGCAAGCCGCAGTCTCTTAAAGGTAAAGTCAGATCTGTCGGAAATAATGTGTATCCGTCGGATGTACTGTTTCATTCTCTTCCTTTCCGTGTATCTCTATAGATATGTATTGCTTATTCCTACAGTGGTGTGCGCTTCACAGTTCAAAGTAGTTTCAAGGTTTTCAACAGCACTGTCAGGAATTTTCTTAAGCTCACTAGAATACAGGAGTGTCTTGGTAGTAAATAAGAAATGCGATAAAACGTGATGCCTGATGTGAAAAGTTTTTACCCATCGCAGTGTATATGATAAATTTACTGAGTTATATGTTGTACAATGGTATAATTTTTTAGGTATATTGTTGAAATGGAAGCAGGCTTGACTTTGAAGGCAACTAAACACAGCACTTATAGTGAAAGCACGTTTATTACGAACTTAACATACACGCAGCACTGACTGCCTCTCGGGCAGAGTTCTCTGCTATTTATAAACAGACAGACTGTACCAGAAATTAGAAGAAAAGCTAACATACACAAGTAGAAATTACAAGATAACATAAGAAACACGTAGAACATTCGGAATAATTACAAAGAAATAATTTTTTTGCCGGTGGACGGGATTGAACCGGCGACCTTTAGCACCGCAATCGGTGACGCTATCCCTTACGCTACGCCGGCAGTCGATTAACGTGGGATCTCGCGGCAATATATTCATTTGTATAAGTGCTGTATGTCTGAAAAAAATCTGTTGCGAATGTAATTAGTAGTAAAGAAGTTATAGATTAAAACTTGATGCATGATGGGGCGGTTTTCCTAGAACGTGACTGTTTATGTGCTCGTATCTCTTGAACTACGTGTCACACTGTGATACAATTTAGAAGGTACATTGAACTATATATGTGTACACTGTTTGTCAAATTTCAACGTTGTAAGCGAGAAACTTTTTTCCTTTCATCATTTTGGTATGGCTATCAGGGAGAAGAAGTTTCCCAAAGGTTTGAAATTATGTTTAAAGTTTGTTGCTAGTCGATAAGTGCTCTCCTCAAATAACGGACTGATAGTCACAGTATCACGTGCCGCAAGACGGGGAAGTTTTTATTGTTTATGACGTCATAATCCTCTGAACTATCGGCTCTATCGCAAAATCATTCCTTAGCTGACGTCTACTACCTTCCTGCCAAATTTCAGCTTCATAGATGTAGTTTTAGAGAGTTCGTCTTTAGTCAGGTAGTGAGTGAGTGAGTGTATGAATGAGTTACCTTACGCTTTTATATAAATAGAAATTAACACGACGTATGATAGACAATTAATCGCGTAATTTTGATATAAAATAACTCGTGCATGTGTTTTTGCAGTACGGCATACTTAGTATTGAAGCTGGTTATTTTCTGGTGCAACTACTTCCTCCTGTAACGGCGATCCCCGTACAAGACTTGGAGACACTCCTGGGGGTCGAGGACACTCACAGGTTGAGAATCAGCTGACTCCCTCCCAAACGATGCCGAGTTATCGACAATAGAAACACAGAAAAAAGTTGGCGTCCCTTGATGCGGAAAGTAAATATCTGATTTCAGATAACTAAATGTAAGCGTTTTGCCGGCCGCGGTGGCCGAGACGACTGAGGCGCTCCAGTCACGGTCTGCACGGCCACTACGGTCGGGGGTTCGAATCCCCCCTCGGGCATGGATATTTGTGCCGTCTTTAGTATAAGGTAGTTGATAAGTAGTTTGTAAGTTTAGGGAGTGATGACTCCGTAGTTAAGTCCCATAACATTAACAAACATTTGATTTTGTAAGCGTTTTCTCCTTTCTGAAACAGGTAAATAGGATATTAATAAAGGGTTAGAGGAAAGTGGATCTGAAACCAAGTTGTCTAAAAAATACAAGGTTCGTAATCACACAATTACGGGTGTAAGATAGTAATGAAATCGACGAGCATCACACTACCTTGGAGTACCCTAGCTCCCTTTGAGCACGGATCTCTACTGCTCAAAACAATTCGGGGACCAACTGTGATGTTGTACGCAATATACAAATGGTAACGCATTTTATTGAGATATTGGTTACAGTTGTAATTTCGCTGTGGTACAGTACGATATTTTGATGTTCCAACTCTTTACTTGAGGTTTACACGGCGTTTATTTAGAGCGAGGCACCATGGAGCTACCATAACAGTGAAAACGTACCTCTGGTTGCCCTCTAATGCGACGTGTGATCCCTCGGACAGCCAATAAAATTGTACACCTGCGTGCGATTTGTAGTGTAGAAATTAAGCAGAAAAGTAGTAAGCAAGGAACTTTTTTCCATTCAAGATTTTGCTATGGTTGCCAGCGAGAAAAAGTTCAATGGAGGTTGAAATTATATTTAAAGTTTTTTTGCAGGTCTCCAAGTACTGTTATTCTCATATAGTGTATTTATAAAGTTCTGTCGCATTATGTGGCAGTTTCTTACAACTCCTATCGCTTATGGCGTTATCTCCTGAACCATGTGTCGTATGTGGATCATACTCCTACACCAATTATCTCACGTAAGGAATAAATGTACCAAATTTGGCTGAAATCATTCCAGTGGTTTAGGAGGAAATGAGCATCATTGTCGCTTAATGCAGCAGTTTTCCGCGCATCTCATTATTAACACGTCATACTATGTGTTGTACGTAATACTTACACTTACGGCGACTGTTCTCGTTGATTGAAGCTTACGTGTACAAAATCTGAAAAAAGATTGGAACAAAAGTACAGATCAGTATGCAATACGTACACACAAACATACGGACACTCTGCCTTATATATAAAGATCTCGGATACCGTAATGTTGTTTTCTCGACTCCGTACAACAGACAGACGTAGAACCATTTCATTCTACCGATGACAATAATTCATAACCTAAGTATTCCAACTGATCCCTTGTTTTTACCAGTGTAGATGACGCTGTTTCTACGTCGTTTACAGAAAAAAGATCAGAAGGCAAAATGTGTGTACACGAAGTACAATTGTATTAAAATCTTACATGGACGGCGAATCTGACCCCTCAGACGGGTGGCTGTTCTGCATGTACTCGGAAGAAAAGCTTGTCCCGTAACATTACTACTGAATAATTTTATTTATTATATTGTTTCCTTCAAATCCAACTACATTGCTTGACACAAGGAGCAAGCAAGAATGAGTGCGTAATTGTCCATAACGACAGAATATAATATCATTACGGTTCCTCCACTTATGTTTCACGCATGCTGGCGCCTCGCTGTTGAGAAACCTCGCCATCCGTTTGTTGACTTCCTCGGTGAACACACGATCAGCCGTGCACTATTCTTGTGAGATGTGGACTAGCGTGTGGCGTTGTTTAGCCACACGTCTGGATTCGGCGACGAGAGTATAGTGTGATCAAAACTACTCGCTAGTGGACTTCTGAAGCGCGGGAGCTGCTCTCCTCCAGCCAGAGAACTGGCCGTCAAGCCCCAACCACCCCGATGCCAAACTGCCACAACTACTGGTCACTTCACTTCCATTCCCTTATCTCTCTCTCTCTCTCTCTCTCTCTCTCTCTCTCTCTCTCTCTCTCTTGATTTGTTGCCGACTCACAGGTCTGTCCTTTTATTTCGCAAGTCATCACTTAACGATAACCATACCAAAAAGACAAGGACAAAGGTGTTAACATAGTAGTGCTCAAGCGCTGCACTAAGTAGACGCTTCTGGATCCACTCGTACAAGCTGTGATTTGAAGTCGCAAGTATTATCTCACACACATCAGCTTACATATACAGAATCTTCGTATGATTTCCATGAAAACGAATTCTCCGAAGGCTATAATGAAGGTTGTCTGTCTGTGTGTAATGTAACTTCAAACAAAATAACACGTGGCTGCGTAGCGCAGTGGTAAAGTTAGAGTATTCCGTGCGAAGTTCGTGTGTTCGAACCGCATCGTATATGATTATTTTAATTTCTAAATCATAATTACTTAGTTTTTATTAATTTCATTCAATTGTTTAAGTTATTAAGTTACTTAGGCTATGTTTCAAAACAGTACTGACTTTTTATTCGCTCTTATTTTCACCCCATGATACTTTTTTCGATTGGATTAGCTTGTGTCTTTAATAATCTGTAAGTGCCAATCAGGACTGCTGATTGGTTCGTAACACGGCAGCTCGTGTAACACTAGCCACTGTGGGGAGATTTTCAAGTAAGCTAACCAGTGATAGCGAAAAAATACAGTTTGCTTTTAGCGCTTTCTCTTAAACTTTTAGTATGGAATGGACGGCCGTTCCCGTCGTAGTTTTTTGAGTCCTCATATATAGTGTGTGTGTGTTATAGTAGGAACTGGTTGTCATAACAGTATGGACGAATAGGCTTACAAACATTTGAACATACCAAAATTTGAGTTTGCTCATAGAACTAATCTTTATTCGCCTTGAACGAATAAATCATGATTTTATTTTTGCTGAAGACGGTTGAGCGCCGTTTTGTCGGATACATAGTACATGACGTGTAGTTGGGTTACAACGTGGAGTTAGTTGAGAAATACAAAACGCATCGTCTCTGCAATTGTCACTTGTCACTTATCGCTTAAAATTAGCTGTCGCCAGAGCTTTTCGCATTGTCGCACGTTAACTCGTGGCCTTGTCTTACAATGCGGCCCCAAGATACCAGCACGTTTGAAGTGACCCGCCGAGTTTCTGCGTCGCCTACAGCCGAGCGGTAGCTGGCTATGTGGCAACGCTGTAGCGCTACGTGACTGACGTCAACTAGCGAGTACTTTCAATCGGACTTAAAGGTACCTGTGCTTACGTTTGCATACTCACGGGATCTACGAACTCCAGGATGCCTCTTATTTAATGAACGTATTCTGGCGTTGATTATAATTTGATTCAGATGGGTGAGGACCTTCGGAGCCGCACATCCGGAGCTGTCGAGATTCGGAGCCCCCGCCCTCCCGCCTCCCCAGTATGAGAGTCCCGGGGCGGTCCGCCCCCATCCCCTTTAGTCCGCCACGGCATCAGTTATGAACTAATGCAAGATTCTTAAAACCTTAATACTTTTCGAGTGGACTGTATTGTAACAAAGATAGAGATCTGCGCGGGTCACGTTACAGAACAGCAGAGAGAGGAGCGGAGAACTGTCGCGGCGCCTCACTGGCTGCGTTGGTAAACAGCCGGGGCCAAGGGCCAGCCTTGCAAGTTACTTGCCTTTGGCCTCCATGGCGCCGCGTAGTTACAGCAGCCACGCGCTCTCGCCAGCTTGCAACTTGCGGGACTCACTGCTCCCGTAAAGGTTCCTCTACTCTGCTACACTTCTATCACTCTACTACCGTTTCTGACCCGCGAGACAAATCTGTCACAGAAATAATTAAAAGCCTACCTTCAGGAAAGATTCACAGATCCGACCACTATACTAGACTGTTTCCACCGCTAACAGTTCACTACACATCCTCTATCGGGCTGTTACCAACCTAAATCGATATTTACCAAAACAACAAAGCAGAAACAAAGTTGAGGATCAATAACAACTGTGTCACACGAAAACATTTTTGAAATTTCAATGCAATAAAATGTGTGTTGGTTACAAGTAAACCTAGTAAAGTCCTGTTTTATTGAAACGTTACCGTCCAGCTAGCTACTTGCTTTGCAATGTGCAGTTACACTGCTGACGTAAGAAGGCACTCGGCTAGAACGCAGATATCAACGCCCGATCTCGTGAACACACTTGCCGAATCTTAATAATCCTTGCCGAAGTAAATAACTCTCACGACGTCTGAAATTACGAAACCATCACCTCTCCAGAGCCGGGTATGTGTTTCACTAGGATTGCCGGTTGCCAAGTGGAAGCCGCGGCGGAGTGGCCGAGCGCATTGGGGCGCTATGCTCCCATGCGCGAGGTCGTTTCCCGTCGGGGTTTCGAATTCCCCCTCGGGGATGGATGTTTCTTCTGTCTTTAGTATGAGCTAGTTAAGTTTAAGGACTGAGGACTCCGCAGTTAAGTCCCATAACCTTAGCAAACATTAGAACATTTTCCTTGCCAAGTGGAAACCTTCATTTAACAATACGTTGCAAGCGGTGGCGCCAAAATAGCGTTAACGGTAGTGCGGAAAAAAGCGTTTTAAAAACCGGCCGATTGCAGCGATATTCCCTGCTATTTGTAGTTAAACTTGTACTGATTATAATGGCGACTTAATGTCGCCTTGTCATTAGTAAGAGGCTCTTAGCTTTGCTTCATTTATCTCTGAGTCCAACGCCTCGCTGACACTACGAACGAATATTCGTCAGTGAACAAATGAACTAGTCACTACACCTGCTTATTGGCAGCGTTTGCTGTACTTTGACAGAAATCTGTACACGTTGTCCTCCGCATCCGCAGCACAGTATTTGCCTGCGTTGCATGTAGCAGGCATTAAGCGGTTGTTACTGTCGGTGAGGTATCAAACCAGTTACGAGGGATACGTTCACTCCAAGGAGGTCGCCCTGCACTGTGTAGGTTTTCCGTCGTTGACTTAATAATTCCGAGCGTATGTTGGAATCGATGTCAGAGTCTTCCGTCTCTCTCACTTCGTAACTCACTCCTACATAAAACCATACAAACGCTGAACGCCTCATAGCGCTCATAATTGTTGGACCGCAACACAGATGACATCACGCCCGTGTCAAGACTCCCTCATGTCGGTAGAACGTTTCACTGCAAATTCAAAAATATTAAAGATATTAACTTATCAAATTTCCGTCTTTTTGTTTCATGTGACTCCGGAGTTATTTCTTTAGGAATAATTGTATTCCATTTCCTCATTTGAATAAATGGCATTTTTGACTTGATTTCTACGACGTAATTTTTTATATCCGAATAACTGACCCGGGAATTGAATCTGTGTCTCTCAATTACTACGAGTTGAGCAATGCTGAATTTTCCCTGAGGCTTCTTTATATTTGGTCGCCAGTAGAATTTGTACAGGTTTGTAGAAGTAATGTCGAGAAACTTTATTTCGAGTCCTAGAATAATGAGGCTACTGTGGTTGAAATAGAATAATAATAATAATAATAATAATAATAATAATAATAATAATAATAATAATACACACAGGGAGAAAATACTATTTCTGAATATTTACTGTGAATTTCACCGGTAAAATGTATCTTCATATAGTTTTCACTTGTGTGTCGTTACTTACGCAGCCTCTAAACAGTATATATATAAAAGGTGATCCGCCTAGATAAAGTTGGCAAGCACCACATTATACAACTCGCGTGAGGCAACAGTTCGCGAGCTACTCGCTCTGCAGTATATAGTCTCTGCCTGTTGCCTCTGCAACACTAATTCCATGCGTTCCAACATAAACATTGATCGTGCCGAGTCCACCGTGTCGTTGAACCCTCAGGCTTGTGAATCAGCGTGGTATAAGCCATCGTAACGCACTACAGCCGCAGGCTGCGATAGGTTCGCAAATTATAACACTGTTTGCCTAATGCACGGCCGTAAAATTCCTCCGTTAACTCTATTCAAAATGTTCAAATTCTTGTAAAGCTATGGGACCCGACTGCAGTCGTCACCAGTTCCTAAACTTTCAAAAAAATTAAACAACTTATGCTAAGAACACCACACACACACACACACACACACACACACACACACACGCACACACGCCCGAGGAGGACTCGAATCTCCGACAGGGAGAAACCGCAGCAAGGCTCCTTAGAGCGCACGGCCATTCCCGCGCGTCTCTCTTCTTTGGTCACTTACCAAGTAGCATCAAAAGTCTGACAGATAGCCAACTAGTATTTAAAAAGAAATTAAAGGAATTTCTGAATGGCAACTCCTTCTACAATGTAGATAAATTCTTAGATAAAACTTTTAAAAAATTAAATAAATAAAAAAAATAAAAAAAAAAGATCCTTAAAATATTGTCAAGTATATACAATATTTAGTAAACTGTCACGTTCCACATCTTTACGAAAGGCCGTATATATGATCTATGGAATAAGTATTAATCTAATCTACACACACACACACACACACACACACACTTTCCTTTCTTGTTCAGATGCAAGTGTTCTGTCTGAACTATACCTCAATAAACAGTTAAATTTCTATGACCACGTTACGACGCAAAAAGGGAAGTTCCATGTTGACTCAAGGAGGACGTCAGCTGATAAAATGTCCGTTACAAATAGTGCAATACAAATGTGCGTTCGTCTACAGTGACGATGTTTTTTGGTCTTCAGTTCGGAGACTGGTTTGATGCAGCTATCCACCTTACTCTACTCTGAGCAAGCATCTTCATCTCCTCATAAAAACGGAGTCTCCAATATACGATTAAATTTTCATAATTCTCACTTCTTACTAAACCCATAAGGGCATTCTTAATTGATTCCTGTTTCTATTTAGTTCCAGAATCTTAAAAACATGTTACAAATTTGAAATAAGAAAGAGCAAAATATTTTACTGACGTTCTTAAAGCTGTTGAATAGATAAAGCCACTCACACGAACACACCTCAGAGGGAGCGCACTTACTTACACAAACATAAAATGTTATAGAACATGTCTGTCAAATTAATAAGACAGGCTCAGCATTATTAGAAAATTTGGAAGTTGACTAAAATTATCCTGAAAGAGTGAGAGGGGAACCAATAATAAGTGACATGGTACTCCGTGGTTCCACGACATTTACTCATCATGATCTGCTCCACCCCCTGCACAAGTCTTGAAAAGATTTGCGTGTTTTATCGTAGATGGCTCTGTAATCGGGAATAATTAAAAATAGTTGAAAACCGGTAATAATTCAAACAGATAAACAAGAGGTTTTGTACCGCTATCATATGGCACCTCCAACAATCGAATGATGCACAGACTGCAATCATGATCTTAGTCCATGGTGTGACTGTTCATTGTACTTCAGTGATTCGGACGATACGCATCTCTAGACAAATGTTCCAAGGTGTTGTTAATGACTGCAAAAGAATAGATATCATTTCCTCGTACTTTGAGGCTCATATAAATGTTGAAGCAGCTCGTCGAAGGTATGGAAATCTGTTCCCTGATTGGAACGTTGTTTCTGCAACGACTTCTCGCATTATTGTGCAACTATGTACCGAGACTGGAAGTGTTAATCCTAAAGAGTGAATTCGATCGCAGCCTGTGACAAGCGAGAATAATACAGGGAATGTTTCAGCTACAGTTGCTGCAAATCCGTTAGTTCTCGGCACATAGCGCGAGCTTCAGGAATTTCTCAAAGAAGTATCTACACATACTGCGTGAGCACAAATGGCATTCACTTAATTTATCGCTGCATCAAGAACTGCATATTGACTATTTTCAAAATCGCTTGAATTTTTGCAGCTGAATACAGTAACTACTGGCAATCAGTGGTAATTTCATTTCATAGTTACTCATCTCTGATGTATCTAATTTTACGAATCGTGCTGAAGTGACTCGACATAATATGCATCATTGGTCAGCGGAGAATCCCCATTGGTTTCAGCCAGCTAAACATAAACGTCCTCGGAGTGTCAACGTTTGATGTGGTATTTTAGGTACGCAGGTACTCCATAGAAGGTTTTCTGAGTGCTCAAATGTAGACAGATATTTTAGATAACTTTTTACCCATACTAAAGGAACATTTCCACTGCAAAGAAAAATTGGTATGTGGTTTCAACATGATGGATGTCCAGCGCATTTGTCAGCAATATCTCGAGAATTTTTGAATCCAAACTATCCGGGTCGATGGATTGGACAAGTTGGTCCTGAAAATTGGTCCGTGCATTCGCCCGATTGGACTTCTGCCGATTTTTTCTGTGGGTATGGCTAATGGAGGGAGAGAGTGTTTCCGTGGATGTACTAACAACTCCATAAAATGTGCAGCAGCAAATTATCAATAAATGTGCAAACATTAGTGTAGAGACAGTCATAAACGTCGGATTGTCCTCCAGAGCTCCAATGTGCATTACAAATGACATCTGCTTCAAAGATACGCTTGTGAGAGACTAGGGGACAGTAATGAAGCACTCAGAGGTCGTGAGAGGCTCACCTTAACCGAGCACCCATCAGGGGAACACATTAATACTACTTCCATATAGTACTTTGTGGGTAATGCTAAAAGTAGTGTAAGAGTGCTTCGCGCGATAGTAGATGGTGTTGCATGACTGCATTATCTAAAATATCAAAAACAATACTTTAATTTTCCTAAACTAGTGTGTATTTGAATATTACCACCTTCAGCAATTTTCAACTTACACTCCTGGAAAATGAAAAAAGAACACCAGCAAAGGCAAATTTTATTGACACATTCTTCAGGATGTATACAACAAACGATCACACAGACAGAGCCATAGTGCGTGAGTACAGTTACCAGGACATACGAAATTGCGACGCTAGTACCGTGTATACATGCCTTTTGCAGCAATGAAAGATGTTGTTCTTTCAAAGAGACGATAGTACGGGTGCCGAATGTAGCCTTGTGGTGTCTCAATTGGGCCAGATTTCGTGCCGGTCCTACAGACCGCGCAACATGGCAGACCTGGGGATGGTGCTGGCCGAGGTAGTTGGCGTACACTTTGAAGAGCACGTTGGGTTGTTCGGGATGGATGTGGACGTACATTGTCGTTTTTGAAAGGTGCATCGCCTTGTCGCACGAACAGCAGCAAGACGGGTTGAATGATAGTTTGTGTACCGCGCACTATTCAATGTTGCCTCGACGATTATCAAAAAACGGCCAGTGCAGGCTATGACTCCCTACACCATAATGACGGGAGTCGGCCCGGTGTGCCTCTGTCGTAAATACGCCAAATTTTCGCGCTCGCCTGCTTGACGCCTCACACGCGTACGGCCATCTTTGGCACCGAGGCAGAATAGACTCTCATTACTAAAGACGACGCGTCTCCGTTGGTACTTCCATAAGAGCATATCGCGACACCGCTGGGGGTGGGATGAACGATGTAGAGGCGTCAGCGGAAGACACCTTAAAGGCACTCGTAATCGTGCATCTTGGTGTGGGGCGCCATATCTTACACTGGTCGTTCTCCTCTGGTGATGGTCGAGACAACATTGAACAATGCACGGTACATTGAAATCTTTATTCGATCCGTCTCGCTAATGTTCATGCACCAACAAGACGATATGCTTTTCCAACCGGAAAATTCACGTACACATCTATCCCGTACCACCGAACGTGCTCCTTAAAGTGTACGGCAATCACCATGTCCAGCACGATCGCCATATCTGTCCCCCATTGAGCATGTTTAAGACTGGATGAAACGTCATGTTTGCGCGTTTCAACTGAGGCACGGGGTGGAAATTGCATGGCAGACCATTTCGCAAGACTACGTTCTCCACCTCTACGATCATCAAAATGGGATAATTGCCGCTTGCATTGCTGCATAAGGAGGGTATACACGGTAATAGCGTCAACATTGTGCACGCTGTGGTGACCACTCGTGCACCTATGGCCCTGTCTGCGTGATCATGTGTTGTATACATTCTCAAGAATGTCAGTGAAATATTGCTTTGGTGGGTCGGAGATTCATAGTGTTCTTCTTCATTTTCCGAAAGTGTGTTTTCATTTTTGCCTATAACAGCGGTATCTGTCATGGAAAAAAGAAATGTTCTATAGAAAAGTTACATATTTTTTCACGGAGAATCCCAAACTGCAATCAAAATAGAGGCTCCTGTTTAAGATTTCAAAGTCTCCTTTCCTGCCGCCCCCGGATGGATGCCCCTCATCGAGGCGAACAACTTTTATTGCAACCTTTTTAATCCGACTTGCATTTCTGAAATATTTCGAAAAACAATTTTAAATGCTTCACTCTCGGACTGTCGAGAGTTTCTTTTTATCTCACAGAGCCATGCAATTTGTGTTTTCGCGCTTGATGTGTGCCGGCCGCGGGGGCCGAGGGGATTGAGGCGCTCCAGTCATGGTCTGCACGGCCGACCTTAGGTCGGGGGTTCGAATCCCCCCCTCCCCCTCGCGCCGGACGAAGTGGACACCCCGTCGCACTAGGTTGGCGCGCAACGCTTCGCCAGACTGTAAAAGAAGGTCCCTGTGATCGATGAGACCCTGGATCATGTTCAGCGATTTGTGGGGTATTATGCTGACCGGACCATCACCCAGCTTGTCACAATCGAGCAATGCTTTCGATTGGGTGGGTGATGATGCTTCGATCAGTACTGAACCGCTCCTCATCTTTGACATGCCCGAGACTTCACCAGACTTCAGGGTTTTTTAAGAAGAAAAGTGGCTTCGTCATGAAAGTGTCCCCATCTATTCGAATACAAACAACATACTTAGGAGAGTAAGACTCGTCCCTGTTTTCAGCCCGCCGTTCCTCCAAAGGGGTAGCCAGGGAAGCGAACGTTCAGGGGTATACGTCACTGCGTTAAAAGGAATCTTCCACGCTTGGAGACGGTGGTTATACGTCCACCAACGTTACTCTGAGATCGTTTCATTCTCGTCCCACGAACAGCTAGGGAGCTATACTTCCGTCCAGGCAGAGCCCCGCTGGCGTGGGTAAGCCTTAGACAACTGTGGTGCGGCAGGTTCCTCAGAGGTTGCTCGCTAGCGACTGTTCAACCTCAACAGCCATGCATCGCCTCGGCACATAGCACACCTTGAGATTGAGTTATAGCCGGCCGCGGTGGCCGAGCGGTCTGCGGCGCGCCAGACACAGTCTGCACGGCCACTACGGTCGGGGGTTCGAATCCCCCCTCGGGCTTGGATATTTGTGCCGTCCTTAGCGTTAGCTAGATCATAAGTAGTTTGTAAGTTTAGAGACTGATGACCCCGTAGTCCCATAAGCTATACAGACATTTGAACATTTTACTTGACGTGTGTTCAGTTTTGGTTGTCAGTCCGCTTCGTGTTAACATTAAATGTGAGAGAGCTGCGGTGTGTAGTCTGGCAGTGCAGCAGGTGTCGGCGTGTTGTTGCAGGCGCCAAGGGCAGCAGCGGCGGCGGAGGCGGCGGCGCGGGGGCGGGCGGCGACGCGGCCGGGCTGGGCCCGCTGCCCGAGGGCTGGGAGCAGGCCACCACGGCCGAGGGCGAACTCTACTTCATCAACCACCAGACGCGCACCACCTCCTGGTTCGACCCCCGGATACGTAAGTACTCCACCACTCACTTGTCGACGCTCGCGCCACCTCTTCACTAGTCCCTTCCACTTAATTCTCAGCTCCACTAATATATAACACGCTTATCGGCTTCTGTTAAATTGTACACTTGGACAGTCAATCAGAGCGGAGGTAGTCATTTCATTTGGGCAGTTTTTCTCCTAATATCCGTTATACTACTATTTCAGTGGCCACATCGTTGTTGGTTTTGCATTTTCGTTGTCTTAAAACGAGAACACGGCACTAAAACTGACCATACCAACTTCAAGAGGACGACATCCTTTTAAGTAAATTAGAATGCTATGGGGTCACGGGAAATGCTGCAAAATGGTTCAAGTCGTACCTCACTAACAGGAAACAAAGGGTGTCAGTGCAAGTGACTAGTGAATTACGCCAACAGTCATCATCAGATTGGGAAGAAATTAAATGTGGTGTCCCACAAGGATCCATCTTAGGGCCATTGCTTTTTCTTGTGTACATTAATGACCTCTCATCAGTTAGACTACCAGAAGCAGAGTTCGTTTTGTTTGCAGATGATACAAGTATTGCAATAAAAAGTACGTCAAGCATAGTTATAGAAAGGTCTACTGATGATATTTTCATGAACATTAATAAGTGGTTTAAAGCCAACTCATTGTCATTAAACTTTGAAAAGACTCACTACATGCAATTCAGAACATGTGAGACATTTCCAGACAGCATATGTATTAAGTATGAAGAAGAGCAGATAGAAGAGGCTGACAGTATTAAATTCCTGGGATTACAGCTTGATAATAAATTTAGTTGGGAGGAGCACAACACGGAACTGCAGAAACGACTCAACAAATCTGTATTTTCAATACGAATGTTATCAGACATAGGAGACATAAAACTA
The DNA here is from genome assembly GCA_026315105.1 of Locusta migratoria. Lineage (NCBI taxonomy): Eukaryota > Metazoa > Arthropoda > Insecta > Orthoptera > Acrididae > Locusta > Locusta migratoria. The sequence continues at coordinate 655,015,111 of CM048744.1, forward strand.
ACAAAGCTTGCATACTTTGCTTACTTTCATTCCCTAATGTCATATGGTATAATATTTTGGGGTAACTCTTCAAGTCACTCAAAAGTCTTCAGAGTCCAAAAACGTGTAATACGTATTATTTGTGGAGTAAATTCACGGACGTCCTGTAGAAGCCTCTTCAAAGAACTGGGTATATTAACTACTGCCTCTCAGTATATTTATTCCTTAATGAAATTTGTCATAAATAATATATCCCTTTTCCCAACAAACAGCTCAGTTCATACATACAATACCAGGAATAAAAATGATCTACACAAGGACTTAAAAGCACTTACTTTAGTTCAAAAAGAGGTCCACTACTCAGGAACATACATTTTCAATAATTTACCATCAAGTATAAAAAATTAGCTACAAACAAAGATCAGTTTAAGAGGAACCTAAAAGACTTTAAAGTGGCCAACTCCTTCTACTCCATTAGTGAATTTCTAAATTGTACCAAATGATTCGTGTACTCATATTTGTATTATTATATTATCAGCGAAAAAAACTTAAAAATGTATGTATCTGTATTTATATTATTAGTGTTATCCATTATTCAACTTTTAAATTTTGTTTCTTGACATGTTCCACATCCACGAGGATCTCCTCAACATGGATCTGCGGAACGAAAAACTAATCTAATCTAAAATCTAACTCAGTCTCGTCAGCACTAAACATAGATGCCGGGCTCATAAATAGCATGCATCGAACTGTCACCAGAAACAGAGTTTGATCAAGAACATCCCTTTGTTGACTGCGCAACTTAAAACCACCTATAAATAAAGTCTCAATGCCCATAGCTTTCCGTCACATCAGACTCTATTAAGAGTTCAATTACGTCCATCATGCCGACGACGTCCAACCACCATATACGAACGCCAAGATTTACGTTTTTCTCACAAAAGGAATCAGCGGAAATAGTCAACCAAAAAATACCCACACGTTAAATGGAATACCATTTGGAGGAACAACCATAGCTTTGTGTTGCCATCACGTATCAGATCTGTGGGGTAGCCTGTCGTTAATGATAGCTTCCGCGAACGAAAAGCTCCACAATATCAACTTAAAGCCTTCGCCGGATTGTGCGACGTTTGTTCTCGTCACTCGTTGCCTTACAGGCTCACCTGTCGAACGGCCGGACAGATTACGACACTCGCGCAGAGGCGCCTGGCGATAATCGACCGCACCGGATGCATCAAAGCAAGAGACGACACACAAATCCCCACACTTCGAACAATCGCGGTGCTGTTCCAATAAGATAGGAAGAAGGAAAACACGAAATATCACACCCGCCTCTTCGAGAAGACGAACTCCGAAGCTCCGAGCAGAGAAAACTACCGTGGGAGGAACAGTTCATCTTCAAGAGAAAATGTTGTGCAAAAAAGGAATAAAGTTAGTTTTCGGTTATTAAAAAAAAAAAAAAAACTTTTAATGTACTCCAATTTTCGATCTGTTAAGTGGAGTTCGGTTAAAGTAATGGAGGAATGGAAAGAGTCAGAGGCACAATTTGCTCAGTAAACCCGGACGCCTTTTCTACTTTCAATTAAAAATAATTTTCTGCTTACTCCCTCACGATATACAGCGTCGAAGTGCTTTTGTTTAATGTAAGGAATTGTGGCGGCTCCCATGCAGTGTAATGTTTTTATGGTGGAAACGAGACAGGTTGAATTCCGATGCTGCCAAACAATCTATTCATCTATAATGTCAAAAGAAAACCATAATTGGCACGTACCAGCATCAGTAGCGTCTATTTCTCAGGGTGTTCAGGGAAGAGACAAAGGGTGAAGACACAGGTTAAACGGCGGACATTGGCGCATGGTCTGATCACAAACTATGTCAATCCTGTTCGTCAATAGATATATTTAGCCTGCGTCGGGCTGTAGAGACTCCGACCTGCGTCCGTTAGCGGCCAAGAATTTAATACTGCCTTCAGTGGCGTGACCATTCATTATTACTGCCCCACTGGAGCTGAGAGGAACGGAAGGAAATTAAGAGGAAAGAAGCAAACTCTTAGAGAGACGCAGCTGTGTTACTCAAAGATTACTTCACTCGTAAGTATGTTGTAGAGGATCCTGCACTGAATACCTGCCTAGCGGCTTTCCATGCCCCTATTTTGAGTTTTTATGCTTACCTCCTGTATCTCTAACGTTTCTCATGTTCAGATTAACTGAGCGTACCTAAGGCTGACTGATCTCACGTTGCAGTTACGTGTTAAAATCTTGCGTATGTACGTTTCGATCTTCTGTTTCAGGTTTGTTTCTGTTGCTTCTAAGACGAATACCATCTATAATTCTGTTCTAGCTCAGCAAGCGTTACGAGGGATAACGAGTAATACGACTCACTAATTCAATCTGTAACAGACTGAATAACATTTGAAGCGAGAGGAAATGTTTGATTTGATAATGAAATTACTACGAAGAAATTGACTTTTTTTAATAAATTTGCATACTATATACTATTTTTTATGCGCAGTACGATGGTGACTGATAACCGTCGCTTTTTAGTCCCTTCCAAAAATCAACCAACAACCACAACAGTACGATGGTGCCCAGGAAAGAAAGCACATTAGCAGGATTTCAACACATACCTGCTTGGTCAAAATAAGTCTATACAAACAGTTACAGGCAGACTTGGCTTAACCCATGTGGGAGCTTGGATCTACAAAAATGTGGGGCCATTGCTGACTTCATGTAGGCCTAATACATTTTCGTCAAAGTACAGTTACATTTAGGAATAAACCTAGTCCTGTGAATCAATTACGCCATGCATTACATAACATTATACCTAATAGTTTCAATCGCATAAAGGAAAAGTGGACGTCTGGGTCTACGGAGCCCCTGTCAAGTCCTGGCTGTAGGAGGTGCTCACTCCCATTTCCAGCTTCGATTTTATGGGAAACCAGAGGCCGTCGCCTGAAAATCTCCTAACCAGGTATTCAGCACAGCTCTCTCTACAACACACCTCCCATCAAAATATATGATTAATATGTCTGATAGCCCTCTTGTTAGTTTGCGACTGACTGGAGTATAATGCTGTGACACGTTTCTATTATTTGTCCGAAGTGATTCAAGCAAACTACGAAGAATTTCATTAGGGATCTCCGAAAGAGGTATTCAACCACGGTGTTTCAGAATATGAGTCTATGGTGTTATGTACTAGGCTTCCATTCCCTCTCCCCCACCTATTTGGGAGGCGCTTATCTCTCCCCACCCCCTCCAAGAACCAGTTCCACGCGTGAAACAGTAGGAAAAAGATGAATAAAGAATACAGCAAGACTGAAACGTTTAATGAAGCGCGCGGTGTCCCGCAGTGCAAATGAGTACAGCAACTAGCTTCCCCTTCACTTTCACTTTCCTCTACGTCCCTAGCTGGTGCGAGAAACTAAAACTAGTTGCGACATAATATAGAACTGGCAGCACAAAATGTGACGGCAGGAAATCGCAGTCAGAGGTCGGCACAGCATTGACAAGAACAAAATGTAGCATGTTATTTTACGGTGTGAACACGCGGAAGAGAAATGATCAATTGAGATATCGCGCAAATTTTTTATACGTATTCTGGATATATGCAGAAGAAGCATAAATAATTTTTTCTTCTGGGGGGCGGGGGGTGAGAGGTGTCCATTAGCAAGTACAAGGCTCGAGGGGGCGGGAGTAGTTCGAACCCCTGCCCCTCCCCCCTCCCCAACTCACGTCTCAACTATTGCTTTTTTGTCCTAAGGGACCAAACTGCTGAGGTGGTCGGCCCCTATACGTACACATTATTTAAACTTACCTACGCTAAGGTCAAGCGAATGCAGAGGCGCTGACTTCAAAATATTATTTTGGGGGGTAGGGGCAGCAGAAACGATTGTGTAAGTTACATTTGACAGCGTTGCGTTGGTGTACTTGCCTCATCGTTTCATCAGTTTTCTGAAGGCTCTCAACCAGCCAGGTTCATGTTATCACAATCACCAAGTTTACATGCATCACATCTTCCGGAAGACGAAAACCGATTTTCGTAAACTGTTTTTCACGGTCACGTTTACATGCAGAAGCGGATTTCCTAGTCCAGTCAATATGGCGGCTGAAAAACAGTTGATTCACCTCCTGATTTAGTCAGCACAAATGTTATTTTACGATTCGAAACCCGGACGGCGAACGGCCGCGCGCACCGCAGCACGGTGCCCTAGTGCGTACGGCTAATCCGCCGGGGCTATTTTACTTTACTTAAGCACACACAGTCATACTCTATTATTCGTGCTTTTATTTCACTGCAGAAATGTTACTTTGTCCATATGAGCCGAAAATTCTTAACAAGAAAACACAATCTGACACGCCAAGAACGTTTGAAAAACGGTTGCGTTTACATGGGCACGAAAATCGATTTTGGAACTGGAAAACAGCTTTACATAAGTGGATTTAAGGAATCCGTTTTGGAGTGCTTACACGACCAACCACAAGCTGAATTGGCCGCGCGGGAGTAGCCAAGCGGTCTGGAGTGCCACGTTGCGGATCGTGAGGCCTCCTGCGTCGGGAGTTCGAATCCCCCCTAGGGCATGTGCCGTCTTTGGTATAAGGTAGTTTGTAAGTTTAGGGACTGATGACCCCGCAGTTAAGTCCCATTTTTTAAAAATCTGAATTGGGAAATCGGTTTACGAAACCCGGTTTTGGGAGCCCACGTAAACGGGGTGAATATGATCATCATATCCCAGTTATAATGTATTTGAACAATAGGGGGAGGGGCAGAAGTATCTTCCTCCCCCCTTCCTAGGTTGGCGGTTCTGTACCCATGCTCGAGGAGGGACTCGGTCCTCCGGCAGAACTGACTTCCTAAACTAGGACATTGCGCCTCAGACCGCGCGGTTCGTTATTCATGCCCATGCTTTTATGAAAATTAAACTCGCTATTTCTTATAGATAACAGCTAAATTTTAGTTATCTGTTACTGTAGATTTTACCTTGTGAAAATGACAGCGTCGTTGTCGGACGGAGGAAAAAAATTTCACGGCGTCCCAGAGTGGGTCATCGATTAAAAAAAAAAAAAAAAAAAAAAAAAAAATAATAATAAAAAATAACGATATCCTGTTGCTGGAGAATAAAATAGGCGTGAGGTAACTGGAAGTTAGTGTTCGACAACAGTAGTTACGGATAATAAGCTTGATAACATATTACGTAGCATAATTGATACGCAGTATTGTGTTATTCGTTCCGGTTGACAAGTTGCGATAAACTGGACTACAAAATAGCTGTACGGGGCTTATTAGAAAGCTGTGAGATTGTGCGCATGTGGCAATGTGGGAACTAGGGCTTATATATATGGCTGACGTGATGCTTCTCAGAATGCGTATATTATGGTATTATGAATCCATTAGGTGTCCGAAGATTTCTCTGTTTCCAGGAGGATTGACTCGAATAGTAAAATCAGCACTAGAGCAAAGGTATTTCGAAGAACCAAATGAGATTTATTTATTCGATTGTTTCCTACTGCACTAAACTTCGTTAACGTTCAAAAACAAAGGGTGGAGACGAAACAGGTCGTGCGAAGATACCGGCCTGAACCGGCGCTTAGAACCCGTGGTGGTGTTTGGAAGGGCTTCGTGGTTGCCTGACAGATGGTGGCAGAAAATGAGCTCTCCTTCCTCACACGATCCATACACTCACTGAAGTGACAGTTGATTAGAGGTCCAAAAGAATCTTAGGAACCATAAAACTGTACATTCGCTTAATTTCTCGTCTTCTATAAACAAACGGTCGCACTGACATTCAAGTAATAACTGCCGATTAGTTTGTTGACCGCCACCTAACTGCGGAATGACTCTAAAGTATTAAGTTTGTACTAATGAGTAGTTTGTGGCGGCACGAAGGCAGGTACCCCCAGTCTTGGGCACGGAGAGTGTAGGTGCTGCCTGCTTACAGGGTTGGCATGGAAACTGCATCGACAGCCGGCGTGACTCAGGACGGCGGCACGCGCGGCTCGATACCGCGTGGCCTGCTGTGCTGTGCTGTTCAGTCCGTCCTCAGCAGCCGCGCTCGCCGGGAACGCACCCCTCGGCGGTCCAGCACCATTGTTGGCCACTTGTAATGCCTCTGCCGCGTTCCGTGACCAATGAAGCCTCGCAACTTATAAATGTATTTCAATAATCATTCTTCGTTTCCTTATCGACAAGATCATTTCATCAAGATCATTTCAAGGTGCTTTTGTCGTACGAATAATGTGTTGAGTCGTTCAGATAACAGGCGCCAAACCGTGGCTCGAGCAGTGCTAATGTCCAGTTTCTCCTTTGCTTCGCTGCAAGGTAATGGGCATTCCTTCAGCCGGGAGAGTTCAGAGGAAAAATCGCCTATTAGAGGAAAAATCGCCTATTATGAGTACATTGATCCGAACGAAAAAGTTACATCTTCCGAGAGAAATAATGCTTTTAAAGTATGTGGTATGAATGTAAGAATATGGTAAGAATCAGAAAATTGAGAAATAATCACGTCTCGGGTTTGATTTGTTTTAACGAAATGAGTTACTATGTATAAGTGGTTGAAGGCTTTTAGTATTATTATTTTGTGTTACAACTATAAAAGTAAAACGCTTCAGTATTACGGCTCAGTGATTGTCAGTTAAAACTACAGCTTTTGATATTTTTCAGAGTTTAATATTAATTAATGAATTTTGTAGGTACAGCCTTCTAGTAGTATACATGTTGTATCAAGTCACAGTTCCAACGTCCACGTTTTGGCATAGTCGAGCGTAGTGAGGCATAAAACATGTTCTACCTACTTACTTCCAACTTTCTTCTTCATATTTTTACGAGTTTGCACACGAAAAAAAAAAAAAAAGTTTGAGGTCGTACTTCGTCTACAAACACTTTTTTACAGGAGATTCGATCACGTCTACTTAGTAATGCAAATTTTACAGTAATTGTAGTAGCACAGAAATATTTCTAGAAATAAAAAAAAAAAAATTATGGAAGGGTAAAGTGCGTAATGGAACAAATACAGTGATAAAGATAATCGTATGGCATTTATGGCCTTAGACCCCAATTGGGGTCGTGTTGGGCTGCCTGGTCCAAGTCTTTTTAGCTGACGGCACTTCGGCGACTAGGAAAAGTAGTTATCCCCCAGGCCCTCCAGATACTAATATCGGAAAGCTCTAACATACGTACGCTCGACCAGAATTCGCTCTCTATAGCTGTTTCTTTGAAAAAGCTCTTGAAGTTGGTTTCTTTCATTAACCAGCTGTCACTATAGTGCAACTTACACATTTTTGTGTGTTTCAGAGACGCTTTTACAGTACGAAACATAAAAGATGTATACGTAATGTTAATCGAAGCATCGTATGAAAATTTGTACCAAGGTTGGGTTTAGAATCTGGAGACTCTCTGCAATGTTGGTACAGTGTAAGGAGACAAAACACGCGGACTGCGCGCAGGCGAGAATTTGGACTCGGGAGGGAGGCGCGCCATTGTAATCCGGTTGCGCGGAGAGTCTGTGTCAGGCTGCCGTAACGGTTAGCGACTGCCTGTATTACATTAGTACGTCTTATATTCACACCATTTAAGTGCACCGTATGGTGTGCTCTTCTTTTGTAGAAAGCAATCTAAATTTTCCGATTGATGGCTTTGCTGCAGAGTATATGCCACGTAGCGCAGCGGTATAGGGTAATTACAAACTGGCATGGCACGTGGGGCATACAACAAGGCTCAGCAATCACGTAGGAGCCACGAGATGGCTGTCGTCGGAGGCTGCACATGTTCGCGGGCCGATTTGGTGGTCGCACGCCTCGTACTGCTGCCAGAGGTCCTGTCGCACATGCTGAATCATGTTCTCACGCCCATTCGACTTCAGCACTACGGAGTCAAATGTTCACATGTTTGTAGAGCTTATGGGACTTAACTACGGGGTCATCAGTCCCTAAACTTACAAACTACTTATGAACTAGCTAATACTAAGGACGGCACAAATATCCATGCCCGAGGGGGGATTCGAAACCCCGACCGTAGTGGCCGCGCAAACTGTGACTGGCGCGCCGCAGAGCGCTCGGCCACCGCGGCACTACGGAGTCCCCGGGTAGACAGGGCACATCTTCAGGCAACTTTCCCTAGCCGCTGGATTGTTCGCGGTCGCATGACTCCAATCTTTCATTTACTTATTTTTCTCTGTGTGGATACCTGAAGGCGCTTGTATATGAACACCTATTACATCGCCGGAGTATCTAGTGGTCGGGTTTACTGGGGAGTAGAATGTTTTAGATGCATCGAATGAGACGGGGCATCGTTCAATGCAGCGTCGATGTCGGCGTGTCTGGATCTGTCGTCTATTTGTATTATACGACTAAATTACTGCAACACCATTTAGTAGTCCCGGGTGGCCTTTGGCGCGTGCGCGAGCGTAGGGCAACGTGTTTGTGCGGCAGTTGTTGCCGAAGTGCTTGCGATAAATGCGGAGACGTTAACTAGGCGACATTATTACCGAATACGTCCAAAGACTAATGTTTTGTTGGCTACCGATTGACAAACACTGGCAGACATCTCTCGAAGCATGAAGAACATGAATGAGGGAAATTGTCGAAAACGACAGCTATGGGTGTGAACATGCATGATAATGCCGTCGTCACACGTAGAGCGTGCTGCGTTTTTATTATAGCGTGTCAAAGGCGCGTTGGGGTGGCTTTCCGAACATGTATAGCAGAGGCCGGAGCACATAGACTCATTGAGCATCCCTCCAGCTCAGAAAGGAAGAACAGCGAAGTTCGCGCTTTGGCGAAATTTAATCTTATAGCTGCTTGCGCAGCTTGCCGTAACAAATGTTAAAGGGACGCGTATCAAACCAGATTTTAACTTATGACGTTTTTGTGGCGTCTAATATGTCGTTCTATTCAGTTCATTTGATTATGATGCTAAATAAATACGTTTCATTATATTCCTTTCATTAAATTATACATAATTACTTCGAAATCTGATAACTTAATACTGATTCGACTACTACCTAATGTCATGAAAACACATAGTTCAACACAAAAGCTTATTTAGAATACAGCTTAACCAATGTAGAACAAACTGACTCTATTAATTTTGACAACATTGTCATAGGAGAAAAACAGTCATCTATTTGGTATGATCAATATACAAAAAAGTCTTGATCGCAGAAATTAAGTTTCAATTAACCGGTTTCAACCTGATGTAGGTCATCTTCGGAATTACAAAAAGCCCATGTGGCCAGTGCTGCACTCGGCTGGGCTGGTATGGTCTGCTGCCAGTAGGTAACTGTTCTGTCTGCTCAGCATACTGAGTGCCACATTTGTAATGAGGAGCCGCGGCGGATCAGCCGAGCGCATCCAGGCGCTATGCTACGATGCGCGAGGCTCTTTCCCGTCGGGGGTTCAAAGCCCCTCTCGGGCATGGATATTTGTGCCGTCTTTAATATACGCTAGTTCATAAGTAGTATATATGTATGTATGTATAGGGACTGATTACCCCGTAGTTAAGTCCTATAAGCTCGACAACCATTTGAACATTTTTTGTAATGAGGGTTGGCTGCTCAAACCCTCCAAGTTTGGACGTGGTTTCGGCACGTTTTGGAGACAGCTTTCACAGCACTATTCAAACACACTAGAAGTCGTGCAGTTTCCGAAAATGCTCTTGCGGAACATCCTGGCCATGACAACGTGCCCTCGGCTAGACCAACACCACCTAGAAGACAAGGCCTGACAACTGGTCGTGCCTACGTCACACCAAGAGGCGGCGGCTGCCAGTTGACTGGCTGGCCGCTGGGGCACGCCCTCCACCTCGTAGCGGCCGGCCAGTCAGATTGCGTTCGCCGGCTCTCGGTGTGACGTAGGAAGGGGCAGTTGTAAGGCCTTGTCCTCTAGATGGTGTTGGCTAGGCTCGTACGGCACGCCTTCCACAGTCTACTCGCGCACTGAGAGTACATGCAGTCGATCCTCGTAAGGCGGCGCTGCCATCGCCTGGACGGGTTTATATCGATAGTAGGCAGGTTGTTGTAATGTTCTGGCTGAACAGTGTATATTGGGCAAATTTAGGTGTTGCCGGAAAGCAACTTCGAAACTCCCAGTTATTCACAAAGAAACATACCAAAACGAAATTCTTCACACAAATTAGCAACATCTCTACTAAAATTGAAACATCGCTGCCGAATAGTCATGACACCTAACAGCGTTTTGAAGTTTTAGTCTACGGTCGGAGGTTCGAATCCCCCCTCGGGCATGGATATTTGTGCCGTCCTTAGGATTAGCTAGTTCATAAGTAGTTTGTAAGTTTCGGGACTGATGACCCCGTAGTTAAGTCCCTTAAGCTATACAAACATTTGAAGTTTTAGTGGAGACAAAGGGAAGCGAACGGGGATGGAGTTGGACGACTGAACCGCTAGGTGGCAGGTGGACGAGCGCATCCCTCTGTTGAGCGAACCGCCAAACTCAATGTTTCCAGAACAAGAAACACGGCTTTGTTCATAAGTCTTGCAGGGAAGAATACAGATGAGCACATACAATTAAAAACAGAGTGCTTCTCGTAGAGAGCGACAGCCTTCAACTTCTCGTGATTCCCCATATTTGAGTTCGGCTGAAGTGAAATTTTATTTTAAAATCTAACAGATGTTTTGTGCAGAAGCTATAGACGAAGCGTTTTATACCAAACTAAAGAAAAGTCAATTTATTTGCGTGGCGAAGTTTACAATATTCTATCTTTCACCTGCGAAAATTCATTTGCTATGTATGCACAGGGACGGAGCGAGGTGGCACAGTGGTCACGCACCTGGACTCGCATTCAGAAGGATGGTGGTTCAAATCCACCTCCGGCCATCCAGATTTAGGTTTTCCGTGAATTCCCTAAATTGCTCCAGGCAAATGCCGCGATGGTTCTTTTAAAAGGCACGGCCGGTTTCCTTACCCAAACACTCCGAGCGTTAGCTCCAATGACCAAGTTTTCGCCAGGACATTAAACCAGAAGCTTCCTTCCCTCCTTCTGTGCACAGGAGAGGAAAAATGAATGGGGGAGACATCATTCGAAGATGTATCCCGTACAGTGATGGATGTGCATTTTTTTCGGATACTATAGGTCACGAGGACTGCTATAGAACGTTCTTTATAATCTCTGGACCTCCCTCAAGAAAAAGGCGTCCTGAAGATATTTCTGCAACAATGTAGGTGATTTAGTTACATCGAAGTAAATGACGATTCTCAGTTCTCCGTGGACGAGTCGTTGGAACAAGTGTCCGGCAGGGATCTCACATAAAGACAATAAAGGAGAGAATCAGGAATAGGTAAAGGGATTGAATAATTTTCAGCACAATTCGAGCGTGCTATGTGCTTTCGTAGAGCAAGTGCAAAAGTTTCGAATAATTTATGATGGTCTTAAAGATGTAAAAAGAAACAGTCAGAATGGGAGAGAATAATAAGAGCAGCTGCTATAATAATCTTGTAAGATATTGCATCATTGGCAAATGACATGTCTGAATTTCCATCTTGTGACAAACTCTGCACGGGAGCTGTGGAATTAGTATCCTGTGTCCTCTGTGCGTCCATGGACTGATTACACGAGAGAGAGAGAGAGGAGAGAGAGAGAGAGAGAGAGAGAGAGAGAGAGAGAGACGAAACTTAAAATTGATAATTATCTGGCATCTATATTTCATGCTCTCATTGTTGCCATTTCCCTTTATATGGGGGTGCTCTTCCTCACACTTGTTCCAATGACTCTTCCACGGAGACCGGGCAGTCGTCATTTACTTCGATGTAACTATCATCTCCATTATTGCAGGAAATATCTTCATCTTCAGGATGCTCTTTTTTTTCTTGCGGTAGGTCCAGAGATTATAAATAACGTTCTACAACAGTCCTCATCACCTATAGTATCTGAAAAATGCAGATCCATGATAAACGCGATACACATGATAAACGCGATACATCTTAGAATGGTGTCTCCGCGAATCATCTTTCGTCCCCTGTGCACGGATAGCAATTTAATTGTCGCAGGTGAAAGATAGAATATTGTAAACTTCGGCACGCAAATGAATTGACTTTTTCTTTAGTTTGTTACACTTCAGCGGAACGCAAATATAGGGAATCACGGGAAGTTGAAGGCTGTCGGTCTCAAGGAGCTGCACTCTGTTTCTAATTGATTGAGCATATGTGCATTCTTTCCTACAGGACTTATGAACAACACCATGTTTCTTCTGAAAACCGTCAGTTCTATCCGTCTTTTCTTAAATTACCTGCATGAAGCGGTCCATTAATCCCTTCTTCAGCAATGTTACAAATGTCACTGACTTCACCACATTGTCACACTAAACACTTCTGAGCTATTGTTCACAGATGCCTTAAACAAGAAAATTCAGTAACTGGATGCAAGTGGTGATGTAATAAACTGATCACACACAGTATGACGCTGTGACTGGAGACACGTTCAGCTGACACGGGGTCACTTTGAGGCTGCTGGCTGTGCTCAGTAGAGGCAGGCGCCCGCCCACCTGCCACCTCACGTCTCAGCCGTCTAGCCACACCCCTCCCCTCCCCTCCCCTCCCCTCCCCTCCCCACCCTTCCCTTATACCACATCACAAGTGCACAATGCATCGCCTAAGACTACATTAGGCTGTAAGGTGACGTACAGAAATTTTTATTCGGTTGCGAACTACTCAATTGATATTAGATTTTATTTTATAGAATAAAAATTCTATTTTCAAGAATTTGCTAATTTTTCTTCTCCCGTAGCTCGCAAAATAATGACTATAGAGGAATTATAAAGAGGAGCTTTTTTGTAGTTAATTTAATACAGTTTAATTTTCTACTCTTGCACTTTTTCGATAGAGATAATGGTTTTCGAGTTATTAAAATAAACGGTTTTCTCTACCACTGTACAAACATTTGTGATTACATGATATTTTTTTCCGCCACTCACTATTTTTTCGGTCTTCGTTGACTGGAGTATTTACATTTTTTTTACGTTGAGGTTCAATTTCTATTCTCTGCACCATACATCTATACGTTGCAGATCCTTTCGCATTTCGCTGCACTTTCCCCAGTGCTGCGACTTCTCGATGTGCTGTAGCATCGTCGGTTAAAAGCGTCATTGAACTCCCCCCCCCCCCCCCCAAAAAAATAAATAAAAAATTGTTCAAATGTTTTTTAAGCTTATGGGACTTAACTACGGGATCATCAGTCCCTAAACTTACAAACTACTTATCAACTACCTTATACTAAGGACGGCACAAATATCCATGCCCGAGGGGGGGATTCGAACCCCGACCGTAGGGGCCGTGCAGTCCGTGACTAGAGCTCCTCAGTCACCGCGGCCGGCTGAACTTCGCGTGTTACAGGTCATGCATACCACGTATCCTCGCTTATTATCCTTTTGGATTTGATCGTCGACTAGCTTCGAAGGTATAGGAAGACAATAAGCTGGAACAATTCGAAGATGTGACACGCTGGCTGTTTAATGTAGAGGTCGCGCAAGAAGTCTCGTTTCTCAGTCGGCCGTCAACTGCGCACCACCGAGATCAGTAGACAGGTGAAGTGGTTGCCCGCCCAGCGCCCAAGTCGAGAAAGCAAGAGCCTCGACTTCTGCACGAGCTTTACCAGGGAACTGAGGGAATGGGATGCAGTACCACAATAGCGGGTGCAGGGGCAGTATGGCGAAGCGGAAAGGCAACAGTTAAACTATCGTACAGCGCCCCAGCTCTAAATAATGCGACGGTGAAAGGTAAAAAACATTGCTAGGCAGGAGACGGGGACTGAGGGCGAGCGCTGTGCGCCGGCAGTGAGCGGGGCGGGGTGATGGACGGCTGTGGCGGCGGCGGCGGCGCTGGCCCCGCGTGGCACCGCGACGCCCGAGGCTGGCGCCGCCCACGCCGCCCACTCCGCCCCCCGCCGCCGCCGAGTACCTACGCGCACACCTTCCCACTGCTCGCCATCACACTCGACACTGCAAAAGTCCCGACGCTGGAAAACAGTAGGCAGATCTGCAGCGTATCCACGTATGGTGCATAGCCTCAAGCAAATCTAAAGTTCGCCGTTTACATACAAACATCCTCTATTACTTGTTGGTTGTTGTTGTTGTTGTTGTTGTTGGTGGTGGTGGTGGTGGTGGTGGTGGTGGTGGTGGCCTTCAGTCCGGAGACTGGTTTGATGTAACTCTGCCGGCCGAGGGGACTGAGGCGCTCCAGTCACGGTCTGCACGGCCACTACGGTCGGGGGTTCGAATCCCCCCTCGGGCATGGATATTTGTGCCGTCCTTAGGATTAGCTAGTTCATAAGTAGTTTGCAAGTTTAGGGACTGATGACCCCTTAGTTAAGTCCCATAAGCTTTACAAACATTTGAACATTTTTGTAGCTCTCCACCCTACCCTATCATGAGCAAGCCTCTTCATCTCCTCATAACAACGGCAACCCACTTCCATTTGATTCGGCTTACTACTGTATTTGTCTCTTGGTCTCCCACAGCGATTTTTACCCCACACACTTCCACACTTCCCTCTAATTCTAAATACACGATTTCTTCATGTCTAAGAATGTGTCCTACCAATCGATCCCTTCTTTTAGACAAGATATTCCAGAAATAACTTTTCTCTCCGATTCTGTTTAGTACTTCCTCATTAGTTATGCGATCTACCCATCTAATCTTCAGCATTCTTCCGTAGCACCACAGTTCAAAAGCCTCTATCCTCTTCCTTTCAAACTATTTAGCGTCCATGTTTCACTCCATATAAGCCTCCAGAAAAGACTTACTTACACTTAAATTAATATTTGAGCTAACAAATTTCTCTTTTTCAGAAACGCCTTTTCTCCCATTGCCATTCTCTACTTTGTATCTTCTGTACTGCGACCAACCAATGTTATTTTAACTGCCCCAGTAACAAAACTCATGACCTTTTCTCTCATCACCTAATCTAAACCCTATGAGCCGCAGTGGAGTAGTAGAGCGGTCTAAAGCGTCTTGCTGCGGAGCGCGTGGTTGCTCGCCGTGGAGGTTCAAGTCCTCCCTGGGGCGTGGATGTGTGTGTTGTCCTTAGGTTGGTTTACCTAGGTTTAAGTAGTTTGTAAGCTACAGACTGATGACTACGCAGTTTGGCCCGATAGATGTACAAACATTTCAACATTTTCAAACCCTATGACATCGCCTGATTGTCTCAGTCTGCATTCCATTACTTTGTCTTCCTCTTGTTAATATTCATCTTATATGTAAATTAGAAAGCAGTTTTGTCCTACATGAAGTACTATTTCTGTTCCTTCCACTAAATTTGCAGACGGTAAGAGTGTGATAAGGAACCTATCTGCTAGGGTATACACATTTGGCATGTTGCACAAATGTTACAAAGTTGTGTAACGGAATGCGAAATTAAAATAGAAAAAACTCAGGTACTCACTCCTGGGAGGATATTACAAAAATTAAAACGCAACTGCTGTGCTACGCCCGGTAGCAGAGTTTGCAGGAAAAGGTTTGGGTCGAAACCCATACCTTACTAGAACCATGTTGTGGTCAAAATTTTCAAAAGCTGTCGGTTGATCCACTTTGTAATATCCAATGTGAAAGAACACGCGCTACATTCACCGGCAGAGAGCCGAGTGGTAGCCTTGGACAAGTGCTGCCTTCAGGTAATTAGCAAAATGCTCACAATACATGGAATGTGAGCTTATCTTATAGTGAACAGTCCATAGATCTGTCATGAGCTCTAACTCATTTGAGAGCTCAATAATTACATACATAGAATGCCCCCACTATCCAGATGGTGGAGTTGTACTTTGTCCTTGGATATGGTCTGAAGTCAGGGATGGTGAACCCTTCCACTGCACACTACTCGTGACGGTTACATTGATTGGGGGCAACATACCTTGGACAAGTGTCCACACAGAGGTCAACCGTTGACATTCAAACTGGTGTCTTCTGATATCTGGGACCTTACACTGGAGACAATTACCAGTTATGACAAGGTGTGTATCAAACATCCTCTGGTTCGTTGGCAAGACATTGTACACAAGTACCAAAGGCCGCGACCCTCAGTCGGCAGGAGTGGATGGAATAACCCACGCCTGCCACCGGTTTACATGTGGGTAGTGGGCCTCCAGTTTGTGGACTGGTGGGCGGCCTAAGAGTGGTGTACGCCAATCTAACCATATGATGCTGTGCTGCCACTGACTGAAGTACATAGCTCCAATTGAAGTAGTAATCCCGGACGTGAGACATCTTGTACGGGATGCCAAGTGACACCGTTGGGACTCGCTGTCATTGGAAATTCGGTGAATGTTTCCCTCAATGTAAGTTCTGTTAATCAATAAGGACATACACTTAATATAGAAGTGAACAAGGCCTTGTCCTCCCACAGAGGGTCAAGGAAACAGATTTCTACCTTTACTTTGAAGATCTGGTGTCATGACAAAAACCAGAAAGTCACCTGTGATATGACTTGTACCATCATTATGGGTATTGTCAGCAGTTGCTCCACATAGCAGGCGTGAGGAAGGATGTGGGTGTTAAGGTGACCTTTTGAAGCTGGTCAATCCGTCGTGTTGCATTATTCCTGCAGCTGCTGCGGATCAGTGAAAGTACCCTCCACCAGGTGCGACATGGTACCATGGTCGGGGAGTTTAGATGCCATCGTGACCAACGGGATTTATTACGGTCTTTGGGGGCTGACAATGGCACCAGAGGCATGCTTGTACAGTCGGAGTGTGGGCCGAACAATAGACTATCAATGTCCCCTACCCTGGTGAGCAATACACCATCATCCGCATATGCAATGCACCACAGAGGTGCAGTATGTACTTGCACACTGGCGATGCTGTCTCCCAGAGCTCTCAGTAATGGGTCAAAAGCCAGGATAAAGAGGAGCATGGACAGTGGACAACCCTTGGCGCACCAATTGACCTATTGGGATGGACAAAGTGGGATAGCCATTGACCATTAAGACAGACATTGCCCCTGTTAACAAGTTATTGATAACAGCCAGGAAGTGCTGGCTGAAGCCCAATTGGTCCATTACGTGTAGAAAGTAGGCATGGCCAATGTGATTGAATGCATTTTAGAAATCTGTTGAGATGATGCCTACTGACTCTCTGGCAACTGCTGTATGGCAGACCACATCACGGAACATGGCGACCACATGGAAGATTCTGCAGTGAGTCATCCCCCAAGCTAGATAGGGGCTTGTGACAGTGTCAATAAGATCCTTAATTTTTCGAGACACGAATGTGGCTATTAACTTACAGTCAGCATTTAATAGCGTAATTGGTTGAAGATCTCGCACCCTACATTTACCTTGAAGTTCCAGTACTATGACAATTTTACCCTCCAGAAATTTTGGGGGAATTGCTGCACCACTGTGGTCTTCATTGACCATGGATGTTAGTTTTGGGCTGAGCAAGTCCCAGGAGGACAGACAAAACTCTGAGGTAAGTCCATCTGGTCCTGGGAACTTACCATGTGGACTCTTTCAGCACGTCATTGACATCAGAAGGAAACACGGACATGCCCAGTTCATCCCGATCATCGACTGTGAGATGGTGTGGCAGTAGTTCGAGTAGGTTGCGAGTGGCATCAATCCACCGATTGAAATGAGTTTCTGTAGTAGCCCTGGATATACATCACAATGTCCTGCCACTCTTTGAGGTAGACCCCAGCAGCAGTTTCAACACAGTCAATCCGGTTTTTTGTAGCCCGCCGCCACTCCTGCAGTGTCCTAGTCCTCCAGGGCACTCGGACAGCGGCTGTGCACTAGCACTCCATTTACCCACTCGTGGTGGATGCTGAGCACCTTCACTTTGATCTTATTAAGCCACAGCCTCATATTTTTGCTTGGAGCCGATGATAAATGCTGTGGTGTTGGTGATTTTTGTTTATGATTTTTGAGGGGACGTGAAGTTGGCAGCAGCCTTTCGGCATGGTGGGACTGTGTGACGAAGCAGCATGAGACAGTTGTGTATACGCGCCAAGTGAGACATGTCTGTTTCAACGAAAGTAGAACCACAGATATGGCCGAGGTGGGGTGGCTTGCGTGCCTCAACGATGCAGATAGCTGAACTGTAGGTACAACCACAGCAGAGGGGTATCTGTGGGGAGACCAGACAAACGTGTGGTTCCTGAAGAGGGGCAGCAGTCTGTATGATTGAATCAGCTGGCCTTGTAACATCAGCTAATGTGGCTTTGCCATGAAGTTACTGTGAACAGCTGAAAGCAAGGGAAACTACAGTCGTTACTTTTCTCGAGGACATGCAGCTCTACTGTATGAGTATATGATGATGGCATCTTCTTGGGTAAAATATTCTAGAGGTAGAATAGTCCCCCTTTAGGATCTCCGGGCAGACACTACTCAGGAGAATGTTGTCATCAAGAAAAACAAAACAGGCATTTTACGGGTCGGAGTGTGAAATGTTCTAACCCTTAATAGCTTAGGCAAGCTAGAAAATTTGAAAAGAGAAATGGATAGTTTAAAGTTCAGTGGCAGGATGAACAGGATTTCTGGTCAGGTGAGTACAGGATTATTAATACAAAATCAGTTGGGAGTATCACAGGAGTAGGACTGATAATGAATAAGAAAATAGGAATGTGGGTAAACTCCTATGAGCAACACAGTGATCGCATTATCATAGTCAAGATAGATACGAAGCCAACACTGACCACAGTAATACAGGTTTATATGCCAACTAGTTCTGCCGATGAGGAGATTGAAGAAATGTGTGAGGAGATAAAAGAAATCTTTCAGAATGTTAAGGGAGACGAACACTTGATTGTGACTGGAACTGCTAGTAGGAAGAGAAGGAAATGTAGTAGGTGAATATTGGCTGGGAGGAGATCGCATGGTGGAATTTTGCGCAGAGCACAATTTAATGAACATCAACACCTGGTTCAAACATAATAAAATAAGACTGTATATGTGGAAGAGACCAGGAGACACTGGAAGGTATCAGATTTACTTTATAGTGGTAAGGAATAGATTTAGAAACCAGGTTTCAAACTGTAAGACATATCCAGGGGCAGATATAGACTCTGACCATAACTTGTTGGTTTTGAACTTCAGATTAAAACTTAAGAGACTACAGAAAGGTAGAAAAGTTAGGAGATGGAACCTGGACATATTGAAGAGGTGGTTGAGAGTTTAAGAGGAAGCATTAGGCAAGGATTTGCTGAAACGGGGGAAAGTAATACGGTAGAAGAAGAATGGGTAGCTCTAAGAGATTAGGTAGTGAAGGCAGCAGGATTATATAGGTAGAAGGGTAAGGCGTAACAGAAATCGCATACATAGGATATACTGAACTTAATTGATGAGAGGAGAAAATATAAAAATTCAGCAAGTGAAGCAGAAAAAAGAGAGTACAGACGTCTGAAAAATGAGATTTACAGGAAATGCAGACTGGCTAAACAGGAGTGGCTGCAGGATAAATGGAGAACCGTAGAAGAATGCATAACTAGGGGAAAGATAGATACCACCTACAGGAAAATAAGAGATACGTGGAGACAAGAAAAGTAGCTGTATGAATATCAAGAACTCAGACGGAAAACCAGTACTAAGCAAAGAGGGAAAAGTTGAACTGTGGAAGTAATATATAGAGGGCCTATACAAAGGGAAATAAACTTGAAGGTAGTGTTCTAGAAAGGGAAGATGAAGTGGAGGAAGATGAGATAGGAGATATGATACTTCGAGAAGAATTTGACAGAGCACTGAAGGACTCGAGTTGAAACAAGGCACCTGTAGTAGATGATATTTGGTCTGAACTGCTGATTTCGTTAGGAGAGCCACTCATGAAAAATGTGTTCAACCTGGTATGCAAGATGTATAAGACGGGGGACTTCAAGAAGAATATCATAATTCCAATTACAAAGAAAGCAAGTGCAGACAAGTGTGAAAATTACAGAACTATCAGTTTAATAAGTCATGGTTGCAAAAAAAAAAAAAAAAAAAAAAAAAAAAAAAAAAAAAGTGGAATCTGACCTCGGGGAAAAATCAGTTAGGATTTAAAAGAAATGTAGGAACATGGGAGGCAATACTCACATTACGACTTACATTAGAAGATAGGCTAAGGAAAAGAAAACTTTCATTTTTAGCGTTTGTCGATTTGGATAAAGATTTGACAATGTTGACTGTAATACACTCTTGCAAATTCTGAATGTAGCAGGGGTAAAATGTAGGGAGTAAAGAGTTATATTCAACCTATACAAAAACCAGACAGCAGTTATTAGAGTCGAAGGGCAAGAAAGGGATGCATAGGTTGGGAAGGGAGTAAGACAGGGTTGTAGCATTTCCTCAATGTTGTTCAATCTGTACATTGAGCAGGCAGTGAAGTAATGAAAGGAGAAATTTGGAGAGGGCATTAAGTGCAAGGAGAAGAAATAAAAACTGTGTGTTTTGCCGATGACATAGTAATTCTGTCAGACACCGCACAAGATCTGGAAGAGCAGTTGAATGGAATGGACTGTGTCTTGAAAGGAAGATATAAGATACTCATTAACATGAGTAAAACTGAAGGGTAATTGAATATAATGTCAGGAAATCGGATGATGCTCAAGGAATTAGATTAGGTAATGTGACAATAAAAGTATTACATGAATTTTGTTATTTGGGTAGCAAGATAACTTCTGATTGCCAAAGTAAAGAAGATATAAAATGCAGAATGTCTATAGGGAGAAAAGCATTTCTAAAGAAGCGAAATTTGTTAACATCCAATATTAATTTCAATGTTAGGAAATCCTTTCTGAAAGTATTTGTCTGGCAGTGAAACGTGGACGATAAGGAGTTCAGACAAAAAGATGATAGAAGAAATGTGGTGCTACAGACAAATGATTGAAAATTAGTTGGGTAGATCACGTAACTAATGAGGAGGTACTTAACCCTAATGGGGAGAAAATGAGTTTCTGGCATATCCTGACTAAGAGAAGGGTAGACTGGTAGGACACCATATGAGGCATCAAGGAATTGCCAACTTAGCATTAGAAGGAAGTGTGTGGGGTAAAAATCTTAGAGGGAGACCGAGGGATGAATACAGTAAGCAGATTCAAAAGGATGTAGGTTGCCGAACATATTCTCAGATGAAGAGACTTGCACAGGACAGGGTAGCTTGGAAAGCTGCATCAAACCAGTCTGTGGACTGAAGACTATGAAAACTTTGATGTTTTAGTAGCTAAAATAACACTCTTACAAACGGTTAAAGTTTACAGTCCGCCAGTAGTGATGCTCTGTAGTGGCTGTACTTACAGCATTGTTGAAAGAGTTGCTGTGTGGCATTCTGCACAAGTCAGTTTATGTGCATTGGGTGAGACAGATATGTTCCAAAGAAAAATATCATATTTAAATTTTCGCCACAGCATAACATCCTAAACATTATTGATGGTTCAAACGATTAGCGTTTTTTAATTAAAACATGAGACTCAGCAGGTTGATGTGTGAAAGTAAATATATCAGTTTATATTGTAAGAAAATAATAATTACGCCTCATTAACAGAAAAGGCAAATGATCAATGTTTCAAATGATTACTGTCTTTAATGTAAACTTGGAGGTGATATTACTATGACTGGTGCACTGAAGATGATCATTATGTGATCGAAATCGATCAGCAAAAACATTAATAAAAAGGACCAATGCTGCATACTATATTTATAACAGACACTCACAAAAACACCACACCAGTCATTTCATTCCAGTGCTTTAAACTCATACAATCTTATGAAGATCAACTGACATACATTGCTAGACTGGAAATACCGCATACAGTATCATAGGTGTCACAATCAATTTAAAGTGAGGTGTAAACAACTATTTCTGTCCAGATAAAACACCCATTCTGATACACTAATATAAGTT
This sequence comes from Locusta migratoria, assembly GCA_026315105.1. Classification (NCBI taxonomy): domain Eukaryota; kingdom Metazoa; phylum Arthropoda; class Insecta; order Orthoptera; family Acrididae; genus Locusta; species Locusta migratoria. Next base: position 655,036,900 of record CM048744.1, read on the forward strand.
ACACTGTTAAATTTTACTTGTGGAATTCTCATAGTGTGCTTATGTTCACTTCATGCATAGCAAACAGTAGTATTTGGTGGTCGTTGCCAACTTCGGCATACTACACGATAGCTGCTGTAAGTAAAATTCAACCCTTTTGGGGCTTGGCATAATAGACTCTACCAAAAGTTTTATTATATGGAAGAGCTGAATCTTCAATGTGGAAGTATCAATGGTCGCATATTGTTTTCATACCTTCATGTAAAAACATTGATGTTTTCCCAATAAACATAGATATTTATTCAACATCCATGAATTGCAAATGATAAAAGTTTCAGGCAATTAGAATATTTCCAATGAAATTAAGGGCTCTGTAAGTGATTGTGTGAAAGAAAAATGTATCAGTTTGTTTATATTATTATTATTATTTGTATAGTAAAATTACTTACACTTTCTTAACAAAAGAGAAATCTACATTCCAAATAATCAGAGTCCAGTAGGTGGATCATAAAAAGTAACCACGCATTCATAACAGAACTTCTCCACTATTAAAGCATGGGACATAACAATTGACGCAACAAACCAGACATTCGGTTCAAATATGGCAGTATTAATTCAGTCCAACTTTACTCGACCTTCGTGTAAGATCAAAGTGGTACGCCATTGGCTACACGAAATGCTGTTCATTGCCAACTTATGAATGCTACAGAAGTGGCGCCAACACTTGCTTTGACTGCTTGGCCGACTTCTGTCACCTACAGGTGGATTTATGTGGATGAGTGTAGCATGTAGGTGCTGTGTTAACACTATTATCTAACCAATGGCACAGGCTGCTTTCTGTGACTTGTTAGGTCACACTTTGTAATCACTGAGGGAATGAAAATTAAAATTATTGTTTCCAAATCATATGTAAAAGTGTGTGCAAAGGTAATATTTGGAATCCACATGTTGTTCATATCAATTACTAAAACATTTTTTCTCAAAGTGATTTCCATTCATAAAACCTCTTAGCTATTAAGCTATTCTGTTGATCATGCTATTTGTGACTCAAGGAATAAATATGATTTTATTTTTATCTGACAAGTCATTTTCTATGCAAGATAGTGAAGAATCACATGTACAAGAGATACAAGAGAAATATGTTTTTAGATGAAACATGCATGACTGTATTACTTACCAGATTTCCAAATATGGTGCTGACCTATGTCACTGATTAAAAAATCATTATTTAGGTACATTTATTGGCTGAGATGGAAAAGTTATACAAAATATTTAGATTGAACAGTAGCATAAAACCTAAAATAAAGTTGACAGTTAAAAAAAAAATTAAATCCATAATTCCAAGTTGGAACATCCTCAACTGTGAGACTCTTTCACACTTAATTATGTGGTTGTGCAATATTGAGAAGATGCAGAGCAGTGCATATCAGGACTGAAGGTCATTACCATTTTACAAAGGAAAACTGTGGACAGCTGTTGCAGTACCAAATTTTATCCAGGCACTACTAGTTTCGTTGCCTGGAGCCACTTCATCAAGGGCATATCAGCAAGTAAACTCATTGCAGAGTCTGACATGATGTGGTGAGTTTACTTGCTGATATGCACACAGTGATGCGACTCTCTGCCATAGTACTGATAGTGTCTTGATAAAAATAAGTACAGTCACAGCTGTTAGCTGAATTTACTTTGTAAAATGTGTTACCACATCTGAGCACCAATTCGTCTAGAATCATTTTATTTTTATTATTTATGTATGCTCAGTAGACTTTGTTATCTTGGTTTCAGCAACAGCTTTGTGGTCCAGCACAACCATTCCACCCCTCGTTCAACGCATGCGTGTGCTCAGACTGTTGGCAGCTAACAGTACGTAGCCCTTTAGAGGCTCCAATACTCCTGCATGAAGCTCATGTTTGAGGATGTTGTGGGGACTGTACATATAATATTTGTTCTCGGCTAACTTTGTGCCTTATCAAATACATGAATCTTTCATCAAGGTCTTCTCAGTTATGAAAGTTATTTCCACAGATTTATTTAGATTATGTTAATTTTTCACTCATGGCAGGAGATTATGGAAAAGGTGTTGGAAATAAGATCTCACACTTTGACAGAATTCTTCATTGCAAACCACAAAGTAAGTTCAAGTCATGCCATCCCTCTTCTTCAGTTATAAACAGCTGTTAGCTGAAGTATGGAACCGAACTTTCCCTCAGACTGACAATGAAAAAGGTTCCAAGCCTGAATAGTACACTAGTTCCAGATTAGTGACTTCATTGAATTTTCAGCTGCTTCATTGCTAAATGGAAATAAAGGAATCCTCCTGCATATTCAGGAAGTCTTTGTCAAATCAATATAAAAAGTCATAATGGAAAAATTATTTCCTCATTAAAATTGACTCTTATCTTACAAGGACAACTTCAGTCTTCAAACAAATATTTCAAGCTCGTGGCTCTTCAAATATGCTCCTTTCTATATTCTCATAGAATTGAATTGTTAGCAATGCTACATCTCAAATTATTTTTGGAGAATTGCCACATTTTGCTTCTTTACAAACAATATCAAGATTGCTACATAGTTACACACCTCCCTTCTAAAACTAAAAATGATACTGTCAATATGTTCCTTTTGCTCGTTGGGAGAGAAAGAACATACTTCCAGATTTTTTCTAAAATACTAACACAGTACACTGAAGACTATCATTTTTGATTACTGTCCTGTCATCATAAAGTGTTATTTTGTTGGAAAGCTGTTGAAGCAAAAAAGTAAAAAACATTGTTTTTGCTGCTGTGCTTACTGCCTTTCCTATCTGTGGAGGAAGATGTAAATACTTTTTTGTCATTTGTCTTTAGGATTAAATAAGTGAAACAGCATTGAACCATTTATTATGTTGAATATTAATTTACACACACACACACACACACACACACACACACACACACACACACACACACACACACACTCACTATCATTAACACTGCCAAGTTATTTGGAGTGCAAAGCTATCTTTCCCTCTGTTGTTGAAGAAGTGAAATACTCCAGTGATACATTTTCTGTCAGGGACTTTTATGTAGCTTATTGAGTACTACAGAACCACTGAAATTATGTAACATATTATCTTCAATCACTCACAGTAGAGGCCTGTTTCTGAAGTATCTTAATTGCTAATAAACTTATCCTTAACAAACTTTCATGGTGATGAAACCCAATCTTTTGTTGTATTTAACAATTAAAATACTGCTATTGTGTTGCAGACAGTAATAGACATCCCCAGGAAAATAATAATATAGGATTTATTCTGTTAATGAATTGATACTGGCATTGATTTGCTATTCACATTCATATTCCATCTTTTTCTTACAAAACTATGAGGTATGTCCACAATGTAAGTTCCGTTTGGTTATATGAAACAAACATGTACAGATACAGAAAAAATATTTATTGTACAAAAGTATACAACTATTAAACTACTTTTCTACATAGCTTCTGAAATTTTGTAGGCATTTGTCATAGCATGGTAGAAGTCTTTGTATGCCTTCTTCGTAGAAGGTTGCCGCCTGTGTATTCAGCCATGAACCATGTGGTAACATGTTCTTTCAGCTCGTCATCATCGCTGAAGTGTTGACCACCATGGACAGGTCTTAGGTGTAAGAAGAGAGTCGCTAGAAGCGAGACTGTATGGAGGATGATCAAACACGTCCCAGTGAAATTCCCATAAGAGTTGTTTGGTCACATTCGCCTTGTGAGGTCGGGCGGAAACGTTAAGGAAAGAAGAAGACTCCTTTCATCTCTTCTTACACCTAAAATCTGTCCTTGGTAGTCAACACTTAAACGATGATGAGCTGAAAGAACATGTTTGCCACATGGTTGAATACACAGACTGCAACCTTCTATGAAGAAGACACACAAAAACTTATGCCACACTATGACAAGTGCCTAAAAAATTTTGGATGTTATTTAGAAATGTAATTGAACAAGTGCAGACTTTAAACAATATTTTTTCTGTATCTGTTTATATAACCAAATGGAACTTACTTTGTGGACATACCTCGTATTTTATTATGTAACATCCCTTGTTTATTAAAAGTGATCCTAAATATAAAGTGTGTCTTTGCTGGATAGATGATTGATTCATTAGTGTAGAAAAGAAATCGGAATACAGTCTCTGTCAAGGATAAATAGCGTGAATGTTTTTATCATGTGTTGTGCAGAAACTGACAATAATTTTTCAGTGGAATTTAAAGATGAATGCAGTATTATTTTAACCTCCTTGATTATACATAATTGAAGAGCAGGCTAATGCATCTTTAGAATATGATGAGGAGTTAGTATAAAAATAATCCCAGATAAGCTTCTATTTGTCTAAACTTGTATCTTTCCATTCCGCCAAAGTTCTTCTTTAATTAGAGCAACTCAACACACACAATATGTTTATATCAACACAAAATGGAACTTTTGTCTTCAAATCATGCTGATCATCATTTATGGAAATAATGTTGAGAAGGCAAATGACACCCTTAGAAAGTAAGAGACTGCATGGTGCAACAATACTTAAATTACAAATGGTTTAAAATTATTACTGTTATTGGAAAGTGGTATTACTAATCTAAAATCACTGCATGCTTCAACTGTGAATTTATACTGATAACCAGGACATTGTCTAGGAAGAACAACACACAAACATAGCAAGTATAATTGCTATATCACCTCAGTAATGTGAAAATTTAAGAGCACCACTTTCTTTACAAAGGCAAAACAACCCATCACAAACAGATTTCTCAACAACAGACAGCACAGATTTGAGAAGTAATAACCATTTGAATTTCAACTTCTGAGCCAAGATTTGTTTTCTGTTTTGTATATATTCCTTTCTATGTGGGTGTGTTCCTTATTTCCAGTATCTTACCTTTGTGGTTGTACTGTGGTTGTAATTGTTGTTGTGATAAGTAATAAACTTAGTTTACAAATCTAAATACCTGGTGATTTCTAGCATTAACAACAGTTTGTGAGGCCACATGCAGAGTTTTGCATTATCTAGCAGGAGGAATGGATAAAGTAAAGCTTTCTGAACCTGTAAATAATTGCCTGACTTGCGTAGAGAACTGTGGTTCAAAACCAACTTTGGCTATCCAGATTAAGGTGTTCCATGATTTCTCAAAATCAAGTGCACAGCAGATTTCCCACCCAATTCTTATCCAAATAATCCAAGCATGATTTCAGTCTCTAATAATCATGCAGTCAATGAGACATTAAACCATAATCATCCTTTTTCCCTCTTGCATAGAGGTTACCATGGTTACCATATGCTAAATCTTGTATTATAGCAAAATGACCAATGACCACTAGAATTGATACATAGTGATGTGATTATTTCTCCAATGCCTTGAGGAGTTCAATTACTTTAATGTGTAGTATTGGGTGGCTGTTGATCATTTTAGAATGAAAGTCAAATTTACATTTGACAATGGTCAACATTTCAAATGAAATTCTTTGAAGTAAAGGAAGTGCAGTTACAGTTTATCATAAAGTCCACACCTCATCAAAATAGTGTGGCAGTAAAAGCCTCATTCTAAATTCTTAGATACAAATTTAGAAACCAGTTTTGGTCAGAAATTCATTTATTATCAATTTAGTCCTGCTTCCGGCCTGCTATAATATGCAATAAAGCCAAATGTGAAGAAAATACTTGTTTAGATGTATTGCATACAGGCCCTTAAAATGTTTTATGATTGAATATTGTCCCAATGGTTGTAAATTATGGCATACAAAATAATAGAAGATGGTATTTGAAAAGTAGTAATGACTGGATCTTGAAAACGACTTTTTGAGTTCGCAACCTGATGTCGAAAAAGTACATGAGAATGAAGCTAACTTTGAAGAACAAACTGAAGATAGCCTGTGGCTTTAGAAGTAGTGAAGGAAGCAGAACCTCTGCAGAAAAGCAATGAAGTAACAAGAAAATCTAGGTAAGTTGGAAGATTACACAGTGTTTGCCTTGAATACTGAAACATTTGTGGAAAAAAACTGTAGAGTTTCAAAGATGTGAAAGATCAGCATGAGGAAGATGAATGAACAAAAGTAATAAATGAGTATTTGGACTCTGTGACACAACAGAGCTTGGACTTAATCACTATTTTCAGAAAATGAGAGCTATTGACCAAAAGTGGGTGTGTAAAGAAAAAAAGAGTTGCATTTGGAAAGATATATTTAGTTACTAAAGGTTGTACACAGGTAAAAGAATGCAACTATGCAGGGACATTGTGCTCCAACTGCCTGACTCACAACACTGATATTTTTTCTTTGTGTGATGAATGAAAATTACTTGTTTGTGGAACAAATTGCTTTTCAGAGTCCATTCCTACATGGAGAATGAACTGAAGAAATTTATATGAAATTTCCAAAAGTTGTAAATATTAAGGAAGGATCCCTTTGCAAACTCAATAAAGGTTTATATGGACTGAAGTCAGCACCATGGATTTGGAACTCTACAATTGTCAATTTCATGAAGGAAATCAGGTTTCAACAATTAAAAATTGATAGATGTCTTTGTGTTGGAAGCAATTATGATTGTAATAATAATGATTTGCTAATGTGTGTAAATGATAATCTAGTAGCTGGGAATGATAAAGGCAAGACAGATATTAAGAAGATAAATAAAATCATGAATATTAACCAAATTCATTCCTTGGATGAAATACACAGTGACCAATAGCAAAATGTCTTGCTTAGTCTCTTGTGTTTACTGAAAAGATTTAAAATGGAAGGTAGTAAACCAGTAAAGATGTTTGTGTTGACACAGTTGGATAGAAACCACATAGAGAATCAGTGGGTAATTTGATGTGTGTGTAATGACAGCTATGAGACCACACCTAAATCCATCAGTTAACCATTTTAATAGACATCAGAATAATCCAACAAATGGAAAGGTATGAAACGTATTCTCTGGTATAAAACAGTAACTCTTGATGATTGCCTGTGTTACAGAATGGGAAATTAAATGCTCTTCTCTGTTATGTTGATTCTAAGTGTGAAAGTGAAGATGACAGATCATAATGAAACTTTCACTCTGCAATGGAGTGTGCACTGATATGAAACATCCTGGCAGTTTAAAATTGTGTGCCAGAACCGGGACTCAAACCTGGGACCTTTGCCTTTCACAGGCAAGCACTCTACCGACAGCTATCCTGACATGACTTACGATGCCGCCTCACAACTTTACTTCCGCCAGTTTGGAAAGTAGGAGGCAAGGTACTGGTAGAAGTAAAGTTGTAAGGCGGCATCGTGAGTCATGTCAGGATAGGTGTCGGTCGAGCGCTTGCCTGTGAAAGGCAAAGGTCCCAGGTTTGAGTCCTGGTTTCGGCCTACAATTTTAAACTGCCAGGAAGTTGCAAGACAGATCGTATTTATGACAAGAAACGTACTACACATTTTCAGAAATACTTTTTGTTGGGCTATAAGGAAACACAAATGTGTTTTATTATCCTCAACAAAAATTGAATATATTGCAGTAGTTACAAGAAAACTGCCTTATTTTATGTTGCACAATAAGATTTATATTTTATTTTTGCACCCAGATGTGTTTCCCCTCATTTGAGGCATCCCTCTGTAGTTCCAAGGACACATGAACATTCAATGCGTAGCTCAAAGGAATACATACTTAATGAAATTATTAAATTGGGGGAGGAAGGAGAAAGGTGTTGAGTTAAGAGAATTTAATAAGTTTTTAATAATGGTTATTCCCAGGCCCTACTTAGCTAATAACCGGTGTCTCAGTTCATGAGATAGTCAGCCACTTTTGTCTCCTTGGACTCCTTTATAACACTGAGCCAGAATATGGGGGTCTGTGCCAGAATCTTGGTGTCATTGTAGTTCATGACATGATCCAGCTCCAGGCAGTGTTCAGCAATGGCTGATTTTATCACTTGCCTTAATCAGGTGTGCCTTTGATATTCCTTGCACCTGATGTCCACTGTTCTGGTGGTCTGGCAAATGTAGGACATTCCACATTGACAAGTGATGATATAAATCCCTGGTTTCTGTAACCTCAGGTCATCTTTTACATTTCCCACCAAGCTCCTCATCTTGCTTGGACAGAAAATACACTTGATGTTGTGTTTACATAGAATCCTACTAATTCTGGCTGAAATAGAACCAGCTTAAGGCAGATACGCCATCTTCTTCGCTTCCTCTTCTCTGCTTCTGGAGCCTCTGGTGTGGGGGCTGGTAGGAATGCCCTCTCAATTTGTCTGTTTTAAGGTGCTCAATTTCTGCTGGTAGACTTTCTTGGTCCGACAAGGCTCGTGCTATGTGGACCAATGTCTTGAGGACCCCATTATTCTGTGCAGGATGGTGGCAGCTGCTGGCCTGCAGGTATAAGTCAGTGTGTGTTGGTTTCTGATATACACTGTGGCCAATAGATCCATCTGCTTTCCTTCTAACTAGCACATCTAGAAATGGCAGCTGTCCATTCTCCTCCAGTTTCAAGGTGAACTTGACGTTGGGGTGGCATGAGTTAAGGTGTTCAAGGAACTCATTGAGCCTTTCTTTCCCATGAGGCCAGATCACGAATGTATCATCCACATACCTATAGAAGCAAGTGGGTTTATATCTGGCTGTCTCTAATGCCCTCTCCTCAAAACTCTCCATGAACATGTTGGCAACCACAGGAGACAGGGGGCTGCCCATAGCTACACCTTCTGTTTGTTCATAATATTGGTTCCCATAGAGGAAGTATGTGGAGGTCAGCATATGTCTAAACAGGTCCAATAGAGCACCGTCAAATTTCTCTGCAATCAGGTCTAGTGAGTCTTGCAGTGGGACCCTGGTGAACAGCGATACCACATCAAACCTAACCATGAAGTCTGAGTCCGTGATGCGTAGTTGCTTGAGGCGTTGCAAGAAGTCTTCTGAATTGCGAATGTGGTGAACACATTTCCCCACAAGTGGAGAAAGCAGATTCTTCAAGTACTCTGTTGTTTCATATGTGGGTGCCCCAATATTACTGACAGTTGGACTGCACACCCTCCTTGTGTATTAGTAGGATTCTACATAAACACATCATCAAGTGTATTTTATGTCCAGCAAGCAAGATGAGGAGCTTGATGGGAAATGTAAAAGATGACCTGGGGTTACGGAAACCAGGGATTTATAGCATCAGTTGTCAATGTGGAATGTCTTACATTGGCCAGACCACCAAACAGTGGACATCAGGTGCAAGGAACATCAAAGGCACACCCAACTAAGGCAAGTGATGAAATCAGCCATTGCTGACCACTGCCTGGAGCTGGATCATGTCATGAACTACAAAGACACCAAGATTCTGGCACAGACCCCCAGATTTTGGGACAGTGTTATAAAGGAGTCCACAGAGATAAAAGTGGCTGACAATCTTATGAACTGAGACACTGGCTATCAGCTAAGAAGGGCCTGGGACCCTGCTCTGGAACTATTAAAGAAGCAACGAGGACAATATCAGTATACCACAGACAAAAGTGCTGGAGGCATGGACATACAGAACGATCCACAAGAAGAGCATGAGGAGGATGGGACTGAAGATAAAACTTCCAGGAGCAGACACAATGGGCGCGGACCACAGAGATAGCACTAGACCGCAGATGAAGCTCTCAGAGGTGGGGGCGATGGGCATGGACCACAGAGAGAGCACCCAGGGCTGCAACGAACAGAAAACAAAACATCAGCACCCCCAGAACACCTCAGCGAGTGGGAGCAGACTGCAAACGGAACGCCAGAGCACAGATGGTACGATCGGAGGTGGGATTGGCGGGTGCGGACCACATACGGAGCACCCAGGGCGACATCAGCACCCCAGAACAGTTCAGCGAGTGGGTGTGGACTGCAGATGGAATGCCAGACCACAAAAGACACGGTCGGGGGCAGGTGCAGACCACAGAGGGAGCACCTACAACCGCCAGTGGAGGGGGAAGGCCGCAGACATAAATACTGGACCAGGTCCACTCGGAAAGCAGTCTGAGGTCGCACCTCATGAAGGTTAAGAGTTACGTAGCTGAAATATTGGGCAGAGTAGACACTGACAGCTGGCAGAGTACCCAACTACCCATCAAGCTAAGTGTATGCTGGGCACAAACAGGACATTACAAAGCACACACATTGCCCATCCACCTCAATAACGAAAATCATGACCAACCATCAACAAACACTTCCTGCTATCAGAGTATAGCTGTTACTGCCACATGAGCAAACAGATCACTGCTCAAGGCCAACTAACCATCCACTGCCCAAGTAGCACTTCCATCTTTTGGAGGCAAGGTCTTACTGCAATCACATCCGGTGTCTGATGCATCACCCCACTGAGCCATCCTAGAATATCAAAGATCACAGTGTGACATGTTGTATCAACAGGAGACCAGCCAAAATCAAGAGCACCACACTTGGTGGAAGACATAAACCAGAATCAATGCCTACATGCCAGGGAACTTGCATAAGGAACCAAGACGATCTTGCCGAGAGAGCTGAATACAAAAATGTCTCCTGGTCCAAAGAGTATTCTGCCACAAAGTCTCTTGAGGAAATTTAGAGGGCCAGAATTTGAAGGTGCCTGTAGAACGATCTTCCTGCTGCCTACCTAAATTTTGTGTAAATATCACAAATACAAGATAAAAGAAATTGGAGATTCTACAGAGCTGTATAGACATTATTTTTTCCCCCTCTTTCTGTTTGGGAGTGGAAGAGGAAGGGATATGCCTAGTAGTGGTAAGGTGTACACTTTGCCACACACTTTACAGTGGATTGTGGAGTATATGTGTAGATCTTTGAAAGTGTAACAAAGTTATTAACAAACTGGCTGATACTGATGCATACTCCATTTAAGAACAACAAGCAAAAGCAGCCCCACCTACTGAAAAGGAGAGAAGAAGGCCTCACAATAACCAAAACGGGAAATAATTCCCAGTCGTAAGATCAATTTTGTTGCCACCAAAAGCAAACCATACCAAAAAGGGCATTTGTAAGTACAATTTGAGGTGACATGGCTCAGGGTGGATGGTCACTGCAGTCAAAAACTGTGGTCAAAAACGAGAAGGACCACCCTGTGGCACAATGTACAGTGGAGCATATTTTTCATTTCAGTGGCTGCTTCACAACCCAAACCATCTGGATCATCCTAACCATAACCAGCTTTTCTGAGCTACACAGATGGAAATTAGTCTTACATTACATTTTCCAGTCCCAAAATTATACAGGCCTCAACCTAAAATAACCACTTTCTGCACACTCAATAGTTCCTATCCACTCTATCATACACCTCTTCCATTGTGTGTGTCTGTGTGTGTGTGTGTGTGTGTGTGTGTGTGTGTGTGTGTGTGTGTTTGTTTGTTATGTGCCTGTCACAGTTCATCATGTGTCTTTGCGGAGAATTGTAAACTGACCTTATTATACTGTGGAGTAATTAATAAATTGTTTTCATTGTGGAATAAATTTCTTGTGCCAAAATACAGCATTTTCCTTATTCTATGTTAATTTGTCTTTGATATATTATTGATGACTGACTATTTGCTTCATTTTAACATTGCTTATAATTAATGTTCCTACTTTTTCCATTATGAACAGAACCCTGCTTTCTAGATAAGGCTGCTGAAATTAAAGTTCATTTAGTCAAAATTTGATAATATAAGTAAAATGAACATATCTTGGAATACGTAGTACATTAATCTGCATTGTAACTGTTGCAAAACGATAGTTACTGTTATAGGTTTGTTTAATTTAAGGTTGTATGGTTATGTGAAAACTCTTTTTTACACATTTGTGATATGCAAATAAACAATTGAGAAAATCCTATATATACTATACACCATGCTCTACAGGATTTTGTAATAAGACCGGTATCATACACTTCAATGCTGCTTACTGGATACAAATGTATTGTGTAATTCAATAAAATGACTTACACTGGTTCTTGCTTAGATTACAAACTGTAGCCTCAATCCTATGCCATAGGTCACTTAGATCCTCTGGTAGTGGAGGCACAAATACCCACTCCTTTACAAATACCTAAAGGAAAAAAATTGCTGGGCATCAGATATTGTGAACACCAAGACCATGCAATAAACGTTTTGTCATATGGTCCCTTGCGGCCAGTCCAGCAGTTGGGAACAAAATTGTTTAACTGATCACATACAAAGACATGATACACAGCTTTATAAGCCACATTTTCATTTTGGTATGCCCTGTATTTAGGGAAATGTCTTCAGATTGCAAAGAAACTTGTCATCTATGATGATATTTAAAGAGACAATGTATAGTCAGATTATTGTTAACTCGGTGTCAACTTGTCATTGCTATATTTCATTAAAGAACATTCAGATTTGATGTAAAAAAAATAAGGTATAAAGTTCATGACATGGAAAGTGTTTTAAATGAATAAAAGGGAAATTAATTTGAGAAAAGTAATACAGTATTAGACATAATATCTGGCCAATGTTCATTATTTCAACACAAAAAAAAAAGGCTATGACACTATCATAGCATTTGCAATTGGTAGTTTTTCCCCTTGTGAAGAAGAAAGGCATTAGTTATGGAAAGTTGTAAAATAAATGCAGATAACAAAAATGTGCTGGACGAAAGGAAGCTCCCTGTAATAAGGACTTTGTTTCCTGTCTGAGTGACCTGACTTTCCTTTAGAAGCTTGTCTATAACAGTTCACCAGTATTAAACCTTAATTACATCCTGAAGTATGGATTAAATACCATCAATATGTGACAACAACTTCTATCTTGTGAACACGGTAGCTCCATACATGATAATGATCAAACAGAAAAAGGTTGTACAACTGGAATATATCCAAATTTGAAAAGTGATGTGGAGGAATTTGTTTACTACATATTGAAGCAAATGATATGGTTTCTGTCTGCTCATGTAAAACCTTGGAACAATATCTTGTACACTGAAATTGTGTACTGGTTTAAATGAAAGGATGGATTTATTATTAAATACCCATATTATTCTGATATGAATTTTCATTCAACTACAAAAATCAGTCAACTTCACCTAGTATAGGAAATAATAAGTAAGTCCGCATTTCAAAATGATGATTATTGTGTGCTTGTATGTTAAATAGACTTAAAGTTAATGTATTAACTGCTGTTGGAGGTCACTGTAAAATAAGTCTTTACTTTATATCTCACTCATGGTGAAGTTTGAATTAAACAATGTCCAATTATTCGGTTGTCCAAATATTATTTAGCATTGTTATAGGCTCTAGGGCCTTAAATTATTACTATTTCAAGTGATAATTTTGCAGATAAAATTTGTAACAGGCTTGCTGGATGCTTGTTATAATTTTCAAAACATGCCTACTAGGTTCTAACAACTGCTGTAAACATATACATAAGAGTGAACTTTAGTGTGTTGACAGACTTATATATTCCATTTATATTACTGTGATTGCTAGGCAGTATTTACTAGTGTCTTGATGAAAATTAATTTTCATCATGTAATCCTGAGCAAAATAGTATCCACAACATCTAGCTGATCCTTCCAACAATACTTCCATGTCTATGTGAAGTTCTGACTTAAGGGTTTTGCTACCAATGTATGGAGATGCAAAAATCACCCAAAAATAGATTGCTAAAAGAAATCTAAATGACTTTGTATATTGTTGGCATTAGACATTATCTGGTCATCTTACCCTTGAATGGGAATAGAAATCAGATAGTTGAGAAATGTCATATTAGAAGTGCTAGTAAGTATTGTGGTATTACATTCACAGCTGATTTTGATAACTGCTGCTGTTGGTCACTGTAAATAACTTCAGTTTTAAGATTCCTTGTATCTGTTTTTTTTTTATACTATAATTTGAGTACAGTCTTTCTCTGTTGTCTGGAGCACCACATTATGGATTGCACGGCCTTCCAAGTCAGAGGTTTGAATCCTCCCTTGGGCATGTATGTGTGTGTTGTCCTTAGGTTAGTTTAACTTAGTTAAAGTAGTTTGTAAGTCTAGGGACTGATGAACAACATAGTTTGGTCCCATAGAATTACAAACATTTGAACTTTCTCTGCCCTTTCCTCTTTTAATTATTTATCACTTAAACAACATCTGATAAGAGTTATAGGTGGGATTTGGTTGTCTACTTTTTGTTGTTAAATAGCATAATGATAAAGGCCAACTCTCATAATATAAAGAAAATTTGATTCTAATCTCATCTGACATCAATATCATTGGTAAAAATTCATTACTTTATTTATTTTCCATGACATTGGATTTCATATTAAATCTAAGACCATTTATTGACATTACCTATAACTACAAAAATATGTGTGTGTGTGTGTGTGTGTTCCCTGCAGGCTCCAAGACAGCTGGAGCAATTTTAATTATTTCTTCAGGAAATTTTTAGATTAGACCAGGCGGATAATCCTGTGAAGTTTAGTAGTGATCGGATCATGACATTTCTTAATGTACTAGTAAACTTGGTAATGCTTCACTATAGCTAATGTGTATGGGATATAGACCTGAATCTCTTCTCTTCTTCTCCCTATCCTTTTCCCCTCCTCTATTTTCCCCATCGCATCCTACCTCCCTTCCCAATCTTTTTCTATCACCTTTACACCACTTCCTCTTATCCCACACCATATCCATCTCTTCCCCCATCATTTCTGTGTCTTTATAATCCCCCATTTTTAATTCCATTTCATTCCCCCATTTTCTATCTCCTCCTCCCACCCTCTCTGATCTTATTACAATTGTGCCCTTGATTTGGAATAGAAGTCAAAATGGATGGGTCAATAAATTGCTGCTCTATCTGTGAGGTTAGTAGCTTTAATGGTCATACTTCTAATGGTTGTATTCTACAAACAGGTATGATTATAAATTCTTGTTTTATATTAAGAATGACTGGGAAAGGAAAACAAAACTGCATGTTTTTACAGCACAGCTTAGCATGTTTTTCTCACATTAAGCAGAATAAAAATGTTTTCATAACATGTTTATATCTTCTTGAGGGTTTTTGAGTTGGAAACAAAATAAATGTAGCATGATCACACTTTAATGATAGGAATTCCATATGAAACAAAACAATTAATTGAAATACAATAAGTGGAATGGAAATACAATGTTTTAAAAGTCTTTGTGTTGTGTATTGCATTCATTGTAATACTTGTTGATGAACAATATGTTTTGTCTTTTTGTCAAAAAAGAAAAAGAACAGTACAGATGGTTTACCAACTCTTGATCACATCATATACATCTGCCCATGGAAAAAACGTGGCAATTAAAGATTTTTTTCCCACAAACTTTGAATGACAGGCCTTGCACTTTATTAATCGTCTCATTGCGAATGCTAGGTGAACGGGAAACTGGAGGTGCTTAAATTGAAATGGCAGGTCAGTTGGAATCAGTGGTATTGTTGGAATCAGAACATCCTCCCCTTTGAAATGAATGTGAATATTGTTGCTACAATCAGTGTTCATTAGCTTCTTCACACATGCGTGATACAGTTATGCTGGCAACAGCTGTTGGATTGTTGCAATGAAGCTGATCAGTCATGGCAAAAGTTGAGATAGCCAATGAAATTTTAGATGGTGACAGTTGTTTTCTCTTCATAGTAAACAATATTATTCTGATAATCAGCAAAATAATTTAGTTTTGGACACATTAAGCTTACTGAGGAAGATGATGTTTTTCATCTATAAGTGTGAAATGGACTTTACCTATGGAAATAGTCTTAAAAGTGCTAATCACTTGCAACCATGAGAACAATCAGTCATTTTTCATGAAGAAAGATGTAGCACTGGTAAGAAATCAGCAAAAGTCATATTCTATACTATCACCTGATTGGCTAACGACAACGTTACCCAATTCCTTTGTATCAATGACTGTTGCCAACATTTTCCGCTAAGTCTATGTCACAGATTTAAAATTAAACATGACCTAACAATAAATGAAGTGATTATGTACCTTTTAATGGATTAATCATGCTTAAATTTGATGAAATTTGTGATATGCCACAATGGGGCATTGTTCCGGGGGGTGGGTGGGGGGGGGATCTGTTCTCAATCTGAAAGTAACACTCAAAAATACAACGAACTGACAGCACTTCTATCTTTGCAATGCTACAAAGATATGATCACCACCAATAACACCATAGAGCTAAGAATAATATGTCGAGTCTTCTAAAGAAATATTTTGTGTTAAATCTCTCTGCCTGTTTTAACCTTATGTGCATAACACCATCTCCATTTATTCTAACCTCCTTGGCATACTTGTTCACTTCGTTACAGTATATTTGTTCATTAAGTGAGTAGCAAATAAATAAGCTGATCGTTGGAGAATCCAGAAAATGATAAGAGTTGGAAGCGTACTTTCAGTTTTTCTCAAATTCTGATATTTTCTGGCAGATTTTCCAAAATTTTTCTTTCATGCAAACCTTGTCCTGAGAATTACAAACGGAAAAAAGAAAAGATCAGCCAAATCAGTGAAGCCATTCTCAAGTGATGCACTTTCATACATGTGGCAATTCATTTTTATTAGTATAGATACTTGAAATATTATGTGTGACACTTGGAACTGTAGTAGTGCCTCTAGTAGAGAAAGAGCCAACCATTCGTATCAAGCCGTTCCTTTGTTGTTGTGGTGATGCCGCTTGGAATGCTAGCATCTCTTCCATGACTGTTCATGTTGGATTGTTCATTCATAATGCCCTTGTGATTGATCATTTCTCTACTAGAGGAACTACTGTCATTCCAAGTGCCAGACATAAAGTTTTACATACATGTTTGACTGTGATATTACGATGTAAGTAAACTTTATACACACTGATTATTGTATAAGCGGGGTATTCATTGTGTTTAATCATATTGTACAGAACATAGCAACCAATAAAATACATAAAACACCAGTTTTTATATGTAATAAAAATTCCACCCTTGTGAAGCCAGTACAGATTGCTATAATAAAATTTAAAATATAAAAAACATCCGGTTTGATGTGACTCAAACCTTACACATGTAATATTACTCAGATAAATAAATTACTAATGTATTAACATTGCAACAAGAATGTTTGAGTCATTCATTGAATCATAATTTGCTATAAACTCTTACTTTATTTGTTGATATGCATTTTTTGAAGAAAAATAGTCCACAATTAATCCTACTAATATTTGGCAGTAAAATATGTTACACTTTCTCAGGGCAATGCACAATATACAGGGTGAATCTAAATTTGTGCACTTGGGCTTCACAGCACGATTACTCACCTGTCTACAATGAAAAATGTCTCCCACAAAATTTCATCCTGTGCATATTTCCGCCAGTAAATGGACATCAGAGACTGAGATGGCTGTGTGTTCCATACGTCAGTGTGTTTCATAATTACACCAACAAACTTGTAAGGGATGTATTAGGCATCTTTAGGAACAAAATGAGCATGGAAACCCATGCCCATAAACATCATGGAGAGTCCAAGTTACAGGCGCGAACTCTTGCAACTAGACATCCCCTCCAGCAACTTCGACACTCTGTAGCATCATTGGATGATGTTTCCAGGCATGGGTTTCTATGCTCACTTTGTTCCTCAAGATACCTCCTACATCTCCTAGAAGTTTGTTGGTGTAGTAGTGTAATTCTGAAACACACTGAGGTATGGGACACACACCCAACTCAATCTTTGACATCCTTTTACTGCCGGAAATATGCACAGGACAAAATTTTGTGACAGACATTTTTTTATTGCTAGCATGTGAGGAATCACACTGCAAAGCCTGAGTGCATGAATTTAGATTCACCCAGTATATGGTAGAGAAATATTGCTCAATGACAGCTGTATTCTAATGCAAAGATTTGTCTAAAATACACTTGTTAGTATAGTATACAACCAATTAAGAAGTAATCCTACATATTATCTTGAAATGAGGGCATCCACAGCCAAATGTTGTCATTGTGAGATTAAGTCCATTATGACTGCAACAAGCTTTTATTTAAAAAAGCACAATAGGTTTTGTATTTCACATGCATCATCATGTGCTAAACACTCAAGGAAGAACATTTGTAATAATTTTACATCAGATAACATGCAAGCACATCACACAAGACACCCATTTGTTTTGTTTGTGAATACAGAAAAACACTTCATAGGTACCAATGATGAAGTTTATTGTCTCGTGCATCTTGTGTGCTGCAATTACATGTTATATAACGTTAATATTATTACAAATGTTCTTTCTTGAGTGTTGAGCCCTGCTGATGAATCTATAAGATGCAAAAATGGTTGTGCTTTTTTAAATAAAAGCTTGTTGCTTTCAGAGCTAACTTATTCTCATAATAACTGTAGATAATTTACAGTGTAACTCATATTTTAACATTCCCTGATGATACTTCTGGTAAATGACTGAATCTGTATTGTGTTCACAGCAATGCAGCTCCAGAGGTCACCAGTGGGAAGTATTTTGCCACAACATGGTGCCAGTTGGATTCAGCCACTTACTTCTCAGTCTTTACAAGCATGCCAGCAAAAGCTCCGATTACAGTCATTGCAAATGGAAAGGGAGCGTTTGAAACTCAGGCAGCAAGAGATTTTCAGACAGGTATTGTCATTTATAATTGTTGAGAAACTATGCACAGGCTCTTCATACTTTGGATTAACTTTTTTTTCTTTTCTTTACCCCACATATTTTGGTTCTCATAGAGTACTATTCCTCTTTCCTTGTATTTTGTGATGTGCTATGGGTTAACCCAACATGTATTAAAATTTGGCTTTGACCTCTGACATAATGGCATAGTATGTGACAGAATATGAATACAAACAAAGGTATAACATGACACTAACAGTGTCTTGTTTCATTTCAATCCTTAGAATGTGATTAGTGGCAACTGGTCTCGAGGACTACTTACATAAAGTTGACATGTTATAATTAGACTTCTTTGTAGAAGCAAATACTTGTGATGTCAAGAAATTAACTACAATTCTTTTTGTGACAAAAACTTTGTGCATTTTGGATTTCAATGAGTAGTTTGATGCCGTTTAGATTGTTATGGATGACGGAAATGGAGTGTATGGTTACATTTGCCTATTAAATTAACAATTCACCGTTATAAGGACAATCACCAATGTAGTATTCATTATGTAGCCATTTTTTGTTAACTGAAAAAAAATGAGTAACTGACATTTGTTTTAAGTAATAATGCTTTTTCAATTGGGAATTTCCAATCTTGCCTTCTAGCTCAAGCATTATACCTAGAACTGGTGATAGAATTGATGTAGGGTCACATCCTTAGTAAAGTAGCAAAGTTTCTGATATTCAGATTTTAAACAGGTTAAATGCTCTTGTAATGAAATGAATAATTAATTATATTTTCTATTGCATTTTGCACATTAAGCAAAGTACATTTGTTTATTTTTGAGGATGTATTTGTCATAATTCTCATATAACAGTTACAGTTTTTCTTGTTTTCAAGCAGATATGGTGATTTCTGGTTTTAATTGAAAGATTAATCAAAAATAATTTTAAATGAACAAGCTTATCAAACAAAGAAGTCTAATATGTGCACTTGCATAATAAATTATTCATTTTTAACCTGTGTGTGTGTGTGTGTGTGTGTGTGTGTGTGTGTGTGTGCGCAGTATAATGAACTACATCTGTTGTGTTCCAGCAAGAGCTGATGATGAGGCAACCTACAACAGATTTGGCTACATCAGCTGGAATGGATCCATTCCTATCAGGTCTCACAGATCACTCACGCCAAGAATCCGCAGATAGTGGACTTGGTATGGGTACAAGTTATTCATTGCCACACACACCAGAAGACTTTCTTACAAATATGGATGACAATATGGATGGAGTTAGTGGTAAGTTAATCTGAGAAACTACCAATCTGGTACAAATAAAGACAATTTTACCTGTGAAAGTTTAATTGATTAACTCTTTGTACATTATTATTATCATTATTATTGTTTTCATGTTACACAAAATCATTAATTATAGCACAGTTTAATAAGAGGGTGTGCTTAGCAACTCAGAATCTAAGTACATAAGTAAACAATTGCTTTACAGGATATTTGAAGTTTTTACATTGACAATACATAAGTATCATGTGATGCTCACATTGTGAGGCATCAGAAAGGCATGAGAGGGTGGTTCTTTTTTTTTTTTTTTTTTTTAAAAAAAAATGTTCTTAAATATAGTTAACAATTAAATTAGACTTTCAGCAGTTACTAAGATACAAACAAAGCACATATATAGTTGCACAAATAAGCAGTAAGAGAGAAACATATTTTTCAAAAATCAGAACATAAAACAATAAGCAAGTAAACACAACAAGAAGATGGAAGTTAATTCCTGTAGATATGCAAGTGTTATTTATATGAAGAGGTTAATGATTATATACACTGGTTTGTTCGTTTTCCTTACTAGGTACTGCCCATAAAGAATTATGAACATATTTTGCTTATGCATGTGATAAGCATCACCCAAGAATGTCGGAAGTGTCTTCTTAAATTAGCTATCCTTAAAATAGCAAGTCCAGGTTGGTATATCAGTAATACAGATTGTAAGAATAGGTTTTCAACCCACTAAGAGATTGGTCAGATGGAGAGAGGCATATAGAACACAGTCATACTCAGATTCAAACATGCAAACTCTCAACCTTCATCAGCAAACTCCAAATTGTGTTCACCATTGAAGCAACACTTGGAGAATGACAGTGGTTCACTGTTGTCATATGTGTGCATGGTGTGCACTCTCTTTCTGTGGCCAAGCTTTAGTTTTCTGAGTGTGAAAAACACGCCATCTGATAAAAATCAGTTCTGGTTTTCTCACATCTTTTTCTACCATGGGCATTTTTATGATTTACTTCTTCAGTGAGGCACCTCAGACTGATACCTTGTGAACACCCCTGCAAGCCAGTTGTTTTATCTATTTTAAACAAATTTAAACAAATTGTCATTTTCACCATAAAGCTTTGTATTGATGTTAAACGGAATATGCACAATTTTATTTATTTTTATTTTTAATGTGAAGCCAGTGTGCTATCACTGCACTGAGTCTTTAAAACTGCGAGACTTTTGTTTGATTCAGCATGGCTAGAACTAGAGTCTTTCTACTGAGCCAGAGTTTAGGTGAGAATTCTTTCACTGCAACCCCCCCCCCCCCTCCCCCCAGGCTCTTTTGTCAGCCTGATTTGACACAGTGGTATATTCAAATACCCATTAAGCAAATTTCATTTGAATTGTGAAGATTCTCGTGCACAGTGTACTAGCCATCATTACCCTACTGAACACTTGAAAAGTGTAAAAGATGGCAAGGTTTCAAAACAGTGTTGGTATCATTATCTTTCTGACCAATTCAGTAGGAAGCATAATGTCAAATGGGGAAGAAAACAATCTCTGAGATATGACAATTATTTGAAATTTGACTCTTCTGCATAATAAGCCATATCACAACTCCTGTGCTGCTGAAAGATTATTACAACTGCAGGCAGGCCTGTAGTAAGGATATTTTTTATTTATATTTTGTTTTTCTTTTTGGTGGGAGGGGGGAGGGATGAGACAATCTATATCTATAAATGTGAATGTCTGTTCGGTGTACGCTTATCACGTCCGAACAACAAGGCACAGAGACTTAAATATTTGTATAGTTACAAATTTATACCCAAGGAAGGTTTTAGGCATGGTTTTATAGCAATCTCATAGATATTTAGTAATTTGAAGAATATAATGTGAAATGCGGAACAATAATTACTCTTTGAAAATTATATTTGCTCTTTGAAACTGGTTTTATTGGTTGCTTGAGGGTTGATAATGATAAAAAGGGTCGAGTGTATTGGGATGGAAAGTTACCAGTGTATATAAAATTCTACTTGTGTGTGTTTGTGTGTGTGTGTGTTTTAATATTTCGCTCTGCAGTGAAAACTGCAGAATGCATACAAATGGTCTGTGTGTAATTGTTGTCTGAGGTCTCCCGTTGAACACCATAGCAGTTTCATGCTGATAGCTATAAGGTCATGGAAGATATGGTGGTTGAAAGTTGTCAAATTATAAAAAAATTTGCACTCAAGGCCAGCGATGACGTTTGCGACTCTATAGCAAGGAGGTTACATACAGCGAAACGTGATGCCACAGACCATATGTTTGGTCTATACATGATACAATGTCTTCAGCTCTTTGAGGATAAGCATACAAATAATGAAATATAAGAATAAATAAATAAAGCAAAAAAAAATCTTTTAATACATATCTTTAAAAAAAATTGATGTTTCGTGCGTTGTCTATCATCAACCAACACATGAGCGGAGCCGCAGGTTTAAGCTAGTGAAAACTATAAATTATGACATAGATTCTAACTTGTAAAGTAGATAAGTGTCACTTTCCTAAATAACTTATTTATATTGAATATTTGGGGACTATTACATTCTGTAACACAATCTGATTTCCCAGCGGTGCAATGCCTTCAAATTTCAATTGCCCTGCCAGTTGAGATGTGCGTGATGGTGACAGGTGGAAAGTGGTAGGGTTGCTGGATGTGGGTACTGCCCACAGGACAGTACCATAATATATTAGTAGCAGGCTTGAGGTATTGCCCTCTGCTGATACTACCTCTGAGCCAGCATGGGCTGCCTAGCCTGTGGCAGTGGCTGAATTTCAGAAAGGTTGAGACAAGCATGGAGGGTGGGATTGGTTGTCATTAGGAACTCCACTGTCAAGCATCTGAGCCTCTTAGAGAAATAGTGAGTCAGAGGGTTGATGAGATGTGGAAGTGGCTTTGTCAGTGACAGATGAGTGCATTGATTGCACCCGACTGCATAGCTGCCAACTATTACAGATTATTTGTAATTGTTAAGGATTGTCTTACTTCTGGAGTTAGGGGAAGTACATAAAAAGTTTTGGAATAAGGCATTCTACAATATTATGATTTAAAGAACTTTCGAATAGGTACTGTTTACATTTTGCTAATCATAATGCTACAAAAAGTTTTCTAGAAGTAATGTTATCCTTCCCGAGTACGTAGCAAAGCTATAGGAAACATTAAAGGTAGCTTTTTGATGGAACAATTCCCACTTACTCATTCCCCTCCATGCTACAAAAAGGATGCTCATCCACAGAGTGTCATATAAATTCTGTGGTCTATAATGAGTACATGGTCCTTAGTCAAAGTTTAACAGTCCACATGTGTTACTGGCTGATGGAAGTAAGCCAATTTGTTTCCGAAGAGGAAATTTTTTACTTTTTTTTTTCTTTGTTTGTGTGTGTGTGTGTGTGTGTGTGTGTGTGTGTGTGTGTGTGTGCATCTAGAACTAAATTTGAGTGAAGAAAGTTTGGTGACTTGAGACATTATCTGTGTTCTGTGTTTTATCACCAGTTTAAAATCAAAAACCATTATATCTGGTGTTAGCTGGTAAGAATTTTATATTGTTATTATTGTAACAACTTGAATACTCAATAGTTAACACTCGTGACATTATAAAGATAAGAACAGTCCATTACACTTGAAAGTCTGAATGTGAACTGTCCATCCCAATACTCCTTTCATCCTTCTGCTACCAGCTAGCCAGGTGGTGCTCGCGAACTTGCACACTCGTACTGCAGCACCAACAGGTGTGGCAGAACTTTTGAATTCTCACACTTGACATACAGCATGTCTCCCACCTTCTTGTTTTTCACTCACTTGTTGTAGAAAGCCTGTGTCCTCCTTTTCTTCATCACTGTTTGTGAATGATCTAATAGGCACCTTCCCATATGGCCGATAATGTCCTGTTCAGGCTCATTATGAGATGATGGGTGACGTGTGTGTTGAGTGCATGATGGTGCATATGTGAAAGATGTAGGTAAGGCTGGAGACTTCTGTGTATCATTGACTTCATGGTTCATCTACATCTACATCCATACACCGCAATCCACCGTAAGGTGCGTGGTGGAGGGTACACTGTACCACTACTAGGCATTTCCTTTCCTATTCCACTCCCAAATAGAATGAGGAAAAAATAAATGCCTATATGCCTCCGTACGAGCCCTAAATTCTCTTATCTTGTCTTTGTGGTCACTACATGAAATGTAAGTAGGCGGCAGCATGATCATACTACACTCAGATTAAAATTCCGGCCCTCTAAATTTCCTCAACATTACTTCCCCTACACCACCCCAAGTATCCAATTTTGCACCTGCAGCACGAATAATTTCAAAAGACTCTGCTATGGCCAATACTTCAGATAAGGTAATGCTACACGTGATGCAACAACATGTTTGCTTCTTGTAATATGAAGTGAGCACATTTTGTCAAATGACAGTGAAGAGTGTTCTTTGAAAGGCACTAATTCTGACAAAAGTTGGTAGAACTTTGGAGAAATCCATGAAAGAAACAGTGGCTTACAGAGATTAGTGTCAACTATGCCAAAAGCTACAAAGTGTTTTTTAAGCCACTTCTCATAGTCCATCCAATCTTCTGTGGTCTTCTTGTATGGTGGAAAAGTGGGTATGAACGTCGATGTGCGATCTTTGTGTGTTGCCTTGAGGAGCTGTTGTAGATCCGTTGTGACTATCTTTGATGTTTGGTGAGGTGGTCGGCTAGCAACTTTTGCTGTTTGATGAGGATTTGCAATATTTGCTTGAATGTTGAAATCTCAAATGTTGTTTGTAGCTTAATAATTGCAAAAAATCCGTACTCGTTGCCAAATGTTGTAATGTCACGAACACTCAATAGATAACACTCATGACAATATTAAGATAAGAATAGTCCATTACACTTAAGTCTGAATGTGAACTGCTCCTCACCATACTCTTTTCTGTCCTTCCACCACCAGGTGGCGCTCGCAAACTTTCACAATTGTACTGCAGCACCAACGGGCGTGGTGCAACTTTTGAATTCACGCACTTGATATACAACAGTTATTTTTAAAAAAAGCAAGGAATTAAACACTTCCTAGTTCCTTTGGAAATTGTTAACTTACTGTAAAGACAAGTATTTGAAAATCTCAGGACTGTTTCCAAGCCACCCATAGTATTTACAAAAACAACTTTTTAGGTTTTTCCACCTAGCCTGATTCTTCTCATATAGAATAGTTTTTATTCTTGGAAAATATTAACGAATGGAAAGTGTCAGCTTATAAATTAAAATTTTTTATAGCAGGGTCTGCATCTCCTCTTCCCACCCCCCTTCTTCCCAATCGCCCCCCCCCCCCCTTTCTTGCCACGCCCTTATGGAGGAGTGTGTGACGTAAGGTCCCAGAACTGCTTGCTGGTCACAGTTAAGGTAAATAGTGCAGACAATTAATTGCTAAAATTTTCAGGAAAATTATTTTTAATCAAAAGTTCACAGAATTATGAACATTTAACCATTTAATGATGGTAATTATAGTAATTGTAAATAAATTGAATATATAAATTTTACATTTGCAAACTGAAATGTTCAAATTTAAATTTAATTACTAATGGTTTAACATTCTGAGGAATAAAATAAAATATCTTATACCTAGCTTATTCTGTATTGGAAAGATTTGATGAGCCTTTCCTCTTTACCTACTGCCCACTTAACCGAGATAGTTTATGAATTTGAAACATTCATCTACTAGTTTCTTCTCACACAGTTTGAGCCAAATAGGAGAGATCCAGCCCACAACATCCCCTTCTTAATGCTTGTTCACAAGTAAAGACTATTAAGGTCACTCCTTATCTATTGCTTCTTGATTCTACAAACCGTATATGTAAGAGATGTTCATCATTCTACTCAATGTTAAATTCTGAGTTTTCTGGAGTTGTGTTGTTAACAGCTTGTGATCTAATCCCACCACTAAATTTGACACCCAGCAATACTTTCTTTTTAAGACATGAAAAGGTTCAGATTTGTTATGCACTCTGTATGTGTTTGCACTCTGGTCAGACATTAGGTTAGTAAGTTACATAAATTCGCACATGAGAGTGTAAATAAGAGCCTTTAGAGCACAGTGATTTTATTTCCCTTCACTTCAGCTAAACCACACTGTTGCTTTCTTTGAGCACTTCAATTGCAACATTGCTTCCTTCTTAGCAGAACAGCCTCTCTCTTGATGTTCACATCTTCTTGCTGCAGGAATGAGTTGTTGGCCCTGCATACTGCTTGTTTTGATGGTGGACTTACAAAGAACATGTGTTGACATTACCACTCTTGTTGCCTTTCATCTTTTAGGTCTTGTTGGGCTTCATGTTTATTCTGAGCCATGGGATCTCTATACAGCTTCATTTGCAGAACATGGACTATAACCTTCAGTTGTCAGGGTTGCAATTTTACACATTATAATTAATATTGGATAGCTGTCTTGTGAACGTATCTGGCCCAAGTAACATCTCGGAAGCTTTTCATACAGTCCAGCCTTTTGAACTGCATGAAGAGTGAGGCAAGGTCACCAGGCTGGAACAAAACATGGTAAGGGCCCTCATCATACCTTTGACAGTCTTTATCCCAACCCTATTGTGTAGAGAGTTGAGCCAACTACTGAGCCACCTAAGCCCTGCTTAGTAATGATGTAACCATCAACTACATCATCAGTCTGAACTGGAAAAACAGCGTCCATAATTGCTGTTGTTTCACAACATGCACCCAGAAGAATGTCATAAATTTGGTGATCTTTTGTTTGGTGTTGCTGTATGAAAGTGTTATGAATGGCAACATCCCATCACAGTTGCTCTTGTTGATGCTGACATACAGGAACAGCATGTCAGCTCCAGGGGACCCACAGCTCTTTTGTGGGTATGTGTGTGGTGCGCACGGGGCCCCGAGCCAAAGCAGCCTTTCTTCTGTCCCAGGCTGCTTCACTTTCCCTCCCAGTTTATGCCTTCACCTGGAGATGGGCGTCCTTTGCGAGTTAAGGTGGTTCTTGTAGTAGTTTCTCTCATTCCTTGGTTTCTTCCTTTCCTAACCTTTGCTTCTGTCTTTCTCTCCTTGCTGTATTTTCCTAGCCTTTCTCTCCTCTTCATTAGTCTCCGCTTCGGCGTTTGAGACACTTCTTTCTCTTCACTTCCTCTATTCTTCTTCTTTCCTCTCTGTGTGTGTCTGGAGGCCGACCCAAGCATTATCATGCGTAGCAGGTGACGGGGTAACGCATAATTCCCTGCCCCGGGTAGACAAGTAGGGCACGTACTTACCCCTGGTAAAGGCCAGGCCCAGGGAGGGGTGATTACCTGAGCTGGTACCTTCTGAACATGCCGATTGGTCCCTCCATCAGTTCTCAGGAGGTGTGACCTGAGGTGTGAACAATTACCTAAGGCGGGTAAGCCCTCAGAGAGGGCCCCCACTAGGAAGCAGCGCGCCATTGGAGACGCCGGTAATCATGGGGGACACTTCAGCAATGACTTCCTTCTCTTCTTCTGTGACTTTGACCCAAAAAAGAAAAATAGATTCACCTCAGCAAAAGAAAACTTTGCCTAATCTTCTGAAATTCCTTGTTGTCTCTCGAACTGACAGTAAATATTTCACCTCTGTAAGTCCTTTAGTCATTCAGAAAGGTGTTGATGCAATTGCTGGCCCTGTTAAGACATGTTCATGTCAGCAAAATGGTAAATTGTTGCTGGAAGCGGACGGTACCTTCCAAGCCCAAAAACTCATACAGACTTCATTGTTACACACGTTTCCTGTCAAGGCAGAAGCGCATCGTACGCTAAACTTGTCACGGGGGTTAGTTTTCACGAGATTCCTTGATAGGTTATCTGACTAAGACATACAAACCTATATGTCCAATCAGGGTGTAACAGCCATGCATAGGGTGTTGAAAAAGGTAGATAACCAGCTGACACCAACTCGTACTGTGTTCTTAACGTTCGACAGAGTTGAACTCCCATTGAAGGTCAAAGCAGGGTACGAAGTTATCTCCGTCCGCCCTTATATACCCAACCCAACGCACTGTTTCCAATGCCACAGATACAACCATACCCGTCAATCTTGCCCTAATGCAGCAAAATGTGTCACTTGTGGTAGGGATGCCCATGAGGGAGATTGCCCACCTCCGTCCCCTCACTGCCTTAATTGCAACGGTGACCATGCAGCTTCCTCTCGGGACTGTCCTGTATGTAAGGATGAAAAAGTCATTCAGCAAATTCGGGTTATGGAAAAGGTATCAACATCTGCCGCTTGTAAGTTGTTGGTGAGTCGAAAGCCCACTGTCCAAGCAGCGGGCACATACAGTAAGGTCCTCACCTCCACTCGACCTACTAAGGATTCAGGTACCCAGACCTGTAACTTAAATTTTGCTGACACAGTTGTACGATCCACCAGCCCGAAGATTGCCCATTCCATGTCCCAGCCTCCTCCTGCTGCTTCTAAAGTTCAGTCTTTGTCAACCTCTAATAAACTGCAGGCAATTGAACAAGATGCCCGGACTTTGAAAAAGGAACCCGTCCGTGAATATTTTCTGCGTTCTCAGGCTTCTCAACCATCAACTGCCTCTTCTCACCGTCACTCTTCCAGAAGAGCCAACAAAAAAGAGTTCCTCTCTGTCCCCGCCGAGGCGTGACCCATCCGTCACGCCGCCCAACAGTAGTCGGCCCCGATCATCTCCTGTCTCACCGGGACGCACTACTGTTAGCCGGGCAACTCGCATTTTACTGGCGGCGGAAGCTGCTCCTCCTGATAAAGTCGGGAAGGTGGCAGATGTGTTGTTTGAACCTATGGAACATGACTCTCTGCCTCTAGATGGCGACAGTAATGCTCCCTCGAAGTCCGGTCCTCAGCGGCCGTTGAGGTGACCCCACCTGCTTGTTCCTTTTTATCTTCCTTTCTTCTCTTATCTTTTATCATGGCGCTCCTTCAATGGAATATTCGCGGCTTTCATTCCAATCGGGAGGAATTAAAACTACTACTTCGATTGCACTGCCCACTTCTAGTTTGTCTCCAAGAAACTAAGTTACGTCCAAGTGATCGTGCAGACTTCCCCCACTACACGTTTGTGCGTTTCGACCTGCCACCTGTGGAAGGTACCCCAGCCCATGGCAGGATTCTGATGCTCATCAGGATGATGTCTATCACCATCCCATTTCATTGCATACTCACCTACAGGCAGTTGCCGTCCGCATCACTCTATCCACCTTTTCCTTTTCCCTTTGTAATATCTATTCACCATCGTCATCTGCCCTACACCTTGTTCACCATCTCCCTCCACCTTTCGTGTTGGTAAGCAACTTTAATGCCCACCACCCCCTATGGGGCTCTCCAGCACCTTGTCCGAGAGGCTCCCTTTTGGTGGACCTTCTCCAACACCTCAATCTTGTCTGCCTCAACACCGGTGCACCGACCTTCCTTTCAGACACAACACATACTTATTCCCATATAGAACTTACGATATGCACTCCTCAGCTTGTCGGTCGGTTTGAGTGATATGAACTTTCTGAGATGTACTAAAATGACCATTTTCCTTGTGTCATCCACTTCCTGCATCATTCCCCATCTCCTCGTCCCACCAGTTGGAACATTTCTAAAGCCGACTGAGGGCTTTATTCTTCCATGGCAGTTTTTCACAATCAGGACTTTTCCATCTGTAACAGTCAGGTCAAATACCTCACAGAGGTTATTCTCACAGCTGCCGAACATTCCATACCTCGTACATCCTCTTCTCCACGTCGCGTCCCGGTCCCCTGGTGGACTGCAGCCTGCCGTGACACACTTAGAGCCCAGTGCCGTGCTTTACGCACCTTCCACCGCCACCCAACATTGGAGAATAGTATCAACTATAAATGACTGCGAGTGCAATGTTGTTGAGTTATAAATGACAGCAAAAAGGCTTGCTGCATTGCTTTTACCAGTTCTTTCAACCGCTTTACTCCCTCCTCGTCTGTCTGGGGTGGCCTACGCCGTTTATCCAGCATAAAGATCCACTCCCCAATTTCTGGTCTGACCGTCGAGAACGCAGTCCTTGTGGACCCTGCTGATGTTTCCAATGCAATGGGCTGTTTCTTTGCGGAGGCTTCGAGCTCTGCCCGTTACCACCCTGCCTTTCTCCCTCGCAAACAGGTAGAGGAGGCACGGCCGCCTTCTTTCCACTCCTTTTAATCATGAAAATTATAATGTCCCCTTCACCGTGCAGGAGCTAGACCATGCTCTCGCCCTGTCCTGATCTTCTGCACCCGGTCCCGATTCCATCCATATTGAGATGCTGAAGAACCTCTCTCCTGCAGGCAAGTGTTTCCTTCTTAGTACCTACAATCACATATGGACTGAAGGTCATGTTCCCACAAGTTGGCGTGAAGCCATTGTTGTATCCATCCCCAAACCAGGGAAGGACAAACATCTTCCTTCCAGTTATCGCCCCATTTCTCTGACGAGCTGCGTCTGTAAGGTGATGGCACACATGGTTAACACTCGGTTGGTCTGGCTCCTCGAATCTCGACGCCTCCTCACTAATATCCAATGTGGTTTTCGTTGACATCGCTCTGCTGCTGATCACCTCATTACCTTGTCGACCTTAGTTATGAATAACTTTCTAAGGAAGCGTCAAACAGTAGCAGTGTTCTTCGACTTGGAGAAGGCATACAATACCTATTGGAAAGCAGGCATTCTCCGCACATTGCACACAAGGGGCCTTCGGGGCCGCCTCCCTCTTTTTATTCAAGCGTTCAGATCGCAAGTTCATGGTATTGGTGGGCTCTGTTTCGTCAGATACCTTTCGCCAGGAGAATGGGGTACCGCAGGGCTCTGTCTTGAGTGTGGTTCTCTTTGCCATTGCAATCAATCCGATTGTAGATTGCCTTTCAGCTGACGTTTCCAGATCCCTTTTTGTAGACAATTTCACAATTTTTTGCAGCGCCCAGCGGACATGTGTCTTGGTGCGTTGTCTTCAATGCTGTCTTGACCGTCTATATTCCTGGAGCATGGCAAACGGCTTCCGATTCTCCACTGAGAAAACTGTGTGTATAAACTTCTGGAGATACCAGGAATTTCTTCCACCATCCCTATGTCTTGGCCCCGTTGCTCTACCATTCGTGGAGACAACAAAATTCTTGGGGCTAATGTTGGATCGGAAACTTTGCTGGTCCACACACGTGTCCTACCTGGCTGCCCTTTGTGCCCAATCCCTTAATATTCTTAGTGTCTTCAGTGGCACATCATGGGGAGCGGATCGTACCGTTCTGCTTCACCTTTAGCAGGCCATTGTTCAGTCGAAGCTCGACTACGGAAGCCTTGTATGCTCTTCTGCACGGCCGTTGATTCTCTGCCGTCTCAACTGTATTCACCATCGGGGATTACGTCTGGCGACCGGTGCATTTTATACCAGCCCTGTTGAAAGTCTGTATGCCGAGGCTGCTGTATTACCCTTGAGCACTCGGCGTGACATACTCTTGTGTCGGTATGCATGCCGCCTGTGGTCGATGCCCAACCATCCATCTTAACCGATTATTTTTTGATGACTCACTCGATCGCCAATATCAGTCGTCTGCGATAGCCTTGCTTCCACCTGGAGTTTGGTTTCACCGCCTGCTTTAGCAGCTCGATTTCACCCTCCCTTCCACCTTTCAGTTGAGCGAAAGCCCATTGCCGCCATGGCATCAGGCTCAGGTTCACACCCACCTTGAACTTAGTTCGCTGCCCAAGCAGAGCACCCCAGATTTGGTATACTGCTTGAGGCTTGTCGAACTCCGTTCGCGGTTTGATAATGCCATATTTATTTACACTGATGGTTCCAAGAGCACTGACGGTGTCGGATCTGCCTTCGTCGTCGGGGACGACCGTTTCCAATACAAGCTCCCTGACCGGTGCTCAATTTTCACGGCTGAGCTTTTTGCCCTCCTCCAGGCTGTTCTGTATACCTCCCGCCACTGTCATCCTTTTTATGCTATCTGTTTGGACTTCCTTAGTGCCCTACAGAGTCTTAAGGACCCTTTCTCGAACCATCCTCTTGTGTATCGGATCCAGCGCTCCCTCCAGTTGGTAGCAGATGATGGCTGTCACGTTTCTTTTCTGTGGGTCCCTGGCCACGTGGGTGTGCCTGGGAATGAGACCGCTGATATAACAGCCAAGGCAGCAGCTCTTTTGCCTCACATGGCTACCTTTTGTGTCCCAGTGGATGATTTTAAATGGGCTTTTTGCCGGAGTATTGTGTCGTCCTGACACAGTGCATGGTTCTCACTCCACGACAATAAATTGAGAACTGTAAAACCGATCCCGACATTTTTTTTTCTTTTTGCTTGCCATATTGTCTTTCCTTTAGTCAACACAAAATTGTACTTTACCAGCCTTGTTTGTCTTCATGAATTATTTGATGTTCTGCTGTTGACACATTATGCACTCTCTGGCTGATAGGTTTTTAACCTTTGACTGTTATGTCTTGTTCTTCACTTATGGATCAAAATGATCTGAGAACTCCTGATGAATAGTGAGCAGCTCTTGCTAGACTTGTTAAGTCTAGAGATAGTTAAACATGAAGTTGTTGTTTTGATGTGGCAACATTAATCTGATATTCAAATTGCTCATTAGAGGCTTCTGTGATGCTGAACTGCTTTTCTGTTAATGGTAATGGCTGAGTGCTTGGTACACACATGGCACTTGGAAGGAGTGTGATTTCATCCACAGTCCCTCAATTCTCTTCTTAACCCTATGGCACATAGCATCAACTGCAGTGGATGGCTGTTATTGGTGGCATTTATGTGCATTCTTCAAATCGTTATGGTGTGGAACCCACTGCAGGGACTTTTACAGTAAGTTCCACACTGTAGGGAGTCTACAACTGAAGAGCAAAGCATCATTTTTGTACCTGAAGGCATTAGTGTGTCACTATGCTTAGAATGAAGTGTTAGTGAACAGTTTGGAGCACTATTGCACTAATTTAAGAAGAAGAGGAAGAAGAAGAAGAGCGGGGGAGGGGTGCAGGGGGAAGGGAAGATAGGTAACATACATTTGAACTAACAAGGAGATACATAGGTTTCGGATTTTAGAAGTTTGATATTTATGGTATGTGAAGTTCAGAACTCAAATAACAATCAGCCAAAGCTATTTGATGCAACTTTCAAAAATTCTGAAGAAATTTACTTTGAAGTTGTGCACGTATATGTAAGTATCAATAATTAACAGTTGCAGCATCTGTTGTAGCTCAGTTGGTAGCATTGTGGCCTCATAACTATAGGGTACATTGTTTAAATCCCCCCATGACAGATTCTTTTCTGTTGTGTTCGACACAATTTTAATGTCTAATGACAATTTTTATGAAATTAGTTAGTATTTTTGTTTATTTGTAACTTTCTATATTTTATAAATAGGTTGCCAACGATGATGATTTTAAATGAAGGGGGGGGAAAAAAAAAAAAAAAAACATTGCAAATTCCATATGTGTGGCAATACTGAAAAATAAAATAAATCCTTCATTTCAGTGTGGTCTCTCATATCCCAGGGTGATAAGCATAACAGAAATATGGAAAAAAATAATTTGCATAGCATCAAGCACATTATACAAATGGTGAATTTTTATAGTCACGATTGAAACCATCATTATTGACAACCTTTTATAAAATACTAGCTTATTCCCACTTCTTCACATGCATAGATTGGATGGTCTGCATGAGTTGTTTCTACTTCTAAATATAAATTTTCATAGATTTAGCTTTATAAATGCTTTCCTAATAAAGTATTTTGATGCAAGCTGCAACCCCCTATTGCACAATTGATGGCAGAATTCAAAACATACCAAAACAACATTTCTTAAATATTCTAACCATGGTTCTGAATCCAAATATTTGTATTTTTAGCATCAAATAGTCTTAGTAGCAACCTTAAGATTTTTCCTTATTTCACCCTCTTAATGGTTGAATTTCCAAAAGTATAGAAAAAATGCGTTTTTAAAATTCCAAACAAAAATATAAATCTGAAATTTTGTATTACTTGCTTCCAAATTGCCTGAATAGCAATGTATTTTCAAAAAACTGTTCATTGCCTAGTTCACCCTCCCTTAGGGATAGGAATATAAAAAAATCAATTATGCCTACAGTGTACGATAAATGACAATTACAAATTTAAAGTTTGTCATCAGTAGATTCACTTTTCAGCACCATCTTCTGTCTTTTAGAAACAGACCAAGAACATGAAATTTCTTTTGTATGCTTTGGCATCTTTCTTATGTTTGGCATCTTGCTTGTTAGTTCTACTTTCCAAACTGCAGTATGCACTTATTTTTGTTTATTTGTACACTTTTTGCAGCCGGCCGCAGTGGCTGAGGGGACTGAGGCGCTCCAGTCATGGTCTGCACGGCCACTACGGTCGGGGGTTCGAATCCCCCCTCGGGCATGGATATTTGTGACGTCCTTAGTCTTAGTTAGTTCATAAGCAGTTTGTAAGTTTAGGGACTGATGACCGCATAGTTAAGTCCCATAAGCTTAACAAACATTTGAACATTTGAACACTTTTTGCAGAAAAACAACTGAAGAATGTGCAACACGTTTTGTTGTATATAACCTCTTTGCTATTATAGTGTCAAGTCGCCACTGGTCTTAAGTCCGAATGTTATATAAGCAGATGACTTTCAACCACTGTATCTTCCACCCTCTTATAGCTATCAACACGGATCTGTTATGATGTACAATGGGAGACTTTGTACAACAACAACAACAACAACAACAACAACACACATAGATCGTTCATCTCCATTGAGAAGTTTTTGCTGAAGAGCAAAATATTGACACCCGCATGTAGTATTTAGATAAGTCAGTAACTTTAAACTCCCATATCTTCCACCCTCTTATCGTTATCAACCCTCTACCACCATAGTGCACAATGGGAGAATGACACCTACTACCACATACAAACACTACTCATTTACAATGGGTAGTTCTGGCTGCAAAGTGAAATATAGGCACAAAAACCTCAATTTTTATATATATTAAGATAGAAAATTATGAACAAACAAAAACATGTGCATTGTTCATAAAAGTTACCAGTAGGTATTAAAATGGTGAAAGTATTTGAAAACAACAAAAAAAGAAAATATCTATAACAGCGGGATTCGAACCACTCTATGGTTGGGAAGCCAGAATGCCACCACCTAAGATACACTGACAAATGCTGCAACTTTTTCGAATCTTAGTACTTACATATACTTGCCAAACTTGAGTAGATTTCCTTGAGAATTTTTGAGAGTTGCATCAAATGGCTTTGGCTGATTGTTAGGAGTTCTGAACTTCATGTACTGTAAATTAAAATCTTATACCCAAGTGGTCTCCTTGTAAGTGGAAGGAGGCTCAATGGCTAAACAAACAAAAAACCCATAAAAAGGTCTTGTGAGGTTTTAAGTATATAGTGTGCATTCCAGTGGACATCACTGTATTATCATTTCATGATAACAAACCTTGTTCTTTTCTATATAAACCTCACTTCAATTGTTGCCTCACTAATTAATAATTCACACATCACAGGATTAAAGGCAGCAGAGGCTGGTAAGG
The DNA here is from genome assembly GCA_026315105.1 of Locusta migratoria. Taxonomy (NCBI): domain Eukaryota; kingdom Metazoa; phylum Arthropoda; class Insecta; order Orthoptera; family Acrididae; genus Locusta; species Locusta migratoria. The sequence continues at coordinate 655,072,222 of CM048744.1, forward strand.
CCTGTTATCTTCCACTATGAGGTCCATGGGCTGATGTATTCTATGACACATGACAGTTACCTCTGATGCAATGACAGCAGAAATAATCACTTCATCCAGCACCCAAAACTTCCACACACTAGGATGCCTATCTTCTTCTTCACACCCTTTCATACTGTCTAACATAACCTCTGAACTACCTAAACCTGTAACTACTTTAGAAAACTTTGGGAAATTTCATCTGGATATGACATTACATTCTTCTAAAATAAGGAACACTAAGGGTTGCATGTGGGCATTTATACAGACATCAATAATGCATCTGCCTGTGGAATGTACACCTTCAGCTCAATGCTTTTGTTGTTGGCAAAAGTGTCTTCCAAAATAAATGAATGTGATGATCTAGAGTCAGAAAAAGCTTGTGTGGGTATGCCATCCATAAGGATGCTGATGTAGTTAGCCACCTTTTTGGCAATGGTTGATGACAGAGGATTCAACAAACTGTGACAGGTGCATGACAGGTGCTTTCTTCACACTAACTTAAATGCCTTCTGTAAATTTCTGCTTGCTTTCCTTCACAGCTTGCTCAGTGTATAGATTGAATAACATTGGGAAAGGTTACAACCTTGTCTTGCTGCCTTCCCAACATGTCCTTAGACTCTTTATAACTGCTGTCTGGTTTTTGTACAAGTTGTTAATAACCTTCTGTCCCCTATATTTTATCTCTCCTGACTTCAGAATTTCAAAGAGTGTATTCCAGTCAACAGTGGTCTGTCAATTCATCTTTCCGTATGCTATCTCCTACTCCTATTATCTCTAGGTTCATTTCCTTTTTAGAGCCCCTCTATATGTTCTTTCCACCTTTCAGCTTTCCCTTATTTGCCCAGAACTGGTTTTCAATCTGAGTTCTTGATGTTCATATGGCTGTTTTTCTTATCTCCAAATGAATCTTTAATTTTCTGTAGGAGGTATCTGTTTGTCCATCCTAGTTATACATTCTTCTACGGATTTGAATTTGCCTTCCACTCACTCCTTAGCCATTTTGCATTCCCTGTCACACATTTCTTAGTCATTTATACTCCATTTTACCTACTTCATTTAATGCATTTTTATATCTTCTCCTGTCATCCATTAAATTTCATTTTTCCTGTGGAAATACAGTAATGTAATAATTATTTATCTACAGATACAGCTAAACCATGCAAAACCACTGTGAAATGTAAAGCTAAGGATACCATCAGAATTATTTCTGAATTGCGTATGATTTAAAAATTGTCTTAAAATGTAGTATGTCATAGGTTTCACTTGCAGTAAAGTAATAGAGTTGTGCTACAAGCAAGATAGCACAGTAGCTTAAGGATTCGCATTCAGGAGGATGGTGCGTCAAACCTGCCTTCAGTCATCAAAGATTATGTTTTCCGTGAATTCTCTAAATCATTTTCAGGAAATGCTGGGATGGATCCTTTGAAAGGGTGTGGCTCACTTCCTTCCCCATCCTGGATGAGACAATCAGAGCTAGTGCTTCATATCTAAAGAACATGGTATCAACAGGATGTTAAACCTTAATGTACATTCCCTCATTCCTTAATGTTATGCTACACATGAATCATTGGCAGCTTGTGTCAAGTAGTTAGTTGTACACACGCAAACCTCAAATCCACTGGAGTACCTACACTAAGAATAGAGCTACTTGTTATTGTCAATCTGTGAAAGGTGTTCAAGACTACATTTTTAACATTTATTTTAGCAAACACAATGTTACATCCATAATACATAAAATCAAATGTACGCCTTCAGTTCTGGTTGTACAGTTCTCTTCATGTTTCCCTCCCCCTCCCCCTCCCCCGCCACCAATTTTCCATTCACAACAGTTATGCACACAACTTCAAATTTTGTGGTCATAGAGCTGAAAAAGTATATCTTCAGTAGCTGTCCATTGCCTGCATAAAACCATTTTAGTGACCTTTCAAAGATACAACATTTATTGCGCTAATACCTAATGACCTATATCCAATGAACAGATGTGAATTTACATTATATGTAAATTTCTTAATTCTATTCCCTCCAGATCTATTTGGGCTATACTCCACCTACAATTAGACCAATGACTTGCAACCTTATTCTTACCTTTCTGTTATTTGCTGTTAGTTACATTAGGCTCAATACTTCAAAGCTAGAACTATATTATTTTATTATTATTATTATTATTATTATCATTATATTAAATATGTATTTTCCATTTTTGCTCTTTACACAGAAGGAGGAAATCCGGCTGATATAGCTGGTCTGGATGGTCCCGAGTTGAGCTCCTTGAGCGACAACATCGATTCGACAGATGACCTTGTTCCTTCTCTTCAGGTAAAGATAATATGACATAATTTATTATATTACTTAATTGATATATTCCAAATTAATGGTGATATCTTTATTAAATATGTGTCAGTGTCTTTCAGATTGGTTACTTTGAGACCGGACAGTTTCCATCAGTAATATTTAGTTCATCTCAATATTTAAAATTATACAAGCTTATTTTGGTTAAATATTGGTGCTCCTGTTTATACTTAATGTGGCCGAGTTTGAATACAACTAGCTAGGAAGAAATACTGTCACTTGCCTCACAAGAGAATGAACACTGACCAAAATTGAGTGGGACAGGTTATGAATCATCTTCCACAGAAACTATTTAAAAACAATTTCATTATAAATATGGAATCCTGGTTCGTATTTAAACTGAACAAAGTGGTACCTCAGTTCAGTGGACACAAAATGAGGGTGGCAATGGTTCAAATCTCATTCCATTCTCAAATGTAGAAATTTTAACACTGAGTAATAATAATGTAAAGGATCTAACAGTGGAAAACCGAGGTTGCATTTCAATAGTTGAGATAACAATTCACATTAAAGACAGGCACTGAGCTGCAGACAGGCATGTAAAATAGATAATCACATTCACGCAATGTAAAGTTTTGGCCACGGTTTTCATGAGAAAAAAAAAACACTTAATTCACATAATCACTTGGATTCAACTTGACCACATATGGCCCCAATATTTGGTCACTCCAGTCAGTGCAATAAGCATCCTGACAGGGCAGCAGTGCATGAGGAGGTGAGCATTTTTGGGGTGCGAGGGGGAGGGGGGAGGGAGGAAGGTTGGTGGTCAAGGGTGGGGCTGGAAGATTCCATGTTGCATGACAGACTGTTAAGACTCTGATAGGTGGGAATGAGAGATGCAGCTTTGAATGCAGTGTAAGGAAGGGGCTCAAGAGTAAAAAAAAAGGTGGTGTAGAGGTGTGTGTGTGTGTGTGTGTGTGTGTGTGTGTGTGTGTGTGTGTGTATGCATACAGATCACACACTTAAACATGACCCCTGAGTGGAGAATGTTGGGAGCTGAAACTTGCATTCAGCTCATCGTGCATTGGCTGTTAAAACAACTCCCACCTCTTTCTCCCAGTGCTGCCAGCTTACGGCATATAGCTTACAGGTTTTAAAAGAAACAACATGTAAGGGGTTAAAGCATCACATATGGAACATGTAATTAAGTATCACATTAATGTTTGAGTAATAGAAAACTGGAACATATATCTACGAAATATTTTAAGTGGGTGTAGCAACAGTTTCTGCCACCTTCTATTCTCGTAACTGAATAACAATGGGGATTAACATTCTTCATACCACTTTCAAGGACAGCCTTTCTTTTTATAAAAGAAGTCATTGGGACATGTGGACTTATTTTAGCAAATAACAAAGTGGAAGACAATAATCAATATCAAGCACAAATCAACAATACATTTATGATGTGGACAATGTACAATGCTCTTACGAGGTAAGGTTGGTAGAGAGCATAAACATTCCGGAGACACACAACCTCAGCTGACTTCCGCCGATCACAGAGGGGCCAGGAAAAAGTGTGTGACCTGCATGTGGTGTGTGTGTGGGGGGGGGGGGGGTGGAGGTGGGCATGTATGTGCATATGTGGGTGTGTGCCTGGAGGGGGGAGGCTGTAAACTTATAAAACCCTTTGGAATATTTGGTGAAGGACTGATCATAAGTGGCCACCGTAGTTGATTAAGCACTATAGACTTCTTAGTGTGGAATTGGTGGTGAGGAAAGTGTTCTTGGTGGTTTTTGGGCTTTATGTGGATGAAGGTACATATGTTGCCATATCTAACGTGGAGGTTGTCATCAAACTGTTCGAGGTTTTATAGGCATATGATAGGGAGTCTTCAGCATCAGTGTGGATGTTGAAGATATTGGCAATGAATTTGCAACAGGTGAGGAGCTCGAGATTCTGGGGTTGGAAAGGTTCCTCTAGATATGTATTGAATAATTTAGGATGATGCAATATGGGTACCGATTGCTGTACAATATATTAATTTGTAAGTGGAGAAGTAATTGTGAGTATATAGTTGTTCTGGTGACTAGGAAGTAATTAGTTTGTTTGGAACTAGGTGAGTGAGGGGACACGTTATGTTCAAATGCAGCACCACCACCAATATTGTAGAAAGAAATTGCTTGGATGGTGATATGAAGGCTTCCATGTGGTAAAGAACTGGAGCTGTAAGGAAAGAGTTGGTGTGTCTACGTAGGAGTGTAATGTACAGGTAACAGGCTGAAGGTAGATTGGAGATGTGTGACGAATGGTGGAAGTGAGGGAAAAGAGGGTTACGGAAGAGGGTCTAGGATGAACTTGAGGATCTAAAGAGGGACTGGAGATCCTGTTGGATATCTGAGGTAGGTCATCACCAGGAACAAGGTGGGCCTGCAGACTCCCCCAAGCTCAAAGAAAAGAAAAAGAAAGTGTATTCAGTGGTTTTCTTTCAAGAAAATAATTCAAAATCTGGTATTTTAGAAACTGGACTAAGTTTTTGAGTGTCAGTACAGGGATTTCTTTATGGCTACTGAACATGTTGCCATTTGTCTTCCAAAATATTAAAAATACAGTACTCCATACTCCCAAGTTTGACACACTCCTCCTCCTCCTCCTCCTCCTCCTCCTCATCGTCCAACAACTTATTTTTCTTCACCAGGGCACTGTAATGTTATATATCAATATACAATGTTTGGCATTGTCTGTCACTCATATGACTTCATTGAAAAACTAAAAAAAACATAGTGTTTATTAATATATACTGTTTTGGGCATACATATATATTTTAAATTTTCATTTTAATTTGAGAATTAATACCTGGTTTTCTCAATAAGTAAGTAAATACTCTAAATTTTATGAACATAGCTATTCTACAGGATGGTCAGAGACATTCTGAAAAGCTTGTAAGGGTGTTGCAGGGTAACTTGTGCTGAGAAACAAATGTTCAGGAAAAGACTAGTATGTTGGACCATGTTGTTGTTGTTATGGTCTTCAGTCCGGAGACTGGTTTGATGCAGTTCTCCACCCTACTCTATCCTGAGCAAGCCTTTTCATCTCCTCATAAGAACGACAACCCACATCTATTTGAATCTGCTTACTATACGCGTCTCTTGGCCTCCCTCTGCGATTTTTACCCCACACACTTCCCTCCAATGCTAAATTTACGATTCCTCGATGTCTAAGAATGTGTCCTACCAAGCGATCCCTTCTTTTAGTCAGGGTATGCCAAAAACTCCTTTTCTCGCCAATTCTGTTCAGTACCTCTTCATTAGTTATGTGATCTACCCACCTAATCTTCAGCATTCTTCTGTAGCACCACATTTCAAAAGCCTCTATTCTCTTCCTGTCCACACTGCTTATCGTCCATGTTTCACTCCCGTACAAGGCAACACTCCACACAAATGCCTTCAGAAAAGACTTCCTTACACTTAAATTAATATTCGATGTTAGCAAATTTCTCTTTTTCAAAAATGCTTTTCTTCCCATTGCCATTCTGCATTTTATATCCTCTGTACTGCGACCATCGCTTGTTATTTTACTACCCAAGTAACAAAACTCATCTACCACCTTCATTGTTTCGTTACCTAATCTAATTCCTTCACCATCGCCTGATTTTCTAAGACCGCATTCCATTATTTTTGTTTTGCTCTTGTTAATGTTCATTTTGTACGCTCTCTTCAACACACTGTCCATTCCATTCAACTGCTCTTCCAGGTCGTTCGCTGTCTCTGACAGAATTACAATGTCATCAGCAAAACGCAATGTTTTTATTTCTTCACCCTGAACTTTAATCCCTATTCCAAATTTTTCCTTGCTTTCCTTCATCGCCTGCTCAATGTACAAATTGAACAACATTGGAGAAAGGCTACAACCCTGTCTTACTCCCTTCCCAACTGATGCTTCCCTTTCATGCCCTTCGAGTCTAACAACTGCGGTCTGGCTTTTGTACAAGTTGTAGATAACTCTCCTTTCCCTGTATTTTACCCCTGCTGACTTCAGAATTTGAAAGAGTGTAGTTCTAACGTCCATCACCTCTTTTCGGAATGACTCAAACTGAGCCCTAATATATTCCTGAATCACGGAAATGTTTATTAGTTCTCAGTCTATAACGAAATCATTCCACTGTAGGTGAAGTTGAACTTATCTTATATGCTGGCTGAAGTCCATTGCGTTGTGAGTTGTCTTCGGCATTCACTAAAGAAATTGATTCTACAGGATCTTCTCTTAAATTAAAACCATTTTAGTTGATATGGAATCGATTTTATTTCCACTTAAACATTTCACAATCAAGAAATGCAGCAGCAAGCCAACACAGCTGCTTACAGGCTTCTGGCCACTCAGATACTGAATAAAACATGGTTTCTCTCCAACATCTTTCTGCTTAACCACGTATTAAAAATGATGACAAAGTTTTGTAACTCACAATTAAACAATATTCTTTTACATCAAATATGCCAAAATACAGAAATAAAAACATTAGATTTAAGCTTTGACTATTTATGTCAATATATGTACTAGTTTCATGAATTTTGTATTTAAATGTAGTGCATAAATTTAACGTCATCCTTTTGACTAGTGTTTACAGCCGTCAAATTATTTACATTATGTGTGTTTTTGAAATGCACATATATTTGTTTTGCCAATAGTGTGTAGGCGTACTATTATTGTAACATATAATTTTAATGTGTTTCGGTTTGCGGTCAAATTATTTATTAATACGGATTTGTTTATGGTTGTCGTAGTTTTGTTAATTTTGAAGATAGTTTCTTAGTACCAAACGGATTATTAATTTTAGTGCATGAACAATTATCAGTATTTAATTTAGGATCTAGTGATATATAAAACATGGTTTGCCCTAATTTATTTAAACAAAAGGTATATATGAAATCATGTTGTGCAATAGTTTATAACATGTAGCAGTATTGTTTTTATACAAATTAGTATCTATATAGGTTCAGCAATTTCTAAAACTAAGTGAGGCATTTTTTAGTGTTTGCAGCTATTATTTACAAAAGTATTAAGAACAGAAAATTACGTAAAAGGTCAGCTAAAGTTATATTTAAATGAACGTACTATTTCTTAAAAGCATTTTACTAATAGTGTAAATATAATTTCAATCAGAAGGCGAAGATGTGAAATATCACATGTCCGGTAATGAAGTTTTACTTTAGGTATCAGATATTTCATGTTTCAATGTTTGCAACTGATTTTTAGGAGTGCACAACATAGCAGAAACGTTACACACCCCCCTACATAGTGTACCTGAAATATAATGTAAGGTTCACTGTGTACTATCGTTTCAATATGTTGTGATTTAAGTGTACATAGTGAGTCTGTATTAGTTTAGGCTAAAATAAAAAAAAATGTATGTTGATTGTAGTCTTGCGAATGCTGGTGGTGGTTGATGTTGCATGATGCGCCGACATTGGTGTATCTGCAAACTGCTGTTGGTGATGTAGTGGCTCTCAGCTTCAGCTGACTGTAGATACAGGCATTCCTATAACATGGTTGTATCTTTCTCAGAACCACATACTATTTTTCCCTAACTACATACATAAATAAGCATACTGTTATCAGGCTATTGGAAAGAGTAATCAATTTTCTCTATACGGTATTTAAAACAAACAAAATTATGGGTTCAAATTAACCCTTAAATGTTACTGAAAATTAATGAGAAATCTCTCTAATTTACTTTAGTTTGAATAATGAAATAGCAAGCTTTTACAACTTTTTTTTCTTTTCAAAGAGCATTGATATTCATACTGTAAACACTTATGTTTGGTATTAATTCATATAAAAAAATATTTTATGCAGAATAACTTTTTCTATGTGAACATGTATGTAAATTCCATTATGTGAGAACTAAACTCCTAATTCCTCTAGAAAGGGTGTTGTACATTGTAATACTTCAAAATTTATAGTCAAATTACTAAGTGAAAGAATGACATAATTAAATAGTAAAACAGTGGATAGAAACAAGCTCTCAGTGAGCACATCAAACATTTATCATTCAAAATTATGGTATAGTTCAAATGGTTATATAGACAGAAAATGTAATCATGGTTTTGAAACTGTGGGTATTAAATATTTCTCATACAGTTTGAGAGATTAGGATGAGTAGTAGTAATGAGTATACACAAATTAGATCATAGTATTACATAATATTTTACTTATTAAAAAAAACATGCATTAATAAATATTGAAAAAAACCGACCCCCCTGCGAGTAGTTAGCAGTGGCAATGGTTAATCTCATAGCTCAAATCAAACATGGAAATTTTTCAAGTGTCAGTTATCAACTGATCCACCAAAGTGTCAAATTTTTCACAACTTGGAAAAATTTAAAGAAAAATGAAAAAGGTTTTGTTTTAACTGCCAAAATACACCCACTCTCAAGACAGTAATCAAGAGAGGGCGGAAAAATACGCTGCCATTAAATTACGTCCACGGCCAGGGCAGGTAACTGACTCGCAAACGGCTACATAAGCAGAAAAAGACTCTGGTTGCGTTTACTTATATTTTGTTTAACAATTTAAGTGTTCATAAGGTATTACGATACACCATTTAGTTTTCATTGACAATCTTCTAAACGGAATGTTTGTATTAATGGTAACTACCTTACCAAGAGTTACAAGATGCAACTGGCAACTTGACTCCTTAATTCCGCAGAAGTAAAAAAACAGTACAGTTTTTTTTTTTTTTTTTTTTTCTTCTTTGAACAAACTGCCCCAATCAAACACAACACAGTCCAGAGTATCCTGTATTTGTTGAATGGTGAACAGTTACTACCCCCCAATAACTCAAAATCAACATTCAATGTTGTCCAGTAGTGTTTTTAAAATGAGTGACAATCATACAGTAGAAATGGATGTAAATGACTAACTATCTTAAGTGTTCTGAAAGTCTGTACATGTATACGTTAACAGTGAAAATCTCATAATTACATACTACACAAAAGTCAAAATTTACATATGGTCTGCCTGGTCATTTTCAGATACAGTACCATATCAAAACTAAACACCCTGTAATCAACTACAAATTTATACACAAAGCTTGCACGCATAAGCAAGTCAACAAGTGTGTCATGAACTAAACATAGGTGTTCCACATGAAAAATACAAATTTATACAAGTTTAATGATAATAATAATAAAGAGTAATAGGTAGTCTGTAATGGTTCATTAACCTTCATATTTCTGTACAAAAGTATGACCTTATATCATGAGTATGTGCAAGTACACTTGATAAACATACCAAGTATGTAACTTGTAAAGCATCAATAGTTTCAACATGTAAACTTTAAAAATAAAAATGAAAATTAAACCTTGCATCAGCCAAAGCTGTGTCATATGTACAATACACTATAATATGGTCATCTTAAATCAGTATTAAATATTTTCCTATTAAGCTGTAAGCTCAAGGATAGAAATTGAATTTTACATTGGTCAACACTTGTGTGGTCTGTGTGTCCTCCCATGCTTATAGTCACTTTTGTACTAATTATTAGCTAGTCCCTCTTGACACATCAAAGTACAACACAAAATTCAACCAGCAATACAAAAATACTAATGAATGACTAACAAGAGTGAAAAGACTTAAAGAGTTTGAATTGTAATGCACTGTGGACGTGATTAATAGAACAATCGCAGTACATAACTGAGGTAAGCTTCTGCATATATACAATGACATTTCAAGCCATAAACAAATAATAAACACTTCAACATACCTTTGACTATGCATATGAGGTTAATAAATTAATTATTGTGTGCCATATTCATAAATGGTATCTTCCTTATAGGTTTCAGAGTAAGAGCAAGATAAACTATTCACAAGACAATTAACTTTTCTGTAGGTAGGATTTAAATGCATTAACATTCTGAGACCGATCAACTTTATAGATCGTGGATAAGCAAAAAAAAAACTATAAGCATACAGCTAAGGGTTTCAGTTAACTTCAAGTGACTCAATGTATACATGTAGATAAACTTCAACTCAGATCTTAACAAATGGACTACACACATAGTGAAATAGTACTTGGTTTTCAGGTTCAGTTAATAGATTTTTTTAAACTTCATTGGAATTATTCATGTTACTAGTATCACAACTTAAGTTGACATTGACAGAAGGTATACTTTCATATTTACTTTCAATTAATTCTTTAACTAACACTTCAGTAGATGACTTAACATTTATATCAGGGTTTTGGAACTAACATTTCTCAGTACATTAACACTATCATTTTGAGATTTCCTCAGCAGTATCAAGCAATTCTAACATCTTAGACTTCAAGTAAAGCATCTGTTCAGAGAATACACTAATCTTAAATACTACATCAACATTTTTCGTTGAAATATTCATTATTTTCATAGTCATTTTCTTTATGACATATTAATTCTTTCTTTTCAATATATGGAGCATTTTTCACTTCCATTTCAATAACTTAATAACTATTTGTTCAGTACTTCACTGACAATTCTTAACCTAATTTCTCATGAACAACACTTCCCCCGTTTCCTAATTTGTTACATCTTTTGATGACTACACAAAGACTTCCACATTAGCTAGTGGTTCATAAACATCATAACATAAGTCTCCAAAATTCCTATCAAACACATTAAATAAACCCCCATCTACCTATTTTCTTTTTCTGTAAATCCTTCAACATTTATTATTCATTGTAACTGTATTAACTGTAAACATGAATGCACTATTCGGTTGAAACTGTATTTCAGTATATTTACTTCTTAGCTCTTAAGTCCATTGGCCTATATACTGGCATAAGTAAAAAATCTCACATTGAAAACCCCCAACTAGTATATCGTATTAGGTACAGTATTAGTATTTGGTATAAAGTTCTTTTGAACTGATGGTCAACATCCACCTACACATTTTTTCATATTCTTATTGGTAATAAAGTTTAGGTTCCACATATTTTAAGTTTCAATAAACATATAGCAAAAATGTATATATCAAAAGGTATGTCTCAGCTGTCTTCATTTGTCAGTGGTAATTAAAACATTTTGTCAAATAATCAAATATTTACACTGAAGGAAAACTTATATACTACAATTTTTTCTGTACTGTGAAAATGATTAATAGAAGTACACAGCACACGACTGGGGACCTGAACTAGTGTCAGTAGTTTCATAACTAAAGAGTAATTATGCCCCTAAGGTATTACATCAGTATATAGTCTGATGCATCTCATTTTGTCTATCATCAGGTAGAATAGGTAATAGTAGATTAGGATTAGGTCCAAAATTAAATGCAAACAAGTGGGTCTGGTTTGCCCAAGAACATACTTTACACCTTAGACCTTGCTTAAGCAACATAATTTCAGAAGTGTCATCCAAATCTGACGAAAAACAATCATTGTCCTGTGGCATAAAATAAATAGGATGAAATTTCTTTTTAGGCCTACCAGGTAACTTCACTACTGGCAAACAAATTACATTAGTACATCTAGGAATAAACAAAGTTTCAGTGTGTGACTTTTCTTGCATTTCGTCTACACACTGTGGTAATTCTGTGACTGTACAATTTCTTTCGACTTCTTGCTCAAGGTTATCTATAACACAGTTACATTCAGTTTCTACTTTAAAATCAGAACTATCAAGTTTGCTATTACATTTTTCAACATCGCGAATCTTTCCAGTTAACTCTGTTTTAGTATCCTGGCTCTGAGAATTTACATAACTTGAAGTGTCATCTATTTTTTCAACACTGTCACTCGTCTGTGAAACTTCTGAAGTAGCAGCTACCAAAACAGTTTTTTCTACACAATCGAGTTTTGCACTAAGTTTTGTGTCTAAAATAGATTGTTTTAATTCGGTCCCTGCTTCATTTGTTTTACAAATTTCAAATTTAATGGAGTTTGTTTGAGATTTTATGTCAGATATCAAGGTTTTCATGGTTTCCATAGTTTCCATTTGTAATGAAAGTTTGGAGTTCGTGGTTTCCATTTGTAATGAAAGTTCGGTTTTCATAGTTTCCATTTTTAACGAATGTTCGGTTTTTGTGGTTTCCGTTTGTAATGAAAGTTCGGTTTTCCATTGTAATAAAAATTCCAAGATCGATTTATTTTCTATTTCTGTGTTTGCTGCCATATTACTAATCTGTTGTCCAGTCTCTTGTAAATCACTAGAAAATGGGACCTGCTGCTTTCTTGTAATCGGTGTAGAACTCGCGATACCAGAACCTTCTACCCCACTGTCAAAGTCCGAAACTTGAGTACTATCATCTCCCTCCTTTCTTACTGTATCCATTTTAAGATAAGTTTTCAGTCCACATAAAACCCCTATCACACAAACAGTCACTAAAAAAAAGGAAAAAAAAAAAATGAGTACTTAACTTCACACAAGGATGCGGCGATACAGGAATCTAGTAGTCCAAATTATTGCCATCTTCCTCCATTAAATTTTGACATCGTAGGTGTGGATAGTATTGTAGTCGAATTCTGCACTTTTATGATGGTTTTACTGCACATCCATCATATACATTATTTTCCTTGTATTCTGAAACACATTCTTATATTAGCGAATACTCATTAAAATCGTTTGATCACGTCACCACTTTAAACACTTTACATTAGTGAATACGCTTTTAATAAATCCTGGTCACACGGCACCACATCTAACGTCCATCACCTCTTTTCGGAATGACTCAAACTGAGCCCTAATATATTCCTGAATCACGGAAATGTTTATTAGTTCTCAGTCTATAACGAAATCATTCCACTGTAGGTGAAGTTGAACTTATCTTATATGCTGGCTGAAGTCCATTGCGTTGTGAGTTGTCTTCGGCATTCACTAAAGAAATTGATTCTACAGGATCTTCTCTTAAATTAAAACCATTTTAGTTGATATGGAATCGATTTTATTTCCACTTAAACATTTCACAATCAAGAAATGCAGCAGCAAGCCAACACAGCTGCTTACAGGCTTCTGGCCACTCAGATACTGAATAAAACATGGTTTCTCTCCAACATCTTTCTGCTTAACCACGTATTAAAAATGATGACAAAGTTTTGTAACTCACAATTAAACAATATTCTTTTACATCAAATATGCCAAAATACAGAAATAAAAACATTAGATTTAAGCTTTGACTATTTATGTCAATATATGTACTAGTTTCATGAATTTTGTATTTAAATGTAGTGCATAAATTTAACGTCATCCTTTTGACTAGTGTTTACAGCCGTCAAATTATTTACATTATGTGTGTTTTTGAAATGCACATATATTTGTTTTGCCAATAGTGTGTAGGCGTACTATTATTGTAACATATAATTTTAATGTGTTTCGGTTTGCGGTCAAATTATTTATTAATACGGATTTGTTTATGGTTGTCGTAGTTTTGTTAATTTTGAAGATAGTTTCTTAGTACCAAACGGATTATTAATTTTAGTGCATGAACAATTATCAGTATTTAATTTAGGATCTAGTGATATATAAAACATGGTTTGCCCTAATTTATTTAAACAAAAGGTATATATGAAATCATGTTGTGCAATAGTTTATAACATGTAGCAGTATTGTTTTTATACAAATTAGTATCTATATAGGTTCAGCAATTTCTAAAACTAAGTGAGGCATTTTTTAGTGTTTGCAGCTATTATTTACAAAAGTATTAAGAACAGAAAATTACGTAAAAGGTCAGCTAAAGTTATATTTAAATGAACGTACTATTTCTTAAAAGCATTTTACTAATAGTGTAAATATAATTTCAATCAGAAGGCGAAGATGTGAAATATCACATGTCCGGTAATGAAGTTTTACTTTAGGTATCAGATATTTCATGTTTCAATGTTTGCAACTGATTTTTAGGAGTGCACAACATAGCAGAAACGTTACATAGTCCAGTCAACATTGTCAAACGCTTTTTCCAAATCTACAAAGGCTAAAAATGTAGATTTGCCTTTCCTTAATCTATCTTCTAAGATAAGCCGTAAAGTGAGTATTGCCTCCCGTGTTCCTACGTTCCTCCTGAATCCAAACTGATCTTCCCCTAGGTCAGCTTCTACCAGCTTTTCCATCCTCCTGTAGATAACCCGTGTTAAAATTTTGCAACCATGACTTATCAAACTGATGGTTCTGTAATTTTCACACCTGTCTGCACCTGATTTCTTTGGAATGGGGATTATTACATTTTTCTTAAAGTCTGAGGGTATTTCGCCTGTCTCGTACATCCTACACACCAGTTCAAATAGTTTTGTCATGGCTGGCTCTCCCAGAGACTTTAGTAGCTCTGAGGGTATGTCATCTACTCCTGGGGCCTTGTTCCGACCTAGGTCTTTCAGGGCTCTGTCAAATTCATCTCTCAGTATAATATCTCCTATTTCATCTTGATCTACTTCCTCTTCCCTTCCTACAACATCGTCTCTCAGTTCATTTCCTTTGTAGAGCTGCTCTATGTACTCTTTCCACCTTTCAGCCTTCCCTTCTTTGCTGAGAACTGGTTTCCCATCTGAGTTCTTGATATTTGTAGAATTGCTTTTCTTGTCCCCAAATGTCTCTCTGATTTTCCTGTAGGCGGTATCTACTTTTCCCCTTCTTATACATTCTTCTACAGATTTGCATTTGGCTTCTAGCCACTCCTGCTTAGCCATTTTGCACTTCCTATCAATCTCATTTCTTAGTCGTCTGTACTCCATTTTGCCTGTTTCATTTACTGCATTTTTATATTTTCTCCTTTCATCAATTAAATTTAGTATTTCCTGTGTTATCCAAGGATTTTTTGCAGGTCTTGCCTTTCTACCTATTTTGTCCTCTGCTGCCTTCACTATTTCATCTCTCAATGCTACCCATTCCTCTTCTACTGTTTTATTTCCCCCTGTTTCTGTCAATTGTTGCCTAAATCTCCCTCTGAAATTCTCCAGAACTTCACTTTCCTTCAATTTATCTAGGTCCCATCTCCTTATTTTCCTACCTTTCTGCAGTTTTTTCAGTTTCAGCCTACAGTTCATGACTAACAAGTTATGGTCAGAGTCTATATCTGCCCCTGGGTATGTCTTGCAGTTAATAACCTGATTCCGGAATCTATGTTTTACCATTATAAAATCTATCTGATACCTTCCAGTGTCTCCTGGTCTCTTCCACGTATACAACCTTCTTTTGTGATTCTTAAACCACGTGTTTGTTATGATTAAATTATGTTCCGTGCAAAATTCTACCAGGCGACTTCCTCTTTCATTCCTTCTGCCCAGTCCATATTCACCTACTATTTTTCCTTCTCTTCCTTTTCCTACTACCGAATTCCAGTCTCCCATCACAATTAAGTTTTCCTCTCCCTTAACTGTCTGAATAATTTCCTTTAGCTCCTCATATATTTCTTCGATTTCCTCATCATCGGCAGAGCTAGTTGGCATATAAACCTGTACTACTGTTGTCGGTGTTGGCTTCGTATCTATCTTGACAATGATAATGTGATCACTGCGCTGCTCATAGTAGTTTACCCGCATTCCTATTTTCTTATTCATTATCAGTCCTACTCCTGTGATACCCCCAACTGATTTTGTATTTATAATCCTGTACTCACCTGACCAGAAATCCTGTTCATCCTGCCACCGAACTTCACTAATCCCCACTATATCTAACTTCAACCTATCCATTTCCCTTTTTAAATTTTCTAATTTTCCTACCCGATTAAGGGATCTAACATTCCACGCTCCGATCCGTAGAATGCCAGTATTGTCTTTCCTGATGATAACATCCTCCTGAGTAGTCCCCGCCCGGAGATCCGAATGGGGGACTATTTTACCTCCGGAATATTTTACCCGAGAGGATGCCATCATCATATTTTCATACAGTAGAGCTGCATGTCCTCGGGAAAAGTAACGGCTGTAGTTTCCCCTTGCTTTCAGCCGTTCACAGTAACCGTGTGGCAAAGCCACATTAGCTGATGTTACAAGGCCAGCTCAATCAATCATCCAGACTGTTGCCCCTGTAACTACTGAAGAGGCTGCTGCCCCTCTTCAGGAACCACACGTTTGTCTGGCCTCTCCACAGATACCCCTCCGCTGTGGTTGCACCTACGGTACGGCTATCTGTATCGTTGAGGCACGCAAGCCACCCCACCTCGGCAATGTCTGTGGTTCATGGGGGTTGGACCATATATGATGTAATTAGCATCAAAGGTAACAAATAATGTCATTTCTTCTGCAAATTCAAGCAGTCTGCCTATGATGGTGTTGCCAGGAATGTTCTTATTTTTATTCAGTTTTCTTTAATCAAATAAGAGAGTGATACAAAAACAGAACATGGGAGTGATTAAATTCTCTCCAGTTTCACATTGAATTGCATTGTTGATATAGAGCAACAGTTTAAAAAGTTCTGCACTCACCATCAAAGTGCTGAGATCAGTGGTGACACAAACAGTTACAACCATAAACTACCCATACTACCCTCCCATTCTCCCCTCCATAACGCCGTGAGATGCTGGGCCAGGAGAGTGCAGTGGTTGGGAGTAGGGGGAATAGGTGTGCCTGTGACCATGCTTGTATTTCCATATCATCATTCTGGTTGCACTTTACATAATGGATAGTGTCAGATGTGCTCTTGACATATTCCTGCTATCCCAGCACTTTATTTTCACAACTATTTTCAGTGCAATCTATCCTGAAATATTCTTACAAGCTTTTCAGGCTGTTACTGACAACCACGTGTATTCAAATCTAATATGATTTTGCTTTTCATTTATATGCAACGATTTTTTTAATAATTTTTGTTTCTGGGGAAGGGGGGGGGTGATTCAAGTTGCAGTATTACTTGAAAGCTTCCAATCATTATTAAAACATTTTTCTTTATATTAACCTCTTTGTCTTCTGCTCTCTTTGCAGCTAGGAGAAGTGGGAGAAGATTTTTCAAGTGAGATTTTGAATGAAGTGTTGATGAATCCAAATAACCATAAACCTGATAATGTTCTCACATGGCTGTAAAAAATGAAAAAAATGGTGCTACTGCAGCCAAAAAGAAACATGGAATGCAAATGCAGAACTGTGTTTAAAAGCGCAAGTGTTAAGCTTCTGACCACAAACATTGATCTGACTATATACTGGTGTGTCAAATAGCTGTTCACTATTACAACTGAACTCAACACTGTGCTCAGATGAAAAGCTTCATTCGGAAGCAACTTAGCTGGTGAGAGTCAGGTTAGAGATAACATGAAGTTTAATTGTAGCAGGTTTATATATGGTTTGGGAATACAAAAAAAATTAACTACACATTTGTAATCATCAAATTAGTGTGGGATGCAAAATTTGGAAAAGTATATTATTAGTTATGTATATTTTAATACCTGACATTGTAATATTAGAATGGTGCTATATTTTTGCACCATTAAGTTGCTTTAATGATAAATTGGTTTGAGAATAACAATAATGTTTAAGTCGTGTTCTCTATAACTTTTTCTCACTGGCTAGAAATTTTCCGAATGGACTTTCCACTGGATTTGTTGTGGTATATTATGACATCTTAAACTGCAAATATTTTGTACAGTAAACATCTCTTGTTAGATGTTGGTCCATAACTCTCCAGTAATACCCAATATCATTTATGTCTTCACAATTGCATGACTACTGTGTTTTTATATACAGAAAGCAAGACCGTCCACATTCGTAAGCAATATTCTAGTTTGTATAGTAGCAATAATAACTAAATATAAGTATTAATGTCACAACTGAACTGATCAGTGATGTACTGTAATTCAGCATACAAAATTGTAATTTTAAAATGTTGATACACATTATTTGAGAAACAGTTTTACAGTGCAAAGTTTATATTTTGATGTCATTTATGTAACTATTAAGATTTGAAAGAAATGTTACTTTCACACACAGTTATTGTTTCATATGAAGAAAATAGTAAGATTCAATATGTCCCAATATTTGAGACTGCTTTTCCTGTAAATTTATTGCTCATTTAAATGATGAAATAACTTGAGGCCTCTAGAGGCTGGAAAGCTCTTTCTATAGCTACTGACAGCTAAACACTATGCTTGTGGACAATATTTTCAACTTTGTACTACAAAAATTCTCTAAAGGAGAAAGAGGAGAAGAAATTAAATCACTAGTATTGCTCAAAGGAGCAGCGATTTTTATTGCATTTATCTGCAATGTCACAAACTGCTGAGTGCAATAGGATTGTGTAAAAGCAGTGAAGGGAAAAAATTCCTTGTCAAACTATATGTACAAACACTGCTTAAAATTATCTAAATAGTTTCCACAATATGTGGAAATTTAAACCACAATATCACTTAAAACATTCCAGTCACAACCACCATAGCAGGACAGTATCCATTCACATCTTATCACTTTTGAACACAAAATAATAAGAAAATAATGTTGCTGATAGTCATTGTGGCAGTCCCATTATTTAATATAGGCATTGTTTCCATCAACATAATTGAAGGCATCTTTCACTTTACATACTGTATAACCTAGTCCTTTGTGCTAAATTGAAATCCTCTCAAAATGTCTGAATAGTTAATTCCAACATGGAACTTGTATATTTGATTAAATGTGAACAATAAATTGTGTATTCTTTTTCAAGTTACCTGGCCATTTAGTGCTTAGTGCAGGCAGTGACTGGGCAACATTTTTAAATGGTTTTTTTTTTTTTTTTTTTTTTTTTTTTTTTTTTTTTTTTTTTTTTTTTGTAATAAGGTATACCATTATACATTCTGTACATATAGCTTCTTTTATGGAATGTATTTCTTTTGTATTCTGTCACTGAACATATAGCACATATCATACAGTGAAGCTGTCTTCATCTAAACTAACTCACAACTAATGTCTTTTTTATGTCTTTTGGACATAGCAAACTGAGTCATCAATATTTATTAACAACTCTTATTTTAAATTAAAAAAAATAGATCATTACTGAAGTCCCATTGTACCCCTTCCTCTTTGCTCCCAACATATGGCACAATGATTCTTCCGCTATTCTGGGATTATCAGTCGGACACATATTGGGACTGTCAACATAGAATGCACTCAGTGCTCCAGATGGTTTCATAGTTAAACTGGTAGTGGAGCAGTTCTGTTGTTAGCATTCAATTTGAGTTTCACTTAGCTATGTTGTGATCCATGCTCTTGCATTTCTGATACATATTACACCACAAAGTCTTCCATTGCCATTGTAACAGCATTTTTGCAAAGCAATGTTGAAAGTCATAGACATTATACCATTGGCATTAGAATACTTTGTATTTTGTTCACATATGTCTCTGTGAAGAGAAATAGTAAGAGCAACTGGATGTAGAACACAACATTACAAAAACTTTGGTTTGAGTACTTATTACATGAAAATGTGTAACAAAATGCTCAAAATAGAGTGGAGCTGGAAATTTTTCATGTGAAATGATCCATCCATACAAGGTGCCTTTTCTTAACATATATTCTACAGCAATATACTCTATTATGTGTTTATCTTGGTAATTTTGATGCCTGTTCTTACACAATCACACATAGACACAAATAAATAAATAAATATATATAAATAATTGTATTTTCATAGATCAGTTCCACTACTATATTTTTAAGTCAAACAGATATATTACTGATGTTTATGACCACACTTGTTGTATTTACTATTAGTGCCTTTTCACTCTGTTCCTATATAAGAAATTGCTCCCACTTGTACTGTAGCAAAAAAATTGTCATTACTTAAGCAGAAAAGCTAGACATTTTTACATTAGACCAATGAATAAGAAAATATCTAGCTTTTTTAATTTGCCTTACTCATAGTGGCTCTACTTGGTTGTAATTTTATTTTTTGTATGCTGCATTTTTTTGTAGATAAAATGTACTGATAGAGCACTCATCTGTCACAAAGTAATTTTATGAAACAGTTAAGAGTGCCCACAAATGGGCTTTTCTTTACTCTTTGTTTATAAATTCATGTTATTTAGGGCAACTATTCCATACACCATTGTTCTGAAACAAATACTATTGCCATATTTTTAAGAAAGAACATTTGGCTAATCTAAATAAAGTACAGCCAAAATTCATTTATTTTGCAAATAAGAATTAAAGATCTTTTTAAAGTTTAATTTAAGTATCAACTAATTATGTATAAATTTTATATAATTATTAATAACTTGTTAAACATTTATATGCTAGGTTTTAAAAAAAATATACAGGAATATTTGTTTGTACTGTAAGAGTACATAAAGTCCTTGGTTTTGGGTTTGATAAATGTCTTTGTAGGAAAATTATCTTGTAAAAAGAGGTTTGATACTATACCAAACATGAAAAATAATGTGTTTTATGTAAGTATTTTAAATTAATTCTCAATCAGACGCAATACTAATTTGTTTTAATATTAAATCCAAGTGTAGCTATGAGAAGGCATTTCATGTTTTCCACAATTTTTTGTCATTTGTACATATAAGAAATTATATTCATTGTTAAGAATATGAGCAATTAGAAAATAGATATTCATGTAATGATTTTTCTTTACAGAAATATATTTAGTCTTTTACCCATCTTTTATTTATTTTTTCCTAAAGGCAATGTCTGAAAATATATTCTTTTTTGTATGAGGTATGTCATTGTTCCTTCAATATGCTGTCTCCTTCCAACCTCTTCAAATCTAGTGAATTTCATACAATGTTTTTAGAAAAAAAGTTTATAATATTTAGTAAAAACTAGTTGAACCGTGTGAATAATTCACACTCTATCCTGATCAGTCACAGACTGTTGTATTCCAATGAACTGTTTCAGTATTTTTAATGTAATTCCAATTTCAGTAATGGTAACTGCTCTGGAAATAGTAAATAATAATTACATAATGGATGGCAATCCTGATTCTGTTCAATTATTGACTTCAGTCACTGTAGCATCTAGTTGATCTATGCGAATAATTCACACTCTATTCTGATCAGTCACAGATAGGCAAGATAGCAATGGGGATAAAAGGCAGATGCAAGTACATATGTATAAAGGATAATAAACTTTGAATACTAGTAATAAATATTAGCCTCATTGTATAAAACTTATATAATTAAATACAATATGATTAATTGTGAAACATATAAAATCAGATATTGACTTTTTCATGTTTATTTTTTGAAAAAAAATTTTATTGTACAAAAGACCAGAGATTTCCCAAACTGCGACATGAACTGGTCAAACAGTTTGTCACGTTTAAGCCCGGCACTATGCATAGCCACTTTATGAAATTTAAAATCATTGTCACTATTGTCACCATTAGAATTAATTAAATTAAAAGTTAAAAAGATTGTTTTAAGTATTACTTGAAAGCAGTACTTACCTGTGATGATGATCATTAGGTAATTCAGTTCATTCTCACAGAACGCAACGCTTGCTTCAACGAAGTGAACAAAACAGCTGTTGTGTGTCAATGTGTGAAACATAAATCTCGAGATAAAATATGCTTGAGTAAAGAATCTAAGCAATTGCAAAAGCGTTCATGCCTTTTAGTTAAATTAAATTATTTGTGTATTTTTTACCATCACATTGACGTGTATAACCAAAATTGTGTGATAAACTATCCTTGCATGAAAGAAGCTCTTTGGCTTACATAAAGAATCTAAACAACTGCGAGAGCTATTCTTCATGTTAATTAAACAGATTGTCAGTAGACCTGCTTTTATATCAGCCACGCAAACTAAGTTGATATTCAGCAAGTGGCTGATGGGAGCAATGGTAAATACATGCTTCATTTACGATCATTTGCCGGTTGTCAACTTAGATTGTACAAATGGTAATTTATGTGCTTTTTTCTTTTCTTTTTTTTATGTGAAAACAATAACTTTAAACTATCAGTGTATTTTTCATCATTAGTGCAGAAGGAAAACTTGAAAATGATAGCTCAATCATTAATTTTGGATAAGTAATATGGGAGATATGGCATATACCCACAAAAAAGAGCAAAGAGAATTAATATATATATGATAAAATAAATGCTATCCACATTTTAGAATGGCAAGGAACCTAGCTGTTTACTAATGGAAAAATCTCTATTGCTTTAATCTGTTCCACATTAAAACAAGTTTATGAAAAGTGGAATGGTGTCAGACTGCTGCATTTTCACTGTAGGTAAGCATATTCATTGAGCTACAGGTGCACTCCAGCTGAACACACACCTAGACTGTTGGGTAAGTAATTCTATAGGTACGCCAACTCGGTGTGGAATTTTGTATTCTCTTGTGCTAATGAAGAAGCAAAGAACCAAAACATACCTGTCAAAAAACATACTAAACATACACAGTGAAGGAATGTAAGTTGCATAACGGGTTTTGCAGTCTACATCAAACATCATTAAAACAGTGAAAGTATGACCCTACAATCCAACTCTTTCCTAATGCCTTTTCTCCCACCATTAAAATATTATGTTTGTCTGTTTGGACAACTGATAGTGCTTATCTCCACAGTTATCAAGATACAATTTAAGTGTAATGTGATTTATCCACAGATAAGGCTTGCAGTTACACACATACATTCAAATAGTTAATTCAATTACTGTTTTCATTTTGTAATTTTTGGTAATTGTCCCTGAAACATTAGGGATGATGTTGGTTAGGAGGGTTGGAGCCAAAACTCATTACGGGTTCCATCACTTTTCTTGGATTATACGATGTACCTTCCAAATAATTCAGTTGTCTACATTATGTTACTGAAGGTAAATAGTGAATCTCTCAAAAAATCTTAAAATGTGACTGATTCTTTTTGTGGTGTTAAATCTCCTATAGATATATAATTATATTTTTGCTGAATCTATCAGAAAACAAGGTGACAAATATTTGGTAGTAGAGGGCAATGAAGCTGCTATCTTTCCCTTAACAAAGGACAATACAAACTACACTACCTTTATGATAATACTCCAATGTCACTTTTAATAAATGTACTATGTAAAGAACTGTCATTATTTGATTAACTACCACAACAAATAATACCAGAATATGCTTTTCAATGATCTTGAGAAATCATAAAATTGATCATGCCTATACTCATACCATGTGTAGTATAAATGATTACTTCCAGAATGCAAAACCACTGATGACCATATACAGGGTGCATACAGACTCCTTATACTCCTTAGTTGGAAAAATGTTCCAAGGAGTGCTTTAATTCCTTACATGAACAAAATACTCCTGAGAAACTCCTTATATGAGCATAATGCCAGAACTATATGCCTACCTGTGAAATACTCCTAAAGACATTCTCTTTTTTTTTTTTTTTTAATTTTAATTAATTTAGTTGACAAATCATTGGCTCGGTTGCACAGTGGTAGAGTGCCAGACCACAAATTCAAAGGTCATGGGTTCAATCCGCACCAGGTTCTAGGATTTGTATCTGTCACTTCCCATTTCTTTCACCTCTGGCAGTGTTGCTGATGTGGAGAATATCAAGTAGTATCCACATAGCACCAGAATCCACGTTAAGCTATAGCTATAACTGGCTGAGTAAGTCAGCTTGAAGGTCGGAAGAAGGCAACGACATACCACCTTCAAACAGGACCATGCCTAGTCACTGTGGTGTTCAAACCAATCTTCGGATTGTTGACTGCTTTACCTTTTATAATGATTAGAAAATGAATGGCGATGTTTTTATTGTATCATTCAGTCTATGGAAAAATAGGACCTATTCTATTCTGTTATTGATCTGCACATGTGCAGTAGATATGATTAATATTTTAACCATGAAAAATCTGATTGGAATCTCAGTAATGGAGGATAGATAACAAATAACCATTTAGAGGCTCACAAGCTGCTAACAGGCAACAAAAATAGACAATCACATTCACAGAACTAAATTTTTGGCCATTGTCTTCATCAGAAAAAGAAACATACATTCAAACAATCACTCAGACAACTATACACACACAACTAAACATGTCCGGCTGCTCCAACACCACAAGCATCTTAACTATGGATGAGGGGAACAGAGTAAGGAGGAAGAAAGAAAGAAAGAAAGAAAGAAAGATGTTGGGTAAGGGTGGGGAAGGAAAGTTCTGCTGGCTCTGACAGGGAGGAGTGTTTTGTGGCATTGAATACAGTGAAGGAAAAGGGCAGGAGAGGATAATAGAGAGGTGTAGAGGAGTGTGAGGAGGGAACTGATATGATAAAAACTATAAAAATAATAAGGAAAAATAAATAAATATTGTAAGGGGTGAAAGGAAGACATGAATTGGAGGGCTACAGGATAATGATTGGGAAGGGTGGTGGTGGTGGTGGTGGTGGTGGATGCCGCTAGCCATAGGGTGTAGGGCTGTTTTCTGAGGGGCTGAGGTTTTTGACAGAGAGGTTAACAACAGTATTCTGGGATTTTTCAGGCTTTGGGATGATTAATAGGCACATGAAAGACATGCTCACTAGACTCTGACTAAAATTACTTTGTCATTGACATTCCAGTAGACTGAGTGCAGGGCCTATCTGCCATCCAGTTGCAGTAGATCTTGCTCGACTGCCACATGCTGACTGTGCAGGTACACAGAGTGACTTGTGAAGTGTAACTGCATACAAACAACACAGCTGATTATCACAGCAATCTGCCATCAGAAAATAGTTTTAAATAGAGTAAAATATTATACTAAATTTGAAAGTCTGCATGTCTCACAGTTTGTTACTTTTCTAATCTATTCAGTTGTTAAGTCTCATTTTTGATGCAGTTAATTTTCAGAACTTTACTTTCGGAATGAGATTGTGGTCCTCTGACCTGTATCAAACTTCTCATTGTTGATAGATGTAATGGGCTGTAACCCAAATAGAACAGTATGTATTAGGGGACTGAAAACTGCAAGTTTCACATTATTATGGCAGCTTAAGTGACTTACTGAATGCTGCACCCGACTTCAAAGTCACACGGAATGCCATTCACAGTAATTCAGTCCATAAAAATCGAAATCTGCTCCTTGTTCATGGACCTGTATGCATTACTTCTTGTGATTGCTTCAAATAAGTTCCTCGATTCCAGAATGAAACTTTCACTCTGCAGCAGAGTGTGCATTGATATGAAACTTCCTGGCAGATTAAAATTGTGTGCCAGAACTGGGACTCGAATCTGGGACCTTTGCCTTTTGCGGGCAAGTGCTCTACTGACTGAGCTATCCTGACACGACTCATGATGCCACCTCATAACTCTACTTCCACCAGTACTTCGTCTCCTTGCCCGCAAAAGGCAAAGGTCCCAGGTTTGTGTCCTGGTTACGACACACAATTTTAATCTGCCACGAAGTTTCATATCAGTGCACACTCTGCTGCAGAGTGAAAGTTTCATTCTGGAAACATTCCTTAGGCTGTGGCTAAGCCATGTCTCTACCATATCCTTTCTTCAAGGAGTGACAGTCTTGCAAGTTTCGCAGGAGAGCTTCTGTGAAGTTTGGAAAGTAGGAGGCGAGGTACTGGCAGAAGTATAGTTGTCAGGCAGCATTGTGAGTCGTGTTGGCATAGCTCAGTTGGTAGAGCGCTTGCCCGCAAAAGGCAAAGGTCCCAGGTTCGAGTCCCGGTTCTGGCACACAATTATAATCTGACAGGAAGTTTAAAGTTTTTTTGATTTCTTTAACGTTAGTGCCAGTGGATGAGACTGATGCCCTCCCTTCTAACATCCCATGTGTGCATTGCCTTGATGAAATTTAACACTGCACTGCATTTCATTCACATTCCTCCACTGTTTCATGATGAAGCTGTGTGCACTTAAGATAGTTGGCCTGTTGTTGTTGTTGTGGTCTTCAGTCCGGAGACTGGTTTGATGCAGCTCTCCACAATACCCTATCCTGAGCAAGCCTCTTCATCTCCACATAAGAACGGCAACCTACATCTGTCTGAATCTGCTTACTGTATCCATCTCTTGGGCTTCCTCTGCGATTTTTACCCCACACACTTCCCTCTAATGCTAAATTCACAATTCCTTGATGTCTAAGAATGTGTCCCACCAATCTATCCCTTCTTTTACTCAAGGTATGCCAGAAATTATGAAATTGAAAGTGTACTTGTATAATAATGGAAAGTCCAGGTTGGAATAAATAATATAGTGAGGACAGTTACAACTCACCGCAAAGACGTGGCGACGAGATGCGACAGGCACATACAAAAGACACACACATACAACACATTCAGCTATCGGCCATGGCCTTCTTCAGAAATAGAGCACTGATGCTATCACACAGGCACACAACACAGTCATACAACCATCACCTCCGACTGCCACACTTCGAATCACGCTCTGCAGCGAATCGGGGACGGGAGGGGAGGGGAGGGGATAGAAAGGTTACGTCACGGTGGTGGGGATGGGTTAGATGGGAATAACGAGATGCAGCTTAGGAATGGAGTGGATTACTAAGCTGCATCTCGTTATTCCCATCTAACCCATCCCCACCACCGTGACGTAACCTTTCTATCCCCTCCCCCTCCCCTCCCCTCCCCTCCCCTCCTGTCCCCGATTGGCTGCAGAGCGTGATTCGAAGTGTGGCAGTCGGAGGTGATGGTTGTATGACTGTGTTGTGTGCCTGTGTGATTGCATCAGTGCTCTATTTCTGAAGAAGGCCATGGCCGATAGCTGAATGTGTTGTATGTGTGTGTCTTTTGTATGTGCCTGTCGCATCTCGTCGCCACGTCTTTGCGGTGAGTTGTAATTATTTATGAAAGTGTACTTGGTATTTGATAACAGAAAAAGGTAAGTTTCAGAATTATAACTCATATTATTTGGTACCTAAGTAATTCCATTTTACTGTAAGTATCTGGATTTCATGAAACTCGTAATCCTCCCAAATTATATTGAAATTTAAAGTTTCTTATTAATGCTAACTTTTGTTATCCGTTTCATCGAAGTGACTGTTAAATTTTGGACTTTGATTCCATCTATTTGTTGCCCTATTTCTTCTGTTTCTTTTGATATACAACATTAATTGGTTCATTAATTAAGAAGTTGAATTATTTTATATAGCTAAATATTTAAATCAATGTATCTGCTCTTAACCCTGCACCCCACAGAGGTGGTCTGTCAGACCAAGGAGAATATTTTCACACAATGTCACACCTGTAAATTGCTTCCAAGAAGCTATTGTCTTAGTACCTTTAAGTGAACATGTTAGGAGTTATTTGGCATCATGTACTTCATATTTCAGCAATAGGGGATAGCTCACAACAAAGTTGTCTAGGGTTTCAATGGATCACCTGTGTGCCCAGGTGTTCACTATGCTGAAGTTATTTCTGTGCATGCATATTTCCTGTATTGGCTTTGTTTAGTGTTAGATCAGACATTCCCTTGCTCGCTACTTTCTGTGTGTAGCAAGTATTGCAGGTATTGCAACTATGTCACGAATTATTCTTATGAGGCTGTAACAGAGAATGTTGGGATTTATTCCCATCTGCTTCCATTACAGAACCTTCCGATACCACTGTTGCATAATAAGAGATATAAATATAATTGGTCTATTATAATTTTTCTTTCCAAAAACTTCAGTTATTGTTTTTTATAATGTAACTAGCTGAAGTCATTTTTTTATTTGAAATTGCAGAAGTTTAATGATTAAATATTAATTACTTTGTGTCAGAGGTATATTGATAGAGTTCAGATAGTATGCCAATTAATATTTCTGTTAAAGCTAGTTAAATTGTTTTCTCATAACAACACAGAAGTTCTTATCATGTTTCACAAGTAATGTTAGGAAAGTTTGGCCCTCTTTGGTTTCTGTATAATTACTGTTAATTACAAAAGTATTGTTGATAAACTACTTTTACTATTAATTGATCAGAAATTTGTATATTAATTTAATCAGTATTATTTACGCTATCTTTTACTATAGCCAGTTGCATTTAATTGTTTACTTTTCCATTATAATTAATTTAATATACATAATTAACAGTACATAATTTGCAGTATTATTGTTTGAAAAATATGAATAGGAGGCGTTCACGGCAAGTAATATAGTAGTATTGTTTCATCCTCCATCTGATGTACAATCTATGTTAGTTCCGAGTATTGTTTTGAATATTGTTTCGCTCATGATCTGAGACACAATCCACACCAGTTTGGAGTCTACTTGAACAACATGTTAAAAGTTCATTAATGTTAGGCGTGCAGAAAGTGCATGTACCATGATTAATCCATATTTATGCCATGCTGCACATCTCAGACTAGTGTATTCCACACACAAACTATGTAAATTCATATTATTGATGTGTGGAATGTGCATTCTTGGTCACATTAATTGTAATTAATGAGACTTGTACACTGGCCATAAATGGGGAGACCTGGGAAGTTATGAATCATTAAAAGTGTCAAAGAACTGCAATTCTGTGTGTTGCCTATCTCGTTTGTAGTGAATTAGTTTTTGCCCCATGAGATTTCAGCTAGCTGCTACCGAGAGCTAAGACTTTTGAAAGCATCATGAATCTATGAACTATGATCACGTAATGTTACAAGGCACAAGAGGAAGGAATCAGGCAGCTGACTGAAGAAGTAATGGCTGAAAGTGAAGCTGTTAATTCAGAAGATGGAGAAATTGATTTCTAAGAAATCCAGAATCCTAAGTGTGAAAATGATTCCAGCACCAAACAAGAAATGTCAAATGGGGAATGTTGTTTGTCAGTAAAGACGATACAGTATGGAAATCATGTGCTAGACCAAATAATATCCACACACATTCTCATAACATCACAACTCTTTACCAGGTGTGAGACTTGCTGCAAAAAGTGCTATAAATCTTCTGCAGTGCTGTGAACAAATTATGGGCATAAGCATTGATTATGCTAACAGGTACATTCAAAGTAACCAGGGAACCTTTTCTAGGGAAACAGATACCCAACAAACTAATAAAAGTGAAATGCAGGCGTCATTGAGATTATTGAACTATGCTGGCGTAATGCATGCCCATTGACTAAGTTAACAAAATTTGTGGTGGACAGATGGCACAGGGGTTGAAATATTTCATCTCACAATGGGTATAAACAGACTTTGGTTTCTTGTTGGTAATAAGACAAGTATTCAACCTAATTCTTGAAAACTTTCAGAAGGCTTATACAGTTTCTGTACATGTAACAGTTGATGAAAATCTAGAAACATCCCATGGAATATGCAGATTCAGACAGTGCATGCCAAATAAGCCAAATAAAAATGGAATAAAGATTTTTGCAGCAGTGAATGTCAGAATTTATTATACTTCAAATATGGAGGTGCATGTTGGGCAATAGCCAGATGGTCCATACAGACATGCCAAATGACCCATTAAACTTGTTCAGAGACTTTGCTGACCTATCCTGAATACAGGTTACAACATAACCTGTGACTATTGTTTTATGAGTTACCATCTTGTCAAAGTACTGATAACATAGAAGTTAACCATCATTTGTTCCTTGAGGAAGAATGAAAGACAGGTTCCAAAGGAATTTACTAACACTAAAAACCATCCAGAAAGGTCATCTATGTTTGGGTTTCAGGAAAATTGAACCTTAGCCTCTTATGTGACAAAAGGAAATAGAGTTGTGTTACTTCTGCCTACCACACATCATAACAGAAGTATTGATGAAAATACAGGAAATGATTTTAAAAAAAGGGGGGGGGAGGGGTACAGATGATATATTCTACAATCTTACTAAGGATGGAGTATACATGGTAGGTAGAATGAGTGCAGTAGTTAGAAACACGAGAAAAAGTGATAAATGTTGTTGTTATCTTCAGTTTAAATCAGAAAAAAAGTAGTGAGTAGTAGAAAATTTTTGAAGCAGCTTTCTTTTGTTCCTCTACATGATCAACCTCATCAAAGAGTATTTTCAAAAATATTTCCAAGAAAAGTAACTGAGAGAATTGCAGTGTGATAATTTCTGAACTGGAATCAACTATGCCTTCACAAGGGTACTGTGTGAAATGTAAAACCAAGAATGGAAAAACCAGATACCTTTGTAAAAACTGCAAGAAATGCATTGCCTTGAATATTCTGTTACTGTGTGCCATGACTGTATCGACAAAATTACTCATTTCATATATGCATTATTTTCAAAACACCTAATTTGTAAGTATCTCAATTTTGTGTAAATGTTTTTGACTAAAATATAAAATTTAACTCTTAAATGTATACATTAAAATAGTTGTTAATGTTTATTACCATTTATTACCAATGCTTTGTCATTGACCAGTTGGAACTGGACGGACTGTGTCAAGATTACATTTAAACAATAATATTACATTTTTGGAATAATTAATGCTGCAGCAATCACTATTTACTAATATTTTTATTGGCACAAATTACTACACTGAAAGTAATAATTAACATTAAAATTATTATTTTCACATCTGTATTGTTCAGAATATTGTAACACTATGTTCTAAGTCAGGTAATCACTGTTCTGTCACTAGAGAATAATTTATCTACTGAGTACAATGGATTTTCTTTTAAATTACTCAGCACTTTAGTTTTAAACAGCTCTATTGGCAGGGAATGTACACTATTTGGAAGCGTATTAAACATTTTCACAGCTGCAACAGGGACACTATCTTGGGTCTTGGTCAATTGACACCTTTGCTCGTCTATACAGTCTTTATTCCGGGTGTTGTGGGGATGAATGTGATGTCTCTTACTATAAGTATTTTGATTCAGCTTCACATAAATGAGTCAGTTGTACACATATTGACTGTAAAGAGTTATGACACCTAGCTTAGCAAAGATAGGTTTACAGTGATCAGTATTTTTACTGGAAGTAATTATCCTCACTGCTTTCTTCTGCAACAGTAGCACATTCCTGCATCCTGCAGCATGGCCCCTTAGCAACAGTCCATAGTTGACATGGCTGTGGAATAATGCATAGTAGACAGTTAGCAGGTATCATTTTGTTATGACATTTTTCAGTTTTCTCAATAGGTAGAGGACTCTTGACAGTTTGACACACACATGCAAAGTGTGATCTTTCCAAGTTAATTCCCTGTCTGGAGGAGAAGCCCAGAAGTTTAACAGATCCACCATTATCCAATGTCACTGAGGCTACATGCCATTCTCTGTGTTTTGTTTTAATTTATTTTCATTTTATTAGCATTAAACCATTCCTTGACTTCGTTGAACAGATCATTAGTTTGTCGCATTGCCAGTATGTCAGTCTTTCCACCAGCAAATAGCATTGTGTCATTTGCAAACTGCAAAATGTGACCATTTGAACTTATATCATTAACAAAAATTAGAAATAACAGAGGCCCTAGTACAGATCTTTGTGGTACGCCATACTGCAATTTCTCTTCACATGAGACTGCTCCTTTAACTGACACGGCCTGACATCTGTCAGTTAGATAGGAATTGAGGGTTGCCAGGGTAGCTCATCTAATCCTGTAGAATTTTAGTTTACTAAGTAGGATCTTATGTGGGATGCAGTCAAAGGCTTTACTAAGATCACAAAGAACAATGGCTACAGACACTCTTTCTTCAAATGCTTGGTTTATTTTCTTCATCAGGTCTAGAACTGCTGTTGTCGTGGACTTATCATTCCGAAAACCATGCTGCGCATAGTGAAAGAGGTTGTTTTCTTTGAAATAAGTTAGAAGTTGGTCTTTCATTAGAGATTCCATCACCTTAGCTAGCACTGGGATTATGGAGATAGGCCTATAGTTTGAAATATTACTTGGGTCCCTTTTTTTATAAACAGAAACTGTGTGTGCCACTTTCAGGAAGTCTGGGAATTCCCCAGCAGATAGGCATTTGTTGATTACATCAGTTAATGGTTGAGCAATTTCACTAAAATGTTTTTTAATACTGTGCTGGTCATACCATAAATATCAGGGCTTGTTGATGATTTATACATTTTTACAATTTTCAAAACATCTTTGGAACATACCCTCTTCCTATTTTGTATGCTACACTGATTTTTTTGTCTCACAAAGTTTCTGGGATCTAATAATGAGTCAGGCAGTTAACCTACAGTTCTTTCAACTACTAAAGCTTCTCACAATAATATATACCTAAATTCAAAATCAAACGGATGGAAACTGAGAGACCAGCTGCATGCACTGATGTCACGATTCCAGGCATGTGCAGTCCTGGGTAAACAAAGTATAGGACAATCCCTGTGTGAATAAATAAATTAGGCCCAGATACTTTATTAATTGCCTAACATGCAACATTTTCTATTAACCAAATTACATTAGCAAGTTGTAGGTCATACTGAATGACAAATTATAATCTAACAGATTTGTAAATCATTGTGCCAGTTCTGAGGTATTAAAATAATTCTTATGCCTGTCTTTAAATTCTCAGCATCAAGCCAAAATTTAATAGTCATGGTAATATATATTGTGAGCAACAACTGCGTTTCTCAACTGGAGCAACGTGCAGTAGTCAACTGTTTTACTGTCAACAGCATTGGTCAATGTGCCAAAACTTACTATGCAATGGTTAAATTATTGTGGTCCTATTAATTGTTCTAAACATTAGCAATATTTTGTGACTGTTCCTATCATTCTTGTTGCCACATCTAAATGTGTACTACTGTGTTATGATTATGACGTATGGTACTAGGAAAATATGGAACATTTCTGGAGCTAGTGTATGTACAATTCTGAGTTTGCCTGCATTAATTATTGTGAGATCCGAGCTGGCTAGTATTATTAATCTCATCTGCTGAAAGTTGCATTAAAAGCAGTTACAGTGTAAACAAGGTGTTACTAAAATCAGTGTTATCATTGTACCTATAACTTGTGGTGAACCATTGATAGAGCAATCAGACCAGTACGAACTCCCAGTGAAATATCTTTGTTTGTAATCCTTGGGAGCTCATCCTCTCTGGGCTCCACCTGCCATGTTTCATTTAGTTCTTTCCTGTATGTGCTTGAGTTAAGAAATAAAACTGTTTGCTCAAGTACCAGGTGATCAACTCAATAAATCATGGAATAATATAGATAGAGAGGTAAAAATTGACACACATGTTTGAATGATATGGAGTTTTATTAAAACAAAAAATACAAAGTTCAAAAAATGTCCAACAGATGGCACTGGACAGCAAAACGTCAGGGACTGCACATGAAAATCATGTATAAAAGGAGCTTTAATGAGAGAGAGAATCAGATGCACCAGTAGTTGCAGCATGTTGACATTACCTGAAAAGGTGCTTTTAGTGAAGCTGCATTATCAGAATGGCGAATGTGCTAGTTCAGGGTTACGATCCAATCACCATTGGAAGGGGATTCAAATGGGTTAAGGTCCGTTGACAAATGCAGCTGTGGCAAGAACGATTTTGAAGTTCGAAGCCTCGGCTTGTTTAGACGATAGACCCTGTAGTAGCCGACAGAGCATAAGGCGTTATGCTGCTGAGACAGTTAAGGAAAAAATGGAGACTGTAGTGGGTAAGTCTATGCACGGGGAAGTCAGTGCTCGTGCAATTGCACCAACATTCTGTACACTACTGTTTGGTTGGCACTTAGGCGTACCCTACGATGCTATCCTTACGAAATCTATCGGCATCATGAACTGTTACCTGGCGATTTAGTGAACCAGAGGGATTTTGTGGTGTAGGTGTTTCAAAAGATGGCAGAAGATGACAATTGGTTGAGTAACGTGTTGTGGACCCACGAAGTTCATTTCATTATTGAAAAGTCTGTCAACACCCACAACTGCAAAATTTGGGCTACCGAAAATCCTAGAATTGTCGTGGAAACTCCATTGCATGATGAGAAGGCCACAGTATGGGTTGGATTTCCCACATCTACCATTATCAGGCCTGTTTTCTTCAAGGAACTGCATGATTATGGTTTCGTAACTGCTACCATGATGGTCAAGAGGTACGCCAATATGTTACAGGATCACATCATTTACAACCTGGCTGATAAACATCTGCTGGAACATACAATTTTTATGCAGGATGGCACTCTACCCCATATTGCTATGCTTGAAAGATCTCTTGCACGCTTCGTTTGGTGATGGTTGTGTGCTCAGCCACCACTTTCTTCATGCTTGGCCTTCCAGGTCCCCAGACCTCAGTCCGTGCGACTATTGGCTTTGGGGTTACTTGAAGTCGTAAGTGTACCATGATCAACTGACATCTCTAGGGATGCTGAAAGACAAAATCTTAAGCCAGTGCCTCACCATAACTTGGACAGCAATTCCTGTACAGAACATCATCTTTGCTTTGTCTTATTTTGTTATGCTAATTATTGCTTTTCTGATTAGATGAAGTGCCATCTGTTGGGCATTTTTGAACTTTTTCTTTTTTTCTTAATAAAACCCCATGTCATTCGAAGCATGTGTCAATTTTTAACTCTCTATCTACATTATTCCGTGATTTATTAAGTTTTCAAATTTATGCTGACTTTTTGTTCACCCGGTATATGTCCAAGTTTTTTGGGGGGGGGGGGGGGGGGCAAACCCCATTTAATTACACACTGATGACCCTGAAGTCACATTCACTGCTGTTACTTTGCCAAGCAGTCATAGTATTTATGTTTGTGAATTTGATTGTTGTTTTTAGGGTTCTGAGGGGACTAAACTTACCTGCTTATCAGTCCATTTGTGCATTTATTCATGGATTAAATTTGGTGTCCTTTGTCTCAACAGTGACAACTACAATGAACTCCACTGTGCCACCACAGCCTGGATTTCAAGCCGCAGCAATGTCATCAGCACGAATTCTGTGTGTACCTGCTTCAAGTGCATAGAATATGTATTCACAAAACTTTTTATCGCGGAACATGTTTGTTACACTGAGTAGAACCAGTGCTGCAAAAAGTTTCACAGACTCAGGCCTCGGCTCACCTCTCATGGTTTCTGTGCTTTCATCACTGAACAGTGCAAATCAGAGTCCACATTACATTGTGTGTGCATGGAATGCAACACTTCAACAGTTCAACTAGGCAAAATTTGATTTTTAATCTGGTAACCACCCGGCCGAGCTTGTGTGTGTATCCTTCCGCCAATCATATGCTCCACCAACAAAGTGCAGTACCTGCCAACAACTTCATTTGTGCTTCCGGTATTGGACTTGCTTCTAATACCTTTCATCACAATGTGTGCATGAACCACCCAATGAACAATGGAAAATTTTTGCAGGTTACTGATGCACCTTTTTCTGCATGCGCAGCCGACGTGGACTTTGTCAACAACATGTCAGTCAACTACATGCAATCCACACCTCTGAGTGTTTTAAGTGACTTGCTATGCAGATCTGCCCATTCCACTTGTGCTAATATGAACTATAGTGTAGCGCAGAGTTCTGATCTATTCCTTGTGATTCCCATATAACGTGCCTGGCCGTGTGCGCAACAATCGCTGCCACAGCTGCACACTGTCGACACACTAGAACATTCCTGGCTGCACAAGTTCGACCTTCTGCCCATTTTCATGGCACACTTTGGTGATATCATCTCTACAATCAAGGCAACAAGACTCTCACTCTATGGTTAGTATAAGTGTTCCTTCAAAAAGTGCTAATAGTATCGTTGTGCCCACACGCAAGATTACCAGTGCTCGTTACAGTGCTACCCCCCATTGCTCATATGTGAATGTTTGTAAACAGACCTGTATTTCCATGCCAACACATTGCCTGACCACTCAACCTGTGTGGTGTCCCATTCTGGTGGCAGCTACGAACACTAACATCTCTGTGTGCACCTTATGTCCGTTGTTTCTTTCTGCTCCTTCATTAGAGCCATCTGCTACTGCAATGCGCGCACCTCCTCCAGTTAGTGGCTACTGAAAGAATCATCATGTAATGCCATCTTGTCCTAGTCTGTCGGTGGTGCACCCAAGTAAACACATGATGGCAACTATAACTTCCCTGACGCCTTGGCCCACTCCGCCAGCCACAAACTTAGCTGAGTCACTTCCCTCCTCATGCGTGCCATGTACTCACACTGGGCCACACCCCCTCCGTGGCTCCCGCTGGGTCCTGTCACAACAAATGTTAGTCATGAATGTAAACAAAGCTCTCCTACCATTGCTAATGATGTATCAGTGGTCAAAAACAGTACTGTGCACAAGCTGTATTTTATAGACGGTCTGCCCTTCACTAGCAAGCTGTGCCACCTCAGTCCAGAGATTTCTGAAATTTTACAGTCAGGTGTCATTGAGCTCTCATTTAGCAACTGGTTCTCTCCTATTCATTTAGTACCCAACCAAGAATGTTCTTGATGTATGTATGGAGACTAGTGCCACCTCAATGCTTGTACCAAAATGGACAACTACCCGATCCCAAACATTGCTGACTTTAGACAGACTTTGGCAGATTCAAAAGTTTTTTTGGTAGTGGATTGCAAGCATGCTTACCACCAGATCCATATAACTCTGGAAGATATAGAGAAGACTGCTATCACTACTCCCATAGGTTTCTTTGACTACCAGTTCATGCCTTTCGACCTCAAGAATGCCCCTTGCACATGGCAAGGATTTATTAGTGAGAGTTTATTTGCCTTAAAATTTTGTTTTACTTATCTTGACAACATTTTAATCTTCAGAAACTCTGTTGAGGAAAACAGTAAACGTTTACAGATCCTCCTTGACACCCTTGCTGTGGTTGGCATTGAGCTGAATGACAACAAAAGCCAACTTTACCAAGGGTCTATGCTTTTCTTAGGCTTTACAGTTTTGGCCAAGGGAATCTTCCCTCCCCTTAATAAGATTGATCATATCATAAACTTACCTTTCCCCACAACATTTAGAGAATTACGTCATTTCCATGGCACAATGAATTACTACAGACGACATTTGCCAGGTGCTGCTGAGCTTTGGGCCTTGATCACAGACAGTCTTGCTGGTAAACACACCTCTGGTGATTGGCCTGTTCCTTGGACGGATGCCATGTCTTCGGTATTCATGGCCTTCAAAGATTTGCTCTCTAAATCTGTAACCATCACCCACCCTCATCCTGACACCAAACTATTCATCACAATTTACTCAAGTGACACTGCTATTGGCATAGTCATTAGTCAATCTCTTGACAGTGTCACTTTCCTTTACAATTCTTCTCCAAAAAACTGAACAATACTCAAAGGAAGTACTCAGCTTTTGATCAGGAACTGCTGGCCATTTATGAGGCCATAAAACATTTCCATTCTTCCATAGATGGCAACTCCTATGTCTTCACAGATCATAAACCTCTTGCTGCTGTCATCTAAAACCCTTCATTGGAACCCCCACAATGGGGTTCTGCTATTTCATCTATATCTCTCAATTCACCTCATGAAAGATGTGGACGTCATTGTGGCCAATTTCCTCTCTGGCACTGATTCAATTTCTTCCCTCTTAGACCTTTCCAAGCTTGCCACTATACAGGCAGCTAAAGATGACACAATGCAGCTCATTCAAAACCCATCTTCTTTTTTACGCTCCACCCACACCATCTTTCCCAGGGTCACCAACAAGGTTTGGTGCAATGAATCAATGGGCAAGCTCCACTCCTATATACCCCGCTGCCTGCGTTGGGAGATCTTCAACAAATTACAATGTCTGGCTCACCCTGGAGTCAAAGCTTCTCCTAAGTTGGTCACTGAACGGTTCGTCTGGCGAGATGTCAGGCGTGACGGCCAGGCCTGGGCTCACACCTGTGTCCCCTGCCAGAAAGCCAAGACACACACACACACACACACACACACACACACACACACACACCTCCTGCCCCTTGGCTCCTTTCCCATTTCATCCGGCCACTTTCAACACATACACATTGATCTCGTCGGCCCCCTTC
This sequence comes from Locusta migratoria, assembly GCA_026315105.1. Lineage (NCBI taxonomy): Eukaryota > Metazoa > Arthropoda > Insecta > Orthoptera > Acrididae > Locusta > Locusta migratoria. Next base: position 655,110,182 of record CM048744.1, read on the forward strand.
CTCCATTGGAGGGTTTTCGGTACCTGCTCACCTCCATCAACTGAATCACTCACTAGGAGGAGGCAACCTCTATTCTGAATGTAACTGCAGAGACAGTATCACAAGCCTTTGGATCTGTCACTTCGTCTGTCCCTCTGTTATTACCACGGACCAAGATTTCCAATTTGAATCTTGCCTCATCTAAAACTTGTCATCTCCTCAGGGTCAAGCAAATATACCACCGCCTTTAATCCCCAGGGAAATGGTATGGTCGAGCACTAGCATTACACTCTTAAAGTTGCCCTTATGTGCCACGACCCACTGTGGGTGGAGGCACTGTCTCTGGTGCTTCTGGGACTCCACGAGACCTTCAAGCTGGACCTTGACGCCACAGTGGTATAGTTTGTGTATGGACAAACTCTGTCACTATAGGAAAAGCTCGTACATCCTTCCTCCCCTCCCCCCTCCCTCCACAACCATTCCTTCCTTTGTTGATTGGGTTCACCTTTACTTCTCTAAGCTCTCTGACCCATCCACAATGAACCAATCCCTTCCAACTCTCTGCGTCCCTTCTGCCTCTCTGCGTCTCTTCTGCCTCTCTGCGTCTCTTCTGCCTCTCTGTATCCCTTCTGCACTCTCCACCTGCTCTCATGTTTTACTTAGAGATGACACTCTCCACCCCCTCTTCAGCTGCTGTACTAGGCCCACACTATGTCCTTAAGAGGGGGAGCAACACTTTTATCATTTACTTGAACAATATGTCCACAATTAACAGACTACCAGCTTTTGTTGACTCCACCCCTGTCTCTCTTCTTGTCCGTCAGAATATGCTCCGTTGTCCCCCCCCCCCCCCCCCCCCCCCCGCCAATCCCCTCATCGACCTCGCCTTCCCTGACTCACTCTCCCTTAATCCCCTTCCAATACCAAACTTTGCAAATTAATATTATATCTTAGATGGTACAGCTAACAAAGATGTCCAAGCCAAAAGGGAAATAGTAAAACAATCAATTAACTAACAACACTAAAATAATGAGATTGAAATAAAACACACATGTTAACAAGACCTTAAGGATGGAAAGAATTGACAAGTGAAGTGATTACATGAGTCATGGCTGCCAACATGTTTTAAATGCTAGGATTTTTGCTGTGCACTTTTCTCCACTTTATTTCAGGGCTATTGTGCCATGTGTAGCCTCTTAAAGCACATCAAGGCAAATGTATTGGTGTACTGGTGTTGCTCTATACTCTCATGTGACATGAAAATTTCCTACTTGCAATGCTGATGCAACACCACCAAGCAGACAAGGTCTCACAACTGGCCATGCCTATGTCACACCTAAAGGCTGCGAATGCAAGCTGACTGGCTGGCCGCTACGTGGCAGTGGGCGTTCCCCAGTGGCCAGCCAGTGAGCTGGTGGCTGCAGCCTTTAGGTGTGACGTAGCCACAGCCAGTTGTGAGGCTCTGTCTTCTAGGTGGTGTTGGCTGATGTTGGTTGTGCAAGCATAGTCATAGCTGATGGTTGTTGAAGAGGAAAGAGAGAGAGAGAGAGAGAGAGAGAGAGAGAGAGAGAGAGAGAGAGAGAGAGAGAGAGAGAGAGCTTAACTGATTGTGGATACACATTTTGGTGGCAACAGCGGTAATTGTTGGGAAGCTTTGGCGTAATTGCATTTGCATGTGGTGCAGTGACTTATCTTGGGCATCAGTATTGTTATTATTATTCTCTGTGTGTTTAGTATTCTTTGTGTAGCATCTATATAGCTGTTGTAAAGAAAGCCAGTCGTTTTTTCTTTAATAAAGTTATTTTTTACAGTTTGAAACTAACAGTGACAGCTTTAACAATTTCTATTAGCAAACTTGCACTATTCCCAACAGGTTATGGGCCCACACAGCACGTAGTTTGCGTGAGGAAAGATGTTGTTTCACATAAAACTTTCATTATCCTGAGTGTGATGTGTTCAGATGAAAAGAAGAAATCTACAATGCCTGAAGAAGTTTCTTCAAAACACGTCACAAAGCTGGATGTGAAAAACTATCAAACGTGGAAGTTCCAGATGACTGCCATCTTAAAAGCTTTTGGAATTTTTGATGTTGTAATTGGTACTAGAGATCAACCTGACAAAGATGATGCCAACTTGAATGCATGGGGAAAAGAAAATGCAAAATATGTTTCTTATTTCCACATCAGTAGATGAAGCTCAAATGCAAAGTACGCTGGTTTGTGAGATAGCCCACAAAATGTGGAACAAGTTGAGATCCATACATGAGCAACAGTCAGAAGCCAGCAAACTAACCTCAACTCAACAGTTTCATAAATATTGAATGAATGCAAATAATCCAATCTCCTGGTCATCCACCTCTGGAAAGGCAATACTCTCTCCCTCAACAACCTCTCCAATAAACCTCAACCTCCTTTTATTGCACACAAATCCAGTCTCTCCCATCTACTCAATCTCCCACTCCCAACTCCTCTCTCCCCCAAACTTCAAAACTCCAATCCACACAATCTGGAACCACAACATCCCAATTCAGTAGTCAACCTCTCCTCCAAACCTCTCTCCCAATCTAAAACCTCTGACCTATCGAAAGCCCTCACCTTTAGCCCTACTCCCAAATTCAAACAAACAGCTCTTGTCAAAGATTTACTTTCCTATACTCATAGTCTTTGCTGGAGATACCACTTTGCCATGAAGAAAAATAATCCTACTCCTAATGATCCAGCTCCCAAAGACATCATTCAAATTGAACCCTGCCTGGAACAGTTCCATCCTCCGTCACAGTGAGACCCACCTGCTCTTCCTCAAAATCACCCTCTTCAAACCTTCCAGAAATTCCTTACTTCCCACCTTGCCTCTCAGTCTTCCCTGAGAAACCTTAATCCTACTCCCAACATTACCACAGCTGAATCCTGAGCTATCCATGATCTGAAGGCTGACCATTCCATCGTCATTCTCCCAGCAGACAAGGGATCCACGACCATGGTACTTGAACAGCAGGAGTATGTGACTGAGGGACTGCGTCAGCTTTCAGATAGTACCACATATAAAGTCTTTCATGGCAAACCCATCCCTGATGTCCAGGCAGAGCTTCAAAGGAATCCTCAAAACCTTAGGCCCCCTACAAAACCTTTCACCTAACTCCATTAACCTCATGACCCCACCGACACCCCGCATCCCCACCTTCTACCTACTTCTTTCCTTTTCAACCTCAACTCCTTTGGTTCCATCAAATTAACCTGGTCCTATTTTAAATTCCATCCACTTTCCTCAATGTCAACCTCCATCTGTTGAATGGCCAACTTCACACATCCGTCCACATCAAACCTACCAATAAACGACAGTACCTGCATTATGACAGCTGCCATCCATTCCACATCAAACGTTCCCTTCCCTACAACTTAGGTCTTCATGGCAAATGAGTCTGCTCCAGTCCTGAATCTCTGAACCAGTACACCAATAACCTAATAACAGCTTTCACATCCTGCAGCTATCCTCCTAATCTACAGAAGCAAATTGCCAGAGTCACTTCCTCATCCCCCCAAATTCAGAACCTTCAACAGAAGAATCCCAGAAGTGCCCCTCTTGTCACCGGATACTTTCCAGGACTGGAGCGGACTCTGAATGTGGCTCTCCAGCAAGGATACAACTTCCTTAAATCCTGCCCTGAAATGAGATCTGTCCTTCCCACTCCACCGAGATTGTGTTTCCGCCGCCCACCTAACCTCCGTAACCTCCTAGTCCATCCCTATGAAATCCCCAAACCACCTTCCCTACCTTCGGCCTCCTACCCTTGTAACCACCCCCGTTGTAAAACCTGCTCTATGCACCCTTCCACCCCACTTACTCCAGTCCTGTAACCTGGAAGGTGTACATGATCAAAGGCAGAGCCACTTGTTACAGTACCCATGTGACCTACCAACTGACATGCCTGCACTGTGAAGCGTTCTATGTGGGAATGACCAGCAACAAACTGTCCATTTGCATGAATGGTCACAGGCAGACAGTGTTTGTTGGGAATGAGGATTACCCTGTGGGTAAACATGGCCAGCACATCTTGGCACAGTGTTACACTGCCCGGGTTATCTGGATACTTCCCACTGACACCAATCCTTTAGAACTCCGGAGATGGGAGCAAGCCCTTCAGCATATTCTCTCGTCCTGTTGCCCACCTGGTCTCAACCTCCGCTAAGTTTGAATTCCCACCCACCATCTTTAACATCTTTGCCTCGGTTCTCTGGACAGAGCCTCTGTCTCTAACGGCATGTCTGTCTAATTTCTTAACTTCTTTGGTTTCTATAATATGACTGCCTAGGTGTGTTTGCGTCTGTGTAAATGTGTGTGTGTGTGTGTGTGTGTGTGTGTGTGTGTTTGTGTGTGTGTGTGTGTGTATGTATTTGTTTACCTTCCTTTTCTTACCCCAATGTAAGTCTTTCCTCTCCCAGGATTGGAATGGCTCCTTACCCCCTTCCTTAAAACCCTCATCATTTCCTTTTCCCTCTCCTTCCCTTCTGCCTGAAGAAGAAACTGGGTTGTGAAAGCATGTGTTTGTGTGTGCATGTGTTCTATTCATTTGTGCTACTATCACACCTGTGCTCCTTCACCTGGTGAGTAATCTTCATCTATTTTTTATACATAATTTCAGATTAAATTATTATTTATGATGGTAGCCCAGATTAAATGGGGATCGTCATAATTGTTGTTAGGAGCTGGGATTGCGAAAAGGTGAACTTGGTAAAATTACAATAACAGCACTATAAAATAACAGCAAAAGAACCTTTCATCTGGACTCCAGAAAAGATAAGTACACAAACTCTTTTTTTTCCCCCTTCATTAGTGTGGTGAAAACTGTTGTATCATTAGCATGTGATGTGCAGATAGTAGACTCATTAACTAAAATGTCAGGCACAGGGAAAGATGACATCAAATTAGAGCAAGAAAGTGCATATTTTGAGGAAAATGCTAGTAATGTGAATAGGGACAAAAACATGCAAGAAATCAAAGTAGATCCAGATTTGGAAATACTGAAGAAACTTGGGGTACTAAGTGAATTTTCAAGAAAAATATAAGAGGTGGATAGAAATACTTGCAAACTTTCAGAAAATTTAGAGAGAAGTAAGAGAAAACTTTCTGAACAGATAAAAGGCATAGATGTCAAATTTGACACAAAACTGAAACAATTAACAGATGAAATTGCTGAATTTAAAATATCAGTTGAGTCAAAACATGTCAAGTTTGATACTTGAATGAGCAACTTAGAGTGTAAAATTAATGAAGCAGAAACCAAACTGTCCAAAAGCATCACTGAAACACTGAACATATAGTTGCTTTAGAAAGGGTTATCAAAACCGAAAGTGATCTGATGCAACAGCACAAAGTAGACATTGAACAACAGTTTCTGGTTCATAGACAAGAAACTCTGTCTAGAGTTGATAATTAAGATATAAAAATCACTAACGTAGAAAAAGGGGTACTAAAATGTATAAAAAAGTATGATCAAAATCTACTAGATTTAAGTAGAAAGGTGTCACACATACAGGATGATGTTGTAACTAAAATATTAAATTCCAATCCCTTAATTGTAGTAGTATTCACATGAAATGTTACCCTGGTGATGGAAGCATCCATCCTAAATATTTTATTAAGTCATGTACTGACAGTTTTACTCTTGATATGACAGATAATACAAACATTAAGCTTATCAAAAGATTTCTTGATAAAGATGCTCTTTCCTGGGCACATAAAATTGTTGACCGAGATGATATGTAGAATTCGAGAAAAAATTCTTTTAAAAATTCTGGTCTAATAGGAAACAAGCATGTATCTAAAGTGCATTTTTTAATGGGCCAACGAACAAAGAATCTGATGGGACCATGAAACAATTTTGGGAAAAACACCTCAAAAAATTAGTGCATATTGATAAGCCCTTAGATAATGTGACTATTATTGATGCCTTGCAGAGAAAATTGCCTTGAAAAATTCAGAAAGGATTATATTATGCACCTGATGACTCTATTGACTTGTTTCTAAACTTTGTAGACAAACTAGATCATAGAGTAGAAAGGGAAAAAGAATTTAACAAAAATAAACAGAATAGATCCATTACTAGAGGGTGGAATCAACCTAACGAGTGGAATACTTATGATGACAGGAATAGAAGTAATGGGAGAAGTGATGGCAGTAATAATGATAATTTCAGGCAACATATTGGAAACAATACCAATCATGGATTTAATGGGAGAAATTTAGAATACCAGAATAGACAGTGGGGAAACGATAGACCACAAAACTAAAATGGCACAGAAAACAGACACCCATAGGCAGAAAAACTAAGAGCTGCCCCAGTTAGTGCCTGTCAGTCGATGGCCAACAGGTATAGGAAAAATCAGGTAAATAGTAGTAATAATGTAGCAAATAATTGTGTGACTAATATATGTGACGAAAGTTGAATTATATAATGACATAATGGCTAATTTGTATGACAATGACAGTAATATTGAAAACAGGGATAGTAATGTGTGTGATCTGGTGGAATTATTTGATATAGAAACAGATTATAACCAAAATGACCCTATTGAATCAGAAAGTATCAATACCAACTACACGAGTGACCTAGAATCTAATTACAGTGACTTTAACTCAGAAATTGACTTATCAGATAGCCAAGTAGAGGAGGACTGTATTCTTTCTGATGTATTACAGGAACTCAATGGTATGATTCATGTGGAATTAAACAATGTAGGCAGTGAAGCCAATAGTGTGTCATGTGAAATAGGCAGTGAAGATGAAGAGTATGTATGTAATGAATCTGACAAGGAGCTAATTAGTATAGAAATTAGAGATGTGCTCAATGATGATGTTGAATCTAATGATGTAATTAGTTGTGACAAAGTGATGCAAATAATAGATAAGAGGAAACCAGGTGTATGTGGTAGTAATTCTAATACCAATCTTGACTGTAATAAATATAATAACAAACCGAATACTTGCCCTGTGATTTCAGTAAAACTGAATAATGAGTGTAGTAATGATAAGAAAATAAGTAACCATGTTAATGTTATGAGTTTTGATAAAGTAATTGATGATTTACTGTATGAAAAGCTGTCCAACAATGAAAATGTAGTATCTGGAAGCCCATATATGTTTATCAAATTAGAAAATTGGGAAGAGGAATGCTTGCTTGATACATTTGTGGAATATCCAAACGACTTAGAGATAAAATGTGTAAAACTAAAGACTTTGCAGAGGTTCCTGTTGTGGGGGTAAAAATTAAAGGATCAATTGGAAAACACAGTAACACTATCAAGTCACAGGTATTATTGATTTTTAGTGTAGAAGGTGTGAAATTCACTCAAGGCTATCTAGTTATTCCTGAACTCAGTGAATCTGTACTTATGGGAGCAGACTGGTTAACTAAAGTTAACTTAAATTTTGATTGGAAAAACAAGAAAATTGTTTCAACTGAACCTAGTAACAAATCCTGTATACAAATTGATTTACTAATTAGAAATTGTGTAGATATCAGTAACTTGATTAGGAAAGTAAGTTGCAAAAACAAATTTTCTGCATATGATTAGGAGTATGTTGAAGAGGGTACTGTATTTTTTAAATATACAGATTAAGTCAACAAAAAGGTAGAAGAGGCTGATGAACTCAATGATAGGGAAAGAGATCATCTTAGGGATAATCTGTGGAAATATAGTGATGTATTTAGTGATAAACCTGGAAAGGTTAAGAATTATGAATGTAAAATAAAAATGAAACCACACAATCCTTTCTTTATCAAACCATATGTCATTCCCTTTTCAAAAAGACAGGCTGTAGAGCAGGAGTTACAAAAAATGGAAGATTGGGGAATTATTTGAAGGGGAGAAAGTCAGTACAATAACCTGTTAGTCATAATTGCCAAAAAGACAGGAGAGGTAAGATTAGTACTTGATTCCAGACAACTAAACAAGTTCATAGAAAGGGAAACAGATCATCCTGAAAACATAGATGAGTTATTGCATAAATTTGACCACTTAGAATACATGTCTAGCCTTGATTTGACTGCAGGGTTTCATCAGGTTCCTTTAGAATACAATTCCAGACAATATACTGAATTTCTGTATGCTGGAATATGTTATGTGTATTTTGTTGTGCCATTCGGAGTAAACATATCTGTTGCAGAATTTATAAGAGCATTAGATTCTGTTTTGGGGAAAGAACTACTCAGAAAACTTTTAGTTTATGTTGATGACATCTTAGCAACTAGAAAATCTTGGGGGGGGGGGGGGGGAGGACATTAAAATTTTCTAGAGGAAGTTTGCACTAAGCTTAGAGAAGGGGGTATAACCGTTAAACTGGAAAAATGCAAGTTTGCTGTCAAAGAACTGAAATTCCTGGGTCAAAGCATAACTAAACATGGTATTGCAACCGATAAGGAAAAATTAGAAGCAATTGAAAAATTTCTAGCTCCTAAAACAAAGAAACAATTACAGTCATTTTTAGGAATCTGTGGGTATTGCATGTAAGCAATCAGGGTCTGGATTCCCCTTATCTCACCAATTTACTCAAGAAAGTGTTTGGTTATGTGACAGTCACTGTCAGGAAGCCTTTGATGCTATCAAAAGAGAACTGTGTAAGGGAAGAATGTTGTACAGACCTGACATGACCCTTCCATTTTGTATTTCTACAGACAGCAGTAATTATGGGGTAGGTGTACATTTATTCCAGGAAAAAGTGGTAAATGGATAAACTATTCAGCAATCCATTGCTTTCACCTTCAAAACTTTACAAACACATGAAAGGATGTATACTATTACTGAAAAGGAATTATTAGCTATTTATTGGGGATTTTCAAAGTTCAAGAATTAGCTGTTAGGTCATGAAGTAGTTGTGTATACTGATCACAAAGCTTTAATTTATCTTCAAGAGTGTAGCCTGTACCATGATAGGATAACAAGGTGGGCAATATTTTTACAACAATTTAATTACTCTATCAGGCACATTAAAGGCAAGGATAATGTCGTTGCAGACTGTCTTTCTCGTTTACCTGTTTGTAACAAAAATGAGGATTTTAGTAGGGAACATGAGAGAGAATTCAGACTCATGTATATTAGAGGTGTGAAAGATGAGAAAATCTGTAAAAATATCAGGAGATGCCAAAATGATGACCAGAATCAGAGGTTAGTAAAAAGCTATCTTGGTTAAAAGGGCATGAAAAAGTTGACAAATACTACAAGGTTCTTAATGGTATTCTGTTTAGAAGAATGAACATAGATAGGGATATGTGGAAATTATCTAGATATATTGATCAGATACACACATGAAAATTTTGGACAGTGTGGAGCCTTGAAATGTATCCAAAAATTACAGGAAATTGTATACTTTTATAACACATCCAGAAGAGTAAGATCATTATTGACTAAGTGTGACAGATGTCAAAGAGTAAAAGTGTCTAACCAAAATTGTAAGGGGTTCATGCAAAAATACTTTACCTAAAGAGTAACTAGACATTGTTGCTATAGATTTGTATGGGAGTTTACCTAAATCTAAAGGTTTTTGCTATATATTTGTAATGGTTGATGTGTTCTCTAAGTACATAAAATTGTATCCATTGAAAAGTGCTATCAATCATAGTATCATTAATAAAATTAAATCTGATTATTTTAATTGTATGGGAAAACCTATGTGTATGTTGTCAGACAATGGCAGTCAATTCACATCTAAATTATGGAAAGATTTTGTTAGTGATGAGAATATTAATCATATTTTAACATCTGTGTATCATCCGTCCAGCAATAATGCTGAGAGATTTATGAGGGAAATTGGCAGGTTATTCCGAACCTACTGTAGCAAAAATCACTCTGATTGGGCTAACTATGTTAATGAGTTTGAGTCAATTATGAACAGTCTCCAACACTCATCTACAGGGTTTTCTCCCTATGAAATTGCACATAACAAACTACCATACAACCTTATAAATGAACTTGTAACTTTTCCTGCATGTAAATGCCTATCGCCCCAGGAACACGAAGAAATTGTAAAAACAGTTATGAAAAAACAAACTGATGTAAGAAAAAAGAGACATGACAGCAAAGGCAAGATGTCTAACTTTGAAAAGGACATTATGTATTAGTGAAAACTAATGAGAGGTTGAAAGCTTTAAGTGGTGAGTTAAAAAAGTTTTTTGATATATTTGTTGGTCCATTTATAATAAAGCAAATTCTTCACCCAAATGCTTATAGCCTTGTATACCTCAAATCAGGAAAACTATTTGGTCTGAGAAATGTGACTGAGCTAAAGGTATACAAATAGTGTAGTACAAGATGATTTTGCAAATCATGTTATACTTTATGTAAATTCTTAAATACAACAATGTAAATAGCCTTTACGGTGTAATACTGTGGGTTTTAATTAGTCATGGACGGGGGGGGGGGGTGGATTAATGAAATATGTATGGAATTTTGCCTATTAATTTAATGTGGATCAATATAAGGAGAACCTTTGTATTAAGAGATCTGTACAGATGACATGTTATGTTCCTACATATGTCTACAGTTGGACACTTAAAAATAATCAGTGCCTTATAGAAAGCCTTTCTCTAAGACACTGTTTATTTTTAACACAATATCAAATCAAAAATAAAAATAGAAAAGAGATGACTTACCAAAAGGACCGGCTCGTTGAGAGAAACAAATAAAATCACACACAAACACACATACAAGCTTTTGCCACCACTGGCAGCTTCTTCAGGAAAAAGAGGAAACCTCCCCTTTTTTCCTCTCTTTCCTCCTCTTCCTCCTCTTCCTCCTCTTTTTCCTGAAGAAGCTGCCAGTAGTGGCGAAAGCTTGTATGTGTGTTTGTGTGTGATTTTATTTGTTTCTCTCGACGAGCCGGTCCTTTTGGTAAGTCATCTCTTTTCTATTTTTATTTTTGTTTATCCCACCGGGAAAGTTTCCCTCTATAATTTTCATTTCATCAATTTAAATCTAACAATATCAAATCACATGTACATAAAAAAAATAATGTTGATGTCATAAATTTTTCTGTTTTTATTTCATCAGTTTTATAGTGATTAACTCTCAAAAGTTAACTTGAATCTGGAAATGACTTTAGTTTTCTTATATCAGCAAAATTAGTGATTATTCAGTCAATTATTAAAGATCAACAAAGTCTCTATATGAAAACAAGTGAAGAGATCTATAGATGTGTTGATGAAGATCAATCTATAATTTACTGTCTGACCTACCAAAAATGAGTGTAAATAATATTATTGTGTAATTATATTTTCTGCATATTATTTTCATCTTAGTATAAATTTTATGTAACAGTAAATAAAGTATTTTATTAATTAAATACTGAATCTAATTGTACTGATTTTATAGTCAAACACAATTATTCCACCAAGAAAATATGTGAATTATGTATACTGTTTGTACTCATATTTAACAGAATAGTTTGTATTTATAAACTAATTCTGAGGTAATTCATTACGTAATATGAACTAATTTCAATGTAGAATTGTACACAAACATTTGTATTACTAAAAACTATTTATCTATCAAATGCTAATTCTTTGTATAAGGCACAATAATGAAACTAATTGGTTCTAACAAATGTGTAAATACAGAATGCACAGGGCCTATCAATTTAGTTAGTTGTTGGAGTAGTTATCATAGTTGTTGTTGCTGTTATTGTCAAAGTTTCAGTCAGTGTATTGTATTTAACCCAAAAAAATGTGAACAGTATATAAAAATTAAATCATGTTCCTTCTGAAGTTACTCACCACACTGCAAATAAAAAATCAAGAAGAATAAGTATTCTGCTAAAATAAGCAGTTTTCATTTTACAAAACAAAGTAGAATTTAACTCTCCTAAACCAGGACGACAGTAGGGTTAAAGGTAGAATACTTCAATCTAAACAAATCTGACTGTTTAATTGTAAGAGCACTCACAGACAACGTGTCCTTTTCACAGCACAATTTAATCACTTCATCATGTTACCTAGACCTTTCTGACAACAGTTTGTTGAGCTCGTGAATCATTGTCAAGACTTGCAAATTGTTTTCACGCACGTGATGGGTGTGGTTGAGCTCAACGAATCACATAGGAAGTGTCTGAGGTATGGTGGAAGGCGAAATGATGCACAACATTGGGAGACAGTTCATGGTGGGCCATAAAACCCATGCCTAGTATAGGTCTCAGAATGTCAGACACACAAAATTTCCATTTTAACATGCACTCAGAAGACAGGTGGACAGAATAAGAAGTTGAACGAGCACACAGAAGCTGAGAGGTGTTGATAGCTTGAAGAACTGCTCGATGAGGTTGCAGAGTGCCAGTCACCATGGGCAATGGAAGCAGCTAGATGTCGGTCCTGTGTTGATTAGGAAGCTAGTGCCAGATACACAGTCATTTAGGTAGAGTTGATCAACCACAAGCAAAGACCCTCGTATGGAATACAGCGTATAAAGGAGCCTGGTTTCCACTGAGTAAGATGAGGCTCCTAAGCCATCCTGTGCTCTGTGCTGGCAGCATTTCTGAGTGGCACTCTCAAAACAGGTGTGGAAGTAGCTGAGCAGATAATGTGGAGGCTGTTTCTGCAGTTAGCAGATGAGCAGAGGTGGGCCCTTGTCCGAGTCAGCATATGGGGTAGCTGTGTTTGCATTGCCGGAAGGTCAAAGCTCAGGTTTCTCAGTGTTGTAGCGGCAAGGAATGTCAGGCAGCTCGATCAGGTACCGAGGAACATCCTCAGGTGAAGGTGCAAGGTCGAGCTGTTGACTGATGTGTCTGTGATTGCACCTTGTGGCATACCTCCTGAGGGTATGCATCGTGCACTCAGTCTGCGATGCAAATGTGTTCGCTGGGTGACTTCCGATGTTCCCACCCTACGAAGACACTGCAGAAGATTGGACAGACTACGAGAAGTGTCTGCATCAGCACTTCTTGGCTTTCAGCATTGACGATCATCAACTTAGTAAGTCTCTATTCCTATCTTGGATTTCTCCCAAATTGTATCAAATTCTTACTCAATTAGCGCCATTGAAATAACCCTCTTCCCTCACATTTGACGAGGTGTGTTCCTTGTTAACGGCTTATTATAGCAAATAGACACGTCATAGCCTCCCATGTGGTGTTCTACCAAAGTAAAAAGAGACCAGGACAGACCTATAGGGCATGGGCTGCAGAATTACAGGGACTTAGCTGTAAGTGCCGTTTCTTAACTGAGGTTCATTGGGAATCCTATGCCCACCACATGGTTAGAGATTCCATCCTCCGCTCAGCCCCCGACAAAGAAGTCAGACAATGAGCTCTCCAACTTCACAATCCTTCATTAGATGATGTTATTAATATTGCTCAAACCTTTGAAGTCACAAGAGCCACAGAGGCACAGATAGATCCGTGGGGTGACGTATGTGACGTCTGATAGGCAACTTATCGCATGCTGCGGATGAGGAAGTTGCTCAAGTATGTAGGTCCAACACTGTCCAAGCTATACAAGATGACAAGGTATCAGATGATTCTGTTTTCTGTGTTAACTCGACACTCCCTTCCTCAAACAAATTGTACATAGATGTAAAAATACTAGGCATCGATGTTCACATGCAAGTCAACACCAGATCTGCCACTACTATCATCACTTATCAGACGTATGTGTCCTTGGGTACACCACCTCTGTCTCCAGTTATACATACGTTATTTGCGTACTTATAACCGGCAACAGATATCTCTTTTGGGACAGCTGGATGTGGATGTCTCCTACAAGTTGGTCGTTTGAAACATCACTATTTTCGTGGTTGATCAGTCCAGCACCGACTACTTGGTTACGATGCCTTTAGGACCTTTGGTTTCTCTGTTGATGACGTTGTTCATGTAGTGTCTGATGAAATTCCCTACTCACAATTAGATTCCTTATGTGCCAAATTTTTGGATCTCTTCTCGCCAGGGTGAGGAAGGGCTAAAAACTTCGAAGCTCACATTACTCTCAAACCTGCGGCACGAGCTAAATTTTTCTGTGCATGCTGTGCGATTCTGTTAAACAAGAAATTGGTAGACTCATTGTAAGTGCTGGTATTGGTACAAACCAAACGAGGTGTTCAGAACAAGAAATGTGTGTGAGGCTCCATCTAGGGGAAGCTGGTGATAATCTTCAGACAGATCAATTTTTGAAAAGAATTGCACATCTCCTTCACAATCTTCTCCACAAAAACGTTCCCTTTCATTGGTCAGAAGATTGCAAAGCAGCATTTAAACACCTCAAAACCCTCTTGCATACCACCCCAGGTCTGGCTACCTATACACCAGGTCAAATGCTTGTACTTGCTACCGATGCCTCCCAACATGGCATAGGGGCAGTACTTGCGCACCGATATCAGGACGGGACCAAACGCCCAATCGACTATGCCTCAAAGACCCTAAATGCCTCTCAACAGAAATACTCTCAAATAGAAAAAGAGGCCCTCGCCATCATTTATGCTCTTCAAAAATTCAGCATTTTTCTATATGGGTCAAAATTCCATCTTATCACCAATCATAAACATTTAGTGTCTCTCTTCAACCCCACAGCGTCCCTTCCTGACATGGCTGCCCAACGTTGGGCCCTGTATCTATCCCATTTTCATGACAACATTCACTTCTGACCCATGACCGAGCATGCAAATGCCGACGTTTTGTCGCACCTTCCCAAGGCCCTGACCCAACATTTGACTGCAGTGAAATTCTGTGTTTCCATCTGGACAAAACAGAACAATGAGTAGTGGATGGTTTTCCTATTACAGGCAAACGTATCGCAGCAGCAACGGAGACAGACCCTGTATTGCATCAGCTCCTCCGGAATATCATCCACATCTGGACCAATCAACCTTCTCAAAAAGCTTCTGACCCTATTTGTAACTACTACCTTTTACACTTTCGCCGTACTGCATGAAACAGCATTGTTCTTCTATCCACTGATGACACATCACCAAGGGTGGTCGTCCCATCCAGCCTTTGCCGTGAAGTCCTGCAACTCCTCCATCAGGGCCACTGGGCTGTCACCCGCACCGAAAAATTGGCACGCAGACTTGTCTACTAGCCAGGCATCGACACCGACATCGCCCACATGGTTGCTGCGTGCGAGGCCTGTACCTCCCAGGTGCCAGCACCTAAGAGCTCCAGCCCCGCACACCCATGGGAACGCATCCACATCAACTTTGCCGGGCATTTTCTCAGCTCCTATTGGCTCCTCGTCATAGACGCCTACTCCAATTTTCTGTTTGTTGTTCGTGTCACTGCACCCTCTCCAGCAGCCACCACAGCTGCACTAATGAAAATATTTGCTTTGGAAGGACTATCCACCACCATCATTTCTGACAATGGCCTCCAATTTACATCCTCTGAATTTTCAACCTTTTGTAATATGAGGGGCATCAAACACATCACTTCTCCCCTCTTCCATCCCCAGTCCAATGGGGAAGTCAAACGACTTGTCAGAACCTTTAAAAATCAGATGAAGAAGCTCCTCATCTTTGCCTCCAATGAGGCACTCCTTGACTTTCTGGCCTCTTATCGCTTTACACCATTGGGCACTCACAGCCCCACTGAGTTAATGCACAGCAGACAGCCGCGCACACTACTTCATCTTATCAGACCCCCCACAAACCGTCCCTCTCCAGTCACCACCGCAAATTTTTCCTCCAGTGATCCCGTCTGGGTGTGGGGCTATGGCAAGCAACAGGAATGGATCCAGGGCCACATCATAGAAGCACACGGGCACCGCCTCTGCACCATTCGCACGGCTGACAAGATGTTGCCTGACACGTCAATCAGATGAGGAGACGGGTTCTGCCCAAGCATGACATGCCTCCACTGGCCAACCTGACTCGACGGATATGGAGGTAGATTTCATGCCGCCCCTGGTGACCCAGCTCTCTACCGCACATCAGGGCTACGGATGCAGCATCACCTCACACCCCAGCTGCCACATTACAAGTTTGGGATGCCACACCACCATCACTGGTGTTTCCCCCTCTATGCACCAAGCAGCTACCAACCCTCTTCAAAGACATGTCACCAATACTGGGTTCTCGACATCCACAATGTGCCGGTCATTTCTGACCCTACTCCCAAGTCCTTCCGCAAACCTTCACACTGGCAGCAGATAACACCATGAACATCAGTGCAGTACGAGTGTATCACAGTGTAGTGGTTGAGCCAAAGTTTTTTTTACCTTCTTTTCTTTCTTTCTTTCTTTCCAGCATTCACAAATTTGCGTCGAGGAAAGACGAGTGTTTTTTTTTTTTTTTTTTTTTTGTTTTTTTTTTTTTTTTTTTTTCCGAGTTCTCCATCTGGTTTTTGTAAACCACTGTGGGCTACAGAAGTTTTGTATGTTTCCTTTTCTCCCAAATGTCCCGCAGACCTACATAGATCATGGGTACTGTCAACAATATTTCCAATGTGTCCATGTCACTAGTTGTAATCATCTATTGTATCTTACTGAAGTTGTTTTTGCTTTCTCATTGTATTTATGTACTGTCGGCAAACAACATTACTTTTGTTTCACAAAGAGGGGAGATGTGTTATGGCCGCATCAAATTTCGATGCACCGCCTCCTGCCAGTACGCCAAACGGCCATGCTGCTAAGCTGAGCAGCACTAACAACGCCACCTGGGTGACCGACGGAAACAAGCGGGCCGAGATGTGGCAGTGGGCAGTTCATGTTTGGTTTCCAACCAGAAAGTTTCAGCTGATTTTTGTTTATGTACCACATGCTTTAATAAAGTGTTCTAAGTCACAACAGTGTTAACATGTATGTGCGTTGCCACACGAAATGTAGCTGTGCAGTATATTACCATTTGTAAATCAAGAGATATGTTGTACTGAATTTGATTTTTCTGTTCCAGAAATGATCTAATCATTCAGTGACTTATTTTACTCCTGATATTAACTTATCAGCAATTGTGTTGATTGCTAATAATGAAGGGTGTAATCTTTGAAAATGGAACTTGTTTGTGGGCAGTTTATAAGAATTTGCTCTATCTTGTGCCATATGTATTCTATCAGAACTATATTAATTTGATTAAGTATCCTTGTCCAAATAACCATGTCAGAAAAAATAATGTATTGTGTATGTATCAGCTTATCTTTCTGTTGCATCCTGAGGCAATTAAAGTGTTTGAACTTCAGTATAGTGTGGATATCATAATTAAAATCAGCCTTAGGGAATTTGGTGATAGTGGTAGGTAAACAACTAGGTTTCACTCAGATACAGTTTTATTAGCACTCAGATCGTCTATACAGATTCAAGTCCAGAGGCTAACTGCCATTAGCAGAAACATGTACAAAGAACTGCATAGTATCAAGGTGTGCTGATTGCAACCGAGGTAAGTCCATTAAGTTAAGGTTGTGACAGCACCCACACGAGAGAGAAAATCAGCCAGTACCTCGCCTCCTACTTTCCAAACTTCACAGAAGCTCTCCTGTGAACCTTGCAAGACTAGCACTCCTGGAAGAAAGGATATGCCTAAGGGATGTTTCCAGAATGAAAGGTCTTGCAAGGTTAACATTGTGTGTCATGTCAGGATAGCTCAGTTGGTAGAGCGCTTGCCCACGAAAGGCAAAGTTCCCAGGTTCGAGTCCCGGTTCTGGCACACAATTTTAATCTGCCAGGAAGTTTCATATCACCGCACACTCCACTGCAGAGTGCAAGTTTCATTTTGGAAACATCCCTTAGGCTGTGGCTAAGCCATATCTCCACCATATCCTTTCTCCCAGGAGTGCTAGTCTTGCAAGGTTCTCAGGAGACCTTCTGTGAAGTTTGGAAAGTAGGAGGTGAGGTACTGGCGGAAGTGCAGTTGTGAGGCGGCATCGTGAGTGGTGTCATGATAGCTCAAATGGTAGAGCGCTTGTCCGCAAAAGGCAAGGGTCCCAGGTTCGAGCCCGGTTCCAGCAGACAATTTTAATCTGCCAGGAAGTTTCACATCGGTGCACACTCCGCTGCAGAGTGAAAGTTTCATTCTGAATAGTGACAGTGATGGCCAACAGCTGCTTGAGTTCATTAAATGCCTTGTCAATGTCCAGTGTCCATGGGACCTGTTGGGTACAAGAAGTATGTGGGCCAGCAACTGAATCTGTGAGGGGAGCCTGCGCAGCAGTAGGGACTGGCAAATGTTTATGGTAATAATTGACTGTTCCAATGAACCTCATAATTTCCTGTAGGTCTGGGGGCGTGGCATCTCGAGAACAGGTTTGATCTTGTCCTGGTGGTGTCAAACTGTCCAGCAACACAACATAGCTTAGGAATATGACGGATGACTGCTGCAATTAAGTCTTTTTATTGTTCAGTTTGAAATGATACTGCTGGCCCTCTCATCTCAATGTTATCGTACGATACCATCTGCATCGGACACAGAATCATGTGGTCTAATAGTGATATATGTTGCATGTTAAGTTAGTTACAAACAAAATAGCCATCCTAGGAATCAGTGTAGGACAGTGTCTCAGTGATACTGTGATTAGTTAACAAGTGACAGATTTCATTACTTAAGAGATTTGTATATGACGTTTCCAGACAGTTCTATAAACAATAATTTCGTCATTGTACATTATTTCAATAACTAAACAGACAAATTGTAAAACTGTTGTCAAACAAAAAGACATGAAAATAAATAGCATTGTATATATCTCAGGATCATAAACAAGTTGAGTAGACCAGCTAATTGTGGTAATTAATGTAGTAGTCGAGATTTGAAGATTGTGACTCTTTATATAAATTGACTGACATGTGATTTTGAACCTATTTTCAGAATTGCCAAGATATTTGATATTTCAATATATGTTAGGAACATTTATTATGTACTCATTAACTAATTAACTGACATCGCACTTTGTTGTCAAACAAAAAGGTCCGAGATTAAGACTTAAAAATATATGCGCCATTTAAAATTATTGTATGTATAGTTTTCATTTTATATTGTGATTATTTTTGTGTACATGAAATGTTTTAGTTGAGTGTTTGGTAATTGTAAATTAGTATATTCAATTGTTATGAAAAATGCATAATGTAATGTCATTATTGTCAATGTTACATATTTGCCTCACTGCCTTGCGTGGGGGAGTTCAAGTTTTGCCGTTTGTGATGTGCTCTGTAATCTATGTCAGTCTGCATTTTAAAGTGGATGTACTATCAGCTAAGTTCTGTTGCATTGTGTATGTTATGAAGTTGTAATCATTTGCTGGAATAAGAAACAGTTTGATTGCAAATTAAAGAAGAAGTGGAAAATCGTACATACAAGTATTTATTTCTATAACGACACCCCAGGTGAATAACTTAGCAATGAGCAGAACCCCCATACATCATAATGTTGAAAAGATGAGTATCGGTAGAATGACTGAACTGTAATTACTTAATAACCTATTAACCTTTTAATTGGTATAGCATAGCTGGGATTGTATCATATACAGTGTCTACAGAGTGTTTGTCTTGCAGGAGAGGTATGATTGAATGTATACAATTGATGTTGGAAAAACCAAGGAGGATGTGAATCTTGAATTATATGGCAAAGAAAAATAGAGCACTTAACCTGGAAATTGGATGCTTGGGCACGGATCGTCGCATTGCTGGACACTGAATAACAAGATAAGTAGCTACAGCAGCACTTATTCATTTGTGTTTGTAGTCTGGTTTGTTTGGCACTGTAAAAGATGATGTCAACTGAGAATAGGAAATATAGTGTAGACATGTCAGATCAGAATCTGATGGCCAGTATACCTCATAGCAATGTATCAAGTAGTGAAGAAATAATTCTTGCATCACCAGGTCTTATATAGTTGTTAAATCAATTAACTGAACGTATTGACAAGGGAAATCATGAAGTGAGTAAACAAGTAGAATCTGTTAGCAAAAACTTAGATGACGGTTTATCAGATTTAAGGTCTCAGTTGAGCAAAACAAACAGGGCAGTAGACAAACTCAGGAAACGAACATGTGATCTTGAAAGGGCAATGAAGTTAGGACATGAACAGCTGGACACTTGTGTGATTGTAGTATAGAGTAAAATCAGTAATGTTGTGTCTGACCTTGAAAACAAAATTAGTACTGTAGAAAAGTATTTTGATCAGGAAAATAACATTAGAAAAACTGAAATTCAGGAAGTTAAATTGTCATTAGAAAATAAAATTAGTGAAAATGTGATGAATTCTGAAGGTGTTATTAAGAAGGATGTGTATAACCTCAGTCAAAGGGTCAGTTTATTGCAAGAAAGTGTAGAAAAAAGCAAGATGTTGACATGTGGTGGCTTTAATTGGGCAATTGTAGTAATTAAGACATACCCTGGGGAAGGGAAAATCCATCCTAATTTTTACATCATTGCTCTGACAACTTAAGTGTAGAAATGACCGATGCAATGAAAATTAAATTTGTAAAGAGATTTTTGGACAATGAAACTTATACTTGGGTCAATCAGTTAGATACAGAGGACATGTCATTATTGTATTGAGAGGTGCTTTTTGAATAAATTCTGGTCCAAAATCAAGCAGGCTAGAGTTAGAAGTGATTTCTTGCATGGGGGAAAGTACAAGGACAGTTATGGCAATATGAAGGACTTTTGTGAGGCTGAAACCAGGAAATTAGTGCATCTTGACTCACCTTTAGATGAAACCACATTGGTGGACACCCTACGTAGAAGATTACCAGGTAGAATACAGCAAGTGTTAGATTGTGGACCTGGCAATTCAGTTGACGACTTCTTAAGATTTGTTGGAAGCTTAGACAGAAGTTATGAGAGAGAAAGGGAGAGAAAACGCTACCAAGAAGACCATCATGGAAGAGACAGAAGTGATAATCACCAAGAAGATAGTCGTGAGAACTGAAGTAGACAGCAAGGTGGGAGTACGGATTATAGGAACAGACAAGGAAGAAATGATAGGAACCTAGGTTACTACAAGTCTAATGGAAATGGGCAGGGAAACTAAATGTCACCCCTATGGAAGCCTGTCAGTTTGGGGTGAGAAATAGGACAAGAAATCAGGCTACCACAAATAGGATCAGATTTGGACACATATGGGAAAATGAGCAATATAGACTGGGACAGAAGGTAACACACAGGGTAAATCAGCTCAAGTTTAACAAAGAACTGTGGGAAGTCATTAAGAATCAGGCTTGGAAAGAATAGGACAAGTGTATAGAATCAGAAGAGGTTGTACTAGATGATGATACAGTAGCCAATATGTACGATGCAAGTGAAGATATGGCTTTAGAAGAGCCCAAAATAAGTGAAGAACATGATGTGTTTGGACTGTGTAAATTGCTAAGTGATAAGATTGAAGATGCTGAAGACAGGCTGAATATTACTGCTCATGAAACAGTGAAGTCTGAGAATCATGAAGATTTTTATGTTTCGTCTAGTGTGAGTTCAGAGAAGTCAGAGGATGACAGTGTTGAAGATGTGGAGGTAATGGAGTTTGAAGATTTGGAGAAGGAACTTGATGGGATGATTTATGTTGAAGTCAAGGAAGGTTGCATCATGTCTGATGGCCAGTGTGAGACAGAGTGTGTTGTCAATGATGTCAAGTCTTGTGTGAATCAAGTCGTACCAGTGAAACTGAGCAGTACTGAAAGTTGTCGAAGCAGAAACAGACAAGAAGAGGTAGGGAAAGACATCTTGTATTGTGTCATACAGAGCTAAATTGATAAGGAAGAGAAAGCCAATGTTCTAGATAAATTATTGTGTAAATATCATGAGCTACAAGATAATGTGCCTAGGTTAGAACATTGTTACCAATGATAATTCTGTTGCTGATGGATGTATGGCTTGTCAACCTGTTGCAATTAATGTGTCCCTGAATAATGTACAAGCTAATGACAATTCCTGTACTATGAAACATGAAGATATTATTGAAGATATTATTCATGAAGAAGAGGAAGATATACAATATGATGTCACTGGATGCCCAAATATTACTGTGTTTATTGATGGAAAAGGCAAGGAAGTGTTGGTTGATACAGGTAGTCCAATCAGTGGAATTTCTGAACAATTTAGAGATTGTGTGAAACATGTACTGGATTACATGGAGATTCCTGTAGTAGGAATCAAGATCAAGGGTGCTGCCGGCAGACACAGCAACATAGTTAACTGGCAAACCTTGTTGAACTTCAGGGTGAATGACGTGAATCTTTGTCAAGGATGTCTAGTAATACCTAATCTGCTGAGGATATCTTGCTAGGAACTGATTGGATCATGAAAGTGAATGCTGTATTTGACTGGGGTGGAAGAAAAGTTATGTTTGTGGACCCAAAGACTGGTGTTTTACATTGTACTGCTATGATATTGAAAAATGGGAATAGCCTGATTAAGCAGAGTGTAGAATAAGATTTATTATATCATAATAGAGATGTACAAGACATGCATGAAGAGCCTGAAGAAGCCATGGAGTATGTTAATTATCATGAACTCATAAATACTAAGGTGGAGGAAGCCAACAAATTAGACAGAAAACAAAAAGAAGAGCTGAGAAGAGTCTTGTGGAACTATCATGATGTGTTCGATGACAGACCGGGGAGATGAAAAACTACGAATGTACCTTGCAGGTCAAACCACATGAACCATTTTACATCAAACCATACAGTGTCCCTATTGCAAAAATAAAAGCTGCAGAAAAAGAACTTGAAAAGATGGAAAACTGGAACATAATTGGGAGGAGTACTAGTGAATACAACAACCCGATCATCATGATATCCAAGAACAATGGAGATGTGAGAATTGTACTTGACTCCAGATATCTGACCAAGATTTTAGAAATGGAAACTGACCATCCAGAGAGCATTGACGAACTATTGTATAAATTTAAAAATATAAAATATATGACTAGCCTGGACTTGACTTCTGGTTTTCATCAGGTGCCATTTGTCAGAGACTCAAGGAAGTACACTGTTTTCTTGTATAACGGAAGAAGCTATCAGTACTGCATGGTCCCATTCGGATTAAATGTTTCTGTAGCTGAATATATCAGAGCTTTGGATTTGGTATTAGGCAAAGATATTTTTGAAAAGTTAACTGTGTATGTGGATGATATCCTTGTCACTGGTCAAACCTGGGAAGAACATATAAGCTTACTGGAAGAAGTGTGCAGAAGATTAAGAGCAGGAGGGATGTCTCTTAAGCTAGAAAAATGTAAATTTGCTGTGGAATACATTAAGGGCAAGGACAATTTTGTTGCTGATTCACTCTCTCGTTTGCCAGTGGGGGTTAAAATTTCGTGGTCACATTGTAACTGAAGAAGGTATACTCCCAGACAATGAGAAAATTGAAGCCATAGCAAAGTTTCCGGTGCCCAAGACCAAGAAACAACTCAAATTTTTTTTTTGGCATGTGTGAATTTTACCACAAATATACAAGTACTCAATCCTTGAATGCCCCATGTTTCAACAACCTGCTGAAGAAAAATACTGTTTGGAATAGGTCAGAAGAATGCATACAAGCCTTTGAAGATATAAAAAAAGCAGCGTTGTTACAGCAATATTTTATACAGACTGGACTTGTCATTACCGTTATGTTTAAGTACTCATAGTAGTGATTATGGAATTGGTGCTCATTTGAAGAGATAAAAAAGCAGCTTTGTAGCAGCAATATTTTATACAGACCAGACTTGTCATTACCGTTTTGTTTAAGTACTGATAGTAGTGATTATGGAATTGGTGCAGATTTGTTTCAAGTGAAAACAATTGATAACCAGCCAGAACACTGGACCCTTGCATTTGCAAGCAGGACGTTACAGAAACACAAGAAGGCATACACTGTTACAGAAAAGGAACTTTTAGCAAATTTTTGGGCTTTCACAAAATTCAGAAACTACTTGTTACGCCACAAAACTATTGTATTCAGACCATAAGGCTTTGACCTACATTCAAGAGTGCAAACTTCACCATAACCGGATTACCAGATGGGCACTGTTCTTGCAACAGTTTGATTTCTCTGTGGAATACATTAAGGGCATGGACAATCTTGTTGCTGATTCACTCTCTTGTTTGCCAGTGGGGGGTGAATTTGAAGATAGCAGTGGAGCCTGTGAAAAGGAATTCAGAGTCATGTACCTGAAAGGTGTTAAAGAAGAAGCAGAAATCCAAAAAATTTGTGACAAGATTAGGAGATACCAAAATATGATGATAATTGGAGATCAGTCAAGAGCTTGTTAGGCAAAAGAGAGGAATATAACAGAACTCAAGCTATACAGACAGTAGTGGGTAATATTAAGACTTTGTACAGGTGCTATTTTTGTAAAATTTATTGCAGCTATAAGAGTTTTGTATATATGTATTCTTTGATGAAATATCTTGGAACTTGTATTGTCATAAACTTTTGTGAACCTCAGGAAAGTACACATTCAGTGTGTACTAAGTGCATTGGCTAGCACTGGGTTTCTATCTATGTGGTAGCATACTTCTGATTTCAGTTTCTGGTGCCACATCTCCTACTCATTCTGTAACCTGTACAAATTATCTCATATCTATCATTCTATCTTTCTTCTTTAGTGTTGTGGTGTACGGGATATGGTATGATAAATAAATAACCGGTACATACCACATTAACTGAATAACACACATTTATTACGGATTGCTTGATACATTCGAGTACACAATAGTTGAGTCCAGACAATACTCAAAGGCCCGCGTGGGCTCTCACTATATCAGCTCAAAGATATTCCACTCCAGGTGGAGTCGATCTCGACGTCGCCACAGAGCCCCCCCCCCCCCTTGCAGTGCGGAGCACATCTGAGGCTGGATCATGAGTGCTGGGCCAAAGGCCGATCATGGGGGTTAGGGTAAGCATAGTCTCTATGCCAAGCAGGCGCAATGACTCTGCGACCGTCACGAGTGTAAGTCGTAGGTGAGGGTGTGGCAGGTGGAGTAGGAGAGAAGAGGATGAAAAGGGTGCCAGTAGCATCAATAAAACACTCGATGTTCGATGGATCAGCGGTCGAGGGAAGGCTTTCGAAAAAGAGGAGGGAAATGTTTTGCTCATGAGGTTTGTTGGAAGAGTCAGGAGAGATGTACATAACGAAGATTTGGTTATCATTCAAAACGAGATGTTGGAAGGGGGGTAGGCAGAAACATCTACTGAGAAGAAGTGAGGGGGAAGGTGTGCTGGGGAAAAATGAGTTAAGGGGGAGGAAGGTGACTCGGCTCTCGGACTCGGCAGGGGGTTGCCTGCCTGCAGAGATGTGTCGTCCCATGGTGTGCCAGGGGGGGAACCAGGGTCGAAGGTAACATCAGGCATTGGTACAGTGTCGGCTGCGGCATCTGGGAGCTGAGAGGAGATGGTCCAAGCAGGCTTCAGGTGGCTCTTAGACACTGTCGTCGTCTTCCCGTCAATGATGATGTCAAAGTGCGAAGGACCTCGCCGTACGACCGTGTAGGGACCACGGTACGGCGGTTGTAGCGGAGGGCGAACTAAATCCTGCCGTAGCATCACTGCAGCACACGTTTCTAAATCCCTATGCACAAAGACACCTGGGCGGGCATGAATGAACGTTTGAGAGGTGCAGAGTGCTCGCACTGTAGTCCTGATTTGCTCAATGAATTCAGGGTATGAGCTAATGGTGGAGGCCATGTCATCAGAGACGAATTCTGCTGGCAACTTAAGGCATTCACCGTACAAGAGCTCAGCGGTGGAGCATCCTAAGACCTCTTTGAATGAAGTTCGGAGACCCAGGAGTACCCAAGGAAGGGCGGTAGTCCACGATTCTGAGTGGCACATGAGTGCAGCTTTCAGGGTACGATGCCAGCGCTCTACCAACCCGTTGGATTGTGGGTGGTAGGCAGTGGTATGTATCCGTGATGTGCCACAGAGATTGCACAACTTATTGAAAAGCACAGCCTCGAACTGCCGACCCTGATCGGTAGTGATCGTAGTAGGGCAGCCGAAGCGGGCAATCCAACAAGATACAAATGCGGAAGCAACCGTAGCGGCAGAATGGCCTCCACCCAGCGTGAAGCCCGGTCAATGCATGTGAGCAAGTATCGGAAGCCTTCAACACTGGGAAGAGGGCCCACCAGATCAAGGTGTACGTGAGTGAAACGATCAGAGTGGATACTGAAGGAGCAAAGGGGTGGGCGGCAATGTCGGCCAACCTTTGCGCATTGGCATGGAATGCAAGAGCGACACCACTCATGACAATCTTTTTTTTACCGAAGGCCAAACAAAGCGTTCTGTGATTAAGCGAGCGGTGGCTTGTGCACCCGGATGGGTGAGACCATGAAGCGCATCGAAGATCACACGGCGAAAATTTGTGGGGACTAGTGGGTGTGGCATGCCTGAAGATGTGTCACACCACAATGCAGTAGGCACGCCGGGTATGTTTTTGCGCTCCAGAACTAAAGAATGCTCACCGGGTTTGAGCAAGGTCGAAATTGAATCATTGCTCGACTAGGCCTTGGCGAGCTCGTGGAAGTCGATGACAGAAGAGATACCAGCGAGCCGTGAGAAATAATCAAATGCAGTTTGCATCTCCGCCGTCCAAAGGACGGGTCGATCCCCTGTAGTGTTAGGGCCGCGCAAGGCATCTGTAAGAGGTGTTTGTAGTTCAGCAGCCTTTGGGATATGACGACGAAAAAAATTTATCATACCCAAGAAGCGTCATAGTTCATAATAAGTTGCAGGCGGAGGAAGTTTCTGCACCGTTTCAACCTTTTCATCAGTGGGGCGAATGCCATCTGCTGACATGACATGTCCCAGGAAAATAACAGACGACTGTCTGAAAACACATTTGTCTTTGTTGGTCACAACACCATGCGAATCAAGGACACTGAACAGTTCAGATAAGTGTTTTTCATGCTCCTCAGGAGATTTCAAAAAAAATCAAAATATCGTCCAGGTATGTGTAACACTGTGGCAGAGGGTGAAGAAGGAAGTCCAGGAACCTCTGCCATGTCTGTGCGGCGTTTTTTAAGCCATAATATATACATATCCAAATAAGCCAAAGGGAGTAATGATGGCCATTTTCGGAATGTCCGGTTCGTGCATTGGAATTTGGTGATAAGCTTTCTTGCAGTCGACGATGCTGAAAGTGGTAGCACCTGCAAGTTGGCTAGCGAAGTCTTGTATATTGGGCACAGGATAGCTATCAGTGATTGTCCTATTGTTCAACTTCCTGTAATCTCCATATAAATGATAGGTACCATCCTTTTTTGGTGTAAGGTGAATAGGAGAAGCCCATTCGCTAGAGGAAGGTCGCACAATGCCGGCCTCAAGCAGTTCGCCAATAATGTTTTTTGCAATTTTGAGTTTATGCGGATTGAGGCGGCGTGGTCTGAAACGCACTGGAGGTCCCTCTGTTGTGTTGAGTCTATGGCTAGCATCACTACTGATAGCAAGAACGCCACACGGACGCGCGGAACTATGTGAAACTGCCGTGTTATTATTATGCACGTCAGAGTTCGGGCCGCGCGACTGGGAGGGAGCGCGTGACACCCGTTGCGTGGATCGTAAACTTCGTAAGGAAGCAATTACTTCTCTCACACGAGCCAGCTCGCTTGACCTAATGTCAATCTGTTCTTTAAGCCTACTCCGAGTTTCTCTAAGTTCAACAATTTCAAGTCTCTGTACAGTTACATCACACGTTACACTAGTAAGTTTTGCAGCTAACAACGCGCACTCTGTTTGCAAAAGAGAAATGTCAACATTAATATGTGGTGACGGCCATGCACTAGAGGAGGCAGACAGATGGATGCACGTGTTAGTGGTTTGATGTAACAAGATTCCTGCCGGAATGTCCACGGAAAATTTATTGTTCCTTAAAAAGTCTATGCCAAGCACCGGACAGGACACTTGCACGACCAGAAAGTCCCACTTAATAGTCAAGTCTTTAGATAAATGAACCGGCATGTGAACCGTTCCAAGCACTTTGATAGCAGAGTCGTTTGCGGCGTGAAGCAGTGTGGGAGAAGGTACAAGAGAGTCCGGTGCAAGAGACGGGGGTAAAACACTCGTATCTGCCCCACTGTCAATCAGAAAGTCAATGTTCGAAACACAGTCAGTCACAAACAAACAGCGATTGCAGCTCACCGTACCAGAGGTGCGAGTTGTGGAGTGGAGGCGTCTTCGTTTCGAGCGGGGCGCCGCACCTGCTACTGCGCCCCGCCGTCTGCGTTTCCCGCCATGCACGGCGCACGGCAATGTTTAGCGTCGTCTCCGAAGTTGCTATGATACCAGCAGAGCGGCCGGCTTTTGTTGGGCGTGGTCGGCATGCTGCAGGTAGTTCTATCGGCATCCGAGAGAGCGCACTGCTGGGCTGGCGTTTCCATCATGGCAATTGGTGAGTCCGGAGAGCGTTGCGCGGGACGGCTACCAGATGACGACACCATACGATTGCGCGACGAAAACACCCGGGCACGATCGTCACCTACGTGCGTGGTAGGGGGGAAAATATTTTGAACAACACTCGCACCACTGTTAACACTGGAAGCGCGACAGTTAATGATCTTAAATGCACGATCTGCTATTGATAGTTTTTCGTCAAGATAAGAAGACGTAAGAGGCAGCAACTGCATCTGCAAGGGTTCAGGCAATTTCACTAGCCAGATTGACCACAAAGTAATGTTCGGGAGAAAATCAGTTGAAACAAGGGCGCACAGCCTACGCCACAGATCAGATGGTGTAAGGTCTCCTAAGTGCACTTCGTGAATTATGTGATGCAACACTTCATCAGGTGAGCGGGAAAGTCTCTCACAGATGATACGTTTCGCATTTGTGTACTTAGGTGGTGGAGGTGGGTTAAGCACCAAATCGCTAATCAAGTCAGATGGTTGTGTAGATACTGACAAGGCACACAAACTTAGATTCTTCTGAAAGAATGCCCAAACCTTGAAAATAGAATCAATTAATGCGAACCAAGTGTTCGGATGTTGCTTTGCAAAAGGCGGCAGCTTTGGCAATTTAGTGGGTTGTTGTTCAAAGTTAACTGGACGAACAAGCGGGGGAGGCGCATTGTCTGTCGCGAATGTTGGCCCGGAAACTGGTACGTTCGTGAGGGCATAGTTCTGTGAAGCATTTTGTCCAAAACTAACCGGCAGTCCGGCGGTACTAGCAAACACATTTGTAACACATGGTAGATGGTCGGAAGGCACAGTAACTGAAGGTATAGCACACTGCACTTGTGGAAAATTGCGCGAAAAGTTCGATATCCTAGGCGGTACCGAAACTCGCTGTTGAGTGCACGAAGAGTCAAAATTCGAATGTTCAGTTGTAACACAGCACTGTTCGTGAGGCCCTGGTGATGTGAAAGTTGGTTCTACTTTAACTAAGTTGGCGGTTTGAACCATAGAAAGTTCGGGAGCCAGCATGTCGGTGTGGCTGCGCGGATTGTTGACATGTACAATAGGGCTCAATTTGTTAGGCTGTATAATGCCTAGTCCCACCTGTGAATTGATGCACTGTCCTTTCTCAGTGGTTGAAAGTGGAGAAGCAGATAATCCTTGTCCTTGCAATCGTAGCACTGAAGAACACGGAGATTGATTCCACATGGTGCGATTGTTCACTGCACTCACGTAATAACAGTTTCGAAAAAGAGGCGCGAAAGCATAATTGTGCGTGAACTGAAACGCGGGGTCACCACTGTGGTGTACGGGATACGGTATGATAAATAAATAACCGGTACATGCCACATTAACTGAATAACACACATTTATTACGGATCGCTTGATACATTCGAGTACACAATAGTTGAGTCCAAACAATACTCAAAGGCCTGCGTGGGCTCTCTCTATATCAGCTCAAAGATATTCCACTCCAGGTGGAATCGATCTCGACGTCGCCACAGTGTTAAAGTATGAAATATGTGTATGTAATTTTTTTATGTTAATAAGAATATTGATTTCAATATAGTTTGTTCAGTTAGACTTTGTAATGTATTAATTTGTCACAGTAAAATTTTGAATTCAAATTGTTGCCTGAGTATTAAAAAGAGCTAAGGTATTTGAGATATTGATGGAAGTCATGATAGAATCAGTTAATTAATTTTAGTGTCTAATGATTTTGTAAGATACCAAGTTTCATGTCCTCAAAGTTTTAAAAAACTCAGTTCAGAATGAGAACAATAAATTTTACAGTATAGTTATGTGGATATTTTTTGTCAAATGTTTCTTGTGCATTTTGTATTGATGTGTAAAAAAGTCAGACAAGTTCAGTGTGGCAGATTCTTGAGAGTCAGCTGCTCCCGATACTGCCCTCTGCTCTTGGGAGGCCATACCCTTGTCACCTACTTACTGCACTTGGAACTTTCAGGATCTGGTGATGCTGCGCGTGTGGACTGTGCTGTGCCAACCCCAGACAGGACTAAGTGAGGTACTGATGCAGGCAACCCAGCCACCGGGTCCAAGCCATCCAAAGTAGGTGCATTACTCTTACATCACCTCAACTTAAGAGGGCATCATCTAGCTGATGGGGGGGGGGGGGGAATTGTGATGATACTGCTGGCCCTCTCATCTCAATGTTATCGTACGATACCGTCTGCGTTGGACCCAGAATCGTGTGGTCTAATAGTGATATATGTTGCGTGTGAAGTTAGTTACAAACAAAATAACCAGCCTAGGAATCAGTGTAGGACAGTGTGCTGGTGATACTGTGATTAGTTAACAAGTGACAGATTTCATTAATTAAGAGATTTGTATATGACATTTCCAGACAGTTCTATAAACAATAGTTTTGTCATTGTACATTATTACAATAACTAAACAGACAAATTGTAAAAATTTTTGTCAAACAAAAAGACATGAAAATAAATAGCATTGTATATATGTCAGGCTCATAAACAAGTTGAGTAGACCAGCTAATTGTGTTAATTAATGTAGTAGTCGAGATTTGAGGATTGTGACTCTTTATATATATTGACTGACATGTGATTTGAACCTATTTTCAGAATTGCCAAGATATTTGATAGTTGAATATATGTTAGGAACATGTATTATGTACTCAGTAACTAATTAACTGACATCGCACTTTGTTGTCAAACGAAAAGGTCCGAGTTAAGACTTAAAAAGATATGTGCCATTTAAAATTATTTTATGTATAGTTTTCATTTTATATTGTGATTATTTTTGTGTACATGAAATGTTTTAGTTGAGTGTTTGGTAATTGTAAATTAGTATATTCAATTGTTATGAAAAATGCATAATGTAATGTCATTATTGTCAATGTTATATGTTTGCCTCACCGCCTTGCGTGGGGGAGTTCGAGTTTTGCTGTTTGTGATGTGCTCTGTAATCTATGTTAGTCTGAATTTTAAAGTGGATGTAATATCAGATAATTCTGTTGCATTGCATATGTTATGAAGTTGTAATGTTTTGCTTGAATAAGAAACAGTTTAAATGCAATTTAAAGAAGAAGAGGAAAAGTGTACCTAAAAGTATTTATTTCTACCATGATGCCCCAGGTGAATAACTTTGATGGTTGCAGAACCCCCATACACCATAATGTTGAAAAGATGAGTACCAGTAGAATGACTGAACTGTAATTACTTAATAACATTTTAAGTTCGATAACAGTGGCTGCTAAAGCATCTGTCATGACTTGAACACACTCCTTACTCTGTTCCAAAGTAGAAGCAAAAGCCAATATGTCATCCATGTATACAAAACAAAAGTCTAAATATGATAAAGTTTGATGAAACATTGACATGTTTGGGGGGTATTTCTCAACCCAAATGGCATAAATTTGTATTGAAACAGCCTGAAGGGAGTGGTAATGGCAGTCTTTTCAATATCCTCTGGAGCCATAGGAATCTGATGGAATGCGTGCTTGCAGTATAAACAGAGAAGTACTGCAAGTGCATGATTGAAGTCACCAATGTGTGGGGCAGGGTATTTATCAATGATGGTGTGGACGTTTAAACACCTATAGTCCCCGACCATACGCCAAGTACCATATTTCTTTTGATCATACAAAATAGGACTAACCCAGCAACTGGAAGAAGGTTCAATGATTTCCTTTTGTAATAGATAATCTAATTGTTCTTTTGCAATCTTCATAAATTCTGACATGTGGCAGCATAGGTGTTGCGATATGGGCGGCCTGTCCTTAAGGCGTAGACAATGAACTGTGCCATTAGTGATTACTGCAATGCACAGCGCGGCACGACAGTTAGATGTCTGTGAGGTGGATTAGGCATTTGCAGATGAACAAAGCTGTGGTGTTGAGAGTGCAGAAGTACGGGTGTGCCTGCCAACTGCTATAGGCTGAGGAAAGGCCACATGCTTGTTAACATGAGTGAGGTTTGTACATTGGTTTTTAGTAGCGGGCAGCACCGCTATGAGTGCTGAAGTCACAGGTGGGTGTGGCTGAACAGCTGATGGTTGTAGTTTATTGCTGTGAGCTTGGGAAGTTAATTGTCCATGCAAAACGCAAGGAACATGAGCACTCAAGCATACACTGTCATTACAAGCGGGAGTGCTCACAAAGTTTACAGAGTTCACAACATTGTCACTAACGTGTGTGGGCACGTGAACACCAGATTGGAACAAGATGTCTGCATGTAGTGTTGCAAGGCGTTGCTGTGTGGAGGCTATCTGGTGGTGTATGTTGCAGAGATGCAGCAGCAGTTCCATATGTTCCATCTGTAACTTCAAAGACTTGGAGCACTCCACAAGCCACTTGCTTGTCCAAGATTGCTGCTCTGAGTATAGGTTTGAACACTTCTTAGCCAGGTGCACATGTTTGGTGTTAGAAGAACTGTCACTCGGCGGTGCACAAGGAATATGTTTGTTTACTGGGGAATAAAACACAGTATTTTGCACAAAATCTAGTGACAACTGATAGTGCTTGAGGAAGTCAATTTTAAGACTAGGTCTCTCAATTGTTGACACTAAAAACGTCCATTTCAGCCTGCACTCAAGTGAAACTTTCACTGTAACAGAGTAGAACCCAAACACTGTAAGGTAGACGAGTTCACTGCACAAAGTATTGTTTTGTGGTGCTGCACCTTATTGGTCGCTAGGTGAGGTGCTAGCAAAGAGACATTGGTGCCAGTTTCTACCAGAAAACATACACCTGGTTGTAAATCACAAATATAAATGCTACCACACATACTGTTGTTGTCCAATACAGAATGAAAAGTTGGATGGCGCCTGTATCGCAGTAGGTGGCGCCACTGTCTACGTGCAACTGGAGTTTGGGTAACAGCATGGTGACTGGCATTTGTGTGCTTGCTCCCCTAATCTTGCATGAAAGAAACAGTAAGATTGAACAGGCTTGTGCTCCTGTGGATAGTTCCTAGGCAACGAAGGAGCATGTGACCCAGAATCTTCCATAGAGGCAGATGTGCTGATGTTGCACGAAAGTGAAGGTGCCGGCAGAGCAAATAGCTTAATAAACTTAGTGTTAGCAGCACCGAACAAGGGAGTGGTGTCAGAAAGCTTCTTAGTGTGGCCATGTCCAGATTGCTGTGCACGGAGTTCACGTTGCCTGGCAGAGTACGCCATATCGGCAGCGTGTAAGCGTTCATTGACTGACCCATCTTCATATGCAGAGATTGTAGTTTGGACAGTCAGAGGCAGCTTTTGTGTCCAAATTTCTGTGAGCGTTGTAACGTTTCTGCTATGTTGCAAACTCCTAAAAATCAGTTGCCAACATAGAAACACGAAATGTCTGATACCTAAAGTAAAACTTCATTACCGGACATGTAAAATCACATTTTCGCCTTCAGTTTGAAATTCTATTAACACGTTTAGTAAAATACCTTTAAGAAGTAGTACGTTGATTTAAAAATAACTTTGGCTGACCTTTTACGTAATTTTCAGTTTTTAATACTTTCATAAATAATAGCTGCAAACACTGAAAATGCATTACACTTAGTTTTGGAAATTGCTGAACCTATATAGATACTAATTTGTATAAAAACAACAATACTACATGTTATAACTATTGCACAACATGATTTCATATATACCTTTTGTTTAAATAAATTAGGGCAGACCATGTTTTATATATCACTAGATCCTAAATTAAATACTGATAATTTAATAATCTGTTTGGTACTAAGAAACTATCTTCGAAATTAACAAAACTACGACAACCATATACAAATCCGTATTAATAAATAATTTGACCGGAAACTGAAACTCATTAAAATTCCATGTCACAATAATATTACGCCTACACAATATTGGCAAAACAAATATGTGTGCACTTCGAAAACACACATAATGTAAATAATTTGAACACAGTAAACACTAATCAAAAGGATGACTTTAAATTTGTTTACCACATTAAATACAAATTTCATGAAACAAGTACATACATTGACATAAATAGTCAAAGCTTAAATGTAATGTTTTAATTTCTGTATTATGGCATATTTAATGTAAAAGAATATTGTTTAATTATGAATTACAAAACTTTGTCATCAATCTTATTATGCGGTTACGTAGAGAGATGTTGGAGAGAAACAATGTTTTTTTTTAGTCTTCGGCCGGCCGCGGTGGCCGAGGGGACTGAGGCACTTCAGTCACAGTCTGCACGGCCACTACGGTCGGGGGTTCAAATCCCCCCTCGGGCATGGATATTTGTGCCGTCCTTAGTTGTAGGTAGTTCATAAGTAGTTTGTAAGTTTAGGGACTGATGACCCCGTAGTTAAGTCCCTTAAGCTTAACAAACATTTGAAACATTTTTTAGTCTTCTACGAGTCTTCTAAGAGTCTTCTAGCAGCCAGAAACCTGTAAGCAGCTCTGTTGGCTTGCCACTGCATTTTATGATGGTGCAATAATGTAATTGATTTGAATGTTGTTTAAGTGGAAATAAAATCGTTTCCATATCAACTGACATGTTTCTAATTTACGAAAAGATCCTGTAAAATCAAATGCTTTAGTGAATGCCAAAGACAGCTCACAACGCAATGGACCTCAGCCAGCATATAAGATAAGTTCAACTTCACCTACAGTGGAATGACTTTGTTGTAGACTGTGAACTAACAAAACTTTCCGTAATTCAGGAAAATATTAGGGCTCAGTTTGAGTCATTCCGAAAAGGGGTGATGGGCGTTAGAGCGTGTTATCAGGCACAACTTGCTTGTTGATGAGAAGATGGAGGCACCGCCACAGCTGGGACAGAGACCTGTCATTGAGATGTTCTTGGTAGGTGAGCTGTCGCACATTTTCTCTCCTGGTTTTTGAGATGTGCTCCATTATTGTCTGTTTAGTCACAGCAAACTTCTCTACCAGATCATACTTCTCTGACCAGATCATAAATTAAGTCGACGCGGTTGTGGAGATGGTTCATGAGGCAGGTGAAGTGTGCGTCATCATCCAGAGTGCATACATTGAATGTTTGCTCGACCAGGTTGAACCAGAAGTCTGGGTGAGCAGGTTTAAAGTCTGGAAGTTTTGGCATATTCAACAGAACTGCAGTCACTGCAGAGGTGCACCTATTTCTTTGGACAGGAGTAGAGCATGCAGAAGATGGCCAGTTCGAATTATTAGCATCACATAATGTGGGCACCACAAAGCTCAGTGGTGGTGGTTGAGAAGCGATGGATGCTCAAAATCTGCATTATCATTGTTATGGTTGCTTGGTGAGGAGCCACAAGTACTTACGTGCATTGGTGAATGCCCATTATGCACATTGCATTCACTCGACCATGAGTGAGGCGGCTGGTTGTTGATGTCTGGGTAACTACTGTCCAGAACAGAATTGTTGACTTGATAAGAAGCACCACAAGGCACCCACACATGTCCACTAGGATGCACACACGGTGTGATATTTGCAGTTTGTCAAGCATTGAGCACCTGTTGACTAGCCAGTGTGGAAGGATACACACATGACAGGAACTGACTCGAATTTGAATTTATAACTGAATTTTCCAAAGTATCAAAAGTTTGCTCAACACCACAACCTGTGCTGAATTGTGCATTTGGCACAGGAGTAGGAATGTTCCAAACAACACTTTGTGGAGAAGACATAGAAATGTCTGGGCTAACAAAGCCAGAGTCCACAACCATTGGCAGTTGGATGAAACTGGCAGCACTCGAAGAATTCCACTGCATGTTCAAGCTGAAGGATACAGAAGAGTTTTGCAGCATATCCACTATGATGGCAGGAGTCCTGGAGAGATTTTGCTGAAATCCAGGTGATGGTGAGTGCTGGAAGGCCATTGTCCGAAGATGAAACAATGACCCCCCCCCCCCCCCCCCCCACAATTGTGAAAAAACCTGGCACAGTAGGTGCATAAATAACACTTCAAGCGATAACTTAAATGCGTATTACACAAAACAGGGCACCAGTGTGGGAATTTGGTGATAGTTGTAGGTAAACAAATAGGGTTCACTCAAGTACAGATTTATTAGCACTCAGATCGTCTATACAGATTCAACTCCAGATGCTAACTGCCATTAGTAGAAACATGTACAAAGAACATAGCATTTCCAAGGTAACACACTTTGCAAGTATCAATATTTAAGGTGCTCTATGCCATAAGCCTATTTTACACCCACAATGTTTCAGAGAATTTTAACTGTAATACTGTTACTGAGGAAACACAAGAAGGGAGCTTCACAACCGTACAACATTAGCATTAATAGTAGATGACACATGGGTAACAGATGTGTGCAGTGCTATTTGATTCATTACTTACTTTAATGGTACACTGAATATAGGACAAGTCAAAAATTGAGACAAGAGGAGGACAGAGAGAGAGAGAGAGAGAACATAACAAAATTCACTTTGGGTGGTAATCATAATTTACAAGTAACAAATTAATGCAATTTGAATTTAACAATAATTATACATTCATTGTTTACAAGGCTTTTTTATAATTAAAAAAATCCTTTACTACTGTTTGCAATTCTGTTTTTTGTAACTTAAAAATTCTTTTACAGAAAAAAACACTTTTCAACCAGAAATTACCTAATTTTATGTTTAAACACGTTTGCATGTTACTATAATTTTAAGTAAGTATGTAGGTGGTTGTATAGTTGAACCAATATCTGTGATACATCTTTTGATGAATGCTGTTCTACACTAAAACATGTGAATATTATTCATGTTCCTTGTGTTGTGGGTGTGTACATTCTTATTTTGTTGAAGATGTCTAGTTCATTTTAAAAATTACTCATTTGCAAACAAGATAACTCATACATGTATAGACTTGGTAGACTCTTTATTTGCAGTTTGATTAAATGAGGTCTATATGTTTGCAGCGTTTTTAGGTTGCAGATAGCCCTGACTGCTCTTTTCTGCATCTTAAAGATTTTTTGGCTAGGGTTGAATTTCCCCAGATTATCCCATATTAAAGAGTGTGCCTCTGAGTTTAGTGATATTTCAAGTTACTTCTGCAGCCAGTATTTTATCAGTGGAACATTTCCTAAATCATTGAAATACGCTGTAATTAAGCCACTGTATGAGAAAGGAGATACAGAAATTCCATCAAATTTCCATCCAATTTCACTTTTGCTAACATTCTCAAAATTTTTAGAAAAGATAATGTACAGCTGTTTTGTTAAATACGTCACCAATAATAAAATATTATCCGTTATGCAATTTGGATTGCTAAATAATTCTGATGTTTAGAAGGCTATCTATATGCACAGTAAGAATGTACTTAATTCATTAGACAATAAATTACAGGTCACTGGTATACTTTGTGATCTCTCAAAGACATTTGACTGTGTAAATCACAATATGCTTTTGAGCAAATTAGAATATTACAGTGTAACAGGAAATACTGCAGAATGGTTCAAAGAATATATCTCTAAAAGGAATCAAAGGGTGTCAATAGGAAAGAAATGTATACTGAACTATCAGGTTTGATTGAGAATTAATAACTTGTGCGGTCCCCCAAGGTTCCATAGTGAAGAAGAACTCCAGAATTACCTCTCCAACCTCAACTCCTTTGGTCCCATCAAATTCCCCTGGTCCTATTCCAAATCCCATGCCACTTTCCTCGATGTCAACCTCCATCTGTCCAATGGCTAACTTCACACATCCATCCACATCAAACCAACCAACAAACAACAGTACCTGCATTATGACAGCTACCATCCATTCCACATTAAACGTTCCCTTCCCTACAGCTTAGGTCTTCGTGGCAAAAGAGTCTGCTCCAGTCCCAAATCCCTGAACCAGTACACCAATAACCTAATTATAGCTTTCACACCCCACAGCTATCCTCCTGATCTGGTTCAGAAGCAAATTGCCAGAGCCACCTCCTCATCCCCCCGAATCCAGAACCTTCCACCAAAGAACACCAGAAGTGTCCCTCTTGTCACCAGATACTTCCCGGGACTGGAGAGGACTCTGTATTTCTGCCGCCCACCTGACCTTCGTAACCTCCTAGTCCATCCCTATGAAATCCCCAAACCACCTTCCCTATCCTCTGGCTCCTACCTATCCAACTGCCCCCATTGTAAAATCTGTCCTATGCACATTTCCACCACCACTTACTCCAGTCCAGTAACCCGGAAGGTGTACACGATCAAGGGCAGAGTCACTTGCGATACCACCCACGTGATTTACCAACTGACATGCCTGCACTGTGAAGTGTTCTATATGGGAATGACTAGCAACAAACTGTCCATTTGCATGAATGGTCACAGACAACAGTGTTTGTTGGTAATGAAGATCACCCTGTGGCTAAACATGCCTTGGTGCATGGCCAACACATCTTGGCGCAGTGTTACACCGTCCGGGTTATCTGGATCATTCCCACTGACACCAACCTTTCAGAACTCCGGAAATGGGATTGATTTGATTTGATTTGATTTTCTCAGGGAAGCCAAAACAGTCTTGGTCCAACCCGCCACTGCCCACACCGAAATTAAGTTTATTGTGCGGTATTGCTCCCTGTATATCTAGTAAAGCCAACCAATGCCCTTGAACAGTGCAAGGAGTCCCTTTACCAGTTCTTTATTAGACACAATTTCTTCGGGTCTGGTTATCCCAAATGTTCTGTACCTTTTACTCTCCAATGCAATGCATTCATAGATTAGATGTGATGCAGTTTCATCACTGTCATCACAGATCCTACATTTAGGATCTTCTGTTATTCCCATTGTATTTCAGTGTTTTTTGAAATTCCCATGGCCTGCCAGCAATCCAACCATGAGTCTAATCTCTCTCCTGTTCAGGCCCAGGATTGCAGAGCTTCTTTTAAAACATGGCTTTGGCATCATTACCTTGCCATGTTTTTGTTGATAGACTTTGGTCCAATATTCTACGTGCTGTCTTCTGAGCCAGTTACGTAGCTCCAATTTGATCATTGCCTTGGTGATTGTCAGGACAGGTTCCGGTCCAATAAATGGA
This sequence comes from Locusta migratoria, assembly GCA_026315105.1. Classification (NCBI taxonomy): domain Eukaryota; kingdom Metazoa; phylum Arthropoda; class Insecta; order Orthoptera; family Acrididae; genus Locusta; species Locusta migratoria. The sequence continues at coordinate 655,149,397 of CM048744.1, forward strand.
GTCTCTGCCCCCATCCTGGTTTAATCTGTTGGCATGTTCGTTGCCACTGATCCCCGAGTGCCCAGGGACCCACAATATGTTTACTTTATTGCTTTCCCCTAGCTCCACCAGAACCCTGTGACATTCTGCAACAATTTTAGACCTTGTTGCAGGAGCTGCCAGTGATCTCAGGGTTGAATGGCTGTCTGAATAGATATAGATGCTACGGTCTTTGTAGCACCTATACAAATTCTCCTCCACACACGCCCTGATGGCAGTGATTTCAGCCTGGAATACTGAGGCCAGTTTCCATAGAGAGATGACGCCCTCCAGTCTTGGCTGCACCCCGGCCCCAATGCCTTGGTCCAATTTTGACCCATCAGTGAACCAGACAATATCCCCTGTACAGTGTTGAACTATTTCCTCCCACTGCTCCCTACTTCCAATTGTTATATTGAAAGGCTTGTTGAAGCTGTAGGGGTTATAATATAGTTGGCTGGCATTTCCCCAACTTTTCTATATTTACCTCACTCACTATTTTAGTGTGTGATTCTGGATATCCCAAAGAGTTCCAGTTGTTGCCAGTTTTGAGTCTGTATGCACCATCCGCTGCCTCCATCTTGACCAAAGGTGTAATGGGGGCATATCCAACATGGTTTCCATCCCAGCAGTTGGTGTGCTGCTAATTCCGCCTGTTATGGCTGAGCAGGCTAATCTCTGCACCTTACCAAGCTCCTTAGCAGCAACCTGCTGTTCTACATTCTTCCACCACATGACTGCCCCATAGGTGATCCTAGGTCTAATCACCGTGGTGTATATCCAGTGCGTACCCTTGGGGCTTAGGTCCCAATTTTTGCCACAAGCTCTCCTGGTACTTACCAAAGTACCTTTTGTCTTGGAGCGAATATTCCTAATGTGAGGGGTCCATGTTAGTTTCTCATCTAGGGTAACCCCTAGATATTTCAGTCCCCTTCATTGAAAAGCTTTAGATTCCAACTTGAATGTTGGATATGCTTTTTTGTGAATCGTACAACAACAGTCTTCTTAGGACTAACCCCCAGATCCTGTTTTCTGCACCAATCTTGCACAATGTCCAAAGCACCTTGTGCCATATTCTTGACTGTGTCAGCAAATTTGCCAAGTATTACTATGACAAGATCATCTGCGTATCATTGGCAAAAGTACTGCCTAGAGTTTAATTCTCCAATAAGATCATTCACCACTAGATTCCACAATAAAGGAGAAAGAACTCCTCCTTGTGGGCAACCCCTAGTGGTGTTGATTACCATTTTTTCATTCAACATGGTAGCCTCTGCCTTTCTTCCACTGAGCCTGGCTCTAGTCCACCTACATATAGTGGTCCCTAGGTCATGCACCTCTGCTGCCCTAACCATGGAATCGAAGGTCGTGTTGCTAAAAGCCCCCTCGATATCCAGGAAGATACAGAGGGCTATTTTTTGAAAGTGTAGTGCTTTCTCCACCTTCCCAACAAGTTGGTGGAGAGCTGTCTCACATGATTTACCTGGCTGATATGCATGTTATTTTGAATGTAGAGGAGTCCTACTTAAACTCCCTTCTCCAACATGCACATTAACCAGCTTTTCCAATGTCTTAAGAATGAAGGAGGACAGGCTGATTGGTCTCATATCCTTAGCCTTGGTATGATCAATTCTCTCTGGTTTTGAAATGAAGACAACCTTCACTGCTCTCCAGGCATTGGGAATGCTGCTGCTGCTAGGCTAACCCTGAATAACCTGCATAGGAATCTAATAAGATTTTCTCCCACTTGTTGCAGGAGAGCTGGAAAGATTCCATCGGGGTCAGGTGACTTGAACGGTTGAAATGTTCCCACTGCCATCAAACCTTACTGAAATTGACACACTCCTTGGCCAAATCCCAGTCCTCTTTGTGAATTCCTGAGAACCGTTGTCTCTCAGGAATTGCATTCTGGTCTGAGTTATCAACCAGAGTATATTGAGGAAAGTGAGTCATCAGGAACAGTTCCAGTGTTTCATCTGCTGTCTTTGTATACTTCCCATCCTCCTTCCTCAATGTTCCTCCTGGAATAGTTGGTACCCTAGTGAGGATTTTATGAAGTCTTGCTTGAGCAGCCGTGCCCTCCACTTCCTCACAGAATACCTTCCAGGATGCCTTGATGGCAAGCTTGTAATTGACAAGAGCCTCACGATACTTTGCCCATTGTCCTTTGCACCTCGCAAGGTTAATCAGTCTTCGTACCTGTTTCCTTTGCATTTCCAGGTTATTATTCCACCAAGGCACACTCCTATTTGTGCACTTCTTGGTGACTGAGCTGTTTTCCTGGTATGAGGTCACTATAGCAGAGGTTGTGGCCTCTGCTACTTCCTCAAACTCTGCTGGATTCCTTATAAAAGTTTTAATTTCTGATAGGCTGAAGTCAAGGTCTCTCCTATATGTCCGTCTGTTTTCCTGGGATTCCTATAGGCCATGGTCTGTCTGGTTCCCATTTCAGCCTTGAATTTAATATACATGTGATCTGATGAGGATGGCTCCAGGACTACATGCCATTGTTTGGCGTAACTGCCCATCATCATGGAACCAAAAGTTATGTCAATTACTTTTTCCCTTCTACTATTCCTGAATGTAGGTTCATCACCCCTATTCAGGATCTCCAAGTTGTTAGATAGGAGAAATTCAAGAAGGTGCTCCCCTCTGCTGTTGGTGTCCTTGCTGCCCCATGATAGATTGTGGGCATTGGCATCACATCCCACCAACAGTTTGTCACCTTGCCGATGACAGGCCTCCGTATGTCTCCTCACTTGCAAAGAAGGAGGAGAGCTGTCTTTGTAAGGAAGGTATGTTGAGGCCAAAACAATTTCCCTTGTGATACCTTCCTCACTTTGCTGCATCCTGATGCTCACCATGTCCCTGGAACAAAAATCCATCATTGGTATGAAAGGAATTCCATTTCTAACATAAATGCATGTTCTAGAGTTTTTTAGATTTCTAGCATAAATCAGCTTACCTCCAGTACCACCAAGGCCCGATACACCCCCTTCGTATAAATAGGGTTCTTGTATCAGGTCCACGTTCACCTCCTGTCTCCTCAGGCGACGGTTCAGGGCAGCAGTGGCCCTTTTACTGTGTTGCAGGTTTATCTGCAGCACTTCCAGTCCCTATCTTGCTGCCATTATTGCCTTTAAGGTCTTTGATTACCCTGACGGCAACCTGCGAGAACCCTAAAACAGTTTCAGGCCTTGCTCTCACATTGCCTTCAGGGACTTCTCTCCGACCTCCACCACCAGGGTTCGTCCTTCTGGAACGACCTTTTGGTTAATTACCCTCCAGTCCTCTGTCAAGACTTTTGGGTTCTGGACCCTTATTTTCTCGAACAGAGTCTTTGGAGGGACATCCTTAAGAATGTTTGGTACCCATATTGATACTTTTGTGGTCTTCAGGAGTTCGGCTGCTGTCTTGACCAGCAGCTTTGCATCCTTCCACGGGGATATAATGGGCACCTTGTCCTTAAGCCATTCTGCTGAGTGCTCCCCCTTGCAGACAAAAATGAGGGCACCGTGATCTATATAGACCTTCCTGAATTTCGGTCCTGGACCAGCATCCTCCCCAGTCTCTTCAAAGAGGGCCATTTGCATGAGCTCCTCCTGCTGTGAGGTGATGCTCACCAGTGGGTATCCTTCTTGGATCACAGCCATTCTATAAACCAAGACTGCAGTACTATAGGTCTGTTTTCCTATTCCCTGCCTCAGCCTTTTAGGATCACGCTTGTCCAGAGAGGAGGGAGTCTTACATTCCTCCCTAATCCTCTTGCCACCTGACTTAGACATCGAGGGGGTCTGTGTATCCCCTTCGACTTGAGGCAGTTTCATTTTGGGGGTCTTGGGCTCAAGCCCTTTTGATTCCCTACACTTATGCTTAGGGAGCCATTCTTTTCCTTCCTTTCACTTTTGTTCATTGAGAAGTTTCCTCCTCTGAGCCCCAGACAAGGCCTTAATCCTAATCTGGTCCAATGTCTCTGTTACAGTTCCCACTTCTTGCTCAGGTCTAGGCCCTGATTCAGAAGTAGGAGTACACTCCATCAGCCCTGATCCCGATGTCTGAGTATCTGAGGTCTCAGATTGCCCCTCAGATTCTTTTAAAATACTTTCTGTCTCTGTGTTCATCTTAATCCCATGAGATTTGGGGATTTATATGGTCCACACCATGATAACCCCTTCCGGTGCAAGGCTACTTACTCAGGGAGGTCGCCCGGTATCCCTGAGGCTCCATTCAAACCACATCCACCCATGTGGCATGGACCCCTCGGCACATATCGCATCACACTTTGGGTTGGGAAAGGAATTGGGAAAGGACTGGGAGAGGATAGGGAAGACGGGACATTGTGGGACATGCTTAGTTAGATCCACACAGCTGAGGCCTTTCCGGCAGTAGGTTCTCTACTTTCGGTATAGCCCTCAGCTTCCTACAGATACGCAAGCCTCTCCACCCGCATGGACAGTGCTTCGTCAAGGTGGTGTCCCCCGGAGAGGGATGTCTGCCTAGGTGTGTTTGCATCTGTGTAAATGTATGGGTGTGTGTGTATTTGTTCACCTTCCTTTTCTTCCCCCAACGTAAGTCTTTCCTCTCCCGGGATTGGAATGGCTCCTTACCCCCTTCCTTAAGCCCCCTCATCATTTCCTTTTCCCTCTCCTTTCCTTCCCTTCTGCATTTGTGTGTGTGTGTGTATTCATTTATTTATTTGTGATGCTGTCACACCTGTGCTCCTTCACCTGGTGAGTAATCTTCGTCTATTTTATAATAAAAAACGGATGACTTACCCAAAGGACCAGCTCATCAATAGACACAAATAAAAATACACACAAACACACATACAAGCTTTCATAACTGTTGGTCGCTTCTTCAGGATAAGAGGAAAAAAGGGGAGAAGAAAGGGAAGGATATGGGTTTTAAGGAAGTGGAAAAGGAGTCATTCCAATCCCAGGAGTGGAAGGACTTACCTTAGGGGAAAAAAAGGAAGGTAAAGAAATGCACACACACTCACACATATCCAAATGCAATCACACCTAGACAGACATGTATATATATATATATATATATATATATATATATATATATATATATATATATATATATTATAGAGGAAAAATTCCTAACAGGAAAAAAATATACGTAAAAAATAGATGAAGAACACTTACCAGGCGAAGGGGCACAGGCAGTAATAGCAACAAATAAACACACAGACACACACACACACTCAAAAATGCTAGCTTTCGCAGCCTAGCTGCTTCATCAGGCAGAAGGGAAGGAGAGGGAAAAGGAAATGATGAGGGATTTAAGGAAGGGGGTAAGGAGCCATTCCAATCCCGGGACAGGAAAGACCCCTTCCTTAAATCCCTCATCATTTCCTTTTCCCTCTCCTTCCCTTCTGCCTGATGAAGCAGCTAGGCTGCGAAAGCAGCATTTTTGAGTGTGTGTGTGTGTCTGTGTGTTTATTTGTTGCTATTACTGCCTGTGCCCCTTCGCCTGGTAAGTGTTCTTCATCTATTTTTTACGTATATATATATATATATATATATATATATATAATATAGTGAGGACAGTTACAACTCACCGCAAAGACGTGGCGACGAGATGCGACAGGCACATACAAAAGACACACACATACAACACATTCAGCTATTGGCCATGGCCTTCCTCAGAAATAGAGCACTCACGCAATCACACAGGCACACAACACAGTCATACAACCATCACCTCCGACTGCCACACTTCGAATATATATATATATATATATATATATATATATCTTCCCCTTTTCCCCCCAAGGTAAGTCTTTCTTCTCCCAGGATTGGAATGGCTCCTTACCCACTCCCTTAAAACCCTCATCATTTCTTTTTCCCTCTCCTTTACCTTCTGCCTGAAGTAGCAGATAGGCTGCGAAAGCTAGCATTTGTGTGTGTGTGTGTGTGTGTGTGTGTGTGTGTTTGTGTGTGTGTGTCTTTTATTTATTTGTGCTGCTATCACTACCTGTGCTCCTTCGCCTGGTAAGTAATCTTCATCTACTTTTTTATATATATTTTTCCTGCTAGGAATTTTCCTCTATAATATTCATATCATAATCAATGACCTTTCAACAACAATATTATGGAATCCCAAGTTTGTTTTATTTGCATATGGCAAAAAATTGAAATAAATAATTAATCAAGTATAGCCTTAGGGAGGTGAATAATGAAATTATAATGGACATTAAGGTTGCTAAATCTTGAAAAACAACACAGTTTAGGACTCGTCAAGGGTTTCTTGCCAGTATATGCCTATAATATGATGGCAAGGAGATAGAAGAAGTTGACAGTGTTCAATTCTTGGGATTACTGCATGATAATAAATTGAACTGGGAGGCGCATACCATATAACTGCTGAATCACCTAAACAAGTTCCTTTTTGCTATACAAATGTTGTCAGAGGAGATACAAAAATAGAAACTCTAGTGTACTATGCATACTTTCACTCCTTAATGTCATACGGAATTATTTTCTGGGGTAACTTATCAGGCTAAGCTAAAGTTTTCAGAGTCCAAAGATATGCAATATGAATCATTTGTGGCCTCAACTCAAGAACACTCTGCAGAGAGTTATTTAAGGAACTGGGGATATTAAATAGTGGTTCCCAATACATTTATTCTCTGATGAAATTTGTGATAATAAATATTTATCTATTTTTCTACTAATCAATAGCTCAGTTCATGGCGTCAATACTAGAAACAAGAATAACATTCACAAAGATTTAAAGTCACTTATTTTGGCTCAGAAAAATGTCAACTATTCAACAATACACATTTTCAATAACATGCCATCAGCCATAAGAAATTTAACTCACAATAAAGTTCAGCTTGAAAACAGTCTAAAGGATTTTTTGGAGGCCAACTCCTTCTACTCCATTCATTAATTTTGTAGCAGAAGTGATTGATGTATGGTATTGCATATAATATTCACAAATGTGAATATTGTGTTCAATTTGACTTCATAAGTGTTATAAAAAACCTAAGAATTATATATGCACCTAGTATATTAAACGTTTAAGTAGTACTAAGTTTTATATCCTTTAAGATGTAAAAATTCTTAAGATATTGTTTTTCTGACCAATTCCACATCCACAAGGGCAATTACATTTGAGATGTGTGGGAGGGACATTAACACATCTGTTTTTATTTTGTAAGTATTTATTGCGTATCTTGTTTTCTGACATGTTCTACATCAATGAGGCTATCCTCAATTTGGATCTACTGGAACAAAAGTGCATCTCAACTAATCTAATCTAAAAGTAGTCTATAGCTAGAGGCCTGTGTGGATATAGATATCCTCCACAGTATTTCTTACTTTGCGGATACAATTGTGAGCGACGCAGATATCCAAATGTTATATGCGCGGATACAATTGTGAGCGACGCAGATATCCAAATGTTATATGCAGCCTGTGGACATTCTTGGAATCCTTGCAGGGCCCAGGTAGAGCAGAAGTGTCTTGTCCTCATCCCCAGGCCACAGTGACGTAGTTGTACCCGAGGGATCTGCACCTAATCTGTTTTCATGACTGTCTCTTATCTGTGGTCTGTGAAGTGCTTTCTTGGTGGAAAACTGGCCCTCTGTCCACCAGATGTGTCATGCCAAATTTCCGCTGCCTTCAGTTAGGCTATGTAGACCAAGTGACAATGAATATTGTAGTGAGTACAGTGACAGTTCTTTCTTAAAATGAACCCGACATCAATGGATGCTATTTCATGTAAAGTGATGCTGCAGTGTTTTTTACCCATATCATTGTTTATGACACAATATCTCCTTAACTATGTGTCATGGTTCTTACCCCTACATTGATTTTTACCTCAAGGAAGGAATACATACACCAAATTTGGTTGAAATCCATCCAGTGGTTTAGCAGGAGATGTGCAACATTGTTGGATGATGCAGCAATTTACCACTCATTTCATTATTATGTCATATTTCCTGAACTATGTGTCTTACAGTCATTTAATTATGCCAATAACTGAAAGTGCAAGCAATATGTTGCACATTAAATATGAACAAACATACAAACAAACATTCATGCCTATGTATTAGATAAATGGTGAGGGGCACTAGCATTTTATGACAAATATATAATCAGATACGGTGTACAGTGAAAGTAATGTATTTAGGAAGGTACACAATGTTCAATTTTATAGGCTGGCCTTAGAAGCAGACATTATCTCTTTTCGCTGACAGTTATCAATTAGAAGCAGATGACAGTTTTAACACTTGAAATAATGAAGTTTGGTTTATGTCACATAACCCATTGTGCATTAATATGGGGAAAATAAAGTTTTCCTTTTGTAAAACTCTGAAAGAACCAGTTGTTTTTTGGATGTAAACACGTAAAATCTCCTCTATGACAATCAGTTTTAACCACTGAAATTTAAGAAGATACCTGTATGAAACAGCTAATGTAGTGCTCTGACCACACAGTCTTCAAAGCGATACTGTGTGTGTTTGGAGTGCCAATGTTTCCCTGCTATGGAGTAGGTCACCATTACCATGACTTGAGAAGTTAAAAGTAAAGTTCTTGCAGAAATGACACTCTAACAATAATTATATCATTACATACCATGGTTTTAAATTCTATCTATTACTATTACCCTTTCAAAACTTTAATATCTCAGTATGCAAATAACAAACTTGAAGATAAAGTGCCACAGATGCAGATGCAGTTGCAGTTGCAGATTTGTGCCTTGCAGATGTGGTGCGGATGCGGATAACACTTTTCTTATCTGTGCAGACCTCTATCTATAGCTGTGCCTGCAGCATAAAATCTGTGGCCTTCTTCTTACAAATGACACCATATCATAAAGTATATATGAATTTCATTCACTCTTTACACATTTATAAATTATGTAATTCAGTGTTTAGCAGCACAGTGTTGATCTTTATATTTGTTTATAACAAAAATGGTTTTCAGCACCGGTTCATGAAATAATGTAAAGTACATTATATCATTACAAAACCAAAAGCCTTATGTCTGTTGGTAAAAAATAAAATCTTCTGCAGTTTTGTTTCATATAATACTGTGCAATATCTCTTAAATTGCAATATCATTTTGTGATTTGCATTTTAGATGATAGTGTAATGATCACTGAAAGTATTGTGTATTATTGGTAGACTTACATTAGAAGTCTTTTGCACAAGGCAAAACAAATTTTATTCACTGAAACTTACTGATTGTCTTGATAAGTACCAAAAGGATGTGTAATGCCTATTTCACAAAGAACAGAGAATATTATAAACATAGCGTATAAATAAAGAAGAAAAATTCCAAAACTACGTCTAGCTTCAAACATCATTAAAGGAAAAGCAATAATGCTAGAGATAAGTCCAAATAAATGGAATATTATGCAGTTGAGAGTGTGTGACCCAAAAGGAACCTGTAAAAGAAGAACACCATTATACTATGATAACAAAAGTTTTGTGATAGGATATTATAAATGAATGGAATGGAAGTTCCTGCTCACCTGAGGGTTGAAAACTATTGAGCAGTTGAAAGGCATGTAAATAAAATAATGAGCTTTTGGATGATGTCATTCTTCAAAGTTAATAACTACAGACCATAACACACACACACACACACACACACACACACACACACACACACACACACACACCTCTTGATTACTTCATAACAATGGCTTAGCTACTTTAAACTTTATACTGACGTGAAGGGATGTATTATGTGGAGCTGTGTTAGTTGTTATGGGGAAGATGAGAAAGTCATGTGAAAGGTTGGTGACAGGTTTAGGCATTGGAGGGAAGACTGTCAGACAGGTGGAAGTTCAATTCAGCAAGCTGATGGGAAGATCTGATGTTAATGGGCAATGGCAACAGGAGCAGAAGTCCATGTAATTCAGAGGTTAGTGGGGACTGAAGTCAGGAGGATTTGGGTGGGGGTGAGATGGGATGATGGTGGTACTGGTTATGAGGTAACCATTGAAGTAATGAATGTTCTGGTTGAACTACATGTTCTGCTGTTGGGTTGTCATATCTTCTCTTGGCAACATACAGACAGACAGACAGTGCCCTTCATTCTGATGAACAGGTGAAGGAAGATTAGGAATTGACATCCTCCCAACATCATGGTCATTAGAGTCGGAGCACACACTTGGATAGTTTATGCAAGGATAGGAAAGGAAATTGGCTAAGCTTTTCAAAGGAAACATCTCAGCATTTTTATGAAATGATTTAGGAAAATAATGGAAAACATAAATCATAATAGCCACAGGTGAGTTTGAACTGCCATCCTCCTGAATGTAATTTCAGTACATTGCCACTCTGCCATCTCACACAGTTCTGATGAACAGGCAGCCCCTCATACTAGTTTATACAGAAGAAATGTAACAGTAAAGCTCATGTGTGATATGACTAATTTCACAGGCAGCCTTACATCATTTCCAGGAACAGCATATTCTAATGAAACTCTCCATTATAAATCACCCATTTAACATAATTAATCAGGCCTCATTTTTATTATATATTGCTAGCAAATTAATAGATCTGTATTACTATAGCTATTACGTGGTGGCACCAGCGATCACCCAACAGCAGCAACTAAGGTGCTCTCTGGCATGGTTCAATATCTCTGTATTGAGACTGCTTTAGTAAGTACTCAGCTCTCATACTAACCAGATATGCCAAAGTAATTTTCATATCAATAAATGTTCCTCTAGTTCAAACTCCATCTTGCATGGATTTATGACCAATAATTCCTACAGTTATGACCCTGACATGCAAAAAAACAGAAGATCAATACCATGACAATGTAAATACACTTAATGAAAGCTCCATAGGCATAGTATGTTATTTCAAACAACCATCTGCCAACATAAGGATGTTGACATTAATCATGGTAGTGACAAATCATGTTAATCACTTGGTATTGACCCTTGAGAATGTGTTTTGTTATTTAATGACTTAGTGTAAGACGACCAATGCAATTTTGTCTCCCTAAAACTTGTATACCTATATTCACGGAATGTATGACATTAACTGTGAATGGGTAAAGTTGAAAATGTGTACCCAGTCGGGAATTGAACCCAGATCACCTGCTTTCTAGGCAGTTGCGTGGACCCCTACACCAACGGGGACACAGCGATCATCACACCTGCACGGAATTACTCAAGTACACATCCCATCAGATACAAATTTGCAACTTTACTCTGCCCACTAGAACTCAAACTTGTAGTAACGTAGTACTGATTACCATAAGACTAAAGGCCTAGGAGTGTCTCAGCACTAAAGAAAGGACCATTGCCCGTCATCAGAAATAAATATACTACTGATTACCCACCAGGAAAGTCTCCTTCTAATAATCTCTTAATTAGTGGGGCAACAGTTTATCAAAAGGGGGACACTAATTAATGGTCCTTGAAATGTAATGAAATGAAAAGGTAAATTATACTGCTACTGATTACAGTTCCTAATAATTTGGTAACATATTGCAAAACTATTGATATTAATTAGTGAGACAACACCAGTAATAAACTTACACAAAGTATGAGATGCAAAACAAGTATTATACATCTCTGAAATTTTCTAATCATTGTCATTAAAACTGTCAACATAATATCATGAATAATCACTGTATCAAAACTAAATAAATTAATTACAAACCAATAGGCCTATATAGCAAGTTATATGACACTTTATCAATAAGCTGTTTGTTAAAAGTTGTCCATGTTAATTAATACCCTAGTATCACAAGTCTGTACTCATGTGTGAGAGTAAACACAAACACTAATTAGCTTTATGAAAATTGATCTACAAAAAGGAACTATAGACAACAATGTAAGTTGATGTTAGATACTTGCCACACCATGGCCCAAAAGGAAAGTTTGTAAAATTCATCATCAGAAAAGCAGTTAATTAAAATGTACACAATGTTTATATGATCATCATCAACAAAGTTTCATCACTTTCAGATAAGTAAACCATGGATATGAATCATCCAAAATGTCTAATAAACAGGCAAGTCTTCAGAAAGGTGTGTGCTTTCATGAACACATTTTACCTACACCACAGCTCATCACTATTTGCATAAAAGTCTACAGCAAAAGTTGTAAGCAATCCTGTCCAGATTAAAATCAATATTGTCACTAATAGGTGTAACATCATAGTCTCTTTCAAAATCATTAATCAGTATTTACATCAGTAGCATGTAGCAATTCAGAAAGCAATAACACTATACTGTTTATATAAATGAAGAAATCCTAGATAATCCTTCACACACAGGTAACAAACTACTTATACATACTGAGAAATAGTAAATATTTACATATTTCATAATATACAAGATAAATAACACATAAAGAAATCCTGTGGTTACACACTTTCACCTCAGTAGAAAAGAAAAGAGAGATCACTTTTTTAGAACACTGCTTTAGGCCCTACCTACATCGAGCTAATCACATGCAAAAGCACTGTGCACAAGCACAAGAAGAGTGTGGCAATGTTGCTGCTGGGGACAAATTATGAACACTGCATATTTTTGATACAAATTACACACACACTCTGTTATTTTTCCTTTTAAAAGGGAAACACTGCACTTTATTATATGTTGAACTGGCTTTCACAAACAATGTAGTTGTTGTGAGAAAAGGGGAGTGGCATAGCAGCTGGGTTCAATTCCTCTTGACCAAATTATGTGTCCCAAGAATTTAATTTGTGACTTTGCAAACTCTGACTTAGCAAGATTAAAAGTTATACCTTGGTCATTTGAAGGCATGCAGTACTTGCTGTAAGATTTTGATATGTTCTTCCCACTTTCTAGTACTAATTAAAATATTGTCCACATACAAAGTCACATTCTTCTCCTAAAACTTTGTCTAAAGCATGCATGAAAGTTGCAGATGAAATCGATAAACCAAAAGGCAGTCTTTTGAAACTAGTATGATCTGCCAGGAAGTTTCATATGAGCACACACTCTGCTGCAGAGTGAAAGTTTCATTCTGGAAACATCCCTTAGGCTGTGGCTAAGCCATATCTCCACCATATCCTTTCTTCCAGGAGTCCTTCGTCTTCCATGTTTTGCAGGAGAGCTTCTGTGAAGTTTCTGCTTTTAATTCTTTGAGCATGAACAAAATCTGTGCATTGAAATCAGTATTAACATGCCTCCCTCTTTTGACTAACAATTGGCATTGAACTCGGCAACCATTTTATCAAAACTAACAATAGCACTATCTTCTGTGGACTCAGTTATTGAATTTTGGAGTTCTTACTCGCCTTCTACAACACTATTAACATTATTAATCTGTCCTCCTTTAAAATTTTTCTCACTATCATTCTCCCATGAACTTGCCATAATGATAATTGTTTATAACAGTTACAGTCAATCACAAACAACAATTCACCCACACTCCTATCACAATAATACTGTTTCACTGAATTAATGTTCATTTCGAACAGTCACAAATGTCTTTACATCAAGGTGCTGCAGCTGCAATTAGCTGTTTCACTCACCATTTGTAGAGATGACTTTTCCAAGGATTCATGGACTGCAGTGGTTTTCAAAGTCCGCAACAGACGTTGCCATGAGCAAGCTCCCTACCCGCCCTACTCTTAAATCATTGTAGAGAGCTTACAGCTATTATATTATCCAGTTGCTGTTAATCCCTTCCTTTATGATGACTTCAACTGTGTTATACATTCCTCTCAACAATGACTGGGTATTCTTGCATATATAAATGCGATTTGAACTGGTAAGATTGACATTTATTGCTATTAAACATACTTCACATGCATAAACATTAAGTATACAAAGTTATCAAATCACTATGTGCCACTACAAATAAATTAATCAACCTAACAGCACCATTAAAAAGAAAAAAAAAAAAAAAAAAAAAAAAAACCATTGGTCAGCTCGACCACACGACACGACTGCAACTCTACTCTACTGACTACTGAGCTCCACTGCTTAACTGTTGCTGCTGCATACCAGCGATATTACAATCATAACTCTGCATAGCAAAGATATTACCTGATATACAATGATATCTTATAATCACCATTTGTAACGCCACAAGTTATACTGCCAAGCCACATATGAACCTTGCCTGATCTTCAATGAATACTAAGCTCACAGCTGTGTTTCACAACTATAGGCTAGCTATGCTGATATCACATGATCCCTGCATAATATTACTTTGGACACCATGCAGCACAGCTGTTACAAGAGCCAGCTGCATTTAAAAAACATGATATGTGAAATTAATGTCCAAAAGAGATAGAGTGGCTGGCCAGTACTTACCATAGTTTGGTAATGCCAATAGTACACATAAAAATGACAGAAATGGTGACAAAAAAAGTTTCTTCTAGCTTTCCAAAATTTATATTTTCCTTTTCAGCTGGGAGGTGGGAAGAGGAAGGGGACAGAGGGAAAGGTTGTGAATGATGTGGGGTGGGTGAATGTGGATGTCAGAGAAGTTGCATGATAAGCACTGAGCAATGCCAATGCAGACCAAAGAGGATAGATTAAGAAGTGAACCAAAAATGCTGAGTGTTGGTGGTGGTGGTGGTGGGGGGGGTGGTGAAAAAAATTAAAAGGGGGGGGGGAGAAATTAATGTAAGTTGAGACCAGGAGGATGTTGAAGGAGAGGATGTGTTGGAAGACCAGTACACATCTCTGTAGCTCTGATGGACTGGTGCTAGGGGGGAGTATCCAGATGAACGTAACATGGGCCAAGGAATATTACTGTCACCAGACCACTCAGAAGCATTCTTGTAGCCACCCAATACCATCCTGGCATGGAAAGCCTTAACAAATTATTTCATCAGGGCTATGTCTTTCTCAAGTCATGTCCTGAAATGAGATCATCACTCCAAAGTATCCTCTCCAAACCATCTAAAGTGGCCTTTTGCCATCATCTCAACCTCTACAACATCCTTGTCAAAAACATCCCAAAAACACCCTCTCTACCGGCGGGACGATTCCAACACATTAACCTGGATGTAGTTGGAACCTAAACCCCCCTGAAGGATACAGATATATCTTATCAGCTATCAACAGGATAACTAGGTGGGTAGATACTACCCCCTCACAAACATACCGACAGAGACATGGCATGGGCGTTTATGTATTCGGTTCGGGTGCCCAGCCATTATTATGACCGATCAGGGCTGACAGTTCAAGTCAGCCCTGTTCAATGCCATCTGCACAATGTGTGGGGTCCACAGGATTCATACCACCACCTACCATCCCCCAAGTAATGGGCTGGTGGAGTGATGGCACCAGACCCTGAAAATAGTATTCCGCTGCCAAATGTCAATGTGCAATGAAGCATTACCCCTAGTATAGTACTACTCAGCCTATGAACAATGTACAAGGAAGATCTCAAAGGCATAGCAGTGGACTTCATCTACGGACAATCACTGACACTCCAAGGCAAGCTATTCAATACTGCAACACACTCACTTCTCACTGAGCTACCGACATTTGTCAACAGAATTTGAGCGCACTGCTCACAAATGCAGCTACTACAACCATCAATCCATACACCATCACTCACATACATACTGAAGGATTTTACCACATGCGAATATGTAATGCTCAGGGATGATAGTGTCTGAACACTACTCGAGCCCCTGTACTCGGGCCCACATCGAGTGCTCAAACCTACACATAATACGATGAACATAATATTTAAAGATACACTGGTCACTGTATCATTCCACCATGTGAAATCAGCATAGGTCGAGCCTGCTACCACACCCCTATATGAGGGAAACAGTGACATTCCTGACAACTCTTACCCCCCACTGCTGAGATTTGAAAGCTCCCTCTCGGGCTAGCACACTTCCACCCTTAGCGTAAATAGCTCACTATCAAACACGAACCGCCAAATTCAGCATGATGTCAGCTCTCTGATGTACATGACGAGCTACTACTGCACCCTGCTGAGACCAGCTCAGTGTCAGCCTCTTCCGCTCCACAATTCGAGCAACACTAACAGCAGAACCTACAGCCCAACCCCATTTCTGCCTCTGACCCACCATTCCGAGATTTTCCATGCTGATCGTCTCCCCCTCCCTCCCCCCTCACAGGATTCTAACCCCCCCTCCCCCCGTACATCCCACCCTCCCCCTCTCTGCAACTCCCCACCCATGTCGGTAGAACACATCACCAAGTTTACAGCGGCGGTTTCCCTCTTGATCTTAGTGCACACGGTGAACAGCTACATACTCTGTACTGACACTTGTGAAGCCAATGTAGGGACCCCCCCCCCCCTACAAGCCACATGGTACAATGCTTTAGGTTACCAATCTGAGTGTCAACGGGTGACATACGAGTGTTTGTGCGGCCATTAGGCATGATCCTGATAAGAGTGCCATGTGCGCCGCCTCCGCCCCTCGATCTCCCGCACTCCAGATTTGTCCGCCCCCTGCACCACCCACTGATCATCAGATCGATTCTAACAGAACATCTTTTATCTGTAGTATGATGTGCTTTGGGCGATTTCCGCCAAGCAAAATTGTCGCATTTGTATGGTGGTCTATGCTGATCCTTTGTAGAGTGTATACTTGTTAGTAAAGGCTATTTATAAAGTGAATGGTGTTGGTTTATTGGTGTTACAGACCAAAAATGCAATGCTTCCCATCATGAAATTCAGTTGAAAGTATATCATGACATCCAAATGATACATTACATTTTTAAAATTTCAAATTGATATGTTTAAGATTACCTCTCTATTTATTTTTTCCATTATAATGTGGATTACAATTATTAGTAACTTCATATCTTTGCCACCCTCTACCCCTTTCATTTTGAAGTTAGAGCATAGTCTTTCAACAAGTTTGTCAAGTTTATATACAAATTTTTTTAAAAAAAATTCTACATCATTGTCAGGTGCATACATTAAATCCCATTGCAAATGTTTTGAAAGGCTCATTTTAAAGCATCTATTTGTGACATGGGATCAAATGGTTTATCTAAACGTGTTAAAAGTTTTTAACTGCTGTTTACAAAATTGATAAAATCCTCCTGGTCTGCCTCTGTAGACAGAACCATTTAAAAATTCTCACTTGACATTATATTGTATAGTTTCAGACCAAAATTTGTTTAAAACATTTTTTTTAAAAATCACTAAATATTGCCCAATTCATAGAGTTTTTATTAGCTCAAATAATGCTTCCCCATTCAACAAAATTTTAACTTACTGTATTTAATTTTTAAATTATCAGACATTCCATCTACAAAATAAATAATAATAAAATCTAGCCTACTGGGTTCAAATCACTTTCTGCGAGCCTCTTAACAGGCATTTTAGACCATATATATGTGCATTACATTTGTTACAAATCATTACTTACAAATTCAGCTGATGTACACTGTTAATACCGTCATTTACAATTCTTTCTTTAAATCAATTTTTAACTTTTTCCCTTTCCCTATTAACTTCTTCTTTAAAAAGCTCTACACTTTTTTCCACTGTTTGAACTGCTGAGCCTACTTAATGAAATCATATCTTTACATAGCTGTCTACTTCATATATTGAATTAGTATTTCTGATTACACTTTCATTAAAATTATGTATTTTGGTATTATTCACTACACATGAAACTTTGTACATTATTTTGCTCTTCCTTAATTTTTGTATTAATTCATCTTTAATTAAATGTTGTTGGTCAGTAATCTTGTTCATTAAAGCATTCCCCATTTTTTAAATATTATCTGAAGTATTTTTGTGTCTATATGTATCTCTTCCTCTTCCTTTTTGTTCCTGAAATATATCATATTTGTAGAGTCCAGAAATTGAGAACATTTTCCCGGCTACATTGCACCATGTGTAACAATGTTTGATATAAAAGTTAATACATCACCTTATATTTATCATTCAGTGGTAGAATAATTCGCCTGCCAATATTACTCCACAGAAGTTGATATTTTACTTCCAGAAATTTTACATTCTTAAGATACAGTGAGATCTTGAAGGTCAATAGAATCTACAAATATGTCACATTACATTGAATAAACTGATTTATTTACTTTTAGGAAGACACACAAACTATAGCTCAAGATACAGACTGACAAAGACATGATGTAGACAAAGTAATGATGCTTGTTAAAACTGAAGACTCTTCAAAACATGTTGTAAACTTAACTCATGACTATTCTTCAGTGTGCACCAATTCACATGTATTTATAAATTACAGTGTTTTCTAGAAAGCTCTAGAACAAATGTGATAAAATACAATTTTTAAATCCAATATTTGTTAGTCATAAATGAATCCACAAAAAAACAGGAAATATATGAAATTATGGCAATTACAGTAAAAGTATTTTTGTAACAAAACAGATATTATCTCGTAAGTAATTTAGAACTAGAGCAGTACTATTATTTGTTTATGATTTTTATATTATTATATTTTTTATCAAGAACACAGTTTTAAGGTTAGCAGAGCATCACAAACAGGTCAGTACATAGCAAAATCAACAGGAAATGTTCGTACCAAAACTTATCTTCAAACAAAAATGATTGCACAATGTCACAACTTACTATAATAAATTAATTAATTTAGTTTATCATAAGATTCAAATAATGAAACTGATTTAATTAATGTGACCAGAAAGCAGGGTTAAAAATGTTTATGTAATATATATATGTATTCTGGAATATTAATGGATAATACTTTGATTAAAGGTGGTATCGTATACTTCATCTTGGTATTTTCAGGTACTAAAACCATTATAATATGTATGTACTGTCCTTAGAATAAATTCATTTAAGTCATTTGTAAATCTAGGGACCTTAGCTATTGGTCCCTTAGGATTAAAAACATTAGAACACTTTTTTTTTCTTTCTTTGGAAACCATATCCCCTGGGGTTTTAACAATCATCATAAATTCATTTGGCTCATTTAATATCATAATCTTGTGGGCATAAAAGTACAAAACTATTCTTTTATGACAATATTGTACAACTGTTTGACTTTTCAAGTTGTCAGTCATATTCAAAAGTTGTAAATATGTAGAGAAACCAATGCCACCTTTGCATGGCTTCCTCCATATAGGGACTCCCATACACCCATCAGGCCGAATTGAGAAACTGTTACAAATCAAAATTAATAGCCTGAACACAGTGCATTTTGAAACTTTTCATTTTTTAATGTGGCTGAATCATTGTAATATTATTGTAATCATAGGCATTTGAAAATGACCCCACAGTGTTGAGATACTAATAGTTAAAATGGAAATATTTTATACCACAAAGCTACTACTGAGCAATAGCATCTTGTTTCTGTTAGAATATGAATGGTAACATCTTCCTCAAGTACTGGTTAACTTTTAAAACTAACCACTTACAGAAATATGTTGTGCAATAATTCAAATTCTGAACAGTAATGTGGATTTTTAAAGTTCATTACCTTGAGTGTGGAATAGGTTGCACTGATCATGCTTTGCTAATTACTTCTACTGGAAGTGGAAGAGTTTAAGAGATATGGTTAGTTAGAAATTTTATACAGGCACTTATGGAGAAAATGCAGTGTGGTAATCATTATATTTCAGCGAACAGACCCCACTCATTTTAAAGCCCAAATTTTTCTCATTTCAACAACATGATTTATTTTGTCTAAACTCTGGTAAATAACCAGGTATTATTAACTGTAAGTATCAGCTACTTATAACTTATTATGCCTATTGTAGTGTAACTACTGGGAATATTGAAAAGATAATTACACAGAAACGATCACCGGGATATTATGCATTTTTTGACATGCTTGTTTTTAAATTAAGACTCTTTAATTGAAAACTGAATATAAATGAATCATGGTGTTGGCGTCTTGTTTAAGAGATGGCCAGGGTAATCCTTGTTCAGCTTGCAATATCTCGAAAGCTACTTTCATTTGATGTTTGCATATCAATAATTTGTTAAATGAAATCTCCTTTAATATTTGATACATAAGTTTCTTTAATTAAGCATTCTTAAGTGAATTTGGAAATTAGTGGGGGCAGGGACTATATATATAACCCACAGCCCTTTCTATAGAGTCTGGATCTGTAACTGAAATGCTCAAAATCTATGTTACCAGTACTCATTTTCACGACACTGGATTTTGTATGTGGTACATGCTGGCTTCGAGCCTGGTAAGATTCCAGTTAATAGTTTGTAATGAGAGTATGAAGAACAATAGTGAACTTTCCTGAGAGATAAGAACAGTAATGTAGATGCAGTGTGAGTGGCTGAAACTTTGAAACTTACTTCTAATGGTACAAACGCCATTGTGTCATTCATTGTGCTACCCAGAGCCACCAATTTACGAACATTAAGACAGCTTGGGTTGTTTTGAAGATAATTGGATGACATACTTTACCTGGTATAATTTTACTGCAAATAGGAGAGAACTAGTTTGGGTTTAGGTATACCTAATTGCTAAACCTTGTCAATGAAGTGAACTTAGAACAGTGTAATGAGTGCTGATTTACAGAATATACTTATAGTGCCTGATGAAACCTCAATATCCAGAGAGCTGCAGAATTACTGAGAGCAACGAGCAGGTAAGGCACCAGTGTCATTACATAGTGCATTGGTAGTTAGATGTAAGTACATTAAAAAGATATTTCTAAGAAGCAACTGTGGTTTTGCAACATATTTTATGTGTTTTCTATATCAGTTGTGTGTGTGTGTGTGTGTGTGTGTGTGTGTGTGTGTGTGTGTGTGTGTGTGTATTTTAAGATTAATGTCCCAAAGTGTTTAAAGACATGTTCACGCACCTCAGCCTTGTGCGCTGGTGGGAGTCTTGAAGAAGTACACACAGATGACCTTGTAGCTGATGTGCCTTAGCCACAGACTGCACAGAAGAGAGGTGCTGATGGCATTTTTGTGGACCTAGATGTCTAGGCTGGAATGTGTTTTGCTTTTGGGTAGGCGCAAAGTGTCTTGCAGTACTAGGTGGCATCATTGAAGGATAGACCCCAGGTTGTAAACACTGCTTACTTGAGGCAGTAGACAGTACCAAAACATAGCCACCAGGTGACTGAATAGTGTCCTGGTGAAAAGCAGTAGCACATGCACATCTTGAAACTGAAGGAAAGGATTGGGGCCAGCCGCAGTGCCCGAGGGGACTGCGGCGCGTAATGGTCTGCACAGCCACTACGGCTGGGGGTTCTAATCCCCCCTTGGCATGGATATTTGTGCCATCCTTAGTGTTAGCTAGTTCATAAGAAGTTTGTAAGTTTAGGGACTGATGACCCTGTAGTTATGTCCCATAAGCTATACAAACATTTGAAACAATTGAAAGGATTGGGCATGATTGGCTTGTTGCCAACTTTGACATCATTGTGGCCCAGTCCTGAAAGCAACCTCTAATGGTCCCTGATGATGCTGTACACTCTATCTGCAAGGCCTATACCAAGCATGATTCTATTGCTCATGCATTGTATCTGGCCTGCATCATGGAAGATTACACTCTCGGCTGAGAGAGTCATTTGGCCCTTTCTACATCATACAACACCAGGGGCAGAAGTAGAGAGTGTGGCACCTTTGCCACAATAACTCAAGTGTGAAATATCTTTATGCATGGCTTCTTTGGGGGCCAGCTTGCCTGAGCCATGCCGACCACGTTATTCTCAGTTCTATTTTACTTGTTTCTGTGTTCACAATAAAGAGTATCAGATTAAGAAAATGTGCCAGAATGAAACTTCACTCTGCAGTGGAGTGTGCGCTGATATGAAACTTCCTGGCAGATTAAAATTGTGTGCCGGAACCGGGACTCGAACCTGGGACCTTTGCCTTTCGCGGGCAAGCGCACTACCGACTGTGCTATCCCGACACGACTCACGATGCCACCTCACAACTTTGTGAGTCGTGTTGGGATAGCACAGTCGGTAGTGCGCTTGCCCGCGAAAGGCAAAGGTCCCAGGTTTGAGTCCCGGTTCCGGCACACAATTTTAATCTGCCAGGAAGTTTCATATCAGCGCACACTTCGCTGCAGAGTGAAGTTTCATTCTGGAAACATCCCTTAGGCTGTGGCTAAGCCATGTCTCCACCATATCCTTTCTTCCAGGAGTACTAGTCTTGCGTGTTTGCAGGAGAGCTTCTGTGAAGTTTGGAAAGTAGGAGACGAGGTACTGGCAGAAGTGAAGTTGTGAGGCGGCATCGTGAGTCGTGTCGGGATAGCACAGTCGGTAGTGCGCTTGCCCGCAAAAGGCACAGGTCCCAGGTTCGAGTCCCGGTTCCGGCACACAATTTTAATCTGCCAGGAAGTTTCATAAGAAAATGTGGTCTTATTGGGGCTTCAAGCCCATGTAAAACCCTTACTGGTAACTCCAAAGTCAAGTACCCATCAAATCCCACGAGATGTGCAGTGGCAGTGCTTCGAATATTCATTCGCAGAACGAATACTCACAGGATATGTCCACCATGTAGAGTGCTTCTGGTGCTGCAAGGAACTTAATGGACTGAGACCTTGATTCGCCATTTGTTTTTCAAGTGCGCCCTTGTGTGTTTCAGTCTGTTTGTGACATTTCTCCATTCTGTGGTCATTTGTACCTATGTGACTGTGCTTTGAACGCTAGATTCCTTACTGACACTGGTGATAATGTATCTCTATTACTGACTTCAATGGTTACCAGCCTTCTCTGCCCTCACAGTGCTGCACTACATGCTGTCAACATCACTCAGCTGGCATGTGTGGGTTCAATGAGTTTTACTGTTTGCTTGTCACTGAAGTGTAAACTCTGTTGGAACTTTTAATAGCACATGAGCCTGAACCAATCATAAAGTTTCCCCTGACGTGCAATGTTTGGTGTTTCACAATCCCCTCACACACACACTTTTCTTGTGCTCCATCCAGATCTGACTTTTTCTCTGCTCAAGCACCTACTGGCCATGAGTGTTTTCAGACAATCAAAAAGATCAACATTCTGTTCACAAAATTGTGTCATGAATATGAACAGGAGATCAAACTGTGCCATTAAAAAGGAGACATTGTTCATGAGTGCTTCAGTAGCATTAAAAACTCAGAATCGCTCTGATCAAAGTGGTTGAGTGAACATGAGCATGTGTTCTGTCTGCATCGCGAAAATGAGGACTTCATCCGCCACTTTGCAGACATGGAATCCTATCTGGCGTCCACTCTGCACCAACTTTCATCTCTTCAGTTGCTTCGGAAGGACAATCACTCCAAGCTTAGTGCAATTGTTGCCTCCATAAGTGACCCCAGTGCTGTTGCAACCACACACAGTGTTAATAGTGTTTGTGATAGTTCTCCACCCTAACACCACTCATATGTGGATGTTTGTAAGCAGAACTCAGTTTCCATGACAATACCTTGCCAGCAAGCTTGGCCTGCATAGTGTCCCACTCTGGTGGCTGCTTATAACACTTTCTCTCGTGCCTCATGATCGTCACTTGTTTTCGCTCCACCAGTCAAGCAGTCTGTTACTGCGATGTGCGCACCTCCGCCAGTTAGCAGATACTTTCATGCTATGCCTTCTTGCTCCACAGCACCTGTGGTTCCTCCAGGTAAACTGGTGGCCAGAATTCTATCTTCCCAGGACCTCGGCACACACCCTTGGCCATGAGCACTGCCGAGCCCCCTCCTCCTTGCAGACTCCACAAGTCTCGCACCGAGCCGTGCCCCCTATCTGCTATGTAGTGCTAGTGGGATTCCAAACGTAAGTCCAGAAGTTATTTAACAGTAGTAATTTGTTTTTATGACAATTTTAAAATTTCTGAAGCTAAAGAATGGAAATTATTTCTTTTCTTTCATCATCGTCGTCACCGCCGTCGTCTTCTTTTTCTTCTGATACTTCGGACAGTTGTTCAGAAGAAGAAAACTTAGCTGTACTTGGCACTGTTGAAACACCATGACACGTTAATGATGTTAGATGACAAACATTTGATCTGTGTAATGAGAGGGAATTTTATATGCGTTTCAGAATAATAATAAAAAAAAAATACTAACCAATATCATTGCCGGGTTCAAATGGTGATAAACACGGAATTCAACATTCCGGTTTAAATTTACATCACGCTCGGCAGTCGCGAGAGATAATGTTGACAACGGATGACGTTTGCATTAGCCGCATCTCCCTCGTGATTGGTCAAGCAACATCTCAACATTGAGCAACAGTGGCCAACGTTATCTCTCGCAATTGCTGATCTGAATGTAAAATTTTACCACATTTAAATCACAAAGCCATGCTCTCATAATAAAACTTTCAATTAAGCATTAAGATACTTCCATTTGCAATAGTGTTGTGCCATGCAATTGCCACTACGATCAGTCAATGTTTCAAGTGATTAATTAATTAATTTTTTTTTTTTTTTTTTTTTTTTTTTTTTTTTTTTTTTTTTTTTTTTTTTTTTTTTTTTTTTAGTTATTATTACAACATGGGGATCCGGTAGGTGGAAAGGTGGACGTAAATTGACCAGTCTGTTTTGTGAAAAGTAATGTCACTTTCACAGAACTATGGGAACAGGAAAAATTAAATTCATAAAAATATATTTTGACAACAGAAATTATACGTATGATTTTATTGTTAACTCTGCCTTCGTTGTTGTTTATCCTGGTTTTCTTTTTTAAAAAGAATACAGCTCTCTGAGTTGCCTTACCATCTTCTCTCCAGCCTCTTTAATGAATTGTACAGTTTTGTGACAACTTCCAAGGTGTGTTGTTGGAAGATTAGACAGAAGTTATGAGAGAGAAAGGGAGAGAAACCGGTACCGAGAAGACCATCATGGAAGAGAGAGAAGAGATGATCACCAAGGAGATAGTTGTGAGAAGTGAAGTAGACAGCAAGGTGGGAGTATGGATTATAGGAACAGTCAGGAGGAAATGATAGGAACCAAGGTTACTACAAGTCTTATGGAAACGGACAGGAAAACTAAATGTCGCCCCTATGGAAGCCTGTCAGGTTGGGGTGAGAAATAGGACAAGAAATCAGTCTACCACAAAGAGGATCAGATTTGGACACAAATGGGAAAATGAGCAATATAGACAGGGGCAGAAGGTAACACACAGGGTAAATCGGCTCAAGTTTGACGAAGAACTATGGGAAGTCATTAAGAACCAGGCTTGGAAAGAAGAGGACAAGTGTATAGGAGCAGAAGAGGTTGTACTAGATGATGATACTGTAGCCAATATGTATAATGCAAGTGAAGATATTTCCGCAGAAGAACCCAAAATAAGTGAAGAACAAGATGTGTTTGGACTGTGTAATTTGCTAAATGTTAATGTTGAAGATGCTGAAGACAATATTACTGCTCATGAAACTGGGAAGACTGAAAATCATGAAGATTTTCATGTTTTGTCCAGTGTGTGTTCAGAGAAGTCAGAGGATGACAGTGTTGAAGATAGTGAAGAAGATGTGGAGGTCATGGAGTCTGAAGATTTGGAGTAGGAACTTGATGGGATGATATATGTTGAAGTCAACGAAGGTTGCATCATGTCTGATGGCCAGTGTGAGACAGAGTGTGTTGTAGATGATGTCAAATCTTGTGAGAATCAAGTCGTACCAGTGAAATTGAGCAGTACTGAAAGTTTTCCATGCAGAAACAGACAAGAAGAGGTAGGGAAAGACATCTTTCATTGTATCATACAGAGCTACATTGATAAGGAAGAGAAAGGCAATGTTCTAGATAAGTTACTGTGTAAATATCATGAGCTAGAAGATAAGGTGCCTATTTCGTCTTAAAATACATGCGCCATCTAAAATTATTGTATGTATAGTTTTCATTTTATATTGCGATTTTATTTTGTGTACATGAAATGTTTTACGTGTATGTTTGTTAATTGTAAATTAGTATATTCAATTGTTATGAACAATGCATAATGTAAACTCATTATTGCCGATGTTATATATTTGCCTCATCACCTTGCGTGGGGGAGTTTGAGTTTTAGTCGTTTTTAAAGTGCTCTGGAATCTATGTCGCTCTGTGTTTTGAAATGGAAGTACTACCATTCTGATGCTTTGTATATGTTTTCAATTTGTAATGTTTTGGTGGAGAAGTTTGATTCAAATTAAAGAAGAAGTGAAAAATTGTACATAACGAGTATTTATTTCTACCAGAGCCGGCGCAAGGGCAAGTGCCGCCCCGTGCGAACTGCTAAACTGCAGCCCCCACACCACCACCAGTTTTTTATTTTATTTATTTATTTTTTTTTTTTATTTTTTTTTTTTTTTTTTTACAAGACGTTAGTGGAATTTTATTTAAACAAATCTGTAGGAAATGTCAGCAATAAATCGCAATTTTTGTTTTTACTTTTCAAATCTACCTAGGTTTCGGCCACTGAGTGGCCAGTCTCAATGCTTTTAATAAGTGCTTACATCTAAACCGCCATGTTGACAGTTACGTTAAGCATGACGGTATATATGTAAACATAACTCAAAGCATTGAGAATAGCCACACTGTGCCCAAAATCTATGTAGATCTGGAATATAAAAACAAAAATTGCAACTGATTGGTTACATTCTCTACAGATTTGTACAAAACAGTTGCTGGGCACCAACTCAAAAATGGAATCAAACCTGATTGAAGAAATCTAGCTAAGTTTATTAAGCCTTGTGAATTTACAAAAATGTTCATATGTGTGTGAAATCTTATAGGACTTTACTGCTAAGGTCATCAGTCCCTAGGCTTACACTCTACTCAACCTAAATTATCCTAAGGACGAACACACACACACACACACATGCCTGACGGAGGACTCGAACCAACACCGGGACCAGCCGCACAGTCCATGACTGCGGCACATGAACTTACAGTTAACGCAAATTAACATTTTTCAATGGTTGTGACAGATAATATATTCAACAGAAAAGAGTATACAGTAAATAAATGTTGGCAAAGTGATAGTATGCAAGCAGTATTGTCAAATAAAAGTGGCGGTCAGAATTTAATTGTTCAAATGTTTGTATAGCTTATGGGACTTAACTACGGGGTCATCAGTCCCTAAACTTACAAACTACTTATGAACTAACTAACACTAAAGACGGCACAAATAACCATACCCGAGGGGGGATTCGAACCCCCGACCTTAGTGGCCGTGGCCGTGCACCGTGACTGCAGCGCCTCAGTTGCCTCGGCCACCGCGGCCGGCAATTTAATTGTTGTTCATGCAGGCGGAGACAGGTGTTTCATGGCTCAAAATCAAAACGTCCGACTATCACTCAGAAACGGTTACCAAAAATTTTGAAAAATACATTGAAACCAAACTTATGCCAGGCTTACTACCAATGTCTTTGTCCCTTGTAATTACTCGCAGTGTATTTACCCATTCAGAATACTTCTGGCCATTGTGTTGAACATGTTTCAGTGTAGTATTGTTCAACAACTTTTTTACATAATGCGGGAAGAATAAAACACTTGGAAACTGCCATTTAAGAGTTTAGCAAGTATCGAACGTTGCATTTGAATTTCCAAATTAGATTTCGTCTTCTGCCAAATTAGTTGTGAGTGAACGCACGGTGTGTAACAGGCTGGCAGCGCTCCACTCATGATGCATCGCCCCTCTGTTACTCTGACATAATTCCCGACGGTGCTGCCACAGTGGTGAGCAATTAGTTAATCCATATGTTTGTTAAGCTTATGGGACTTAACTACGGGGTCATCAGTCCTTAAACTTACAAACTACTTATCAACGACCTTATACTAAGGACGGCACAAATATCCATGCCCGAGGGGTGATTCGAACCCCCGACCGTAGTGGCCTTGCAGACCGTGACTGGAGCGCCTCAATCTCCTCGGCCACCACAGCCGGCTAAGTTAATCCTTCTCCCTCCTGTTTTTCAACAGGGGCGGCCAGCAGGTAGTCGAGCGCCATGCCACAGTTCCTGAAGCCGCTCGCTCTAAGGTTAGGTTTCGAATCCCCTCTTGGGCATAAATGTTGAGTTTGTCCTTAATAAATAAGTAAATAAATAAAAAATAGAAAAAAGGGGAGCCGCAGATTCGCCGCCCCTCGGAAAGTGCCGCCCTGTGCGGCTGAACGTTTCGCATGTGCCTTACGCCGGCCCTGATTTCTACAACGACGCCCCAGGAGAATAATGTTGCAGCGAGCAGAACCCCCATACACTGCCATGTTCACAAGATGAGTATTATGTTGGAAAGTGGTTGGAAAGTGGTATAAATCATGAAATCGTTTTAACAGACACTATGTCTTCTGCATTCTCTGCTCTCAAAGAGCTATTCGCTCAAACTGTCACTATTGCTCAACCTCATCCTGATGATGAACTTTTTATTACCATAGATGCAAGTGATACAGCCATCAGCAAAGTTCTGAGCCAATCCCTCAATGGTGTCAGTTCTCCTCTGCAATTCATCTCAAAACAATGCTCAAAAGAAATACTCTGCCTTTGATAGGCTACTCTTGGCCATCTATAAGGCTATAAAATATTTCCGCTCTGCCATAGATGGCCATTCTCTTTACATTCTCACTGCCATCACTAACCCTCCGAAGGATCTCCCTCCCCGTAGGGGTTCCACTATTTTGACTACATTTCTCAATTCACCACCGACATCCGCTACATTCAGGATGCAGACAATGTCATGGCCAATTTCCTCTCGCATATTGGCTATTTTGTTTCCCTTAAATCTATCTCAGCTTGCCATTCTTTTGGTGTTTGATGATGACATAACACAACTCATTCAGGACTCTTCCTCTTCTTTGCATCCTATCCACACTACCTTCCCTGGGGTATCAGGCAATGAATCTATGGGCAGTCTCTGCTCCTACATTCCTCACTGCCTCATGTGTGAGATCTTCAATAAACTGCTCATCCTGGCATCAAGGCCTCCACCAAGTTAATCACAGAGTGATTCGTCTGGTGAGACATGAGGCGTGATTGCCAAACCCGGGCTCAAGTTTGTGTTCCCTGAGCCCTGTCGGCCATGTTATCCTCAGTTCTATTGTACTTATTGTTGTGTTCGTAATAAAGTGTATCAGATTAAGTACATGTGGTCTTATTGGGGCTCCAACCCCATGTCAAACCCATACTACTATAATTGAGAAATACTCAGCCTTACCAGCCATGCAGGAGAAACTGCAATAGCTCAGTATCGAGACTACTTAAATATATACTCAGCTCCTATGTTAACCAGATGTTGCAATGTAATGTCTATATCAATAAAAGATTCCTTTCTCAACACTCTGTGTATTAGAGATTTACTGTTCATAATTCCTGTAAATGTATATATATTTAATTTATTCTTAAATTTTTGTGTAATTTGGTAGTAACGCCTTTTAAAAATCCTTCTGTTTTTAATGCCATTCAGGAAAGTGTATTATTCGTATCACCTTTCTCATATAATTATTATTTTCTGTAATCAAATTGAACGAACATATTGTTTTAAATAGTCTGTTTTTTGAATTTTCATTCAGAATATTATCTTATAAATGCTCAGTGGTATTAATTACAATGATTATTAATATAATATATTAGTAATAAATTCAGTTTAAGTTTTACAATATTGAAGTAACAGGCATAATAGTTTATATGGGAAAAAGTAATTTAATAATGAGTAACAAAATGTATTTCATGTAACCATATGATAGTATATCTAGCAATACAATAATTGTCATCTTTGGGAACTTCCAATATGCAGCTTTTGGTTTGACATTACTACGTCATTTGATGCAGTCAGTTATGACAATTTTGGTTAATGCATGCAACGTAGTATGTATGTATCAATGGAGACAGAAATGGCAATAAATATTCAAATAAATACTGCATCTAGCAGATGAAATAGTGGAAATCTTACTGATCATAGCTGACTATAGTTGAAATCCAACAACTGCAGAATAATAACAGTTTTACTGATTGAATTGCACACACTACCAATGAAAACCACAGATGAAGGCCTTTTTGTAACTGCAGCATTTATTTTTTTCCAAAAAGTATTTTACTCACTACCATACCAATATTTATGATTAAAAGTAGGAGCACTTGTGTTGTTTGAAGATGTCTTTGCACGGTAAATGCAATGAGTTATCTTGGTTGAAAAGATGCAGTAGCGAATAAATTCGAGTCATGCCTAAGAGAAGGGTTCCAAGACCCATACTGGTCTTTTCATATATATTAATGTACTTGCAGACAAAATTAATTTTGACTTCATAGATTTGCAGGTGACACAGTTATCTGTATGAATTACTACATACAAGACTGCACAAATAATCATTAATATTCTGGTGTGACTTTAAAATGGTGCAGTTTGTTTTAAATATTCACAAATCATATACTTTACAATACTAATGAGTCACAATTGGAATAAGCCAACTGTTGGTAATACAGTTTGTGACGATTTGAAATCAATAATAATAATAATAATAATATAATTTTATTGTCATTCAGCTCTTACAGTATAATAGTTTTTTATACTACACTAAAACCACATTTTGTATACATCACCTTTTTGTCTCTCTCGTTCAGTGGTAGATATAGATTTAATAGCTCACCTGCATATGTGCATAATGAAAGCAACAGGACAATGGATTCTTGGATGTCTTATGGAATTAACCATAAATATGACATGTTTCATTTTATGTATTTTTATTTTTATTCTTGATGAAGAATAAAACAAACCTGTTACTGACTGTGTTCATGAAAATTCGTGTGTATTAATACTTATATTTTCGAGAACATTCTAGAACACGGAAATAGTTAAATACTGTTTTAGTTATTTGTTTGTGGAACATAAATGAATCTTGATTTATGTAAAGATACACAACATTATGACAAACGTAATAATAGGATTTTTGTATAAAAACAAAACAATACAAAAGATTGTAAGTATTTTACAATTACAGCAGTAGTATTCGTTGATATTATTTAAAATGGTTAAATTAAGTTTATTATGCAGTCTTAATGTCAGCAAAGTATTACATTAAGGTCAATACATTATGGAAAACATCAGATAATATTAGTGATGAAATTAGTACTAAAATTACAAAGTTGTGTAATATTAATGTTACGATTTTTATAAACAAACATTTTATCAAAATTTAATAAAACACCTAGCTACTAATGCAATTAAACAGTCTTGTATCATATTATAATTTTTAATGAATGATTTTGTAATTATGCATAAAGAAAGGTTTAGTTATAATAGGTTTCAAAAAATTCATTAATCCAAATAAACGGAATTTTATAGGGGATACACATTACAATAGGCTCAATCACAGAATTGGATAGTGCAGTAAGTCTACACTTACTAAATACTTGTGTGACCCATCTTACAAAATCTTCAAATGTTTGGGGCCAATACCAAAGATGATTGACAAGGAATACTGAACTAATAGAAATGAAGAATTAATAGTCATATAGTGATGAGGCTTGTGAAAATCATTATGGTATAATTGTAAAAAAATCTGAATTAGAAGACATATGAAGATAAATGTTAATTATCTTACACCAGTTGCAATTTTGAAGAAATTGCGTTATTAGAGGAAAATAGAAATATATTTCAGCTTACTATCTATTAATCAGACTGGGATCATAAAGACAATATTACACTAATTACAGTGCTCAAAGAGGCATTTAAAATATTATTGATGAACATACTAGACCCATATGGAATAGGAATAAATCCCTGTATGTGATACTATAAGAAACATCACTTTTTGGCAGGTACTTAAGAAAAACAGATATAGGTGTGTCTGTCTCACAATGCACATGTCACGGTGTACTGCACACATCTGTCCCTACCTAAATTGTGATAAGCAAAGTGTGTGTGTGTTTTCTATACTAGTTAGCTATGGTAGGTGGACACCACCCCAAAATCTTGTGGTAACCTCTCAACTTTCACATCAACAGTGTTAAGTGTAGAACATCTTTCCAAACTGGCTTCTTTGGAGCCAGCATCTCTTAACTCCACTGGTCATTTTTAAACCAGTCTTGTAATGCTTCTTGTCATGTTAAGAATAAAGTAGTGTAGGTAAGATATATGTGGTTTTATTGGGGCAGAAACCCCTTGGTTAACCCACAACCTAATAATTGAGTAAAACTTATTTTTGTGCACGATGATCACTAAATTATTTCTAACAATGAAAGAAATTGGCAATGCCTGCCGGCTGCTCAATGAATGTCTTTACAGTGAGTTGTTATTGATCCTCCATTATTGACTAAATTATTTCTGAAAGATTTAGTGAGTTGATATCTAAAGTCCACTATCATGAAAAGAGAATTGTTTATAACTTAACTAATGATAAAGAAACTACTACCAGCATTACCACAGTTGGG
The DNA here is from genome assembly GCA_026315105.1 of Locusta migratoria. Lineage (NCBI taxonomy): Eukaryota > Metazoa > Arthropoda > Insecta > Orthoptera > Acrididae > Locusta > Locusta migratoria. The sequence goes on from CM048744.1 coordinate 655,181,622, forward strand.
CCAATAATAATGACTAAATTCCACAACTAAATGAAAAAGGTATTTGTTATTGCTCTATTAGGCAGTGAATGGCTCAGTCTACTTTGTATGTAAGTGAAACAGCATACAAAGCAAATTGTAACAATGAAAGAGAAATAATCTTGTTCATGAAAATATTTTTAAAAAACGTAAAGAAAGTTGGACTTACCAGGCGAGAAGGCACCAGTTCATTGTTGCACAAAATAAATAAATAAATAAAATTAGAACATACACAAATACACAATCGAAACTGAGCTTTCACAACCTAAGGTTGCTTCATCAGAAAGAGCAGGGAAGGAGAAGGAAAAGGAAAGGATGAGGGTTTTAAGGGAGATGGATCATTAGGAAAAGGATTAGTATTATTTTTGGGGAGATGGATCATTAGGAGTAGCATTAGGATTATTTTTCTTCATAGCAAAGTGATATCTCCAGCAAAGACTATGAGAATAGGACAGTAGATCTTTGAGTTGGGTTGTTTGGTTGATTTTGGGAATAGGGCAAAAGGTGAGGCCTTTGGAAAGGACAGAGGTTTCAGACTGGGAGAGAGGTTTAGAAGAGAGGTTGATTACTGAATTGGGATGATGTGGTTCCAGACTGTGTGGATTAGCATATTGAGGTTTGGTGGGGAGTGGAGCTGGAAGTGGGGAGATCACCAGGAAAGTTTCCATCAAAATAGAGAACGGATGACTTACCCAAAGGACAGGCACATCGACAGACACAAATAAAATCACACACATACAAGCTTTCGCAACCGTTATATACATGAAACATTGATCGTAATGGAATGTATATTGCAGAGGTACATTTTACACTTCTCTTTTCCTGAAGCTAGAATTTTGCCTTTACACATTGCTTGGGAAAAGATCCAAACCATTTCTGTGGCTGCTTGCACATTTCCTACCAACTAAAATAGAGAGTAAATCCACAACCAAATAAACTGATAGTGTCATTATAAAATTATATAACTTCTTGTCGAAGTGGTCAGAGCAGCTTCATTCCATTAAGGTGGAATACAGAATAAATTTTATTAGATGAAACGTAGTATAGTTTACTTTATCATAATTCTTTATATAATTTACATGATATAGAAGTTGTCATGTTACTCTGCAGCATTAAAAATACATAGTTTTACATCTTTATATATAAAAATGAAAAGCTGTGTGTTACTCTTTCTAAAACTCAGAAACGTCTGGCTGATTCAGTCCACACACTGGTTTGATCCAGCTCTCCATCCTACCCTGTCCTGTGCAAGCCTCTTCATCTGAGAATACACATGGCAACCTACATCCTTTTGAATCACCTTACTGTAATCGTCCCTCGGTCTCCCTCTATGATTTTTACCCCACACAATTTCTTCTAATGCTAAGTTGACGATTCCTTGATGTCTCAGGATGTGTCCCACCAACCTATCCCTTCTGTAAGTCAGAATATGCCAGAAATTTCTTTTCTCCCCTCCTCATTAGTTATGTGATCTACCCATCTAATTTTCATCATTCGTCTGTAGCACCACATTTCAAAAGCTTCTATCATCTTTTTGCCTGAACTCCTTATTGTCCACGCTTCACTTCCACACAATGCTACACTCCAGACAAATGCGTTCAGAAAGGACTTCCTAACATTTAAACTAATATTGGATGTCAACAAGTTTCGCTTCTTCAGAAACGCTTTTTTCCCCCGTAGCCATTCTACATTTTATATCTCCTTTACTTCTGCCATCAGAAGTTATCTTGCTACCCAAGTAACAAAACTCATTTACTACTTTCATTGCCTTATTACCTAATTTAATTCCTTCAAAATCATCTGTTTTTTTTTTTTTTTTTTTTTTTTTTTTTTTTTTTTTTTTTTTTTTTTTTTTTAGCAAAGTCTTTATTTCTTTTCCCTGAACTTTAATTCCCTCTCCCAATTTCTCCTTGCATTCCTTCACTGCTTGCTCAATGTACACATTGAACAACAATGCTGAAAGGCTACAACCCTGTCTTACTCCCTTCCCAATCTCTGCGTCCCTTTCCTGCCCTTTGGCTCTAATAACCGCTGTTTGGTTTTTGTATAACTTGAGAATAACTCTTCACTCCCTATGTTTTACCCCTGCTACCTTCAGAATTTGGAAGAGTGTATTCCAGTTGACATACGCTAAAAATGTATGTTTGCCTTTACTTAGCCTATCTTCTAAGATAAGTTGTAATGTGAGTATTGACTCCCATGTTCCAACATTTCTCCTAAATCCAAACTGATCTTGCCCAAGGTTGGATTCCACCAGTTTTCCCATTTGTCTGTAAATTATTCGCATCTGTATTTTGTAACCATGACTTATTAAACTGATAGTTCTGTAATTTTCACATTTGTCTGCACTTGATTTCTTTGGAATTGGAATTACTATATTCTTCTTGAAATCTGATGGTATTTCCCCTGCCTCATATATCTTGCGTACTAGGTGGAACAATTTCTTCATGACTGGCTCTCCTAACAATATCAGCAGTTCAGACGGGATGTCATTTATTCCAGGGTCCTTGTTTCTACTCAAATCTTTTAGTGCTCTGTCAAATTCTTCTCGCAGTATAGTATCTCGTTTCTCATCCTCCTCTAGATCATCTTCCATTTCTAGAATACTGCTTTCAAGTTTATTTCATTTGTACAGACCTATATATTCCTTCCACCTTTCAGCTTTCCCATCTTTGCTGAGTACTGGTTTTCCATCCGAGTTCTTGATATTCATACCACTACTTTTCTTGTCTCCTAATGTCTCTTTTATTTTCCTGTAGGTGGTATCTATCTTTCCCCTATTTATACATTCTTCTACAGTCTTGCATTTCTCGTTGAGAAGCAAAGATATAAAATCAAATATACCATTTTATTGTAATAAAGACATTTATATAAGTTAAAGCAATTTCACTCTACATAAGATACTACTTCCTGAAAAAAATTTGAAATGCTTTACATATTTCCAGTGTGAAGAGTTAACTAAATACATTTTTTGATACTACGAAATGAGATTTTTTTGAGAAACTAGTACTCCAACAAATTATTATTACTAGTACATGTCTAAAAACTGAAATGAAATATTAAGAATAAAATTATTATTAGTTATGAGCAATAGAAAATCATTTGTCAAAAATGTCGTTAGCCTACATAAGATATAAAAATAATGTGAACTGTCAAAATGAGAACTGGATACTGACCTGTCCTGTCTTGGTTTCCTCAGTTGCCACAGCCATTGTAAGAGAAATACCACACCCAAATAGCATATCAATGTTCATTAAGGAATGAAATTGAATTTTTGATGAAAAGTATATATTATTTTGCATTCCATAGTAACTCCACAGCTGGCCATGTAAAATGCAACTAAATATATTTGGGAAAAAGTACCTTACACAAAGATCATAACTGAAAATATGTCCCTGTGTGAAATGGGATCTGAATCAAAGATGCTCTTAGTTTGTTGTTGGGCCTATCAGTCCTTGCTGCTTCCACACAAAGATCATAACTGAAAATATGTCCCTGTGTGAAATGGGATCTGAATCAAAGATGCTCTTAGTTTGTTGTTGGGCCTATCAGTCCTTGCTGCTTCCATATGTTGCCAAAGTTGGTCTGGTGTAGCAGTGGTAGGTGTATTCTGGGAGAGTCGTTCTGCCATCATCTACTAGATAGGTCAGAGACAAAGAGAACAGAGGAACCAGAAGTCCAGAACACTGTGTGCTATGCATGGTCATGTATTATCCTGCTGGAGCATGACTGTCAGCAATATCCAAAGGTTAGGTAGGACAACAGACTTCAGTGTTGCAGAGACATAATGCTGGCTGGTTAGAAACCAGCAATGAGTAGTAGAGTGGGTGGGATTGGAATCCATAATATTGTGGTGGTGATAGCTCTAATCGACCAGGAATGAACTATAATATCTTTACAATAGTCTTTGGATGAGGTACCTCTTGGCCACCACCAACAATCACTTTCAACGAGTTTGTGTTAAGCTTGTGAATAGTCTGTTCAATAAAGTGTACACAGAAAAGTGTGTTTTCTAGGGCTCACACCCCATGAAAAAACCACATTGGGGACCTCGTACTGAGTTTCTTGTGCTGCAGTGCATGTTTCAGTGCGTTTTGCTCGTCCAGACCAAATTAATTCGCATAATACTGCAGTACGTGATCCAGCATTTACAACCACAATGAACATGCTGGTCCAACTTCCATCGATCTTCACTGTGGTTTCTCAATCATCATTCAACTCACCACTGCTCTGCAATTCGTCGAGTGTATTAGTCTTGGTGCCTCAGCACACGGCCCAGTGATTTTCTCCGGACTTGTTCAATTTGGCCAGGAACAACAATGCACAGTGTCACCCAATGGACTCAGGCTTTATCACCCCGAACTTACTTTCCGGAGATGAAATAATGAACAATGCTCATGTTCAGCAGGACCATTTTGTGTGCACACATTCTCAATCAGTGCCAACTGCAAATAATTCAGTGCACTGTGCTTCAAATTTGTATTTGTGGCCCATCACGGCTTCACCATGTGCACCAGTGTATCCATCCATGATCAACATGCTGGAACATAGTTCAAACAAAGGCGCACTGACACAGAACTATATTTTGCTGCCTGTGTCTAATAAACTGGCTAGCGGATGCATTACTGATTCTTCTGTGAGTTCTGCGTTTAATTCAGGACCTTTGTCTCAAGATCTGTCTGCACCTGTTTCAGTGCACGTGGGTTCAGTTGCGGACAGTATGTTACTGTGCATTCGTCTTTCGGACAACCACCTGTGCAGTATTCACCCGGTAACTGTGTTTTTCACTGTCAAACTCTATGGAGTGATTTCTCACATGTGAACTTGTCAGGACAGGAAAATGTGTTCAATGTGCAGCCACATTTGGTATCCCGACATGCCCCTGCCCCGCCGTGCCCACTTTGGCCTACCGCATTTGCTTGTGTGGCTGGCACATCGTGTGACTCTCTTCCACTGTTTCATGCTCAACTGCCCATTTTATTGGCATAATTCGGTGCCTCTGCCACATCAGCCATCCCTGTCATGCCTCCTCAACAACTGCAACATCAGCCTGACGCTGCAGTGCCAGATGCAGGACCTCAGGCACCATCTTCTCCTCCTTCGCCACTGCCAGGACGTCTGCCCAAGCTACTTCCATTTTTGTTCGAGGCTCTGACTACAAGGTTCACCTTAGTAGAACAAATCTTTGACCACAATTTCCTGGATGATGCTTCTCACTATTTCTGTCTTATCACGCACTCACATGAGCACATTGACCTAATCTGCGATCTGGTAACATCACCTCCGACTACTCATCGCTACTTCCTGGCGAAGCAGATGATACTGAAGCGTGTCATGCACACTCCAAACGAAATCATCCGCAACATCCTGTAGGAGGAACATCTTGGTGACAGGAAGCCTTCCCAGTTGTGGAGATGTCTTTGGCTGCTTGTTAGCGAGCATGCAATACCAGACTCAACTCTGATGGCAGTCCTGGACCAACAACCTCTCTTTACCAGTCCAGACAGTTCTGGCCTACAACATCCTCGAGTCTACGAGCGACTGCATCCACATTTCTGACCAGGTTCACGCTGCCTACTTATGTGCAGCCCACCTCGATGCGTCTGATCGTGTGAAAACTGCACCTCCTCACACCTTCGCTCGGGGCTGCTCCCACACGCCGGCCGACTTCATCGAGCCGCCTGGTATTCCACGTTGCCTCACAACCGAGACACCACAGCCGGCCTCCGCCGCAGAATCCGAAGATGGACCTTTGCTGCCCACTCCCTTCCCACTGGAACAGTCGGTTTGGTGCAGCTGCCAAGAAGTGCCTTCCCTTTCATCGCTCCCAAACTCAACTTGCAGGGGGATGTAGGTGCTGCCCCCCCCCCCCATTCGGAAGACAATGAGTGCCTACCAACGGTCCATTCTGCCATCTTGAGCTGTGCCACAGTTGTTGCCACCACCTGCTACAGTGGTCTCCACGGCAACTACTCTGCCAGCTGACCCGCACACTGCAGCAGCCAGGCGGCCATCTTGCCTCTGGCACTTGTGGCGCTTCCAGTGGCACCAGCGGATATCACAGCCGGCCAGGACAGTCAGCTCTCACCTCCCATCCCCTCTCTGGCTGTCACAACATCGTCTGCTGAATCCAATGCACTGGACTCCACTTCCTTCCACCCTCGGCAGTGCATTTCTGTAGTAACTAATGACATGGTTCACAGGCTTAGACTCACTGACAACACACCTGTGTGTAGTAAACCACACCACCTTTGTGCTGAAAAATTCACGGCTGTGGAAGCACAGATCACAGAATTACTAAAGGCAGGCATAATTGAAACCTCCTTCTAACAGTAATAGTTGATCCTCCCCCATTCACTTAGTAAAAAAAACAAAAATGCGATGGTTATTGGAGAATGTGTGGGGACTACCGTAGGTTCAAAGCTAAGACAATCATGGACAGGTATCCTATTCCTAATGTAGCCGATTACACTCATGCTCTCGCTGGTGCTAAATTTTTTCTGTGGTTGACTGCAAATGTGCATACCACCAGATACCGTTGCCTCCAGAGGATGTTGAGGAGATTGCCATCACGACTCCAATAGGTTTATACCACTAACATTTCATACCACAAAACCTGGCAACCCTTCACCACTGAGATTCTCCTTCTCCTAAAGTTTTGTTTTGTTTAGTTAGACGACATTTTACTATTCAGTACCTCTATTGAAGTAAGCGAACATCATTTACAAATTCTCTGTGACACTTTGGCGAAGGCAGGGATTGAATTGAATCACAGCAAGGATCAACTGCACCTACCTTCCGTTAAGTTTCAGGAGTACAGTGTTTTGGCTGACAGCATTTCCCCTCCCTCTGAAAAGGTCAATGCCATCAAGAAATTGCCACATTACATTTAAAGATTTGAGGTGGTTCCTAGGCACTATTAATTATTATCATCAACACTTGCCTGGTACTACTGACATCCAAGCCCCCCTTAAAGATGCGCTGGCAGGCAATAATACATCAGGTACTTGCCCTGTCTCTTGGACCCCTGCAATGCCTGAGGCTTTCTCGTCACTTAAAAACCTTTTATCGAATGCTATTACTATTGCTCACCCTCACCCAGAGGTGGACATCTTTATCACGACCGATGCCAGCGACACTGCCATTGGTGCCATTCTTAGCCAATCGCTAGACGGCAATGTCTCTCCTCTCCAGTTTCTCACAAAGAAATTAAATCATGCTCAGAGGAAATATTCAGCCTGCGACTGAGAACTCCTTGCAATTTATGAGGCCATCAAACATTTCTGCTTCGAGATCAAGGACTGTCCTTTCCAAGTCCTCACCAACCGCAAACCTTTGGCCACTACAATACAAAATCCACCGGCCAATCCTCCTCCTAGTCACTTCCGATACCTAGATTTCATCTCCCAGTTCACCACTGATGTCAGGTACATCAAGAGTGCTGACACAATCGTAGCCAACTTCCTCTCCCGAGTTGATGCTGTGTCTTTCCTGGTCGACCTCTCTAACCTTTCCATTCCCCAATCAGTGGTGACGAGCTCATGCAAATAGTTTCTGATCATTCCACCTCTCCCCACTTCATCCGCACCTCTTTTTCTAGGGTGACGGGCAAAACTTGGTGTGATGATTCCACGGGAAAGCTTTGCCCCTTCATCCCTTCCTCTTACAGCGAAAGGTTTTCCAAAAATTGCACAAGCTTTCACATCCTGGCATCCGTGTCTCAACCAGACTTCTCACTGAACGTTTCGTCTGGCGAGATTGAAAGTGAGAGTATCAAGCTTGGGCTCAGGCAGCATTCCCTGCTAATGCATCAGAATCACCTCCCACACCTCCCCTCCTTTGGGCTCTTTCCCATTCCCATGGGCAGATTTCCATGTGGCCATATCGATCTCATCGGCCCTCTTGCTCTGGTTGATGGTTTCCGCTATCCCTTGTCGGCTATTGATCGGACGACCTGCTGGGCTGAGGCCACTCCTCTCACCAACATCACGACAGAGACAGTGGCCAAGGTCTTCCTTCATTCTTGGGTTTCTCAGTTCGGCTGTCCCTTGGTCATCACCACAGACCAAGGTCACCAGTTTGAATCCTCTCTCTTTTCTGACCTTTGCCACCTCTGCAGCATCAAACACATCAGCACCACCACCTACCACCCCCAAAGGAATGAGCTGGTAGAGCGGTGGAACAGAATGCTTAACACTTCTCTCCAGTGCCATGACACACTATAGACATAGGCACTTCCCCTCATTTTCCTTAGGTTATGAGCCACCTACAAAGAGTACCTCTGTGGCATTGTTAATGAATTTGTCTATGGCAGTCCTGGTGAACTAGTCTCCTCCTCTCCCATTCCTCCCTCGTCTGACCTCCCCACCCTGAAGATGTTTATTATGTGATCAATGATGCACCTAATTACACAATGTGTTTAATGCATCAAATACCTTATGCTATAAGTATTTAACATATAAAATAATAAACAGATTTATTATAAATCTTTAAAACCACACCATTCATTTATAAACACCATTTATACAGGCAAATCTTTACTCTTATTTAGACAATGCAGTACTTCACCAATGAATAAATGTACTAAAACAGTCACTCGTCACACAAACCAATGATAACAATTTTTAATTATTGGAGTAAATGTAGGTGAGAGTTTTAGCCTTGCAACACTTAAAGATTTCTGCCTAATTCCAGATCTTTTATAGAAGTTTTATATAGTATTTTACTCCATTTTGATATAATACAATTCAGTTTAGCTATGTGTGATATGGTCTTTTCTGATAAAATGGAAAGTACCGAAATTAAGTATTGCATACAAATTTAGGAATGTTACAATCAAGAACATTTTGTAATGTCATATTTTTACTGTACTCTTCGACCCATCTTGGTTTGATGGTCAGTTCATCAGGGATGTCCTTTGTTGATGATCTGCATCTTGGCTTTTGACCCATTATTACATGATTTGGGTAATACTGTTGGTGGCATCCTTGCCCATACTGGACTGGTCCAGTGTGTTGCTTACACAAACAATGTCGGTGTATTTGTTAGTACTATGCAAGACATTGACAATGTTCAGGTTGTGCTGCAGATGTTTGGACATGCTTTGGGAACCGCCATTAATGAACAGAAAACTGTTCTAATACCACTTGGTCCATATGGTATCGGTGTCCCTTAGGCATGCTTTCACATTGTTGAAGAATAGAAAATCTTTGAGCTAGAGGTCATCAAGTGCCCCAAGAAAATGCAAGTTTTTACATGGCAGAGGGCGCTTGCCTCCATCTGTGCGCAATGCAGGAGTCACAACAATTGGTCTCTTGATTTGATCCAGCAGGTGACCCTCATCAACACATACATATTTTAAAAGGCCTGGTATGCAGCTCAGTTACTTTCAGTCCCAAAAATGTTGGCACGTTTAATATTACAGGTTACCTACTGGCTTTTGTGGAGGCATGAAATCTTTAAAATGAAGGCTTTAACATGTGTTCTGGACTCATCTGTGGGTGGGCTGGGTCTTGTGGATTTTCAATGCAAGTGCACAGCACTGCTAATTCACCACACTGCCACCCCACAAACTACTTTCCCACAGGGATCAACAGCAGCTCTCCTTGTGCTGTACCGACCACAATCAGAGAGGGGCCTCTGTGATGATACTAGGAATAACGTTTAAGATGCCCTACATCTATTATCTCTCCCACAGTAATGTCCTGCAGATGGCAATGGATCAACACTGCATGACACACTCACTTTATGTCAAGCTCTAGGGATCTCCACAGCCCCATAAATTGAAGCTGCGGCATCCTGAAATTACCTGGGAAAAGGTAGGGGAAAATATATGCACCCCACTGCTGGCTATGGAGGTCTGCTCTTTGTGTTACTGCTTTATTAATGATGTATTACATGCAAATCAACGTCTGGCCGATATCCACCTTCAAGCCTCTAGTGACTGTTCCACTTGCTGTGTGCCCAATACTCAAGAGCACCCTATTCAGTGACGCCGTGTCACAGACATGTGGGAGCTGTGCCACGGGATGGTGGTCTTTATCAATGCAACGACCCCTGTGAGTATCACGGTGCAGTGGCTCACTATGCCAGACATGCAGATGGTTCCACATATGAAGCACAATGCCACCGTGTGGCTATTGGGACATTCTGCCTTTGCCATAGTGGAGCTTCAAATTGGAGAATGTGTCTTCTATATGGTCTACCTTTGGTCTAACCACCAAACGAGTGGGGAAGCGGTTGGTTCTGTCATGTCTTCAGATGTTGTGGTTAGTGGATCATTTACTTCAGTAGCAGCATTGTTGAAGGCAGGTTTGAGGAAGTCGATAGAAACTGTTGTTGGTGTCCCCACAACATCAACTTTAAAAGTTTTCTCCCCTCTGCTCAGTACTGTTAATGGCCCGTCATATGGCGGTTGTAGAGGCTTACGCACCCCATCATGTCGAATAAACACTTGTTTGCAGTTCATCTACATCTACATACATACTCCGCAATTCACCGTAAGGTGCGTGGCGGAGGTTACACTGTATCACTACTAGGCATTTCCTTTCCTATTCCACTCCCAAATTGAACAAGGAAAAAAAGAATGCCTATATGCCTCTGTACGAGGCCTAATTTCTCTTATCTTGTCTTTGTGATCTTTACGCGAAATGTAAGTAGGCGGCAGCAAGATCGTACTACACTCAGCTTCAAATTCCGGCCGTCTAAATTTACTTAACAGAAATTCACAAATGTCGTCTTTCTTCCAGCGATCCCCAATTGAGTTGCCGGAGCATTTCCGTGACATTCGCACATTGGTCGAACCTACCCGTAACAAATCTAGCTGCTTGTCTCTGAACCGCCTCTATGTCTTCCTTTAAACTGATCTGCTGCGGGTCCCAAACACTTGAGCAATACTCAAGACGTGGTCGTACAAGCATTTTATACGTGGTCTCCTTTACAGGTGAAGTACATCTTCCCAAAATTCTCCCAATAAACTGAAGTCGGCTGTCCGCCTTACTCACAACTGTCCTTACAGGCTCGTTCCATTTCATATCGCTCTGCAATTACGCCTAGATATTTGAACGATGCGACAGCATCAAGAAGCTCACTACTAATGCTGTATTCGAGCATTATGGGATTGTTTTTTCTACTCATGCACATCACCTTACATTTTTCTACATTGAGAGCTAACTGCCATTCTTCACACCAACTACAAATTTTGTCTAAGTCATCCTGTATGCAATGACAGTCAGTTACAGACGACACCCTCCCATACACCACAGCATCATCAGCAAACAGCCGGAAATTACAACTTACTCTGTCCATCAGATCATTTATACAGATAGAAAATAATAGCGGTCCTATCACACTCCCCTGGGGCACGCCTGACGATACACTCGTCTCTGATGAACACTCACCGTCGAGAACAACGTGCTGCGTTCTATCACTCAGGAAGTCTTCCAGCCAATCACAAATCTGTGAACCTATTCCATAAGCTCGTATCTTCGTTAGCAGTCTGCAGTGTGGCACCGCGTCAAACGCCTTTTGGAAGTTGAGAGAAACACAATCTGCCTGTTGCCCTTCGTCCATGGTTCGCAAGATGTCATGCGAGAAAAGGGCAAGCTGAGTTTCACATGAACGATGTTTCCTAAGCCCGTGCTGATTCATGGAAAGAAGTTTTTCCGTTTCCAGGAAATTTACTGTATTCGAACTGAGAATATGCTCCAAAATAATTCTACATGAAACTGATGTCAACGATATTGGCCTGTAATTGTATGGCTCAGTTCTCTTTCCTTTCTTATAAACGGGAGTCACCTGCGCTTTTTTCCAATCACTAGGAACTTTGCGCTGAATTAAAGATTCGCGATAAATGCAAGCTAAGTAGGGAGCCAACGCCACAGAATAGTCTCTGTAAAACCAAACTGGTATTCCATCGGGACCAGCAGACTTTTTCGTATTTACCTCTCTCAGCTGCTTCTCTACACCGGAAATACCTATAGCTATGTCCCCCATTTCGGAATTAGTACGTTGATCAAATGATGGTACATTTGTGCGGTCCTCCTGCGTGAAAGATTTCTTAAAGATTAAATTTAGAACTTCAGCTTTCCGTTTGCTTTCTTCTATTACTGACCCAGAATGATAAACGAGTGACTGGACAGTGGGCTTTGACCCGCTTATCGATTTTACATAGGACCAGATTTTTTTCGGGTTCTCGGAAAGATCTTTTGCTATGGTATGGCTGTGATAATTATCGTATGCTTCACGCATCGATCTTTTTATAGACGCACGAATCTCTACTACCTTTTGCCTATCATCATTTGTGTGTTCTTTTTTGAATCGAGAGTGCAACAGCCTTTGCTTTCTCAGCAGCTTTCTAAAATTATTATTATACCACGGTGGATCGTTTCCATCCTTAATCGTCTTTACTGGCACATATTTCTCTAACCCTTTATTAACAACGCACTTAAATTTAGTCCACAATTCCTCTACATCCATAGTCCGGAATTAAACGATGCCCATTCATTTTCTAAGTGCGATCGTAACATTTGCTTATCGGCTCTTCCCAACAAAAACACGCTCCTAGCCTTCTTGATTGGTTTATGAACTTTGGTCACCATCGACGCTATGAGGATATCATGATCACTAATTCCTGTCTCTACACAGACATCGTTAATAAGGTCAGGCCTGTTTGTTGCTATAAGGTCTAGAATATTTCCATTGCGCGTGGGTTGCCGGTTTAACTGCTGAAGACAGTTTTCAGAGTTCGACAAATCTGCAAAGATGAATGGGCGGAGAGTCACTTGTTCTCTTGCTGTAATAGGCCAAAGTTGTCGTATGTGTGAGCGTAGTTTCCTGACGAAGACTGACGCATCAACGATAGTGTCTGGCATGTTACAGAGGAACTCGCCAGGTAGTCGAATAGGATGCCCATAGACCATGTCAGCTGCAGTTGTTTTCAGATTGGTAGCGTCTCAGTCCAATGCTATGACTCATGACACAGAAGAGATGCTTTGAGTTGATGGTGAAATCGTTCCACTAAACCATTCGCTGCCAGATGATAAGCAGCAGTCCGAATGCACTTTGTTCCTAACAGGACAGCAAGTGCTCGGAACAGGTAGGATTCAAACTGCCTGCCCTGGTCGGTGGTAATACGCAATGGTATGCTGAAACGGGCAATCCATCCCTGGAAGAACGTAGTTGCGATGGTCTCGGCGATGATGTCTGACATGGGGAATACCTCTGGCCAGTGAGTGAATCTGTCTATGGCAGTGAGGCAATAAGTGTACCCATTCGATGGTGGCAATGGTCCTATGATGTCAATATGGACATGTTCGAAACGTTGGTTAGGTGGAACGAACGTGCCGAGTGGTGCATTAACATGGCGAGTAATTTTGTTATGTTGACAACCCATGCTTTGGTGGACAAAGACCTTACAGTCCTTGTCAATGTTAGGCCACACAAAAGTCCTTTTCACCAGTTGTGTAGTGTCACAGACACGGGATGTGACAGGTTGTGCAACGGCGCGATTGCTTGCTGTCAAAAGCTGCTAGTCACAAAGGGTCGTGACCTTGATGTAGAGACGTCACAGTATAGTAGCACATTCGTTGATGGCACTTGAATGCGACGTTGCTGAAGACTAGATGGCAGTGACAACAGATCTTGCAGTTCGTTGTCAGACTGTTGTGCATAGGCCAGTGCCTCATAATCGATTGAACTAGAAATCGCCTCAATGTGAGAGAGCATCTGCTGGGACATTAAGTTCTCCCTCAACGTGGACAATGTTAGTAGTAAATTGACCTCTGAAGTCCAACTGACGAAGTTGTCGTGGCGACGTTTTGTCTGGGCGTTGACGAAAAGCATATGTTAGCGGTTTATGGTCAGTGACAAGAGTGAAGTGTCTTCCTTCGAGCATGTGTCTAAATTTTTTGATTGATGCATACGCCACATACAATTCGTGGTCGTAAGTTGACCAGTTCTGCTGTGAAGGAGATAACTTCTTGCTATAGAATGCAAGAGGTTGCCACCGGTGGTCCATCTGCTGCAGCAGTGCAGCGCCTATTGCTGTTGCTGTTGCATCAGACATTAAGGCAAGTGGTGCATTAGGAACAGGATGAGTCAGCAGAGCGGCCTCAGCGATGGCAGTCTTTACATTGTTGAAAGCAGTGTCAGTTTTACTGGTCCACAACAGTCTATTATTCGGTTTGTGTGAACCACATAAAAGATTGTTCAAAGGTGTAGTTAACAATGCAAAGTTCCGAACACAGCGGCGGTAGTAGTTCGCGACACCCATAAAGTGCCACAGGTCACGAACTGTCACTGGCTGTGGATAGTTAACTTTTGCGTCTACCTTGTCTTGTGGTGGTCGAATTCCATGTGCATTGATTGTGTAGCCCAGGAAGTGAACTCCTAAAACTCCAGAAACACATTTAGAAGGGTTACTAAGGAGTCCATGTGAGAGTAGGCGTATGAATATCTGGCATAGATGTTCCATATGTTCAGCTTCAGAACTGGACATAACTAATACATCGTCAATGTACACGTAGCAGAAGTCAAGATCTCTTGTCACTTCGTCCATGAAACGCTGGAATGATTGAGCTGCATTGCACAACCCGAATAGCATTCGCGTGAAGTCAAAGAGGCCGAAGGGAGTGGTGACAGCAGTTTAAGCAACATCTTCTGGCACCACTGGTATCTGATAATAAGCATGCACCAGGTCTAAGGTGGAAAATACTTGCTTGCCATAAACATTAAATGTAAAGTCCTCAATGTGTGGTACTGGGTATCTATCTGAGATTGTTCTCGCATTTAGTTGTCAATAATCGCCGCAAGGATGCCATCCGTTGTTCTTCTTGGGTATACATGTAGTGGTGTAGCTGCTGCTTGATGGACAGCAGATACCCTGTGTAAGCACGAAAGAGAATTCTTGCTTAGCCACTTCTAATTTTTCAGTTGTTAATCGGTGTGGTCGAGCATGGATTGGTAGTCCAGATTTTGTGAGGATGTAATGAACTGTCGAATGTTGTACTGGTGCTAATGTTGGCAGCTGTCTGGTGATTTCGGGGAACTGCTTAAGAAGTTCAATGTAGGGCGAGTCTCCAGCGACCACCTGATCTCCTGTACTATCTAAGCAACTAACACTTCCTTGACTGGCCCAGCTTGGTGGTGATGTCGTATAGTCGACGATGTCTGAGGTCAGGTAGCAGTCCATAAAATGACAAAAAATCGGCTCCTATTATAGGATGTGTCATAATCGCTACAACAAATTGCCAATCGAATTTCCAACGGAGTCCCGGGTTTAGCACTCGTGTTACATGACCATAAGTCTTTATGGTAGATCCATTAGCAGCAAAGAGGTGACATCCATCAGAGTTACGACGAGGTAGACGAGTGGATGGATAAACAGACACATCTGCACCAGTGTCCACAAAAAACTGGAGTTTAGTTTAGAGATCAGTGACAAACAATCGACACCTGCCATCTGGAAAGCCAGTTGTCGTCATTACTGACCTCCCGTCTCGTTTTCCATCTCACATGGCGGCGTGTATTTGTTTGCTTGAGGGCCAAAACTTCTATGATACCAACAGATTTTCTTTTTTTTTTTTTTTATGAAGTTGATCGGCTGCGTTTTCGTGGTGAGCGATGTCACTGAGGTCGACGACTGGACAATTGAGTTGTGAGTGCAGCGACCTGTGCAGTAAGCTCCGCAATCTGTGTTTGTAATGACGCTGCAGCAGAATCTGGCGGTGGACTAACAGCTGCTACTGTTGATGGCAGGTACATCTTTACAATACGGTCTGAAGTCTGCGCAAGTGCATCCAGATCTCCAGCACACACTGAAAGAATCTTCTGTACGTCTGAGGGAAGACGTGAGAGCCAGATGTTTCTTTAGAATATCTTCACTAACACCATTGCCTGCTAGTGGCCGTAGTCGTCGCAGCAACTGTGAGGTAGCGCGGTCTCCCAACTCCTCTGTTTGCAGTAGCTTATCCAGTCGTTTTGCTTCTGATTGTGATAGACACGTAATTAGAGCGTTCTTCAGAGCCATATATCAGTCTGTGCTCGGTGGTAGGACCAAAATATCTTGCACTTCGAAAGCCATGTCCTCACTAAGTGCGGCGACAACATAACTGTACTTAGTTTCGTCAGATGTGATATTTGCGAGCACGAATTGACTCTCGAGTTGCACGAAACGTAGCACTGTGTTCTGCTGCCAGATAGGTGGTGGTTTGACAGCTACTCGATTAACTGAAGCGCTCGGAGTTGCGTCGACGTTTGTTGCCGGGTCCGACATTGCTGTGTTTCAATACACGGAATAATAGCGGCGCGGATGACGTGATAGATAGTACTTGAGGTTCGAAATAAGCGGGCGACGCGATATGCGAATGATGCGTGGCGCGGATGTACTTAATGTTTAGAATGATACGGCACAGACACAACGTTCGTTAATGTCGGCTGCCGTATTTAATCACGCAGCGCGACGCACTTGTTTTGTATTTATCACGTCCACAGCCACCTGAAATCACGTCGGCGTCAACAAAAAATGTTGCAACTCGTAATAAATTAATTTCACTGCAACATTTCTTAGGTAACATAAACCATATTTCCACCAAAGAATACAGAAACAAAAACTAAACAAAAACAGGATAAACACATATAGAAAAATGAATTAACAATAGCAAAGATATTACGTAAATGTAATCTCTGTTCGACTCGCGCACGTCAATATCCCGAAGTATAGCACTGCACAAACTTGATGCCATCACTACACAGCCCTTCACAAGTGTCTGTCAGCGACTCAGCACTTAATACTCTCGTGGACATGCACTGATGACAATAATATAGGCTTCCTTCAGACATTGCAGGCTGTCATTGACTGTGGAAGATCCGAGCTACAAATTGAGGAAGCCATTCCGTTGAGTAGGTATAACATTAACATTCCTGGGAGGTTGTTTGCTGTCGAGAATGTTGAGACCCCACCGTTAACAATGACAATTTCCAGTCAGCAGCAGAGATTACCAGCTGAACTCTGAAGTGCTTGTCAATCACAAAATGCTAAT
This sequence comes from Locusta migratoria, assembly GCA_026315105.1. Taxonomy (NCBI): domain Eukaryota; kingdom Metazoa; phylum Arthropoda; class Insecta; order Orthoptera; family Acrididae; genus Locusta; species Locusta migratoria. The sequence goes on from CM048744.1 coordinate 655,198,679, forward strand.
CAGTAGACCTATAACGAAGGAAATCTACACACTAGTGGCTATCATAAGCATTACAGGTGGTCATGGAGAATTTTGGAGCACTAATTTTCAAGAGCACTCACAGCTCATTCCTAAATGAATGTGTACTGGGACAGTCTCATGCTCTGCTGTTTCTGCTGACAACAAACTACAGGAAACTAGCATGAAATTGCATATAGGGTCTGGTCTGACAACATCAGCAGGTGTTATGCATACTACACCAATTTTCATGTGTACTCTGGGCCAGGCAGGAGAAGAGCCAAATGAAACAGCCCATGATAAGACACTGCATCAATAATGGGGATCATCCACCAATCAGCCAGAGTTCATACAGAGTGTCACAAGATGAAAGATGGATATTTCAGGAAGAAGTGGAGAAGATGTTGCATGATGACGTTATTCCACCTTCAGAGAGTCCTTGGTCATCTCCGGTGGTCCTCATGAAGAAGAAGGATGGCACGTGGTGTTACAGTGTCCACTATCGGTGGCTGAAGAAAATCACAAAGAAAGATGTTTACCCATTGCCATGCATTGAAGACGCCTTAGACTACTTGAAAGGAGCTACATACTTCTCAACTATGGACATGCAGACAGGTTACTGGCAAATCAAGGTTGACAAAGCTGACAGAGAGAAGACGGCTTCTATGAATTCAGTCATGCCATTTGGACTACGTAATGCCATGGCCACATTTGAATGCATGATGGACATGATGTTTCGACACCTTAAATGCCTGACATGTCTTTGTTATCTAGATGACATTGTCGTTTTCTCAAGGATATTTGCAGAACTTCTAAGCCACCTGTCAACTGCGTTGAAGTGAGTTCAGACAGCAGGACTCAGTTTCAACCCAAAGAAGTGCCTTTTCTTCACCAAAGAGATATCATTAGGCACCTAGTCAACAAAGATGGTGTCTGTCCTGATTCAGATAAAGTTAGGACAGTCATAGAATTTCCAACTCCTCAGTGCATCCGTGATGTGAGAAGTTTCATCAAGCTGTGCTCATACTACCGTCATTCCATTGAAGATTTTTATGACATGTCCATTGCAAGAACTTCTAAAGGAAGATACAAATGAAAGTGCTTTCTGGGTATTTAAGGAGGCTCTAACTTTGGCACCAGTTCTAGCCTAATACAACGAGAATGTGGAAACCGAACTTCACACAGACGCTGTCAGTTATGGGACTGGTGCAGTGCTTGTACAAATTCAGGAAGGTGGTGAAAAGGTGATAGTCTGTGCATCAAGAGTTCTCTCAAAGTCCTAGATAAACTGCTCTACAACCAAGAAGGAGTGTCTCACCGTTATCTGGGCTATCAACACGTTCCACCCATATTTATTCGGTAAACCATTCACCATCATGACATAGCACCATTCTTTATGTTGGTTGACCAATTTGAAGGATCCATCATATCGACTAGCAAGATGGGCACTAAGACTCCAAGAATACAATGTCACAGTGGCATTAAAAATGGGCACAAACACAAGGACACTGCCTGCCTTTCGGGGAATCCATTAGCCAAACACAAGAGCATGGATGAAATTTCAGCCCTTACTGAGTTAGGTGACATTACAGCTAAACAGAGGGAGGTTCCAGTATTATTACAAACCATGGGAGGTTCCAGCATTATTACAAACCATAGAGGCCTTGGAGATAGGTGAACTGACCAAACGAGAACTTATAAACTGGATGTTGTATAAGAGCATCTACGATCCACTGGGCCCCAAATGGCTACTGGTTGTTTCAGCTCATCTCTGACCAGCTATTCTCAAGTATTTCCACAAGTCTCCAATATCTAGTCATCTGGGATTTGTGAAGACCCTAGACAGAATCAGATGCAGGTATTACTGGCAAGGTCTCTACTGCTCTGTCAAGCACTATGTGAGTCACTGTAAGGAGTGCCAGAGATGGAAGCGTGTACCACAATTACCTGCTGGTCATCTGGTACTAATTCCATCTGCAACAGCTCCATTCCACCAAATTGGAATCAACCTTCAAGGTTGGATCCCAAAGTCGACAACCGGTAATCAATGGATAATAGTCTGCACTGACTACCTCACCTGCTACACAGTCACCAAACCTGTACTGACTGCAGAAGCTCCAGAGATCGTAAAATCCCAGTAGAAGACATTATTTTGAGGCATGATGTACCAGGTGTGATGATATCTGATTGAGGAAAAGCATTCATGTCACAACTAGTATCAGAGATAATGCCACATTGCAACATTGGCCATAGAGTAACAACTGTCTACCATTCTCAGACAAATGGTCTTACAGAACGTCTTAACAAGCTGTTAGCAGATATGCTGTCATTGTATGTCGATGTTGAGCAGAGGGACTGGTATACAATACTGCCAGTTGTGACATTTGGTTATAACACAGCAAGGCAAGATGTCACAGGCTTCATGTCGTTTTTGCTGCTCCGAAGTCGTGAAACTGAGACGACAATGGATACGCTGTTCCCTTTCCAACCAGACGACACTCAAGATGACTATGTGAAACAGCTCATCACCAGGTTCGAAGAAGTAAGACAGCTGGCTCGCATGCAGACATTGGATGCCCAGGGGAAGGACCGCCAGTGGTATAAAGACAAGCACCGACCTGTGGTGTACAGCTCAGGAATTCTGGTATGGATTTTTACCTCCTTACAGAAAGAGGGGCTATTGAAAAAGTTACTGAAGTGATGCTTTGCTTCGTATTGTGTCATATACCACCTGTCAGACATCACACACAATGTCAAAGATTCTGAGCCATCCTCAAAATGAAAAAAAAGAGACACTGTGTAATAAATGTCCTCTGTGTCAAGCCTTATCATGATCCCAAAGAACAGATAGAAATGGACACTTCCTCAAGGACTTTGAAGACTATTTTGATAATGATGAAGCCACGACAGCAAGACAGGAGGGTCTGGCACTAAACATTGTCACCGTAAGAAAAGGGTGCAGGCAGAATGAAAGGATTCTCCAGAACTGCCATACAGAGGACCCGTGGCAAGATCCACAACACTTCAACTGGCTCCAGAAAGAACCTAACAGTGGGTCGCTGTTCTTTTAGGAAGGGGAGCAATGCTGTGGGTCTTCCGACAGAATGCATGGTTCAGTGGTTAGCATTGCAGATGCTGTGCTTGTGGTCCCCAGTTCAAATCCCACTACAGCAAAAAAAAAAAAATATTTGTTTTTATCTACTATTTCTAGAATGTTTCTACTTGTATGTTCCAGAAAATTCTTTCTATGTATTAAAAGTGAAGCAGTCCAAGCTGGAGGCTGGCTTGTTCATGTGCTTCACCAGCGGTGGCTCTTTGTGGTGGCTGCTCTCTTCTTTATTGCTGTGCTGGGTAACTATAAGTAATGGCTGAATTTAACGATAGTGAAGATAGTGAGAATAATGTTCAGGTCGACTTTAACAAGAATTTTCCATGTCCATATGCTTTTGAGATCCATAGATGTGTTAGAGGAGGATTTGAATTTGCCAGAAAATGAAGTTTTAGGCATTCAACTGGACATATCATGAACTGCTTATTTTTTAAAATCAGAACCTGGAATTGTGTAGTACTTTGCTAGAGGTGAATGACGGCACCCATAAGTTCAAACAATTACACAGTTAAATCAGTGATGTTTATTTATCTCACACAGGCTTTGGTCTCCATACTGTCAGAGTATTTAACTTGCCTTATGAAACTCGGCTCAAAACTATCAGTCAGTATTTGAAACCGTACAGAAAAGTGATACAAATTACGAAGGAGACGTGGTCATCTGCATATCATTATCAAGTAGATAATGGTATCAGGTCAGTGAAAATGGTAGTACACAAGCATATCCCGTCCTTCATGATAATTGCTGGGCACCGTGCGTTTATTACATATGATGGTCAGCCGTAGACACATTCACTTTGTCATTCGACCAACCACTTGAGACAACAGTGTCCAAGGTGCAGGCGACCCGTGCAACTGCTGGCAGAGAGGCAGTATGTGGTGAGGCTGCCGCATCGTCTTACACCACGATGCTACTGGGTTCGGTTCCTGTGCATTGTGGAGCAGACATTTTGGAGACCATGCCTGTAGAAGTTTTGGATACTACTCCAGCCATAACCCAAGTACATGTATTGGATGAACCAGTGCCAGGAAATGTTCTGGAAACCATATGTGATTGACAAATAGAGACTGTAGTTGACCATCAATCTGTTTCGAACATCAAAAGTGTGGAAGTTCCTATGGCAGCTTTCAATATCAATATGTAGACCCCCTGGTATGAGGAAGTCGTAGGCGAAACCGTGCCTGTGCAACCTGTCTAAACTGTGACGGTTACACAGACTATTCCCATGGTAGAAGATAGCCCAGAATTAGAACCCGTGACACCTGTCAGTGATAGACCAGCTGTACAAGTGGAAGAGACCTTGGTCTGTAGTTACACAGCGAGCTGAGGAGCCTTTAGTGTCTGATGTGGCTGTGCAGGTTACAGACACTGTGAGTGAGTCAAAACCAGTGTCGAAACCTGTCATACAGTACTGTGTCCCAAGTTGCAGTCGTGAGGGTATCACTCTCCAGGTGGAGTGCCCGGGAGGTGAAACAGGTAGTCGCACCCCATGATTTAGAACTGAAACCGCGGTGAGACAGCTGCTTGGGTACGAGTAGCATGCACAGGTTTACGAGCTCTGGTAGCTCAGGCAGGTACGATGGCCACTGCTGGGTGTGCAGCCCCTCCCTGGAGTGGGCGCTGGTGCCCCACCACAAGCACGGGTCCAGACAGAGGCAGAAGGCCACGGGTTCTGATCCTGGTCACCAGGTTAATGCAGCCCACCACCAGCTGCAGGAGGTGGTGAGTGAGGCGATGGCGGACATGCCGCAGATGATGAAGCGCAAGTCCAAGGACTCGTACAAGAATCACACTTGACCGCCACACCAGTTCTCCCAGTTGGACTCGCACTCACGAGAGAGGCACACAGAGCGTGCCTCGTTGACGATGTAGTTACCCATGGACACGGAAGTAAGGCCTACACAACCGAACTGGTTGACTGATTGGTCAAGGGACAATGACAACGGGGATGGGATTCAAACCCCTGTTTAGAGTATAAACGCCTAATTGTTATTATGGTAGCAAATTTACCATCAGTAGTTGCTACCATAAATATCACTAAATTCGCGTCAAATGTAAAATTTATAGCTTTGGTCAAGTTCGTAAATAGTGTTAAAATGGACATCATCTTTGTGCAGCACTGTGCCAGGTTGTCAAGTTATTTTAAATTACGATCCTGAAAGTTCTTGTGGAACTGCAATTCAAGTCAAACATGGTCACGATATTTCAAACCTTATGACAATCCCTAATGGAAGACGTGTATCGTGCACTATTAACAACATCAGATATGTCAACATGTATGCTTTGTCTGCTGGCAAAGGTAAACTGTTGACAAGGGTATTTTTTAGTACCAATGTTTGCCATCTGTTGCATGACCGTCACGTCCCCATTGTGTTGGACGACGATTTTAACTGCATATTGGAAGCCCAGGCTCAGGAACAGCAGCCTAATAAATGCTTAGAATTTCAAACTTTGGTGACAGAGTTAAAGGTAACCGATTCCCGAAGACATTTGTACCTCCGTGCTCCAGGATTTATGTACTTTTATGCCACTGGTCGGAGTTGTCTAGACAGGATATATATTTTTATTGAGAAAGTCGACGCGAAGGTCCACCCAATCATTTTATCTGACCATTGCACGAACGTCTGCAGATTCCACTCCTTGCTAGAGACGAGAGCCTGATAGTGGTGTTATTGGAAATTGAATACCCACCACATGCAGGATAATACTGTGGAACTGGCGATTGCTAGCTTCTGACAATAGGTTCTGAGCCAGCGCGCGCTGTATGAGTCGCCATTGCCTTGGTTGGTGGAGCTAGGGAAGCCATCACTGCGGAAGATGCTCAAAGAGTTCAGTTCGAATGCCCAACATTGGCAAAGGACCATGTAACGGAACGAGCTATTTGACACTCAATTCTAGTATCCGTTACCACCCTGCTTTATTGACTCAGTCACTTAATATCAAAAATGTTTCATTTGATCTTAGGCAAAGCTTTTAAACAGTGTTTTAAGAAACCTAACCTATTAAATCTTGCAGACTGACACATACCACACACATAGTATATTTTCACTTAAAATATAGATAAACAGTTTACTTACATAATTATGTCATGTTGTAGATATGTTCATTAAGGTAAAATTCACACTAAAAATCATATGTGCCGCACTATTTGTGATCTCTTTATTTATGTAACAGATTTTTAAGCCTATTATCTCACTAGGAGAATAACTAAGGATTGATTCAGGTTTCAATGTTGATTTAGGTCGAATCAGTCACATATTTACAAAATTGAAGTTTTAAATAAAATTTTATGTTCACTTCTGTAATCAAGATTGATGCTATTAAGAATTGTTAAATCACTCGTTTCATTCTATCAAAATCACTACACTATTTGTATTCGATTATAAACCTAAACGTCATAGTGTTCTGTTACCTTGAAATTGTGTATTTGTAAAATTACATGCAAAATTAGAGAATTGTGTATGAATTAGTCATAGTTTTTCCAGAGAAATTATTTGATATTTTTGCCTTTGTATAAAACTAAGTGACGTAGAACAGCTTAGCCTTTTCAGATTTTGGCTTGGTGGAGAGAGGACGTATTGACAGCGTCAGTCTGCTTTTTGTATAAACAGTCGAAAGCACTTACTTGGAGAGATATGTCAGTGTAAAAAGGGCATGTGATAAAATTGTGGCGCAGAGAGAGTTATTCATTACTTGTGTTTACTGAAATATTTTGAAGTTTTATTAAATCCAGTGCTGTTTTCAAAAGTTCATCGTCTGTTTCATTTATGAATTAATAGTGCTTCCAATGTTCCTGCATTTTAATCGCAAGCAAGAGTCATACTCCGTAGACCACGTTGCCATTAACTAGAAATAGTTCCATATCTCGCAACTACAATAAGCGACATATTGTAACAGGTCGACTCTGCCAATCAACATTAAACAGAAACTTCCTGGCAGATTAAAATTGTATGCCGGAACCGGGACTCGAACCTGGGACCTTTGCCTTTCGCGGGCAAGCGCACTACCGACTGTGCTATCCCGACACGACTCACGATGACGCCTCACAACTTTACTTCCGCCAGTACCTCGCCTCCTACTTTCCAAACTTCACAGAAGCTCTCCTGTGAACCATGCAAGACTAGCACTCCTGGAAGAAAGGATATGGTGGAGACATGGCTTAGCCACAGCCTAACTGATGTTTCCAGAATGAATGCTGTGGCTAAGCAATCGAGGCACATCCGTCAGGTCTGACGGTGGTCATGTTTGACAGCTTTCGGCCGTCATCGGAAATGGCACCCATCGACCCTTCAGCCATCCTGTTCCGTCTGTGCTACATCCAGGAGTTCTTCGTGCAGAAGTGTTACTTGGATGCCAAAGACCTGGAGCCTTGCTCACGGATGGTCAAGACTATGTACTGCGCTTTGCAGGGCCACCTACCCACGAACAAAATGGAGGCCTGTCACCCGTCGTCTGCATGGAGGGCTGTGTGGACCAACGTTCATGCCCCTTTCCTGCAGACGGACGTCGGCAGCCTGTGGTACCGGGAAATCAACCCGATGCTGCCCACACAGGACCAGCTGGTGCTGATAGGGCTGCGCACATCCAGCCACTGTGCCAACTCCCACCTGGAGGAATTTCTGGAGCACAGGATTGTCTGTTGCGCCACCGCATGCATCATTACCCTAGCTAACAGGAGTGTCGCCAATGCATTCTACGCCAGGGCAGCCCTCATCCCGGACTTCATACCCTGCCAAGAGGGCCACCAAAACCTGGATCGTACCACACACCATCTGCGCCATCTTCCATCTACAAATTGGCCAGGTTTACCTCTAATTAGTGTATCTGAAGTCTGATCACCAAAGGACCAAAGTGCGCAAAGACTATATTGACCAACATTCATGAACTTTTGAAATGTCATAATTCAATAAGCATTTGATAATTTACTCTGACAAGGGTTGCACCCTTTTGATACAAGTATCAAATATATGAAATGAACATTATAAAAGCACTATTCTTATTCTCCATCAATTAAATTGTAAGACAGAAAATCAGGGAAAAGAATTAGTATATTGTTTTCATTTGAAACATGAGTTATTGCACTTTTTCACTGTTTTAACATGTGTGTGGCTTCATTAGGAGGCGTACCAGTGGAATGTTATTTTGAAGTTTTCTGTTGTTTTTGCTGGTCACTAAAAAAAAAAAAAAAAAAAAAAAAAAAAATGAAAGAAAAGAAAAGAAAAGAAAAAGGCGTGTATGTCTGTGTTAGCAATAAACGAGTACTAAGTGTAAAGTTTTGTACTCTGTTAATGACTAGCATTCGAATACTGGAGCACCTGAAGTTTGCAATGTGACAATATACCAAATAAATGTAATGCCATGAAAAGATAGAGCTATAAATAAGCAGTGATGTGAAATGTGTATGTGAAAATGTTCTATTTGGTAACTCATCTAAATGTTATACTTCATTTATTTTGAACGTCTGCTAATATTAATAAAAATGTAATTACATAAAATTACATGTGAAATATTCTAAAACAATTATGAAAACACTATGCATCCACACTCAGTCTCGTAGTAAAATAATAGGTTTCAATCATTTCAATTTATCTGCTTAGATCATACAGTTTTTAACCTTTACTTTCACAGACTGGACAGTCTCTTACGTTACTGTATTCATCAGAGACATGAACTTTTTCTACATAAAAGGTTCTTTTCTGTTACAAAAAGCAATGAATTGCAATAGGTTAGGTTTACACAGAGGTGCGACTAGTTTCAGATGTTTCTGTTTTGTTCCTTTCGTAATGGTGTGAGATAGGATGGGTTATATGGGACGCAAGGAGACCCAACTAAAAAAAAATTGTAATCCACTCTGATAACAGTGTTTTACAATGCATATTGATGTAAATTTCAAGAGAAGGTAATCAAGCAATTATTTATCTCATACTAACTACTGATGGAAATCTGTTTGACTAAGTACAACTTGATGGAAAATTTCAAATCATTTGCAAACTATATGAAAGTGCAGGCACACTATGGTTCTACACTGACACCAGAGTTCAACATCCAGGTTATATAGAGATCACTGATTGAATTTGATAGATGATTGCTGTCATTATCTTATCTTCAGAAATATTAAAATACTTCACCTACAATTGAACAAATTTATCAGATTATTGTCCTTTCATGAAATAATGTAATAATTGATTTGTCTGAAATACAAAGAAAATATGAAATGTCTATAGAGCGATGTTTGTTCATTGGGGTTCCATCATTACCAAAGTGGCAACAACATTGGAAATTGTTTTACATTGAATTGGTTTCAATTTATAAATCAATAGAAACCATTCCAAAACACAAGTTTGACATTTACTACAACATTTCTACAAAAACATTGAACAGAAGTCTATCAAAGCAAGATTAGAAATTGTTTTAGATTGTATTTGTAAGATACATTCTATTCCCCAATAAATACATTTCAGAATATACAGTAATTGTAACTCTTCATTAAATAATGCTACAAAGGATACTGAACAGGGGTCCACCAAAACATGCTGCAAAACCCATTCTTGGAAATCCTGCTCTGGCTATTGCTGTGTTAGAAATTAAATCTGCAAGAAGAATAAGCAATATTATTTACAAACTGTTCACTGATAAATGACACATTCTCAGAGCTTTTGGCGATCATATAGGTAAGAGATCAGAAATGAGCTCCCACTTGTTTCAAAATTTCCACTGAGTCCTCTTGTGTCATCTTCAAACTTGAGCCTCTGTGTTTTCAGAGGCTTCAAAGACTACATTACTTCCCCCCACCCCACAATTCCCACACACCCCCACCCCATTTAACTGGAAACATAACACAAGTCTTGGCAGAAGTAGAACCCACAATTAAAAAGTGTGGTATGAGTAAACAAGTATACATGAATATCCATTGACTTGAGTCACTTCTGTTCTGAAAATAGCTGTTGATTATGGCGTTTGTTATGTACCAATAAAGTAGTAAACTAATAGTTAATATTGTTCTGTTTTCACACACACAACCTTAGAAATCTGATGTGAATTTATTTTAATATTTAATCTATCTTCATATAATATTTATAAATTATGATGACATTCAGACACTTCTGGGACATTAACTTCTCTGCAATGACAAGAAAATATGAAGTGCATTCTATAAAATCCAGCAAGTTAGTAAAATAAATTTATAGTTGTTGTCAAAAATATTTTCAGCACTAAATGATGAGATACACAACTCATTGGTAGTCCATTAATTTGCCATTGTAACAAAGCGAAGTTACCACCTCCCACTCTATCTGTTTCAGTATCTACTACTACAACAATAAATTATTTTTTCCAGCTTCTCATCCACTCAGGTATAAATACAAACACTATGCATAGTAATTACACAAAAAAGTAAATAGGCTTTCCCTGGTGTAATTTTATTATTCGGTATATCCATTGTAACAACAGTAAATCAGTATGATAATTAGTCATCCACTCCCATGAACCACAGACATTGCCGAGGTGGGGTGGCTTGCGTGCCTCAACGATACAGATAGCCGTACCGTAGGTGCAACCACAGCGGAGAGGTATCTGTGGAGAGGCCAGACAAACGTGTGGTTCCTGAAGAGGGGCAGCAGCCTTTTCAGTAGTTACAGGGGCAACAGTCTGGATAATTGACTGAGCTGGCCTTGTAACATCAGCTAATGCGGCTTTGCCACACAGCTACTGCGAACGGCTGAAAGCAAGGGGAAACTACAGCCGTTATTTTTCCCGAGGAAATGCAGCTCTACTGTATGAACATATGATGATGGCATCCTCTCGGGTAAAATATTCCGGAGGTAAAATAGTCCCCCATTCGGATCTCCGGGCGGGGACTACTCAAGAGGATGTGATCATCAGGAAAGACAATACTGGCATTCTACGGGTCGGAGCGTGGAATGTTAGATCCCTTAATCGAGTAGGAAAATTAGAAAATTTAAAAAGGGAAATGGATAGGTTGAAGCTGGATATAGTGGGGATTAGTGAAGTTCGGTGGCAGGATGAACAGGATTTCTGGTCAGGTGACTACAGGATTATAAATACAAAATCAGTTGGGGGTATCACAGGAGTAGGATTGATAATGAATAAGAAAGTAGGAATGCGGGTAAACTACTATGACCAGCACAGCGATCGCATTATCATTGTCAAGATAGATACGAAGCCAACACCGACAACAGTAGTACAGGTTTATATGCCAACTAGCTCTGCCGATGATGAGGAAATCGAAGAAATATATGAGGAGCTAAAGGAAATTATTCAGACAATTAAGGGAGAGGAAAACTTAATTGTTATGGGAGACTGGAATTCGGTAGTAGGACAAGGAAGGGAAGGGAAGATAGTGGGTGAATATGGTCTGGGCAAAAGGAATGAAAGAGGAAGCCGCCTGGTAGAATTTTGCACGGAACATAATTTAGTTATAACAAACATCTGGTTTAAGAATCACAAAAGAAGGTTGTATACGTGGAAGAGACCAGGAGACACCGGGAGATACCAGATAGATTTTATAATGGTAAGACATAGATTTCGGAACCAGGTTTTACAGTGTAGGACATACCCAGGGGCAGACATAGACTCTGACCATAACTTGTTGGTTATGAACTGTAGGCTGAAACTGAAGAAACTACAGAAAGGTAGGAAAATAAGGAGATGGGACCTGGATAAATTGAAGGAACCTGAAGTTCTTAAGAATTTCAGAGGGAGCTTCAGGCAACAATTGACAGAAACAGGGGAAAATAAAACAGTTGAGGAGGAATGGGTAAAATTGAGAGATGAAATAGTGAAGGCAGCAGAGGACAAAATAGGTAGGAAGGCAAGACCTACAAAAAATCCTTGGATATCACAGGAGATACTAAATTTAATCGATCAAAGGAGAAAGTATAAAAATGCAGTAAATGAAACAGGCAAAATGGAGTACAGACGACTAAGAAATGAGATTGACAGGAAGTGCAAAATGGCTAAGCAGCAATGGCTAGAAGGCAAATGCAAGGATGTAGAAGAATGTATAAATAGGGGAAAAATAGATACAGCCTACAGGAAAATAAAAGAAACATTTGGAGATAAGAAAAAAAACTCTATGAATATCAAGGACACTGATGGAAAACCAGTTCTCAGCAAAGAAGGGAAAGCTGAAAGGTGGAAAGAGTATATAGAGGGGCTCTACAAAGGAAATGAACTTCGAGACACTATTGTAGGAAGGGAAGAGGATGTAGATGATGATGAAATAGGAGATATTATACTGAGAGATGAATTTGACAGAGCACTGAAAGATCTAAGTCGAAACAAGGCCCCTGGAGTAGATGATATCCCGTCAGAGCTACTGAAGTCTCTGGGAGAACCAGCCATGACAAAATTGTTTCACATTGTGTGTAAGATGTATGAGACAGGTGAAGTACCCTCAGACTATAAGAAAAATGTTATAATCCTCATTCCAAAGAAAGCGGGTGCAGACAGGTGTGAAAACTACAGAACCATCAGTTTAATAAGTCATGGTTGCAAAATATTAACACGAATTATATACAGAAGGATAGAAAAGCTGGTAGAAGCCGACCTCGGGGAAGATCAGTTTGGGTTCAGGAGAAATGTAGGAACACGGGAGGCAATACTCACTTTACGGCTTATTCTAGAAGATAGATTAAGAAAAGGCAAACCAACATTTCTAGCTTTTGTAGATTTGGAGAAGGCTTTTGACAATGTTGATTGGAACAAACTGTTTCAAGTTCTGAAGCAAGCAGGAGTAAAATATAGGGAGCGTAAGGTTATTTACAACTTGTACAAAAACCAGACAGCGGTTGTCAGAGTTGAAGGGCATGAAAGGGATGCAGTGGTTGGAAAGGGAGTAAGACAGGGTTGTAGCCTTTCCCCAATGTTGTTCAATTTGTACATTGAGCAAGCTATAAAGGAAAGCAAGGAGAAATTTGGAGAAGGAATTAAAGTTCAGGGTGAAGAATTGAAAACATTGCGTTTTGCCGACGACATAGTAATTCTGTCAGAGACAGCAAATGACCTGCAAGAGCAATTGAACGGAATGGAAAGTGTGCTGAAAGGTGCATATAAGATGAACATTAACAAGAGTAAAACTAGGGTAATGGAATGCAGTGTAAGAAAATCAGGTGATGCTGAAGGAATTAGATTAGGTAATGAAACAATAAAGGAGGTAGATGAGTTTTGTTACTTGGGCAGTAAAATAACAAATGATGGTCGCAGTACAGAGGATATAAAATGCAGAATGGCAATGGGTAGAATGGGTTTTTGAAAAAGAGAAATTTGTTAACATCTAATATTGATTTAAGCCTAAGGAAGTCCTTTCTGAAGGCATTTGTATGGAGTGTTGCCTTGTATGGGAGTGAAACATGGACGATAAGCAGTGTGGACAGAAAGAGGATAGAGGCTTTTGAAATATGGTGCTACAGAAGAATGCTGAAGATTAGGTGGGTGGATCGCGTAACTAATGAGGAGGTACTGAACCGAATTGGGGAGAAAAGAAATTTCTGGCACACCTTGACTAAAAGAAGGGATAGATTGGTAGGACACATTCTTAGACATCAAGGAATTGTGAATTTAGCATTGGAGGGAAGTGTGTGGGGTAAAAATCGCAGAGGGAGACCAAGAGACGCGTATAATAAACAGATTCAAGTGGATGTGGGTTGTCGTTCTTATGAGGAGATGAAAAGGCTTGCTCAGGATAGAGTAGGGTGGAGAGCTGCATCAAACCAGTCTCTGGACTCAAGACCACAACAACAACAACAATTAGTCATGTCAGGGATCATGTTAATTATTAAATATTATCAATTAAAGATTTAGTAACAACTCGCCTCATGACATTTTGAGTGCAGAAATCGGCATATTTCAGTATAGTGAAACATACCAGTGTATAGCTGAGCTCCTTGTTATGGTAAAGAATCTGGAATCGTCCAAAAATAGTTATATTGTGTTATAACTGTAATTAAAGATTTCAAATGTGCAAATGTCTGTAAATCTATCGGACCAAACTGCGTGGTCATCAGTCAATTAAAGATTTCTACTGCTACTATCAGGGTCAATTACTCTTAAACAACTGTTACATTCTAGATTTTGACTTCATATATTCGTTGCTACTCTTTTCCCTTTCTGTTGATATACGGGTACCACATCCATTGTTTCACGACCTAATTAAAAAGTTTAATTATTTTGTGCAATAAATTATTTTAACTGATATGGCTGCCAATCACATAGGAATAGGGAACCCCAATGCTGAACAACAATTGAGTGTCCAGATACTTTATTAATTTTCTACTGAAGGATAATTGCTGTAAATAAAATTCTAATAGCAACACATAGTTTAATTCAAATATCAAATTCTGACCTAGACGTTTAATAAACAATTATACCAAAAAGAAGATCCCAAAATTGTTCTTATGCCAGTCTATAAATAGCTGGATAGGTGGGAAATAGTTGGTTAGCGGTTATACATAGGAGTAACAACTTGTGCCATTCATGTCTGGCTATGTACCGCTATGCTCAATTATATTTACTGTGCACTGTAATGAAATTGCGTTAACGTCATGATCTGTTATTTGTCTGGGATTTCTACACGTCATTGACTGTGAACTGCACTGTTAGGTTTTACTTCACTGCACTAGTACTGTATTACCTAATTGTGGTATAATTTAGTGCAGTATGTGCTATCCTGTTCTCACTGTGTAGTAGATTGTGAGACCCGAACTGACCAAAAATAGTTGTCATTCAAATGACTGGTGCGAAATAAAAAGTGATTCAATTTTAAATGTTGTATCACAAACTGTAATAGTAGGAACCAGTACACCATCAATTTCAGGCCAGTGAATAATGCGACAATGCTACTAAGAGCATTGAGTAATAAGATAAAAACTAAGCATAATCTGTGATTCCAGAGACAAAATAATAATCTTGTTCAATGCTTAGTTATCATTGGAATGAGCATGTATATTTTCTCATAGTGGATATGGAACAAGTAAGAGCACAGTGTGAACTACAGCATGGAACCTACTCCAGAAGACATTAGTCTTCTCCAAACTAAAGATATTTGCAGTTGTATATTTCATTTAATTTCCGTTTTATACTCTGAAGAAACACAGTTTTGCTGAAGATCATTTGAGTCACGCAATTGGTCATTGGCCTTGTCTATTAATTATTTGTTCCAGAAATCAACAGTACCAATTCACAGCAGCAATACACATATGAGCAGCCTTAGTAAGTTACATACTAGAGTAAGAGATGACAGGTCTAGGAATAGAATAAAACCACAGTACCACATTTCTTGACTGATATACACAAGAAAGCATGAATGTATTGAGATGATATGTCATTAATGTAACAGTGACACATTGATATGTGAAGAATATAACAACATTAGTTTCAGATATCCTCCATTTTTTATTTCTGTTGTTCATAATGCACAGTACCACTTAATACCTAGTTTAATGTTGGAAATACTTCAACATTTATATCTAAAGCCCACCTTTATCTATGTCTCCATTTTATTACTATTATTAGTAGTAGTAGTAGCAGTACCAACGTGGACAGTTTCAGGGTCGGTAATTGAGATATACTACTTTAGTGGCTGCAAGCAATATGCATTGTGCAAGAGGTAAACTGTAGGCTAACAACATTTGTAGCATTAAGGATGCAGATCTGACACTGAATTAGGATACTGACTAAAAGAATATGAATTCGAGTCTTGTCCCACAACATAATGTTACAGCTGACATAATGTCTAGAAAATAAGAGAAAATGGCAACACTGGAATATACAACCACGGGCTAAGCTTTTCACAGTTAGGGTTGATACCATATTGTTCAGAAATGAATGATGATTTGTGTAGGAGTGGTAATGATTAGCCTGTGTGGGTTTCCAAAAGGCATGTATGTGTATTTTTTGGACAGTTTGAGTTAGCAATATAAAATTCACTGGAATAAGTGTGTACTTGAAAAACAATATTCAGAAACCCTTAAAGAAAGTGTCATTCTGGAAACATTCCTTAGGCTGTGGCTAATCCATGTCTCCACAATATCCTTTCTTCGAGGACTGTTAGTCCTGCAAGGTTCACTGGAGAATTTCTGTGAAGTTTGTAAAGTAGGAGGCGAGGTACTGGGAGAAGTAAAATTGTTAGATGAGATCATGAAGTGTGCCAGGATAACTCAGACAGTAGAGCACTTGCCTGCAAAAGGCAAAAGTACCACATTCGAATCCTGGTTCTGGCACACTGTTTTAATATTCCAGGAAGTTTGTTAGCACATTGTACTATTTATTGACAAACTAAAGAACACAAGATGGGATTCTATATATCAGTATTAAGAATAGCTGGATTTTAAAATGATGTGGATGACTTATAAGCAGAGAGGCCTGTGACAATTATCTTGTCCAGGTAATGCTAGAAATAAAATAATTAACTGGTACAAAAAGTAAGGTAAAAAAAATATAAAGCATGCTGACTTTAAGGAACATATTAAAAGTGAGCCTAAATAATACAAAGTGGAGTAAAATGGATCATGAGAAGGTACACAAAAGTGTTCAAAAAAGTGTATGGTAACATGACAAATTATTCAAGAACAAAATTGGTCCAGCTAAGTTTATCAAACCATTTTTGATCAGAGGGAAATGAAAATCTGCTTTGTAACAACACTCAAAGAGACCACGGAAAAAAAATCTACAAGCAAACTGCTTCATCTGCAGCTGCCTGAAGCCCCATTCCATTATTTGGATGAAATCATGCTTGATGATTCGCGAAAAAGTGTTTCCAAAATATTTACTTTTAAAACTATGGACTGTTACTGGATGTTCAAAAAACTGTTCACTTATTCAATAATTTTCTAAGATTAATTTGTATTAACTGTTTAGAGAATGGTATTTTTCTGAATTTACTCAAAATATCAAAAGTAATTTCCAAATTTAATAATTTTTCTAGACAATTCCTCTCACAAGTATGGAGTAATTTCTGTTGTGCAAGATACACTCAAAAATATTTGAATCACTCATGAATGTTTACTTGAGCATTTACTTTTATGCAACAAGCTGTATGGATGTTGGTCAGGTAAAAGTACCACTGCAGCTGTTCTGAAAACCGTCGATGAAAATTTATTTGCTTTTAAAGCGAAAAAGATGGCAGCACTAAAAAAGGTAAAAGCAGTCAACAATCCAAAGATTGGTTTGAACACCATAGTGCTTTATGAGGCATGGTACTGTTTAGAGGTGGTATGCCACTGCCTTCCTCCGATCATCGAACTGACTTACCCAGCTAGTTATAGGGGGACCTACAGTTTAATGTGGGTTCCGAAACACAGTGCTACTCCATATTTTTCACATGAGCGATACTGCCAGAGGTGAAAGAAGTGAAAAGTGACAGATAAAAATCCCTGGACCTGGCGACGATTTAAACCCACTACCTTTGGATTTGTAGTCTGACACTCTACCACTGTGTAACCAAGGCACATGGGATTGTGATCTAAATAAAGAATTTGATTGTATTCTTTTTATTGAAATAAGAGTACTATGGTGTAGGCTTACACAAATCTAAATTAGAAGTAACTTAGTCCTGCCGCACTAAGAGAAAATAATTTTCTTAAACTAGAAAAGGTACATTCTGTTAGTAGACATTGGTGCAGATGTTCAACAGGGTGTAGTGGCAGCATCAACAGCAACAAACTTTCGCAAAAAAACGTTCAGAAATGATATATTGGAATGATTAATTTTGTATCTTTCCTACTTTCTGTTGTTCTTTGTTGCTATGTTTTATTTTCTATCGAAAAATTTGTCTCTGTATCATTTGTGTAAATATTGGCAAATATGTTAGCAGCTCATACACAGTAGTTTGATATTATAAATGCTTTATTTCTGCAAACCAAAATGAAACATAACACTTAGAACAGTCGCACACTTAACATATTTAAAAAGGTAATGAAACAATTTTTTTTTAATAAACCATGCAAAAGTTCCAAAAACATTATTTGTGAGTCACATAAGGATTTTCATCTCTCTCACCCTCACTAGAACCCATATCTTCTCTATTATGGAACCCAAGTTCTTGCAGCAGTTAATGATGTTGAGGCTTCGGCATAGACTTCGTCATTACATCAGCAGTTATCAGTTGCGAAGGAACATGTTCTATAACTACTTCACAAGCTTCTACTTTTTACCTTATAAATTGGTGTTTCAGACATTGATGATCAATCTGAAGCACTGAATTAAAATTTTTTGCGTCCTTTATAACCACTTATTTTTGACAAATCAATTGCAGCTTTGTTGTCACAAAATAACTTGAGTGGATCTCTGCGAAAAACAGGTGATAAATCTTGCTCTAATCTTCTCAGTCGAAGTGCTTCTTGACAAGCAGCTGTTAGAGCCATGTACTCAAATTCTGTTGTTGACAGTGCAACAGTAGGCTGTTTTTTGCTCTTCCAAGAGATAGCTGCTCCCTGCCATTTAAATAGGTAGCCAATAGTTGATTTCCTGTCATTGGTGTCTCCTGCCCAATTTGCATAACTGTAACCAGTGATGATAAATTTATCTTCTTTTTTTGAGTAACATAAATTCAATCTTTTGGTGGCTTGAAGGTACCTAAAAATCCTCTTCACTGCATTACAGTGAGGCTTGACTGAATTATTAGAAAATCTGCTAATAAGACCAATCGGATATGCTAAATCAGGCATGGTCCCTAGTTGTACATACATCAGGCTGTCAACTGCTTATTATAAGGTGCACTTCTCATTTTCTCTTCATTAATTTTCGGTTTAGGACTCGTGTCGTGGGTGAGCACTTCATTATTGTCAGTACAGTCCACGTAGGGTTACAGTCTAACATGTTGAATTTTTTCAAAATTTGATTAATATAATGCTCTTGATCTAAGAGTAAGATTCCTTTCTTCTGATCTCTTGTGATGCAGATGGCTGAAGATGCTTCAGTTTAAACCTTTCTTTCAACACATTTTTGAAGGTTGTCTTGAGTAATGGAGTACTACTGAACACAAGCATATCGTCTGCATAAATAGCTGCAATCAAACTATGTCCCCCTTGAATTTTCTTATACATACAAGGGTCTGCATTTGATCTTTTAAAATTCAAATTGATTAATGCCTTATCTAACTTCAAATTCCAACAATGACTCCCTTGTTTCAAATCATATACAGCATTCTTCATTCTTTTAATATTCGTATTCTGTATTATTTTGGTAATTGGGTCCTAATCAAGAATTCTTACATAAATCTTCTGCCAAATCATCTTCTAGAAAAGCTGTGGCCACATCCAAATGATCTATGTGAAAGTCAAATAGGTCTCTCATTGAATTGTACCTAATGGCTGTAGCATAGGTTTCATTATAATCCAATCCAGTTTCTGTGTGCAACCTTTAAAAACTAATCTAGCTTTATAGTGCACAATGTATCCTGCTAAATCTTTTTTTGTCCTAAAGACCCATTTGATATATATCGGTTTCCTGTCTGGAGGCAGAATAGCAGATTCCCATGTGTTATTTTCCTTGTGTGATTGAAGTTCCTCTTGCATTGCTTCTAGCCATTTATCACAATTTTCTGAGCTTAACGCTTCTTCTGGTGTAGGTGGGTCTAGACACAAATGTTTGGAGTGATAAGTGATAAAATCCTTCATCTTTATTGGTCGTGGAATTGTTGAAGATTTTCTCTGTGGCTGTACATTCACAGGTTGCTCTGCTTATTTGTGTGGGCTTCCTAAACAAACTTCATCAGCTTCGCTAGCTGTTGTGGAACTTCTATTTGTATCAGTAGAATCAGGTTCCTGTTCAGTTTCTTCTATTCTGGTCATTTCTGTTCCATATTGTTTCTTGTCAGTATATATATAAATGAATTGCTGTCTGTTAGTCTCACTCAACCTCGAGAATGGCTGAACCCATTTGGCTAATTTTAGTTTTGAAATATTCGTGTAAGTCCAGGGAAGGTTTAAACGGTGATAAAATATGGAAAAGTTGTCCGGATAAGAGGAAAATCGGGAAAAACTGGAACAGCTTTTTCCAGTGAGCTATCAATACCGTTTGTCCAGTTTCGATAAAATTTTGTACATTTCATGTCGAAAGAAAGAGGAAGGTTCACGTCAAATAAAAATTTGGAAAAGTCGCCCAGAAAGGAGGAAAATTTACGAAAAACCGAAAGCGATTTTTTCTATGAATAAAAATCAGTTGCCACAATGAGATGATATTGCTGGCCCTCTCATCTCAATGTTATCGTACCATACAGTCTGCGTCAGACCTGGAATCGTGTGGTTTAATAGTGATAGGCCTATATGTTGCGTGTGAAGTTAGTTACAAACGAAATAGCCAGTCTAGGAATCAGTGTAGGAGAGTGTCTCGGTGATACTGTGATTAAAACAAGTGATAGATTTCATTAAATAAGAGATTAGCATATGAGGTTTCCAGACAGTTCTATAAACAATAGTTTTGCCATTGTACATTATTTCAAGAACTAGAAAGAAAAAACATGAAAATCCAAAAGACATGAAAATCCAAAAGACATGAAAATAAATAGCATTGTATATATGTTAGGCTCATAAACAAGTTGTGTAGACCAGCTAATTGTGTTAATTAATGTAATAGTAGAGATTCGAAGATTGAAATTCTTTGTATATATTGACTGACGTGAGATTTTGAACATATTTTGAGAATTGCCAAGATATCTGATAATTCAATATATGTTAGGAACATTGCTGTTTGTTGTCAAACAAAAAAGGTTCGAGATTTCGACTTAAAAATATATGTGCCATCTAAAATTATTGTACGTGTAGTTTTCATTTTATATTGTGATTATTTTTGTGTACATGAAATGTTTTACTGTTGTGTTCAGTGATTGCAAATTAGTATATTCAATTGTTATGAACAATGCATAATGTAATGTCATTATTGTCAATGTCATATATTTTCCTAACCACCTTGCGTGGGGGAGTTCGAGTTTAGGCGGTTGTAAAACACTTTGGAATCTATGTCAGTCTGTGTTGTTGTGGTAATTTGTGTACGCAAGTTTGAAGTTGTAATGTTTTGCTGAAATAAGAAAAAGTTTGTTTGGAAATTAAATAATAAGAGAAAAATTGTACCTACGAGTATTTATTTCTACCATGACAACCCAGGTGAATAATTTTGCAGCAAACAGAACCCTCATACATCCTAATGTTGGAAATCTGAGTATCGGTACAATGAACTGTAATTACTTAATAATTTAGTAAACGTTATAACATGCTTGTAAGAACATCAAATGTTCCAATGTTTGTTAAGCTTAAGGGACTTAACTGTGGGGTCATCAGTCCCTAAACTTACAAACAACTTATAAAATACCTTATATTAAAGACGACACAAACATCCATGCCCGAGGGGGGATTCGAACCCCCGATTGTAGCGGCTGTGCAGACTGTGACTGGCACGCCGTAGACCGCTCGGCCACTGCGGCCGGTTGTGTAAGAGCATTAACTGAGTACGGCCTAACAGGACAAGTTTTATATAAAATATTTTTTTTTGTTTTTGGAAAAGGCCAATTGGATAATTTGAGAAAAATTGAAAGTGCGTTTTTCAATGTGTTTTTTTGTTGAATACAGCACTATAACTGACTATTCGCATGACGGAGTGGGGTAATTCTTTCTACGTTTTGTTCATTATGGTCTTGGAAAAGTTTCCAGTAAAAAAAATAGGGACAGTTAAAAAGGAAAGTCACAAAATTCCAACCAAGTTTCTTTTTCAATGTGTTTCTAAATGTACTCAACACTATAAGCAAAAAATTTGGGAAAGTTACCAGGAAAATTTGAAAATTTGCGAGAAACGCAAAGAGCTTTTTTCAGTGGGATTTCAATATCATTTGTCTGATTGCGACAAAATTTTGTACATTTGACGTTCAAAGCAAGAGTACATACATATTAGCAATTGTAAAGCATTGCTGCCGTGACTAGGATACTGGATGACCCAGTGAACATCGTATCACAATAAAGTCTTGGTTGTTGTGTTGAGTGCATTCAGAAATATACTTTGAAAGAGTAAAGTTCGCTTTACACGATCTGAACCAGTATATGAACTGTCAAAGATGAAAATGAATTGCTGTTCATTAGTCTCTCTAAAACTCGAGAAGGGCTGAACCGATTTTGCTAGGCCTACATACCATTACATAAACCACTGAATCTATTGGGATGAAATCTGGGTTGGAGATAGCTTGAGCGCTGCAGTACTGGATTAGATATTTCGGAAAGTGTGTAATTCAAGATTTTTTTTTATTTGAAGTGTATAAAGCGAAACATCGAACAACAATTATTCTCTGGAAAAGCTGTTTACTCTGTGACTTCTTAACTTTACCCTATCTTAGAAAATGCTTTTATTAGTTGCCACATCTACGTAATTTGATTCAACACAAGGAACATCATGCACCTACAGCATGCTAATCCACATCCATCACGCCAAAAAATGAAAAATTGAACTTGTTTTGTCATTCTGACACTAGATTGTTGTGTTGGGTGCGTTCAGAAATATACTTTGAAAGAAAAGTTCACTTTACACGATCTGAAGCCATATATCAAATGTCAAAGTCACTGTCGAAGGTTACACGTACACTAAATACATGCAAAATGCACATTGAATATAGTGCCACTGCAAAGTACGTTGAAACTAACGCCTAAAACAAAATCAAAAAATTTAAACTTCCTTTGTCATTCTGTCACTATTGTATTTTCCATTATTAGTGCACGAAAACATTATTATCTGATATGGTTTACAATGCCGAGGGGAAAAAGATCTAACAGAGGTCGTCGCAGTCAATCAAATGTGCGACAAGCTACCTCACACGCTAACCAGAGTAATGACCAGCGAGAGACTGATAATGACAACAGTCATATTGGTAAGCCAGATTTGCGGTCTAGAGTGAATTACAATGAAGTATATAGGTATAGAATGGAACAAGTTCGGGCACATCGATCACAACCACAGCGAGCACGGGAAAATGAAATTGTTCGATCCTGCAGACCCAATGCTCCAGTGAGCCTGGAACGAGGAACAGTCTCTTACGATCCGGAAATAGATAATAGTGCCGACAAATTTGTAACATTTGTGTAAATGTCAATCATTTGCCTTTATAAAGCTACTGGGTCTAAATACATATGATTTAAATTATATCGTTTATATTAAGTGGTAAGTAATATGAAGTTCACCGAGTCATCTAGTATGGAATAAATGAGCGATTTGTCTCCTGTGGTTTAACTTCTTCTGTGTTTATTTCATGTTTTCTTTCGTCAAAAATCACATCTCTTGCTTTGATAAGCTTCTGGTGTATTGGTTCAAATAAACTATATGCTTTAGACTCTTCACAATGTAGTAGAAGAATGAATTTGGTACCTTTTCTTGGTGCTGGAGAAATGAACATAAGCTTTACTTCTGAATTTTTGGATATGTCTGAGATCTGGCTTTCTACCCGCCCAAGCCTCTTCAGGTGTCATATTTTTTTTTTTTTTTGAGTTTTAGTAGGAGATCGATAAATCAAGTACACTGCTGTTCTCTTCTCTTCTCCTCTATTCTCTTATTCGTCAGCGCGTATTCTCGTCTATTGTCTGAGCGCAAGATACAGTTTTTATTGCCCATTTGTCTTTCAACCAAGTTTTTAAAGTCTTTGATTACCTGAGGTACTTGACTTTCATTTCGGATGCTACACAAGAACACTTTCCTTGAAAAATCGTCAATGAATGTAAGGAAGTATTTAGCACCACCAATTGACATAGTTTGCATGAGTTCGCTTATATCTTTAATGTATAAGTTCAAGAATACGTTTTGCAGTTGTATCAGATCGCGAAAAGGATAATCTAGTCTGTTTCCCCTCTATACAAGTTACACAAGGAGTCTTCACCGTATTTGTATACGAAATACCGGTAGCCAGTGACGTAACTATGGGGGGGGGATGAGGGGGATAGAACCCACCCCAGAACCCCCCTCCCCCAAAAAAAAGGATATCGTATAACAGCAATCTGGTAAAAGTAAAGATTGAAAACTTGGGGTGCTTTACCTAATCTTTCATTGGATGGGAGTGAATTAGTTTCTTCAGTGGGAGTGGTATATGGTAGTCTGTCTGGAAACTAACTAAAATTTTGCTCGTCAAGCAGATCTATCCCCCCCCCCAAAGCCAAGTCCTACTTACGCCATTGCCGGTAGCCAAAACATTACCGGTACATAGAGCTTCCATAACGTCATTATTTAGATGGGGAGTATTTACAATCAACAAAAGTTTAATATTTTTAAAAATCAAGTAGGTCCATATGGTAATTAAACAGTCTTTAAGAGTGAAAAGAGCATACGATTTTTATGGAATCATACAAAATTTAAACTGTATGTCTGTTAAATCCAATTTCCAAGGAAATTGTTTAACTGTAGATAATTTAACAAATTTTACCAAACTACCACTAATTTAAACAATCACAAAATATTCAGTCCAAATATAAAGAAATGAAATGTGAACGATTCTACCATGTGCCCAATAAAAGATATTTCACAGGACAAGAAGTGTAGTGTTGATAGATAATGGGAAGTGAAGTGCACTAACAAGAATGCCTATGAATCAGTTCATTCATTTAAGATAAAACATTTTATGTTTTTTGCAACGGACATGTTTCTCTATTACTGTTTATTACATAGATAATAGTTCTATATATGTTAATGGTTTCTTTTTTTCCATCAACTAAGAATATTTATATCATGTTTAAATGATTTTATTAATATTTGTTCTCAAGGTGAATTTTTTTGTTATCAACATGTTACATCATATCTTGTGTATGTGAGTGTAACTGTGACAATTGGATTACTACACATAAACATGCCCCTAATCTTCTTTTCCAGCGACGATAATTGAGTTGATATTTGATTATAATTCTAACTATTAAATTTTCGTAATTTTCGAGAATTTAAGAATAATTAAATTTTTGTGGTATGACCAAATTAAAATCTTATGTTGATGATTATGTATTTGAATGAAATCAACCCGTTATTAATTGAACGCAAATTTCGGATCTGGTTCAGTGCTTGTTTGAGCAAAATACATCATATACTTTACTAATGCACATTGTATACTCATTTGTGTGAAAAGTATACGAACAAACAATTATTTTCAAAATTTCAATCTTCAAACTGTAAAAATGCAGAATCGTATCCGAACTTTGGAAACTGAGGATGGACTGATGTGGTAACCGTTCTCTTACAGGGATTATGGTACAGACTGTATACTAAAAATTACGATTGATTCCCATTTGATTGTTCATGGTTACAAGTACTGCAGGGGAAGACCATCCAGTTCCTTTCTCATACCAAGTATGTTGGTCATCACCCATCGCCTTCTTCCCAATGCCACCTGCCATCATCTATTGAGCCACCTTGCAATATCCAGACATTCTTCAATGTTGTCAGAATCCACACTGGCGGAAGACAGATAAATTTTGCTACATAAACTTCAAAAATAAACTCAACTGAGTTAATCAAACTATATTGTGAACATTTAATCAACTGTGAACTCTTTCGATTCAAGATTTTTCACAACGAAAGATAGCTGAATTAACCACTTTGAAAATGGTTGAACATTTAATAATTTTCAGTTTCATTCAAAATAATTCATATTAATTCAAATCCTTGTTATTTATGTTAAAAAATTACTATGCAAGTATTCAGGTTGGGTCTATCGTCAAATGGGTTTCTATGTTTTCTGCTGACACAAGCTAGCAAATGGATAGAACTTAACTAGAATTTTTTATTCCTAGGTTGTAAGTGTGAGATTCAGGTATTCCTGTACTCATGCTAAAGTTACGATCTGGATACTTCAACATTTTCACATTAAAATCATTCATAGAACGAGACTCTACATATTTCAGTTTCGAAGAAGTTTTAATTTATTTGTACATTTTTAACAATCATTAAAAAATTTTGTTGCTAAAGTTCCAATAAAGTAAATTAGATAATAGTAAATTCAAACATTAGTAAAGTAGTCACAAAACGACTATGAGTACTTTTGCTCCTAGAAGGGGCAATGTAAGATACCTTCAGTACTATGTGTCACATAGGTACATTTGCTAATCACATAACTATCAATAAAATATTTGGTTATCTTGTGAATTAAATTCAAGACTAATTAGGAAGTTTGCAGTATTCAATATGTATTAATGATATGATCATTAATCACAAATTTAATGTAAAGTAGTTTTCAAAACATATAAAATCTCTATGTAATGGCTAGGAAGAGAGAGTGGTTGTTCTTTGCTGGTCGAGGTTGTAGATTTCTAGTTATGATTGAGGATAGTCATATTTTTATTTGGAATTATTGGATGTATCTCGAATGCTCAATATACATATGATTCAACTCTAAAAGTAAGTTCTGCATTCGTCTACAGTTATTTAATTCCTCATCTGGAATTAAGAACCAGTAGATTATACATATGGGACTTTATCTAAATTGATCGTAAAATTGATTGTTACATTAGACACAGAACTGCTAAAAATTCCAGATTGTGTAGTGGATTATCTGTTTGCAGAGATAGATTCAATTTCGAGACTCTCTCCCTTTTGTAAAAATAAATTCCAGTTTTACAGCTTCACACAATTGCAGATCATGAATTGGGTATCTACGACACGTCTAGCCAGTGGTGGTAAGAAACAAATAAACTGTTCTCTTTCAGAATTTTTTGCAGCATCTTATCAGAAGATAACCAGAGAGAGTTAATTTCAACTAATTTATTAGGTCAAACATATTTATTTAATTATTTATTAATTTATTTATTTACAAAAAGACTTCTGATGGCTACAGGAAAGGAAAATTTTCCAGCAGTGTTATTGACAACATGCTGGTAATAACGCAGAGAAGAAACGTAATGAACTCCCAATTCACGCAAATTGATATAAATTATGGTTTAATATTCCCAAAGGGTACTAAAATGGCGGTGATAAGGGAAATCTGTGTTGTTTGTGTGTTATTAGATTAAGTAACAGTAAAGTTGCGTCCACTCGATCGGAAACGAAACATTGTGATGTAGTGCCACATGGGAATCAAAATCTCGTAATGGACTCTGTAGCAAAAGATGAAATAATTAATGTGTTACAACAGTATGGAGAATTAGCGAGTTAGAGTAAAAAGTAAGTAAATACGTAGGCAGACAGTAAAAAGTGCATTGAACACAATTAAATTAACTTTGCCACCGGAGATAATCTCAAGTGTAAATGTGTGAGAAGTTCCAATGGAAACCAGAAGAATTACTGCAGAACTTACAGAAACCGTTGAAATGACAACCAGTGAAAGCAAAATAATTCAAGGAAAGCGGTAAAAATATCAGCAGTCTTCCAGAGGATAAAGTATTTATTATAGTAGTTATTATAGTACTTATATAGTAGGATCTATTATTAAAACACTGACTCTGTTCTATTAAATATACTGCAGCTCAGTAGCACAGGAAATGTAATTTCAGCCTTTACCCAGTTCCAGAAAGATTCGATAAAGACGGTATGAACAAAAAAATCAGAGCACAGTTAATCAGTGGTTAGTCCAAATAGTGAACTGTTAGAAATCTTAAAAAAAAAAAAAAAAAAAAAAAAAAAAATTGCAGAATATCGATAAATTTTGAAATGGAGAGACTCTCATGACATATATTCGCTCGTCAAGCTTTTCACTTGAACAGAAAGGGAAAAGAGCAAATAAGCAATAGCCTCTCTACATTAATTGCAATGAGCAATTCTACAAAACATATGCATTCATCCATGGATCAACAAATGTGCTTAGAGACTACAATGCCTCATGGAAGTAAACTCAGAGTGCAAGTTAGTGACATACAAGTGCCTGATATTAAACAATGTTGCTCATCAAGTGTGTTATCAAGAGAAGCCCTGTATCATAAGAAAGGTGGGATCCAGAAGCCAAGAAACTAGCTGGCATGAACACATCATGTACCCTTTGAAACAAAGAGAATTTTATAGAGCAAACAAGGACAGATCTAAAAAGAAGTAAGAGGTCAAGCAAGTAAAAACTTAATTCATAATTCAGACTTTAAATTGCTCCACCGGAATATGTAGTCATTGCCCAACAAATGGAATCAAATAGAAATCTTACAGAATAATCTGACTTTCTGTTGTAAGTTTTACTGAACACTGGTTGAACAAAAGCTTGTTAGGTTTGACAACCTTAGTTCAAACAATGTAGCCTATTTCGTAGAGAAATACAGAAACATTGTGGTAGCTGTATATACATCCAAGAAATATAGAAAGCATAAATGTAATCGAATTTTATAGCTTATCTGCAGAGAAAGACATAGAACTCTCAATAACGTAACTCCCGAATATAGGCTACTGGAATCATTTGTATGTACAGGGCACCAAACGGACATAAAACAATTTTTCACAATAATAGAGAAGATATAATAGTAAATTTCAGCATCCCCAAGAAAAATGTTGTGATTTATTTCTCCAACCCCAGTAAACTCTGACGTTAAGTTGTAGAGTTATTGAACTCCTTTAACTTGTAACTAGTATGGTACTTCTGAAATAACCATTGACCAGAGATTTAAAAATACAGCTAAATACACCTGTAAATCACAAGTTTGAATACTGGTTATAGTGATAATCAGGCCCAAATTGTGATAGAACCCCAAAATCTAGAACTCACATCAGAAAGTGCAGTGATGAAAATATACATTACTTTTGCTGTCTCTTAAATAGAGCAAACTGGTCTGATGTTTACTTGTCAAACAATACGATTACAAACTTAATAAATTCATGGCCCCATTTAAACATTTGTTTTTTCAATAGGTTTCCCCAAAGAAACATGAGTAATAAACTCTGTGTGTAATTCAAACAAGTGGATCAAAGCAGGAATAAAAGTATTATGCCAGATTAAAAGAAATATATATATATATATATATATATATATATATATATATATATATATATATATATATATATATATGAATACTCAAAGAATTCCCCAAATCCTGTTTTATTATCTATTTTAAACAGTACAAAAGGTTACTTAGACAAGTGATAGCAAAATCAAAGAAGTTAGAAAATGACAAACAGAAAATTCCAGGAACAAGACCAAAACAACATGAAAAATTGTAAAAAATTGGTCCAAAGTCAACAAATTGCAACAATATAGAGCTTAATGAAATATATACAATATCTGATCCCAAAGTAATGGCTAATAAATTTAACACATTTTTTCCAAATATAGCACACCACCTCATTAACAAACATTATAAAACACTACTAGATAACAGTGGACTGCTAGCAGACTCAAAAATTCACAACTGAATATTATTCATGTCTCATACAAGACCTGAAGTAGTAGCTATGATCATAAAAATATTACCCAATAAAAATTCAGCAGGTGCCAATGAGATACAGATATTATTATCAAAGCTAGTGTAGAATTAATTGTTGGACCATTAATGGATATCTACAATTCATCACTCATAATTGGTATTTAAAAAAAACCACTCAACAAGAAAGGAGATTATGATGTTACCAACTATAGACCAGTATTAGTTTTGTCAGACTTTGGGAAAATCCAAGGGAAACTAATTCTTTAATGACTAACAGCTTTCCTGAAAAATGAAAAAAAATAATATTTGGTTCTCAATATAGTTTTACAACTGGTAGGTCAACTCAGTCAGCTATTTTTGCATTCCTCAATGAAGCTTTAAGCAAAAAGTTTCTGGAATAATCCTCGACGTTGATACATTCTTACCTCCAGGCACATCAACAGATGGAAATGGAAAAACTGTCTCGTCAGTGAGTGAGACAAAATTTTTCGACAGACATAGTCAGAAGAACGTCAAATGGGGAAAGACACTTGAGTAATTTGAATAAAAAGTTAAGTACTCTTACATATATACCAAGAATCATGTCACAAAATACCAGCCATGCAACAGTGATCACAATGTACCACAGCCATATACAATCAGTACAGATATATGTAATTATTTTTTGCGCAAATTTAACAGAAAGAAAAATGTTCATTTAAGCTGCAGAAACAGATAATAATAAGCATAAACATGCAAAATACAGACACCTGCAGACCAATATTTGAAAGACTCAAGATACTTCCCTTTCCTTGTCTATACGTCTATGCCACACTAAGCTTCACAGAAAGATGCCTATTGAAAGAAGAACCTATCCTCAAGTACAACTGTGATTTTCACTCATATGACAGTAGGCAGAAGTATAACTTACACGTCAGCACAGTACACATGAATATACGTGAAGGTGGAATATATCATACTGGTGCTATTCTGTATAGCCACATGCAATCAAATTTGAAACAGATGGCAAATTTACATACTTTTAAAGTAAAACTGAGAGAATACTTGCTTGACCACTACTTCTATTCTATTTCAAAGTTCTTAGAAGCCCATAATAAACAATTTTGTAGACCACATATTCTGTAACATGCCATTCTTTATAACAGTCCAATATGTGCTGAATTATGTCTGTAAATGATAGTAGGTATAAATTATAATTACTATAGGCCTACCGTTTTTCAAAAATGTTACCAGTGTACAATATGCATTTAATTATGTTCCGAAATTACAGAATCCATAAATTCAAAATTTGAAAACATATTAAATATAAAATTATATGTTTGGATATTGTCATACAAACTTAACGGTGTAAGAAAACTAAGGTAAATCAAACCCTAGTCCAATGGATGAGACGATTTCAGAGCAGCTATTTCCCATGCTCCTGAATTTGACAAGCCTTGTGTGACTTCTGTCGATGATGAGTTCTCAAACTGGATGAGAAGGAATGGGACACATCTGCTTGTAGAAAGGCTTCAGGAAAGATGTTGTGGCGCTTTTTTACTAGACATACATTAAAGCCACATTTTTAATACATCAGCTGTTGTAAATGTTCAGTGGTCTCAAAGATCTCGCAGCTCGCCTGCCAATAATACATCACAAAATAATAGGACGTCGTGTTCTTCCAAGTCATGGAATTAACCATATATGTGACACATTTAATTTTTAACATATATTTATTTATCCATTCTTGATGAAGCACAGAAGTAAGACAAAAGTAAGACTGCATGACTACACTTTGACTGAGAACAATGCTCACTACTGACTGATTACTACTTTAAGACTGACTCATTACTCTCCATTACTAACTTCATACTAACATTATACTGACTTCATACTGAGTGCATTCGCGGCAATTCCCGCTTATTAATATCTATTATAGCTTTTCTAGAACCTTCTACAACCCAGAAGTAACAAAGTTTTACGTTTAATGTTTAACAATTTGTTTATGAAACATAAATGAATCCTAATTTATGTAAAGATACACGAAATTATGACAGATGTAATACTAAGTTTTTTATGTCAAAACAAACAATAGAAAAGATCGTAAGTAAACAACAATTAGCGCAGTATTAATATTTGTTTACATTATTGTTCAACGTTAGAAGACCCTCACAATGCAAATGATAATCAATGTGACTTGCCAGAAGCGCTATAAGATGCGTATATATTATAAATACGGAATATTAGGATAAAATACCACGACCAACTATGGTATCGTATACTTTAGTTATTCAAACAAACGGGACCCTCCTGGCTAAATACATTACAATGTCCACTGGCGAAAATTTTCACTTTTGGCTTCGACAACATTAAATGATGAGAGCTTTGACCAATCTGATATGAAAACTTCAGTCCAGTCTTTGGGGACTTCTGCAAGAACTTTGTTGTTCATAAGACCCATGTTTTTTCATATTGCAAATAAGAATGTCCTCTTATTGTAAATGTTATTTTGGCTGTGTGAAATCTTTTCTCTACTGTAGCCAAAATGAATAAAAACCGAATAAGGGTGTAGTTTTTATTTTGGTTGGATCAGGAATCACAAAATATATCGGGATATTTGACACCTGTGCCCAGGTAATTGTAAAAAACAAATGTATGAAACATTGAACAGACATCGTCACTACCTTTCTGGCAACACATTCAGGACAAAGAAAAATATACGGTGTGCATTTGACAAACGGTAGACGTTGAATGCATACTGAGATAATTGCCGTTTATAGTACACAGTGTTGGTTGTAATATTAGGTAGAGGCAGATTCCTGCCAAAATCAATATATGTTACTTCCTTTTCCATGCTCTTTTGGACTTTCCCTCTTAGCTTTCCTCTTCCCCTCGTAATTACGCTGGTTTCCAATTTGTGATAATCGTTTAAAGTTTTTAGTCTTCTAATGAGACTGGATAGTATTATTTATGACATTTTAGTGCATTTTAGTTTGTATATTCGTCACATTCAATACAGTTGTTTGTGTGAGGATACCCAAAGTAAATATTGAATTTTGTATTGAATATGTCTCTATAAGATTCATAAGATGCCTAAATTGTTTGTTAACCGTCTTTGAATGAACTGAACATTTTACTTACCTTTAATTCATCCGGCAGGTATACTTTATTTGTATTTGTTAATCCATTATTACTATTTCGTCCTGGTAATGGATCTATATGCTACTTAAATTCATTGCCATATCAGTTAATCTACAGGCTATGTTTCTGTGGTTTCCTCTCTTTCTGTAGGAGCTTTCCATACAACTACTTTACGCCATCACCTATTTGTCCTCGAACTATGTACCTGTAGGTGGCATTGTGAAATTTTGCTGCACTTTCACCTTTCATAGGCCTTCTATGCTTTATTGGTAGCACAGAAACAATACGACAAAGATAAGCATTCTCCAAATCTATAGATTGCATTAAGTTGAATTCTTTTGAAATATATCGTCTTGTATCTTCGGGCACATTGTCATAACATTGCAACCTATAATTGTAGTTTTCTCCCATCTCATGAGACATTCGATAAGCTGTCATACTTCCGTCTTTTCTTCGTTAGTTGGTGAGTTTCTTCCAAACTGCCAGTTAGAGGACTTAATGAGTGGCTCACCTTCGAAAAACTTCAGAAATTTTATTGTGTGACATAACAATCTAATCACAGTAACTGAATATGCCAACATTGGACAGAATTACAACAATCTGTAACTACAGCTCTTTGTCATGGACGGAGACTCTTTTGTATTTGTTTGATATGGACTGAGTCCTTTGTTTCCCCATATAACTATTTTTCAAAGCTAAATTAAAGTTTGACTTAACCTTTTTTTCCAACGTTCAGTACTGTGAAATGATGGGTTAGTTATATAGTTTCATACACTGCCGAAAACAAGACTTGGCTCTTTCTTTTCCTGGATCCTTCATACGAGAAAATTATGCACTTCATCACATTTTACACTAGTGAGTACTTTTGTATTTTTGTGTCTTTTTTGTGTGATCTGTTGACGATCCTGGAGTAAGAATGAATCCATCTATTTAGTAGATCTCAAATCCCATAATTACTTAGTTTCTGCAATAGAATACCATGATCAATTACATCAAATCTGTACTAAGGTCAAGAAATATGTTGCTTATCAACACTGTTAATGCTTCATATGAAACTTTTGTGTGTTACTTATACTTTTTTCTAGTACTTTGCTTCTTAATTACAATTTTGTCTAAAGAGCTGTACATTTTCCTAGAAATATGCTTGTTATCTCCAACATTCTTCATGTGTAGTATAACAAGATTATTACAATTTGTGACTCACTGCAGGTCCAATTCTTCCAATATGGCTTACATATTCCAACCAGTCTTCACTCCCAGCAACTCTACATCTTTTTTAGTATACTAGTATTACTCTCAATAGATGTGATGACAGCATCATACATAGCAATTTTCAATGTATGGCACCTCACAAATACATTTTAGGTACTCTTGTCCACACTGCATTTTTGAATGACTCAATCACATTTTGAGCTTTCCCCATTAGATATTTCTCCAATAGCTACGGACTTGCTAAATCTCTATAATCTGGTATTACAACCAATCTCATGTGAGGAATTTTTTGTTAGTAAACGTATCTCAAGTTCCAGGTGACTCAGCCTTTTGATTTATATTTGAATTTTTTTGTTTTGGTGTGCAGCATTGGCCATTGATTTTACTGATTTTGGCTAAGAGGTGTGTTTTTTTAAGTAAGTATTGATTTGCCTCACCACGGCCGCAGCGCTACGGTTGGCGTTCTGGGCATGCACACTGGGTACCTACACCTGTTGTCTACACACTAACGTCATTGCGGTCTGCTTCTTACTTCTCTACACCGTGTACTAAGTGTTTAAGATGCCTCCGATAATCGTGAGTCCCACCGACTGTGAAGTACTGGCTGTTATAAGATATCTTAGAGCTAAAGGCCTAAAAGCATTCCAGATTCATAGTGAGGTCTGTGGATTTTACAGAGAAAACATTATGAGTGATGGAATGGTGAGAGAGTAGGTGACAGCATTCAAAATGGCCGCACAAATGTGTATGATGAACAATGGAGAGGGCGTCCTTCAGTCATTAATGAAAGTTTGGTGGACAGAGAAAACAGACGCTTTACGATTTCCTCCTTGCGGTATGACTTACCTAATGTCTTCAAGACGATGCCGAAGTCAAACAGTTGCGATGCAGCGGTTAACAAGTCAGGTGGGTATTAAAAAACTGGTACAGTGTTATGACAGGTGCCTCAATATTGATGCAAAAGTAGATTAAGGTACAGGCTTTCATGTAAAAATGAAATCATTGAGATATCTTAGCACGTCTGTTTTTTTTTATTTTTTTTTTTTCAAAACGGTACTTAAAAGACACGCAGTCTCGTACATGACCATCATCAGTTCTGGAGCTTACATTCACAAAGAAATCACACATGAGACTCACATGCCCATGTAATGGTACACATACCACTTTTTAAAAACGTTTATAAACTGACATAAAATAGGACATGGTGACATCAGTTGGGACATACATTACATGAACTCTAGAAGTATCAAATTAAAAAAACTTCACTTTCATAAAGACACATTGTTTCATAAAAATAATTGATTTGAATACTTGTAAAGTTCGCTCCACATAGAGGGTACTCGTAACTTTATGTTAAAAGCAAAGTGTTTGCAGTCTGTTTGTGTATGTCAGTTGTAGAAATTTTAAAAACCTGCAGGTGTACTGTTGCAATGTGCCCTGAGGATAATGAATCTAATTTTTTAACGTCTGTCATGAAGACAAGGAAACTATCATGATAAGTAGAGTTAAATGCTTAACAGTTCATCATCATTGAAAAATAAGCGGAACAACTAAAACTAGAGTTGCACAGACTAGACAGAATTGTGTATGTACCACTACACATTGGTGCAAGGAAAAAGAAATTATGTATCATGCTTGAAAATCATACGTCCTACTGTGTTTTTATAGCAGAAATACAATGAATGGTGGGGGTTTCTGCATTTATGAAAAAAACATCCTTTAAAGGTAGGAAAACCTGTATGTAGCTTCACTTGTAAATTGTCCAACTAGGATGACTAAAACATTTTCTTTGGCAGTAGACCATGTAGAAACAAACATAAAAAGAACGCAATGCAGAATACTTGTACAAAATATGGGCATATAAGGTCATTACTGTCAAAACATGAAAAACAAGTATTTATGTAGAAAAGCATACTTCGTTGAATGCATAAAAAATGGTGTTGTCAGAATTAAATTTATGCCAGTACTCATCTCAAATGCAACATGAAGTATGAGAAGAACTTTTTGTTGAAACTTAATCAACAACATTTAAACTAAAGTTTGAGGAAGCATTTCCCAAGACACTACAGTCTATAGAAGGTACAAGTAAAAATAGATGGGTAACCAAAGGATTTAAAAAATTTTCTGAAACTCTTAGGCATCTTACATCCATTAAAATATTCAGACTGACCAATCTTTCTTAGAGTTTTATAAAAACTACCACAGAACCTATAGAAAGTAATTGCTAGCTGCAAAAAGTTAGCAAATAGCAAAACAGTAAAGGAGACAGACAGTAAAAAAAAAAAAAAAGAGAATGAAAATTCTGGTCAAACACAACAGAGAACACAGATTAAATATAAAAATTTTCAAACCAACAGACCAAAGTAGTTATCAAACTATGAAAATTAATATTTCCGCAGCATTGCCAAGAAGTTGATGGCAACATCAGTCAAAACAATGGGTTTATTGGGGATATCCACAACTGATCATTAAAACATGGGGTAACATTGAAGGTAAAAAATAACAAAATGAACTGGATAAACTTTCATTGAAATAAAAGACCTAATGAAAGCATATTGAAGATTAAAAACGATCACATAAGCTGTGTAACAAATATCAAATTCTTATTAATGAATGTCGGTGCCCAGTTGAAATCGACGGGCTATGTGAGAATGCTGGCAAATGAGTTATCCTCAGTATGTTATGCTTTGCGAGTCCTTGCATCAGTGAGCATGTGTTACACTAGCTGATTACGGAAATATACATTCAGTCATGACATACGGGATATTTTCTGAGGAACAGACTATTTTCAAGATACAGAAAAGAGCTGTGTGGATAACAACAAATAGTAGTAGCAAACCATCCCATAAAGAATAATTCAAAAATCTAGGATTCTTACAATAACAAGCGAATATCTGTACCAAAACATAATGCAATAAAAATCTTCATCTCTATCCCACAAGCAGCACAATGTATGATGACAAACCTAGATCCAAGCACTGTGTACATATAACTAGAATGAATAAAGCAAAAACACGAAATGGTCTAATAAACCTTCAGATAAAATTGAAGAATAAGTTGCTACAAGATATAAAAGATGTAAATGATCACCACACCTTTAACCAAAGGCCAAAAGTAGATCTATTGAACAACTGTTATTGCATAGTAGATGAATGTTTAAAGTAGTTGAAGACAATATCTAAATTTACATGAACATATAACAAATAAGTACGAAAATTGAACACATTAGGGAAGAAATCTAGGCCTACACCTATAAAACAATAGCTGATAAATTGTAAATGTGTATTATCAAGTTGTGTATTGGTGCAAACTAGTGATAACTTGGTAGGAAAATTGAACACCTAAGATTAGAAATGTATCTGTAGCTGAGTACCCATTGATAAATGGTACAGTTGTTGTCAAATGTCTATACATCATTGCTTATACATTAGTATTTATCACACAGTTTTTGTTCTACACAGGTCACTAAACATAGTAATTTTCAATATTCAGATGCAATAATCTGATATTGTTTAAAAGATACATTTCTAACCTTAGGTGTACATCATACCATGGTTTTGTTGTTGTAGTCATCAGTCTGGAGACTGGTTTGATGCAACTCTCACCACTACCCTGTCCTGTGCAAGCCTCTTCATCTGAGAAAACGTATGGCAACATATGTCCTTCTTAATCTGCAAACTGTGTACGTACCTAGGTCTCCATCTGCGATTTTTACCTGACATACTTCTCCGCAATGCTACATTCACGATACTAAGTTTGTGTCCCACCAACCTGTCCCTTCTCTTAGTCAGGATATGCCATAAACTCCTTTTCTCCACAATTGTTTTGAGTACTTTAAAACTCGTCCGCTGTTCTTTTGCCTGTTAACTAGCCATGTTTGTGAAGTTGACAATTGACTGCTTGCTCACAAAATCTAATTACGGTGATATTCACACAGCGGCGAAAGTATACAGCTCCCTTAAGCAAAACTCTGATTCTATAAGTTGAGCAAACAATTCTACCTTTACTGTAATCTTTAGAGGAAACTGCACACAATTAAATAATGATCCGCAGTCATGGAACTAAATCAAAAATCGTAAATGTTCACAACGGAAACGCAAATTCTCTCCTCCAGAAGGGAGCAGAGACACGAGATACATGAACAAATTACCCCACATTAATCCAAAACAAATGATGAGGGGAGAATTTAAATTAGCACAAAAGGATTATAGTTTAACAAATTCATTTAATTATTCAAAACAAGATCAACAAGGGGGGAAGATACACCTTACAAAATTTTCAAAATATCCACAATTACATGACCCTAAAATTGTCCACCTGCAAAGTTGAGTACAGGTTAATTTACGATCACGTTTCTGCACGACCACTACGGTCAGGGATTCGAATCCCCCCTCGGGCATGGATATTTGTGCCGTCCTAGTTCGTAAGTAGTTCATAACTAGTTTGTAAGTTTAGGGGCTGATGACCCCGTAGTTAAGTCCCATAGACTATACAAACATTTGAACGATCACGTTTCATAGGGGGGTGGGGGGGACGGAGGAATTGTAGCACATTCACACACAGATTCATATGCCAAGCCATGCAGGTACTTACCAAGCACCCGACACCAATACACCAAGACGACAGCTAGGCAATGTGGAGAATGCTGATCGAAGGTTCACTCGTGCACAATGAAATAGTACCTCGCTTCCATAACATGTCAAGCTAGTGGCTTAGGCTCATGATAAACTTGGTTTAAGACCACAAAGTACGGTGTACAGACGGAAGTTAAAGTTTGCCTAGAACTTCTAACTATACATTAAATCACGATTTCATTAAATAATATCTAAAAACTGTCACTCTGGCGTTCGTTTAGCACAGGGAGAAGATAACTATGGAAGGTTAAAGTTGTTAGATCAATACAGCACTCTTACTAAGTCGGAACACAAAATATGCATAAAGTTAACAAAATCCATTTCGAGGAGAATAACATCGCGAAATACATAGTGTAACCATTCTTTCTGATCAGAGGAATGATATCTATTAGATAAGCAAGGTTACAGATTGCTACAGCACAATACAGAGTTCGGTCACAAAAATTCAGAGAAGTCAAATAATTCTATTTCATGAAAATTGAAAATAGGATATACGTCATGCAACGGTTCTTTCTACACAGAGGAAAAAGATCTATTTAATGGTAATAACCAGGATAGAGAACACGCTAATCGGCGCACACGAGGGTCGACAAGTACACAGATTACAAGTTAGAATGGGCAATTTTCGGGGAAAATTATCACGCTACACTCACTAGGAAACACATTAGCAAACAGCTATACAATTATTAACCACTCATGTGCGCTGAATGATGGAAAAGCTGAAGGCTTTATCTGATATCGTCCACGTGTTCTGTCCACAAAGTACGAACAGTATAGGTACCGTGAGTCCCCAAAAATATTTGAATTTCACTACGATAAGAACATGAAAGACACTGAACATATTTAAACAAGTGAAGAAATGATTTAAAAGTTATAAAATGCAAGAACTGTGCTAACGAAACACCATCAGAGCCTCGGAATCTGATTCCAGCAAAAATCGACATAAAATTAGCAATCCTTTACGAAACTAAGCACAATTTCACTACTACACATAGTGTAGCTGCTACTCCCGGAATTAAACTCGCGAAAAGACATAAGTACGACTTTGGAACCTGAACTAAGTCGAGCCACGAGGCCACAGCAGAACCAAACCCAGAGGTACTTACCCTACCAGGAACCAAGAAGATAATGAATAGCTCCCTTGACCACCACCTAACAGTTACCAAGGAGGGGTAGTGGAGGGGAGCCAAGAGAGCATCAGGCCGGTAACCTGATCAACTCCCAGCAAGGAGGTTAAGAGCAAGCTACATTAGCAATCTTTGCTAAGACTGGGTTCT
The DNA here is from genome assembly GCA_026315105.1 of Locusta migratoria. Classification (NCBI taxonomy): domain Eukaryota; kingdom Metazoa; phylum Arthropoda; class Insecta; order Orthoptera; family Acrididae; genus Locusta; species Locusta migratoria. Next base: position 655,238,325 of record CM048744.1, read on the forward strand.
GCTCAGCAGTTGGCAAACCTACTTCTCGGCCAGAGACATTCAACGCCCAGCGCCTGAAAGAAACGACGACACAAAACAGACGAGGCACACATAGCAGTTGCTAAACTTTCTTACAAACAATTTTTCATTCTTTCTGTGCAAGCCAGGTCCAGTGGGAGCACATCACAGTACAACTAATACATATTTGGAGCCTCATGTACAACACAGACACTTCGAATTTTATATACAGATAAAACTAAATCAATATATAATGCCTGGTATCTTGCATATTGCGAGTGGGGTGTCTTGCTACACTAAAAAAAAGTGTCTAAAGCTCGTCAACATTTGTTCATGGGGAGTCAATTAAATGGATCATGTTATGTGGACGTGTTTCATCACCCCTTCCTTAGTGAGAAAAATTGACTGATCTCAATGTCATCATATAATTTTGAGCTTCAGGCACTTTTTTATTTACCAGGTTGTCCTTAGAAAATCATGGCATAAAACAGAGCATGGGCGCAGTGTACTGGCCTTTTATACAACTAACACAAATCATAAATCCATTTAAGAAATCATCAAAAGAAAACAAATGGTGTGTTTGCTGATGTGGCTGGTTAGACCACAGGTTGGGGACATGAATCAGTGTATTATTAATACATAGGTCACATAAAAACCCATATCATGGACAATATCAAACAGAAACAAAAAATATAAGACAAGTATTCAAACACTCTTGTTGTAGTCTGGCACACATTCATAGATGTGTCCTTGCCCGAAGGCTAAATATAAGTCTTGATTTTCAATATTAGAAGTTCAAAATCATAACATCAGGTCCACTACAATCTTGTATCAACACGTTTTTGTGTGTCACACATGTTTACACTCGATTCAGTTCTAGGGACATGGGGAGGGACTTTCTTCCAAAGCAACTTGAAGGACACTACTGAGGCACTGTAAGTATATTTATACTGCTTGAGTATCTCTGACAGTAGATCCGGCAGCAGCACAGCAGCATCTTGGTTACGTCGCCTCGTGCATGACTGATTTGGAGAACATCTCGTTGTCGCCATGGATGGAACACCAGCTTGCTGAGCGTCAGTGACAGTGACTTTCCCACTGCGTCGAGTTTTCACCCGTGGTATCATCTTGAATTATATGGGGCCGTTACCTTGTTACCCTCTTCTGCCCGCACATTAGCAACAGACGAGACTAGTATTGCACAAATGGACTGTGCACTTATGGAGTGACAGGTTATGCAGCTCTTCTTGCACAACACAGCAAGAGGCTATGTCAGTTTTGTGGTTCTTTGACAGCTCATGGCAAACCGATGGTGTGATGTCCGCGATGAAGCTGCAGTCTGTGTGAGATTTCCCCTCTCAGAGCCTCTGCTGCAGAACTGGGAGTTGATCGCCAGGCGCCCGCTGCCCTTAGCATTGCATTCCAGGGACTCCTCTGGACTGGACCGGGGTCGTCGACCGCGCCGTTTCAGTCAGTTGGCCCCAGGCGGCTGCGGCGGCTGCTGCTGAGGGGGGCGTGTCTGCTTGCGTCAAGCTTGCCGGCAGCGCAGCAAGGATGGCAAGTGCTGTCTGGTGCAGCTGGTTGTGGACGGCTCCCCATCGATGTCACTGCGGCCCTTCCCTGGCCGCACTGGGCTTGCGGGTGGCATGCAGGCCAGACCACGGCGCGTCATGCTGCCGCTATCGGTGGCATGTAGTTTCTCAGGTGTTTGCGCAAAACGCACACTTCACAAGATTCTGAATATTTAACCTCATCGCCTATAATGGTCCATTCTATAGGACGACGATCCTCATATCTTTACAATTACATATTTAAAACACATAAAATATATATGTCCTCACAATGGTTATCTTAATAAAATAAATAAAATTAAGTAACTGCTGCCATAGCAGACATATCACTTAAGACTAAGTACAAGAACACAAATTATACAATTAAAACAATGTAACAATCTATGAACAAAAAAAATTGTCGTTATACCTACGTGGGCAATACGTACACAGATTCACGCGCACAGGGAGGCAGCAGCAGTAGGCGCAGAACTGGGACGAATTTACGCGTCTACTGACAGAACAGTAGAAGTACAAATTACTCATCCGAGCTATTAAATCGCACTGTGGGGCATTTCTTTTTACTTGACATACATTGCAGCCACATTTTTCTATACATCACCTGTTGCAGATGTTCAGTGGTCTCGAAGATCTCGTAGCTCGCCTGCCATTAACACATCACAAAATTATGTTATGATGTCAGGTTCATTTAAGAAACCAAAAGTGTGACACTTTTCATTTTTTAAGTATATTTTTTAATCCATTCCTGATAAAGCACAAAAGTGATGCACGAGTAAGACTAGTTCACAACACACTTCCATACTAACTAAGATGTTACTCCTGTAAGACTGTCTTAAGACTCTCCCCGTTTGCGCCAATTCATGTGTGTTAATACATAATGGTATTTCTAGAACCTTCTAGAGGACGGAAGTACAACATTTAACATTTAACATCTTGCTCAATAAACATTAATCAATCCTGATTTATGTAAAGAGACACAAAATTATGACATATGTAGTAATAGCTTTCTCATATAAAATTAATGAATACAAAAGATCGTAAGTAAACAACAATTAGCGCAGTGTTAATATATGTTTACATTATTGTTCAACATTAAGCTTCAATAATTTAATTAAGTTAGTTAGAAGACCCTAGTAATGCAGATGATGATCAAAGTGACTTGACAGAAGCGCTATAAAATGCTTATGTAATATAAACATGGAATATTAGGTTACAATACTACGACCAATTATGGTATCGAATACTTCAATATTACAAATAAACGAGACCCTCCTGGCTAAATACATTACAATACCCACATGTGATGTCTGAGATTGTGTGACAACAGAATTGGGGAGTATTTACAATCAGCAAAGATTTTAAATCACACAAGACAAAATTATGATCAGTTCTTTAAGATGAACAAGAGTACACAATTTTTTATACAAAATTTATACTATATTACTCAAGTTCAATATTAAATCTTGCTATAGTAATATAAAATGACTGATTTTATCAAAAACTGTTACCAAAATAATATTCAACTACTGATGATATGATTACCGAAATGAACAATTCTTTAAATTAACTGCCATGACATTAGACACAGAAGAACTAAGTGTTTTATGGAACAAGCATGGACACGCAGACAAAGTTGTGCTGAACCAAATTTACATAGCATGGGTACAGTCTAAAATCAGACAGAATGAGCTTAAATTGGTATACCCTACATTTGTGTAAACAGTACATAAATTTCAAAAAAATTAGAGAATATTAAATTTCAGCAAGACAGTATGAAATTAATTACTAGAATAATCTTTTGGTTTGAATTGTACATTGAGTGAATTCAGAAGATGGTATTAAAATTTTTAATGCTGAATATAAATTTTGGCAATGCAAAATAGTTACCAAATTTCAAAGGGCATACAGATATAAGAACTTTATCCTGTCATACTTATTAAACAGTCATAAAAATACTAATGTATGTTAATTATAATATAATAGTGTAAAATTATATATATATATATATATATATATATATATATATATATATATATATATATATACAAGAATTTGCTCAAAGTCATCATCCTCCTGATGTACAATGTCTATATGCTCTACATTCTTAATGTGGTTCCATGCATCACTACAGTTAAGTATATAAATGTTTGACAAAAGTAAGTAATCATCATTAACTCCCATAATAATTAATTTCTTACCACCCCAGTCAAAACTCACATTGCACTTAAGAATCCAATCCATACCAAGAACAAAGTTTTCACTTAAATCTGGAACCACTAAAGACCCATGATCAAATTCTTTTCCTTCAATTACAAAATTTAACAATTCTTGACGTTTGACATATTTGCTCTGTTTACCAGTTGCACCCCTAATTTTTAATCCACTAACAGGCATTTCAACAAATTGTTTACCCCCCAAATCTTCCAATTTATCCCTCAATTTTTCAGTAATAGCCGAGAATGGACTTCCAGTATCAATCAAACACTTACCTTACCATCCAAAAATTTTGACATTAATATAAGGACACCCAATGCAATTTTCTTCTTTGGTATCTTTATCTTCCTCACATAATAAGTCTCTTTCAATTTCTTTAAAGTTAAACCTTGTGTACTATCTCCTTGGTTATTACTTTTACTTACAGCTTGCATAGAATTAATAACAACATCAGAACCTTTCGAAGTCTAAGTCTCAACAATCAGATTACCTTGGCCATTGTATTTTCACGTACCTTTACTTACTTTTTTGTATTTCCACCAATCTGTATTTACTTTGTCACAAACAATTTCAGGTCTTTTCCAAAAGTTACTGAATTTGTTATCATCACTGAACTTACCCCACAAATTTGTAAGAAACATTTCTTTATTACTGTTCACTTTAGTCAAATTATTTTCAGTCCTATCTTTGATATACACTAAATATTGATCATCATGTTTCCTATCCAATACTTCCTTACTCAGTTTGTTAAATTCTTCATTATTTATATCAACAAAACTGTCAACTTCAGTTTGAAATGAAGCATTAAAATTCTTATTACTTACCTCTATTACTTTGTAATCATTTTGACATTCAGTGTTAGTTTGATCAGTAACTTCATTACTTTCATTAACAAAGGATTCATTATCCAGTTCAATATGAGCTAGATTGTGTTTAAGTTCTGTATTACTATTGTCATTTAATGAGGCTTCAGGATTTATATATTGACTGTTGGTGTTCATACATGTACCTAGATTGCTATAATTATTCTCATATGGAAATAATGTCTCTATGCCTAAAGTTGTGTTTTCAGATGTGTCTGTGTTGTTTGCCCATTTATAAAAGTCACTTACTACCCCCTGAGATAACAGAACATGACTCAAAGTATCTATAGATTTATTTTTGTTGTTCTCAATGGTGCCTAAAGTTAAAATCTAGAAGTTTTAATCTAAATCTAGTCTTTCCCCATGTGTTTTGTAAGCTCTGGATTCTATCACATCATTCTCCCTATTTTGTTTACTATTGTTAAATTTGGTCTGTCTTAAATCTTTTCCCGCCCCTAATTTACGGACCCTCATTGGATCGAGTTTCAGTTTTCCGGTTAACTCCCCCATATTGATTAGACCCATTGTTTTCACCTTGATTTCTGTTTCTATTGTCAAATTCTCTCCTACCATACCTATTCTGATTTTCATTACCAAAATTCCCATTGCGTCTTCTACCATCAAAATAATTCCTTCTCCTATGTTGGTTTTCATAAACATTTTGCTGCCACACCCTATTCTGATCATGACAATGCCTCAGGTACTGACTAAATTCTCTTTCCACTTGTGGCGCATTTCTTTTTACTTGACATACATTAGAGCCACATTTTTTATACATCACCTGTTGCAGATGTTCAGCGGTCTCTTGTAGCTCGCCTACCATTAACACATTACAAAATAATAATACGTTGGGTTCTTAGGAGTCTTGTAGAAACTACAAATATGACACGTTTCATTTTATACATATATTTATTTATCCATTCTTGATAAAGCACAAAAGTAATGCAAAAGTAAGACTGGTTCACAACACACTTCCATACTAACTAAGATATTAGTCCTCTAAGACTGCCTTAACACTCCTCCAGTTTGCACCAATTCGCATGTATAAATACATATAGTATTTCTAGAACCTTCTAGAACACGGAAGTACAACATTTAAATATTTAACAATTTGCTCAATAAACATTAATGAATCCTGCTTTATGTAAAGATACACAAAATTATGACATATGTAATAAAATATTTCTACATCAAAATAAAATAATACAAAAAATCGTAAGAAAATAACAATTAGTGCAGTGTTAATATATGTTTACATTATTATTACTACTTTCAATAATTAATTAATAATAATTAATAAATCTGGAATATTAGGTTAAAATACCATGACCTACTATGGTATTGTATACTTCAGTTATTCAAATAAACGAGACCCTCCTGGCTAAATACGTTACAATACCCCCCTCACACAATGTTAGACATCACAGAATTGGGGAGTATTTACAATCAGCAAAGATTTTAAATCACACAAGACAAAATTATGATCAGTTTTTTTTAAGATGAACAAGAGTACACAATTTTTTATCATACAAAATTTATACTATATTACTCAAATTCAATATTAAATCATGCTATAGTAATATAAAATGGCTGATTTTATCAAAAACTGTTACCAAAATAATATTTTACTACTGATGATGATGTGGTTACTGAAATGCACAATTCTTTAAATTAACTACCATGAAATTAGACACTGGAGAACAATAAATTGTTTTATGAAACAAGCATGGACAAACAGACAAAGTTGTGTTGAACCAAACTTACACAGCATGAGTACTGTCTGAAGCCGTACAGGATAAGCTTAAAAAGTAGCATGTTAATAGGTATACCTTACATTTGGGTAACCAGTACATAAGTTTCAGAAAAATCAGAGAACATTAAATTTCAGCAAGACAGTATAAAATTAATTAATAGAACAATCTTTTGGATGCAATTGTACATTGAGTGAATTCAGAGGAAGTAATTGCAATTTTTAATGCTGAAAATAATTAGACAATGCAAAATTACCAATTTTCAAATTGCATACAGATATGAGAACTTTATCATGTCTTATTTACCAAGCAGTCATAACAAACACTGATCATGAAAGTTATGTGAAGATTATTGCTATGTGAATATTAACAACATAATAACCAGTGATTTGTCTTAATGACAATATAAAAGAGTAAAGTTATATTATGACATAATACATCAAAAAATGTGACCAGAAGTTTTAAAAACATGAACCCTACCAGTTCAGCACTTGTGTGAACCACACACAAGCAGCTAAAATTTTGTACAAAATATGCTGCTGTAAATTTTACATCCGCATAGCTACAAGACAGCAGATGCGCACATCGCCACCAAATACTCGGCAGTTGTGCTTACCACAGAGATTCACTTATAAAATTATTAAATTCATATTATTTCATGAATGTATTATTCTTTCATTTTATTTTATGAATGTATTAATTAAGACAAGTTTCATCTCACTAACCTCCATGAATGACAACAAAAGACCCCAGCCATCAAAGTCAAAAAGTTAACCACATCAATACTTTACATCATAAAAACACGAAATATATAGTCAAGTTTTGTACACAAGAGTCATAGTCATAGTTTACATACAATGTGTCAGACCAGTTAAATAATCACAATGAAATTTTAAATTATAGGTACCCCTTCAAGTTTCTTACACAAACAACATTTAACCCGCCACTTTAAAAATAAATTTGTACAAGACTGTTGTTAACATAAAAATTGCAACAATACAGGAATGTCAGCATTTAATTTGAAAAAGATCATGAAAACATCTAAGGGTAAAAATATCTATTGCTCATACAGTTCAAGAACATATCATGATTATGATGTATGTCAGTGTGTATAACAGATTTAGTCAAGCATGGATGATGCAGCTTACTTACAAAAACCAATTTATAACATATTTAATAAAGCATGAACATACAATTTGCATACAGACACAAATTTCAGACATTTCCTGAAATGTAAGTATCTAACCATAAATATTTCTTATTCAAGATCTCGACATTTAGTGAAAAATCAAACATTAGTTACAGAAGTATGTAACATACAAATATTTCAGATTAATCAAAGAACAGACTATGTGCCATGAAAATACCATTTTACCAAAAGAATGATATTACAGACAGTTAATTTTAAATATGACCAAAGGTGACCACAGATCTTCACAGGATATCTCACATAAAGCACTTTAGAAAGGAAACAAATCATCACATCAGAACTTGATCTAGCTGTTTAAAACACTAAACATTTCACAACTATAGCCCATGTCATCAGTAAATCATTTGGATTATGCAACAATTTTAGTTTAGTATGAGAGATACAGTTAGCTGCTGAATCAATTCAAAAGTTTTCTTACAATGAAAGTGTCTACTAATGGATGTTACAAGATTTTCATGACAATGGCAAATCCTATCAGAAAATTCTTATATTACTTAAACAACACTAAGTGTGACCAGAAAAAATACTATCTTATCCAAAATATTTTCATTGCTGACTGTTAAATTCAATTATGACACTAAGAGTCTCAAAATGTTTTGCACAAAGTACTTCAGGAACAATACTACCATCACAGAAACCTAATCAGTTTAAGCAATGAACATTCTTATAGTTTTCAGAAATAATATGAAGGCATATCTGGATGCATAGTATGTAGTAAGACACTTTTACCAAGAAGAAAAATGCATAGAAAAATATGAAAAAGTACCTAGCTTACTAAATGACATTACAGTCCGTTTCTTGACAATATACCTCATTATGTTCCTTAAACAAGGTAATTTTGAAGAACATTCATGGTGATTGCATAGAACATTGTTTTACCACATACACAGGCCTACTGACAGTGAAAATTTTAACCTTACACATTAAACTTCAAAAAGAATCTACAGATGACTAATAGTTTACTAAAAGTTTATGAACTGAGGTCAAAAATAACTGTACAGTCTAGGTTAAAGCAAATAAAATTAATTACAATTCCTGAATCTGATTGGGATTGTGTTTCAGTTATGAGATATCCCATACCAACAATAGTGGGCCTATTTCTTTTTACTTTACGGTGTTTCCATCACTCTGGGTACAATTTTTCCTAGCTCAGTTCTAGCTTTTTCCATATGAAGTATATGTGAATTTTAATCTTCTGACTCAATGTTTCCTTTACATGAGTCAAATCAGGTAGTTATAGTCAATTTTATTTAAGACAATATCATTCAAGTTTAGTTTTTCAGTATTATTTTTAAGACACAACATGGCTTGGTCTGCAACTTCACTGTCTTCAACAATTTCATCACAAACATTTTTAAAGCCTTCATCAATAGTACTAAGTTCCCTATTTTCAACATTAATATCTTCAACATCCTTCTTAGTATACAATTTATCTGCTTCATTACTCTTTTTCACAAAATCCCTATTTTCATCATATAAAGTATTCTCATCACCAAGCATAATATTATCATCATCATCATAAACATCATCATTGTCATATAAAGTATACTCTTTACAAAGCAAAATATCATCATCATCATAATAAACATCAACATTTTCATTATATTGTTCTGTACATAACACCATAGACACATTATTGTCAACATCACTAGATACCTCACTTATTTCAACATGAACCTTATCCTTTGCCTCAACAATAGAAGTATCACACTATGGTAAAATGTTATGGCTTCCAGTATCATGTACAAAGTCTAAGTTACCATTATCACATTCAGATACAAATACATCATCACATTCAGATTTTATTTGTGTATTAGCATGTTTGTATTTTCTGTTTTTATTGAAAGGTGTATTACCATATTTATTGTGTCTGTTTCTATGCCACCCCCCACTCCATCTGTTATTGTAATTAGACCTTTGCCTTTGAACAAGATTGTCAATTTTGTACACAAAATTCAATAATTCACCTATTTTATTATCAGGAGCATGTATTAATTCCCTTTGCAAATAATTTGGTAGCCTATTTTTTAACACATAAATTTGTGTCCTAACATCTAAGGGATACTTCAGTGTATTAGTTTCTGCAATTCATTTTTACAAAAATCAAGCAGTCCTCCAGGTCTTCCATTGTATGCTGGTCCCAACAAAAATCTACTTTTAACCCCATGTTGGCCATTTTCTGACCAAAACCTATTTAAAAAACTTTCTTTAAATTCGTCAAAATTTTTCCAAAGTTTTCTGTTTATATTAGCCCAGCTTAAGGCCTCACCATTTAAGTGATATATTACATATTTAATTTTATCAATATCACGTGTAGGCCTACCTTCTATAAAACTATTTTCACATCTTAAAATGAAATCTACAGGGTGTACATCGTGTTCTGGAAACATCTTTACAGGAATTTTAGACCGTGATCCAAAATTGTGTATGACATTTGTTAAAAGATCATTGTTAACCTATTCCCTATTAATTTCTTTAACAAAGTCTGCACTTTTTTCTACTGTCTCAATTTCATGAAAACAAGTCATATAGTAATTATTTATTAAGCCTAAATCTGTGTTCATATTTTCATTTTGTGTTTTGAAATCAGTATCTGTATCTTCACACGAAATTTTAAGTTCGTCTTTAATTAGATTTTGTTGTTCTGTTAACATTTTCAATAATTTATTTTACAGTTCATTCAGTACTGATTGTAGCATGTCCGAAGCAAAATCCCCATCTACATTTGATATTTTAATATTTTCTTTGTACATTTTGAATAAACTGCACGCAAATAACTAAAAATCAAAGTTAAATTGCACTTACAGGTTTAGTCGTCCAGTCCATATCCAGTTCAAGAATTCCGAAATTTTTGCCTTGCTTCAGCATCCTTTGTAACAAATTATTTCATCCTGTATCCCAGACCGGTTAATTTTATTAAAATTTCATCCAAAAAAACAGGTGCACATAAATCGTTTCTTCTTTTTGTTGCGTCTTTGTTGTTTCTGAAACATGTCACATTTGTAGTTTTCCGAAAATCGACAAGTTTCCCGGCCAAATGCACAATATGTGTCGCATTTCTTTTTTCTTGATATACATTAAAGCCACATTTTTCTATACATCACCTGTTGCAGATGTTCAGTGGTCTCGAAGATCTTGTAGCTCGCCTACCATTAACACATTTCAAAATAATAATACGTCGGGTTCTTAGAAGTCTTGTGGAAACTATAAATATGACACATTTCATTTTTTACATATATTTATTTATCCATTCTTGATAAAGCACAAAAGTAATGCAAAAGTAAGACTGATTCACAACACACTTCCATACTAACTAAAATGTTACTCTTCTAAGACTGCCTTAACACTCACCCAGTTCGCGCCAATTCGCACGTATATATACATACTAGTATTCCTAGAACCTTCTAGAACACGAAAGTACAACATTTAAATATTAACAATTTGCTCAATAAACATTAATGAATCCAGCTTTATGTAAAGATACACAAAATTATGACAGATGTAATAAAAATATTTCTACATCAAAATAAAATCATACAAAAGACTGTAAGTAAATAACAATTACCGCAGTGTTAATATATGTTTACATTATTGTTACGACTTTCAATAATTAATTTAGTTTGTTAGAAAATCCGAGTAATGCAAATAATGAGACTTGACAGAAGCTTAAAATTGTGTACCGTGGCAACACACAAATACACAAGACAACAACAAAAGAAACAGCAAAAATGGAACCTCTAAATACAACAAAATATACACATCAATACACTTATTCTCTATAGAATCTTAAGCTAGAAACGTGGTGCACACCACGGGACTTCTTGGTCCGAATGGTCTCTAGCCCAACAGCATTTTCATGCGCAATTCTTTTCATTCGTTCAATTTCCTCTGCTACCTCATCTTTGTACACCCACGGTATACCGTAAGGCTTGACAAAAAACTTTGTATGTCCACGCACTTTGAATTGATAATGAAAGTTCTTAATGGTACTGGGGGCATCAGAAAAAACTGAAGCATGTTTATGCAAAATGCGAGACAGTTCAGCCTTAGCCAGAGGTGGAGCGTCTTCTATCGAACTGATCTTTTGTTCAATCTTGGAAGCAATGTCGGCTTGTTCATCCGAATTAAGTAACAATAGCGTCGGTTGACCACAATCAGAGGTTACCGGGTTGGCACCATATATTGCCCGATAATCTGTTAGGAAGTCAGAGAGAAAGTGACAAGAGAGACCATCGGAAATCAACGTCGTAGTGCATTCGTCAAATTTTAACTTTCATGTTTGACCCATCAAGTAACAGGCCCACTTCACCTTCTCCAAAGTTCAGTGTGGCCTGGTGCGCTACTAAAAATTCAACGCCGAGCAACACGTCCACAGCGAGCGACGGGAAACTATAAAATTGGCGACGCTCCTTCTAACCAAAGCTCCTTTAACATTGGTGCGTTAAAGAGGTAGCACTGGCCAAGAACCTACGGCCTCAGTTAAAAGCATCCTCGCTCATTACCGATATAACTCTTCCCGTGCCTAACGTACACCATAATTTCACGGGTTGTACTGTCGCCCCTGTTGTGTGCGGTTCCTCCTCCAGAAGAACCTCTCGTACGTCGTCAAATTTTAAATGGTTTACGCGTTCCGTAGTCACAGTCACAATCGATTCCTCCGCTAGAAAAACCTCGCGCATGTCCGTAATTTTTGTTGCCGGTTCCGTTGCCTGTTCGATTAAGTTCACCGAATGTTCAGCAACGGAGGGAGGTCGTCATTCCTTCGAAGTCGACGGACCCGGCAGACTTTCGGGTTCATTGTGTCGGGGGTCAGGCGATCGCACCTCGACGCCTTGCGGAGGTGTCGGCGGCCTTGTCAAGTGTACACGGTTTTGATGGCCGTTTCTACCACCTATCCCATCGTTTCCTTTTGCGCCCCTGATCTTCTGGCACGGAACCTTTCCTTTCCTGCCATGCGCCGTCGTACGGACTCGGGCGCTCATTTTGCCCTGCCGAGCTCTGTGTACTTCCATTGCTGTCTGCGTCATGCGGGCGCGGCGGGAAATGCTGTCTCTGGTACCCGTTCCTTTTAAAACTGCCGCTCGAATTTGAACTACTTGCCGGCGGCTCATAATCAAACTCGAGCTCATCTAGCATCGCCTGAAATTGCTCAAGGTCATCTTTGCATCTTCCGGCAATGATGGCATTGCGCAATCTCCTCGGCAACTTCGTTAAGCAGATTCTAATTAGTTCAGGTATCAGGTATGGAAAATCCAGGAACTGGTTCTTCATAAGCATCACCTGCACGAACTCACTTGGGTTTGAGTACTGGGAGGGGTTGTAATGCGGCATCATTAAGATGCTATGTTTCACGCGATCCTGATGTGTTTCAGACCAGTAGGATGCGAGAAAATGCTCACGGAACCCCCAGTAATCGAGCCCGTTTCTAAGCAATGCGCGCATCCTTGTGGCGGGCTCGCCTTCAAGCAACCCAACCACAAAGTCTACTTTATTACCTCCGGCCAATTTGGAGGGAGTCTGAACTCAAATTGATCCAGCCAAGCGCGGGGGTGGATACCAGTGGGAGCATTGCGAAAGGTTTAGAACTTTCGCACAGTGAGAAACTGTTTGTAGTCAAAGGCAGGAGCTGGTTCTCGGCTACTGCGGTTCGCCCTGTTCGGACGGCTCACCTGACGTGGATGATGCGCAACCTCATTATCTTCAAAAGCCAAATCGGCGTCCTTATAAACTTCGGCGCCGCGGCTACAGCACGCATTACTGACCGCGTCAGACAGCCGCTTATCCGTCCACTCACGCACGGTGATTGTGTGGCTACTGTGCGTGGGCTGTCCGCCGGCGACCCGCATTTCATTCATTCGGACGGTGATGTCCCCGAGCTGGTTCTTCAATTGAACAATCTCAGACTCCACCATAGCTACACGTCCACCTACGGCACCAACTTCATCAACACGGCCAGCCACTACACCGATGCTCGCATCAATTGTATCAACTCGGTTACTCACGTCGCCGACACGTGCTTCTGCATTTTCGACACGCGATTTCACCTCATTAACGCTCGTCACAATACCGCGACGACCCTCGCGTTTACCTTGCCGATCTCTTCGTGGTTTACTCTGATGGCGTCGGCGTTCTGTTCAATCCTTTCGGATACTACCTTCGCCATCTCGTCCAGGTAACCGATAACCTCGTCCTGTCGCGTTTTTACAGCGGCTATCTCTTTTTGAAGGGTGATCATACCCTCCTCTTGCCTACTGAGATTCTCTTGCACTTGTGTTTTAATTCCAATTATCTCGCTTCGAATTTCAACGAGGTGGGCGGGTAAAACTGCTAGATCGTTGTTCACGGGGGCGGCCGCTGGTGCTGGAGCGGGTGGAGCATCCGGCTTAGCTGCCGGGCCGGTTACTGCTTTGTCCCCAAGCGGACTCGACTCGTTTTCAAGCGCTACCACATTAGACGCGCCACGGCTTTCGGCGAGTGTAGGCTCTGGGTTTCCCGTATTAATGGGGTGTTTGTCCAAGGGAGCGGTTATCCCCTGGTTCAAATGTCTAAGTTCTCAACCGAAAGGGCTCCCCGAGAATCTAACACCGCGTTACTTTCAGTTTCACGCAACCTGTCTCTTTTACTCTCTTGCTCTTTCATTGCTGCGCGACTACGCGTTTCAATCGCCGAAGCTGTGGAACTATCCATTTCAATCTTACAGCAAATACAACAACAAAAACACAAAGAAACAGCCTAGCAACCCAAGTAGCAGAACATGGGTGCTTCAATAAAATTTCACACGCAATTCACACGTTGTTAAAGGCACAAAAAGTGCCGTTAATACACACACACTCCCCCAAAATACACAAAAATATACTGCTGAAAGAGAAAGACACAAATTTAAGCGCTTGCTGCACTACTGTACTCATACACTCACACAATTGCAGGGGACGGGTGGATATTTGACTTAATAAAATAATTTTAAAAAATCTGAACACGCCAGAATGACGAATACTGGCAGCTGTACGCCAAGTGAAACATGCCCGCTATTCTTTTGGCTGTTAACTAGCCGTATTTGTGAAATTAACAATTGACTGCTTGCTCACAAAATCTAATTATGGCTATATTCACACAGCGGCGTAAGTATACAGTTCCCTTAGACAAAAATCTGATTCTATAAGTTGAGCAAACACGTCTACCTTTACTGAAATCTTTAGAGGAAACCGCACACAATTAAATAATGATCCACAGTCATGGATCTAAATAATAAATGTTGGCAACGGAAACGCAAATATTCTCTCCTCCAGAAGGGAACAGAGACACGAGATACATGAACAAATTACCCCACATTAATCCAAAACAAATGATGAGGGGAGAATTTAAATTAGCACAAAAGGATTATAGTTTAACAAATTCATTTCATTGTTCACAACAAGAACAACTAGGGGAAGACCATTTATTTTTAATTTACAGTAAAAAAACACACTTTACAAAATTTTCAAAATATCCACAATTACCTGGCCCTAAAATTGCCCACCTGCAAAGTTAGTACAGGTTAATTTACAATCACGTTTCATAGGGGGGGACGGAGGAATTGCAGCACATTCACACAGATTCATACGCCAAGCCATGCAGGTACTTATCAAGCACCCAACACCAATACACCAAGATGACAGCCAAGCAATGTGGAGTATGCAGATCGAAGGTTCACTTGTGCACAATGAAATAGTACTTCGCTTCCATAACATGTCAGGCTATCAGAACAAACGCACTTGGTTTAAGACCACAAAGTACGGTGTACAGACGGAAGTTAAAGTTTGCCTAGAACTTCTAACTATACATTAAATCAAGATTTCATTAAATAATATCTAAAAACGGTCGCTCTGGCGTTCGTTTAGCACAGGGAGAAGATAACTATGGAAGGTTAAAGTTGTTAGATCAATACAGCACTCTTACTAAGTCGGAACACAAAATATGCATAAAGTTAACAAAATCCATTTCGAGGAGAATAACATCGCGAAATACATAGTGTAACCATTCTTTCTGATCAGAGGAATGATATGTATTAGATAAGCAAGATTACAGATTGCTACAGCACAATACAGAGTTCGGTCACAAAAATTCAGAGAAGTCAAATAATTCTATTTCATGAAAATTAAAAATAGGATATACGTCATGCAACGGTTCTTTCTACACAGAGGAAAAAGATCTATTTAATGGTAATAACCAGGACAGAGAACACGCTAATCGCGCACACGAGGGTCGACAAGTACACAGATTACAAGTTAGAATGGGCAATTTTCGGGGAAAATTATCACGCTACACTCACTAGGAAACACATTAGAAAACAGCTATACAATTATTAACCACTCATGTGCGCTGAATGATGGAAAAGCTGAAGGCTTTGTCTGATATCGTCCACGTGTTCTGTCCACAAAGTACAAACAGTATAGGCACCGTGAGTCCCCGAAAATATTTGAATTTCACTACGATAAGAACATGAAAGACACTGAACATATTTAAACAAGTGAAGAAATGATTTAAAAGTTATAAAATGCAAGAACTGTGGTAACGAAACACCATCAGAGCCTCGGAATCAGATTCCAGCAAAAATCGACATAAAATTAGCAATCCTTTACGAAATTATGCAAAATTTCACTACTACACATAGTGTAGCTGCTACTCCCGGAATTAAACTCGCGAAAAGGCATAAGTACAACTATGGAGCCTGAACTAAGTCGAGACATGAGGCCACAGCAGAACCAAACCCAGAGGTACTTACCCTACCAGGAACCAAGAAGATAATGAATAGCTCCCTTGACCATCACCTAACAGTTACCAAGGAGGGGTAGTGGAGGGGAGCCAAGAGAGCGTCACTGTTTGTCAGGCAGGTAACCTGACCAACTCCTAGCAAAGAGGTTAAGAGCAAGCTACATTAGGAATCTTTGCTAAGACTGGGTTCTGCTCAGCAGTTGGCAAACCTACTTCTCGCCCAGAGACATTCAATGCCCAGCGTTTGAACAAAACGACGACACAAAACAGACAAGGCGCGCCTAGCACTTGCTAAACTTACTTACATACAAAGTTTCATTCATTCTGTGGAATTCAGGGCCAGCGGGAGCACATCACAGTACACACTAATACATATTTGGGGCCTCATGTACAACACAGACACTTAGAATTTTACACACAGATATAACTAAATCAATGTATAATGCCTGGTATCTCGCATATTGCGAGTGGAGTGTCTTGCTACACTAAAAAGAAATGTCTGAAGCTCGTCAACATTTGTTCATGGGGAGTCAATTAAATGGAACACATTATGTGAATATGTTTCAACTTCCATATTAGTTACATGGACTACCCATCTGATCTTCATCATTCGTCTGTAGCACCACATTGCAAAAGCTTCTATCATATTTTTGTCTGTACTCCTTACAGTCCACTTCACTCCCACCAATGCTGCACTTCAGAAAGGACTTCGTAACATTTGACATCATGTAATGTCATTAAGAAGAACATTACATTACTCTATGTTCACAATAACACACTAGGTCTATATACAGTAATTTTAGATATATCAGTTATTTTTTACAAATATATTTCTAGTCTTAAGTGTTCATTTTCCTACTAAGTAATTACTTGTTTTTACCTTTACACTATGTACAGTAATATGTAATGTACATTTACAATACATCAGCTATTTTTCACAAATATAGGTCCTAATTCTTATGTTAGGTGTTCAGTTTTCCTACTTAGTTATTATATGTTCATGCAAATTTAGGTACTATATATTGTTGCTTTAAATATTCATCTATAATGTAATAACAATTATTTAACCTAAGTAGTTGTAGCCTTTCACTAAAGGTGTCGTGATCATCTGCATCTTTTATTTCTTGAGGCAGACTCTTGTATAATTTTATTCCAAGGTATATTACACTATTTTATGATTTTTTCTTATTTGTTATAGTTAGATTAGACAGTGCCTGGATCTAGTGTTGACGTCATGTATTGTGCTATTTGTGGCACACAGATGAAGATTTTTTTCTTTATGTACATTATGTTTTACGAGATGGAATACTGTAAATGAATATTGAAAATTACTGTATATAGTGACCTACATAGAAAGTGTATTTCTTAACTTGAGCTGTGCTTTTATTTGTTATTTTAGCTCCAGCACTGATAATAGCTATCATGTAGCACACGGGAGCGATTGGAACTGCGATTTAGTGTCAGATCTAACACAGCATATAGTAATTGATGGAAAGTCATCGAACAAAACAAAAGTGATATCTGCCATTCCAGACACAAGTGTTTTAGCACCTCTAATGCTTGTTGTATATAAAAAAATCTTTAGGTAGGGTTGCCAGATTTTTGACGCAAAAATGAGGATATTTTCTATATTTCAGGATGTACACTGAGGACACTTTCCATATTTTAAGTTGTTTACAAAAGAAACCAAAACGAATAATATTAGACAAATCAGACATTCTTATGTACAGCAGGAGCCATGCCCTCTATAGTTTTCATTCTGCTTAATCCTTTATGTAAGTTCCTTTTGTTGACATAATTCAAATGTGTAAAATTAAATTTTGAAATAGGAATTCCTTTTACAGAGTCAAACATATCAGTCTATTTTCCTTTTTTGTCCATTGTGCCTGAATTAAGGACAACTACCTAAGAACACAAACGTTATGGGCTGGCACTGCAAGAAACTGTGCAATTTAACCAGTCCGTTAAACAGTCCAATTTTTTTTTTTTTTTTTTTTTTTTTTTTTTTTTTTTTTTTGCTAACTTCAGATTTTTCATTGTATGATTTGAAAATTGGCCAAAACACTTACCACCATTAATTTCAGTATTTTTGTCCAACAGATATTTTATAAAATTTTCTACATAAGTTCAGAATACATCTTGAAAATCAAGTCTCTTAAAACTAGAATTCAGTGTCTTGTTACATCCACATATTCAGATACTCAGACCATAACATCGATTGTAAACAATATAAATCCATATTTTCCGTTATACATACCAGATTTTAGTTTTGGACATATAACAGACAACTATAATCGAAGAACAAATTATGTACCGTAATTCAAATTCTAGAGGTAAAAAGTTTTTACCTTGTTGATAATACAAGCTGAAAACAAAAAGTAAAAGATCATTTCCCAAAACTAAATAGTGCAGACACTACCAGAAACAACAAAAATATATGTGGATGCCACATTAAATGGCGAAAATGTGGACATGTCTGCATAAATATCTGGTAACTCTAACTTAAGGAGACAATTTGAGCAGCCCTCTTAGAATTTTTGCAGATGATACTGTTGTTTATCGGTTAGTAAAGTCACCAAAATATAAAAATCGACTGCAAAATATTTCAGATAAGATGTTTGTATGGGGCAAAAAGTGGTAACTGACCGTAAGTAATGAAAATTGTAAAGTCTTCTATATGTGCACTAAAAGTAATCTGTTAAATTACATTTACACACTAAACCGTTAAATATAAAACTTCTAAATTCAACTAAATACATAGGAATAATAATTTCAAACAACATAAATTGGAAAAAAAAATCGCAGGTAAGGCGAATCAAACGCTACCTCCCATTGGCAGTGTACTTGAAAGTAATACTAAAGAAACTTCGATTTGAGCATCATATTTTGGAGTATTGCTGATAGTGGGATCCCCACCAAATGGGGCTGATAGAGGGTGCAGAGAATGTTCAGAGAAGGCAACTCGTTTTGTATTATCGTGATACAGGGGAGAGTGTCACGGTAATGATGCACGATTTGAGGTGGAAATCTTTAAAAGAAAAGTGTTATTCAATGTGGCGAAATCTATTTACCAAATATCTATCACCAACTTAATCCACCGATTGCTAACGTATTTTGTTAGCGCCACCTACATAGGGAGACATGATCATTATAAGAGATATCAGATCGAAAATCGAAAGATTTAACTGCTATTCTTCCTGCATGTTATAAGAATGGAACGATAGAGAAATATTCTGTTAAATGTTGGATAAACCCTCTGACAGGCAGTTAAATATAATTTTCAAAGTAAATACATGGATGTAGAACGAAAGCTGTCGACTAGTTTGTCATCTGTTGACATTTTATGGAAAAAGTTTGTTCACACAGCTGTTTGCATAGTATTTAAGTTATTTGGTTTCTTCTTCTGGTGTGACCATTCTATTCCTATAGTTGATAGATGTTTTCATGTAGAAGATGACCTCCATGCAGTGGCTTCCTCCCTGCTTTCTCTATTAAAGTTAAGTGCCCCTTACTTTATGTACAGGGTTGACAGACACAAACTTTACTGGCATATTATTGCCATGCTTTCTTCTACAGAAAAGAGTTTTGAATGAGCTACAATAGCGATATCCAATGAACTGTAGATAGTAATCATCTCAGTTTGGTACAGAGCAATGAAAATTTTTTACATCTGAAGCGGTGTCTATCATACCACATAACTATAGATGCACTTTTTTATGTTCTGCAGTGTTTTACACACATTTGACTTAGCAATAGTGCAGCCAGGAATGTTTTGCATAAATGTACTACATCTAGGGCCTTAAATGCATCAATACTTTAGTCAGCTGCACATAAATTCAAATGTATGTAGGTTGAAACACGACTGTTTGTCGCCTTTCATATATTTGTTTGTTTATTTCTGTGAAGTTAGAATTTAATGTCGCTAGATTATCATTTTGTTAAAACTTAAACCCCACTCTCTTCAAGGCTTGAGGAATAGCATTTTTATTTCATGTGTTAAAATATTAGTTAATATTTTTAGGTTTTTCCTATTTTGTTATGTTGATAATTTATTATTATATTAATTAATGTGGCATAAATGTGGCTTCTCCGCTACACCACTGTCCCTGTGAGAATGTGTACTTGTCTTACTTTTAAGTGGATGTGCGAGAATCTATGGCTGTCTGAATGTGGGAAGTGATAGCTCGCTTTGCATTGTTCTCTCTGGCTCAGTGTCGATAGCTGCTGATACGGTAAAGAGGTTTCTACATCCTTTGGTTACAACCTAGTCAGCGAGCCACCTCCAGCGCGAGTCTACTCGCTCTCCATCCCCACCACCACTGATCTTGGATATTCCGGCTTCCAATGGCTTCCCGCATTTCGTGGCAGCTCGGTCTGGCCATTCTGTGCTGGTCTTATGGAGAGGTAAGGTCGGATCTGTTCTTGTGTTTCATTGTCTAGACGTTTAAATTAGATTCTTGAAGTTGGAATCATTTTTCGCAATATTTTCTCCGATCGTGCGCAGATATGTGTTCTCGTTTTTCAATTCAGTGATTTCCAATAGATAAACGCTGTGTGTGATTCTAGTTGCAGTTCGATAAAGGCCTGGTATGTTAAAACCTTTTGTGATCATGTGGCGGTGTATGAACTCTATGTAAATACTTTCTAGCTTTGTGGGGCCCTATTTCTAATAGGTGATATGTTCACTTTTGTATAGTGCATGTAGAAATCTTCTGATCGTTTTCTTCAGTGAGTGATATGTGTTCCACATAGTTGGTTCATAGAACAAAGCCTTCAGCTTCCACTCTTGTTTGTTCCATGTCCATCAGGCAAGTAACTACGCGGGTATCCTTACATGCTGTAATTCTTATTTTTATTTTTCCGACTTTGTAATTATTTCACTTTTGTGGTTTTTCTGAGACAGGACTTTATCCGTCTCTGTAAGCGCTACCTATCGCATGTAGATCCATTTCTTTCGCTTATTCATGTAATTCTAAACATTTCTATGGGTTGTATGCCGTAATTCTTATTTTTATTTTTCCGACTTTGTAATTATTTCATTTTTGTGGGTTTTCTGAGACAGGACCTCATCCGTCCCTGTAATCGCCCCCTACCGCGTGTAGCTGTATTTCATTCGCTTCCTTACATAATTCTAAGCATTTCTATAGGTGTAGTTAATTTTCTTTACTTTTCGGAAACTGAATTTATTCAATTTTATCGGTTTTCGAAACCACGTTGGTCAGAGCTCCGACTTTGAGGGTTTGCAACTAGTCGCCTGAATTGACGCCACATCTCATATAGAACCAGTACCTAGATCGATTTCTGACAGACTGCAACTTAAGAATCCACCGTGATTTTGTATAATGAATCCGATTTTCAACCACTTCACCTTCAGTAGAGTGTGTTCTTGTAACGTAGCCACGTGTCGCCATTAGCGTGTTTCCTCGCGATCCAGTTCAGACGTAATTTAACTTGGCTATACACACGCACCATCTCAAAACAGGCACGACAGACCAGAGCCAACTTGAAAGTGTTTTTCTATACTGTGTTTTGTGCTACCTCCGACTTGCTGAATTTCGCCTACGATAGTAGCGCCTGCTTCTGCCTCGTCTCAGCACGCTGGTTTTGTTGAGTTTCGCTGTGGCATTGCGTGTGTGTGAGCGATTGAGTGTTGTTTGTGAATCCTTCCCCCCCAGTAGCGTTCAGTTATGTATAATTTAGGCTTGCCACCATCCGCATTAGTCCGTGTAAGAGTTGCATTTTTATTGTATTAACAAAATTGGTTCCCCATTTTGCTTGTTTTCTATCTGAATAAACAAGTCTAAGTTCAGCATAATCCATAAGTTACCAATAAATTGTAGTTTTGCAGCACCTTCCCTCTTTTATTTAGTATTGTTCTTCACAAGTGCTGAGAACAAGCTCAGATGCAATGTTTCTTACGTCTAAATTCCGTTGCGCCATAAATGTTTTCTTAGCCACCTTTCTACGATAACTTTAATTGTGGTGGCTTGCTTATTAATGTCTGTGTGTAATAACGTTTGAGCTGCTATGTATATTGACCACTGTAGTATTAACTTCCTGTTATTGAAGTAATTTGAAACGAGTCAGTTCACAGTTTGGGTCAGGGAACAAGGCTTTATAGCAAGGAGTAACCTGTAGTTTACACAGACCTCATTTGCTAATTTTAGTGATAAAACAAAGGTCTTGTTATGTACAGTGGTCGACTTTAAAGGTCTAACTCTGTTCACTTAAACCGCCTCCCATGTTGTAGTTTTGATTGATTATTCAGCAACATTTTCCACTTTGTCTAATAAAAGTCTCTCTGTTCTGATATGCTGGTAGTGTGGCATGGCAGATTCATTGTAGTGCAAAATATTTTCCTAGGAGTAGGCCTTTTACATTGCATTCCTTATCTTTACACGTTTTTGTGTGAAAAATAGTAGTTCCAGATTTTACAATATTCAAAACACAATCTAAATTATATCGTTTTGAGGCATCTTCAGTTACGTTGATATTCCCTCCACATAAATATTAATATCACTAAAATTAAAAGCAGGAATTAAGGACAATGAAAACTCTCAATTCAAGCTCTAATTTCTCTGATGTTATTATGATGACCATTTCTCCTCACATAGGGGGAAATCAACACTATATTTTCCAATTTTGTTAATAAATAAGTTGATCTAAATTTCATTACGTCACCACTATTGCAACAAAAATGTTGTTTTGGCACACTGACTCAAATCATACCCACGATACTCTCTCCCCTGTGCGATGATAATACAAAACCACAAGCCACAATTTGTCCTCCTTCAATTCTATTTGACAAGGATCCCACACTTTGGAATTATACTTCTAAAGAGGATGGATATGCACAATGTAGGCAGTCTCTTTAGTATTTCTGCAACTCTGTAACTTATCTTATAAAAAGCTGCAACAGACCAGAGGTAGGCCCTACAGATCTTGTTATCTTTAAGTACCATTCTACATTAAGTTCTAATATATTGACTGACTATTGAATATGTTGGCTTACCTCCTATACTGTTTCCCCAAGCCAGAATTGATAATCCAATTGTAGCTTCAGATATTCTGAAAATTACTCCAGCACAGAGTAAGATATTTACAACCTCTCCAGCTATGCGAAAAACTATAACCATAGCACTTACAAAGCCTAGAAATGCAAAAATCTGGAAACAAATATGAATCAAATGAATAAAACCGTAAAATTGTAACACGTTTACAGTCTATCATCAAATTATGTTAGATTAGATTAATTCTTGTTCCAAAGACCATGAATATGACAATTCATAAAGGTGCTTAATAAAAGTTACATTTTACAAGACATTCAATTCCTTTTTTAATTTACTAATTGATATCTAAAAATTCATGTGTAGAATATGCCCTTGATAAAAAATTTGAATTTATTTTTAAATTGTAGTTGGTGATCTGTTACACATTGAAGTGTCTCAAGTACTACATGCTTTCCCCAGCTAGACAAGATGACCACATGCATTAGTTTTGGGTATTTATTGAGGTTTATTTTTGGATTATAGGTGTCCTGAGCTATTTCTTTCTTAGGAACCACCTAGTTGTCAAAGATGTACAACCAGAAGATGTCATGGGATATAATGAACTCTGTGGAGACTTGGGGTAAACAAGAGACGATGTGAAGTCAGTTCAGTTGTTGTTCGTTTTATTTTGTTTTGATTTATTTTATTTTATTTTATTTATTTATTTATTTGTTGTAATCAGTTACGAGAGATGTCTTCGATATGTAACATGTTCCAAGTATGGTTTCAATGATATTTGTAATTGCATCTGAATGTATAAGTGTAAACCAGATGATGTTCTTAATGGAGTTGTATTAAGGACTAATTAAAAACCCATTTTTTTAATGTTCAACTTGAACTGCACTGTGTACTTATTTAATTTAAGTGTTATATGCTGGTTAAAATACTTCAACTTTTCTATATATCTTATATACAGGAAAAAAGTCTGATCGACCAGAGTACTGAAATAACTGTTACTAGAGGCATGAGTTTCAGGATCTATACAGTTCTGTATGACATTAGAATATATGAAGAAGACATTTGCTTACATGATGGGTTTGTGAAAAGGTAGAATCATACGGGACATTACAATGTTTGATGTTTTTGGTATAACCATAGAGTTTTGTGGCAGCATAATTGACCCCTTTCTGTACCAAAATTAGATTTCATCATCAGTAATGAAGATAATCCTGTCCTGTAGCGTTGTAGTTAAGCAAACTGCTATTACTTTTTAATTGGGTTAGGTTATGAATAACAAATTATATACATGAATATATTGCCTACATCATGAAAACTACTGTAAAGATCTCTAGAACCTTAAATAAATGCCTGCAGAATGTTTTGGGTGGGTTCCAGCAATTATTCTGATCACAAACTTATGTGCTGTGAATACCTTTTTACTCAGTGATGAAATACTCCAAAATACTAAGATTTGTAATGCGACAAGATGTGCTAAAGTAGACCTCATTTCACACCCTGTGTTCTTCTCACTGAATGATGTTAGTGACAGAAAATTTGAGGATTGGTTTTTTAAGTATTGTACGAAGTCTGTGCGTGCTCATGTCTGTATGTGCAGCCACTGACTAAGTATGACAGATGACAGCAGAGCTTTTACTTGCTGAAGGGAGACGTACTCCATGAAATACTCCATGGAAGCACATGTCACTACAGAATGTCCAGTGGAAGAGAGACTGTTGAATATCGTAGATTTTACGTGCTAAATAAGCCAGAGAAACGTAAGGTCGCAAAACTACAGAGATAAAAAGCGCCCAAATTTATTTCAGTGTCGATCAGCCTGCCAGACAAGAAGTCAAGATTGCTACATACCTTACTAAGTAATTAATAACGACCATTTATCTTACATCTTATAAAATAGGCTGTATGCGTGTATGTATGTATGTATGTTCCACATCTTCTCCTAAACTACTGGACCAATTTCAACCAAACTTGGTACATATGTTCCTTAATATCAAGCAACAATCACTGTCGAGATAAGAATCACCTACGACATATACGTAAGGAGATATGACGTCATAAACAACAAGATGCGCGAAAAACTGCTGCATCAAACGACAATGCTACTCATTTTCTCCTAAACCACTGGACCGATTTCAACCATATTTGGTACACATATTCCTTATGTAAGATATCAATTTCTGTCGGGGTAAGAAGCACATACGACAGATGGTTCAGGAGATATTATTTAATCAACAATAGGAATCGCAAAAACTGCTACATAATGCAAAGAGATTTTATAAATACACCACATGCGAATGACAGTACTTGGCGATTTGAAACAAACTTTAAACACAATTTCAAATCTTTATTAAACTTTTTCTTGCAGCCAACCACATCAAAATAATGAAAGGAAAAAAATTATCGCTTACTACTTTTCTGCTGTTCATGCAGCAAAAGTATGGCATTCTGTATAACGTTACGATTTATAATTTCTACACTACCAATTGCACTCTCATTTTTCAGACTTAATACGCATTTAAAGCTGAATGTACGTTCGAAATTGTGTCACAGTACCACACGTAGTGCATGAGATATGAGGACGTAAAGAGTAACATCCCTGGAAAACCGCTCCATCAAGCGTCACGTTTTAATCTATTACTTCTTTACTACTAACCATAATCGCAAAAGATTTTACCGACATACAGCACTTATACAAGTCAATATATTCCTGCAAAATTTTACAATTGTACAACATATATATACTAATAATAAATTTGTAAATGTAGGCCTGCCGCTATTCGCTTCCATCTTCAAAACTACTGGGCGAATTTTCATGCGAATTTTCACAGGAAACATGAGCGTAGATTGGTTCAGGAACTAGGCATAATTTCATCAAAATAGAATCACAAAGTGTTTCCATAGACCATCGTGTCTGTCTGTTCATCTATTAGAAACCACTTCTCCAAACCTACTTCACGAATTCGCATGGGGTTTTAACAGGTAACTTAAGCGCACTTTGGGACAACATATAGACTTAGTTTAATAAAAATCGGATCACGGAAAGAAGAACATCAAAATTTAATGTTTTTCATCGACAACCGTCCTGTCTATCTTTTTCTTTCGTCTCCAAAACTAATAGACGTATTTTCAGAGGGTTTTCGCAGGAAACGTGATGGTATCTTGCGGTTACAGAAAATCTGCAGGTCACAAGATTGGATGAGAGAAAGTAAGATATCACACTTTAAACATTTCTCTGAAAGCAGTCACATGTGTCTATTTGTAGAGAGTAATCTCCAAAAGTAGTAAATGAACATTCATGGGGGTATCACAAAAAATAGAGAATATCCTGGGGCAACATATAGGCTTCATTTTATCAGAATTAGATAAAGAAAGTAAAATATACCGTAATATGAAGTTTTAGGAACAACGTAATGCAGCAAATGCATAGCACTGTAGTTCGTTTGAAGTTCTGGGCAGCAATCGGATTATTCCCCTTTGAAAATACTACTTACTCTTTGACTTTTCAAATTTAACATATTTCTGAAAATCGGTTTCTTGGTTGCTATGTTCTACGAAATATGATTCAACGCAATGAGTATAAAAGTGATACAATACTTGCCGTGTTTAATCCATATATTTACATACTGGTATCATTTTTTCCCCTTTATTGTGATTTTGAAGCCAACTGTGTAAATGAAATGTTTGTAAATCTATTGGACCAAACTGCATGGTCATCAGTCCTTAGCTTACAAACTACTTAAACCTAGGTAAACTAATCTAAGAACAACACACACACCCATGCCCCAGGGAGGACTGGAACCTCCACGGCGAGAAACCGCGCGCTCCGCTGCGAGACGCTTTAGACCGCTCGGCTATTCCACTGCGGCGAAGCCAACTGTGTGAAACAGTTGGCAGGATGGCAGCAGCTGCGGTGGCTGCTCTTCAACCATGTGACATACAGGTGAAGACAGAGAGTAAAAACAATGTATAAAACAGAGGATTAAAATTGCGGAATTTAAAAACAATTGACACACAGAGTTTTTGATGGACTAAAACGTACATGGACAAACGGGACAAACATATATCAGAGAATGAGAACAGACGAGTAGTAATAAAACACACACAGTCAGTAAAAACAGTTGGCCACGGCGATGATTTAAAAGTACATCGCAAAAACACTAAGGACAAACACTAAGACAGTAGACGGCGCACAGAATAAAACTTGGGGACGGCGATTACGGAGGCACTGATTAAAAATACACACGACACTGGATACACTAGCACTGTAACTGGTATCACAGTCTGATGTGTATGTATAACTGCTATGGAAGTTTAAGTCACACTTGGACAATATCGCATCTAACGGGAAGAGAGCCAACCGTAAGAATAATAATTATTTTCAGTGATATTTCTACTTCATTAGGGAAGTACTTGCATGGGGCAACTTCGTTTCATAAAAATGGAATCAGGATTGTTTTAGATGTAGGTTATGCTTGAATATGGATTGCATAGTACAGAAAACAAGCGATAGAGACGCTGTAGTGCACCAAAGAACTAATAAATACCGCTGCTGCATAATAAGTATGGGGTAGTGGAAGGAAGAAAAAAGCTTGGGGTTTAACGTCCTGTTGGAAGGTGGTAGTACAGCAGGAAAGCGAACGACTGTGATATAATTAAGCAATCTTATGTCTACGAATACCAACGAACATTAAACATAGTGTTAATGATTTCGCTTTGTGTATTAAATACTTAACTACATTTCTTTGCTTATTTTGTCACTTTTCACTTTTTGTATCAAAAATTTTATGAAGATTCATCATTTTGGACAATCAGTTTTACTTACATCTGACATCTTTACGAAGATACATCGTTTCGAACAATGACTTTTACTTAAAATTGACATCTTGGCTAGGACAACTGAGTTTATTGACAGAGCGATCCAACAAGGATTCTATTTTTACTGGCTGAGTTCGGAACCCTAAAAAGTCACGATACACACAGGCACTCTTTCAACAACTGTTGTGAAGCACGGGCATATAAGCTAGTCAAGAAATAATAATCAAAATAATAATAACCTTTAACTAACATGGTGGCAAACATGGTACACTAACACCGTGGTGCGGTCAATCTGACCTCTCACTTTTTAGGTG
Source organism: Locusta migratoria (assembly GCA_026315105.1). Taxonomy (NCBI): domain Eukaryota; kingdom Metazoa; phylum Arthropoda; class Insecta; order Orthoptera; family Acrididae; genus Locusta; species Locusta migratoria. The sequence continues at coordinate 655,266,818 of CM048744.1, forward strand.
GGTGTAATCATGTAATGTTCACAATTTGAACACATTTAAAATTCTCTGTTTTGCATATGAAAGTCTTTAATACTAAGTAAATAAACATGAAAATACAATACAATAACATTGATTAATTATTGTTAAACTGGCACTCAGATATGTTTACTGCACATTTCGTACACTAATATATTTCTGTGTTTTCCATTAGCTAATAATGACAATAAAGCAGTGATAGATTTTGTATATTTTCTTGAAGAAGTAATGAAACAAAAAATGTAACGTTTTTAACTCGAAGATATACCTCTTGAAAAGTCAGAGTCGTCCAAATCATTAGTTTTCACAACCGTCCTTGCAGGTCTGATAATTTGTCGTTAGCCGTAACTCCTGTGGATATCGTGGGTTCTGAGCTCGCGTTTGCATATGTTTCAGCAGAAGACTACAGGCCAGCTCTTTCAGAAGGATACCACTGTCGACAGGAGCTTCATCTGATCCAATCTTCTGAAGATCATGTGCATTTCTCACCTTTTCTGGAAAGTTTCGCTCTGAAGTGTTCACATATTGTCTGCTATCTGTAGTAGATCCTCTACCTGTAAAATTACTCGGATCCTCCATGATTCAAAAGCTATGAAATGGAAAATAACGAAAATATGTGAGGAAAGTAATAGAAGAAAAAATTACACAAACAACGTAGTGCAGTGAAAATGACCGCGAGTTATTTTCGAAAGGACGTCACTCATGTTATAGAAGCTCTGCCGTAACATCATATGCTTTGCCGGTCCACTCACAACTAAACTCGAAGCTAACGGGCAGATGGGCGCAATAATGGGTAGGGAAATTGCTAAATCGCAATTGTTGCCGAAAGCGCGCGGTCAGATAGACCGCACCACGTTAGTTAAAGGATAATAATAAAAGAAAAAAATGGTGATAACAATTTTTATTCTTCCGAGGCTGCACTAAAGTGTGTTTTGCATATACAAACTCCCTTATGACAGAAACATCATAGTGGTGGGATTTAAAAAAGCAGAACAGAATGGCACAGATGTTGATCACCAAAATTTGTAATGACTCTAATAACACAGTGAGTTGAACAACAACATTTCAGCAGATCATCTATGTCATTCTTTCCATTTAATCTCTCTGCAACACACACCTAAAAAATTGAATAGTCTATCCTAGCTACAGACTTCAATTGAAGATCTCTGTTTATTAATGGTGTTTTGCAATTTATTGTATAGGACTGGATATGCTGTGTTTTATCAACATTTAATGAGAGTTTATTTTCGAGACTCACTTAATAATTGTAGGAAAGACATTACTTACAATTTCTTTATTTAATTTTTTGTGTCATTACAATACTTATATTATTGGCAAAATGTGAAACAGAATGGGGAGTCATAAGTACACAGGCTGTTTGAGGAGGAAGACAACATGCAACAGTTTTTATTTAAAACTGATGCCATACTACTTGCTACTTTATTTCAGTGTCGATCAGCCTGCCAGAGAAGAAGTCAAGATTGCTATCTGGCTTACGAAGTAATAAACAGTGACCATTTATCAAGAAATAAAAAGGTAATGTATAGACAAATTCTAATAAAAATGCCATGTAACATGTATTAATCTTTTATTGAATACAGAAATGCATCTGTTAATGTGTAATCTAAAAAAACTTAAAACAAACGCAAATGATAACATTTTAACTGATTCTTCCTTTGTTTTTTTGGCAGAAACATCATTATACAAAATTAAAAGCACAATTTTCAGCGTGTTCTACAAGTGTTTTTTAACCTGTTTATTATTACAAGCCCATCTTTGGACTTTGAAGCATTTCAAGCTGAAATCTCGTTAATTAAACAGTAGAAAATGCAAATAATTGTGCTTTCAATTGAAAATGCTGATGTACTAGCAAGAACCGATGGAAGAAGCAGTAAAAATCTTGTCATTTGCTTTCTTTAAGTATATTTCCATTAGATGGTGTATATTTGTGTTAAAGAAAAATTGGACTCCTGTTATGCAGCTTTTTATTGCAATTCGTCTGTACCAGAGATTCTCAAACTGTGCTCTGCGGAGTACTTGGTGCTCCATGAAAGAACTTCAGGTGCTCCTCAGAAAGGTAAGGATATTTTAATTTTTTTAAAGTAATAAAACGGACAAAGATTTCGATCTAGCAATTTTTTGTGCACTTGAGCGGCGTATAGAGAAGAATCAAGTAAAGTAAATAATAATATTTAGCACCTTCCATGTGTTTGCTTCCATGACTGAATTTTCAGTGTTTCGTGGACGCTTTGGAGGTGGGAAGTGCCATGTTGAGTGCTGTGCCCTACTTTGCCTGTGTGGTAAGCCTTTGGTTAACTGCAGCTTTTACGTATGTTTATTGTACTTGTTTAGAAATGAATACGAGTCAGTGACTTACAGTATGTCGCCGTGTTTATGTAGTAACTGTGGCTCGGCATTAGTCATAGTGCATTATTATTAGAGCAATGAGAGTAATGAAAGGATCCGTATCCGTATGTATCGGTTATTGAAAGAAACAGTACTTGTTAAAAAAGTACCTTGCCGTCTGTTGTCATATCTATTAGAAAGTTTTGGAATTAAGACACCTACAGCACTTAATTCAGAGTGCTTGTAGCGAAAAATGTTGTCCCCTGATAGACCTACTTTACGTTCAGTGGACTTACGGTCAAGTATTACAGTACACAATGCAGGCCGTAGATTCTAATTGTTTCTAAGAGTGGAATATGGGCCTCATCTCAATATAAAGTGCTGCTGTAACTTCCAGAAAAGAAGACATATTGGCTAGCTAAAACAAAAAAAGAAAAATATTCCCATAGTTGTCAACTATTGAAGTTCTAAATTACTGGTTCTCATAATTCAGAAAAATAACGCATTTACCTGTACATGTTTTAAATTAACTGAAAAAAGTACCGATATAAGGTCCTTATATTGCCGTCACATTGCTGTCATTTCAGTTCTCTGAAAGCATTAAGTATGATGTAGCAAGGAAGAATAAAAATTTGCGCTGGTAGAAAGACTGACAAAAATTGCTGTAAAACAAACTTTGTCATATTGACATGAAGTCGACATATGAGGAACCTAATAATGAAATTCCGACAGCAATCCCAGTGACCACAAAGACGATATTTAAAGTGATTCGGATATAAATGATATGCATACGTTTTTAGTGTAGTGTGTTACAAAAATCCGTTGTTTTCACCACTTGAAATTGCTCCGAAAATTTAGATAACTGGTTACTGATGGTTGCCACAAGTTTACCAAAGTGAAAATCCTTGATAGTTCTCCGATTTCCAGACTGAGTTTTATTAATATCTTCTTTTGGCAATGTTGGATATAAGGGTAAGAAAATGGTTGGATCGACAAACATGTAAGGAGTTTCTTTTTATGATCCTGTTTTTAACTCCAATTTTGAATGAACAGCGAATAGTGTCTTTGTCCATGCTTTGAGGCAAATTCGAAATTTGTCAGTTGTTTTCGAAGTTTCCTAAAATTTCGCTGATTCGTTTGAAACTTGCCGATTTCCATAGTTGTGTATTAATCGTTTAACTATGTGGCATGAGTGTGACTTAATATCCATCCCATGGGTGTTAATTGCCCATAAAGTGTTATCACGGTGTCTTTGCGTCGCCATTTCTATAAACTTATCAAGCCTTATGTATAAGACATTGTTGAATGCATGTTGGATGAAAAGGCCGCTAACATTTGTGAAGCAGTTTCTTTGTCAAATGATACAGTTTCACAATGAATCTGGGACTTACCAGAGAATGTGAAAGGTGATTTTAATTTACCCGATATAGATTGGGAGATTCCAACGTTTATTACAGGTGGCAGGGACAAAGAATCCAGTGAAATTGTTTTGAGTGCATTATCTGAAAACTACCTTGAGCAGTTAAACAGAGAACCAACTCGTGGTGACAACATATTAGACCTTCTGGTGAGAAACAGACCCGAACTATTCGGAACAGTTAATGCAGAACAGGAAATCAGCGATCATAAAGCAGTTACAGAAGCGGTAATTTCAGCCGTAAATAGAAATATTAAAAAAGGTAGGAAGATTTTTCTGTTCGGAAAAAGTGACAAAAAGGGGATTTCAGAGTACTTGACGGCTCAGCACAAGTTTTATCTTAAGTACAGACGGTGTTGAGGAACAGTGGTCTCAGTTCAGAGCCATCGTACAGTATGCATTAAATGAGTATGTACCTAGCAAGGTCGTAAGAGATGGAAAGGAGCCACCATGGTACAACAACCGAATTAGAAAGCTGCTACGGAAACAAAGGGAACTTCACTGCAAACATACATGTAGCCAAAGCCTTGTAGACAAACAAAAATTACACGAAGCCAAATGTAGCGTGAGGAGGGCTATGAGAGAGGCGTTCAACAAATTCGAAAGTAGAGTTCTTTGTACTGACTTGGCTGAAAATCTTAAGAAATTTTGGTGTTATGTCAAAGCGGTAGGTGGATCAAAACAAAGTGTCCAGACACTCTGTGACGTAAATGGCACTGAAACAGAGGATGACACTCTAAAGGCGGGCCGGCCGCAGTGGCCGCGGGGACTGAGGCGCTTCAGTCACGGTCTGCACGGCCACTACGGTCAGAGGTTCGAATCCCCCCTCGGACATGGATATTTGTGCCGTCCTAGTTCGTAAGTAGTTCATAGGTAGTTTGTAAGTTTAGGGACTGATGACCCCGTAGTTAAGTCCCATAGACTATACAAACATTTGAAACATCTAAAGGTGGATTTACTAAATGTCTTTTTCCAAAAATGTTTCACAGAGCAAGATTGCACTGTAGTTCCTTCCCTAGATTGCCGCACAGATTACAAAATGGCAGATATCGAAATAATTGACATAGGGATAGAAAAACAATTAAAATCGCTCAAAAGAGGAAAGGCTGCAGGACATGATGAGATACCAGTTCGTTTTTAGACAGAGTACGCGAAGGAACTGGACCCCTTCTCGCAATGGTGTATCGTAGGTCTCTAGAAGAGCATAGCGTTCCGAAAGATTGAAAAATGGCGGAGGTCATCCCCGTTTTCAAGAAGGGTCCTCGAACAGATGTGCAGAACTATAGACCTATATCTCTAACGTCGGTCAGTTGTAGAATTTTGGAACATGTATTATGTTCAAATATAATGACATTTCTCGAGACTAGGAATCTGCTCTGTAGGAATCAGCATGGGTTTCAGAATAGGCATTCGTGTGAAACCCAGCTCGCGCTATTCGTACACGAGACTCAGAGGGCCATAAACACGGGTTCTCAGGTAGATGCTGTGTTTCTCGACTTCCACAAGGCGTTTGATACAGTTTCCCACAAACGTTTAATGAACAAAGTAAGAGCATATGGTCTATCAGACCAATTGTGTGATTGGATTGAGGAATTCCTAGATAACAGAAAGCAGCAGGTCATTCTCAATGGAGAGAAGTCTTCCGAAGTAGCAGTTGTGTCAGGTGTGCCACAGGGGAGTGTCGTGGGTCCGTTGCTGATCACGATATATATAAATGACTTTGTGGATAACATCGGAAGTTCACTGAGGCTTTTTGTCGATGATGCGGTAGTATATAGAGAGGTTGTAATAATAGAAAATTGTATTGAAATGCAAAAGGATCTGCAAGGAATTGACGCATGGTGCTGGGAATGGCAATTAAAGCTCAATGTAGACAAGTGTAATGTGCTGCGAATGCACAGAAAGAAAAATCCTTTATCATTTAGCTACACTATAGCAGGTCAGCAACTGGAAGCAGTTAATTCCATAAATTATCTGGGAGTAGTCATTAGGAGGGATTTAAAATGGAACGACCATATAAAATCAATCGTCGGTAAAGCAGATGCGAGACTTAGATTCATTGGGAGAATTCTAAGGGAATGCAGTCCGAAAACAAAGGAAGTAGGTTACAGTACACTTGTTCGCCCACAGCTTGAATACTGCTCACCGGTGTGGGATCCGTACCAGGTGGGATTGCTAGAGGAAGTGGAGAAGATCCAACGGAGAGCAGCGCGCTTCGTTACAGGATCATTTGGTAATCGTGAAAGCGTAACGGAGATGATCGCTAAACTCCAGTGGAAGACTCTGCAGGAGAGACGCTCTGTCGGTCGGTATGGGCTTTTGTCGAAGTTTCGAGAACTTACCTTTACTGAGGAGTCTAGCAGTATATTGCTTCCTCCTACGTATATCTCGTGAAGAGATCGTGATGATAAAATCAGAGAGATTAGAGCCCACACAGAGGCATACCGACAATCCTTCTTTCCGCGAACAATACGTGACTGGAATAGGAGGGAAAATAGATAGTGGTACTCAAGGTACCTTCCGACACACACCGTCGGGTGGCTTGTGGAGTATGATTGTAGATGTAGATGTACTTTAATTTAACGAATAAAATTCACTGTATTTTCACTCCGTCGCAGAAATACAAGGAAAAGCCAAGGGGTGCAGCAGTTGTCACTGCATACTTCACTGTCACGCTCTAGCAATGAAAAAAGTGGCACCTTCTGTGAAAACAGTTTTGGACAATTAAGAATTGTATAAAATCACGACCTAAAATAGCAGACTGTTCAAAACCTTTGTGATGACATGGGTGGTCAATATCGGTGGCTCTCCTGTGGTAAAAGTTTAATGCACCTCTTTCAACTGAGAAATGAAGTGAGAGTCGTCTTGACTACAAATTACTTCGCATTGGGAGAGAAGTTGTGTGATGATCATTGGCTAATGAAGTTGGTGTATTTAGCCGATATTTTTAAAAAGCAATGATATATGTCGATCCAAGGAAAAGCAATGACTATTTTTGATGCTAATGTCGAAGGATTTAAAAAGAAGCTGAATTTTTTTGTCAGAATCACACTCAAAAATGAAAGCCTGGGTAGTTTACAATGACAAAAGTCTTCAGAGATGAACTCGAATCAGACATTCCTGAGGATATCATAAATGAGTTAGCTATCACTCTCGGAATTTTGGTGTATGATAAACGACGAGTTTAAAGACTTATCAGATAGAGCTAAACTTCTTCTTCTCTCTTTCTCAACCACATATTTATACGAATTGGGGTATTCTACATATTTTTCAACTAAAACAAAATACAGATCCTGTCTTAATGTAGAGCAAGATATCGGTTGCAGTGGTCCAATATTCAACCGATAGTGTGTCATTGTACAAATTAAAACAGTCTCATTCTTATCATAGACATCCTTGTTTTATTCCTAAACCAAGGACAGTTCTTAACTAGGTCTTTAAGTACCTATTTATCTGTGTGTGTCAAATATTGTGGATTTACAATACTTGTTCTGCTGAATTTATTCTCAAATATTTTGTTACTGATTTTTGTATGTGCGTGACAGTCTATGTAATGTGAAATTGTGGATAAAAGAAACATTTACAGTGATTAATCTTAACATCTTGTGTGCTTAAATTGTGAAATTACCTTGCTTCATCAATAATACTGTCACTGAAATTACCTAATGCAGTATGTATCTGCGACATAAATTTAAAGCTCCGCCTTTGGTTCCACTTTTTAAAGATGCTCCATTACTCAAAAAGTTTGAGAACCCCTGGTCTATACCACAACCTCTTGAAATTTTTACTATTCCTCCTGAAACATTCGGTATAGTATGAACAGCAGAGGAGTCAAGACTGAGTCCTGTGGGACTCCATGCTTAGTAGCTCACCAGTTTGAGGAAGCAACTTCATTTTGTGCGTAAGTGAAGAGCTTATTTCAAATTTATGTAATCTTCTACTTTATTGAGAATTAAACCACTGGTGCACTGTCTCACTCATACTACAATAATGTGAGTATTTGGAAGTATTCCATAATCCACACATTCAAAACCCTTTGAGAGACCACAAAAATTACCAACAGATGGTGTCTGGTTGTTCAGAGGATTTAATATTTGATCAGTAAAGACTAGACTTTAGCCGCTGACTGACACCAGAAGTGACGTATTCACAGAAGTTAGCACATCATTGAAGGAGCTAGGAGTTTTATCTTTGCACTTCAGGAGTTTTCTGATGTCTTTGGTCTGTTTTGTGCCTGCATGAACTGCTGATGAAATGAATGGCGTACTGTGTTGGTAATCTAATTCCTTCAGAATCGCCTGATTTTCAAAAACTGCATTCCAATTCCCTTGTTTTCCTCTTATTCATCTTATACGTTCCTTTCAGCACTCTGTCCATTCCGTTCAATACCTTTTTCAGGTCCTTTGCTGTGTTGTACATTTTGTCGAAAAAATTACGTTTATTAACCCATAAATGTGTGGTCTGTGGAAAGACGTGTGGTGTGTACTGCAGATGTAAACAAAGCGAGATTTCATCATCTATATGAGAAGGTGTACATTTTACTTGCAGCATCCGCAGTGTAGCGTGCAAACATTGGCAAAGAAGTGTTCGCTTTATGAGGGAAATCAATTTACTGACTGGACAAGTGTAAGGCAAGAATCGGTTATTGATGAATCAAGGACAGCACTCTTTTATTTCATGGCCAATGAGAATAATTAGTCAATCTCAATCTGTGATTTAAGTTTTCTAAGGTCATTGCTAATATCAGCACACTACACTGCAGTTGCTGTAAGTAAAGTTTTCCCCTAAAAAGGATCAGAACCTCCATGCAGAATAGAATGCTCGTCGTATTATATTGTCAGTGTATCTGTTCACTTCAGTTTTCCAATCTTACCAATGAAGCGTAATGTAGTGTGTGCCCAATCTTAGCATTCTAGAAGATAAATGTTTTCAGAAAAGTTTCAGCAATATGCTATAGGTCACCATTTGGGGGTTTCGATTGTATTTATCATGTTTAAGCAGATGCCATCTGTTATTGTTATTTAATAATAGCCAAATCTGTTATTGTTATTTAATGATAGCAAAGTCTCTTTAAAAGGTACTCATATGTTTCTCCATCCTTGTTATTTCACAATTTGTGCTTAGTCTGTATTGGCACCTTATCCCATGTATTCCTTCGATATATAATACTGTGATACGTTAGAAATTCTTAGTATCATTGTATAGTATAGCAAGCTACAAAAAAAAAAAAAGACAAAAAAAAAAAAGAAAAATGGAACACATACTGGATACACCTTTTGAAAATTTTATCCCTTATATAAGTGGACATTTTACTTCCGCCTATTGTTCATTACTGTATTCAGCCATTTTGTTGAAATTGCCATGTTGCAGATTATATTGTCATGCACTGCTCTCAATAGTGTAGGAGGAAGAATGGCATTTTGTCTTACATTAAACAAAGAGATATTGTACAGCTCTGCAATATTTTTTTGAGAATATGTTATTCACTTTTGGGATTGTAGGGTAAGAGAGACAGCATGATACATCTCAAAACCATTTAAAAATGTGCTTGATACCTTGTATTGTAATTGTGGGGAATATCATTCAGTGTTATACCTTTCATGTAGTAGGCCTACACACCTGTGAGGCACTTTAAAGATTACAGGTATGTATTATATTAAATTTATTTATGGACTTAACATCTACTGAAGTGTTATGTGAAGATGACCCAAAACTGTGAGGACTGTCTACAATCTCCAAGTATACCATATACCCAGTGTTTAGGGATCCTTCTGATGAACACTTCCAATGTGGTTTCACACTAATCTTATAAAACTGCTAGTATCTCTTATTCATAACTTCAGTAAACAACACACTTGTGTAAATAGTAGGTGATACTTTGTTGTGACACTAGTATGAGAAAACAGTGACAATGCCTTCTCAAATAGAACTCGAATTACATATGGTAAATACTTTTTGACAATAGACCTAAGATTTTCTACTGTACTGAGCACATCAGTTATACACAAAACTGTACAACAGCATATTCACACTTAGGACATAGGCCAAGTATGGCAAATTTAGTACTTTATGAAGGCATATTTTTAATGACAAGTGCTATTTTTTGTAACTGATAAGTCACAATCTTCAATTACTAGCATGACAATATTAATTTTTAAACACATTTGCTACTGTAGGTAGTACACATGTATACTTCAAGGCATGTTTTTACAGTTTCTTCATTCAAAGAGATCACTTGCTGCCAGGTGCACAATCATCAGGTTGAGGTTTTCTTGTATCTAGTAGGTCTTTATGCATTTACAGATAGTTATGATTGTGCAATAGAACAGGTCAGACCAGGTTAGGTAAGTATCTCATGACTGTTAGGAGTTTATCTGTTAAATTTCTGAAGACTAACTACAGAATATGCATTACTCGTATTAGTTCTATTTGTATGTCGAGAATCTCACAAGATGAGCATGTAGAGAATCTGAATGGAGTGGAAAAACGGTGATGTGAATTTAAGGTGGAACAGCTGATCTTTTTTCTGGTTGCCATTTGACTGCCATACTAAAATAGGTGTGGCCAACATTTGCAAAATGAACAAGATCAGTGTGGCCCTTTCTACAATTTAGCATAAAATGTGCAACACTGAATGACTCAATACCAGCTGTCTGACCTGCTACGGAAAGAAACACGGCAAAACACAAAAATCCATGAAATAAAACTTTACAATATGCACAGTGAAAGTTTCCTTTCCTTTTTCAAGCTGTTGTCATTACAGGTGATCAGTGTTTCAAGTGATTAGTCACACATGAAGCTCAGGTAGGTGGATGGGTGAATGTAAATTGATCAGTTTTTTTGTAAAAAGTAATTTCACATTCATAACAAAGAAAATCGGCAAACAACACACCAATCTGATATCGGGAGACCAAGTTGACATGTGGTATTGCGTACTTCAATTGACCCCCAACATGCATAGTAATGACATATGAGACATTTAAAACTTCCGCTTATCTGAAGCTTACACATCAACTATTTATTCACTAGCATTCTGCAGAAAATAATGTGGAACGTGACAAGAAACAACACAGTGGGGGCTTGGAGAATCATATTTACTCTTACACTTCAAAAAAAAGATTCTGTCATTAACTGAAGAATATTTTTTCAGAAATCAAGCAGTTTTTCAAATTTCGTGTAGATCTTTATTAGTAACTATACTTTCCGTTACCTTAAAGAGACTATCTTGTAGGGGAATATAAACGAAACTATAGCATCTTCTTTTTTGTTATATATCAAGAATCTACATTTATCAAACCACCATTAAGTTTACAATTTTAACTAGAATATTAAATTTACACATTATTTAAGCACGGCTTTAATAATACAGATTTATTTCAAACACTTCTTATTAAAGCTTCAAAATTAGGCCTACTATTCCGATATCAACAGATAACCTATAATAACCAACACCAATAAGGCTTCGGATATCAGCAAAAATTTACTCGATATTTGGTTTTCAATGTTTGTGGCATGATTCAGACGATGTTCTTGCTCTAGATGCGAGTAAACATGAGTGTAAACATTGTATTAAAGAATGTTACACACACCAAACACAATCCAAAGTACATCAGAATTTGGGGTGTGGTAATGTCTGTGAACCACGTCACTTCTGGTGTTAGTTGGCAGCTAAAGTCTACTTCAGTAAAGGCACATATAGCATCTTCTGCTGAAATGGCTTTCTAATATTTCGTTAGTATTTTAATTTCACAAATATGTAAAGCGCCTCTTGAATACAGTCACAAGAATTTTGGCTAAAGCTGTCAGAAGTGAAATTGGACATAGTTCATGATGTCAGACATGTCTCCTTTTTTATGCATTGATTTAAACTTTGCATATTTACATCAGGGAAATACCCTGCTTCAGAGAACTATTTTGCATATGCCTTACACTCAGTTGTGATTAGGTTTTCAATACATTGCTATGACATAAATTGCATGGGAGCTTTTACTTTCTAGAGAACATATTATTTTCCTAATTTTATAAGGGAGAGGTTGGTGGAATATCAGTTATATGAAATTTCATAGATATGGCTTCTTCCAGTAATAGCATGAACATTCAAATGTACTTCTGTGTCCTAGTTTTTCCACTACATTTAAAAATTGATCATTAGAATATTCTCAACTTCTTAATTTTTTTAGACATTAGATTTAATGAAGTAATCATTTTTTCTTCATAACTGGCATTTTACAGTATACAAAATATATGCTACAGTTCTCAACATTCCTATTAATAATAATGTCTTTGCAGAACCTACAATTAGAATAGAAATTCCTTTAATATTTGTAAATGTATGTTTCACAAATTTTAAAAGTGGGTTATAGAACAAATAACAACATTTCAGGAATATTAAAAATGCACTAAGTTATCACAGTCACAAATATACAGTAGTATGAAAATCCTTCTAAACTCTTGTGAAGACAGAAGTCATCAAGAGCTCACACAGTCCATGCTGTTACAAACAGGCCTATTGCTTGTAACATGGCTACGTTTAAGATAACAAATGACCTCAGATAAATACTGTATATAATGAAATTTAATAATTTTCCATGTCGATTTACTCGTATAAGTTATATTAAAGCCTTTGGTCCCACATAAACCTGCGTTTGGGGTTTTTTACTATTACATTAGTCGATAAACTTCTTCCGAATCTGTCCAGCACCTTCTGAGCTTCTGCCCATTTCATCTGTGGCCTGTCTGTAGTGAAATTTGGTTGTAATTTCGTTTTGATGTAGATTGATTTTCATTCTGGTCTGAATCCTTCCCCTCTGGAACAATGTGTTCTACAACAGTATAACCTTTCATGGTTATACTAGGCAACCCTGTAATATAAGTTGCAAATAGATTTAAGGGTGAAAACGTCATAAATAACAACCGATGTGTGATGGGGCAGTTTCTTACGCGTTTCACTATTTATGATATCATTTTCTCTGATCCATTTGCCATATTGTGACATAATATTGACGATATATTTAGTGTTATCTGTGCTTACTGTCTACAAAATGTGTCATTTATCAACTATTTGTCAATGCCTAATAAAATCGAATCTCATCTATAGTAGAACATCTCTTTCACGAGCATTACTGTTTATGACCTAATATCTCCTCTAGTATGTGTCACAGGTGGTCCTTAGCCCCACACAGAGTTTTATTTGACGCAATGAAAACGTATACCAGTTTGGTTGTTATTAGTTGTTAATAGCTTGGGAGGTGATGTGTAACATATATAAGCCAACACTAGTTTTGTAATAGGTTTCTATTTCATGTGGGCCAGATTTCCAAACTGCAAAGTCATTTATATGTGGTTTTATAATGTCAGTCATTGTAGACAGTAAACAAAATGGAATTTTTATTGTTAAAAGTTTTCGTACACCACGAGGCGCATCCAGAAAGTAAGTTCCGATTGGTTATATAAAACAAACGGGTACAGATACAGAAAAAATATTGATAGTACATAAATCTACAGCCGTTAAACTACTTTTCTACATAGATTTCGAAATTTTGTAGGCAATTGTGATAGCATGGCACAAGGTTTTGTGTGCCTCTTTCATAGATTGTTGTCGCCTGTGTATTCAACCATGTCGTAACATGTTCTTTCAGCTCGTCATCATTGTTGAAGTGTTGTCCACCAATGACAGATTTTAGGTGTAAGAAGAGGATTATTGTCAAAAGATTTTTTTTTCACGATAATGCCTGACGTCACACACCGAATGTGACCAAACAATTCTTACGGAAATTTCAATGGGACCTGTTTGATCATCCTCCATGCAGCTCGGACCTCTCTCCTAGTGACTTTCATCTCTTCTTACACCTAAAATCTGTCTGGTCAACACATCAACGATGATAAAGAGCTGTTACCACATGGTTGCATACACAGGTGGCAACCTTCTGTGAAGGATGCATGCAAAAACTTGTGGCACACTAAGACAAGTGCCTACAAAATTTCGGCAGTTATGTGGAAAAGTAGTTTAAGAGTTGTAGAATTTTGTGCAATAAAAATTTCTTCTGTATCTATGTACAATTTCATTTTATTACCAAACGGAACTTACGTTTTGGACACGCCTCATATAATGTTGTATATTGAATTTATGTGTAGTGATACTAAAATGCCATTATCTACAGTGAGTAGATAAATAAATAGTACATATACGACATATGGTCAGAGTTGCTGGTCATGTGTGTGTGCATTATGCCTTAGTGATTGCATGCATGAATGTATGTTTCTATGTTTTCTTTATGGTTCTGACTATGGTTGAAAGGATGTTTTAAGAGTGTGATTGTCTTTTCTGTGTGAGTGTCTTTGACTCAGTCGTCACTTTCATGGTGAGTAACTACCTATTTTTATATTGTTGACATGTATATCAATATTTTTAGATAGCAAGAATCAGTTTTGAACACAAATATAGAAAGTGCATTTCAACTTTGTGAGAGGCTCATCTTGTGGATGTGAGAACAAATCTCAATTTGCATATTGCAAAAATGATTATGTCTTTAGATCCTACATTTTATTGTTAGATAACTAGTTCCATACACAACTTTTGAAGTAACACATTTCTTCTATTCCCTTGAAAATTTAGAAAATCTTCAAAACACTTAATCAAAAAATATATGCTGAACACTGTTGTCCTTAAGCTTCATCACATGTGTTACATAATTTCACAGTAAGGCATTGAATTTCTTTGTACTGTTGGTCTCAAATTTTATAGTTTATTACAATTACAGTTTCTTTCTGATATACATTTCTGAGATAGATATTGACATAAGATTTTCTCAATCCTACAGTTATAGAAATCCATTCATTCTGTGACACTCAATTATGTAAGTCTAACTGTAAGTACAATGAAAGATGTCTGCTTCGTTTTTCCCATTGTAATAATTTTTCATAATTCTTTTGGGTTTGCTGTCAGATTATAAAATCAAAATGATTCAATATTTCAGCAATCTATCTGTCTGTGAATGAATGAGAAAGTATAGTGAACGATGACAGGTGTAAAAACACCAAATGTCAATGATATTATTGTGAAGTACTCTTTCATCAGCTACAGTTTTTTACAAAGTTAGTGGAATTTAAATCCCGAAGAAATTTTTACATCCTAACCACAAGAAATGTTTTGCAGCTAAATACTTTTCTGAATAAGAGATTAACAGCAAAACATTTAAATAGATTTTGTTAAGAGTGTGACATATATAAACCTAAATGTTCTATATACCTGAAAGTTCTTCATTGAGAATGGATGTGGAATGTGATATGGGTATTATATAAACTGTACTGGAATGAGGTATGGATGCAACCATGTTCTCAAAACCTATCCTGTAATATGAAACTATCCCTCCCTCCCCCCCATGAGAACATTTGATGTACGATTTATGTGCAAGGCTCTGCCAAACATGCACTGAGCAGAAGGAAGGGTAGTGCTAAATTTTCTAATGTTAGAGATCATAGTGTCTTGTAGGTGTGGATGTAGCACTGTTTCTCCTTAGGGCCACACTATTAGAATGAACCTACTCTCTCTGCATGAGTAGTGCTAATGGATGCTTAGATATAGCCATCAATGGCAAGTGTAAAAATACTAAATTTCAATGATATTATGGTGAATAGTTTTCAGTGGGCAAAGGTTCTTTCTTAGAAATTTAGTGGAATATAAATCCTCAAGATTTTCTTCAGACTAAGTATTCTAGCTGAGTATTCTAGCAGATTAACAGCAAAATAGTTAAATGGTTTTGTTAAAAGTGTAACTGGTTTAATGTACAAGAAAATATTTATACAAATATAATATTTCTTCAATGAGAATGAATGAGGTATGTGATATGGGTTTTGTTAACTGTGCTTGAATGAGGTGGATGGACACTTGTCAAAACTAATTTTGTAATATGAAACTACCCTCCTTGAGAACATTGCAGATACCATTTATGTGGAAGACTGCCAAGTATACTCTGAGCTGAAGGAAAGATGGTACTTGGTCATGACCAACTCATAAAATGATTTAAAAATAAGAATAGCAGTCTAGTTCACAAACTTTTATAATTTATTACTATAGGTAACCAGTTTCGATCTAGTATCAGATCATGTTCAGACCTCCGAAAATACAATAAAAGACGATATGCTATTGAGGGAAACAGGTACACCATTAATAGCTAATAAATATTGAAATATAATTGCTTTGCAACAAGTTCTGCAAAGCACTTATATTTTAACACCTTGAAAAATTTTCTGTTTTGATTGGTAATCAGTAATAAAATTAAATTGTATTTCAACCTGCTACATATGGCATCGACGACTTTTGGGGCATTTTGCCCTTGTATGTGCTAGCATCGATCCTCCCTTCTATCATGGCGTGTCTCTAGGATGACGGACAGCGTCCTCTGGCCATTACATCTCTGGCACGTCGTCTGCTACACTGCGATACGTGCTAACACTGGTCGTCTCTGCTATCGCGGCCTGTTTCCATGGTGACCGCCTGCGTCCCTTGCAGCTACATCTTTGACACGTTGTCTGCTTTACCACTGGCACGACTACTTATCGATGTTTCCACGACGCCACATCCATGGCAACCATTGGCACCCCTGACCGAGCGAGGTGGCGCAGTGGTAACGCACTGGACTCGTATTCGGAAGGATGGTGGTTCAAATCCACCTCTGGCCATCCAGATTTAGGTTTTCCGTGATTTCCCTAAATCGCTCCAGGCATATGCCGGGATGGTTCCTTTCAAAGGGCACGGCTGATTTCCTTCCCCATCCTTACCCAAATACTCCGAGTGTAAGCTCCGTCTCTAATGACCACGCTGTCGACGGGACGTTAAACTCCAAGCTTCCTTCCTTCCACCCCTGTATTTTATCTTTGATTCACACTCTGTCTTCAATTTGAAAGTTATTATTACAACTGCCAATAGATGGCAAATATTCTTTTGTTGTCTAATGTTTCAATTATTCTTTATTATAGACACAGCAACTGTTTTACAGTTAAGAAAATGCATTTTTGTACCCATTATGGATTATTTCTATATATACATATACATTTCTTGTCTTATCTTTTACTGTATGACGTTCCTCATTGGTTTATGATGTGCTGATGCTTCAAGTGAAGGGCGGAGCTTTTCCTTTATAACGCACAGCATTCTCTCACTGGTTAGCAGTCGCCGCACGCTCGCTGCTTGAACATCTACAGCGAGATATACTGTTTTAAGTAATTTTTAAATCCTGTTTGTAAATTTATCACAGCTGTTAATGGTGTACCTGTTTCCCTCTGTAGCATATTGGCTTTTATTGTATTTTAAGAGGTCTGAAGATGATCTAATCCTAGATCAAAACCGGTTACCTGTAGTAATAAATTGTAATATTTTGGAGCTAGACTGTTATTTTTATCTTTAAATAGTTGTAAGTTTGCTGTAGTTTTCCAAATAAGAAAACCATGTTTTACAAACTGATTATCGTAAAATGATGCATTTTATAAAATTGAACAGTTTGTATTAGAAACTAATTTATTTGAGTCTTTTGTAAAGGAACTTTAAAAATGTTTTTAGAACTTTGTGTCACACCCTTGAACTGTAATTTCGGAAACAGCTTTTGGATTTGTTTTTCCTCTAAAAGGAAATTAATGTAATTATTGCTGTGAAATATTTGAATTAAAAGTATTTGAAATAATAACATTTGTGATTTGCATTTGAAATGCCTTTCCAATGAAGGTACTTTGTATTTTATGTATAATATTTTCGAAATTTGTTTTCTATTTTTAAAATTATTTTGAATATACAAATCAATTCCAAAAAATTTTCTCATGCTCTTGTCAAAGCTACTGTGTACCAAGTCTTGCTGGTAAATTATATGCTTCAAATGTTTGTAAATCTATGAGACTTAACTGCATGGTCATCAGTTCATAGCTTAGAAACTACTTAAACTAAGGTAAACTAAGGACAACACAAACATCCATGCCCGAGGGGAGATTCGAAACCCCGACAGCAGACAGCCATACGCACCACAGCATGGTGCTCCAATGCGCGCGGCTAACCCACTGTGGCAAACTGTATGCTTCATAGATTGTTGAAGATCTCTTGGTTGTGTCCTCATATAACTCCTGTTTTATGAAGTTGTCTGTTGATTTGGTTTCCACGTTGAAGGCACAGATTTACTACGCCCCAGCAGCTGAAAATATCTTTTACATATTGTTATTGTTTTTGTTACAAAACATGATAAAGAATTGCTTTTATGTGTTCTGCGTCAGGTGTAAAGTATAGTGCTCTGAAGAAAATGTTATTTCTCTGTTTTCAAAATATAAGTCTTTTTATTTTTCATTGTCCTGACTAAATAAGTGAATTTTGCTTAGTTCGCTGTCTCTTAAATACTGAGGCATACAAATATGACTTAAATCAGTTTTTGTTTCAGTTAAGGAAATATCTGCTGGCATACGTAAATCAAAAGCTGCCATTATTTCTGCTACTTTTGGAAAATTTGCTTTCTATGCTAAATGATACTAACTTAAAAAGGTGTTGCATTGCCATGATTCTAGAAGTTTGTGAGCCTTCACAAAACTGGCGTAGATATATAAAAAATTAACTTTTCAATTCTTTTTAATGCTCATCAAACCAGAAATAGAAAGTGCCCATTGGACATTGAAACCTGGCAGTTTACCTGTGACTTATTTCGATATGAAGTACACCAGGATAATTTTAAGAATCACATCACAAATAGGAAAGCTGTACAACAATACCTAGACATTCTGAATTTGTATTCCAGACTGCAACATACACCAATACCCCTAATACCTGGTAACACGTCCTCTTGCACCGTTGTATGGCTGTATTCATCGAGGCATGCATGCAGAATATTAAGAGGGACCGTTGGTCCAGATTGTCCCACCCCTCAATGGTAATCTGACGTAGATCTTTCAGATTGGTTGGTGGATTGTCTCGTCTATAAACATCCGTTTTGAATTTATGCCAGGCATGTTTGATAGGGGTCATGTCAGTAGAACATGCTGGTCACTCTAATCTTGCATTGTCGTTATCATGAAGAAACGAACGTGGAAGATATGCGCGATGGGCGCTAGAACTGACGTCTATTAACATGAATCCCTCGTCGAAATATTGTGATATGGTTGCACTAATTTTCAGTGGATGTCATGCCTGTACCATATAGCCGTTTGATTACAACCTACGACCACCAATGGCGTGTGGTGTCCTCATATAATGCCACCCAAAACATTGGGGAACAAGCAAGTTGCTGCACTTGCTGGAAGGTCAGCCTAAGACGTCCAGGCTTACCTGGACGCCTCCAAACTCGTCATCGAAGGTTGTCTGGCTGGCATCTGCGAGTCTCATCTGTGAATAGCATTTGATGTGCCAATTCTGAAAAGTTAATTAATAATGGTGTTGAGCTCATCTGTATCGCTCTGCATGGTGTCCAGGTGTCAAATCTGGATCTTAAAATGGGCGTCGGGAGTGAACCTGAATGTTATGCAGCCCATTATGTATAGTTCTGAGTCGAAACAAGACGTCCTGTGGCTGCACAAAAATCATAATGTGGCAGGGTTCCACGGATCTGAAATCTGTAAGAAGCAGTCATAAGCTGCTGTTATAGCTTTTGGGCAGCCAGAGTGAGGCAAATTATCGTCAGGTTTTGTATGTCTGTACCTCATCCACGTCCAAACAACTTTTATTTGGTTCGCTCTGGTACAATGACAGGTCTTGTATCTCTGTAACTCCTTCACATTTGAAGAAGATTGCTTTGGCAGACTCTGGGACATTACGAAACTACCCTGACACGAAGTAACAATGTGGATACGATCACCTTTTGGAGTTGACCTGCTAAGCACAGAAGAAATATTGTCAACAAAGGCAGTATACGCCCTTCTCTGTGTCATGACTGGAAATGACCTGTCGTCTTAACCACTTCGTCGCAGTGGTACTGCTAAAGCATGGCTGTTTACATCTTCCAGGAGGTTGATTGACATTTGTGAACAATCTAAGGAACTGTATTTTTGATACAATATACACATTCAACGTCATTGTTCAGGGCCTGATGTATTCCTCTCACTAAGAGGAGTGTATTTTCCCTGTTTTCCTTTGCTGCACAAATATCTTTGGCAATTTTGCAGATGATATGTTGAAGCACCAGTAATGACAGTACAATATTTTAAACTTTTAATACTTTGAGGGTTCATCCTAAATGCTACACTTTGGTACATTAAATGTCAATTAAGAACGAATATCAAATAATGAGGAAATAACAATGAAAGTACTAAGTATAATATATAGGAATTACAAAATCAGTAACTTCTCCATGAAGGCTCTCCGTTGTCTTGCAGCTTTAGTGGTTGTCCCTGAGTGTGTCAGTGTGGTAGCTCAGTGTATTAGTGCATTTGGCCAGAGGGCTTGTTGTCCTCTGCAATAAAAGTGTGAGCCAAGAACTCAATGATCAACCTAGAACAAACATAATGCAAGACTGCAACGAAAAGAACTCTGTGCAGTTACCTAACAGGGCAGCTTTAATTGCTGTCACTGAAATGAGTAGTGTATGTATTATATTTGTATTCTTCCTTCTCATAAAGATGTTGTTGGCTTTCTTTTTCTGAATGTGTTGATTTACAAGTATATACTGGTGTATGAATCCAAGAAGAAATCTTAAATTATTCAGCTGAAATAAGGATCCTGCGAGTGACATTTAAACTTCGTCTTGTTGTTAATAGTTGGCTGTATCGATTTACGTGTGTGCAATAAGACAAGAACCTAAGGAAAAAGGTAGAACAGTCATATATATGATATTTTGGACATTTGACTGTCATCAATTATTTTTTAATTCGAAATCATGATTTTAGTCATTTAAGCCATATTCCTATGCGATATAAAATTTTTAAAGTATCAGATTTATCTGGAACCATGTCTTCCTCCAATCAACACACATTTGATTTTATAAGGCAGATAGTGAATTTACATGATGTGCCACAAATCGAAAATACACTGCACCTGTGCACTTAACGTAGACATAACAAAAAAGTAAAATATCTTTCATCATCGACACACAATTATCATCCTGGTTTGGTGCTATTCACACATCATAACACTAACAATTTAGAGTACTAAAGGCTAAATTGGTGATTGTGAATTAAAAAATAAATGATAACCGTCAAAGGCCTGGTATTAGCTTTAAAAAACTCATGTTTTCTTTAGAATACATAGTGATACCTGAGTTGTGTTTAGGCAAGAAAGTAAGATAACAACTGCAGGAAAAACAAGCCTCAAAAAACTTCAAATCACAGCGAAAAAGACTGCTACACCATAGAACATCCATAGAAATATACTGCTCCCAGTGTAAGATTACAGATGATGACCTTACATCTGCAGGATTACTGCAGACAAGCACTAAGTGAATGTGCATACCTTATATATGTTTTATTTGTAAGCTTATAGTTCGTGCATTTTTTAAAATTGCTTAATTGCTTATTTTTGTATGTATTCTCAGATGTTTGAAATGTTGTAATTTTTTGTATTTTTATTTTTGAATTGTACATTTGTTAGGTATATGTCTAAAGAGACTGAGTAAAGATGTTGTATATGGAAGTGTATTGTTAACTGAGAGGGAGTCTGCAAGTGGTTCTCGTCATGTGTGGACAGCGTCCGTGGGTGTCTTTCAATGTGTGTGGTACGCTGCGTGCAATCGCCGGCATGAGAAAACCGAGTGGAACGTTTATTAATAATTTGAAAGAAGAAGAATTATTGACTGTGAAAGATTATTTTGAAAGTGCGGGAGTGTCATTTGTAGCAACAGTATGTGCAAGTGTTAGACTCGGTTATCATGTCGTACGTATGTGACCGCTTCATTGGTGTAAAAAAAGGAAACGGATTCACAATGTGTCTCTGACAAATTTGCATATCACAGAATAGACCCAGAGTTCAATAAGTGTTACAAACGTTTTTTCAAACGAAAATCCTTGATCAACCTAACTAACCTTTTGATAATAAATTGCAACAATAATTTAAAAGTTTACAGATAAGAAAATAACTTGAGAAGTGAACTTCAAGTGACTAAGACATTTGTTGTTTTTCGTTCAGTTCCCATTAAATTTGAACAGAGACAACTTTGAATCTATATCGCGTGCTACAAAATTTCAATTAATGCCAGTATAGCCCTTTTCATATTAAAATATTTATCAGAAACATGTGTAATGGTATAACAAAACCCACAGCAAAGATCAAAAGTCAGTTACTTTCAAAACGATAAAGGTGTACATTTTCAATCATGAATTATTTTGTGTTAACACAATTACAGCAATCTCCAGTTTGCATCACAATATATCCAGTATATTCATCTTTTCACATGGGGTGTTAAGTAGAATTTTCAGTGAAGTAATCAGATGAACTACAAATCAAAATTGTTAATAATCTTGTACAGTTAAATTAGTGAACTAATGAAACTCTTGAATAGTAACAGGGCATATATTTAGAAGTGAACTGTTTTTCAAATGTGCAGAGTTGACAGGCAGTTACAGTCTTCTATCAGTAAGTTTTTCGAGTCTAAAAAATGCTAACGTTGGTCAATTATCTTCATTTATGATCAACAATAACATTTAAACTCCTACCCCATCCGATAAATGGCACAGTCTTCATGGACACTATGGTCGGGAATTCGAATCCCCCCTTGGACATGGATGTTTGTGTCGTCTTTAGTATAAGGTAGTTCAGAAGTAGTTTGTAAGTTTAGGGACTGATGACCCCGCAGTTAAGTCCCTTACCCTACCATCGATGATTTTTGAGTTGCTGATGGGTATTGCTGTACTAAGCAAATAATTAATGAAAATTTGAACTAAGCATCCATTTGAACAATACTGACTAATTATTATATTTTAGTGCATGGTATCTATAAGTAGTACTGGACTGAGCATTTATTATTCTGTATTATGGGTATTTTTCAAACAATTTATACTCTGTTGAGAAACGGGACTTTTGTATTGTCGGTCGCGACTGTGATGCAACAACACGTTTGGCAACAGCTCGTGAAATGAAACAAAAGAACTTAAATACAACAAATAAAATGAGTAGCATTAAAAGGTTTGATAAAGAAGAAATGACAGGACGATCAGTAACAACAAGAGGTCAGGTCGCAGGTCAGAACAAAGACCAGCAATGAATACTGGTTCCTCAAACGGAAATTTTGAAACACAGATGCAAGCAATAACAAGTCAAATAGATTTGCTGATTATGCATGATCAACAACCAGAAGGAAGTAGGAAAGATATAGGGGAATGCAAGCTGACAGATTTAGATGTTAGTGGAGATTAGGACGAATGTGCGGTTAATCAGTCAGAGCCACAAATTAGCGAAGAGTAATGCTCACATAGAGAGGAAAGAAAGGACAGAAATAGGGGAGGAGAGTAGTGTTATGGAATTATTCACAAAATTAATGAAGCAGGGACAGGGAACAAAAGAGGAAATAGAGGACCGAAACAGGCATAGAGAAAAAACAGAAGAGGAAATAAAAGAGGAACAAAAAGGCAGGGGCAGGAAATAAGAGAAGAATTAAAAGAGGAACTAAAACAGGAAATTGCAACACTAAAGAAACAAGGGGAGAGGCAAAATAGATTGTTGCAAGAACAAGAACAGAGGTTGAACCAATGGATCAAGGACATGAAGAAGCATAAGAAACAAGGGGAGAGGCAAAATAGATTGTTACAAGAACAAGAACAGAGGTTGAACCAATGGATCAAGGACATGAAGAAGCATATGGGAACAATGTGAAAAGAAACAGAAGGGGAATTAGTTCAAATATTGCACAAATGTAGAGAAATTTTCGATAGGAATCTGCATGAAAATGTTCAGTTTTTAAAACAGTCAATGAAACAACGGTGTGTTGAAGACAAACAAAAATATTAAGAATTAGAGGGAGAATAACATTAGTTAAAATGGCATTGCTTGCTACGAAAGAAGAATGCAATAAAAATAGAGAAGCTATTAATGGGATCACTGGGAAAATCAGACAAATTAAGATCATGTGTAAAGAACTGACTGAAGGAGTAAAGGACATTAGTAGAAGGGTAATGAATTTAGAAAACAATACAGAGACTGAACAACAGAGTGTAATTACACATATGAGGAACGAGGAACAAGATATTTGGATTGCACAAAGTACCAATGTGCAAGTGGCCAACAATAACAATCAACAGGAAAATAATTGTTATCCTGTAATACAACAGATGAATGGGGAAAGTTTTGGTTCCAGTCCACGCTATCAATTGCAGAAACAATAAGTGCATGTCAGCAAATTGAAACGAGTGGAATGGGAATGCGGGTAATGCAACATAGGTGAGAAGTAAATGGAATTTTAACATCTAATGAACCAAGGAGAAATCAAGATGAAAGTAGATATGATGTCAAATATATGCAAGGGCACAACCCACCCGTGGTCAAACCGTATGGTGAACTACACATATTGGATTATCTGCATGTAATGGAGCACTTGTTTCCTCAACAATGGGATGACATGAAATGTATTAATAACATAATATGCAATGTGGATTCAAAAGCACAACCAGACATAATTGAAATGAGTAAAGAGAGCTGTACCTACCATGAATTTAGAAATCTATCAATAAAGAAATTTTGGTCAGAAAGTAAACAGGCCAGTGTCTACAGTGAGGTATATGTCGCACCTTTGTATCACGTGAGCAGATATAAATTGATGGCAGAATATTTCAAATTTTGTTGGAATAAAAATAAATACTTAAATACACCAATTCTGGCTCATTGTTTCGTGGCAGTAATGAAAGACAAATTACCAAACTTGACTCAACAACACCTAATTGGATTGCATGGTAAATTAGTGGAACACATGTTTGAAATATTGGAAGAATGTGATAAACTGCAAGAAGAGGACAATCAGTACAGGCACAAATATCAGGAGGATAATCTAGATCAAAGAGAAGGATATCAGCAATGGGATTATTATGGAGAAGAGCTGGAAGAACGAAGACAACGATACAAAAGACAGGATAATAGGCCAAAAGGAAGAGGAGGCCATGTTCAACAATTCGAAAATTTTAATCAACAAACTCCAGAAAATGCACGAAATTATAAATCTCAGAATGATTCAGGTAGGAGGGAAAAACGAAGAAAAGAGAACTGGAGAGAAAGAAGGACGGACGAAGACTGGTCGAAAACGGGCTCCAAGCCAAAAAATGCTTATAATTCTTATAAAGGAAATCCAACGCACAACAGCAGCAGAGAAAACCAAAGGATATACAGCGAGCGCGCCATCAACAATGAGTATGATTGATGGTTGCATCTTGAGAAAGAAGGTTACGTGCTGCAAATTACTACGGAAAATAACGGAACACTAAAAATTCAAGAATTACCAAATATTGATATAGCAAGTAATTTCAACCAACGGGGACCAGTAAACTAATACCGTGGCCTGCAATTGCTTGGTGGGTGGCTGTAGAAGTATGCATCAGGGAAAACGTTAATTACGATGTTCACAAACCATGTAATCAAAGTATTTACACTATGGACGGACTATACAAAATTGATGAGTACTATGGAAGAAGATGATGATATTTTTGTAAAAGACAGTAATTCACATTCAAGAATTAGAGCCAACAACATTTTGATTCATTATGAAGCAGTGAACGAAGAGGAATCGTAGAACACAGGAGCATTGCAAATACATATTTCAAAGAAAAATGAAGAAATGAATGAAAAGACCTGTCCAAAATTAAAGGTCAGGGTTGGAAGAAAATTATATGAAGTATTATTGGATACTGATGATTTCAATTGCCACCAAAAGGTTATATCAAGACTTCAAACAACAAATCGAAAGAACAGAAGAACTGCCATCTCAAAAACTGAAGATATATGGAGTGTTTAGCTCAAGACATGTAGAAGCACTAAAGAATATATATTTACCTTTTGTAATTGAGAAGACAGACGTGCTAATGTATCATGAATTTATAATAGTGGTAAACATAACTGTACCATTTATAATTGGTTCAGACTGAATATAGAAACAGAAAGCACAGCAAGTTATTCATCATTTCAAAAACATGGAACTTATTTATTTCAACAAAAGTAAAAAACCATACCATACCATGTGATATCGTGGTGCTTTGTTCACTTCAGATGTGAAAAACACCAAACAGCTTGCAACAGCTCCTATTAGAAGGAGAAGTACCCAGAGGGGAAATACACCAGCAATGAGCGTATCTCCACCTGAAATAAAATTATTATTCGCTACATTTGACGAATGCTTTTTTCTGTCAGAATCATAGTAACCAAGGCACAAGTAATAGTGGCAGGAAAATAAAAAGGAGATAGACAGAGGATGATGTAAAAGAACATCAGGCCTATGTGATTATTATTCAACTTTCAAATGTAACTTGTATACAGTTACTATTTATTAATTAAATGATGAATGAAAGTGACTTTAAACACACAGATACTTTTGATATATATAGATATATAATCCAATTTAATAATATGAATTTTGGATAAATTCTATAAAGTTTCATTTACGTTAGTATGCAGTTTATATGTCACGAAAATGTCCACTGTAACACTCAAATCAGAAAGAAAAATTATATTAGTCTTGATTCTCAATAAAACTAAATTTTAATACATTCTTCTCCATATACCGACATTTTCAATCTGCTGTAGACGCCTCTTCTGTTATTTCTGGACTTTCTCAGGGTTTTATGTCCGGGATTTTTACGCCAACTTAAAGTAAAAGCAACTTCCACGAAATAAAGATCTCAACCTGTTTTGTATCACATATATGTATATGTTGCAAAACTTTTTAACACTGTACATCCAGATACATCTACACATGCTAAAGGCTAATTACAGAGTGACGTAAATCTTTTTTAAACTAGCTACCTTTTGACTCTTTTCTCTTTCCTTTTTTTATTTTATTTAAAAAAAGCACATCACAGATTCAAAGTTCGTCTTTTTCTTAAGTCAATAAAGTGACTAACACATTGTTTTTCCCTGAATCATTTAAATTAACTTCCCATCATATATATATATATATATATATATATATATATATATATATATATAGAGAGAGAGAGAGAGAGAGAGAGAGAGAGAGAGAGAGGGGGGGGGGAGGAGGGAGGGAGGGAGAGGGAGAGAGAGAGAAATACAGGAAGTAATCGAAACTGACAAGTAAAAAAAATATATTAAATAAATTTTGTCCCTTACCTCCCGTGGTATCATTCCACTCCACCCCCATGGTAACAGCACAGACTGCTCAAAATTAAGCATAAATAAATGAAAATATGTTGTCAATTTATAATTTTTGTTACCAAATTAGAAGACTAAATTTAGTGCAGCAAAATAAACTAGTAGGAGTTTTAGGGAATGCAAAATCTATACAAAATTGGAAATTGTAGAACATAGTTTAAATAGACTGACAATCAGAGTATTATATGACCTTATGGTCACCTCCATGAATAATCGAATAAGCATAAGAATGGAGGGAACAAAATATTTGATATGAGGCTGTCTTAACTGATCAGGTTCCCTGAATGAGAGTTGTGTGTGCATGTGCATTTCAGTGTACTGTGATGCCAATAATGAAGAGCTGATTTCATTATTAAGCCATAGTACTGATCTCACCCACAGCAAACACTGTAAAATGCATACTGTTTTTGACACCAGCTCCCTCCGTAATTCCACTGAAAGTATTCTTTCCATTACAACCGTAATTGAATATGTCACATGAAAGAGCTCCTTGTGATTTCAGAGATTAGTAATCTCTCTATATAAAAATGTTCAATTGGTTTGTGTTTGCTTCAAAACTTTTAAAGTTCTCCACCAATTAAGCTCAAAGTTTTGTATTAAAAAGAAAAAAAATTGCAACTAATATAGAAACGTTTTTAGACACATTTTTCGAATTTAGATGTCAAGATCACTTGTTGAATATTATATTTTATTTCTTTTAAATGATTGATTTTGATAGTCTTAGTTGACTTTTATAACTTAACATCAAGCACTATGTCACATGAGGTGCTTCTTTGTGCTGTTGGCAGTGGCAAAGCAGTCCGTGGCACGCCAGTCACAGTCTGCACAGCTGCTACGGTCGATGGTTCAAATCCCCCCTCGGGCATGGATGTTTGTGTCATATTTAGTATAAGGTAGTTCATAAATAGTTTGTAAGTTTAGGGACTGATGACTCCACAGTTAAGTCTCTTAAGCTTAGCAAAATTAGAACATTTTTGCTACTTTGTAAAAATGTAGAGGTCTGAAAATGACAACTAAAATTTCGAAACTGGTCATCTAATATAAAATAAAATATTCTACAATAGATCCTGACATATATCCTTATAACAAATAATTTAGATCGCTCTCTCACTTGCAAAATGTCTAGCATACAATATAAATTCACATAGTAATCATATTTAAAAAATGAGGTATATAAAAATGTATGCTAACTCCAGTATAACGTTGTGTCAAAATTTCGTAGCATTTGGTGATGAATTTTCCGAGATGCAGAAAGATCTGCAGTTACGAATGTAAAGGATCGTTTGTTCAAAATTTGAACTCTCCGAAAATTCCTCCCAAATTGCATTGAAGTTTTGAACCAATGTTGCCTTCGATTTTGCACATGTTTTGCGTTTTAGTATTCATTACTTCAATCATATTTCGTAGACCATAGCAACCAATATAACCATTCAGATATATAGTGAAGATGAAAATTGAGAGCACAGAGTAATTATAGTATCATATTTCACATTATATTAGCTAAAAGTGTATAACACACTTAAAATGGTTGTTATTCATGTTTTGTGGCATTGACGAATCCAGTACCACAATAAAGCATTTAATTAATATAACTGGCAATTTTTATTATAATTTATGAAATGAAAACGTATTTGACAGATATTGATCATACAGTTTACCGGACTGCGATAAAAATTTGTACATTTGATCTTCAACACAAGAGGAATGGCACAGACTATATAATAATGTGTATGAATGGCAAAGGGTACTTTACAACAGACTCCAGTCAACAGTTTTATTCCAATATTGGTTAAATCACTTACGCCTGACCTTCAAAACGAGAAAACATTATTGTCTGCATAAGATTTCGTATGGTTGCTTGGTGCAGTGCACCTTACTCCAGATTTCTGCACTACATATCACCATAAACTTTGGCAGATATGTTATGTAATTTTCCATTTACAGGGGAGGGCGGAGACTGGCAGAGAATCAGGAAAGAAAATAGCACAGACAGGGGGGATAGGATGAATAGAGGAAGAGGAAGAGGAGGAGGCAGAGTAGATAGGGAGTAGGGACAAGGAGGACGGGATCTATAAATAGATGGGTATAAAGATAGGGAGAGGATATATATGCAGATAAGAGGGAGAGTAGGAGATGGATAGTGTGTGGAATAAGAGGTGTACAGGGAGTAGCGTAAAGGTGATGGACAGAGGGAGGAGAAGGAGATTGGCAAAGGTAGAAGAGAGGAGGGAAAAGACAAAGGGAGGTGGAGAAAGAGGGAGACATGGGGAGGGAGAGGAGGAGAGGGGTAAAGAGAGGGAAGGAGAAGGACATTATGATGTTTATTCAGATTCCATACATATGAGCAATTACGAAGGATTGCTGGGTTCGCTGTTATTTACATATATAAAAGATCTAAGGTAATACGTTTTTATGTATATGTTATTAAAATATAACAATACGTTCAGAATACGTTGCAGCTCACTGTAAAGACGTTCATTGCGACAAGATTGGTACGTGAAAAAGACAGTACTTTGCTTTTGGCCATAGCCTTGATCAGAAGACGGACATACACTCTCATTCAAACAATCATACAGGACACAGCTCACAGATACACAACCATCAATCGGCTGTGTTTTGAATGCATCAGCCAAAGGTGACAGCTGTGAGCCTTTTAGGTCTGCATGTGTGATTGCATGAATGTGTGTGTGTGTGTGTGTGTGTGTGTGTCCTTTTTCTGTTTCTAAGATACTCACTACTACTAATTTGATGTGAAATTTACATTTAATGTCTGATCTTCTGCCAAATTACAAGTAGTCTGAGTTTCTTAAGTTCATAGTAGGCATCATCAGCTCTCTCTCTCTCTCTCTCTCTCTCTCTCTCTCTCTCTCTCTCTCTCTCTCTCTCTCTCTTATGTGTATATGCTTCATTCCATTTGGTGGTGTAACTAGTATCTTGATGCTGCAGCCGAAAATTTCATGGCTTTCAAAAAATTAGTAACTGGAAGATGTAAAAATTGAATAATCATTATTTCAGACTCCATCTGATATTTATTGAACCAAAGCACATGATATAAAGATCCACTAAACTGGCTAATAGTAAATCCCATAGAACAACTACTATGAAAATAAAAAACTGAGCCTTGCTGGCTGATTATTTATATTTTGCAAAAAATGGCCTTCTTTGGTAATAAACATATAAATGTTTACAATGAATGGTTGATGAAATAAATAACTTTACAATAGAAATCTTAAATATAGTTCACTGTAGATAACTTTCATATAACAGAAAAGTTGAAATTTATAATTAGGAACATACAAAAGTGTGATTGGCTAACAATCCTTACTGTGTGATATTAATTAACGTTTTAATGGGTGAAAGTCATGAGATGATAACATTACAACATAATTCTAACAAAGAAAGCTATCTTCTAGTGACAGTGGTGTTTCATGAAAATAACTTTTTTTATATAAATACGAAAATGAGGTTGTTCCTTTAGCTATCATGTTAAATTCAATATTTTCGTATTCATTAGTGAAGACTCTATATGAAGTGCTTTAAGATATTTTGTTATTACTGTAATTACAATTTCTGGTTGGTAGATGTTCTTAAAATGTTTTGGAGTATTATCAAAACTTCTAGAATGAAGAAGACTAGAAGTTGCCATTCAAGCATATAGTTTTTATCTCATTTTTTTAAATATGCAAAATGAGTTAATGACATATAGATACAAGTCCTGATACTATTAAAAAACTGTAAGTAAGACACTGAATTGCTGAGTGTAACTTCAAATGTAATGTCTGCTATTGAAGGAGGTGTTTCCGATATTATAAATGGGAACTAACTTGTCCTGTTCCACTATACACCCCAAGCATAAAATGCATACAAAGTTATGCAATACATGCTTTCAGTGCATACTGAAAGAGAACAGCCTAGTTTACATTAAATAGTTTCCTTGGTGAAGTAGTATGCAAAATTTAAAACTTTTGTTTGTTCTTAACTTTGCAGGCGGTGAGGCATAAATGGCCATAATTGTGACTGTCCATTTATTTTTCTAAGTTTTGTGGGCAGTTTTCTTGCATTGCACAGGTCTTCACCAAATTTCAGTTCATTTCTGAAGAGAGAAGAACTCTGTAGTTTCATGTTCCAAAGTTGAAATAATGTCCAAAAGCATCACATCTGGTTATAAAATCTCTCAATACTGGTGGGATTATTACACCAAAACTGTCATGACGAAAGTGAGATATAATTACATTGTCCTGACACAGTTGACAATCAATTAAATTCTCCTGACAACATTGGCATACAATTAAAGTTTATTTTACAAAATATGAAGATATTAATCAAAATGTTCTTTAATTGTAAATTGAAAAGTAGATATTGCAAAAAAGTAAACTCCTGAAAGTTTACTCTCCAGTAATTAAAATACTAGTTTGTAAGAGAAGATAATACAAATAGTATGAGATAACATTCAATGGTATGCATAAGTCATTAGGACATGTGACACCTGAATATGAAAAAAAAAAAAAACCAAGTGAGATACCGCATATACATAAAATGCAGGAATACACAATCCTTTACTCTTTACATAATTACATAAAATACTTTTTACTTATTCATATACAAAATGGTAAATGACGATTGTTACTATTCCTATATATCTATGTGCAAAAAAATTGGATATGAAGAAAATCAACAGAAATATTGATTTATTATCTATATCTATAAATGTGAATGTCTGTTCGGTGTAAGTTTATCACGTCTAAACCGCAAGACATAAAGAGCTAAAAATTTGTACTATAAGCACGGTTTTATGGCGAACAGATACCTATTTATCTATATATATATCAATGTGAATGTCTGTTCAGTATACGCTTATCACATCCGTACGACAATACACAGAGACTTAAATATTTGTATAGTTACTAATTTATACCTGAGGAAGGTTTTAGGCACGGTTTTATAGCAATCAGATAGATATTTAATAATTTGAAGAATATAACGCGAAATGCGGAACAATAATTACACCTTGAAAATTATATTTACTCTTTGAAATTGGTTGTATTGTTGCTTGAGGGTTGATAATGATAAAAGGGTGGAGTATATTGGGATGGAAAGTTATCGGTGTACATAAAATTCTACGCACGCGTGTGTGTGTGTTATGATATTTCGCTCTGGAGCGAAAACTACAGAACGCAAACAAATGGTCTGTCTTGAATTGTTGTCCAAAGTCTCCCGTTGTACACCATAGCAGTTCCATGCCGATAGCTATAAGTGGGTGGAAGATATGGTGGTTGAAAGTTGTCAAATTATTTAAAAAAAATTCAGGCCGCCACGGTGGCCGAGGGGACTGAGGCGCTCCAGTCACGGTCTGCACGGCCACTACAGTCAGGGGTTCGAATCCCCCTCAGGCATGGATATTTCTGTCGTCCTTAGAATAAGGTAGTTGATAAGTAGTTTGTAAGTTTAGGGTCTGATGACCCCTTAGTTAAGTCCCATAAGCTTAACAAACATTTGAAATATTTTTTTTATAAACAATTCGGACTGAAGGCCAGTGATGACATTTGCGACTCTATAGGAAGGAGGTTACATACAGCAAAACGTGATGCCACAAACAATATCTTTGGTCTATGTGTGCTACAATGTCTTCAGACCTTCTGTGTAAGGATAAGCATACCAATAAGGAAATATAAGAATAAATAAATAGCACACTACTGAAAGATAGCTTATCTACCATAATCAACCAACACGCGAACGGAACCGCGGGTTTAAGCTAATTTTAAATATATGTGAAATATCAGTTTTATGTACTACACTTGCATCAAACATTCATGACAATGTCTGTATGAATACAGTTATTTACAGTTGCAAGTGTACTGTGTGCTACATCTTTGACTGTCTGAGTGATTTCAATTGTCAGGCGCATCCAAGGAGTCGAGTTTTAAGCAGTAGCAGTTGAAGTGTGTGGATGAGAACTGGCGGATCCAGCTAACTTCAGCAGTGGCGCGAATGAAATGGTAATTATTGAAGCTGGTGCAACTAATCTAACAGTGAATCATGTTGATCAGCTACACTAAACTATTGTGTATCTTTACAGTCAGTGGATGCATATATTTCTGTTAAGTTCGCTAAAATATGTCTTGTCATTGAGAGAAACAATCAACCACACCACAACAATAACGGACGTTCCGAACTGTCATCAGTTGCTGTAATTAATGTTGGACTTCCATTACAAGTTAACATCATATGGGATCAGCATACAGTGTAATACACATGTAATACCTCAAGATCTAATTTATTCTGGAACTGGACAGTCGGTTATTCACATTTTGTACTATTTAATTAGAAAAGTTTGTGAACCTTCAACCTATGTTCTGCTACAGTGCAACCATATCTTATTGCATGATTTTTAATATACTGGTTTAATGTTGAATTAACTTGTACTAATGAACAACAATGCTTTATCGACAATATTGCATGAGGATGAAGTGCTTAGTTTGGAAGTGGAGTGTGTGAATAATTATGGGCAGACACATGGTCAAATACAACTAAACAGCCACCCACAATTAGCTAACGATTGTAACCAAAAAACATTTCATAACTAACAATACATTTATACCCTGAGAGCGCTACATGTGTTTACAGGACTTGCAATATTCGGATGTGAAATGTTCCTATTGTCACTTTATTCAATGTTATTGAAAGTATGGTAACTGTGAAAGTGACACTTCCAGGCTGTTTATTATTTCTATTGCATTTTCGATGAAACTTGGCACATAGTTCCTAAATTTTCTTTTCTACACTATTGTTTACATTGCCATGTGTATGTTTTGCAACCAGAGCATCAAAAACTGACTTCATAACTTTATCACTGTCATTATAGCCCATGCCATATAATTTATTGCTTAACTTGACTGGTATAATAGTGTCTTTATGATCTGAAAGTTGCCAACATCATCATATTCACTCTTGCTGCTTTCCTATTCCTCATCAAATTCGTCATCACTCTCTTCATCATCTAATGCTAATTTTAAATAAGTCATTCCATCAAGTTTCTTATCAAAAACATTATTCTTATCCTTGTCGTGCTCCTCTCTGCACACACTTCTTTGATCTCATTTGTCACTCTAGCTACACTCTCCCATTCAGATCATGTTCATCAATCACACAATCACAGACTCACAAACAAGTGACTGGTTCTCCATTGTGCAGTTTTCTTTCTTCATGAAATCAATCCAAATAAATCCTTCAATCTTGTAATTCTTACAATTATCTGCACGGATATTGTTCTTAGAACTTACACCATAAAGATTTGGAATAGTTTCATCATATATATGCACCTCTGAACATTGATCTCTAACCTCCTTGTTAATGCTTTGAATGATACCCCAGAAATTCTTAGCAAAATGTTGCTTTTTAACGTAGTGTGTCTTTATATTGTGTCTATTTCCTTGGCCTCTATTACTTCTTTCCCTTCTGATTTCTGTTACAATTCTCTAGCCCAACATGACAGCCTCAAATAGAGATGTGCCTTAGTTTAAAGTTTAACTGCATGCCTACTATCTTCCCATTGTCTACCTCCATCTCCAAAATTTTTGTCATCATTCCTCTTCCTATCATGCCTATTGTAATTATCCCTTGGCCCTACTTTTAGATTATCATTATTCCTTAAATTGTAATCATCTTCAGGATGTAATCATCTTTTTTCTGAAGTTCCTGTTATTATTGTTGTTATTAGAATTTTGATTCCACCTCCCATTTTGCAGTCCTGCAATATTAGGATTTCGTTCAAATGCTCTGTCAGATTTATCAATACATCTGAGGAATTGTTCAACTGAACCATCTGGCCCACAAACTAACCCCCATTGAAGACTTTAATCTCTTTTTTTAAGTATCTATCCATGTAAGAGCATTCAGTAGTTGGTCCAAAAAATTATTTAATTGTCTCAGTTCCTAACCTGTAAGAATTTAGATTTTGTTCTAGTCTGCTCTATTTATCACGAAAACCTATTAAGAAAACTTTCCTCAAAATCAGTGTACTTTATTTCATTGTTGGTATGCTGATTGGCTCTCGATAGTGCCTCACCATCTAACGCCTTGTAAACGAACTTAATCCTATATGAATCAGGTATTTGAGAATTAAAGTTAACCTTACAATATTGAAAAAACCTTTTACAGGCAATCTGCCAACATCAGGAAAACTTTTAGTTGGCGTATTTCACAAAAATTCTACACCGTTACTTGGGAAGCTTTTAATTGCTAAACCTTGTAGAAATATTCTTGAAAAGAGATAGATTGGCTGGCGAGTACTTACCTTAGTTCTGTAGCGCCGACAGCCACACAGAAATGGAAATGAGTAATAGGATTCAAATTTCGGAAATATTTTCCTCTCTCAGGTACAAGAGGAGGAAAGAGGAAGGGTACCGAAGGGAAATGTTAATCACGACCAAGGCCTTGAGGGGATAATTATCGTAAGTCATTGTTGTAGTTGTACTACGTTTTGTCAAGTTCTGATACATGACATTTATATGAATCTACATTTATTGTTAACACTATACTTTATTGATTTGTGTCGCTTTTGTAGGTATTGATTAGTTTTGCTACATCTTTCTTGGTTTGAACAATTTCTGACTTTACATTTTTTTCCTGCTGAATATACTTTTTCATAGTGTCAAATTCATTATTAATTATAGTTTCTTGCTCTGACAAAGCTGATTCTACCACTATCATCTGAGTCTCGATAGTCTATATACGAGCATGAAGAGACGTTGATCCTGTTCCTATAGAGTGCTTAAAGGAATCCAGTTCCTCTCTGATTTCAGTGACCTTATTATTTGTAACTTTAAGCAACACTTTCAGTTCGTTTTCCAGTTTGTTATTCAGTTCCGATTTTACACTGTGAAAGACGGCTGTCTGCTGTCTTTCCTAGGTTTTTAACTTCTGCTAAACGAGAACCCCTTTTTTTTCGGAGTCATGAGGAATAGCATTTCATTTCAGGTTTTTAAATATTAGTTCTGTATACTTGTGTTAATATTGCTGGGATTTTATTATGCTAATAATTTATCATTGTGTCTATGAATGTGGCAAGATGAACGGTTTCTCCATGATGCCACTGTCCCTGTGAGAATGTGTTCTTGCCTTATTCTGTATGTGCATGTATGAGTATCTTCTATCATGGCAGTCTGAGTGTATGTATGAGAATTTTTGTCATCATCTGCTGGCTGCGTGCTTTGCATCTCTGGCTTTGGGACGATAGGTAGTCGTTACCAACCTCTGCTTTCAATGGTACCAAAGAGGTTCCTCCACCCTTTGGTTACAAGTTGGGTTGGCAATGCCCGCTAGCGAACCTCGGTTGGACACACGAGTTTAGGCTCCCCCACCACCGCGATTCTTCCAGGGGTTTTTAGCGATTTACGGTGAATTTCCGCTGGTGGCGGGGGTCTCGCGGGCTGATGGGACATTCTGTGGCTGCACTTCGAGTTCGTAAGACGTTCTGGTTTTCTTTCCTCCCTTGAGATGGTAGCGATTCGTTGTGTTTTGTTAAAGTTAGATTTCAG
Source organism: Locusta migratoria (assembly GCA_026315105.1). Taxonomy (NCBI): domain Eukaryota; kingdom Metazoa; phylum Arthropoda; class Insecta; order Orthoptera; family Acrididae; genus Locusta; species Locusta migratoria. The sequence continues at coordinate 655,303,392 of CM048744.1, forward strand.
AACTTAGGTTCATTTTTTGGAATAAGTTTCTTCGATCATGTACAGAAGTGTATTCAGTTTCAGTGATTTTGCATAGATAAGTGCGGTGAACCTGTAACTAATTCGGTTTGATAACGACTGGGAATAGGTACCCTGTATGAGACTAGCTGGCAGTGTATGAACTCTGTTTAATTTCTTTCTAGCTTTGTGGAACGTGACTAATATGTGGGAATATTTTATTCTGTGTAGTGCATGTGAAGTATTCCTTTCCGTTTCCTCCTACCACAAGTGATATGTAGTCCACATGGTGTGTTCTTAGAACAAAGCCCTCAGCTACTCCTGTGTCTGTTTCTAGACCCTTCAGGCAAGAAATCATGTATGTATCTTTCTGATTTTTCTAAATACATCGCAATCTCCTCGCCATCTATTTTAAACTGCTGTTTCGTTTCCAAACTTATACTTTGCATTCAGACTCCCCCAGTAAATTCTCTTATAGATTTCTACAACCCCCTTTATTAGCTTGCTTATGGAATACTACATATTTCTAGGGGCTACATGCCGTATATCTTAGATGATTTTCTCCAACAATGAATTTATTCCATTCTTCTGATTTTTGCAGACTGGACATCGTCCATCCATGTAAAACCTTCCCAATCACGTCTAACTGTATTTATTTCCTTATGATGTTCTACTCATTTCTTAGGGTTGTATGCCATAGCTATTTCCTTTATTTTTCGGAAATTTAATTTTTATTTTTTTACTGGTTTTCAGAACCACGTGGCTCTGAACTCCGACTTCAAGGGTTTATAGCTAGTCACTTGAGTTCTCGCCACTGCTCACACACCAGTGCCTTCCTATTGTGTATTCTTGCTTCGTAATCTGTGATTCCGCTGTTTTTTGTTGAAAGGAATGCTATCTTTAAACAGTTCGCCTTCAGTGGGGTGCAAATATATAATGCAGTAGACACATGCCGTGTGTCTCAATAATTCTGCATGCTCACGGTTTGATTGAATGAAATTTAATCTCGCTGTTATCGTGTATCATCTCAAGTAAAGAAAGACAGACCAAAGCGACCTATGAAGTTTATTTTTTCTTGTGTTGTGTGGTACATACTGGTTCGCTGAATATCGCCTATGATATCGGCACCTGCTTCTGCTTCGTATCAGCACGCTGAGTTGGGTGAGTTTTGCTTTGCTTCACACGTGTGAGTGGCTGAATGCTTGTTGATTGTAAATCCTTCCCCCGACCATGTTTAGTTCAGATTACTTTAAGTTAGTAGTTCAATGAGATGCATTTTTATTGTTTAACAAAATTGGTTCCCCAATTTGCTCATGTTTGAATGAATAAATAATTTATTGTCAGTAAAACTTTATCCTACTACGTATGTTGCTCATTGTCTTTTGTCTTCCTGCTGCTAAAGTAAAGTTTGAGTCAGTTCTAAATTCTTGGCCAGGGAACTAGATTCTGTTGTGGGAAGTAGTCAGTAGTTCACACGAATCTTTTAGCTGGTTTTACGGCCAGAGTTATATGTTTAAAGTAAGCTTTTAACAGGCTCCTTTCAACTAGAGTCAATTTTATAATTGGTGGTCTTTCAACTGTCACATTTACTATCATCTTCTGTTTTTGTTTGACTATTTCAGACTAATCAGATTACCTTCAGTTCTGTTTTAATTGTGCAAACCACCTGCTTGTATAGAAAGAAAGATATACAGTCTCATTCTACTAGAGGACTACTTGATCCTACACCATCTGAAATATCTCTACTGGAACTTCCCCGTTAGTTTTTAATGTCGCATGTATTATGTCCTGCAATCACCGTGACCATTTTAAAATCTGAATGTGTGTTTGTACTGCTCTACATGTCATTGTCATTTTTTCGATTTTATCTCCTTTGTCTAAATTCAGCATTATTTTCTCTCCTGTGTATATTTTAACTCTTCTTGTAAACTTCTGCTCTACTATAGGCTGAAGAGCAGCACTGAAGCTGCTGCCAGCCTGTCACATTCCAGTGGTCTTATAATGCAATAAAGGGGGAAAAAATACTGGAACATCAGTCTAAACCTGAGTACTTTTCACAGAAAGTAATGTCACACCATTGTCTGTTAACAATTTCGTCAGTTTTCTGGTTACTATTCATGGTTTGAAGCTGCACTTAAGTATAAAAAGTTGCTCTCACCAACGACAAAATTTTGTACATAAATGTTTTTGTATTTACCTAAACATACTGGCGATGATGCTGCTGTCATACGGCATTAGTTTCACAATTTCTTATAAATATCAGGCAGCCGAGGGTTGCTCCAGAATTTCTTTTTCCCATTACACAGCAGTACATAGTGCTATTAACTGAGGCTAATATATATATATATATATATATATATATATATATATATATATATATATATATATATATATATAAAATTTAGGAAATTCGCATTTTTACGAAAAATATAACTATATAAATGAACTCCTAAAGAAAAACCCACTGTAAATACAAAATTTCATCAAAATCGTTAGAGCCATTTCCGAGACAGCAAATACATTTATATATACGAGAATTGCTCGTTTAAAGGTATAAGATAACTATACATATTGTGCCCAGTGGTGACAGTGATATAGATATAGATATATATATAGGGTGAGTCACCTAACATTACCACAGGATATATTTCGTAAACCACATCAAATACTGACGAACCGATTCCACAGACCAAACGTGACGAGAGGGGCTAGTGTAATTGGTTAATGCAAACCATAAAAAAATGCACGGAAGTATGTTTTTTAACACAAACCTACGTTTTTTTTTAAATAGAACCCCGTTAGTTTTGTGAGCACATTTGAACATATAAACAGATACGTAGTTAGTGCCGTTTGTTACATTGTAAAATGTTAATTCCATCCGGAGATATTAAACCTAAAGTTGACACTTAAGTACCACTCCTCTGCTGTTCGATCATGTGTATCGGAGAGCACCAAAATAAGTGGGGATCCAAAGGGAACAATGATGTACCTACAGAAGAGGCTAGAACAGCACATTACGTCCACATGCTAATACCATTATTGGTCTTTTTCACTGACGCACTTGTACATTACCATGAGGTGTGAGGTACATGTACACACGTGGTTTCCGTTTTCAATTACGGAGTGGAAAAGAGTGTGTCTCGACATGTCAGGCCAATAGATGTTCAAAGTGGTGGCCTTCATTTGCTGCACACAATTGCAATCTATGGCATAATGAGTGTCGTACACGCCGCAGTGCGTCTGGTCTAATGTCGCTGCAGGCTGCCACAATATGTTGTTTCATATCCTCTGGGGTTGTAGGCACATCATGGTACACATTCTCCTTTAACGTACCCCACAGAAAGAAGTCCAGAGGTGTAAGATCAGGAGAACGGGCTGGCCAATTTATGCGTCCTCCACGTTCTACGAAACGACCGTCGAACATCCTGTCAAGGGTCAGCCTAGTGTTAATTGCGGAATGTGCAGGTGCACCATCATGCTGATACCACATACGTCGACGCGTTTCCAGTGGGACATTTTCGAGCAACGTTGGCAGATCATTCTGTAAAACTCGATGTACGTTGCAGCTGTTTGGACCCCTGCAATGAAGATAGGAGCAATGAGATGGACGCCAATGATTACACACAATACATTTACAGTCCATGGACGCTGTCGCTCTACCTGTTGGAGCCAGCGAGGATTGTCCACGGACCAGTAATGCATGTTCCGTAGATTCACTGCCCCATGGTTTGTGAAACACGTTTCATCGGTAAAGAGGTGGAACTGCAACTCATTCTCTGTTAATGCCCATTGACAGAATTGCACTCGATGACTGAAGTCATCACCATGTAATTGCTGATGTAGAGACACATGAAACGGGTGATAGCGGTGACAATGCAGTATGCGCATGACACTACTTTGACTCAGTCCACTGGCTCTTGCAATGTCCCGTGTACTCCCATGTGGGTTCACGGCAACAGCAGCTAACACACCAACTGCATCCGCTTCTCCTGTGACGGCCCTGTTATGGACCCATTTGCGTGCTACGACCATACTTGTTGCATACAGTTGGCGGTAGATGCTTTGAAATGTGCGAGACGTTGGATGCTCTCTGCTCTCTGTCTGGGTACCGTTCTGCATACACCCTGCAGGCTTCAGCTGCATTTTGCCACAGTTGTGTATCATCTCCGCCTTTTCAGAGTTCGAATACACCATAGTACACACAGTGTACTACAGTTAGTCTACGTGCAAAGACGAATACACAATAACAATAGCAGCAAGTTCTACATGCGGTCACTGTGACAGCTAGACCAAACCACAACAGTGCACTACAGCCACACTCGTAAACATGGTCGTCATCGTTACCATGTCCCTGCAGATGCTGCTCGCCGACCGTGGCCCGTGTTTGTTACAACACGCAACTGTATGTCGGAGGTTTCAAGCAACAACTTTAGGTTACAATATCTCCGGATGTAATTAACATTTTACAGTGCAACAAATGGCACTGATTACGTAATAGTTTATATGTTCAGGTGTGCTAACAAAACTAATGGGATTCCATTTAAAAAAAAACGTAGGTTTGTGTTAAAAAAATACTGCCATGCATTTTTTTATGGTTGGTATTAACAAATTACACTAGCCCCTCTCCTAACGTTCGGTCTGTGGAAACGATTAGTCGGTATTTGATGTGATTTACGAAATATATCCAGCGATAATGTTAGGTGACTCACCCTGTATATTTATATGTATATATCGTGTTTTTTTGGATCACAGAAGATATTTTAGCCTCAAAAACAAGATGAGTAGCAGTGTCACCACTGGGGCACAGAGCACTACTTTCCACATTTCACTCCTCCAGCGATTACGCTTTGGGTCTACATAATATGTATCAACCTAAAACAGATGAATATAAATCGTCCAGCACTTTGTATCTGCATCCCAGCTCCTCCACCATGTGTAACATACTTCATACTAATTATATATGAAATATATGAAGTACATTTAATGCCTGAGCTTCTGAGTGATTCTACGTCATTTGAATTTCAAAGTTATATGGTAGGGGTAGCTAGTATCTTCATGTTCTGTAGAAAATTTCATGGTTAAAAAAAGAGTAACTGTAAGATGTAAAATATACTGATCATTTCGTATTCTGTCTGACATTTGCTGAAGCAAAGCACATGATACAAAGTTCCACTACACTGAATGACAAGAACTCTCACAGAACAACTACTATGATAATAACTGACTCAGCTTCACTGGCTGAGTATTTATGTCTTGCAAAAAATTGCCTTCTTTGGTAATAATTCTACATCTACATACATACTCTGAAATCCACCGTAAGGTGCATGGCGGAGGGTACAATGTACCACTACTAGGCATTTCCTCTCATATTCCGCTCCCAAATAGAACGCAGAACAAAAAAATGCCTATATGCCTCCGTACGAGCCCTAAATTCTCTTGTCTTTGTGATCACTATGCAAAATATACTCGGCTTCAAAATCCGGCCCTCTAAATTTCCTCAATAGAAATTCACAAAAAGAACGTCGTCTTTCCTCCAGCGATCCCTAAATGAGTTGCCGGAGCATTTCCGTGATACTCGCACATTGGTCGATCCTACCAGTAACAAACCTAGCTGCTCGCCTTTGAACTGCTTCTATGTATTCCTTTAAACTGATCTGGTGGGGCCCCAAACACTTGAGCAATACGCAAGACGTGGTCGTACAGGCGTTGTATACGCGGTCTCTTTTGCAAATGAAGTACATCTTCCCAAAATTCTCCCAATAAACCGAACAAACGGCGCACACTCACAACTGTCCTTACATGTTCGTTCCATTTCACATCGCTCTGAAATGTTACGCCTAGATATTTGAACGATGTTACAGCATCAAGAGGCTCACTACTAATGCTGTATTCGAACATTATGGGATTGTTTCTCCTACTCATGTGCATCACCTTATATTTTTCCACATTGAAAGCTATCTGCCATTCTTCACACCAACTAGATATTTTGTCTAAGTCATCCTGTATGCTATTACAGTCAGTTAAAGACGACACCCTCCCATACTTTACAGAATCATCAGCAAACAGCCGCAAATTATAACTGACTCTGTCCATCAGATCATTTATGTTGTTGTTGTGGTCTTCAGTCCGGAGACTAGTTTGATGCAGCTCTCCACAATACCCTATCCTGAGCAAGCCTCTTCACTCCACATAAGAACAGCAACCTACATCTGTCTGAATCTGCTTACTGTATCATCTCTTGGTCTTCCTCTGCGATTTTTTCCCCACAAACTTCCCTCCAACGCTAAATTCACAATTCCTTGATGTCTAAGAATGTGTCCCACCAATCTATCCCTTCTTTTAGTTAAGGTATGCCAGAAATTTATTTTCTCCCCAATTATGTTCAGTACCTCCTCATTAGTTACGCGATCCACCCACCTAATCTTCAGCATTCTTCTGTAGCACTATATTTCAAAAGTCTCAATCCTCTTTCTGTCCGCACTGTTTATCGTCCATGTCTCACTCCCATACAAGGCAACACTCCATACAAATGCCATCAGAAAGGACTTCCTTAGGCTTAAATCAATATTCGATGTTAAATTTCTCTTTTTCAAAAACGCTTTTCTACCAATTGCCATTCTGCATTTTATATCCTCTGCATTGCGACCATCATTTGTTATTTTACTGCCCAAGTAACAAAACTCATCTACCTCCTTTATTGCTTCGTTTCCCAATCTAATTCCTTCAGCATCACCTGATTTTCTTACACTGCACTCCATTACCCTAGTTTTGCTCTTGTTAATGTTCATCTTATATGCACCTTTCAGCACACTGTCCATTCCGTTCAATTGCTCTTCCAGGTCCTTTGCTGTATCTGACAGAATTACTATGTCGTCGGCAAAACGCAATGTTTTTAATTCTTCCCCCTGAACTTTTATTCCTTCACCAAATTTCTCCTTGCTTTCCTTTATAGCTTGTTCAATGTACAAATTGAATAACATTGGAGAAAGGCTACAACCTCACTCCCTTCCCAACCACTGCATCCCTTTCATGCCCTTCAACTATGATAACCGCTGTCTGGTTTTTGTACAAGTTGTAAATAACCTTACGCTCCCTATATTTTACTCCTGCTTGCTTCAGAACTTGAAAGAGTTTATTCCAATCAACATTGTCAAAATCCTTCTCCAAATCTACAAAAGCTAGAAATGTAGGTTTGCCTTTTCTTAATCTATCTTCTAGGAAAAGCTGTAAAGTGAGTATTGCCTCCCGTGTTCCTATATTTCTCCTGAACCCAAACTGATCTTCCCCGAGGTCGATTTCTACCAGCTCTTCCATCCTTCTGTATATAATTCGTGTTAATATTTTGCAACCATGACTTATTAAACTGACGGTTCTGTAGTTTTCACACCTGCCTGCGCCTGCTTTTGGAATGGGGATTATAACATTTTTCTTAAAGTCTGAGGGTACTTCTCCTGTCTCATACATCTTACGCACCAGGTGAAACAGGTTTGTCATGGCTGGTTCTCCCAGAGACTTCAGTAGCTCTGAGGGAATATTATCTACTCCAGGGGCATTGTTTCGACTTAGGTCTTTCAGGGCTCTGTCAAATTCTTCTCTCAGTACAGTATCTCCTATTTCATCTTCATCTACATCCTCTTCCCTTCCTATAATATTGTCTCGAAGTTCATTTCCTTTGTAGAGCCCCTCTATATACTCTTTCCACCTTTCAGCTTTCCCTCCTTTGCTGAGAACTGGTTTTCCATCAGTGTCCTTGATATTCATAGAGCTGTTTTTCTTATCTCCAAATGTTTCTTTTATTTTCCTGTAGGCTGTATCTATTTTTCCCCTATTTATACATTCTTCTACATTCTTGCATTTGCCTTCTAGCCACCCCTGCTTAGGCATTTTGCACTTCCTGTCAATCTCATTTCTTAGTCGTCTGTTCTCCATTTTGCCTGTTTCATTTACTGCATTTTTATATTTTCTCCTTTCATCGATTAAATTTAGTATCTCCTGTGATATCCAAGGATTTTTTGTAGGTCTTGTCTTCCTACCTATTTTGTCCTCTGCTACCTTCACTATTTCATCTCTCAATTTTACCCATTCCTCCTCCACTGTTTTATTTTCCCCTGTTTCTGTCAATTGTTGCCTAAAGCTCCCTCTGGAATTCTTAAGAACCTCAGGTTCCTTCAATTTATCCAGGTCCCATCTCCTTATTTTCCTACGTTTTTGTAGTTTCTTTAGTTTCAGCCTACAGTTCATATCCAACAAGTTATGGTCAGAGTCTATATCATTTATATAGATAGAAAATAATAGCGGTCCTATCACGGTCCCCTGGGGCACGCGTGACGATACACTCGTCTCTGATGAACACTCACCGTTGAGAACAACGTACTGCGTCCTATTACTTAGGAAGTCTTCCAGCCAGTCACATATCAGTGAACCTATTCCATAATCTCGTATCTTCGTTAGCAGTCTGCAGTGTGGCATTGCGCTGAACGCCTTTTTGACGTCGAGGAAAACATAATCCGCCTGTTGCCCTTCATCCATGGCTCGCAAGAAGTCATGTGATAAAAGGGCAAGCTGAGTTTCACAAGAACGATGTTTCCTGAACCCGTGCTTTTCCGTTTCAAGGAAATTTACTATATTCGAATTGAGAATATGCTCCAAAATTCTACATCAAACTGATTTCAACGATATTGGCCTGTAACTGTGTGAGTCAGTTCTCTTTCCTTTCTTATACACGGGAGTCACCTGCGCTTTTTCCAATCACTAGGAACTTTGCGTTGAATTAAAGATGCGCGATAAATGCAAGCTAAGTACGGGTCGAACGCCGCAGAATACTCTTTGTAAAACCGAACTGGTATTCCATCTGAACCAACAGGCTTTTTCGTATTTAGCTGTCTCAGCTGCTTCTCTACACCGGAAACACCTATTACTGTGTCCTCCATTTCGGAATTAGTACGCTGATCAAATGATGGTACATTTATGCGGTCCTCCTGCATGAAAGATTTCTTACAGGTTACATTTAGAACTTCAGCTTTCCGTTTGCTTTCTTCTATTACTTACCCAGAATGATCAACGAGTGACTGGATAGTTTCGGGTTCTCGGAAAGATCTTTTGCTAAGATATGGCTGTGGCAATTATTGTATGCTTCGCGCATCTGTCTTTTTATAGACGCACGAATTTCTACTAACTTTTGCCTGTCATCATTTGCATGTTCTTTTTTGAATCGAGAGTGCAACAGTCTTTGCTTTCTCAGCAGATTTCTAACATTATTATTATACCGCAGTGGATCATTTCCATCCTTAATCGTCTTTACTGGCACATATTTGTCTAACTATTTAATTACAATGCATTTAAATCTAGTCCACAATTCCTCTACATCCATAGTCCCGGAATTAGACGATGCCCATTCATTTTCTAAGTGCGATCCTAACATTTGTTTATAGCCTCTTCACAACAAAAACACACTTCTAGCCTTCTTGATTGGTTTATGAACATTGGTCCCATCGACGCTATGACGATGTCATGATCACTAATTACTGTCTCTACACAGACATCGTTAATAAAGTTAGGCCTGTTCGTAGCTTTAAGGTCTAAAATATTTTCATTACACGTGGGTTGCTGCTCAAGACAGTTTTCGGAGAGTGTGTCCAAACGTAGCTCACACGACTGCTTGTCTGTACCGCCTGAAATGTAACTAGAGAGGTCCCAATCTATAGTCTTAAGGTTGAAGTCTCGCCCGACTAATATTACATGGCCCGGATACCTACGCGCTACCTTGTGTAGACTTTCTTTGAATGACTCTAAAACAGCTACAGCAGCACTGGGGGGGGGGGGGGGGGGGCGGTAAAAACACCCAACTATTATCTTCTTGTAGATCTGTGCCCAGATAACTTCACAGTTACTTTCAACCTCGATCACAGTAGAAACGATATCTTTGTCCACAATGATGAACACTCTTCCTTCAGTTGTATCCGATCTATCTTTCCTATATATATCACGCTAAATATTTCTGAACTTGCCACATCATGATTTAGCCAGCTTTCTGTTCCTAAAACTATCTGAGCACAATAATTTCCATGCAGTGCGGGAAATTGGAGAACTTCGTTTCTAATACTTTGTAAGTTCGCAGCTAATATTTTGATATTCGAATTTTTCAGCCAAACGTGGCTTCAATTCGCTGTTTGAATGTTAACAGGCGAGTGCTTATCAGAATTAGCACCTATCCTAAAAAAAAAGAAATGCATGTGCAATCCACAAGCCGGCCGCGGTGGCCGCCGTGGCCGCGGGGACTGAGGCGCTTCAGTCACGGTCTGCATGGCCACTACGGTCGGGGGTTCAAATCCCCCCTCGGGCATGGATATTTGTGCCGTCTGTAGTCTTAGCTAGTTCATAAGTAGTTTGTAAGTTTAGGGACTGATGACCCCGTAGTTAAGTCCCATAACTTCAACAAACATTTGAACATTTGAGCACTCCACAAGTACTCTGCTACTCGAGTAGCCGCTTCCTTGGTGTTGCGCATCCAGATCTATCTAGGGGCACCCTACAATTCTCCACCGATAACGCAGATTCAGAAATCTGAAGCCATGACTGTCACAGAATCGGCGAAGACTCTGGTTCAGACCCTCCACTCGGCTCCAAACCAAAGGACTCCGATCAACCCTGGGAATAATGCTACCAATTCGACAATTCTGCTTGCACCACACGTGCGAGGACAGCAGCGTTCATCAATTCCGTCAGGACCTGAGGATGTCCTCAGAACCCAAGCGACAAGCGTCGTTGGTGCTGACGTGAGCCACAACTTGCAGTGGACCACACCCCCCACCTTCGATAGCCGCCGGTAAGGCCGCCTCCACATCTCTGATGAAGTCCCCCGGCAGACACACCAAGTGCACGTTGGACTTCTTTCCGGATCTCGACGCTATCAGCCTAAAGGGCTCCATCACATGCCTAACATAGGAGCTCCCAATAACTAATAATCCCCTCCCCCCGTGCACCTGCTCAGACCCTGCTGAAGGAGTGGCCACATGTCCACTCACAGGACGAATGGGCGTGGACGGACGTCCGGCCTCCACATTGGCCTTCCGCCTCGAGCGAAGTGAACGCCGTTCAAACCGACACTCCCCTTGCGGAGAGGGAGGCTCGACCACGTCCTGTATACCTGAAGGTGCCTCGGTAGCAGGGACAGAGAGCGAAGCATGAGACACCTGAGGTTTCCCACTCGACGCACCAGACTCCCCACTATCGCTGCATCCCGAGACAGCAGCCTGAAAACGGCTGACCATAGCCAACAGCACGCTTATCTGTTCACGAACTGCGGCCAACTCCTCCTGCATCCGCACACAGCAGGCACACATCTTATCCATCCTATCGATACAAAGTAGAAAACGAAATAATCAACTTTTAAGTAGCCTAGTACTTTAATAAAGGCGGCTGGCAGCTGACTGAACTGTGGACAAAACAACGAATCTGAGTCTGGCAGTTAAAAAAAAAAAAAAAAAAAAATCTATGAAATGCACTGTTATCAAACGCGCGGGAATATAAACTTTCTCAAAGCAGAACACGAAATAAGGAAGTGACAATATGGCACGTAGCTTGCAGCAGACGAACACTATATACACGGTATTTATCAAAATACACGAGAATAAAGTCTTAAAGCAGTAGCACAAACGAAATCTGCCAGGTAGATGAGAAGAAACCCCTTAAAAACACTAACGAAAATTAAGAAATTAACTGGCAACGAAATTTCACGCAGTTAAATTATGATATTTAGCGTTCTGGGCGATGAGGCAGCGACAACAGCTGGCACTGTACTATTACATATATGTTTAATATTACATGTTATAATAAAAGGTTGATGAGATAAATGGTTTTATAATTGAAACCTTAAATATCATTTACTGTAGATATTTTACATATAAACGAAATGTTGAGAATTAGAGTACAAAATTAAATTCATTATTTTCGTTCCAATTAGTAAACATTCTAACAGAAAATGCTTTCAGATGCTTTGTTATTGCAGTAATAATAATTTATGATAGGTAGATGTTTTAAAACATAGCAGAAATATTATTCTGTGGTTTACAATAATACAGAAACTTCTAGAATGATCCATTCCTACAATATAGTTGTTACCTCGTTGTTTAAATATGCAAACTGAGTTAATGAGATTGAAGTACAATTTGCTGTTACCATTAAAGATGCATAAAAATCTGCATATACATCAATGAATAGCAAAGAGTAACTTCAAACATCGTGTATACAACTGAAGAAGGTGGTTCCAAGATTGTAAATGGAACCTAGTCTGCCTGTTCCACTATATGATGAAGACTGTGGTCCAAAGCAAAGTTGTGCTATACTAATTTTTTTGTTAAGTTTGTAAGGGTACAGACATATTTTTGAAATGTTTGTCTTTAAAAAATTGAACCTTACATTTAAACCTCTAAACAAACAATTACGAGTCAAATAGTTGTTAGGAGGGAGAAAAATTTAATATATTTTTGTTTCCTTTTAATTTTAGTGTAAGAAATTTTATTGTATATTTTCTGTTCTTTTTTATATATATTGCCGCGAGAAACCACTATCATCGACTGCCGAAAAAATAAAAAGGTCGCCAGTTCAATCCCGCCCACGGGCCGGCAAAAATTCAAAAATTTATTTCTTTGTAATTAACAATTACAGAAGTTTCTAGATCTTTCTTATGTTCACTTGTAAATTCTGCTTATTTCTTATGTTAACTGTTCTTCTAATTTCTGGTAAATTCTGTCTGTGTATAAATAGCAGAGCACTCTGCCTGAGAGGCAATCAGTGCTGCGTGTATGTTGAGTTCGTAATAAACGTGCTTTCACTATAAGTGCTGTGTTCAGTTGCCTTCGAAGTCATGCCTGCTCCCATCTTTTTTTTTATGGGACTTAACTACGGGGTCATCAGTCCCTAAACTTACAAACTACTTACGAACTACCTTATACTAAAGACGGCACAAATATCCATGCCCGAGGGGGGATTCGAACCCCCGACCGTAGTGGCCGTGCAGACCGTGACTGAAGCGCCTCAGTCTCCTCGGCCACCGCGGCCGGCTTGCTTCCATTTCAACGCGACATTGTTTGGTGGAGGCGCCAGGTACCCTGTGCAATAGCTGCATCACTGTGGTTCCGATTAGGCAACGTAGAAGCCGTCGCTTACACGGACTAGAACCGGAATACAAGGGATACACCGAGTACATCCTTCCGAAAGTCCGTATCATCAGAAGTATCATGGACACGAAATCAACGGTAGGCCAGCTGCACATCAGACACCCGTCGGTGTTCCCTGGAGACGCTGCACAGGATCCCAATAAATGGCTAAAAGGATCTCTACCGAGTCGCCAAGTACAACAGGTGGGATCATACAATGTGCTTGGCCAACGTTTATTTCTACCTGGACGGAACAGCCCAGCAATGGTTCGAGAACAACAAAGACAAACTGAATGACTGGGAAACGTTCCAGGCGGAACTTAAGAAGACGTTTGGAGACCGACAGCGACAAATCCGCTTGGCGGAAGAACAACTGAAGAACCGGGCCCAACGACATGGTGAGCCGACACAGTCCTACATACAGAATGTTTTGGCCCTGTGTAACACTGTCAATCCGAACATGACTGAGGCCGACAAAATCACGCACCTGATGAAGGGTATAGCAGAAGACATGTACCAAGCCCTTCTGATAAAAGACGTCGCTACGACAGAAGAGTTCATCAAGTGGTGCCAAAGAGATGCAACAAAGGAGAGTTGGACGCAAGAAGTATGACCGACTCCCCAATGTAGTCCCTATGGCCGTTGTGGAAGACCAGCATGACTTCGCTTCTCTCATACGACAAATTGTGAGAGAAGAATTACAACAGTGCATGGCAGCCGGAACTATTAGATCAGACTATGGCCATGGATGTAAGCCATGTAAGTTACGAGGGAGCCGACACCGCTGAGGAAGAGGTGTTTCAGACATTAGCTCCTGTCTGCCCCGCCAATCACACCCGACGTAAAGAATGGCGTCGCCCTGCTATGACATACGCTGCAGCCGCCAAACAGCAGCCTATGAACCGGCCGACGCGGCCACAACCAACTCCCCAGCAACAATCACGCCCCGCAGAAGAACAGACGTCTGGAGAACAGAAGACAACACACCACTGTGTTTCCACTGTGGGCGCCTTGGACATGTCGTACGCTACTGCAGAGAGAGAAGGCGAGTATTCGACGATTATTTTGCCGCAAGACGTCAGCCATCAGAGCCGTTCTATCCCTGCTGATGAGTTCAGTCGACCCATGGGAAGAAGCCCATCGCCGTACCCTAGACGAGGTCACTCCTGGAAGTACCGCAGCCGTTCACCGTCGCCATACAGAGGTACCAGTCGCTCCCCTAGCCGCCGCGCCCAGGAAAACTAAGCGAGGCGACCATCTACGGAGGTGAGACCGCCGCAGATGAAAAACCTCCTTGGACGCCAGTCGCGTAAAATGTCGGGAAATCTCATAGACATCATAAACGACGGCCAACCTCTCCAGGCACTTATTGATTCAGGAGCGTCTTTTTCTGTATTGTCGGATAATTACCGCCGCACACTAAAGAAGACAATGTTCCGTGATACGGGGGCGACTGTGCTGAAATTCGCGAATGGAAAGTACGTCCAGCCAGCAGGAACTTGTGTCGCAAGAATAACCATCAACGACAGGACCCAGCCGTTTGAATTTGTTGTGTTAACAGAATGTAGTCACAATGTCATCCTCGGATGGGACTTCCTTCAGGCATCCCAAGCTATCATTGACTGTGGAAGATCTGAGCTGCAAATTGAAGAAGTTGTTCTGCTGGATACACGTAATACAGAATTTTCTGGGAAGTTATTCGTCGTTGACAATGTGACGATACCGCCGTTGACAATGAGAAGGGTTGCAGTCACAAACACAGATGACTTGTTAAACTGTGTAGTTCTTGTTAATAGTAAAAAGTTTATCAGGCTCACAAAAGAAATTTACATACCAGCAGCTATCATAAGCATTACCGGTGGTCATGGAGAGATTTGGATCACAAATTGTCACGAGCAATCACAACTTATCCCCAAGGGAATGTGTATCGGGACAGCTGAACCAATCCAGGACCATGCCCTGCTGTTAGTACAGACAACACGCTGGAGGAAACAAACGTGGAACTGCCAATAGGACCTGGACTGACCAAGGAACAACGCCAGCGGGTGTTAGCTATACTACGCCAATTTTCGGGTGCATTCACACCTCAGCTGGAAAAAGTCAGACGAAACGGCCCACGATAAAGCACCGTATCAATACTGGGGATCCCCGCCAATTAGCCAGCGTTCGTATAGAGTGTCGCCAGCTGAAAGACGGATAATTCGGGAGGAAGTGGAGAAGATGTTGCGAGATGACATTATTCATCCTTCGGAGAGTCCTTGGTCGTCTCCAGTGGTCCTCGTAAAGAAGAAGGATGGCACGTGCCGATTCTGTGCCGACTATCGGCGGCTAAACAGAATCACAAAGAAAGATGTCTACCCATTGCCGCGCATTGACGACACCTTAGACTGCTTGAAAGGAGCTACATACTTCTCAACTATGGACATGCAGACAGGTTACTGGCAAATCGAGGCTGACGAAGCTGACAGGGAGAAGACGGCTTTTATTACACCTGACAGCCTCTATGAATTTAAAGCAATGCCATTTGGATTATGTAATGCTCCAGCCACATTCGAACACATGATGGACAACTTGCTTCGTCACCTTAAGTGGACGACGTGTCTCTGCTATTTAGATGACATTGTCGTTTTCTCGACAACATTTGAAGAACACCTGAGACTCCTGTCAACTGTTGAAGTGTGTTCAGACTGCACGTCTCCGCCTCAATTCAAAGAAGTGCCTCCTAGTCGCCAAAGAGATAAAAATCCTGGGGCACCCAATCAACGGAAATGGTGTCCGTCCTGATCCAGATAAAGTAAGGGGAGTCACAGAATTTCCAACTCCTCAGCACATTCGTGATGTGAGAAGTTTTCTTGGGCTGTGTTGATACTACCGACGCTTCATAGAAGGATTTTGTAACAAGGCACGTCCATTACAAGAACTTCTGCAGCGAAACGCTAAGTTTTACTGGGATGACACAAAAAAGAGCTTTCCGGGCACTTAAGGAGGCTCTAACTTCCGCACCAGTGCTAGCCTTGTACGACGAGAATGCAGAAACGGAACTTCACACAGACGACAGTGGTTATGGGATTGGTGCAGTGCCTGTACAAGATCAGGAAGGTGCTGAAAAAAGTGATAGCCTCTGCGTAAAGAGTACTCTCAAAGTCCGAGATAAACTACTCTACAACTGAAAAAGAATGTCTCGTAGTTATCTGGGCTATCAACAAGTTCCGGCGGTATTTATTCGGCAAACCATTCACAGTCATGACAGACCACCATTCTTTGTGTTGGCTGACTAGCTTGAAAGATCCATCAGGTCGACTACCAAGATGGGCACTAAGACTACAAGAGTACGATGTCACAGTGGTATTCAAGAACGGGCACAAACACAAGGATGCCGATTGCCTTTCGATTGACTGATTGATTAGTGATTAGGGCGCTCAAAATCGAGGTCATCAGCGCGCTGACTTTCGAGGAATCCATTAGTGGAACACAACAGCAATAATGAAATTTCAGCCCTCACTGAATTAGATGACGTTACAGCTTAAGAGAGGGAAGATCCAGCACTACTAAATCGATAGAGGCCTTGGAGAAAGGAGAAGCGACCAATGGAGAGTTCCAACTTATAAATGGAACATTGTATAAGAGCAATTACGATCCACTGGGCACCAAATGGCTACTGGTTGTTCCAACTCATCTCCAGCCAGCTATTCTGAAATATTTCCACGATGCTCCAATATCCGGTCATCTGGGATTAGTGAAGACCCTAGACAGAATCAGACGCAGGTATTACTGGAAAGGTCTCTACCGATCTGTCAAGCACTACGTGAGTCACTGTAAAGAGTGCCAGCGACGGAAGCATGTGTCGCAATTCCGCCTGCAGCACCTCTTTTAGGGAGGTTCCCGATGTCGACAACCGGTAACCGATGGATAATAGTCTGCACTGACTACCTCACACGCTACGCTGTCACCAAACCTGTGCCGACTACAGAACCTCCAGAGATTGCAAAATTCCTTGTAGAAGATATTATTTTGAAGCATGGAGCACCACATGTCATGATATCTGATCGTGGAAAAGTATTCCAGTCAAAACTAGTATCAGAGGTAATGTCACACTGCAACATTGTCCACAGAATGACAACTGCATACCATCCTCAGACAAATGGTCTTACGGAACGTTTTAATAAGATGTTGGCCGACATGCTGTAGATGTACGTCTATGTTGAGCCGAAGGATTGGGATACAATTCTGCCAGTCGTGACATTTGCTTACAATACCGCAAGATAAGACACCATAGGCTTCACTCCGTTTTTTCTGCTCCATGACCGAGAAGCTGAGACGACAATGGATACACTGTTCCCGTTCCAACCGGACGACACTCAGGATGACTATGTTAAACAGCTCATTACCAGGGTCGAAGAAGCAAGACAGCTGGCTCGCATACGGACACTGGACGCCCAGGAGAAGTGCCGTCAGCGGTATAACGACAAGCACCGACCTGTTGTGTACAGTCCAGAAGATCTGGTATGGATTTTTACCCCTGTACGGAAGGTTGGACTGTCAGAAAAGTTATTGAAGCAATACTTTGGTCCGTATCGTGTCATACACCGCCTGTCAGACGTCACACACGAAGTTGAGGATTATGAGCCGTCGTCGAAGCGTCAAAAACGAAGAGACATTGTTCACGTCCTGCGCATGAAGCCTTACTACGATCTTGAAAAGCAGGTAGACGACAATGCCTTCTTGTTCAAGGACTCTAAGGATGGTAATGTTCCTGATGAAGCCACGACAGGAACGTCTGTCGTCGATAATCGTGGAGAAGGGAAGAATTCTCTTGAACTGTCATACAGAGGACCCATGACACGGTCAAGATCCAGGACATTGCAGCTGGCTCCACAGGGATCATAACAGCGGGTCGCTGTTTCTCCAGGAGAGGGAGCAATGCCGCGAGAGACCACGTACACCGACTGCCGGCATTGCGCAGGGGATAGCGTCACGGATTGCGGTGCCGAAGGTCGCTGGTTCAATCCCGCAAAAATTTATTTCTTTGTAATTAACAATTCCAGAAGTTTCTACATCTTTATTATGTTCACTTGTAAATTCTACTTGTCTCTTATGTTAACTGTTCTTCTAATTTCTGGTAAATTCTGTCTGTGTATAAATAGCAGAGCACTCTGCCTGAGAGGTAGTCAGTGCTGCGTGTATGTTGAGTTCGTAATAAACGTGCTTTCAGTACAAGTGCTGTGTTTAGTTGCCTTCGAAGTCAAGCCTGCTCCCATTTCAACGTGACCTTCTCCGAAGTGTTCCTTTAGGCTTCGTGAGGCCGCGCGGTTATGTGACGTCACACAGAGTGGCAAGGAAACTGCAATGTCGTATGGAGTTCTAGGAGCAAGGAGCACTGAGGATTTGAAGCAAAAGAATAAATAAGAGAAAAGGAACCAAAAAAAACCTGATTTTGTTTCAGTTGATAGGTCACAGAACCGATAACATATACATTTATATAAGAGATTGTAAAATGAAATATAATAATTACAGTTTCAAAGATTCAAACTGGCACTTAAAATTAGTATGCTTATTTAGATGAAATTCGGAAAAAATCTGTTGCGAGGCTGTGCGACAAGCACGGGGCCTACAAGAACAAGTTTATAAAATATTGGTCGTGTGGACACCTCACAAGTTCCAATCTGGACTTTGCATTATTTGTTATTAAGATATATCTTATGACAAATACAAGACATGCATTTTACTGATATGTACCACTGTTGTGACTGGGTAGTCCTACAAAGAAGTTTATATTTAAAGCAATCCTTAAAAAGTGAGAAACTTAAAAACCTATAAAACTATATCTTAATAGCCATTTGATTGAGGAAACTTTGTATTTCTTTCAGATAACAGTCATGGTAAAATAGAGGTTTGCTAACTTTATGTCAGTAAAGTATCATTCAAAGGAATAAGGTGATAAATGGGAAATGAGAGAAAACTACACAAAGGGAATAAATACACTCAATGGAAAGAAGGGACAGATAAGAAAATGATGATAGTTTCATAAAAACTGGATGATATCTTCAAGAGGAGACTTCCGCAAGTCAGTAAAAATATTAGTCAAACTTTGGACATTATGCAAGCAATTAGCTCTATAAATTGAGGAAATAAATATTGTCATGTCTTCGGGATGCTGGTCGTAGAAAGGTGGTGGGCCTCATACAGCAAGGATGTGGGCAAGGTCTGAAACTAAATGAAGTGATTGGTTTTCATACACATTTCTTACAGATGAAAAGAAAACTCAACTTTGGTGTTGTGCTAGTGGTACACTTTCTTCCTAGCTACAAAACAGTTCTGCAATGTTCTCTTCTGCATCAGTCAGTAGTAGTATTCTGGCTTGTGCTAACATAGACTGCTGGCTCGCTGTAGACAGATCTCCTGGAACTGGAGCACTCCTAGATCTGCTTCATACTCTGGTGTAATCCTGTACTGACTGGTACTGACTGTCGTTGCTGTGATGCACCGGCATATCTAGACAAGCCCTGTTCTTCCCATTGGTCAGTGTGTGAAGCAGGCAGAGAGGTAGCGAGACTGTGGGTGCCCTCAGTGGTCAAAGTACCATAGAGCAAATTATCACTCGGCTTCTACTTGTGCATGACTGCTGGCGTTGTTACAAATAGCGATGCCACAATAAATATAAGTTGTTAGTTCAAATTTCACCCATGTGCAACCATCAATCTATTTTAGTGTAACATTATGTGTGTATTCAGTTGCTGAAAACACATTTAAAACTTAAGTGTGAGACATTGATATGAATAGTGATATTAGAACCATCTGCTTGTTAATTATGTCAACTATTTATCAACTTTGTAGCAGTGTTAAAGTAAACTTCTAGAAAAGTTCTAGTTTATGAAAATTGAAAGATGAATACTTCATTTGTGTGCTCAATTGGCTTTTATGCGAATAATTATCAATAAAGTTGACATGTTAGTGTTGTGTAAGAGCACTTGCTCCGAATATGTAACGTGGGGACATAAATATGAGGACTTGTAGTGTAACAGGTTATACTACATGTCCTAAATCCATCCCAAGATATGAAATTAATTTATTTTTTGGGTTTACTAGATTATGGAGGCAGTTATTGTCCCAAGAACCCTGTATAGGTTCTGGGTTGCCTCCAGCACAGTGGTTATCATTCGTTCAAGTATCAGGAGCACCAAGTGCATGGAAAGTTTGGAATATCTATATAAAATGTCAATGTACATATCATTTGTCTTTAAACAGAATTGATCAGTCATTCAGTAAAAGTCTTGTATGATATACCACATCTTGATGGTTTATTAGTTGTAACGGAGAGTTTGAATAAACTCTTCTGTGTGTTAAATATCCAACTGACTGGACTACTGTTTAGATGATAGTTCTAAGAGATAGTGTTTTCAGATTTGATTAAGTCAGCTGGAAAGACAGCCTGCTGATGACTTGACCCCTGAAAGTAAATATTGACTATTCACTCTATATTACTATAAATCCAGTATCATCTAATTTTCTCACTAATGTTGTAATCTGCCCCTTCCTTTAACTTCTGAAAAATTGCTAGAGTGCTGTTTCTACAAGTGAGTCAATATGTTATCATGAATGGAGGAGTGATATATTCTTTTACTTGTCAAGCAGACCAAAGAAGATTACCCTCTATCATGTTTGATATTTCTCTGGGGCATAGAGCTTGCTGTAAGATTTACATTAGCATACATGAGTACTGCAGTGGGAATCAATTGGCTAATTTAGTAGTAGGCTAAAAGTTATACAGATGAAGTATTAGTGAAAAGAATTTGAGCTTCTATTGCTATGAACATGAAATCTAATAGTTGGAAAAAAAAAAGTTTTCAGAAAACCTCAGTCAGAATTGTTTCTTGACATTCCAATGGTTCGCTTGAATGACTGAGCATGAAACTATTCTTTGAGCACTCTCTGTGTCTATGAAAACTTTGAACTACCCAACTTTATGACAGAATGTACCACACCTAGCTATTTACATTGCTGTCAGAATTAAAGGAATTTTTCATGTTGTCTAGAGTATTCAGTGTAATACATTATGCTGTTGTAGCTATAGTACTCATGTCAGAAGACTTTCCAATATTGTGGCTCTGATTTATTATTTTTCATCTACCACACTACACAGTTTCAAAGCTGTTTATGAAAAGGTCTGCTAAAAATCAGATATTTCTCTATGTCTCTAATGTACGTAAAACCCTTAATGTAATTTTAAAGACTAAATTACGTTTTTGGCTCAATTTACCTCCAATAATGAAGCACACCAGCAGAGGAACTACCAGACAATGTGCTGTGTTTAATAATTTACACCATCCATTACGCTCAGCCGCGTCATTAACTACTGGACAACAAAACTTGAGAACAAAGACTGCAGGTGCCTGTAATAAAACGAACGTAATCGTATAATTAATTGTGACTGTAATGCAGGAGCTTTCATAAAATATATACCTGCTCATATTTAGCTAAACCTATACAAAAGAGCAGCATCTACACTGGGTCACAAAAACTTTGACTCAGCTAGAAGATGGTGGAAGCATATTGTTAAAAGATAAAAACTGAGAACCTTACCTACAGTCACAGAGAGATGTGGGGTATGAAAAACTGCTAATATAATTTGAGAAAAAAATACCAGTTCATTTAAATCATGCTTGAAATAGGAGAAAATAAATATTTGCAAGTGAATATCGAAAATATACCATTTAAGTAAGTTTAAAAAGTGAAAGCGCAAACTAAATGAGCCGATAAAATTATTGTTGCCATAAAGATAGGTGATGTTTGTGTTAACTATGTACTACAGGAAAACTAGACCACGGATGGTGTTGTTGTGTAAAAAACCGTTTATTTGCATGTAATAAAAGGGTACATTTATGTAAAAGTTTTTTTTGTTTTTTTTTTGGGGGGGGGGGGGGGGAGGGTTCATTATCACACAGCTTATAACAGGCACATGACCAGAGTGAGATTGGGATGGGACGAAAGCAAATTAAGAACCTTCCCCATGTAATTTTGTGTACGTGTACAAAATTTCACGTTATTTGGTTGTCTGGATCTTGTGAGTTATAAGGGAACAGACAATAAATGCGTCTTATATTTATAGAGATTGCAATCGAAGTCTGTAAGTAAAGTACTCTCCCCCAAGAACCGAACGAAATTGTATGTAGACAGTAACCATCTTGTTTTCAAGGTCAAGTGTACAAAATTTCATCAAGATCGGAGAAAAATTGTGGATTTTGGCGAAATCCATAAGTACCCTCCACCATGCAATGAACGAAATTCTTTGATGACAGCGCCATTCCTCTTGTTTTGAAGGTAAATTGTGCAAAATTTCATCAAGATCAGTGCGAAGATATGGATTTACACGGACACATTGAGTACGCACTTTCACCTTTTCTCAAATTTTCCAGTTGGTTTTCCAAAAAATGGAACGAAACCTGTTTAAGAACCTTCCCCATGTAATTTTATGTACCTGTACCAAATTTCACGTTATTTGGTTGTCTGGACCTTGAGTTATAAGAGAACAGACAGAAAAACAACAAATGCGTCTATTAAGTATAGAGATTTGGTGTACTACGTAAGTAACAGCGCCTCTATCGGATCTTTGCTATACTACGCTGCAATTCAAGTGTAGCATATATCAGAAACTACAAATTACGATATCTATTCTTTCCTTGTTCCGATTTTGATGAAATATTTCTTTTGACTTGACCAGGATATAATATGAATATTTTCAGTGTAGAGCCATGCCTCAGCAAGCGATATAAAGCTGTCCATGTGAGAAACACAGAGATTTCAAATACACTCTACAGCAGTGAGTAGATTGCCCTGTGATTTATTAATCATAATAGAAAATGCAATTCCCACTGAAAACTGCACTCTCTTAAAGTTAAAAGCCAGATCTATCAGAAATAATGGGTATTCGTGGGATGTACTCTCTTTCATTCTCTTTATATTCTTGGAGCTCTATAGATATCTATTGCTTCTTACTACAGCGGTATGCGCTTCACAGTTGAAAGTTGCTTCAAAGTTTTCAACAGCACTGTCATCTTTCAGTAATTTCCTTAAGCTAATTAGAATACAGGAGCGTCTTAGCAGTAAATAAGAAATGCAATAAAACGTGATGCCTGATGTGAAAAGTTTTTACCCATCGCAGTATATATGACCTCATATTTGCTGAGTTACATGTTGTAAAACTGTATAATTTTTCAGGTATATATTCATTTGTATAGGTGCTGTGTGTCTGTAAAATCTGTTGTGAATGTAGTTAGTAGTAAAGAAGTAATAGATTAAAACTTGGTGCGTGATGGGGCGGTTTTCCATGAACGTTACTGTTTATGTGCTCTTATATCATGAACTACGTGTCGTACTTTGACACAATTTAAAAGGTGCATTCAACTATATGTGTGTAAAATTTCCTGTGGGTTTAATATGTAGTGTAGAAATCATACATTTCAACGTTATACCGAATGCCGTAGTTTTACTCCGTGAACAGCGGAAAAGTAGTAAGTGAAAAACTTTCTCCTTTCATCATTTTGCTATGGTTGTCAGCGAGAAAAAGTTTTCTAAAGGTTTGAAATTATGTTTAAAGTTTGTTGTAAGTCGCTAAGTGCTCTCCTTCTTAAATAGTGGCCTGATAAAGTCACAGTATCACGTACCGCAATATGGGAAAATTTTCATTGTCTATGACCTCATATCTCCTGAACTATCGCAAAATCGTTCCTTAGCTGACGTCTTCTACCCATAAACCACATTCCTGCCAAATTTCAGCTTCATAGGCGAAGTAGTTTTCGAGATTTCGTGTTTAGTCAGTGAGTGAGTGAGTGAATGTATGAATGAGTGTCCTTTCGCTTTTAAATTCAAAATAAAAATGTTTGTATAGCTTATGGGACTTAACTACGGGGTCATCAGTCCCTAAACTTACAAACTACTTATGAACTACCTAATTAGTCCGGTCAATGAATGCATTGTAGAGTGCATGGAATATGCGAGAATTTTTGACTTCAGGACTTTGTTAGGGATAGTTAGGAGGTGAACACACTAAAAGTCCCCGCCCCTAGGGGGTGAGGTAAAGCGGGGAGGGGGGTGGAAAGATACCATTTTTTTGGTTTTTCGCTTATATCTCGAAAACGATGCGCTTTAGGGAAAAATGTTCCAAATAAAAAATGAAAGATAATTGAATTTGCTATAAAATTGTTTCAATACACATACGTCGAATTCCCAGCGGTTTTCGAGATATACGTTATTGAAAATCAACAATTTCAGCAAAAATCATTTTTACCGCATTAATGTTCTCAAACATTTACTTCTAGTGACTCACTCGATCGTTTCTCAGAAAATTGGCCACAAAGAAAGTTGTAGAGCATCAAATTTCCTTCTGTTTGATGTGCACATTTGCTACCTTCTCTTCAGCCAACCAGAAGTAACATCATTTATAAGATGTACGCTCAGTTTCGATGTCCTTCTAGAAATGACTGTTTTGAGGGGCTCTGTAACTTATAAAATAATAGGTGACGGGAAATTTTAATGTGGTAGGTCAACACAAGAAATGTAACACTTTCTGCGGACCTATGAACATAGTTTATTGTATCATTTTCCAAAGAGTTACACCACAAAGATATAATTTTTTAAATGGAACAATAATTTTTTCTATCGTGTAACTGGATTCGTTTAAACCAGCTGTGTCCAAATCAATTTAAACTACATTCCTATCACTGTTAGTTTGCGAGCTACGACCCTTCAAAGTTCCGGGGGCGGAGGCTGTGATAGCGTAACTGACTGGCCGAGTGGCTATCCCCTGGGGCACGGCTCACTGTCTCATGACCACCAGCCGATCGTCGGATCCAGCTTCTTCGGACCGCCAATTTACCGAGCCGTCTCGCTGCCCGCCGCTGCCACCGCCTGTGCCGCCGCTGGGAGACGCTCCGGCCTGGTAAACATCGCCGCCGTTGTCCTGGCCCAGCGCCCGATCACTGGGGACCGCTGCCGCTCTTCTGGGTCGCCGAACTCCGCCCCAGGTCCAACCAGTTCGTCCCGTTGCCCGGCCACCACTCCAGCCCCGACGCGGTCGTTGCGCCCACCGTCACTGGCGCAGCCCCGCCGCCCCCCGAGCAGTCCTCTGTTTACCGTCCCTCTCCCCCTCACTTATCCCCATGAATATCCCTCCCTCCCACCTGCTCACATCACCAATTTTCGCCGTTCCACAGTTGCCGACATGCCTCAATCACCTCCACAGCAACTCACACCTCAGGGCCCTGCTCCCCTTCCCATACCTCTTTATCCCATAATACTTCCCCTTCCTGCCACCTCCAAAGCCAAGAAGAAGAGCTCCAAGTGCGGAAGTGTGGAACCTGCTCCCAGCTCCTCCAAGATGGCTCCTCCTTCCTCACTTTCTCCTCGTGCCCCCCCCCCCCCACCAAGATGTCATGGACACGACCCTCCCTCCTTCTAAGCCCGACCTTTACACCTTTGTCCTTTCCCATCCAGACTCATGCTACCTAGATAATTGCGCCCTCTCCACTGAAATAACAAAACACTTCCTGCCCAACTCATCTCCCATAAGGACTCTGTTCTGACCAAGTACCCCAGCCCGTCCTTCCACTCTGACCTCCTCCAAAGCCTCCTGAGCATCCACTTTGGCCCCATGCTACCCTGAGCCCATACTACACCGCCTCCAAATCACGTGCTCCATAACTTCCCCACCGCCCGCCCACCTTCACCGCTGAGATCACTAAAGTCAGTCCAGTGATCACAGAGGAGGAGGTGCTTGGGTAACTCAACGCCCACCCCAATCTCACCATGTGCTCTGCCAAGCGGATCCATAATGCCACCAGCCCCACCTTTCTGATGCAGATCTTTATGGAATCCCCATCGTTCATCGACCGCTTCCTCCTCGACAGGGTGTTAATCGATGACCCTTCAACAGATTGCCCTTGCCGCCAGATCTGTGTTCCAGCTAGAGACCTACACTACCTTCTTCCATGCCCACTCCTCCTTCATCTTCTGCCAGTTAGTTAGCCTCATCTCACCACACCCTACCCCGGTTTTCCATCTCACCCCTCCCTCCCCCTCTTCTCCTGCAGTCCCTTATGCCAAGCCCCTCCTATACCTTCCTCTACCACAACATCCGCTCCCTACAACCAACAAGCACTTGTTCATGCACACCCTTTCCCATCACTGCAAGGATGCCTTCCTACTAAACGAAACCTTCCTCCAACTTTGTCATCCTGTCAGTACCTCTCCTTATCTCCTTCACTGTGCCAACAGACCCCCTCCACTTGCGGAGTGGTGATTGGCCACCTCTGCTTTCACCCCATCTGGCTATTACCCCTCCTCAATGACCTGATAGAACAACTGATCCTCAGTCTCTTTCTCCCCTCCCTTACCATCACCCTAGCCACCATCTACGTCTGTAGCACCGTCCCCTTCCCTATGACTTCCTGTCTCACATTGATCGACCCTTCATTATCTTCATGACCAGCTGATGTCGACCTTGCCTCCTCGTTCCTTCACCAGATATTTGCTGATGCCGTCCAAGCCCACATTCCCACGAAAGCCATCTACCCCCATAGTCCTACCATCCCTCAGCATGCTGTCCTCCTCCTGCATGAATCCCGCTCCTACCTCCGGACCTGTTAGTGGAATACACTCACACGCCACTGACAACTCCAACGACACATTAGAAAACACAGAGACTGGCGTCAGACATGCACCTGTCTTAATTCAGTGCTCCCCATCAACTTCACCAAGTACTGGTGTGCCTTCCACCACCTTACTGGCAGTCACTCCTCGCCCCACAACCTGCTTCTCCATAACGCCATCCCTTTCCTAACAATGCCAGTAAGACAGAACACTTTGCCTCCCACCTATCTGACATCTTTTCCATTCCTGACAATCCTCACTTTGACCGATCTCTCTTCCAAGATGTCAATGAGTGCACCGACACCTCTTCTGTCCCGCTCGCCCCTGGCTTACGGTAATTGGACCACATCTGCCCCTCATAACTGAACACACCTATCACTGCTCGGGACATTAGTGACACTCTTTGAACCAAACGCAACACTGCCCCCCGGTCACGACTGACTGACCTACTGACACCTCTGAGCCTGCCCCTCTCCTTCCATGCTGCTCTGGCCTCTCTCTACAACGTTATCCTCTACACTGGTTTCTACCCCAACTTGTGGAAAACCTACTGCATTCTCATTTCCCCAAACCCAAGAAGCCCCCATCCCAGGCCTCCTCCTATTGCCCCATTAGCCTTACCTCCATGTTCAGCAAGGTCCTGCAAACCATCCTCTCCCGCCATATTCACTCCCACCTCCGCCAACACCAGCTCCTGCCCCTCTCCCATTGTGGCTTCTGACCTTCCTTCTCTGCTGATGACCAGCTCCTTCGCCTCACTCACCTCCTCACCTCCAGTCAAACTCAAAAAAATGTTCAAATGTTTGTATAGCTTATGGGACTTAACTACGGGATCATCAGTCTCTAAACTTACAAACTACTTATGAACTAGCTAATACTAAGGACGGCACAAATATCCATGCCCAAAGGGGGATTCGAACCTCCGACCGTAGTGGCCGTGCAGACCGTGACTGGAGCGCCTCAGTCTCCTCGGCCACCGCAGCCGGCCAGTCAAACTCCCATTACTTCGCTATCTGTGTCTCCCTCGATATTGAGAAAGCCTATGACCGTGTATGGCATTCCGGTTTCCTATTCAAGCACTATGCCCTTCCTGGTAATTATGTTCACCTCATTGCTTCCTTCCTTACTCACCGCCCCTCCTATATCACTGTCTGCAACTCCAATTCCCGTTTGTTTTACCCCTCCGCAGGGCTGGCTCAAGGCTCCATCCTCTCTCCCCTTCTCTACCTCATCTACTCCGCTGATATGCTCCAACCCCAGCCTCCCGTCCATTTCCTTCAATATGCCAACGACACCGCATTCCTGGCCTGTGACCACTCCCTTGCCCAATCCCAGCATTTGCTCCAGGCTCAACTCACGAAGTTCGCTGCATGGTGCAACTGGTGGCACCTTTCTGTCAATCCCGATAAGTCACAGGTGATCATCAGAGGTCGTACCACCCCTTCCTTCCGCCTCCTTACCCTCCACAATCGTCCTATCCGTCACTCAACCACCCTTAAGTACCTTGGCCTCACCCTTGACAGGTCCCTATCCTGGACCCCGCACCTCTGTACAGTTCGCCAGAAGGCAATGTCTCAGCTTAACCACCTAAAACTCCTCGCTGGCTGGATGTGGAGCCTCAACCCATGCATTCTCCTCTACACCTATAAATCAGTCATGTGCCTCATCCTATGCAGCTTCCATCCCACGTGGATATCCACCCCGCTACCCTTCAAATCCTTGAATGCCACACCCTCTGCCTTGCATACCGTATCCGCTTCCCCTCCCCCATGAAGATCCTTTACGACATTATCCCGGTCCCCCACTTCCTTCTGTTTCTTGAACATCTCCAGTGCCTCTACATTACCTGCAAAATAGATCCCACAATCTCTGGTCTACCCCAACCTTCCATTCCCTCCTCCCATGCTTCCGAACCCCCTTCCCTTCACCTGTGGGTTTCTACTATCAGGCAGTGTTTTAAACTATACTGCTCCGTTTTAGTGTTGTGTCTCTTCGTCGCCAGTGAGTGTTTTTAATAGTGCAACCACCGCCACACCAGACAAGTGTTGCAATCGCCAGTCTTAAGTGTTTCTTCGTGTCTAGTGTTTCATCTTAATGTGTGTTTTTAATGTCGCCATAGCACAGGGTTTTGTTTTCCACCAATATGTTTTTTAACTTCCCTGCAATGTGCGTTTTACCTTCAATACAGCTCCATGTCCAACTCTCATGATCAGCAGTTTTTGACTTCTTCGTTATTATTATTTTGTTACTCCTTGATGATGTATGTAAATTCATGTGGCTGAAGAGCAGCGTAGGAGGCTGCTGCCAGGCTACCTGTATATGTACGGGTATAGAATAACAAGAAAGGAAAAAATATATAATCTATACACGACTGCGAGCAATTCTTTTTCAGAGATGCTATACCCGCGCTCCTGTTTGTAATGCATCCTGCTTTCGAATGACACACTCAGGTGCTCTACCTTATCAAAAAACTTTGCTATTACATAATTTGTCCTTATGGCCCTAAATTCTTTATCTCATTCCATATTCCAAATTCAAGTAATATTCTTTCTGAGCATCTTACTCAGATCAGGCACATTCAGAACTCCATTGGCTAGGAATTTACGCCAGAAACCTCGGAAACACATATAAAATTTTAATTTTTTTCTAAAAGTGTTAGCTTAGCATCTTTAGTTGGTATTAGAATATCGTCTACATACATAACGAGTCTCCTCATCAGATTCTCACCTAACACATGACTTAAAGCCCTGACAAACACCGCAACCGAGTTAGTTAGGTCGAATGGCACTACCTTGTATCGATAAGGCAGCCATTTTAATAAAAAAGCAGTGTATCTTCTACTCTCCTTAGCCAAAAGATTCTACGGAAAACCCATGCCCAAGTCAACACTTGACATTAGTTTTACATTAATGAGGTTCTGAAATATTTTCTTTTTCCAGGCTGATGTAGTTCTTTTAATATTAACTAACTCAGTTTCCCAGCGTCCAAAACTATACTAACGGACTTATCTTTTTTTTTTTTTTTTTTTTTTTTTTGTTAACATTAATATGGGAAGACAGTAATCAGTTTGACATTTCTCTATAATGTCCCACTTCAACATCTTTTGCTATCGAGCCTGAACTGCCTCTTTGTCAGCAATAGAAATTCCCTAAGGTTTTACCCTGGGAGTTTCGCGAGGTTTCACTCTTGTTATATATTCGAAATCGACAACTCTGTTAGGTTTGCCCGAGAAGATATCCTCATAGAGGCTCAATAGATAATACAATTCGTCTGTGTTAGAATCAGAAATATTCGTAGTCGGCTCCACCAGGAATACTATCTTTCCCTCTTTTCGTCATTACTGTATGGGCAATATGCTGATCTCCTGTTAACAGTTGTTTCAATTTCATTTTCGGTCTCATCCTCTCTAATTCAAATTCAAGGAATTTTTCAACATAATTCAGAGAAGTCTTCTATTTGTACAACAAATCAGTACCCAAAACAATACATTTTACAAGACCACTTACCGCAAAACGTATTAAACAGAAAACCATTACACTTAAATTCTAACAGCATTTAGTGCCTTATTGGTTTGTTCGTGCCACCCATGACGGTCTTAATCTTTACACTGTTAACTGGGCATGTCACTAGTTTTCTATCCATAATCCTGTTTACGAAACTTTCAGAAACAGCGGACGCATTACTTCCAGAATCGAGAAGAGCACTTATCTTCTCGTTCCCTACCCCGATCACTAGTATGGGCTGCACATTAATTTTATCTTCGATCTCTAAAGACTTCTCTCTCAAAAGATCATTTTTAATTTATCATCGCTTTTTACCCACATCAATAGAACACAACATTTTTGACCAACGCTCAATTTTATCATCGCCACTAAATAATACAGAAACAACTTCTTCCCTCTTTGTCATGTTTTTTTCCCTTCAAGCTCTCTTACTATTTTAAATTTCTCCTTTGTACACCAGTGTGGTAAAAATTAATTCATTAATTTCCCATACCATCTCCAGTCATCAACAGAAAAATCACTTTTGCGATTATCAAACCAGTCAGTATTATCCTCATCACGGACACCCTTATCTTTACCATTAATCCATAAATCATCCCCTTATTCTTCAGTTTCACAGCCTTCGTCAAATTGAAAAACACTGTATCATACTGGAACCGTATCGATATTATTTGCTACAATGGCACATTTATTCAGGCAATTTATAATTTCCTCTTACTCAGATATTTTTTATTTACTTCCCTTAGACCATTACAAAGTTCACCACGATAAATTTCATCATGATCCACCACTTTTCTTAAAACTTCATTACATTGTACACTGTTTTTGTTTGAAGATTCCTCACGTAAGAGAGAAATAGTATCTTCAACCTCCATTGGTATTTTGCACACTTTGTCATTACTGCATTTCTCCTCATTAGCGTCTCCAGTACATTTAATATCAGGCGATTTTAGATCAACACTTTTCTCTATTGCTCATATAAACAAATACAGCACGATTGTTATCTTCAACCTTGTGAATAAACGGCTTTGCATCTAACATACCATTCTCACAATCATCCGTCAACATCAATTCACAGTTCATAATCCCATCAAGAGCCATTAGTTCAAC
Source organism: Locusta migratoria (assembly GCA_026315105.1). Classification (NCBI taxonomy): domain Eukaryota; kingdom Metazoa; phylum Arthropoda; class Insecta; order Orthoptera; family Acrididae; genus Locusta; species Locusta migratoria. The sequence goes on from CM048744.1 coordinate 655,334,803, forward strand.
CTTCGATTATAGAAATAAATGTGCAAATACCTTCCACAGTCGTAGCTATTTCATTAACTTTAACATCAACAACACTATAACCTAAATCAACATCAACCCCATCTATCAATATCCCATGTCACTGCAGATTCATCCTAAATTTCATTACCAGCCGACAAGACCAATACTACCATTGTACCTTACCGCTTTTCTCCACAGAGAAGAATTACAGCTAACAATATTTAACCTCACCGCCTTTAGATAAATCACTTCTTACTTCCGACGCTACTAATTTACATTTATTTGCTTTTACTTTGCTGCATTTGCGTCTGTTTATTAATACCCTCATAGAATTCTTCCACCAAATTTAATCCCTCATTCGTTCTCTTCTCACAACACATTTCGACATTTGTGCTCCATTTTCTACATTTTCAACTGCCCAAGAATTTCTATAATCTTGTGTTCAAATGTTCAAATGTTTTTAAATCTTATGGGACTTAACTACGGGGTCATCAGTCCCTAAACTTACAAACTACTTATGAACTACTTACGAACTAGGACGGCACAAATATCCATGCCCGAGGGGGGATTCGAACCCCCGACCGTAGTGGCCATGAAGACCGTGACTGAAGCGCCTCAGTCCCCTCGGCCACCGCGGCCAGCTAATCTTGTGTCCTCAACGTCGATTTATTCTGTCATCGCCAGATATGAGACGCATCGAAATTTAGTTTCCCGATCGCTTATTCCGGTTCTGCTTTCTGTGATTAACTTGGCCCTCAAATTTATTTTCCTGATGGCGATTTCTATTATGAAAAATATCATTATCATTTCCTTTCTGATAATTTTTGTTCCCACTGTGAAAATTACCATTTCCCAACTGAAAATTATTGTTCCTATTGTGAAAGTTGACATTTCCATAATGTAGCTTTATATTATACGCCTGTTCCAAAAGTTCTTTATGTTCTAAAAACTTATCAATAGAATTTGTCGGTCTTGGGGGTTCGAATCCCCCCTCGGGCATGGATATTTGTGCCGTCCTAGTTCGTAAGTAGTTCATAAGTAGTTTGTAAGTTTAGGGACTGATTACCCCGTAGTTAAGTCCCATAGACTCTACAAACATTTGAAGATTTTTTTTGTCGGTCTGTGAACTAAATCCCTTTGTATATAATTCGGTAACCGTCTTCTGAGCCTAGTAATTTCAGTTAAGGCTTCCAGCGGGCCGGCCGCGGTGGTCGAGGGGACTGAGGCGCTCTAGTCACGATCAGCACGGCCACTGCGGTCGGGGGTTCGAATCCCCCCTCGGGCATGGATATTTGTGCCGTCCTTGGTGTTAGCCAGTTTGTAAGTTTAGGGACTGATGACCCCGTAGTTAAGTCCCATAAGCTATACAAACATTTGAATTGCTTCCAGCGGACGTTTTGTGTGCATTAACTTAAGCAACTCATGCACGCATAGCTCCCACATTGAACCATTATTTCGTTTGTAGCTTGCCCCTTTTAAAACGTCATTCTGTAGTCGAGTTTGCTTTGCTTCACTCCAGAATTTGTTCAGGAAGCAGACTTATCATAGGTAGTAAACACTTCACTGTTCGAAGTAGCCCATGACTGTGCTCCACTTTCTAAGTGTCGTTTTATAAATTCTCTTTTATCCTGCTCAGACATACCTCTCACAAAAGCGTCTCTACATGCAGCCAGATAATCAACAGGCTGATATTTTCCATAACTGTCTGTAGTAGTATTTGTAAATCTATCGGACCAACTGCGTGGTCATCAGTCCGTAGCTTACAAACTACTTAAACCTAGGTAAACTAACCTCAGGACAACACACACACCCATGCCCCTTGGAGGACTCGAACCCCCACGGCGAGCAACCGCGCGCTTCGCAGCGTGACGCTTTAGACTTCTCGGCCACTCCACCGCGGCCCATAATTGGCAAAACATTTCGTGATTCCTGCAGGAAACCGGAGTACATTTACAAAATACTCCTCTGGCTAGAACTACTACTCGTCTCTAAGCGTACATGTCGGATTTGCTGCCGTAGCTACACACTTGCCTTTTATATTCCCATTGGTATCGGTTCCTTATCTGGCACTATTTGCTTTACACAATCCACAACCTAGTAGTCAAATTCCTTACAAAATTAGTGGTTGCTATTTCAAGTGCATTTTCCTTTGTACATGTATATCAACACTGCTGCTTAGATCAGTATGTACATTCTTTGACAAAAGACATGGGCGGCGGCCGGCCGACGCTGAGCCTAAGTCCGCGCCGATCGCCACGTGGGACAATAATGTGGCGGCGCTCATTCGCTCAGAGTCCAGCTGTCTGCACGATCTGGCAACACTGTAACAGCGGGAGTTCATACACTACATCTTGTGCTCAGTTAGAAAAGCATCCGTGGTCTTGCGGTAAAGTGCGCGACTTCCACGTGCGAGGCTTCGCGATAGAAGCCGACTGTTAACAAAATTTTAATTTCACGTCCCTCGCGCATACTGACGTCACATGTGTAAGGGAAGCATAACCTTAACTACAGACAAATATATACAGACGGGAAACCTCCGTAAGGGCTCGGTCACACGCTCAGGGGTGCGGGGAGGGAAGGTTCCGTAAGATGTCCCATGATGGCGCTGCGGTCAGAAGCAGCTCTTTAAACTGGCCAGAGCAGGCGGCAGGTAGCGGCTGTCCCCACCACCACCTCCTCTCAAACGCTGGCACACCGGACACAGCCGTGGCCTCGTGGCAGGCGGCACGAGCTCTCCCCTCAGTCTCCCCTCCACGCTACCCTCAGAAGCGCCTCTAGTGTCGTCTACCGGTACTAAGCCGGGGAACCATCTGACACCTACTAGCATCTTACGGAACTACGAGGGCAGCGTAGGACAGTGGTTTAGGGGAAGCTTCTCCTCTGTACATGTTACTCTGTGGCGTAACGCAGCCGGCGACAGCAGCGGTGGCGGCGCTGTGCTGCCTCGCCCTCACAAAAAAGATTGTGATGCGATTTCAAACACGATATCCACGGAGCAGACCCCTATTTTGAATGAGTAGCATATTATCACACTAATACATAATTCATCAGAGAGGCAAAAAATTGACATAGTCATTGATCCAATCAAATAGCACTCTACGATGATTAACACTTATTTGTGGTTTAAGTCTCGATTATTTTCCTTTCAGAAAAGCCCTTCATGTAATTTGTTATTGTCATAAGATCATATGTTTTCATCACGACACAGTGCGTAACTGCCCTGTAATGTTTTAGTGTCGTCTTTTGATTTCTTATGGCAAATATATGAGCTAAATTATGGAATACATTTTAGTGTATGTTCTAAAGCAATACAGGCACATTGCAAAGTTCATGTCTACATGTATCATTTGTACAGCAGATATTTCACATGAAGGAACTACATTAATCATTATGTTCACTTCCTCTGTAAGTATCCCCTAGCATGTGGGTCCTAAGGGAGTAGTAAAAATTCGTATCGATGGAGGTCGATGCGAATTTATTTAAAAAAAAAAAGTTCAAATGCTTGTAAAGCTTATGGGACTTAACTACGGGGTCATCAGTCCCTAAACTTACAAACTACTTATGAACTACTTACGAACTAGGACGGCACAAATATCCATGCCCGAGGGGGGATTCGAACCCCCGACCGTAGTGGCCGTGCAGACCGTGACTGAAGCGCCTCAGTCACCTCGGCCACCGCAGCCGGCGAATTTATTCAAAGACGTTTGTATGGTGAAGCAAAGAATATCTATGATCATTTCAATAATTTGTAGTCGACTGTTCTGAAAGACTTGTATAAAGGTTTTCTTTTGATTTTGTTAAAGAGTTTCTTCTTGCAATCTGCAGCGCATAAAGTAAAATGAAATACCATACCCAAACGTACTTTCTCCAACCAGGACTAGAACTGCCGACTCATACCAGGGTTGCAGCACAAGACACATGCAGAACCACATAGCCAACCACACGCTGCCGCTAAGTGCCCTCAGTCTCTCACATATTCAATGCAGAGTCTCTAACGCATTGCGAAAGATATCCTTAAAAGTTACTTACACGAATAATAACATTCCTTGAGTGCAAAAGTTAAATTTCTGTCTCTCATATCATATGACCATTATACAACATCAGCCATAAAAGTAGAAAAGGAATGTCAAGTGAACTTAGCGAGACAATTCAGTACCACTTGCGGAAGTAACTGCACTGTGACAGTGTTGTCAAATATTAGCAACGGTGTTGCCAGTTCTTAGTTGTACTAGGAAGACCTGTGTAGCGATAAGCGACGCCAAATCGCGCTCATGTCATACGGGCTTCTAGAGGGGAGGCACGGATGTTGGTTAATATGCGGCACTATCCATCGGCACATTTAGGATGCAGATATTTAATTCGTCTAATGAGGCCAAAACCAGCGTACAAATTTTTTGAAGCTTTACAGGATTATGGTATAATTTCAGCAAATGACTAGTGAAGTTAGAAATACTGATATTGTGCTTGTACATACGGCAGGTCAAATACTGAGATGTGTAAACTTCCATCACGATTACAGTTTCACCCCCGCCTCCCCCCTCCCCCCGCGCCCCAGGAAAAGACAAAACAATTACTATTGCTACAATATCTTTTTTTTTTTTTCATGAAAAGTTACTGGAAGTGAACGTTGCGCCATCCATCACGAAACAGTAAGGTATTAAGCACTGCGTATCTTGAAAGCGATAGCCTACAATATCCTCGTTCCTACAAACATCTTGCCTCAACTGGCTTTTAGTCATGCCGCGCTAGTAAATGCTATCAGAAGGAAAAGCTTCAGTCCGAAAGCAGACAACAGCATTGAGAAATGCTGATGACTTGTTCACTTACCCTCACCAACTTTTAGTGAGAGCATTTTGTAACAAAACGAAAAAGTAGAGGGAACGATCACTTTCTCCAATGATACTAGGCATTGTTGTCCGAAAACGGACTGTATCTGCGTTCAGTATTGTCATACGTATCTCACATTCCAGGAATATTGCCAAAAACAGCAGGTGTTATGCAAATATACGCATAGCATTGATGCAGGGGAGTATTATAATCAAATCAATTTTACACAGGCATGTTTTGAATTTAGTCCTCTTGAAGCTGAAACAAATCAGAGGAAGTGGGTAGTTGTGCATATTCGTAAGTTTTTTTAGCTTGCCGTAATGCTTGATTCAAAGATGAACAAAATACAAATCCGTCATCTATTGGTTTCTTCGATTCTTTTGACATTCTTTTTTTGCTTTTTGTACACCTTCACTTCATTGGCGATCTACTTGTTTCACGGACAATAAAGTAATCAAAATTACGCGACTATTTGTCCCACATTTTAACGTCGTTGGTTTTTATTCTGAATGACAATGATGTCTGTTGGACTGGTTCCATATATTTAATGAAATTTTATTCAGATGACAGATGAAAGCAATTAGAACGTTGGGTCTCTGTAATGAATTTTCATATGAAAAAAATTAACACCTGAAGATGGGTCTTTAAAAACGTGAAAACGGCCATTGACCTGTACAGCAAGGATCTTAATAAAAAAAAACAGCTAACGCGGCTTCTGACTTCATTATTTACTTTATGGGATGACAATATTTGAAATAATTTACAGATAAGTTGGTCTATCACTTTTTAAAATTTTCATTTTAAAACAATTGATAAATTCATGTAAGAAAATGTCCTTGCCACGGCGGATTAGCCCTGCGTATTGGAGCGCAGTGTTGTGGTGCGCGCGGCCGATCGCCGTGCGGGGGTTCGAGTCTCCCCTCGGGCATTGGTGTGTGTATTTTCCTTAGGTTAGTTTAACTTAGTTTAAGTAGTTTTTAAACTACGGAGTGATAACCACGTAGTTGAGTCCGATAGATTTACAAACATTTTAACATTTTTTGAAAATGTTCTTTCGTTTTGTTTGTGATGTCACTTGATATTCTTGAAGTAGGTGGCTATGGCATCTGCTATGAGGTTGCCAGGAGACAGTTGGCACGAATGGTTTTGTTTGACAGTAAGCAGATAAATAAAAGACGTAACGAGACGAATTGATAAGATCCAGCTTTTGCAACAAAACTGACCCGATTTCGAAATTAGCTATGTTTTTAAAAAGTCATTATTATACAGCTAGTCATTACTGCTGTAAACCCTACCTCACTGATTTACTCACAGCTGAGGCAGATTATTCGCAACGTGAAAGAGAGTAAGAGTAGTTAATGTATGAAACAACATTCTTGAACACAAATTCAGTTAACTACTACGATGTGCATATTCTTATGTCAATTTTTCAAAATATTTAATGGAGGTGACAAGAAAAAGTCAACCGACTGCAGAATTACAAATCAGACTCACATCTACATGAGCCAAAGTTGCGAAAGAATAGCTACGACGTCCGTAATTGCACTCCGGCTCGGGACACTGTGCACTACATATTGCATATATGCCACGTGGCCACCTATTTTAAAAGAGTAAAAAGAAAGAGAGAGGAAAAAATGAATACCTCACTGAGTGTATTTCCAGTTTTGTTTCTCGGTTTATGGTTGAATCCTAGGATCCTAAGTAGGCCTTATCGTTAGGTTTAGTTTACTCCATTAAATAACAAAAGACTCACAATTTGTCGCAGAAAATTCTTCCTAAATACTCAAATTTTGTCCAGTTTCCTTCGAGTTTGAGTCCTGACAAAATAAAATGTCCGCAGATCAATGTGGAAATTACAAGCGGCGTGTTATTGATAGAACATCTTTCCACGTTAAATAGCGTTCCATTCGAATCCAATACTAATTTCGATCACGTTCTTTGATGAGGTGATGTCTTACGGCTGCCGGCCTCGTTCTCTCTTTCCAAGCATTAATCCCGTCTTGCAGGGTCTGTTACTTTGCTGCGTCTCCTCCATTTCTTTCGTTCGTTGACATCTTCTTGCCTTTAACCAACAGCGTCCATGTCTGCCCTGATGTTGTCAGTCCATCTCTTTGCCGGTCTCCCTCGTGGTCTTCTTCCTCCTCCTGGGTTTATGTGGAGTGCTGTCTTCACAACCGAGTTGTCCTCCTTTCTGATAACGCGGCCGTACCAGCGGAGACGGGCTTCCCTCAGTTTGTCTGTGATGGGCGCCACACCAAACTTTTGCCGGACTTCTGTATTTTTTACATGGTCACATCGGGTCAGCCCCATGGACCAACGAAGCATCTTCATTTCCATCATATGCAGCATTTGCTCCTGCTGTTTCGTCATAGGGCGACACTCAGTCTCATAGATTGCTGCTGGACGTACAATGGTTTTGTAAACTTTTGCCTTTAGACGTTGAGGCATCTTTTTATCGCAAAGGACTCCAGTGACCTGTATTCCACTTGACCCAAGCTGCATTCACTCTCGTCCGAGTATCGAGAGTTGTGTCACAGTCGGAGGTGACAACAGACCCCAGGTACATAAAATGCACGGTCTTCTGCAGGTCTTATTCCCCGATACTGATGGTGCCTCTGGTTTGGGAGCCGCATTCTAAGTATTCAGTTTTCTGGACATTGAGGTGCAGTCCATTTTCAGCCAGTCTGTCCTTCCACGTTTGAACCTGGTGTTGGAGTTCTGGGCGGGTTTGTTCGGCAAGTACCGCATCATCGGCGTAAAGAAGGGTCCACGGATGTGAAGTCTGTATGTCAGCTACTGCCGTATCCATGCAGAGGATGAATAGTAAGGGTGAAAGGGCAGAACCTTGATGAACAGCCACAGTGATACCGAAAGCCGGAGAGATACCAACAGGACTCCGAACTGCACTGGTGGAATTGCGGTACAGAAGTTGCATCCAGCTTACATACTCTTCAGGGACACCATGACAACTGAGAGCTCGCCAGATAAGATCATGTGGGATACGGTCAAAAGCCGGCCTCGTTGATTTCATAAAATGTTACGTAATCTGATGGCCGGATGCGTTGCAGACATAGTTTTAGTTGCAATTGCTCACTACAGCGCCGTGGTAGGTTTCAGAGTACTAACTTAATGGCGACTTTTAGATGCCAGGTATCTTACATCGATAGATTATCACTCGATCGGTATCGTCGGCAGATATCGAACGACATTAATTTACTAACCATTGCAATGTTCAATACAATTCGTCAATTTCATTTATTTCTTATGTTGCAGCCAAAACGCAAGTTCGGGGAGGTCTACCGAACGTATGGCAGACTCCGTTTGATGGATTCGTCTGTTCAGATCGACAGCTATCCTTTTTCCCTCCAGCAGGCGCGCTCCGCCTCTCCGCGCCTTGGCTCGCTCGTTGTGCCGCATCTACCGAAGCGACCGTGGCTGACGCCGCCGCGTCATACCTCTTATCGACTTCAGAAAGTTAATGAAAGAAATTAATTTTCAAGTTGGTGGGGTCTAAACGCTACTGCTATCATTACTCATGATGCAAGAACACTTTAAGTTCCAATGTTACTATGATGACTGACGTAGCTTTAAAAATTCGAATTTTTTTTTGATCAATCTTTAATGCGGTAGCAATTTTAGGATGGACAAAAGTTACTTTATACGTCTTAGTCTATTTTAAAACCACGTTTATATACTTTTATCATTTAAATGATTATTTTACACTTTTCAAATGTTGTATATGTGAAATTGTTCATTCAATTTCAAACGTCTTCATGAGAATACAAAAGAGACATTCGACCATTCACGACTGGAAGAAAAACAGGAGGTAACAGCAGTTGTATAAAAAGTGCCATCCACCACACACCAATTAAGAAATGGCGTTAATGTAGCAGTATCATAAAGTTCGAAGTTAAGTTGAAAGACATTATTGACAGATCTGAAGCATTGAATTAAAATTTGTGGTGCGGCCGGGAATCGAACCCGGACCCCCATGCTTACTAGGCAGACGTCTATAACCGTTAGACTACCACACCACGAACGATTAACGCGCCTTGGAATAGTCTATGTACGATTTCCCTCCACAACACAAACTTTAATTCAGCTTCTTTGTTCCAAAGATAATTGCCACTACTGCCAAGGCTCTCCATGCAGCGGAATAGCACCTCAGCAATGGACATGGTGGAACATTCCTGTTATGGTGATTGAAAGTTTAAGGTCTCTTGTTCAGTGGGAAGTTGGTTAGAAATGAACTGCAAAATTTGTACCAACACACGGAAACATAAACAAAGTTAGCTCTATTGCACAGGAGACGCGAAAGAAAGAAGGAAGGTTACGATTTACCGTCTCCTCGACAAGGGGATCATTAGAGCGAAGCAAAACCTGCGATTTTTATGATAAGGATGGGGACGTGCCCTGCCGCAGGGACCATTTCGGAATTTGCCTAGACTGATTTAGCAAAATCATGGAAAACTCAAATGCAAATGGTCGAAGGCCAGTTTGAAGCGCCGTGCAGCCGAATATGAGTCCATTGTGTTACCACTACACCAACACGCTCTGTAGCAAAAACGAATGCGAGTAAATATTGCATTGTCACTCGATTCTGAGTTAAGTTAATTAAGTTTCTGGCCTATCGTTAGTATACAATCAATTGTACAATTTGTAACAAACACACAATAGACAATAAAGCAACCTAATAAACACGTGTTACAACGATTAAAATTAAAATTGATCGATGAATTGTGCAATGGTTTAAAGCAGTATTAAGAAAAGCAATTGCACTGTTGTTTGTTAAAAGATAGTAATTAAACGTATTGACGTATCTCTTATTCATTGATTTAGAACAGATGTAGAATGCGCAGGGCTGTAATTTTACCGCTATTAAAAAAATTAAATGCACCAAGTACAAAATTTGTAAGTAAATATGATCCAAATAGTCATTATGAATGAAGTTAATAAATGAGTAAGCCGTGAATTTCCTTTGCCTACATAACGATTTCTAATACAGGGTGTTAAAAGAAGTGATCGACATTTTTAGAGGAAGTTCTACGGATGAAACAAGACAAAAATGACCGTTATATTCATCTTGAGGTTTAAAAAGCTATTCAATTTCCGTGTTTGCTTTACAAATAAATTTGCTTTGTGGGTAAGGTCCGCCTTGAGCAAAAACACAAATGTTTTTAGTTTCTCCCATACATGTTTCGCTGGCGTTGCAGCATCATCAGTGGGATGTTTAATCCATGCTGCAACGCCAGCGAAACATGTATGGGAGAAACTAAAAACATTTGTGTTTGCTCAAGGCGGACCTTACCTATAAAACAAATTTATGACCGTTATACATCAGCTCTAACATGCTTATGTTAATGGATATGAGAACTTGTTGATCGTGAATACTGTGAAACATATTGAACAAACTAATGTAACGGTAATTAAAATACAAATTCAGAGATCAACTTGAAATAAAAACTAATAGTACTAACAATAATAAAGCACAGCAGTTCATCCACTTCACGAGGAGAATTATAGGGAAAATATGTGTTTAACATTATTAAGAAGACGAACAGCAAGAGCAAACTATTTACGGTTACGAAAAATATTCGTACAAGTAAATATACTAATGGAAAAATACGACTGCCACCTGCGAAATGAATGATGTGGAGCACATTTTTCTTTCGACGCAAAATCTGGGACCAGCAGAGACAAAGTATGGTCAATCTGGAGACAATGGAAAATGTAATGCGGGCGGAAACGACCAAAGGTAGCTATTTGCAGAGAAAAAGAAATCTCATTATTTTGTGAGAAGTAAAGGCGAATATAAGCCTGAAAAATATAAACACAGGAGAAAAATGAAATTAATAGGCAAGTTTAACTTATTTCTTCAACATATAATTCCATCTCTCCTCCACAGAGGACCGGCTACCCGAGCCGAATTCTACTATGACAGAGAACCGTCCGTACGATTGCGATAAAATTTTGAACATTTGACGTTCAAAACAAGAGAACATACATATTAACAATTGCCCAGCATTGCCGAATCGTCTATATGACCCGGTGAACTTCATATCACTTACCTCTTAATATAAACTATATTAATTTAAATCATATGTATTCTAGACCCAGTAGCTATATAAAGGCATCATCAGATAGTCTAAGTATCGACTTGATAGTTGGCGGAAAGAGTGGGCAAATCACGCACACCTGTCCAGGATAATGTTCACGTGACACTCGTGGAAGTCCAGGGATATGATAAATATGGAAAAATTGCGAGGAAAATTAGGACAGGTACTTCAGTTGTTATGCCGTTCTACCCACTTTTTACAAAAGGGACAATGCATTTTTAAAAATTAATTATAATTTCTGAAAAAGTAGTTAAGAAGTCAAAGAGTAAATAGCTTTTACAGAGAGTAATTATTGTTCGATATTTCGCTTTATATAATTCAAATAAAAAATATCTTGAATTACACACTTCCTGAACTGTCTTACCCGGTACTTCGGCACTCAAACTATTTCCACGCCAGATTTCATGGCAATAGATTCTGTAGTTTATGTAATGATATATAGCCAAATCGGTTCAGCCGTTCTCGAGTTTTAGCGAGACTAACGAAGAGCAATTCATTTCTATTTTTGACAGTTCATAAACGGGTTCAGATCGTGTAAAGCGAACTTCACTCTTTAAAAGTATATTTCTGTACGCACCCAACACAGCAATCAAGTCATTATTTTACATGTTTTAAATCTAAATTTTTCTCGCAATTTTTTCCATATCACCGTTTAAACCTTTCCTGAACTTCCACAAAAGGACAAGAACATTATCCTGGACATGTGTGCGTGATTTGCCACATTCTTTCCGCCGATGTTTAGAGTATTCAATAATGCCTTTATAAAGCTACTGGGTCTAAAATACATATGATTTAAATTAATATGGTTTATTTTAAGAGATAAGTGATGCGAAGTACACCGGGTCATCTAGTAATATATATGCAGAAATAAAAGTTTTTCTGCCAGTAGCGGGATTTGAACTGGGGACTGCAAGCACAGCGATGCTAATCACTGCACGACACGTTCAGTCGCAAGACTCGCGGCATTGCTCCCCTTCCTGAAAGAACAGCGACCCGCAGTTAGCTTCCCTTTGGAGCCAGCTGCAGTGTCCTGGGTCTTGCCATGGGTCCTCTATATGGCGGTTCCGGAGAATCCTTCCATTCTGTCTGCACGCCTTTCTTGCAGTGACGATGATTGGTGACAGACCCTCTCGTTGCGGCTTTATCACAATTATAACGGTCTGTAGAGTCTTTGTACAAGAAGGCGGTTTCTAACAGCTCTTTGGGATCATGGTAAGGCTTCATGCGGAGGACGTGAACAATGTCTATGTCTCTTCGGTTTTGTCGTTTTGAGGACGGGTCATAATCCTCACCTTCGTATGTGACGTCTGACAGGCGGGGTATGACACGATACGGACAAAAGTGTCACTTCAGTATCTTTCCTGATAGCCCAACTTTCCGTACAAGGGTAAAAATCCATACCAGATTTCCTGGGTTGTACACAAACAGGTCGGTGCTAGTCGTTTTACCGTTTACGGCCCTTCACCTGGGCGTTAAGTGTCTGTATCCGAGCCAGCTGTCTTGTTTCTGTGCCTCTGGTGATGAGCTGTTCCTCGTAGTCATCCTAAGAGTCGTCCGGTCGGAACGGAGAACAGCTTATCCACTGTTGTCTCAGCTTCACGACCATGGGGCAGGAAAAACGGCGTGAGGCCTGTGGTCAGTGGTGTCTTGCCTTGCTGTACTCCCGCCACATCACCACCTCTCAGGTTACACCAAACATCTTTCCGTTATAGAGTATCTAACGCCCGTCACCCCTTTTCGGAATGACTCAAACTGAGCCCTAACATTTTCCTAAATCACGGAAAGTTTTATTAGTTCACAGTCTCTATAAAAAAGTCATTCCACTGTAGGTGAAGTTGAACTTATCTTATATGCTGGCTGAAGTCCACTGCGTTGTGAGCTGTCTTCGGCATTCACTAAAAGATTTGACATTACAGGATCTTTTCGTAAATCATAAACATGTCAGTTGATATGGAAACGATTTTATTTCCATTTTAAATAATGTTTAAACACAGTCTGTTTAAATCAATGACATTGTTGCACAATAAAAAAATTAAAAAATTGCAGCGGCAAGCCAACAGAGCTGCTTACAGGTTTGTGACTGCTAGAAGACTAACAAAACATGGTTTCTCTCAAACATCCTTCTACATAACTGCGTAATAAGACTGATGACAAAGTTTTGTAATTCACAATTAAACAACATTCTTTTACATTAAATATGCCAAAATACAGAAATTAAAACATTACATTTAAGCTTTGACTATTTATCTCAATGTATGTACATGTTTCATGAAATGTGGTATACAAATTTAAAGTCATCATTTGATTAGTGTTTACAGTGCTCAAATTATTTACATTATTTGCGTTTTTGAAGTGCACACATATTTGTTTTGCCAATATTGTGTAGGCATACTATTATTGTGACATGGAATTTTAATGTATTTCAGTTTGCGGTCAAATTTTTTATTATTACGGATTTGTATATAGTTGTTGTAGTTTTGTTAATTTCGAAGATAGTTTCTTAGTACCAAACGGATTATTAATTTTAGTGCATGAAAAATTATCAGTATTTAATTTAGGATCCCGTGATATATAAAACATGGTCTGCCCCAATTTATTTAAACAAAAGGTATATATGAAATCATGTTGTGCAATAGTTATAACATGTAGTATTGTTGTTTTTATACAAATTAGTATCTATATAGGTTCAGCAATTTCCGGAACTAAGTGTAATGCATTTTTAGTGTTTGCAGATATTATTTACGAAAGTACTAAAAATTAAATATTACGTAAAAGGACAGCCAAAGTTATGTTTAAATCAATGTACTATTTCTTAAAAGCATTTTACTAATAGTGTTAATAGAATTTCAATCTGAAGGCGAAAATGTGATATTTTACATGTCCGGTAGTGATGTTTTACTTTAGATGTTAGATATTTCGTATTTATATTTTCGCAACTGATTTTTGTATGGAGTGTGCAACATAGCAGAAACGTTACAAGTACAATACTCCACTTCAAATATATAATTTTAAAATTGCCATAGCATGAACCAGGCAAAACATGGCGTAATTTATATAACATAATTCACAGACAGAATAATTGATTTAACATTTTTACAATATCAGACATACAGAAAAATCAAACAAATCCCTGCAGAAGACAAACAAATTACTACACCAAAGATAAATGCACAGACACAGTATTGTGTAATGGGACAAAATATTTTCTGGTTCGTTACAGAGTTCTCGAATGGTTTCGTTTCAATTTATTACGAAAATATGTTACATTAATGATTTTTTTCTGGAATTGTCCATTAAAATATAACTTTATGTAACATTTGTAAAATTATAATGTGTTTGTTTGATGTGTGTTCTACATTTTACATCAAGGAAACGCCAAAGATGTTTCCAGGAGAGAGCTCATAGACATATTTTACCTCCATACGATATGCCAAAGAAGATAACATTGAAGAAAAAAGAGTACTTCGAATAGAAATGGAATATTAATATTTATTGTACGGTGAAAGATGAAGATCTCCCAATGATTTATTGGTTCCTAAGATGGTTCATAGTTAGTTGCTTTTGAGTTACTGATCGGACTGCTTTGAGAAGCAGAATAACGTGTTTATGGTTGAGCAAGTCCAGATTCATCACGAAACAGGAAGTAATTTATCTTAGTGGATAGGTTCCTGTGGATAGTAGTGGCAGAAGCACTATTGATAATGGTGTAACCTGGTCTGAGTTTATTTTGGATTAGAGTAGTGACAGTTTGTGGGAAGTGTCAGTTGGTTATAACATGTTAATTGAAGTTAATGCTGTGTGACAGCATTAAGTAACTCATCTACGGAATGTATTTATTGAGGATTGGTTCGTGGTGTGGTTGGTAATTAGTCCTGTGTGGAGTTGACGAAGTAATTTGAACAGAACAGTCTTATTTGTTTTTTTTTTAATCCTGCAAGAGTTCATTGACCCACGTGTGGGTCGTGAGCTTCATTGGTATGATTTGACTGGCTCTTGTTACAAATTGTGTGCAATTGGGTTCCGTGAGTTACGCAAAATAAAATAGATCAACTTACCTTCCGAGACTTCATTGAAATTTTTACAGTGACGGATAGAATGTAAATAATTTAGGGCGTGGAACCAATAAAACTATTTGGAGATCTCGCAAGTAACCATCTACCAGCTTAGAATGACTTAGGTCCGGTGGGAAAAGTTATCATTACTATCGTAGAGTTTTTCGATGTCAACACCTGAAGTAGGCCCAAAGCTTGCTTTCAGATTACTTAAATGTAAATACGGAGCTATAAGTGGTGGTGGCGCCATAGGATTTATTTTTCTTTATGTTTTTTAGCCTACCTAGAAAGTGAGAGAGGACAGTCAGTTAGCAGTCACTCTAAAGCTGAAATATGTATGTGGAATACACAAAAGACAATAATAAAACCTAACTAAGCCTGGAGGCGTAATAAAAATAGAAGGAATTTGGTTGATTTATTAATTATCTGGCTGAACAGAGTTTTTTAAACAAGCTAATTGTTGGAGAGTGACCAGATTAGTGAATCCTCAGATACATTTTACTTGGTGGAGTTGATGTGGCGTACCTGGTAAAGAAAGCAGTATTTAAGGAATTGCAGGGAGCAGATCAACATAGAATTCATACGAAAGGCATAATGTTGACGTGATTCTTAATGGTCCATATATCACCTGGTGAATCGAACTATGAACATTTCGTTAATACATGAGGAAATTGTACTGTTATTACTGAGAGTCTAGGGAATCGTAGGCTTTCCAAATATGGAAAACCTATCAGTCTAAAGCCAGTTTAGACTTGATAAGTTACAGCTACTTTCAAAAATACATTACAGTTGCAGATGAAAGGAAAAGTTGCAGATAGAAAAGAGTTGCCACATTCTGATTAAGGTACATTTTATCATATCCTCATTTTTAAATGAAGTGTAAATTAACTTCAATTTGTACTGGAATCAGTGACATCTCAGTGATCTATGATGGTGTAGAAAAGAGCAGATGTATCGTAGATTTAGTATTGATTAACATATTTCTGCTTTAACGTTTGGTTTTTGGTTGAAGAATCTAGTAAAGTCATTAGAGATACTAACATAAAAGAACCACACATTATGACATACAATTTCAAATTTGGGTTGCAAAAGAAATACAGGAAGACTGTTTGACTAGTTACATCAGACAGATTGATATTTCAGAATAGTTAGATTTACGTTTTCACAAAAGTCGGTTTATTTGTAAATTGCCATAGTTTCTCATTGTGAAAGAAATTACCTGTAACATTCTCTTTTAATTGATTTTATGAAATAGTAAATTAGTTCATTTTTCAAAGTTTATTTTTCAAAGACATAAAAATTTGTTTTAGTTATGGCTTAACATTTTATATGAAAAGGCATTAAATAAAATTACATGGCGTTCATAATAAGTAGACAGGCACCCTACAATAACTGAATTTCAGCCATTGCAGCAGAGACTGTTCTATTCATTGTGTATCCATCATTTTCAAGGTAACAATCTTTCTACTTGACAAGGCGGAATAATATCTTAACGGACACTGGCATTGTCAGAGTTACCAACCTGGTAGAAAGATTGGCCCTATCTACTTGAAAATAGGTGAAGTTGTTGTAGTTGTACTTTGTTAAAAATAATGTAGGCTGAGAGTAATTTAAATATACTAACATCTCTCTAACGTGTAGTCTCCCCTCCTAAGGTTAAATGTTGTGGGGCTGAATTCCTTATTGGTTTATCCAAAATTCCATGCTTTACCAATTTAAACATTTAACTTAAGGGTGGTTGTGCCGTGTTTCAAAGCCATACACAAGTCTAATAGGCATTTTTTTAAATTAAAAATGTTGAAATGTTTGTAAAGCTAAGGAACCAAACTGCTGACATCATAGGTCTCTAGACTTTATCTACTTAATCTAAGAGCAACACATCTCACCTAGTAACCTACAGAAACCTAAAAGAAGTTAAACATGACCCTCTTCAAAAGGATTGCTCAGACATCCCCTCTCATGATATAATCAATGAACCGACATTAGACGGTAACGTTCGTGAAATATGTCGCAAAATTATTGCACTGTATGACAAACATGCCCCTAAACGCTCTGTCAAGATAAAGAGATCTTCCGCTCCGTGGCTGTCCACTGAATTAGGGCAGTTAATGAATAAACGCGATGCTGCACATAGAGCCTTCAAGCGTAACCCAATTCCTGAGCTTTATGAAGCTTACAGGAAACTTCTAAAACAGAGCCAAGCAAAGTGTGAGGAATGCCAAACTCAGACATGCACGCTCTACCGTAAGGGGCATATCGAATCCTGCTACACTGGAAAAAGCTGTACAGTTTCGGCAGAGGGAAGCGAAAACCTGACACTGTTTTTCAAGTCTCTGCAGACGAATTTAACGATTTCTTCTCAACAGATGTAAACTGTCAAGTGACTACGAATTACAAGGCCCAGGATTTCACTCTCTCAACAGACAAGTTCTTCCTAAACATGTCTCTACAGACACAGTACGCAAGGCAATTATGAGAAACTCTTCTGAGGTAGTAGGAAATGATGGGGTGAGCATAGGGCTGATTAAAAACGTATTAAGTATCAACATGATACTATTGTTCCAGTTCTCACAAACATCTTCAACCTCTCTCTTGTCAGTAGTACATATCCTACTGGGTGGAAGCAAAGTTTAATTCAACCTATATCCAAGACTGGGAACCCAAAGTCGCCAGGTGACTACAGGCCGATCAGCATATTACCTGCAATGTCTAAAGCCTTTAATATATTGTTCACGAACAGCTGATGGATTACCTCAAAACTTATAATATCCATGATAAATATCAATCAGGCTTCCGAAAACACCACAGTACAGAATCTTCGTTAATCAAAGTAACCGATGACATTAAACATGCTATGGACAGACATGAAGGTACTATCTTAACACTGCTTGACTACTGTAAGGTTTTTGATACGGTTGACTGTGCTATATTACTAATTAAAATGAAACAGTTGAATTTCTCAAACAGTGCAATTCGATGGCTCTACAGCTACTTCAAAAACAGAAGTCATTTGTGGGTCTGAGAAGTCATCATGGAAAAACGTGTGCTCTGGACTTCCCCAAGGCTCCGCCCTTGCTCCATTACTCTTTTCGGTTTATATCAATGATATTTCTTCAGTGATTCACTCCTGCAACTTTCATCTATATGCCAAAGACATCCAACTGTACATAAGAGCCAGCCCTAAGAACATCGATGATGCAGTAGCTGGTATGAATGTATTCTTTTGCTCTGTTTCACGATGAGCACAAAACCTAGATCTTAAGTTAAACCCCAAAGAATTCCAGGTCATCCTCATATCTCACCCAAAGCTAATCAGCCTGTATTTTAGTCAGACCCTGGAATACACCTAAATGGTACCCAATTACAATGAAAGAACTTGGGATAATCTTGCATGAACACCTAAACTAGGAAGAACAAACAGTTATAGCGTGCAAGAAATCGCTCTCATCTCTATATTCAATACAGAAATTTAGAAAAATATTTCGAACCCAATTTAAACAAAAATTAGTCCAAACACTTGTCTTGTCAAATGTTTATTACTGTGATGTAGTTCAACATGGCACCACAGTGAAAATTCGAAATGCCTCGAGATAGTGATGAATACTTGTGTTAGGTACATGTGCAATATACGGTTGTATGATAATATCAGTCCTTCATATACCAAGCTAGATTGGATGCGCCCACGTAAGTAGTGCGATTTTTAAACGCTGTGCATACTTCATCAATTTCTCAGCTACCAGTGCCCCCAATACTTATCTTAAACAGCTATCATCATTCCACAACCGCAATACTAGATCAGATATGTCTAGAATCATGGCTGTACCTTCACACAACACTAAATCTTTCTCCGTGTTGTTCTCCATCTCAGCCATATGACTACTATGTCTTACACTAAACCACACGGAGCCGCGGTGGAGTAGCCGAGCGGTCTAAGGTCGAGTCCTCTCTGGGGCATGGGTGTATGTGTTTTTCCTTAGGTTAGTTTAACTTAGTGTAAGTAGTTTGTAAGCTACGGACTGATGTCCACACAGTTTGTTCAAATGTTCAAATGTTTGTTAAGCTTATGGGACTAACTATGGGGTCATCAGTCCCTAAACTTACAAACTACTTATCTACTACCTTATTCTAAGGGCGGCACAAATATCCATGCCCGAGGGGTATTCGAACCCCTGACTGTAGTGGCCATGCAGACCGTGACTGGAGCGCCTCAGTCTCCTCGGCCCATGCAGTTTGGTCTGATAGAGTTACAAACAAACAAACCACACGACATTCAAGAGGAAACTCAAAATTCACATATTAATGACGGCATAGCCTCCATTGTTACCCTGCTCTCAGTTCTTTCTTCCATCAAAGCTTTGAGCCTAACCATTCTATTTCTCTTCATCTAACCATTCTACCTTTTCTATATCTCTATCACCACATTTTATTGTCTTATGTCCCTACTTGATGTGAATAACTCACAATCTGTAAGAACATGAAGAGGGCTGATGTTTGCAATATGAAACATGCTTACTGTACTTTGCAAAGTCATTATTATTATTATTGTCACTATTTTCGTCATTATAATACTTTTTGATTCTTATAAATTAGATCATTATTATTGTTACAATTATATTCTATCAATAACCTGTATTTTTTTTACTTTCATACTTGTATTATACATTGTCTGTCTATAATGTTCTACAGAAATCGTTCACCTTCAGTAAGCCTGATTAGGAGTTAGAGAGGGCCTGAAGGCCCTAATCTTGCCAGGTAAAATAAATAAATAAATGAAATTAAACAATCACCCATTCAAAATCACAGAGCATTCATGGGAACAAAAGGTTAAAATAATTGGGATGTGGCCTTATCTATTTTGAGGAAAAAACGTCAATTGAAGCCTGCTGGACACCTTAAGTGAGGTGAAAGATCAGACACCATGTTTGATCCTCCAAACAAACGAATTTGGTCACAGAGAAATAGCCACACACTCTGGGGCACCATTTTATGAATTATATGGCCACTCCTGCCAGGAATCCGAAAGTGTGTGTTATTCTTAGCATAAGTTAATTTAAGTAGTTTGTAAGTCATGATGACCTTAGCAGTAAGGTTCCTTAGGATTACAAATATTTGAAGGAATTTGCAACTTTTACTGACAGTGGACACTGAAATAAATTAATGGGGAAAGTTGTGCTTAGTAAGCCATAGAATCCAGCTTACTAGGCAGTAGTGCTGACCACTACGCTAGTATTTTAATGGCACTAGAATACTATTCATCTCTGTATGTTTTCGTCTGAAAATAAGTATCTTAATACAAAGAACTTTTAAATTTTCTTTTATACTTTAAAGATAGCTATGATTATGTTACCATTTGATTCATTCTCGAATGTATCATAATTTTCTATGCTTTACGTAATAGATACTTTATAATTTGCTTTACCATGTAATCAACATATTTCGAATAATTATTAAAATACTTAAGTTGTAAATTATTAACAGTGACAACTAAATATTGGGAGAGAGCAGTCATATATGTACATAATACCAAATGTTACAGCACATATTTCTACCAAACAAATAATAAAATTCCAGAATCTCAGAGGAAAGCAAATATAAAAAAATTAAGAATAAAAATGAACCTACAGCGTTATGCATTACAGTACCATGAACACAATAAAGCACCTGTATCTATGACGGTTAACCATCCACTTCTTGTTGTTAATATTAAGAAACCTGTTCCCTAGGTGGTGTAACGTATGAGTTTCACAATGGTGACATTTTCCAAATGGAAGGCTTAGATCGGTCATACTCTTTACATTACTGAAAGTTGCTGAAGATCTAAATTGGGCTGTTACGTGTCTTATTGTTGTCACGGAGTAGTGCAATTGAGGTGAACCTCTAATCTCTGTGTTTTAAGTGAGATCATAGAGCACACTGCACCAACATGAACATTTCACCAAGAGACAGCAACATGCCTAGTAGGCTCAATTTTTACATTGTTAGGCAGGGTCCTCATATAGTAACCTCTTTGACAGCAGCACCGACAGTGTTACCATCTTTTACAAAAACGTTTTTGAACTAGGTAGTGAAATAGTATTCCCAATGAAATACATCATATGCAATGACGAGTCATTTGGATAACATGGTATAGGAATTTGGATGCCGGCCGTGGTGGCTGAGGAGACTGAGGCGCTCCAGTCACGGTCTGCATGGCCACTACAATCGGGTGTTCGAATCCCCCCTCGGGCATGGATATTTGTGCCATCTTTAGTATGAGGTAGTTGATAAGTAGTTTGTAAGTTTAGGGACTGATGACCCCGTAGTTAAGTCCCATAAGCTTAACAAACACTTGAACATTTGAACATTTTGAATTTGGATGTAGAATGTAGAGGAGAATAAATAACATACCTGGTGATAAACTCGAAGGATTATGACAGCATTTTTGTGATTTTAGACCAAATTTCTTCAATGGATAATTATAATATCAAATTCTCTTACTGAACTCAATTCTTAGCTCATTATAAATGTTTGCTGATTCAGTTGGGTTGGGTTGTTTGGTTGGGATAAGGGGACTAAACTACTAAGATTATCAGTCCCCCCAGTGGAGAGAGGAATGAGTGAGGATGCAAAAGGAGGGGAGGGGGGAAAGCAAATGCAGTCGGGGCCCCGTGATCATCACGCACATACTCACAAAGAATCGTGAGGCCCCTGTGATTCAGTGTCATGAGGCAAGTTTTTGGAGGTTGTGGTACAAAAATGGAAACTAATTATCGTTGTCATGGTTCTAATGTCAGATAATGGTACATACTGTAGGAACAGCGACTCCAGCTCAGAAATTTATGAACAGTACTATCTTTTTACTTATGAATTAAATATTGCATGTGTTGTGGATAAAGTAGACGATAGACATCATAACCACTGCCTGTATAGCATGTGATAGTTAGGTTATTAATAACATTGATAAATAACGTATAAAGATTTTTCTTAAAGCAAGACATTTAAAACATTTAAACAGTCCTCCAAGAGACTATGATAATGTCTCGATTTCCATAATAAAATGTCAGTATCACAATCCAGTGATCTACAACCAAAGAACTGTTTTTTCAAAGACGTTGTACAGTGCTTTAAAAATGAAAAAAATAAGCTTAATACATCATGTTTAACATACCTTAATAACTGCTGTAAATTTCCAGTACCAAGGAAGAATATGCCATTCTTCTACATCAATTGGTATAATTTCATACGCGAAATCTTTGAAAAGGGTTGTTGGTCGCTTTGTCATTGTAGGAGGCACTATAGGAGAGCATACACAATTTTACGACATTACAAAATAAAACACAAACAAATTCAAAAATGAAAATGAATGATTTTAAGTGTATTATTCATACTTACAGAGAATATAGAGTTTTGGAATCAAGCACTTAATAATAAGATACTTTTTACTACACTTACATCTACTCTACATCTGTAATATATAAGCCACTTCTGAGTGGGTGGCTAAAGGTACTTTGCTTAGCTTGTCACTTCCTCTTTTTCCTATTTCAGTCACGTGCGTTTCATGAGAGAAACAATTATTGGATAACCTTTTGTTGGCTCTAACGCCTCTAACTTTCTTCTTGCGGTCTTATTGTGTGATATACACAGGAGGAAGCAAAATATTGGTTGAGTCTTCGAGAAACATACTCTTTCTGAACATGACAGTGTCCGTACAATTGCAGAATCTGCCACTGGAGTTCGCCAATTAAATCTGTATTTCTTCTTCTCTTGGAATGGGAACTTGTGAGCGCCACTGTATTCAGCTGCAGGCAATGGTGACTGAACTTGAGAACAGATCCTCAGAAAACATTCTGTTTATTGTATCCATTCGACTTCGACTAGTAGTGGTACAGTGTACCCTCCGCCACGCACCTTACGGTGGATTGCGGAGTATGTATGTAGATGTAGATCGACTGAAGGCTTTTAACACAATGACAGTCTGCGAATGTTTATATGCATGACTAATTCAGCTCAAGCAATGTCCCCAGAATGTGTACATTCCACTGTCATGAAGTTATCGCGGGAAATGGTGCACTGCAAGCAGAAACTAACAGGATGATAACATCTGAACAGTATCATTGCACAGTTGGTAATGTCTTTCATGTTGTCTCGTAAGCGGTTGCGCATACTGCATAGTTACCAGAATTTGTCTTAACAGTGGTTATGTGGGATGTCCCCAAGTGGGGTTCAGTCACTGTGTTGTAATCAATTTCAGTTGATACGACTGCGGTCGATTGTATGTCAATAATGTTGAAATGATGAAGACAACACAAAACACCCAGTCCCCTGCTGGGAGTAGCTGTTGATGGTGGACTGTCTTAACAGTAAACGCCAGAGAACCCTGAGAGCTGCTAATTGTATGTTGACTATGAATACATTATCTGCCCCAATTTCATGGCATGGCTGCCCTGCCCCTCCCTTTGGAAAGTTGAGTTTAGGGGCTGTGAGAAAGCACCAGTGATTATTTGGGGTCTGCATATCTGCAGCTCACATGCTTCTGAGGTGACTTCAGCTTGGGCATAATCACAGCAATACAGCTGCTGTGCTACCTAGCTGGCAGAGTGGGTAGAAAACTAAAGCAGATGTGGCAGCTGGTGGCTGTATATTGTGGCAGGCAGGGGCACACAGTTGTTTGCATTGACTGCTGGTGGCATCCGCATGTCAGTGCCAGTTCTGCCTGTTTGGTTGGGGAAAGAAGCGGTGTCCACTGACACAGAACCAGGTCAAAAGAATGAAAAAAAGAAAGAAAAAAAGAAAAGAAAAGAAACAGCGGATGGATCATACCAAACATAAGTCAGCTTGAATCAGTTGAGAGATACCTTAAACGACTTGTCATTGTATTCGAGCCTGAATGTCTTGTTGCAGAGAGTGCTTTTGCCCTGTGGTCACAAATAGGGCAGCCAAAGTAGTGGCTGTACTAAGTACAGTGCTGCAGATCAGAATGTTAAAATGCTCAAACATTCAGTTAATGATGGGGCCAAGGCGACCTGTGACGGTAGTAGATCCTCCACGAAATTCCCAGGGATGGTGATCTCCTGTCAGTTGGCGACGGCCGCAAGTGAAGCGCCGATCTCTTCCTTTGTTGTTAAACACAGGCCAAAGAGTACTAGGGGAGATGCTTCTAACCAGGCGGTGTTATGACAAGTTTGGGAGAATATAACTTCTCGATAATGCTGTAAAACGCCAGTTGCCAGCTCGTAGTCCTGTGCAGCTGCACATCACAGAGTCACGCAACGTGTTTGTAGAGTGCACAGTCAAATTGGCAATGTGGTGCATTGTGACATGACTAAGGAATTTGGATGTTTCAACGAAGGGAGTGGCGTCGGTCTCGGCGGTTATGTAAACATGAGCATTATTTCCAGCTAATGGGGCAAATTCACTACCATCACCAACAAGTACTGCTTGCTTTCGGGCAGAGGTAGGGGACCCACAACATGGACACAGACATGCGCAAAATGGTGTTGTGCGTCAGGAATGGCGACAATGAGTACATGAGCTTTCCTCCTGACTTTGGGACGCTGGAAGGTAATGCAACTACATGATCACTGGCAATAGTCCTTTGAGAGACTTGACCAGTTGAAATGCATGTTTATGAATGTCACAGTGATGTTAACACTGGGGTTTGACAGACCTTGGATGAGTTTGAAAGCAATGCACTAGAATTTTTCTAGAGAAAAGTGCGGTCTGTGCCAAAGGACACCTCACACCAAATCTTGTGGTTGAAGCTGGGAATGGGACTAACCGTATTGTGTTGTATTGATGGCACATATGTGGGAGAAACAGCTGGCGATGACATTTTGTTTCCCTGATGTGTTGCGAATGTCTGCTGAGAACTACACCATGTAGCCCAACTGCCGAGATTGCCATGGCGAGAACTTTGTATTGTTCACCCAAAATTGGTAAAAAAATGGCCTTGTACTCGTGTAAATAAAAAAGTGTGCACTTGTACAATTACTGTAAGAAACTCACCATTTCATATACAACAAGAAATGCACAGTCAGAGGCACTCCAAATGTTCTGCGATGTTGACTGCTTCTACAAGAAGAAAATGAGTGGCTGCCAGCTACTTCCGAAATATTTTTGGAGCTCTCTACCTATAACGAAATGGTAGGTATCGACAATAATGGCCAGTTCCGTGTCGCATAACGAACTTTTTACCTTTTTTCATTATCAATGATTTATTGAATGTTATTTTTAGTTTGTGCCTTTCACAGATGCATAGTATATTTGTTTTAAAGTCAAGACTGTATCGTTGGAGGAGCTCAAAATACGGTAGAACAACTTCTAGAATGCAGCCAGATACTATAGCAAAATCTACAGGCACACACCAGGTACATAGTCTGCGGTGCCACGCTGATACAGATATTCACTTCCCTCCCTCTTGGCCCGATGACCCAATGATATGTTTCAGCAGAGTGAAGGTAGTCTTTCTTAGCAATAATATCACATGTGTTGTTGTTATGGTTTTCAGTCTGGAGACTGGTTTGATGAAGCTCTCCACCCTACTCTATCCTGAGCAAGCCTCTTCATCTCCTCATAAGAACGGCAACCCACATCCATTTGAATCTGCTTACTATACGCGTCTCGTGGTCACCCTTTGCAATTTTTACCCCACACACTTCCCTCCAATGCTAAATTTACGATTCCCCGATGTCTAAGAATGTCTCCTACCAAGCGATTCCTTCTTTTAGTCAAGGTATGCCAAAAATTCCTTTTCTCACCAATTCTGTTCACTACCTCTTCATTAGTTATGCGATCTACCCACCTAATCTTCAGCATTCTTCTGTAGCACCATATTTCAAAAGCCTCTATTCTCTTCCTGTCTGCACTGCTTATCGTCCATGTTTCACTCCCGTACAAGACAAAACTCCACACAAATGCCTTCAGAAAAGGCTTTCGGACACTTAAATTAATATTCGATGTTAGCAAATATCTCTTTTTCAAAAATGCATTTTTCCCATTGCCATTCTGTACTTTATATCCTCTCTACTGTGACCATCGCATGTTATTTTACTACCCAAGTAAGAAAACTCTTCTACCACCTTCACTGTTTCATTACCTAATCTAATTCCTTCAGCATCGCCTGATTTTCTAAGACTGCATTCCATTATCTTTGTTTTGCTCTTGTTAATGTTCATGTTATACGCTCTCTTAAACCCACTGTCCATTCCATTCAACTGCTCTTCCATGTCCTTTGCTGTCTCTGACAGAATTACAATGTCATCAGCAAAATGCAATGTTTTTATTTCTTCACCCTGAACTTTAATCCCTATTCCAATTTTTTCCTTGCTTTCCTTCACCACCTGCTCGATGTACAAATTGAATAACATAGAAGAAAGGCTACAACCTTATCTTTCTCCATTCCCAACTGAAGCTTCCCTTTCATGCCCTTCGAGTCTAATAACTGTGGTCTGGCTTTTGTACAAGTTGTAAATAACTCTCCTTTCCCGGTATTTTATCCCTGATGACTTCAGAATTTCAAAGAGTGTATTCCAGTCAACATTGTCAAAAGCTTTCTCTAAATCTACAAAAGCTAAAAATGTAGGTTTGCCTTTCCTTAATCTATCTTCTAAGATAAGTCGTAAAGTGAGTATTGCCTTCTGGGTTCCTACGTTCCTCCTGAATCCAAACTGATCGTCCCCGAGGTCAGCTTCTACCAGCTTTTCCATTCTCCTGTAGATAATTCATGTTAGATTTTTGCAACCATGACTAATCAAACTCCCGGGGCCTTGTTCAGATAGGTCTTTCAGGGCTCTGTCAAATTCATCTCTCAGTATAGTATCTCCTATTTCATCTTGATCTACTTCCTCTTCCCTTCCTACAACATTGTCTCTAAGTTCATTTCCTTTGTAGAGCTCCTCTATGTACTCTTTCCACCTTTCTGCTTTCCCATCTTTGCTGAGAACTGGTTTTCCATTCTGAGATCTTGATATTTCTAGAGCTGTTTTTCTTGTCCCCAAATGTCTCTCTTATTTTCCTGTAGGCAGTATCTACTTTTTCCCTTCTTATACATTCTTCTACTGATTTGCATTTGGCTTCTAGCCACTCCTGCTTAGCCATTTTGCACTTCCTGTAAATCTCATTTCTTAATCGTCTGTACTCCATTTGCCTGTTTCATTTACGGCATTTTTATATTTTCTCCTTTCATCAATTATCTTTAGTATTTCCTGTGATATTCAAGGATTTTTTGTAGGTCTTGTCTTTCTACCTATTTTGTCCTCTGCTGCCATCACTATTTCATCTCTCAATGCTACCCCTTCCTCTTCTACTGTTCAATTCCCCCCCCCCCCTCCCCATTTTTGTCAATTGTTGCCTAAAGCTCACTCTGAAATTCTTAAGACTTTCAGGGTCCCTCAATGTATCCAAGTCCCATCTCCTTATATTCCTACCTTTCTGCAGTTTTTTCAGTTTCAGGCTACAGTTCATGACCAATACGTTATGGTCAGAGTCTATATCGGCTCCCGGGTATGTCTTACAGTTTAAAACCTGGTTCCGGAATCTATGTTTTACCATTATAAAATCTATCTGATACCTTCCGATGTCTCCTGGTCTCTTCCACATATACAACCTTCTTTTGTGATTTTTAAACCAGGTGTTTGTTATGATTAAATCATGTTCCGTGCAAAATTCTACCAGGTGACTTCCTCTTTCATTTCTTCTGCTCAGTCCATATTCACCTCCTATTTTTCCTTCTCTTCCTTTTCCTACTACCGAATTCCAGTCTCCCATCACAATTACGTTTTCCTCTCCCTTAATTGTCTGAATAATTTCCTTTGACTCCTAATACATTTCTTCAATCTCCTCATCATTGGCAGAGCTAGTTGGCATATAAACCTGTACTACTGTTGTTGGTGTTGGCTTCGTATCTATTTAGACAATGATAATGCAATTACTGTGTTGGTCATAGTACTTTACCCGCATTCCTATTTTCTTATTCATATCAGTCCTACTCCTGTGATACCCCCTACTGATTTTGTGTTTATAATCCTATACTCACCTGATCAGAAATCCTTTTCATCCTGCCACCAAACTTCACTAATCCCCACTATATCTAACTTCAACCTATCCACTTCCCTTTTTAAATTTTCTAGATACCTCTCTGCTGTGGTTGCACCTACGGTACGGCTATCAGTATCGCTAAGGCACCTCACTAAATTTGGCTACACCATAAGGTAGTTGGAGCAATATCAGTGTCTGAATTCGGAGATATATCCATCAACCCTCTAATGCAGTCGTCAGACAGGCTATTAAAAGAAGAATTGATCTGTTGAATACAATATCGCAACAACAACAGCTCCACCAGTTACAGTGCCAAGAGAAAAGTGGTAGCCACAGGCCACCTCAATGCCTGCAACTCCTGCAGAGCCTCTCACTATGAGACATGGACCCAGGGAAGCTGTTGCATACTGTATGGTTACGGAGCCTTCCAGTTTTGGCGCAAAGATTGTAGCTGCACAGACAGGCATGCATCTGGATACTGCCTTGGAGTTGCACAGTAGAATACGTTGCCTGCTGGCAATGGTGCCAAGTACAGCAGCGTCCGCAGCCTAAGGTGACGTACCCCAACCAGAAATCTCTCCTCTATGGCGACGCTCACAGTCAGCAACATATGAGCCCTGTATAACACATGAAACAGTGCATGTGTGTGACAGTAAGTCAACCTATCACATGAGTAGGGCTGTTCAAACGTTTCCCTGCTCCACTCTTGCCAAAGGAATCGGTAAAACATCATTCTGTTTTCATTTCGATCGTCTCTATCTCTCACACTGGTCAAAACAATTACGGGATCAGTTGAGATATTTAGGATGTACAGTGTCTTCATCGGCAGAATGAACTAAAATTGTTTGAAGTCTTTCTCTTGGTTCTACGGAGTGGAGAGAACAACATTACGGCAACTGAGATAGTGGTAATAACAGAAAGTTGCTGCAGAGGGGTTGGTGTTGACTTCTGTTTACTATACCATAGGAATTACACAAGCGGTTGGGTTCAGACAGTGGAGTGAGCAGTGTGTGCAATGCAAGGAGAATGTGACTTACACGAAGCTATGGAATGGAGAGCCATAGGAGGGTTGAAATTGGGACAGATACAGAGGGAGTTGATGACTGCAGCCGTTGGAGGGTCTCAAAGTGTAATTTCCAGTACCTGCAAGCGATTTCAGACAACCGTTAGAAGAAGACAATACCATGGTTGTCCGAACGTAACATCACCAAGAGATGAGCGTTATCTCTGGATAACAGCCCGCTGAGGCAGGAAGCTGAATGCAATTCAGCTGCAATTCAGCTGCAACGCACCTTCCAGGCAGCAACAGGACTAACAATATCGACGAAACAGTCTAAAATTGCCTTCGGGAATATGACCTCTACGTATGGTGTCCTATGGTATGTCTCCCATTAAAACCACGACACCGTTTACCCAGCAGTAACTGGGCGGAGGAACATCAGGATTGGAGTCGTAACGAATGGCGCCGGGTTCTGTTAAAAAATGAGCCAGGAATTTGTGTTCAGCTGGACAATCGTCGTTCCGCCAGCTGTAGAAAAAGTGAAAGTCCGAACAATCCTGCTTACGTGCAGGAAACATCACCTCATAGTGGTGGTGGACGAATGGCGTGAGCCGGAGTGGGTATTTGACGAACGTACAGACCTCTGATCTTTTGTCATGCTCTATGCTGGAGTCTTGGGAGAGGGGTTCCTTCTGGTGTACGATAATGCACGTCCCTAGCAGTGTTGAAAACAATCTCTTAGAATAGATTTTTTGTTGCTTTTCCTTGACTCACATCGAAAAATCGGATCCCTTACGTTGTAGTTGTTGCAGTTTTTGAAGCAATGAGCACTCTCATTACGAGCAGCATAGTGTGATTAACCATATACACATACATAAACGCATGCCAATATTTTTCTGCCACTTAGAATGCAAACAGTACCAAAGATATTTTCTATCAGAGATATGTCCATTTGTGCCGTTAACTGGTCGTAGATTGATGATGCTCGATTTTGTCGATGATCGTTGCCCTCGGTAGCAGCTGGCTGAAATCTCGTGGAGCGAAAACTAATTCACTAGAAATAACGTGGGCAACACAAAGAATTGCAGTTCTTTGACACTTGAACGATTTATTATTAGAGCGCAATTGACCCCCTTTATGGCCAGCTTACAACTCTCGATAATTATGCTTAATTTGACCAGAAATGCACATTTCACACATCAGTAATAGGCATTTACATAGTTTGTTTGTGCAATACTCAAGTTTGAGGTGTACAGTGTGACACAAAAATGGATTAACCGCACTAGATATTCTTTCTGCACTAATACACTAACGAAATTTTACATAATTGTTCAAAATTAAAGTTCCAAATGGCGTGGCTTGTGACTCAGATCGCGGCCAAAACAATACTTTTAACTAATGTGGATTATGGCCTCAGACAACGGATGAAACAATACTGTGAACTGAAAATGAAGTATTGTTAATTGAGTTCGTTACATTAATTTTAATGGAAAATTAAAAAATTAAATTCAATTAGCTATAGTAAAAGATAGTGTAAATAATACTGATTAAATTAATATAGAAATCTCAGTTCAACTAATAGTATGTCATTTATGTATTTAACAAAATAGATTCATCAACATTACTTTCGTAATTAATGTCAATTATACAGAAACTAATGAGGGCAAAACTTTCCTAACATTACATAGTAATACCTACTTTAATATTATGAGAAAAGAATTTACTTAGTTTTAACAGAAATTTAATTAGCACACTATCTGAACTCTAGCAATATACCTCTGGCATGAATTAATTAATATTTGCCGATTAAACAAACTTCACTGCCATCAAATAATAGAAAATGGCTTTAGCTAGTTACGTCACAGCAAAGAATAACAAAAATTTTGGAAAAGAAAATTATAATAGACTAATTACATTATGACATATCGTAATATAGAAATCCAAGTTTGCTGCTAACAAGATTTATTTAGCTTGTCGAAATTGACTCCAGTTAATGCTTGTTTCGGCTTTTGTCATTTTCAAGTGGACCTGGTGATGTTTAATAAAATAACTACCTATGTTTACAATACACAATTTTGTATAAAAAGATTTTAAAAAATTTTTTCGTTACAACTTCACCTACGTTTAAGCTGGCCTGACGTCCTTAAAGCATATTAGAGTTTGTGTATTTTTGTGACTAGATGTTATAGTGACGTTTTATCTCGTTAATTTTTTTTATTCGACAGATATATAAACACTGTTTACTCTTTTGATGCTTTATGTTTACAGTAAAATATATCTGTGCCAGTCATACTTGTGTATCATGGATAATACAATAGCAGAGAAAAACATCGTTTCTCTTTCTTGTGTGAAATTTTTATCCGTTTTCCCTTTCCAAAATTTCAATACAGTTCTCTAAATAATTTTTATCTTTTAAATCTGTTTGTTCGTTGAGAATATCAAATAGGTATTTTTTTGTGTGTGTGAAAACTTCTAGTTTTTCTGGAATATTTAGATTATGGCCTCTAGGAACTGTGTGTAGAAGTTGTAAAACAGTTTTGATGTTTTCAACTGTGTGGTTTTGCTTTTTAGGTGTAAGTAAAATTTCGACTGGTTGCTTTGACACTCTCTTGTGTGTTGCCTAAATCGAATTTTGAAGTTTCTTCCTGTTAGCCCAATATAAAACTTAGTGCAATCATTACACGAAATTTTGTAAAGGCCAGGGTAGGAATAAATATCCGTTTTCTTCTTTCCTGATCTTAATTTTCACCTTAGGATATTGATTGTGCGAAATGCTAGTTTTACGTTCGTTTTCTTAAATATTTCGTTAATTTTGTTGGATATGTTACCTAGATACGTTGTTGGTACATATGTCGGTCTTCTTGTAACTTTGTCTTCTTCTTCTAATGTTATTTCTTTGTGTATGGGATTTCTTTTAGGTTTCATCTGTTGTTCATATAATTTGAGTACCATGTTTGGGTTGAAATTATTTTTTGTGCTATGTATTGTAGTGCTGTAAGTTTAGTAAGTATTGCATTTTCTTCCATGGGTTGACTAATGATTCTATTGATCATTGATTTGAGAAACGTGTATTTCTGTGATTTTGGATGACAAGAGTTTTTATTTATGATGTTAGCTGTAGTGGTTGGTTTCCTATAAATTTCAAATATATGGCGGTTGTTATTATTTTTTATTGTCAAGTCTAAAAAATGTATAGATTTGTTTTTCTCCTTCTATAATGTAAATTTTAATTTTGGATGTGAATTGTTTAATTTCTGATGTATTTTTTGAATGTCACTGTCATCTCCGTTTACTAGTAGTACAGTGTCATCTGCGTAATGGTGATAATATACAATTTTTGTATGTAAGGGCCAATTTGAATTGAAAAACTTTTCTTCTAGTATGCTAAAGAATATATCTGCAATTGTACCTACAATGCAGTTTCCTATTGCTACTCCATCAGCTTGTGTGTAGATTTTGTTATTAAATTCAAAATAATTTTGAGGTAAAGTGAGCTGCAGAAGATCTATAATTTCATAAGTTTCTGTGATAGAAATTTTCCGATATTTGAGAAAGTTACTTTTTATTATTTCAATCGTTTCAGACACTGGAATGTTGGTGTATAGATTTGTTACATCAAATGAGATAAAACTTGACTATATCAACTTGTCACAAAAAGACACAAACTTTATGGATATCAGGCCAACTTAACCGTAAGTGAATTTTGTAACGAAAATTTTAAAATTTTTTTAATACAAAATTGTATATTGTAAAGGTAGGTAATTATTTTATTAAACATCACCAGGTCCACTTGAAAATGGCAAAAGCCGAAACAAGCTTCTAGTGGAGTCAATTTGCGCAAGCCGAATAAATATTGTTAGCAGCAAACTTGGATTTCTATTATTGCGATATGTCATATTTTGACCTTGTGGGACCAGTAGAGAAGAAACTAATTAGATTCATATCCATTATTATGTAACAGTGGGATCGGGAGGTTCAGTAATGCAAGTAGATGGGAATAAATTCCTACATGCTTCGTTACACATTGATTTGACATTGAAGTATTTGTCAAAGAAGAAACATAAAATTACTTTACACAGATTAAACATTATACATATGCATTGTACATTCAGTAACATAGTTTATAATTAAGCAGAAACCAGTATTTACAATTTTTAAAGAATTTTACTCATTGACATAGTACAGGCTGTGGTACATATAGGTTAACATGAGGAGTGATGAATAGGTGAAAATATTTGAATGTTATCACAGTGTGTATTATGTTGCTTAATGGAAGGCCAGAGAAATTTAATGATTGTCCTATAGTGCACCTGAGTGAGCTGTTATCATTTATTTTGTGATTATATATTGCATTACTACATGGGGCAAATAGAGCAGTGTTTATTATTTAAGTTGTAAATTCGAAAAGGGCTGAGTGAAATTTGTAGAAAGACTTCATTGGGCAATTCTGATTGTTCATTGAGGAGATCTGTGGTTTATGTTTATGTATTTCTATCTTTCTGAGCAAATCCATATTATCTGCATAATGCAGTATTTTGATACGATCTTCAATGCTTTTTATTTTATGCCTACTATGAGTTGCATGCTTGTCAAATGCAGATTTTGATAGGTTTCCATGGCATATAGCATCTAAATCTTCTTTAAAAAGAACATCAAAGATTCTCCCAGTTTGTCCGGTATAGTAGGAAGAGCAACTATGGCAACTAAGTTTATATATGTCTGACCTTTCGTATGGGGTACTGTCATTTGTTAAGGTGTGATTGGTACTGTAGTTGCTGTAATTTTTTGTTTGTGTAGAAGCTTGCCTTTACGTTTGTGTTTTTGAACAGATTACTTATTTTGTAGGAAATGATGCCTCAGAATAGCAGAGCAACGTATTTTCTGTTGTTTTGTACTGAAATTTGTGATATATGCATAGAGCTCAGATGTGGAGCTTTATTGTTTGATGTGTTTCTGATTTTGTGTGAGAGTTATATCATTATTTAAAGGTATGATTTTAGACATTGATTTCTTGAAGTTGTTGATCTGTTTGAACAGAACATTTATATGGGCGATTCAATGAGGATCTGAAATATGCCATCCTGTGCTGATTTAGATGGAAATGTGAGCTGTTGATGCACACATCGCTGATTGCTTTCTTCCTATAGATTTCAAAATTAAGTTTTTGGTCTTTTCTGGAGTTTTGGGTCAAGGAAGCTGATCCTCTCTTTGGCTTCATGTTCAACAGTAAATTATATATTTTTATATGTGCTGCTCAATTTTGTTGCAAGGCTGTCAATTTCATATTTGGTGCCAACAAAAAGAATAATTGTATCATCTACATGTCTTTTATGTTAGATAACTTTGCTGTTGATATTTGGATCTCCAGGAGGATATAGTCATCAAGAAACCCAAAAGAGCCAGCTGTCACCAGTGCCACATCGTAAACAGCGCTAAGTATCTTAATTTAATTTGTGTGAATTTTAATTTGCCAGTCTAGTTCATTTTCGTTAGTACTTCTGTTTTAAGAGGTTTATTCCCCCATACTTGGCAGATTTCGTTTGTACTACTGTTTTAATAGTTTATTCTATCGTATTTGATAAATACCGTTGTTAAGTCTTCGACTTTTGACTGGTGTATTTGAAAACAAGTCAGAGACCGTTACTAAAGCTCGGTATCAGTCAGTCCAGTGCCAGCTGTCACCAGTGCCACATCGTAAACAGCGCTAAGCTTATATTCCCGCGCGTTTGATAACGGTGTATTCCACAGATATTCTTGGTTATTTTGAAAACTGCTGGACTCAGTTTTGTTGATTTGACAGTGTAGTTACCACAGTTCAGTCAGCAGCCAGCCGCCTTTATTAGAGTACTAGGCTACTTAAAAGTTGTTTACTTAGTTTTCTACTTTCTGCAGTTAATTGTATCGATAGGATGGGTAGGATGTGTGCCTGCTGTGTGCGGACGCAGGAGGAGTTGGCCGCAGTTCGCGAACAGCTGAGCGTGCTGTTGGCTACGGTCAGCCGTCTTCAGGCTGCTGTCTCGGGGTGCAACGATGGTGGGGAGTCTGATGCGTCGAGTGGGTCACCTCAGGTGTCTCACGCTTCGCTCTCTGTCTGTGCTATCGAGGCACCTACAGGTGTACCGGACGTCGTCGAGCAGCCTTCTCCGCGAGGGGAGTGGCGGGTTGTACGGCGTTCGCGTCGCTCGAGGCGGAAGGTCAATGTGGAGGCTGGACGTCCGTCCGCGCCCGTTCGCCCTGTGAGTGAACGGGTGGCCACTCCTTCAGCAGGGTCCGAGCAGGTGCACGGGGGGAGGGGATTATCAGTTACTGGGAGCTCCAATGTTAGGCGCGTGATGGAGCCCCTTAGGCAGATAGCGTCGAGATCCGGAAGGAATTCCAACGTGCACTCGGTGTGTCTGCCGCGGGGCCTCATCCGAGACGTGGAGGCGGTCTTGCCGACGGCTATCGAGGGTGCGGGGTGCAGTCGACTGCAAGTCGTGGCTCACGTCGGCACCAATGACACGTGTCGCTTGGGTTCTGAGTACATCCTCAGGTCCTATGAGCGGCTGGCGGAATTCGTGAAGGCTGCTGCCTTCGTACGCGGGGTGCAAGCAGAGCTGTCCGATTTGTAGCATTGTTCCCAGGGTTGATCAGGGTCCTTTGGTTTGGAGCCGAGTGGAGGATCAGAACCAGAGGCTTCGCCGACTCTGTGACAGTAATGGCTGCAGATTTCTGGATCTGCATTATCGGGTGGGGAATTGTAGGGTGCCCCTAGATAGATCAGGAGTGCACTACACGAAGGAAGCGGCTACTCGGGTAGCAGAGTACTTGTGGAATGCACATGGGGGTTTTTAGGCTAGTCGCTAACTCTGATGAGCACTCGCCTGGCAGCATTCAAACAGCGAATTCAGGCCACGTTCAGAACAAAATTCGAACATCAAAATATTAGCTGCGAACTTACAGAGTATTAGAAACAAAGTTCCCGAATTTGCCGCACTGAATGGAAGTTATTGCGCTCAGATAGTTTTAGTCACCGAAAGCTGGCTAAATCATGACGTGGAAATTCAGAAATATTTAGCGAAGCGTGGAATGTATATCGGAAAGATAGATCAGATACAACTGGATTAGGAGTGTTCATCGCTGTGGATAAAGATATTGTTTCTACTGAGATCGATGTTGAAAGTAATTGTGAAGTTATCTGGGCACGTATAACAGGTCTAAAAGAAGTAAAGTTAATAGTTGGCTGTTTTTATCGCCCCCCCTCCCCCAGTGCTGCTGTAACAGTTTTAGAATCATTCAAAGAAAGTCTACTCCAGGTAGTGCATTGGTATCCGGGCCATGTAATATTAGTCGGAGGAGACTTCAACCTTAAGAGTATAGATTGGGATCTCGCTAGTTACATTTCAGGCGGTACAGACAAGCAGTCTTGCGAGCTACTTTTGGACACAATCTCCGAAAACTGTCTTGAGCAGTTAAACCGGCAACCTGTGCGCAATGGAAATATTCTAGACCTTATAGCCACAAACAGGCCTGACCATATTAACGATGTCTGTGTAG
The DNA here is from genome assembly GCA_026315105.1 of Locusta migratoria. Lineage (NCBI taxonomy): Eukaryota > Metazoa > Arthropoda > Insecta > Orthoptera > Acrididae > Locusta > Locusta migratoria. The sequence continues at coordinate 655,371,348 of CM048744.1, forward strand.
AGACAGGAATTCGTGATCATGATATCGTCATAGCGTCGATGGTGACCAGAGTTCATAAACCAATCAAGAAGGCTAGGAGCATGTTTTTGTTGGGAAGAGCCGATAAGCAAATGTTACGATCGAACTTAGAAAATGAATGGGCATCGTTTAATTCCGGGACTATGGATGTAGAGGAATTGTGGACTAAATTTAAGTGCATTGTTAATAAAGGGTTAGAGAAATATGTGCCAGTAAAGACGATTAAGGATGGAAAAGATCCATCGTGGTATAATAATAATGTTAGAAAGCTGCTGAGAAAGCAAAGGCTGTTGCACTCTCGATTCAAAAAAGAACACGCAAATGATGACAGGCAAAAGTTAGTAGAGATTCGTGCGTCTATAAAAAGATCGATGCGCGAAGAATACAATAATTATCACAGCCATACCTTAGCAAAAGATCTTTCCGAGAACCCGAAAAAATTCTGGTCCTATGTAAAATCGATAAGCGGGTGAAAGCCCACTGTCCAGTAACTAGTTGATCATTCCGGGGCAGTAATAGAAGAAAGCAAATGGAAAGCTGAAGTTCTAAATTTATCCTTTAAGAAATCTTTCACGCAAGAGGACCGCACAAATGTACCATTATTTGATCAACGTACTAATTCCGAAATGGGGGACATAGCAATAGGTGTTTCCGGTGTAGAGAAGCAGCTGAGACAGCTAAATACGAAAAAGTCTGCCGGTCCGGATGGAATACCAGTTCGGTTTTACAAAGACTATTCTGCGGCGTTGGCCCCCTACTTAGCTTGCATTTATCGCGAATCTTTAATTCAGCGCAAAGTTCCTAGTGACTGGAAAAAGCGCAGGTGACTCCCGTTTATAAGAAAGGAAAGAGGACTGACCCACACAATTACAGGCCAATATCGTTGACATCAGTTTCATGTAGAATTTTGGAGCATATTCTCAGTTCGAATATAGTAAATTTCCTTGAAACGGAAAAGCTTCTTTCCATGAATCAGCAAGGGTTTAGGAAACATCGTTCATGTGAAACTCAGCTTGCCCTTTTCTCACATGACATCTTGCGAGCCATGGATGAAGGACAACAGGCGGATTGTGTTTTTCTCGACTTCAAAAAGGCGATCGATGCGGTGCCACACTGCAGACTGCTAACGAAGATACGAGCTTATGGAATAGGTTCACAGATTTGTGACTGGCTGAAAGACTTCCTAAGTAATAGAACGTAGTACGTTGTTCTCGACGGCGAGTGTTCATCAGAGACGAGTATATCGTCAGGCGTGCCCCAGGGGAGTGTGATAGGACCGCTATTATTTTCTATCTATATAAATGATCTGATGGACAGAGTAAGTTGTAATTTACGGTTGTTTGCTGATGATGCTGTGGTGTATTGGAGGGTGTCGTCGGTAACTGACTGTAATAGCATACAGGAAAAGGACTGAAAAAGGAAGTCGCCTGGTAGAGTTTTGCAGAAAAGCAGAAGAAGGCATATCAATGATGATGAAGAGAATGCTTTAGAGAAGCTTGTGCCAAGAGACAAGTACAGAATCGAAACATTTATACCTGTGATGGATGCATTAGAGTCAAGTCTGGCACAGAAGGCCTCAGTATGAAATGATGTTGCAAAAAAGTTTTCTTTCTTAACAGAATTAGAAGCTACAGATGAAAAGATTCATGCAGGAGTTACTGCTTTATGCCAAACATATCTTGCAGATGTGGACATGAATCTTGTAGGAGAAGTCAAGCATTTTCACCAATATGTTAGATATACTCAAGCCTATGGTTCAGCGGAATATGATTGTCTAACTCATCGGGATCTGTATAGGGTTATGTTTTAAGATCGTCTCCAAACAGCATTTCCTAACGCAGAGCAGTTTTGAGTTTGTTTCTTAGTAAGCTGGTTAAAAATTGCTCTGGAGAAAGATCTTTTGCTTAAATGAAGACGATAAAAAATGAATTTAGAACAACAATGACTCGTGACAAATTATGTTTCTTCAGTCTCATGTGCATAGAAAGTGACAAATTACGCAGTCATTTGTGACTTTGTTCTGGGAAAGGCAAGAGTTAATGTAATTTCGGATTAATTAAAACTTTTTTCGAGAGATTACATTATAAGTTTTGTAAATTGTAACTTTTAAAAGAATTTTTATTCCTCTTTACCAAAGTTTCTTTTTATTAAGTTTGAGATGAATAAAAGAGATTTTAAGTTAAGCATTCATTATTTCCCTATCTATAATAGTATCTCAATTAAATCCTTTGTGTATAGGAAAATCATATTTGGCACTAACATATAAGGACATCCAAAGGGCCCCATGTCTCAAATAGCTTAGGGCCTTCTCAAGTATAAATCCGGCCCTGCACAAGAACGTTGCTGCCTAGTCAAGACCAGCTAATACAGACGCGTCTGGAGCTGCAACAACAACAACAAAGGCACCAGCCTGGGGCAGAAAATAGTATGCAACAGTCGACACCCTATCGTCCCAAGGATTTCCCGCCAATTCGACTAGGACGTCGTCTGGCACCATGGGCCACCCAGACTTCCACCGTGCCTACCAACACGAAGGAAAGTAGCGACGACATCGCAATACTCTTCCAGTCTCTAAAAGGACTTATTACTACGCCGCGAAGAATCCATGAACAACCCTTCCGTCGCAACATGGCGAAAATTAGACACATTACTGACCTCAAAATCGTGGCGTGGGATGCCGGAGGCATCCTAAGATGCTTCCCAGAATTTAAGGAATTTCTATTTGACGCCAACATCGATGTTTGCTTAGTTGGTGAAACCCACCTGAAACCCGATGTAAGTTCCAACGTAGCAAACTGTTCTAGGTACAGAGACGATAGGCCAAAAGCAGGTGGAGGAATGGCCATATATGTTCAGAACTCCCTTTTTCATTACAGAACGCAGAAACCAAATCTTCGCAAGACTGAAGCAAAAGCACTAGTCGCCGAAACGGAAGAAGGCCCAGTCACTTTTATTTCGATATATTGACAATTCAAAGGACACATCGAGTTGCTAGATAGTCCCGCTCTTCTCAACACAAATGGCAAATACTTCATAGCGGGATACTTCAATACAAAACATACCTCCTGGAATTCCCGCATCGTCACGGTAGAAGGACGTCGACTGCACATGGCCGCTGAAAACGATAACACCACGGTAGTCGGACCGATAGAACCCACATGTTACTCTGCCAGAGGACAACCGGATGTAATAGACATCGGCATCGTAAAGGACATCCCGGGATTCATCACAGCAGATGTACATCACGTGTTTTACTCAGATCACTTACCAGTAACATTCGATTTAAACGTACAACTGAACTTCCAAGAAAGGAGATTAACCACCCATAACACGGACTGGCCAAAATACCGATGACTAGTAGCGCAGAAGCTCAGTAATACTACAATCAACTTCGACCACGTCAACGAGACTGCAGCCATCTTGCAGCGCACTCTCACTGAGGCAACACACTCATCCACTCCACAAACACCTCCAGTGCAACACAGGAAGCAAGAAGACGAATTATCACCACAATTCCGTCAAAGAGAAGAACTGAATAAATAGAGAATGGCACTATAGTAGGCAACCTGATCTTAAAAGGCAAGTAATTCATTTTCAACGACAGATAAAGGCAGAAATGCAGGAACACAGATTACAGTGCTGGAACGAAATGATATCGTCATTGGAGGGATCAGAAGATACCTGGAAACATCTCACCAAGTGTACTCCACGAACACTGCCTCTGAAAGTCAACGGCAATGACGTGTATACTCCCAAGGACTAGGCCAATACCATCGAAGGCGTTTTTGAAGATAACTTCACGCCTGTTGACCAACCAGGAAACAGACAACGTATAGAAAACATTGAAAGTTGGCTACCCACATATTTTCAAACAATAGACGACACAGAAATCACACCTATCACTGTTTACATCACCTCAACGTGAAGAAAGCTTCAGGACAGGACAATATAGATGGTAGAATGTTCAAAGAGCTTCTCCAGGAAGAAGTAAACTTCCTGTGTCGACCGTTCAACTCCATTATCCAGACGACTATCTATCCAGATATGTGGAAGCATGCCATCATAGATCCGATCCACAAAACAGGCAGAAACAGTTCAGATCCCAAAAGCTACAGACTGATAAGCTTACAACCTCAAGTCATCAAGATGTTGCCCAGACTACGCCAAAAGATTTAAGAGTTTAACATAATCCCAGCAGAACAGTTTGGATTAAGGGCTGGCCACTCTACCACCCACCAACTGTTACATGTGGCTGAAGAAGAAATCCTTGCATTCAACCAGAGAGAGTTTTGCGGCATGGTCCTTCAGGATGTGACTGGGGCCTTTGACAGTATATGGCATCAGGGCCTGCTACACCAGCTACATCAATATGAACTCCGTCGAGTATATCCAGTACATATCATATTACTGGCTAACTACCTGATGGGAAGAACCTTCGTAGTGAAGCTACAAAACACCACCTCCACCATACGTCAAGTGAAATCTGGGGTACCCGAGGGCTCCATCCTGGGCCCTACCCCTCTGCAGTATATGCACGGCACATATATCTACAAACACATGAATCAGAAAAGCCATTTATGCAGATGATACAGCTCTAATTTCGCGGAGCCGATGGCTAGACATTCTGAGAAGACGACTGCAGAAGGCATGCAACGACCTAGAGAAATGGGCTGAAGCGAATCCAGTTCAACGCCCCTAAGAGTCAAGCACCCCTCCTCACAAAACGATTAAAGACGTATGTGGATCCCATCAAAATATCCGGAACTGACATCCCCTGGACCCAGTCAGCTAAATACTTGGGAGTAACATTTGATTAAGGACTCACTTGGAAGCAACATGTAAACGAGACCTGGAAAAAGACTTCCCAACGACTAGGAGCACTATATCCTCTAATCAGTTTATCTTCACATCTCCCCATAGAAGTCAGATTATGACTATAAAGGGACCAGCATTCGACCAGTCTGAGGAAATGCCATTAAGGCTCATATAAACAGACCACAGAGCTACAAAACAAGGTTCTCAGAAGAATTTACCATGTACCCCAAGACTTGCCAGCAAAATACCTTCATGAAGAAGCAAAAGAACCGATGCTAATAAACAGACTTATGAAGCAAGCAGCATTCTTCTACGACAGATCGTGGGCATCTAACAACACACTCACCGCTCAACTTGGGCAATCCAATGACGAAAGGTATCGTCATAAACGTCCGGTGGCTATCCAGTAGTCACTTGAAGCAGGTTGAACCAAACACGTCAGGCAGGAAGATGGGTAACGTCGAGAAGCACTTGAAATAAGGAAACCTGACAAGTAGGCAGATCCAAATTCAAAAAAGTTCAAATGTTTGTAAGACTTAAGAGACTTAACTGCTGGGGCATCAGTCCGTAAACGTACAAACTACTTATGAACTACCTTATAGTAAAGACAACACAAATATCCATGCCCGAGAGGGGATTCGAACCCCAGACGGCGGACTGTCGCGCGCACCGCAACACGGCGCTCCAACACGTGCGGATAATCCGCCGCGGCTGTAGGCAGAACCCACAAGGGTTAAAACTACAAGTAAGTCAGAGTTACCGTAACCAAGCGAAGAGGCGAGCGAGACAGGATTCAGCTTCAGAAAGCACCTGATGAACACCGCGAGTTACGTGATTGAAATATCGTGCTAGCTCGACGCGGGTTACTGGCAGAAACACGATTCTCCAAGATGACCAAACCCCGCCGCGAAAGCCTTAATATGTATTCAACTTGTGAAAAAAAACCAGAGAGATACTGTAAGAGTCGAAGGGCATGAAAGGGACGCAGTGGTTGGAAACTGAGTAAGACAAGTTTGTAGCCTTGTTCAATATGAACATTCAGCAAACTATGTAGTAATTCAAGGAGAAATTTTGAAAGGGAATTAAAGTACAGGAAAAATAAATAAAAACTTTTCGGTTTGCCGATGACTTAGTAATTCTGTCAGAGATAGCAAAGGACCTGGACGAGCAATTGAATGTAATGGACAACGTCTTGAAAATAGCGTATCAGATGAACATCAACAAAAGTAAAACAAGGGTAATGTAATGGAGTGTCAGAAAATCAGGTGAAGCTGAAGAAATTCGGTTATGCAATGAGAGAATAAAAGCAATAGACGAGTTTTGTTATTTGGGTAGAAAAATATCTTCTGATGGCTGAAATATAGAAGACATAAAAATGATTTCCAGTTCATGGTGTACAGCAATCAGTGAGAATAAATATTCCTTATATATATTTTTTATATTACTGAAGGAAGACATAAAATGCAGAATGCCTATGGGAAGAAATGCGTTTCTGAAGAAGCAAAATCTGTTGACATCCAATATTAATTTAAATGTTAGGAAGTCCTTTCTGAATGCACTTGTCTGAAGTGTAACTAATAAGGACGTACTCAACAGAATTGGAGAGAGAAGGAGTTTCTGGCATACCCTGACTTACAAGGGAATGGTCAGACTTGTCATGTCGAAACCTGTGTTGCTATTTTTACCACTGTGAGTTAACATTGAAGGAAGTCTGTATGCACACTGTTAGCTGCTGACATGACCTGGAAGTCAGTAAAAACTTTTATGAAGTATGACATTACTGTCGCATGGTTTCCGCGCTTATAACTGCCTGTTGTACAACCCTGACCTCTCTCGCCACGTTATACCAACGCCAACCATCTTGGGACAAGGTGGCATCAGCTACGCGCCGCTCTCCTGCCACAGCAGTGAGAGAGCTGATTCGCCCAGTGAAAGCGATCGTACGATAATTAATACATACGATGATAATATATTCGTTGACAAATGTAGCTGATATGTTATCTACAACATTCTTTCCAAATAGCTATGAAATAGACACAAATATATATACGGTTTAGAACACGTCAAACTTTTATTTCTTGTAATTACTGCAAAAATGCGAAATATTGATACAATGTTCAAAAGATAGGTTTTTGTGCACCAAGAACATACAAGGATGAGCTCGAAATACAGCTTTTAATGAATCAGAACTTTTATGACCTGACAACGAATCTAGAAGGAGAAGAGATTTGTTCCCGCAGAACGAAAGAAACGCATGGCGCATGAAAAGTGTAACGTTATCATTTCCCATTTTTCCAGACTTGGATGCGTCTACTACAAGACTGTCTGCGTAGAACATTGTTTGTTTGACCGTGGTCCAAAACGCCCAGTTGGTTCTTGAAGACACAAATATAGTTTAGGCAGTTATGAACCATCCAGACTAATTATGGGCATTATAGTGTATGAATGGGTGAGTGCAGTCGTGGACTGCATAATTGCCTCAATATGTTTTTCCCTTTTAATGGCAGTGTTCTTTTCGCCCACTTTTTTTTTTTTTTTTTTTTTTTTTTTTTGAAAACATGACTGATCTGCATTGTAAACGTAACATTCACTAAAACTGGCGATCTTATTTTTTGTAGTCGTAAGAAAAGCTTCTATCATTTCCATTTGAATCACTTCACTTTCCGACCTGTTTCTCGATATAAATTTTGTTATTATTCGTGCCACAATTTTATGTGTTCTTTTGAAGCGACTACTCCAACTTTGAGAAGCTGTAAATTCTTTAGCGCCTATGACACTGGCAATCTCTAACGCCCAATCACGCAATGACTGTCGTTTGGCATTCGCGAATTTATCTCCGTCGCAATTTCCAGTCGACTCTTACGTCGTCCAGTGACTTCCTTTTTCCATCTATACAATTCACGTTCAGAACGAACAAAGCGATAGCTATTTTGAACAGTACTGACACGTAGGCGTTTCTTACCACATTCGTGCAACCAATACTCCACCGCTTTTTCTTTGTCTCATAATGTAATTGTAGTTGCTGGTGTTGCTTTCGGAGATAATTGATGATGGTACGTGACACTATCACTCGAAGAGTCTTCATGTGTGCAACTTTCTTCCGTTTCTTCGCCGGCTGTAGATTCACAGTCTGCAATATCGAGTGTTTCAGTCGTTTCTAGCCACATGTCTGCGCTATTTACTTGCTCGTCTAGAAATTTAACTACCATGTCGCACTTCACATAGTCTTCATGCCTGTTTTCTGTTGATTGCTTCATTTGGTGTCTGTGGTATATCTCCAAGGCAAGCAGCAAAACATTTACAGGGTTTGCCATCACCTGTGAGGGGAGATTGAATGTTCACTGTAAAGTGGCTTGAGGAGTATAGATATAGATATACAGAACATCTTTCACATCTCTAACCAGTTTCAAGACGGTATGTTTCGAAATACGTACCAGAAATGAAACGGAAGTGCATGTCACAGAAACGATTATTCATTTCTCCTTTCCACCAAAACCGTGCAACGATATTCCTCTTTAGTGAACGCCGCGATAAGACGGCCGCACCTCCCGACCATGCGCACAACGCTCACCATAACAACAGCTCGCGACTCGCCATCACCGTCTCCGCAAGCGCCAAGCAGGAAAAACAGCCATTTTCGTGATTTTTTAGGCGATTTCCAGGTCATGTCAGCAGCTAACATTCTGCATAGAGACTTCCTTCATTGTTAACTAACACTGCTAAAAAAAAAATCAATACATGTTCGGCATGACGAATCTGCCATTCCCATGTTAGAGAAGGTATAGGTTGGTGGGACACACTCTGAGACATTAAGGAATCGGCAACTTAGCATTAGAAGAAAGTGTGTGGAGTAAAAATCGCAGAGGGAGACCGAAGGAGGCATACATTAAGGAGATTCAAAATGATGTAGGTTGCCATTCTTGTTCTCAGAAGAAGGGGCTTGCACAGGACTGGATAGCGTGGAGAGCTGCATCAAACCAGTCTACAGATTGAAGACCACAACAAAAACATCACTATTGAATCGAAAAATGTTTGTTCTAAATCGGTGATGTAAATATCAGCCAATTTCCCAGCTAGGCAGCTACCCATTGTTAGCCATATAAATTTCGTGTGTGTGTGGTTAATCACGTTATGCTGCTCCTAATAAGAGAAAAAAGTGATTCACAAAATGCCCATGGCTTCAAGAACTGCAGTAAACAATATTACTACCTAACTAAGCTGAATTTTCGACGAGGGGGAAATGAATAGCACAAAAATTATGCAATACAAATTTGTTTACGATATGTCTTGGTATCATTAGTCTGAAATAATTACGGATAAGTAAGCCTTTTCAATCACCGGTTTTGTATTGTATGGCACCACATATCCAAGAACTGTTCACCACCAGCAAAATCATGTGCAAATCGAAACGTAGAAAATAAAAATATGAATGTGGACTTGAACAGTCGCCTGACGATGAACTGGAATGTTTGAAACCGGTCACGGTGCTATTTGGCAAGTAAGTGGCATATGAAATGTGGTTGGTTTCTGTTTTCTTCATTTTAAGAATTATCCTGCATTTTATACACAACTATTGGCTCAGATTGTCAGTTTTTGATAAAACAGCAATCTAACTGTAAGATGGCAGTAATTAAATTTTTTCACCAAAGATTTTTCTAAAAATCGAATGATAAGTAATCATAGCAGACGGAATAACGTCTTGAAGCAGAGGCGAATGGTAGAACGGTGGCCATCGAACGTTACTGGATGTATTTTTTGTGTTTTGAAGTATATTTTCTAAATGTTGAACAGATTTGTTTTAAATAAGTCACATATCTGTTTCAGCTGTGCTGGCGTCTATTCACTGGTGTCATCTTGTGATTTGACACAATGTGGTTTCATTCTTCATCAGCATAGCAGATCATAGCATAGCATAGCATAGCATAGAACTACGGTATGTAGTCCTTTGTGAACTACAGATGGTAGTTTGACCAAATATTCCAGAATCACAGCATACTGGGCCATTTCAATAATATATAAATTATCTAATTAAAATTGATTTTATTATGCATTTAAAAGCTACATTCTTTTGATACATCCTTGATTTCCAAAAGATTACCAACCATTTTCAAAAGTTAAACTCCTGGCAGGATTTTGAATTTTAAAGGTGGTAAAATTTATCACTGGCTTCAAGAAGTCTTTGCACCTCAACATTTTTTAAACTTTGTTTCATTTCTGAATACTAATAAAACACAAGTGTCGAGATACAATTAATAATAAATCAATAATAAATAATAAGTAATCAATAATCAATAATAACCACATAAACGTACCTTTCTCCTCATCTGATTTGTTCTCATGTTTTGCTTCTGTGTTTTTCTCTTGTTGTCTTTCATCCTTTAGCCTCATTCGGGATATTAAAGAGCGCCGTTCAGCCTTCAAAGCAACATCTGCAGGTAAAAATAGTATATGATTATGTAATTAGTTAAAATGCATTCATTTAAATTTAAAAAAAAACCTTTTAATCTTGAACAGAGTTGAAAAATAACAAATTATGAGACTTTCGTCTTTAAATTAAATACAAAAAACAAAATTGATAAATGACACAACTTTATGGAGTGTAAGAATTGGGATGGTAGTATGCTGTTAGTAATCTGACAGACGATGAAATGTGCCATGAGGGTTTACAACTTATAATGATTACAAAGCGACTGTCTCTTTGCAAGTATGCACTAAATGTATTTCATCTTTGGCCAAAGATAGTCCAATTCATATGCCATAGATACCTGTATTATCTAGTTGACTGATACCAAAGTCGACAGGCTTTGGTGTTCCTGGCTGCATCATACTGTACAGCGACACAGGTGCAAGGGACTACCTGGCTGACACTTAGGAGGATACACTGAGTACGCTTTTAGCGGTGAAAGCAGCCATAATGTGCAAGCTGTACTTGTGTTGTGGGGCCTGTTTTCTGATGGTCGCTGACTGACTGAGGGTGTACCGTTAATCGGGTGGAGCACTAGAAGAATGGAGCATCAGTGTCACAGGTGTCAGTCCTTAGCTGTGGCAGCAAACGCAGGTTGGACGTTTTGTAGCAGATGTGATTGGTGGGGCACATAGTGTTGGCTGCTGGTCGTGGAGGTCAAACACTCTGACAAAACCATTCTGCCTTCGAGCGTTTGATGCTAATAGTTGTAGGTTTCCCATTGACAGATGTATCAAAGGTCTGAGGTTCACATTGAACCACTTTGTAAGAGCCTAAATATGGAGATTATGGAGATGAATGGACAGTTTCATCTTGTAATATCACATTATTACACACTCGAAGGACCTTGAAACATGCACATGCTATATAAGTAATTACATTTCATTCTACCACTTCCAAACATAATACTCAGCTTTTCAACATTACGATGTATGGGGGTTCTGCTCGCTGCGAAATTGTTCACCTGGGGCGTCGTGGTAGAAATAAATACTCGATATGTATAATTTTCACTTCTTCTTTAATTTGAAATCAAACTGCTTGTCCACCAAAACATTTACAACATTACAATGGAACAGAACTTAGCCGGTAGTACTTCCATTTCAAAACACAGACTGACTTAGCTTCCAGTGCCCTTTAGAAAAGCCAAAACTCGAACTCTCCCACGCAAGGCGGTGAGGCAAATATATAACATCGGTAATAATGACCTTACATTATGCATTGTTCATAACAATTGAATATACTAATTTACAATTAACAAACACTCACAAAAAAAACATTTCATGTACACAAAAATAATCATAATATAAAATGAAAACTATACTTACAATAATTTTAGATCGCACCTATCTTTTTAAGTTTTAATCACGCTACTTTTTGTTTGACAACAAACCAAAATGTTAAATGTCAATTAATTAGTTAACGAGTACATCATACATGTTCCTAACATATATTGAACTATCAATTATCTTGGCAAATCTCAAAATAAGTTCAAAATCTCGCGTCAGTCAATATATACAGAGAATTATAATATTAAAATCTCGACTATTACATTAATTACACAGTTAGCTGGTTTACACAACTTGTTTATGAGGCTAACATATATACAATGCTATTTATTTTAATGTCTTTATGTAGATACAAAAGTTCTTACCATTCGTCTGTCTATTTATTGAAATAACATACAATGACAAAACTATTGTTTATAGAACTGTCTGGAAAGCATCTAAACGAATCTCTTAATTAATGAAATCTATCACTTGTTTTAATCACAGTATCACCGAGACACTGTCCTATACTAATTCCTTGGCTGGCTATTTCGTTATTAACTAACTTCACACGCAACATATATCACTATTGAACCACACGATTCCGGGTCTGAGGCAGACGGTATCGTATGATAACATTGAGATGAGAGGGCCGGCAGTATCGTCACAACCTTATGAATGAATACTTTCAGCGAAGTGTGTGACATTGAAAGTTAGATGCGCAATGTTGTAGATCTCATCTCTGAAGTGATGTTTAATCTTTAGTAAGTCTGGCTTGTTGGTATGAGGACAAGGCAACTTTTAGTCCGCCAGTGGTTCGCCATTCAGTGTTTTGGTTAACAACACTGTTGTCCATAATCGATGCAGGACGCTTGGAAGGAACTCAGTTGATAATCCGCTGTGACACAAGAGGGCAATAATTACCATCATATGTCATCTTTCAACGAGGCTATTGTTTTCTGGATGTATAATTGAAGTGCATGCATAAGTAATACTTCATCGGCGACACAGGGCGTTCAACAAAGCGCTCTCCAAAAGAACGAACATCACATCAGTCTATACAAGAATGCACACTTATTTGCGGTTGACGTCGGATCGTTAATGTAGCATGTGGAATGTTATGGATGGTAGTAGGTTTCTCAATAACCATAGACACGATGTCGTACATTTTGAAGGTTTATTCCTCATGGTCATTACAAACCAATAGACGTATAACACTGATATGGACACATTGAACAATTATTGTTATCTGGCCAAAGAGAGTCCACATTGGGCTTGAGAGATATTACCCTGTTTCTAGGCATTGATGTCCCACTTGAGGGCTGCGATTGGAGGGTGAAAAGTATATTAAGATGAATGGCAGCAAATATCACAGAGAATTCTTTGTCTGCATCTCCTTTCCTTTTGGCGCAAGGCAACGTAAGATGTATGCCAAAGGGTACCTAATAACAAATATAGTCTTTTCCTAGGCTACACAAATACACTGAGCGGATGTAATGCTAGCCTTATACATTCATTGTGACAATAATATTCTTCAGGTTGTGACACCGGATTGTCAATCTTTAAAATAGTCTGACGTTTCAGCCACTGTTGCAAGTGGCCTTCTGCTGAATATATGTCTGCTGAATAAGGGAAGGCTTGACACTTATGGCAATGTTTGCAGTATATGACATTTTTGGCCGGGATATATGTGATATTGTTCAGCCATCTAGTGCAGGTTTTTTAATTGACGCCACTTATGCAACTAGCATGTCAATGATAATGAAAATGATGAGTAATGTAGGTACGGCAAAGGATACTAAAGTACGAGCTGGTACATCCGCAATTTCGTTGCCCATAGACCTTAAGTGTATACATGCTGTGGTGCTACAGCATTTGCGACGGCACTTTAGCACGAAATTATGTGTGGTTGTGCTGTCATAAATTTACTAATTATTGTAGAAGTGGATTTAAAATTGTTCGTTTTCTGAAAGATTCGGAGAGTAGAAAAAAATTGAATGTTAACTGTCGTCACGAAAACTGAGAACCCGGACGGGACGCATAGCTATATATTTTAAGTGAATTGGCCTAATATTTATAATGATCTGTAGCATATTTCATGGTAAAAATCGAGTGTGATATTTGAATGTGTGTTTGTTTAGCTGTTTTAAAAGCACTACCTCTTAACAGAGAGTCTGCCAGTAGGGAGTTACCAGCCTTAAAATATCATAACACAGTAAAATATTCCAGATCATACAGTATATAGAGTACAATATGTGTGTCTGGTAGTATATTAACAGATACACCACAACAAGGAGTTTTGTACTCACAATGCACAAATTGATGATCATAACATTATGTTATTGAGAAAGTTGCAGAATGTATTACAAACGCTAAAACAAAAAACGAATATATGAATACCAGGTAAAATTTTACTTACAGCGTTGGTAGCGTACTGTGCTGATCAAGGAGGTTAAAATATGGGGAGACGGCGCTACTATGAAAAGCTTATCTGTCGATTGAAGCCATTCCGCAAGCAAGAGTCAACTAAATATGATTCAGATTAAAGCACTGTGTGATTCTCGCCCTATTAATTTTCATACATTTAAATAACTGTCATTCCTGGAATATGGTTGATACAGTACACTTCTGTGAACAAATACAGACCTTTCCTATAGGGGTACTGTGATTTATTTACACAAAATTATTGGCTCTGCAATATGGCGACAACGGCTTCACTTCTGTAGCGTTAAGGCCAGCTCCCCCTATTCTAGCCTCCTTGGTGCTGATGCTAGAAACAACAGTTGAATGATATTTGTGGTACTTGGAAGTTTGGGCTTTATAACTTGCAGTATGCAATTTAAAAGAATGGTACCTGATGTTTTATCACTAAACATACGCTCAGTTCAATTTCTTATAAAAATGTCAATACTGAGGGGTATCCATGAGAGACATTAACATAACTAACACAGAGTATTGGGTAAAGTTTACTTACGGCTGCAGCTGTTGCTAATGCCGGCAACAAAATGTTTGCTTTACAAGGATGATTAACTTACTAACAAGGGTACCGGTATGTCCAAAAACGTGTCAAATAGCATTTAAAGGGTGTTGCCAGCAACAGATCTGTGCGCCCCAGCGACGGTAAATAAACTTTTGTCCTGTTTACTACTATTCTTTTTTTGTTTTAGTGTTTGTAATACATTCTGAAACTTTCTCAATAACGTAACGGAAGTATATTCAGATATGTGAGTTCAAAAATCAGATGTGGCGTATTTGTTACAGCGGACAACAAACATTTATTGCAAGACCGCGAAAAAAACCTCGCATAGTGACAGTCATTATTGAAATCCTAGCGAACATCACATAAAACTTTTACTTAGGTAATCAGTTTCGGTAGAATTAAACATACTACGCGATTTGATTACAGAAATATATACGTTTTTGAACCTTTATTCTTTCTCTTTACTGGGACAGTGAAGGAAAGCAGATATAAGTCGTCTTATCGACATATCCAAGTAAACAACAACAGAATGCAAGTTCAAAATACCACGATCTAAGTCTCTATGCAGGACACTTCAAAATATTTTACATAACTTGAACAAAACAACACCAGCCTGTATTTCTAAGAGCTCTAAGTACGGTCGCAGTTGTCTCCCACCTGCCTGCCTATCTGTGTGTGCAAACGACTGTTGCCTTCAATCCCTAGGCTTCAAATTACTTAAACTAACTTCAGGTAACCAAAGGACAACAAATACATCCATGCCTGAGGGAGGACTCGAACCTCCTGTGGGAGCTGTATCGCAGTCCCTGTTAAGGCGCCTAGGAGTGCTCTGCTGTTCACGCGCAGCAGTCTGTACCCATCTTCCCTATTCATGTTGGCGAGTCGCTTAACTGTTTCTATGGCTCCTCATCGTAAATGATTGCTTCGCCAGCATGCGGGATTCACGGAATAATTCATCTTGATATTCTGGCACTGCTGACTTCTTGTGTTTCACAAGCCGGATTTATATTTCGTGATTGGTCGCCCGGCCTTACCTTCATATACCAGCCCACACTCGCAACCAATGAATTATTTAGTTTGTCTACAGCATCCTACATGGAGCGAAAGACATCCTTTACTTTATTGCTGCTACGGATGATTGGCTTGATGCCTGCCCGATGGAAAATTTTGCCCGTATATTAAGTTATCCCTCGTACATATGGCAATAGAGCGATGCATTTTGTTTCCCCCTACTTTCTTCCTTTCTTGAAGTCATTTTGTCTATCTCAATCTTTCCACATCCACTGGCTCCAAAAATGGATTTCAGATTTTGTAAGTCATTTGGATGTTCGTCATCGCTGATATTATGGACCCTCCTAGTTAAAATATGAAGGGGGAGGAAGCGTGGAGATACATGTCTGTGATAGTGGGTTTTCTATACACTCTGTGGCCAATGTAACTGTCAACCTTTCTGCAGACTTCCACATCAAGGAAAGGCAGCACCCCATTCTTTTCTCCATCCATTATGAATTCATTTTACTCTGCTGCTAATTGGGATGTTTTTGGAAGTTCTGTAGCTCTTCCTCGCCATATGCCCAAATGACGAAGATGTCATCAACATACATCAGCCGGCATTTCATGGATAATGTATTGGCTGGAGAGCTGTTGCTTCAAATGCTTGCACCAAAATGTCTGCTGCGATATGCTAGAGCGGGAAAGCTCATAGCTTCGCCGTCTCTTTGTTCATAGAATTCTCCTTTCCTTCTAAATTAGATGGTCGTTAAGCAACGGCGAACTAGGTCACACATGTCCGGCGTGAAACACTCCTCTAAGAAAGATCCGGCAAGAAACGGTTCGAATTCTGTCTCACACAAGGCCACCGAAACAAAATGGGGCGGAAAAAGAAACCTCATTTACTAATGATACAAGCAGACAAGGGAAATGCCACCGTTGTAGTGGACACATTGGTTTACAATAAATGGATGGAAGATCTTAGTGAACCTATCTACAAGAAACCTAAAGGTTATATGGGTACCGATGATCCATAAAAAGGATTTTACTGTAAAGTCTATAAAGCTAGCATAATTTCATGTAAAAACTGGCAAAGTAACTGGTACCGAAACTTCGACGTCTTTTGAACCAAAGAGATTCGTCGTCAAGGAATTGACCCATTTTATCACACTGTGTATCAAAATTGGCTCTGATGGTTAGTTTCGAAGTGATGCCTTTATTTACTAATATGCTAGAGTCGGGACGATGGATGTCCTAGAGGAGCGCTTGGCTCTGAACATCTGTGACCTAGTGTGCCACTGCTTGACGATCTGGTGTAAATGATAATTTTACAAACAAACGGGTGGTGTATCTGCAAACGTAGGCTTCCGCGGTTGTTGTCACTATCAATAAAATTCTTCTGGGTATGAAACCGCGTCGTCATTTTATAAATTTTATAAATTACACAGACCCTGATGAAGGCCGCCTGCAACAGCGGCCGAAACGTCGGTGGAATTTATAAAATGACGACGCGGTTTCATACCCAGAAGAATTTTATTGATAGAGGGTGGTGTATCTGTTGGCACCTCGCTCTTGCCTGATCTTAACTGATTTGATGATATTTTCCTTCGAAACTCAGTTTGGTGTGATCACAGAATTCAACCCCTTAGCCGGTAGCAAGGATTGCGTGGCTGCTTTTGACAGTGGGCGGCTGCCTATATGCCTAATTGTTTTATCTTACTAATTCTTATGCGAAATGTAAGTTGGTGCTAGGAGAATAATTATGTAGTTAGCTTCAAATAGCACGTCTCTACATTTCCAACTGTGTTCTTAAAAAAGTCGCCTTTGCTGCAGGTATTCCCAGTTGAATTCTCAAAGCAACTTTCTGATACTTGTTTGTTTACTAAACAGACCTGTAAAATTCGTGTATGTGGTTGTATCTCTGGTTGCGTTCTTGTGAGTGTGAAGCTCTGCAAGAAAATAGAAAACAAGCCCACAAATATAAATATTAATTTTGCATACCTCCCACATTTCCCTTAAAGATTTAGAAAATCTGACCCTTACAAATTATGAATTTCTAGCAGCCACAGCTGACCACTTGAAAATATCAGTATATTTGTGGCCTTACAATGTACGAACTTTTCATTACACCAATTTATTGATCACATTTACTTCTCCTGCAACACAAACACTCTGTAGACACTGTATATAACGCAATCCCAGCTCCTCCACCAATTATAACATTTATATGCTATATAAGTAATTACAGTTCCTTTCTACCACTTTCCAGCATAATACTCATCTTTTGAACATTGCGATGTATGGGGGTTCTGCTCGCTGCAAAATTATTCTCCTAGGGCGTCGTGGTAGAAATAAATACTCGTAGGTTCAATTTTCAGTTCTTCTTTAATTTGAAACAAACTTCTTCTCCACCAAAACATTACAAATTCAAAACAATGCAAGAGAACATAGCCGACAGTACTTCCATTTAAAAACAACAGACTGACATAGCTTCCAGAGCACTTGACAAACGACTGAAACTGGAACTCTCCCACGCAAGGCGGTGAGGCAAATATATAACATCGGAAATAATGACCTTACATTATGCATTGTTCATAACAATTGAATATACTAATTTACAATGAACAAACACGCAAAGAAAACATTTCATGTACACAAAAATAATCACAATATAAAACGAAAACTATACATACAATAATTTTAGATGGCACATCTTTTTAAGACGAAATCGCGGTACTATTTGTTTCACAACAAAGAATAATGATAAATGTCAATTAATTTGTTAATGAGTACATCATACAACCTATATTGAACTATCAAATCTCATGGCCATTTACAAAATATACTCAAAATCTCACGTCCGTCAATATATACAAAGAATTCAATATTGATAATCAATGTAATAGTCGAAATAACACAATTAACTGGTCAACACAACTTGTTTATAAGCCTAACATATATACAAAGCTATTTATTTTCATTTCTTTACGTTTTACAAAAGTTTTTACCCTTCGTCTGTCTATTTAGTGAAATAATGTACAATGACAAAAGTATTGTTTATAGAATTATCTGGAAACTTCTAATACAAATCTCTTAATTAATGAAATATATCACTTGTTTTAATCACAGTATCACCGAGACACTGTCCTACACTGATTCCAAGGCTGGCTATTTCGTTTTTAACTTCACACGCAACATATATCACTATTGAACCTCACGATTCTGGGTCCGACGCAGACGGTATCATACGGTAACATTGAGATGGGAGGACCAGGCAGACGGTATCGCAAGATAACATTGAGATGAGAGGGCCAGCAGTCTCGTTACAACAGTAATAAAGCCTTTTTTGTAAAATACGGCGAGGACAGGTTTATTTACTTCATGTTACACGAGAGGTGACAATCGATTAATTTTATGTACCAAGACAGAAAAGGAAACGGAATAAAAGCATGGTACAATATTAAAAGTGTGAAAGGAAAGGGAGAAAAAGAGCCAAAAGTTACTAAAGGCCTTTATGCGACGCAAATATGATGATATTGAATTATTTTCTGGACATATCAGTGCAGTTTCGGAGTTCATTTCCAATATATAAAGGAGAATCGAAAGAAAGATAATAGGCGCATTGTTTCTGATTACAAAATGTTGGGTCCACAGTGCAACACAAATCAGCAATCAAGAGATAATAACACACCTTCAACATCCATATCTCTGGTACAGTATTCCGTACCAGTTGTTGAGCAGATTGTAAATAATGCACGACTTTTTGCATACTTCTCAGTGTAAAATGTAATTTTTCTTCTTCAGTTATTGCATTTCTTAGGCACTGTGGTTTTATGTCATCCGAAATAGGACTCAGTACGAAGTTGAATTGTCTTTTATTTAAACCACAATAGCTCCTGATTAAATTCGTCACTAAACTTTTTTTCTTTTAATCAACGGCCTGTAACTTCCATCGGCAGCTGTACGTTAAACATTAGCAGCTTTCGTGTTTTCTTAGTATAGAACAAAGCAACGTCATCGTCTCCCTCCTCCAGTGACAGCGCAACAGCCGCGGCAGTAGGCAGACACCTCAGCTCGCCTCTCACCGGCGACCGCGCCGCTCGCCTGCCGCTGTGTTCCGCAGCGGGTCGGCAGCAGGCAGAGGCGGCGCTGTCGTTGTCGGCAGTCGCGGTGGGTCGCTGTCGCCGTGTTCGGACTCGCACCTTCATTCACCATTATTTAGAGACGCACACGCAGGGAGCACGAAAACGAAATGTAGAATGGTTCACAGACACGTAACGTGTGTTTTACAGTGCTACACGAAACTGCACCTACTAAAAAAAAAAAAAAAAAAAAAAAAAAAAACACTTCAAAACTGAAGTTACTGGCGAGCTGTACAGAGCGCTGCTCTCTCACTCGGCGCCATCTTTACATCGCGGTTGCAGCAGATTTCCTCCTTCACTCCTTCAGAGGCCCAGAGATATTTAAGAATTGGAAAATGTTAAGAAAGCTTGTACTTATGATTCTACACATCCATCTGAGTTTTTTTAACATTTTAAATAGGCATCTACATCTACGTAGATACTCTGCAAATCACATTCAAGTGCCTGGCAGAGGGTTCATTAACCACTTTCATAACTTTTCTCTACCGTTCCATTCTCTAATAGCGCGCGGGAAGAAAGAACACCTAAATCGTTCCGTTTTCGATCTGATTTCTCTTATTTTGTTGGGATGGTCATGTCTCCCTAAGTAGGTGGGTGCTAGCCAAATATTTTCACATTCAGAACTAAAAGTCGGTGACTGAAACTTCGCAAACAGATCACGCCGCAATGAATAACGTCTTTCTTTTAATGATTTCCACCCCAATTCTTGCAACATTTCCGTGACGTTTTCCCCCCCGTAACGTGATAAAACAAAACGTGCTGCCCTTCTCTGAACCTTCTCAATGTCTTCCGTCAGTACCCCTGGTGAGGGTCCCACTAGGGGCAACAGTACTCCAGGAGAGGACGCACAAGTGTGATGTAGGCAGTCTCTTTGGTGGAGCTGGCGCATCTTCGAAGCGTTCTGCCAATGAAACGTAACCTTTGGTTCGCCTTCCCCACAATATTTTCTGTGTGTTCTCTCCAGTCAAAGTTGTTCGTAATTGTAAATCCTAGGTATTTGGTAGAATCTACGACCTTAAGGTTTGACTGATGTATCGCGTAATTAAAGTTCAGCGGATTTCTTTTAGTGGTCATGTGTAATACTTCACACTTTTCTTTATTTAGTGTCAATTGCCAATTTTCGCACCATGCAGAAATTTTGTCTAAATCGCTTTGCAGTTGATTTTGATCCTCTGTTGACTTCACTAAACGATAAACGATAGCATCATCCGCGAACAGTCTAAGGGAGCTATTCAGATTGTCTCCTAAATCGTTCATAAACACGAGGAATAGTAGGGGACCTATAACGCTTCCCTGTGGAACGCCAGATATCACTTCTGTTTTACTCGATGACTTACCGTCAATTACAACGAACTGT
Source organism: Locusta migratoria (assembly GCA_026315105.1). Lineage (NCBI taxonomy): Eukaryota > Metazoa > Arthropoda > Insecta > Orthoptera > Acrididae > Locusta > Locusta migratoria. The sequence continues at coordinate 655,392,379 of CM048744.1, forward strand.
TGATAGAGCTGAAGCATTGAATTAAAATTTGTGGTGCGGCCGGGAATCGAACCCGGACCTCCATGCTTACTAGGCAGACGTCTTAACCGTTTTTTTTTTTTTTTTTTTTTTTTTTTTTTTTTTTTTTTTTTTTTGCTCTTACGTAGATCTATGATCTGTGGTCGTTTTTATTGTTCGTACTTGGTCGTTCGTCGATCATTTGGCTCAGCTTTTTTGTTACAGAGGACGTTCAGCTCTCTGACCGGGCGCGCTGAGCCACGGCGCCCGGCTAAATATTTTACATGTATGGAGTCGCGAACCCAAGTTTTGCGCCGCAGCCCAACGCGCTACCGACTACGCTACTTGTTGGCTCAGCGCCGTTAGACTACCACACCACTAACGATTAAGTCGCCTCGGAATAGTCTATGTACGATTTCCCTCCACAACACAAACTTTAATTCAGCTTCTTTGTTCCAAAGATAATTGCCACTACTGCCAAGGCTCTCCATGCAGCGGAATAGCACCTCAGCAATGGACATGGTGGAACAATCCTGTTATGGTGTTATAAATATCAATTAAATACAATGAAAGAATCCCTGAGACGGATTTTCGTCTCAAATATGTCAAAGACATTATTGATAGAGCTGAAGCATTGAATTAAAATTTGTGGTGCGGCCGGGAATCGAACCCGGACCTCCATGCTTACTAGGCAGACGTCTTAACCGTTAGACTACCACACCACTAACGATTAAGGCGCCTCGGAATAGTCTATCTATATGTGTTGTGTGTTGTGGAGGGAAATCGTACATAGACTATTCCGAGGCGCCTTAATCGTTAGTGGTGTGGTAGTCTAACGGTTAAGACGTCTGCCTAGTAAGCTTGGAGGTCCGGGTTCGATTCCCGGCCGCACCACAAATTTTAATTCAATGCTTCAGCTCTATCAATAATGTCTTTGACATATTTGAGACGAAAATCCGTCTCAGGGATTCTTTCATTGTATTTAATTGATATTTATAACAACGAACTGTGTTTTTTCTGATAGGAAATCGTGAATCCAATCGCACAATTGGGGAGATATTCCATACGCACACAATTTCATAAGGAGCCGCTTGTGGGGTACAGTGTCAAAAGCCTTCCTGAAATCCAGAAATATGGAATCAATTTGAGATCCCTTGTCGATGGCACTTAACACTTCATGTGAATAAAGGTCAAGCTGAGTGATACTCTCTGAATCCGTGTTGACTACTGGTTAATAGGTCGTTCTCTTCGAGGTAGTTCATAATATTCGAACAAAATATATGTTCCAAAATCCTACTGCAAATCGACGTAAATGAGATAGGTCTGTAATTTTGGGGATCACTCCTATTGCCTTTCTTGAATATTGGAGAAACTTGGGCCACTTTCCAGTCTTTGCGTTCGGATCTTTCGCTGAGTGATCGGTTGTAAATTATAGCTAAGTACGGAGCTATTGCATCAGCATACTCTGAGAGGAACGTAGTTGGTATACAATCTGGCCCGGAAGATTTATTTTTGTTTAGTGACTTAAGCTGTTTTACTACTCCAGGAACATCTACTTCTAAGTTTCGCGTGCTGGCAGCTGTTCTTGGATTGAATACTGGAGTGTTCACTTCGTCTTCTTTGGTGAAAGAATTTCGGAAAGCTGTGTTTAGTAATTCTGCCTTAGCAGTACTGTCATCGATAGTATTACCATTACTATAGCGTAGTGAAGGTATTGTTTGTGTTTTGCCGCTAGTGTACTTCACATATGACCAGAATTTCTTTGGATTTTCTGCAAGATTACGAGACAGGATTTCGTTGTGGTAACTACTATAGGCTTCTCGCATTAACGTCCGCGCTAGGTTGCGAGTTTCAGTAAAAGATTGTCAGTCTTGTGGATTCTGTGTCTTTTTAAATTTTGCATGTGGTTTTCTTTGTTTCTGCAACAGTGATCTGACCTGTTTTGTGTACCACGGGGGTCAGCCCCCTCTTTTATTAATTTATTTGGTATAAATCTCTCGATTGCTACTGATATTATATCTTTGAAAGTAAGCCACAACTGATCTACACTCGCATATTTAGTTTTGAAAGACTGGAGACTATCACTCAGGAAAGCGTGAAGCGAATTTTTTATCTACTTTATTGAATAGATATATTTTCGTTTATTTTGGGTGCAATTGGCCATTTAGACATTCAGTCTCGCTACTACAACTAGATGTTCGCTAATCCCTGTATCTGTTTTGATGCTCTTTACTAGCTCAGGATTATTTGTTGCTAGGAGATCAAGGGTATTTTCGCAACCACATACTATTCTAGTGGGTTCATGAACTAACTGTTCGAAGTAGTTTTAAGAAAAAGCATTCAGAAGTAGTTCGGACGATGTTTCATATTTGCCGCCGGTTTTGAATACGTAATGACGCCAACATATCGAGGGTAAATTAAAGTCGCCACCGATTATAACAGTATGCTTCGGATTCCTATTTGAAATGTGATTCAAGCGTTCTTTGAAAATTTCGGCAACCGCATCGTCTGAGTCAGGGGGCTGATAAAAAGATCCAATTATTAATTTATTCCGGTTGTCAGGAATAACCTCTACCCAGACCAACTCACAGAAAGTATCTGTCTCAATTTCGCTGCAGGATAAACCGTTAGTAACAGCAATAAACACTCCACCCCCTATTTTATTTATTCTATCCTTTCTGAAGACCATTTGGCGCTTTGAAAACATTTCGGCCGAACTTATCACAGGCGTCAGCCAGCTTTCAGAACCTATAACGATTTGTGCCTCAGTACTTTCTATCAGCGCTTGGAGCTCTGGAACTTTCCCAATACAGCTACGACAATTTACAACTGTTACATCAATGTTTTCTAGATTTGCTTTCTTCCTGTGTCTGACCTCCCCCTTTGAAACTGAAACCCATTTTGTGTATTCCCGAGGCCCTCTAACCTAAAAAACCGGCCAGTCCACGACACACAGCCCCCGCTACCCTTGTAGCCGCTTCCTGAGTATAGTGGACTCCTGACCTATTTAGCGTAACCCGAAAACCCACCACCCTTTGACGCAAGTCGAGGAATCTGCAGCCCACACGGTCGTAGAACCGTCTGAGCCTCTGATTCAGACCCTCCACTCGGCTCTGAACCAAAGGTCCGCAGTCAGTCCTGTCGACAATGCTGCAGATGGTGAGCTCCGCTTTCACCTCATCTTGCAAGCAAGACTGACAGTCTTTACCACTTCTGATAGCCACTCGAAACCAGAGAGGATCTCTTCCAATCCAAAGCGACACACATCATTGGTCCCGACATGAGCCACCACCTGTAGCTTGCTGCACCCTGTGCTCTTCGTGGCATCCGGAAGGACCCGTTCCACATCTGGAATGACTCCCCCAGGTATGCACACGGAGTGCACATTGGATTTCTTCCCCTCCCTAGAAGCCATTTTCCTAAGGGGCTCCATCACCCACCTAACGTTGGAGCTCCTAACTACCAACAAACCCACCCTCTGTGAGTGCCCTGATCTTGAAGGCAGCGGGGCGAGTACAGGACAAGCGACACCATCTGCGTCAGGAACATCCTCTGACAAAGACAGCGCCTCGAATATGTTGGCAAGACTAACCGGGGAGACCTCCACTTCGGTCCCCCGGGAAGTCTTACGCCGCTGACACGCGCTGAGGAGACCTCCCAATCCACCACGGATTGGGGGGCTACCTCCTCGCGGGCAGTGAGCGGGCTGGCCACAGCCGCAGGCCGATCGGAGGGCACAACAGACGCATACGGCGTCTGCTGTTGCCCCGCGAGCGGCCAACAACAGCGGCGCCCACCCACCGCAGTCTCAAGCGTTGACAGCGAAGCCAACGCCGCCTGAAGCTGCGAGCGAAGATTTTAAAGGTGGTTTACACCGATGGTTGCTAGTATGGTGACTCCCTCGGCTGTTCCGTAACGTTCCCTGACCATGTTACCAGGATTCACGTCACCACAGCCTTTTCTGCAGAGCTTCACGCTATCCTGAAAGCACTCGAGCAGTTGCGGTGTGTTCAGAGCACTCGGTTTCTTATTCGTTCCGATTCCCTTAGCGCACTGCAATCATTGCAGAACCTGGTATGCCTGGTGTGATGGTTAAATATTATTTTATACTCATGTTTTGAATGAGATACTGTTATCGTTTCAATGTAATTGTCGCTTAATATGAAATAAGTACTTCTCTACATATACACAACAAAAATCTACTGTTTTTCACAGAAATAAATGAAAATTAGGTTTTAGTTCCACTCACCCTTTACAGTCAGACCACCTATGGATTGTCTCCGTTTCCGCGTGGGAGGTGGTAGTGCGTCATACGTATTCCTTTGTTCCAGTTGAGAATGACGGCTGCCCTCTAATCTTTCCATAAAAAACCTGACTTGATCTGCAGGCAAACAAAAGGAAAAGTAGCTATTGCTGTAACAACATATTACAATAGTATTATTCAAGAGACTACTGTCTTCTATCTCATATCATTTAAACAATGTATTGCAACTGACATCTTTACATACGAAAATTTACGTTGAAATTTACTAGGAAAGTAGTTGGTCGATGGAATATTGATATGTAGCACAACGTTACAATAGAACATATGTTGTGTTCTTTTTACTCTTGCACCATCCAGTTGGAACAGAAAAACAATTTTAATTACCTATATCCTAGCTACAATCAGTTGACTTGACTATATTCTAAGAGTGCTTCAGTGGAAGACCGGGTGTTAAATCTCGACCTTCCTTCACTCACAAGGTTCACATTCGCAGATGGTAGAGGCGCAATTACGTAGTGCAGCCACTAAAAATCAGACCAATAAGTTTTTTTTTTCTCATGACTTGAAAGTAATTGCAATTTATTTGAGCTATTGTCGCATGTATTGTTGACTCTGTATGTGTTTGCTGTCTGGTCACAAAGTAAATTGTAAATAAAAGCGATTATCGCAGAAGATGAGCCTATGAGCGTATCTTCATTGCAGCTTGTGCTGTTGGCTGAATGACGAGAGTATCTGATAACCAATGAATTCTGTGCTCAAACCTCCATTCTGCAAAATTAGGTAATTGCTTTTTTTAAATTCATTGTTTCTGTGAACTTGCTACAGATATGTAAATGACTTCTGTACATCATTAATAGCTACTCCAGAATGAATAACTATTTTTCAGAGGAGTGTATACAGAAACGAAAAATTCTCGCAGGTTAAATTGAATTTAATTTGACAGGAAGTTCTATCAATAACACGTTCTTGAATGAATCTTTCACTCTGTAGCGGAGTGTGCGCTGATATGAAACTTCCTGGCAGATTAAAATTGTGTGCCGGAACCGGGACTCGAACCTGGGACCTTTGCCTTTCGCGGGTAAGCGCACTACCGACTGTGCTATCCCGACACGACTCACGATGCCGCCTCAAAACTTTACTTCCGCCAGTACCTCGCCTCCTACTTTCCAAACTTCACAGAAGCTCTCCTGCGAACCATGCAAGACTAGCACTCCTGGGAGAAAGGATATGGAAACATCCCTTAAGCTGTGGCTAAGCCATGTCTCCACCATATCCTTTCTTCCAGGAGTGCTAGTCTTGCATGGTTCGCAGAAGAGCTTCTATGAAGTTTGGAAAGTAGGAGGCGAGGTACTGGCGGAAGTAAAGTTGTGAGGCGGCATCGTGAGTCGTGTCGGGATAGCACAGTCGGTAGTGCGCTTGCCCGTGAAAGGAAAAGGTTTCAGGTTCGAGTCCCGGTTCCGGCACAAAATTTTAATCTGCCATGAAGTTTCAACACGTTCTTACTTCACGTATAACGAATGTCGGCTGGCTTTGAAGTGGAGTTGCGCCATGACTTGCTAATCTTGATGTCAATTTCATAGATGGAAGGCACCTGTACCTGCAATGTAAACGACCTACTAAATGTTTGCCACGATTCGCTATACTGCCGACACACACCAAACAAATATCAATGTAACTAACTGTTTCCCGCTCATAATGGCGTATGCCCTCTTCCACTCACTCACTCATTCATCAACACAGATGAGGAATGGTTACCTGCTGTCAGTTTACTATGTCCCATTGAAAACTCTTCTTCTCGGGCCGTGGACTCTAAGGATGTGCAGCTTACAGAGCGTGTTGCTAAAAATGGCACAATGAGGAAATAGTTCAACTTACTGAATAATACCAGTTTTTACTACCACTCTTCTCTATTTTTTTTTTCGGCGTGGCAGTTGAATACGAAGCCAGATGCACATAGTATATTTTTATGTCACTGGTATCAAATAATGACTCTTGCTGAGCGCCTATTTACGACCAAACCAAATTATCAGAATTAACTTCACTCAGAAATTTGTACAGTAATTTATAAGATTGTGGGAAATTTTTTTTTTTTTTGCCGTTTTTATAAATGTTTTAATGCACACAAGAAACAATTTTCACGAAATATTTTAAAATAGGCCTACGACAAACTTTAAAGGATAATTAAATTACTGGGTTTACAAAATATTTTGATAAAAAAAGGTACTAAGTCCCTAACAAAAAGAATCGAAGAACATCAAATTTAAAGGTTACTGTCATTTGCAAAAACCTTTTTTACAAACTCTTGGTTTGATACAGGTCAAAATCGAGCAGCTTCCTTCTCTCTCTCTTTCTTCTCTAGGAACTTCGCCACAGAAGGCCTTGGGTCGAAAAAGGCTGTCCCAACACCGTTGAGAGCGATGCGCATTCTAGAGTTGAGAGCTTCCCGTGACAGGCCAGATTGTTTGTTTGATTTTAAAGTCGTATGTAGTGACACTGCTCTTTCAGGACCTGCACTGTGCGGTGTCAGAGAAATATACGACTGCACCAACTTTCTTAGGATCGAATGAGGTTGAGATACTTTCAAAAAGTGGTACAGCTTTCCAGTAGATGATGTCATAGTAGACGGAGGAGGGAGTTTTTCTGCTGCAAACAACCCTACAACGTTATCAGTAAAATCTGATACTTTATCTCTACCAAACAGGCCTCCAACGTCTGCACGAACTGCGTTCACAAGCACAATAGGATTTTTAGAATTTAATAACCTTTTAATCCTACTGTAGATTTCCTTCTGGTCTTCGGGAAGCCATTGTAAGATAAACTCTTTGCATCTCATTATAACTTCTCTTCTCGCTGCAGGCCAGTGTCACTTTGTTGAAACAAATATGTTTACTTGATGTCTTCTAGGAAGATCTTCAGTATCTGATTCGTCACTTTCAAGTTCTCTTGCACCTTCTCTTTCCAACTTTTCTTCATATCCACCAGGATAACAGTCTTCTTCCATCAAAAATAACGAATCAACAAATATTTTATTTAGATACTTCAGTATCAGTGATTGTAACAAATGACCTCTGACAATCTTTTGCAGTTTTTCCAAATGTTTCAGATGATCTAGCATAAGGCTGTTGTTCGCCACCTGTCTCCCACAAACATAGAAACCCATGTGCTGAAGCTTTTTCAACTTTTGAGGAATCAGTCTTTTCAAGAACATTACCCCAATGTTGTTGCATTAATGGAAGGTTGATCCAAACTGCTTTAGCTAAATTATTGAGGTGTTCTACGAACCTTACATCAAAGTGTGCTGGAAAGCGGTAGACAGTTTTCTCAGTTAACTCAGCCAGCTCTTCCAGTTCTTCAAAGCGTAAAGCCAATGCCCTAAAAAACGTTCCCATGGCTTTTAAATTTGTCTTCCAGTGCTGAACTTCAATGACTGTTGATACTACGTCTGACATCGTTAGGTCAGATCGATGAGCCACACACCAAATACAAAGTAAGTCTCTTCCTAAGTACTCTTTCATTCGAACCCATAGGCCACTGGATTTGCCTGTATTAGCACTCTCTCCATCTGTAGTCAATGCTATCAACTTACCTTTTACTGTATCACCAAGGTCTAAATTTTCCAATAAAACTTTGACCGATTCCATAAGACCTTCTGCCCTATGCAGACTCGATTTGCTTTCACCTAGAAACACAGATTTCATCTCGTTATCTTCTGTAATGAACTAGTTGTCAACTCCGTATTTGTCTGCAATCTGAATGGAAAAACAATCCAATTTTTTTAAATGTGCGACCACACCTTCCATTATCACTTCCCCTACAACATCAAGCATCTAGCGATACATTACAGGGTTTCTGTTCTGCAATAAAGCTGGAGAAGGAGTGAGAGGAGAAAACTCGGATTCCAAACCACTGTCTTTGTGTGACGAAATTTGGGTGTCACTGTGAATCTTTGTTAGTGATCGTGACGGCCAAGAATGATCAGAAAGAGTCATTGTACGACTGTCATTATACACATTCAATGCTAGTTCAATCAGTAGTGTTATTTTCTCTGCAGTGTAACACTTAAGGGTTTTAACCCAAGGGTGCTTATCAGATTGTGCCAACCAATTTTCTTCCATTTCATTAAGGTTGACAGCAGCTTTGTGAGCTTCGCTGCTAAAATGGTCAATAATTCTTTCCAATTCCTTTTTTCCGTCACATCGGACGCCATCAGCAATGGGCAAAGTACCATTTTTTGATAATTTCAATGCTTCTTGAATATGTTTAGAGCAAATTTCACATTTTACACCAGAACGCTTGTTTCCCAGTTTTACATTTGCAAGAACGTCATAGGTTTTTAACAGCCAAAATGAGTTTCCCTAGTAGGTCTTAGGGGTAACAAGACTGAAAAGGTTGGGAACCTATGCTCTAAATGAGTTACAAGAGGTTATTTTTTTAATTCCCGGTACATTTGATATGTCATTCAATAAAAATAAATTGCCGGCACTACCCATAGCCACTGGGCGACAAAATCTCAGCACTGGGCGACACAAGTGTCGCCCAGTTAACATGTTATTTTATGCCCTGGCAGCAATGGTTGACTCAGTGAAGTTCCACGAACATCTTAAAGTGGAACGGGAAAAGACGAATTATAATAGTGTGTTTTTGGACAAAGAAAAGTACGCATCACTCATCAGCAAGGTTCAAACATCAACATCTGAACGAAAGAAGGACGGCAAGGACTACAAGGTTTTGAAGAGGTATGAAGAGCTCCAAGATAATGGAATAACAACATTAATACAACCTGTTGGTGAAGAAGGTGTGACTGTTCCGCCCAACGAGTAACACTCAGTCATTGTGTTTGGAGAAATTTATCGAGATAGATTTAAAGCACTGCCAACACTGACCTTGCCAGTGTACAAAATTGTTACACTCTTTTCTTTTATTAATTTTGGTAGCATTATATCTATGTAGGCAGGTGATATTGATGGGAAAGCATTATCTGTATAAATCTGTAATTTGGAAAAATCGTGTTAAACAGCCGTGAAGCTAGGGCTGATAGTGGTCTGGCCAGCGGAGAGCTGGTGTTTGTGTGTGTGTGTAAGGCGGAAACGGCCGGCCGGGGGTGAGCTTAGCACTTGTTTGGAAAGGCCGTGACGTCAGAGGGAATCCACCGTGCAGCCAGCGAGGCGACAGTGTATTGTCTAGAAGGCGAAGTGCCTAATCTGAAGGCTTCGTCCAACGAGGACTGTAAAAGAATGTAAGTGACGCAATGAAGGGCTAGAAAGGCATTGCTTACATGTGGCAACATAATACCAACCCTTTCCCACGAGCACGGCTGGCAAGGACATTGACAAAAAAGAAGCGACGACGGTTGGTCATTAAGGAGTCAACCGTCCATGGACCCTACAAGCTACTAGAGAAATAAGAAGGAAATGATAACCGCAAGCATTATGCACATTTCATTGTAATTTGTAAGTACTGCATATTTCTTTAGTACTAAACATAAGGGTAATATATTGGGTGCGCAGACACAAGTAAGAGTATATTTTCCCATATTTTTGACAGATAAAATGTCCAAACGTCAACCTGCCATATATTTCTCTCATGTGCAGAATAGACCTAACAGAAATTTAGGGGGCAGATATGGCGTTACATATGGGACGAGTAGAATTTTATGGCAAAATATTTACCTATTTTTCTCTCAATGAGCATATGGAATTATTATAATATTAGTTATGCTTTTCTTTTTCGAACAATCTCTAAGCCTTGCTGTATGGTATGAACTGTGAAAGAAGAAACTGAAGGTTGTATTCTTAATTTATTACAAAATATATGCTTTTTCACCTGCAAGAAATTGTCTTTCTGATTTATAATGTCAATCTATGCAGATATCTGGCATGATATGCCCATATGGTCAGGCATGAGAGATTGAGATATGAAGCCAATGTTTTATCATCTTGAAGAGTGTTAGTTATCATTAAAAATAAAAGTGTAAATATGAACTATGAGTACACATTTTGTATAACTGAGTATTTCAGTCATTTGAATAATCGATCTAATAATTTCTCCCAATAAGCCCACAATCTGAAAAGAAGATTTGTCTGTCGCCTTTTCATAAAACGACATTAACTAGATAGGAAACGAATACCTATTGAAGTTGCACTCAACAGCAAGACTAATTACGAACCACAAAATTTCCATTTCTTATTTCAAAGACGTTTTATTTAATTGGTGCTTGGTTGGTTGATGGGTGGATGGGACCAAACAATTTATTTAATTGTCTAACTCTCAATCTTTAATTGTTTTCAATATTGTCGCATTGAAATGGGAGCAGGCTTGACTTCGAAGGCAGTGAGGTCCACTGAACACAGCACTTATACTGAAAGCAGGTTTATTCCTAACTGAAAAGTACACGCAGCACTGACTGCCTCTCGGTCAGAGTGCTCTGCTATTTATACACAGACAAAATGTACCAGAAATTAGAAGAATAGTTAACATAAAAAACAAGTAGAAATTACAAGTGAACATAAGAAACATGTAGACATTCTGTAAATGATAATTACAAAGGAATGAATTTTGCCGTTGGACGGGATTGAAGATAGGACCTTCAGCACCGCAATCGCTGATCCTATCCAATGCGCCACGCCGGCAGTTGGTTAACTTCGAGTATCGTGGCATTGCTCTCTCTCCTGAAAGAACAGCGACCCGCTGTTAGGTTCCCTTTGGAGCCAGCTGCAATGTTCTGGATCTTGATCTTGTCATCGATCCTTTGTATGGCAGTTCTGGGGAATCCTTCCCTTCTGCACGACGATTACCGACGACAAACGTTCCTGTCGTGGCTTCATAAGTATCGTCCTCAGAGTCTTTGAACAAAAAGCCATTTTCGCCTTTTTGCTGTTCAGGATCGTAGTAAGGCTTCATGTGGAAGAGGTGAACAATTTCTCTTCGTTTTTGTTTTTTCGACGACGGCTCATAATCCTCGACTTCGTATGTGACGTCTGACTGGCTGTGTATGACACGATACGGGCCAAAGTATCGCTTCAATAGCTTTTCTGATAGTCCAACTTTCCGTACAGGGGTAAAAATCAAAACCACATCTTCTGGGCTGTACACAACAGGTCGGTGTTTGTCGTTATACCGCTCACAGTCCTTCTCCTGGGCGTCCAGTGTTCTTATGCGGGCCAGCTGGTGCTTCTTCGACCCTGGTGATGAACTTTTTCACATAGTCCTCCTGAGTGTCGGACAGCTGGAACTGGAACAGCGTATCCATTGTCGTCTCAGCTTCGCGGCCATGGAGCAGGAAAAACGGCGTGAAGCGGAACCTCCCTAAAATATTGATCCCAACTCGGTGGAATGGAACTGCTGTAGGTGGAATTGGTACGAGATGCCCTGTAGGTAACTGCGGAACACGCTTCAGTCGCTGGTACTCTTTACAGTGACTCACATAGTGCTTGACAGATCGGTAGAGACCTTTCCCGTAATACCTGTGTCTGATTCTGTTTAGGGTCTTCACGAATCCCAGATGACTGGATACTGGAGCATCGTGAAAATACTGAGAATAGCTGGCTGGAAATGAGCTGGAACGACCAATAGTCATTTAGGGACTAGTAGATCGTTGTAAATGTACCATTTACAAGTTGGAACTCTCCATTGGTCGGTTCTCCTTTCTCCAAGGCATCTATGGTCTTTAATAGCGCTGGATCTTCCCACTGTTCAGCTGTAACATCACCTAGTTCAGTGAGGGCTGAAATTTCATTCATGCTGTTGTGTTCCACTAATGGATTCCTCGAAAGTCAGTCGGCATCCTTGTGTTTGCGCCCATTCTAGAATACCACTGTACTCTTGGAGTCTTAGTGCCCATCTTTTTAGTTGACCTGATGGATCCTTCAAGCTAGTCAGCCAACACAAAGAACGGAGGTCTGTCACGACGGTAAATGGTTTACCAAATAAATACGGCTGGAACTTGTTGATAGCATAGATAACTGCGAGACATTCTTTCTCAGATGTAGAGTATATTATCTCGGACTTTGAGAGTACTCTTGATGCATAGGCTATTTCCTGAACTTGTACAAGCACTGCACCAATTCCATAACCACTGGTATCTGTGTGAAGTTCGCATTCTAGTTGTACAAGGTGCGGAAGATAGAGCCTCCTTAAGTGCCTGGAAAGCGCTTTCTGTTGTCTCATCCCAGTAAAACTTGGCGTCTCCCTGCAGAAGTTCTTGCAATGGACGTGCCTTGTTACAAAATCCTTTTATGAAACGTCGGTAGAATGAGCAGAGCCTGAGAAAACTTCTCATATCACGAATGTGCTGAGAAGTTGGAAATTCTGTGACTGCCCTTACTTTATCTGGATCAGGACGGACACTATCTCTATTGACTAGGTGCCCCAGGATTTTTATCTCTTTGGTGACGAAGAGGCACTTCTTTGGATTGAGGCGAAGTCCTGCAGTCTGAACACACTTCAACACAGTTGACAGGCGAATGATGTGTTACTCAAATGTTTTCGAGAAAACGACAATGTGATCTACATAGCAAAGACATGTCGTCCACTTAAGTTATCAAATCAAGTTGTCCATCATGCGTTCGAACGTGGCCGGAGCATTACATAATCCAAATGGCATTATTCTGAATTCATAGAGGCCGTCAGGTGTAATAAAAGCCGTCTTCTCCCTGTCAGTTTCGTCAATCATGATTTGCCAGTAACCTGTCTGCATGTCCATAGTTGAGAAGTATGTAGCTCCCTTCAAGGAATCTAAGGTGTCATCAGTGCGCGGCATGGGTAGACATTTTTCTTTGTGATTTTGTTCAGCCGCAGATAGTCGACACAGAATCGCCACATGCCATCCCTTCTTCTTTACAAGGACCACCGGAAACGACCAAGGACTCTCCGAAGGTTGAAGAATGTCATCGTGCAACGTCTTCTCCATTTCCTCCCGAATTATCCGTCTTTCAGCTGGTAACAGTCTATACGAACTCTGGCTAATCGGTGGATGAACCCCAGTATTGATACGGTGCTTTATAATGGGCCGTGAATGCAACCGAAAATTGGTATAGTATAACTAACACCAGCTGGCGTTGTTCCTTGGTAAGTCTGGGCCCTATTGGCAGTTTCACGGTTGTTTCTTCCAGCGTGTCGTCTGTACTAACACCAAAGCATGGGTCTTCGTTGATGACGTTGAGCTCACCATCGTGGATTGATTCAGCTGTCCCGATACACATTTCTTTGGGGATAAGTTGTCACTGTTCGTGACAATTAGTGATCCAAATCTCTCCTCGACCATCGGTATTGCTTATGATAGCCCGTGGTATGTAAATTTCTTTTATGAGCCTAATAAACTTTTTATTATCGAAAAGAACTTCACAGTTTAACCGATCATCTGTGTTTGTGACTAGAACTCTTCTCATTGTCAATGGCGGGATCGTCACATTGTCAACGGCAAATAACTTCCCAGAAAATTCTGTATTACATAACCCGTCGGAACGACTTCCTCAGTGTGCAGCTCAGATCTTCCACAGTCAATGATAGCTTGGGATGCCTGAGGGAAGTACCATCCGAGGATGACATTATGACTACATTCTGTTAAAACGAAAAATTCAAACGGCTTGTTCCTGTTGTTGATGGTTATTCTTGCGACACAAGTTCCTGCAGGCTGGATGTACTTTCCATTTGCCACCCTCAGCACAGTTGTCCCATATCACAGAACATTGTCTTCTTTAGTTTGCGGCGGTAATTAATCGACAATGCAGAGAAAGAAGCTCCAGGATCAACAAGTGCCCGGACAGGTTGGCCGCCGATGAGATTTCTCGACATCTTAGCGACTGTTGTCCATGGAGGATTTTCATCTGTGGCTGCCTCACCTTCGTAGATAGTCGCATCGCTTATAGTCGGGCTGGAATACGATGATCCCTGGCTCCACCTACTGGGCTGGGAGACGGCCCCAGCCGCGGAAACTGAATGCAACCATGTTTCCAAGTAGTTAGTTCGCAGCCTGACAGTATAGCGAAACGGTCGGTGCTGCCTGACAGAACTGGCAAAAGTGCAGAGCGCAGCCAAACGCGCGCATGCGCATAGCAAAACTCGCTTTTGACTTACTCCAATGGTCTGCTGCCGCAGCCGACGCTCAAAGCTGATTGGCACAAGCACCAAGGATCATGCTATTTCGGCTCGACTACAGTTTACCTGTGCGCGGCAGCTAGGGGAGCGGCTGGTACCTCTGTACAGCGACGGTGAACGACAGCGGCGCTTTGGGAGTGCCCTCGTCCAGGGTACGGGGATGGGCTTCTTCCCATAGGTCGACTGAACTCAGAAGCAGGTGACTGCCTAGGATAGAACTGCTCTGATGTCTGACTTCTTGCGGCAAAATAATCGTCGAATACTCGCCTTCTCTCTCTGCAGTAGCATACGACATGTCCAGGGCGCCCACAGTGGTGTGTTGTCTTCTATCCTCCAGACGTTTGTTCTTCTGTGGGGCGTCATAGTTGCTGGGGGAGTTGGTTGTGGCCGCGCCGGTCGGATCATAGGCTGCCGTTTGCCGGTTGCAGCGTAAGTCATAGCAGGGCGACGCCATTCTTCACGTCGGCTGCGATTGGTGGGTCAGACAGGAGCTAATGTCTGAAATACCTCTTCCTCAGCGACGTCGGCTCCCTCGTGACTTACAGGGCTTACATCCATGGCCATAATCTGATGCTCGCTCGGTCTAATACTTCCGACTGCCATAAACTGTTGTAATTCTTCTCTCACAATTTGTCGTATGAAAGAAGCAATGTCATGCTGGTCTTCCACAACGGTCATAGGGACTACATTGGGGAATCTGTCACACTTCTTTGGCCGGCCGCGGTGGCCGAGAAGACTGAGGCGCTCCAGTCACTGTCTGCACGACCACTACGGTCGGGGGTTCGAATCCCCCCTCGGGCATGGATATTTGTGCCGTCTTTAGTATAAGGTAGTTGATAAGTAGTTTGTAAGTTTAGGGACTGATGACCCCGTGGTTAAGTCCCATAAGCTTAACAAACATTTGAATCTGAACACTTCTTTCGTCCAACCCTCCTTTGTTGCATCTCTTCAATACGCTGGCACCACTTGATGAACTCTTCCATCGTAGCGACGTCTTTTATCAGAAGAGCTTGGTACATATCTTCTGCAATACCCTTAATCAGGTGCGTGATTTTGTCGGCCTTAGTCATATTCTGATTCACTATGTTACACAGGGCCAAAACAATCTGTATGTACGACTGTGTCGGCTCACCATGTCGTTGGGCCCGATTCTTCAGTTGTTCTTCCGCTGGCGGTCTCCACACATCTTCTTGAGTTCCGTCTGGAAAGTTTCCCAGTCATTCAGCTTGTCTTCGTTGTTTTCAAACCATTGCTGGGCTGTTCCGCCCAGGTAGACATAAACGTTGGCCAAGCACATTGTATGATCCCACTTGTACTTGGCGACTAGGTCGAACTCTTTTAGCCATTTTTTGGGGTCCTGTCCAGCGTCTCCAGAGAACACCGACGGGTGTCTGATGTGCAGCTGGCTTACCGCTGTTTCGTGTCCATGGTTTTTCTGATGATAAGGACTTTCGGAAGGATGTACTCGATATGTCCCTTGTATTGTGGTTCTAGTCCGTGTAAGCTACGGTTTTTACGTAGCCTAATCGGAGGTACGGTGCAGCTGTTGCACAGGATACCCGTTGCCTCCACTAAACAATGTCGCGTTGAAATGGAAGCAGGCTTGACTTCGAAGGCAGAGTTATAGAATGAACACACACTTATACTGAAAGCAGGTTTATTCCTAACTGAAACGTACACGCAGCACTGACTGCCTCTCGGTCAGAGTGCTCTGCTATTTATACAAAGACAGAATGTACCAGCAATCAGAAGAATAGTTTACATAAGAAACAAGTAGAAATTACAAGTAAACATAAGAAACATGTAGAACATTCTGGAAATGTTGATTACAAAGAAATGAATTTTACCGGTGGACGGGATTGAACCTACGACCTTCAGCATCGCAATCGGTGATGCTATCCATTGTGCCACGCCGTCAGTTCGTTAACTTGTGGTATCGCGGCAATATTGTTACACTCTAAGTTCGTCATTGACTTGTCTTACCCTCTCGCCAGTATTAGAAAAAGATGCTGCATTTTTGTACAACCAGACTACCTGCTCTTTTATCGTTAGACAAGGAAAATGACAGAGGGGTAATTGAAATACGAGTAGTGCTTTCGATAACTGCAGAGTAGTACATAGAGGGAATAAGCCTATTAAATGCTTATGAAGCAGCCAAGAGCGTGTTTCTAGTCATCTCACTGAATGCCATGCCGATGACAAAACTATTATATCCATACTGTTGTATGACTGACAATGTAAATGTTTCTCTTATCAATACTAAAATGTTCTGGGCCTACTTTAAAGCTACGTATTCTAGGCTATATGAAACGTATTTGTGGGTACTATATATTACGCAAGTCACAAGCTGATCGTCACTGATTTTTTTTAAATTATTACTAGAATCTCAATCAAAATTTTGTCACTTCAGTATTCAACGCTTACAAGACAAAACAAGGAGAACTAAGATCATGGCCAATTAAACTGATTGTACAGGAACTAGACAATAGTGATTTTATTCACAATCTCCATGAGAAATACCTTACTTGTTTTACCTTTCTTCATCCTGTAGGCCTCAATATAGTTTCCAATCAATACGACTGCCAAGTATACTGCATATATTACTATCATTGCTGAAAAAGCAGAATATCACAGTATGTAATTATCATTGCTGAAAAATAAGACTGTTAATTTTGGTAACAATTGTCAGCACCAACCTGTAGTCTCATAATATGTGAGATATCCATCCATGAATATAATGTATAACCATATAACCGACAAGAGATAAAATATACTGTCTCTCAGAAAAGCTGGTCCATACATCTTGAAAGGTGCGCACAGTAGAACAAATCCCGCTGTAACTGTTGTCACAAATATTCCACCTCCTGAAATAGTGAGGGCGATGTCATCAACAATGTGAGAAAAAATAAATTAAGTCAAAGTGTAACAACAAATATTTATTTTTTGTTGTATAATACTCATACAAAAATAACTTCAAATTATTTCATATGAGTTATTCGTCTTCTTAATTTTGTGGACTATCAGTAAGTTTGATACACTGCCTCTTCTCCTACCACGCATGGCAGAGCTTCTTAATGTGCTCCTGAAAGAAGCGTGCAAATTCGCGATCATTCAAGGGCCCAATGTCGTGGATTTATTCATCACAGAGTTAATGGCTTGTGTGTTCTGGATAGCCCTGTGCCTAGTGGTTATGTGTATAGATATTAGAAGAATGGCAACACTATACACCATTCACCGAAACGAGAGACGTATTGTAAGCACGGCAAGGCGCGTGACCACAGCGCTGCTGTCGAGTGGTGTACAAGGCAGGGGCACTCAGTCAACGTCGCCGTCTCCGTTGCACGTGTGAGCTCGTTAGTGCGCGGTGTACAACGGGATCTCTTGAAGTTCATATTGAAAGACACGTGAAAGACTAGTTTTTGATTATTAAAGTAAGTGTATGTGTTTGTACTCACGCTGAGCATTCACTGTTTATGTGCGCATCCAATAGCATCGCACAGTTTCTTACTTTATATATTTATTTCATTAGCGTCACATATAGATGACCTCATTATGTCATCCACCGACCCAGGGAAATTTCCGCACCCTTCCTCTACCGGATACCGAACTTCGTCCCGATATCTACCCCTCCTACCAACTCTGATCCCTTCCCCGTAGCATCAGCGCCCCTCCCCTCTCTCCCGTCCCTTCCTTCCCGCCCGCTTGGCTACCCCTCTCCCATGCCCAGAGTCTCGTCAATCCTTCCCTCCTTACGCTCTCTTCCCTCCCCTTCTCCCCTCCCCCGCACTTCCCCCATCCCTGTCCCACCTCCCCCCTCCATCCCCCTCCCCACCCCTCGCGGGGGCGTCTCGACTTTTTATCTACGTGTGCAGTGCAAGTGTCTCCAGTGTCGTGTGTTTTACTCAGTGCCTCCGTAATCGCCGTCCCCATGTTTTATTCTTTACGCCGTCCGCTGTCTTCATGTGTGAACTTAGTGTCTCTGCGATGTACTTTTAAAATTGTCACCGTGGCCAACTGTTTTTACTGGCTGTGTGTGTGTTTTATTACTACTCGTCTGTTTT
The DNA here is from genome assembly GCA_026315105.1 of Locusta migratoria. NCBI lineage: Eukaryota > Metazoa > Arthropoda > Insecta > Orthoptera > Acrididae > Locusta > Locusta migratoria. The sequence continues at coordinate 655,410,796 of CM048744.1, forward strand.
TGTTTTCTGCTATGTGCTTGTCCCGTTTTTCCATGTCCGTTTTAGTCTGTCAAAAACTCTGTATGTCAATGTTTTTAATTTCCGCAATTTTAATCCTCTGTTTATATATATTGTTTTACTCTCGGACGTAGCCTGTATATCACATGGCTGAAGAGCAGCCACCGCAGCTGCTGCCAGCCTGCCAACTGCTTCCCGCGGTCGGCTTGAAAATACAATAAAGGAAAAAAAAAAAAGTCATCCACCGATACAGCGGGTGAGGCCGACGTGTCAGTTCTGAGTCCACCAAAGAAGCATTTTGTAAATCTATCGGACCAAACTGCGTGGTCATCAGTCCGTAGCTTACAAACTACTTAAACCTAGGTAAACTAACCTAAGGACAAACACACACACCCATGCCCCAGGGAGGACTCGAACCTCCACGGCGAGCAACCGCGCGCTCCGCCAAAGAAGCAATCATTAAGTTCTTCAGAGAAACACATGGTTCTTAATAAAATGGCACTGTTATATCCAGAGCAGTCAATGAGTGACATTGTTTCGAAAACAGCTGCGACTACAGGCGTTGGACGTTCTTCAGTGTATCGTGTGATAAGTGAGTACAAGGCCACAAACTCTTTGAAGTCTCCCAAGAAATGAAAATTACAACAGAAACTTTCTGAAAAAGTTGATTACTTCGATAGAAATGCAATATGAAGGAAAATACTCGTTTATTTATTTATTTTAAATGAAAGAAATGAATTTCAAATATGTCCGTCGTGGACGCGATAGCATGCTAATAGACTGGGATGACATCGTTTTATGGAAGCGGCATTATCTTCGAACCATTAATCGGTTGAGAGATGGAGGAAGACCCATTTACTATTTGGACGAGACTTGAGTGAACGCAGGACATACCCGAAGTAACGTCTGGGTAGATGACACCATATAGTCCTCAAAACAAGCGTTTGTGTCCGGATTATCCACCGGAAGCAAGGGTCCGTCGGGTAAAGGTAAACGTCTGATTATCGCACACGTTGGCAGAAAAGCAGGATTTGTTGAAGGATGTTTGTGGACTTTCGAATCCAATAAAATTTGAGTTTATCATGAGAAGATGTGCGCCGAAACCTTCGAGAAGTGGTTTCAAGATGTTCTTCCTCGGCTTCAGGAAAACGCAGTTATTGTTCTTAATAACGCGCCGTGCCATTCTCGTTGAAAAGAAAAAGTTCCCAATGATAATTGCAATAAGCACGAAATATCGCAGTGGCTAAAATCTAAAAATATCGATTTTGAAGACAGTATGTTGAAGAAATCACTTTTACATATCGTTAAAAATCACAGACCAGCGCACAACGAATACGCGATAGATGAAATGGCGAAGAATGGAGGGAAAACTGTTCTCAGAATTCTCCTATACCACTGTGAATTAAACGCCTTCGAACTAGTGTGGGCTAGAATCAAAGGCTACGTTGCAGCGAAAAACAAAACGTACAAACTGCCGGAAGTTAAAGAATTGCTAGAAGAAGCGGTAAGAACAGTTACTGCAGAAGATTGGAACAAGTGCGTCCTCCATGCCATAGAAAAAGTTTAACTTCAAATGTGGACTGGATTATAGAGGAGAGAGACGAGCGGTTTGTCATAAACCTCAATGAAAACAGTTCACGTTCTTCAGAGTGAACATTGTTTCGTTGTCCATAAACATTAGCGTTTTGTTAGCAAAAATAAATCTACTTCAACAGAAATAACTCATTTTCTTCGTACTCTTAACATTTATTGTAACTCGCTTTGAATCCTCAATGCCGTCCTTTTTTTCTTTTTTTTACGCTTTATTTCGCTATATTGTTGCCTTGTTGACCAGATTTCTGACGGTCCGCTTCGACGTCAGCTGAGCAGCCAGCCAACGCCGCCAGCTGCGATTCGTGCGCCAAGGATTTTCCACACCCCTACGTATCATGTAAACACAGAATGCTTTCGCTGGAAACGAGCGCAGTCGCTCACGTGGCACCGTTTATGTTTCGCCGCAGCTCTCGGAGAATATCCTACACTGCAACGTCTAAATTTTAATTATTACACACCTCCTGGAGGCCATCTAAATTGAGCAAATCCGTTGGTGTTTGCACATTACGAGCGGTCTACGGTAGGTTTTACATGGCTACAAAAGCATCATTTATTCATGGGTGGTCATGAGAAGCCACAATTCTTGAGCACTGAAATTGTGGGGAGGGACACTTCAATCTTTTCTATTTATTACAAATCGTCGAAATTTTTACTTATGTTTCTAAGATGATATTTTGAAAATACTTTTCAAACTTTTTCGATATCTTTATCCGTTGGCAAGATCCAGAGGTTCAAACTATTCATCGTTTTGCACAAAACGCGGTTTTAGCCGTTTGTTCACGTTGAGTCGCAAATATCTAAATAACTAACAATAGAAAATTGTTAAAATATTTACAATACATTTATATAGAAACGGATTTTTTTCGTTTCGAAAATCTTTCTCTGTCTCAAGATATAACCGACAAGCCGAAATTTTTTGCTTGTAAATGTCACTATTGTGCTGAAACTTCCATTTGATTAAAAAAGAATCTACTCCGTGAAAAAAATTAGATTACATTAGCGATGTTACAGACTGGTATCTTCGCTTGATGGAGTGAGTTTATTTTCATTATTCATCACAGTTAATTTGAAGCATCCAGTTTAGTCAAGTATTACAGCATATTTTGAGTCAGTTTATATAACTACGAGTTTTGCGTAATATTGGCAGGGTAAAGTTGAGAATTTGTATCTGACGGGAGGCGTGCTTGAGGAATCTATTGTATTGTTTCTCCAGTGGCGTAGGAGTCAGCACAACTGCCTAAAAAGCAGGAGACCTGAGTGCGAATCCCGGCTGGGTACACATTTCCAACTTTACCTATTCGCAGTTGATGTCAAACATTCTGTGAATACGAATAATGTAAAGCGTTTGCACAGGGAAAAACCACAAGGCACAGACTTTACAAATGATTGATTTTAGGACATACATAGCTGTGTACGAAACGTACATATCAAAATTCTATTTATAGTTGAGGGCAGAATGATATCTTATTTGGTTCATGAGGTATCCATTTTGCTTGATACCACGTGACATCAACATGTACGAAAATGCAATTTAAAAAAAAAAGTGTATCTTGGGAAGTAAAAAAGACTCAAATGTTATATCTATACGTTGTTTAGATGTCTATCTAGAAAATACGTTTCTCGTTTCCGAAAATCTACATTCGTTTCAAAAAGGTAGGGCCAAATTTGTCATACTTTTTTCCATTTTTTCAAGATTAAAGTTTATTATGTTCTTTATTTTTTCTTACAAAAATGCAAAAATATTCTGTTATATAAGGAGGGTTTTGTGAGTACATGTGCATACAGAGTTCATGACTTATCATTATTGTTTAGAAAAAATAATTGTTTTCATAAGTGGGTTAATGTTGTCCCATTGAAGGACAACTTTACCTCATTTACAGTTTACGTGTTTGTTTATGTATTTTGATCAACATTGATCAATATTCTACATAAGTGATGAAGGAATAATGGCAATGTAGGTTCTGTAGGATAAAGCAAGGCAGAATAAAGACAGTTAATTATAGATATGCTATTTTATGCAAATTTTATTGAATGAAATTGTCAGACTTAGAAGTTGAACACAGACAGGGAAAATATATTTAAGAAATCAATAAATAATGAAATTAGTCAGTTCCAGAACAGAGTAATACCCTCTCCTAATTTTTATATCTGAAAAATCATATGTCATTACATCCTCTTTTCCTTCTGCTGGCCACTTCCAAAATTTCATAGATTTCTCCATGCATGTCACTTTAACCTTCTTGGTTCCATCTTCTGTGACAAAACCAACAATTTTGCCAGGGTAGAGTTGCCCATTGTAATTGACTGCAATATATTTATTTTCTTGCAGATCTTCTTTCCATGTGCGATCCTCTTTTTGAGTAGAGATGTCACTAGTGTCACCGTTTTCCAGGTCATCAGTTGTGCTATCATCAAGTCAGACTCGTCACTAGAGGAGCTGACACACCAGTCATTTTTTCTCGGCCTTCCCACTTTCCTCTTCTTGTCTCTTACAGATGGGTCAAGCATTTATATTTGCAAGTCTGTTGGGGTGATTCCTTTTCCAGGCTCCACATTTAACATTTTTTTCTTCTGTTTAAAACAGGTGTCCCATCTGCTCTCTTACTAATTACTGACACAAGAAATGCTTCACTGATGCATTCACTATTCACAGACCCTTCAGCACCAGGCAGCCTTTTCAGGACTGGATTTGCATCAAAACGATAAATGCCACAAGCTCTAAAACCTGCAACCATGTTTTCTTCTTTGCCTTGAAGAGATTCTGTCATTAGCTTCTTAAGAAATCTTGGAAAAACATCCTTAGGCAGGGTCTTGAATTTTTCTCCACTTGCAGTTTTGCGCCATTCATACAGAATTTTCCTCCATGCTGCCTTCATGGGGTGGAAGAATAACACATCCAGTGGTTGAGTCAAATGTGTGGAGTAAGATGGCAGGCAAACAAAAACAATAGAGTTTTCTTTACTAGCTGCAAGCACTTCCATGCTAATGTGACTTGATAAATTGTCTCCTATAACAACCTTTTTCCATGTTGTTTTTTCAGCCTAAGAAGCACAAGACTAAATTATCAGTCTTCGTATGATACGGAGTCAAACCACCCACTCTTTGACCGATTATAGGGGGCACCATGAGGACCAATTTCCACCCATGTGTTCCAGAGCTTTTGTGCCTTGTATACAACATAAGGTGGTAGTAATTCTTCCAATGCATTACCAGAAATCATAATTGATGTTGATGTTTTTGATGAATCCATTATTTGTTCAACATGTCTCATTCCTCGTTTTGACAAAATTTTTCTGCTACCTGGATCGTCTGTCAGGTTAGTTTCATCATAATTCCACATATTTTCAGGTGGAATACCATCAACACTCTTTTCTAAATTTGAAAAGTATGATATCAGAGTCTCCTTAGATACTGTAGCCTGATCTCGTTTGATGTTGGACGACATATGAGTTAACAGTTCAGGATGACGCTGAAGAAAGTATCTTCCCCAGTCATAACCTGGTAGATTGTCATGGAATTCTTTACCATGTCTGCCCAGATTTTCTAAATATACTTTGACAACACATCTCAGAGCATATTCTGTAATAGGAAACCCAAAATCACACAAAACCTTCAAGTGTCGCAACGATTACTCTTTCTTCTTGCACTGACAACACTGGTTGCCTGCCTGGATTTTTGGTGTGTACATTTTTCAGCTCGTTTTTAATTGTGCTACAGGAGATATTCCAGAACTTTGCTGCCTACCTCTGAGATAATCTACCTTCCTTTGTATCATTCAAACACTTCTGTACAGTATCATCATCATAGTCTTTGTACCTCTGGCTTCCAATTTTTCTTTTATTTCCCTTCCTTGGATTAACCATGTCTGATTTAAGCCTACTGGTACACAAAAAGAAAAATAAATAAAATATAATGTGAGAACTAAAACCATCAGTATAGTGTATAGAATAATTACATGAGTAAGTGTATTTAACCGATATTGGGACTACTTTGGCCCGGGACAAAGTTGTCCTACATAACCTATATTACAATACCAAGAATAATTTCGAAATTTTGTTAAGAGGCTACACAGGAATTACATACTATTTGTGGTATAATTTTGTTTTATATTAAATAAGGTAAACAATCTGCTACTTACTTGAATTTTAAAGGTGCAATTTTGATCCACAGTCAAGAAAGTTGTTATAATAGTTATAAAAACTAAAGAGTTCAATCTCATGTAAAGATGCTCCACTACATAGAAACACAGGTGGAAAAACAGTGTGACCAACATACACAGAGACTATAGAGACCAGCAAAGACTATGGGACAACTGGCTTTCCAACAACTTCAGCATAATCTCTGGAGGGAAATTATTAAACATTTTCCTTTATGTGGGACAAAGTTGCCCCGCAGGGCCAAAGTTGGCCCAGTTTACGGTACTAGAAAATTCATAATTTTCGGTACCTGACTTGACACATCTACACTTTTCATTCATGGCACATCATCACCGTTTTTGTGATATGTTCTGTAGTTGATGATTCCAGGAAATTTTGAACGTTTATTCCATGAAATTATCGTTTATGAGCTCTGTAGCATCACGTTACCATACATGTGTGCGTAATATCTGGTCTGATGTGTTACTGTGTTTTAACTAATGTAGAGAAAGAGCAACAAATGTTCTTTGTTTCGAGGTCGCAAAACTACGTTAATAGTAGCCATTTATTCACCAATAACATTTATAATAGTCTCAAATATCCGTAAATTTGGTCTGTTTTTACTGGTATTCGCCATACATCACCTTTCATTGTGCCTGTGGCAAAGATTTTTCATTTTTCATGGATATAACCGTAAATATATTCTGAGACTAAATCCAACAGAAAACACATTGTATATCGATATTCATTGAGGTTGTACTGAAAACTTTGAAAAATCGATTATGGATATGCCCATATCTTATTAGCTTAAAATGGGTCTAACAAAGAACTCGTTTCGATGGCTGATCCCTTCCCATAGACAAAGCTCCTTGTTATATGTATGTACCCAACATAATTTGTTTCTTAAAAAAGTGGAGGTTATTACCTTCCCTGCACTCCATGATTATTCTAATTATCCAACCATGCCTGAAAAAATTATCAACAATGTCTCTGTCCATCGCAGGTGATTGCAATGTCTCCATAAAAGCAACTGAACATTGCAATACTCCCTACCCTTTTTGCTTCAGGAAATATATACTTATAATCTTAACATGGTTCAAGAAATGATTGCAAGTTGCACTAACAATCGCAGAAAGGAAAGACACTGTCTGAAAGTTTAAGGTAATCCTTACCTTACTCAAATGCGTGTTCTTGATGATTTCACTTTATTTTTTAATTGCATGTATCTCAATATCTTAAAGTGCAACATCAGGAACGCCAGACCCGTTTACACGACAATAGTGAACAACTAGATTCCCTGTTATTTGAACCCCGGTATTTCGTTAGAAAAATAAACGTTTATCTATAAACGCAATTTATTTCCTTTTAAATATGATTGTACTTTATCAAGTTACATCTTAAAAAGGATGCTGCTTGGATACAAAATGTGTCATTTGCGTTAAGAGACGACGATACGACCACTTGAAATTTGTTATCCGATTTAAGAAATCTATTCTCCGAAAAATTAGATTTTTTTCGCAACTTAGTTCGGTGTCTTGGCTCAGTAAAGACTTTATTTATTTTCATTATTCGCCACAGTTACTGTGCTGTACCAAATAAGGCAAAGCATTGAAGCACATTATAAAGAGTTTGCAAAAGCACACACCAAGTGTGTAGACATTATATATGTTTGATTTTAGCTTATACGTAGTAGCAGATCAAATTCAGAGACGATCGAAATTTTGTTTAAAACTGCGAACATAATAATATCTCATTGCATTCTAAAGATAATGGTTTCATATTCGATGGAGAAGCCCTTGTGGTGTTCCCATCTCTGTCTAAAGCGAAATCCTTTTTATTCAATTTCAGAAACGCTATTTTGGGAACTTTTTATTTAGACATCACGTTGATGTCTCCTGTCGATAAGATACTGAATTTTTGTTTGTTATTTGTCTTGTACTGTATTTAAATGTACTGAGGCAGAGAAAGAAGTTTTCACATCTTTACTGATACACATAATTTCTTTTATGCTGTATAAGCGGCGCACCCTGCTGTTCCAAGAAGAAGGGAACATATTTGAATTTTTTGTGCTCTTACAATAGCATTTTTCAGCTGGTCATTAACCCTGCAGAGAGTTGTAACTGCAATTCTAAATTTGGTAACCCCTCCTCAGACTCTCGATTGAATTCTTTTCATTAACTACATTCCACGAGCTTCCGTCTGTTCTCGTATCTTTACTAATTACTATGCACTACCATGTTACAAGGCAATGAATTACTTTCAATAGCGACAGCTAAAAGTTTGTGCTGGTCTGTGACTCAGGTTCAGATGTCCTGCTTTACATGAGCAGTCTCCTTAACCTCTTCAGTTAACTGGATGCGCCTCACATTCTACCAAAACTCTGGAGTTGTCACACACTACAGTTGTAGTTTTGTGGCAGCCATGCCGAGAAATGCGCGAGCGGCACGCTGCAGAGCAGCTGCAGGGCTAGCTGACGTTCCTACGAATTCTACGGCATCCCCGCTATTTATCGTTACCTCGGCATAGTGGCAATGGTGCGAAAACGAGCGCCCCCACAGAAAACAAGGCGGAAAGTCAGTGCGAGTCAAGTGGTCGGACCGTCAGGACGTTTGCGGACCGTCGTGTGATATTCGACCGCGCCACCACATGGGTCGAGCTATTCGTGACCTCCCCACACGCGCACGTTTAATTGATAATACGCCGCCCGCTCCTATCGCGCTCATCGTTTCGCCGCCGAGTTTTTAGCGGACATGCGTCCGCGGCTTCCTCACTCGCTTATGGGGCGAGACAATTAATTCGGTCACTGGGGAGTGTGTACCCACCGGGACCAGTGACCGAAGACGCCACGTGTAACAGTGTAAATCAAATGTAACTTGTAACAGTGTAATAAAATTCTATTTTTTTTACAAATACAGATATCGTAGATTTTGTCATTTAGTCACCACTGCCTATATGCAAATTTTCTTGTAAGTGGCGATGATTGCCGCCACAATTCACTGGTGACCCTGACGTGATCTAGGTACGCAAGGACATGTGTTGTGAACTGTATTTGTGCGTGTAACGCAGTCCTGCAAGTGTGGAACAATTCTAAGTTTACCGTGTGAGTGAACTCTGGACATATATTTTATTTATTATAGTGTGCTTATTTTTGTGTCATGTCAAGACCTTCGTTACGTGATGGCAACCTTAGAGAAGCCGCAAAAATCTATAGAGGAGCTGTTAGCATGCAGTCAGAGGAAAGAGAGCGAGGTACAGGCGCAATCTGCATGCTCAGACTGTACTCCTGTGCAATCAGAGGACAATGCAAGTGTTCAAACTGCCTCCACACCGATCCATACTCCCGCTACCAGATCAGCAGCAGGCACAGGACGTGTTTGGGTTAGGTTATCTCCGTTTTGGCCCCGCAATCCATTCTTGTGGTTTAGCCAAGTGGATGCTGTTTTTCTAAGCAACAACGTAACGTGTGAGATCGCCGAGTTTGGTCACATAGTTAGTCAGTTGGACCAACACTATGCCACCGAAGTGAGGGGCATAATAACCACCCCAAAAATTCACATGTCGTACAGATGTTCAAAGGAAGAATTGACTCATCGGGTGTCATTGTCGCTGGAGCAACATGTGCAGCAGTTGCTACACCAACAACAATGTGGCGACCGGAGGCCATCTCAGTTCCTGCAACATCACACAGCCCAAGATGGTTATAGACACACTTCTTCGCACAATCTGAGTATGCAGCCTCTCTGCCCAGGTACAGGCTTTAATCGCTACACAGATGGGCATGCAGCTAGATGCAGTCACAGGCTTGGCTGACAGAGTGCATGACATGCTGGCAACAGTGCCGAGCACCACAGCCACTGCTGCATGACGCCGTACCCCCAACACCAACATCCACTCCACAGCTACAAAGCCACCCATTGCCTGCACTACTAACTAGTGGAGAGTTTGGCCGCACAGGTGGCAGCGCTATCCACACAGGTGGACTAGTTGTTGAACCCACAACAAGAGGGCAACAGGTGCCACAGAAAGTCAGACTACCGCTGCGACTAGCACAACTGGCAACACAGCAGCAGCCACTCCAACAGTTCTATGCAGGACTCTGAACAGCAGCAGACAGAGTGCTGCTAGTACCATGACAGCTTTGGCAGCGACACGAGAAGGTGCCACACCAATCGCTCCCACCTGAACACCAACTGCAACTGGGCCTAGACGCACCAGGCTGCAACACTGTTTCAAGTGTCTCTTTGTAGTCGAACAGACAGGCGACGTCAAATGCCTTGTAGACAATGCTCCATGCTGAGTGACTGCAGGAATGCCAAAGCCCTGTATCTTATGGTGGTCAACATTACGCCAATCAAAACATAGGGCACATACCACCATAATGTAGATCTTGGTCTCTGCCATACATTCTCGTGGAGATTTACAGTGGCTGACGTAAGTGTACTAATCGTGGGTGCTGATTTCCTCGACATTTACAAGCTGCTCACTCATGAACTCACAGTTAATAGAGTCATTAACAAATTTAAAAACAGATGGTCAGTGGCGGCAGGCCGCCTTTTACAGTATTTAGAGCAATGGTGTGCCCCAGACCGTACAAAGAAATCCTGCACCAAATTTGGGGACTCACTCGACCTGCCCGTGTTCCTAAAGAGGTGAAGCATAAAACAGTGAATCACTTCATAACAACACCTGGTCCTCCCACTTCCTGTCAGCCACAATGGATTCCTACCAAGAGTCTGACTGCAGCTAATGCAGCGTTCGAGGCCCTGCTGCAACAAGGCATCCTCTGAGTGTCGAGCAGCCCATGGTCTTCTGCCCTGCATCTAGTTCCCAAGGAGGATAATTCATGGCGCCCCTGCAGAGACTACCGCATTCTGAACTCATGTACAGTGGGAGACTGCTCCCCAGTGCCACACATTCAAGATTTTACCCACACCTTGGCGGATTCGACCATCTTCAGCAAAAGATACTGCGTGAAAGTGTTCCCCCAAATTCCGGTGGCACCTGAAGACATCGAAAAACGGTGATTACAACACTTTTTGGGCTATTTGAGAGAATACTTATGACTTTTGGAACGCTGCCCAGACTTGGCAACATTTCCTGGATGGTGTTTTGCGAGGCTTGCTGTTTGTTTCACATACCTCGATGACATCCTGGTGTTCTTAAGGTCGCCCGTGCTCCACCACCAACACCTGAGTGACGCCAGTATCGTGATAAACCCATTAAAATGCGTGTCTGGGGTCAAGGAGATCGAGTTTCTTGAACACTTAATTACCTTGACTGGATTCACACCTCTACCTGAGAAGATAAAGGTGATTCTCAACCTGACACACCCACAAACACACAAGGAATTTTGCTGCTACCTCGGCATGCTCGTCTTTACAAGTGCCACCTACCAAAGACCGCCACTATGGTAGAACCGCTCACCACAGTGGCAGTAAAGCAAAAGGACGGACCCTGGTGATCTGGACTGACACAATGGAGGACAGCTTCATGGAGACCAAACGATCCCTCGCAGAAGCTGCGCTGTTTGCACATCCGATAAACGATGTTGAGCTGGCTATTGTGGTTGATGCCAGTCAGACCACTACAGGTGGAGTCCTACAACAAGTCGATGGTTCGTGGCAGCCAGTTGCTTTCTTTTTGCGAAAGCTGTCACAGTAACAATGCACATGGAACGCCTCAGACTATGAGTTGCCGGCAGTGTACAAGGTGGTGAAGTACTTCCAGTCGTCCATAGAAACCCACCCCTTCGTCATCTACAACAACAGAAACCCAACACTCACACATTCCAGGTGAACAACACCAGGTGCTCAAGGCGCCAATCCCATCAGTTAGACTACGTAGTACAGTTTTCCATGGACATCTGGCACATATTGATAATAAACAATATTCTTGTCAACTGTTTGTCCCATTTGTGTGAGGTTACATCTCGTCCTGTGGACTTTGAGGATATTGCCAAAGAACAGGAGAGTGACGGAGAACTACAAAATATCCACGACGACGCTGCTACTTGCCTCCAACTAGAACTTTTGCTTGTTCCAGCTCTAATCTCAAGATTTGGTGCTACATTTCCATGGGAACACAATGCCCTTTTCTACTGGAGAAATTCCGCCGCAGTTCATTCGGTCGAATACATGAGCTGTCACACTGCAGTATCAACAGCAGTGCATTACTCCTTGCTGCACACTTCATGTGGCCGGGACTATGGAAGTAATTCCATCAGTGGGCACGTACCTGCACTGCTTGTTAGCATGCTAAAGTTGGCAGGCATACTCACGCACCTGTCGGCGCAATTCCTGCGACCACACAAAATTTTGCTCACATCAACATGAACATTGTAGGACCCCTACCTCTGTCATAAGGCAAGTGGTATCTTTTGACCATGGTGGACAGTTTCACCCATTGGTCAGGAGCATTGCTTAAACCGTCGCCACCTCGTTCATAGACACCTGGGTGGCTTGCTTCAGGTGCCCCAGCCATGTCACCACGGAATATATATATCGTATGGTATAATGTCAGCTACATATAATACTTTAGTAAGATATACTAGTGTCTAATTAATAAGATAAAACATATCTCTGTCACAGAGCCAAGTCCAACTCCTTTAACCACTGGACAGCTTCCTGGAGTTCGGTCATCCCTCCTGAGAATGATCGTAATGGGCAATTAGTAATTATGTGGGTCATCGTTTGTATGTCTGCTCCACAGTCACATGACTGGTCGTCTGTCTGTCCCCATTTGAATTTCCAATAGTTACAGCGACCAACATCAGTTCGGAAACGGTTGATCAAAGACCATTCTCTCCTGGGAAGGTCCATTCCTTGGAGCTGCTTAGAGGGATCGTCTATCCAGATGCTGTTTTTTCCATTAAATGAATCGCAAATTCTTGCCCAGTTTGATTTAGGCGAGAAGCCACTCTCATGTAGTTGCACAGCTGTTTTAAGAGGTGGTTTACGTGATTTCAGCCGGCTTACCGGTGGTGGAAGGTCTTGCAGGATAGGAAGCTCAGGAGTGGACAAGATCTTATAATACTCTCTCATTAAGGCTTCCTTCCGTCTTAGGTCTGGGGGAACGATGTTGCATAATAGTGGGAGCCATTGAAGTGGTGTAGCCATCAGAGTGCCACTGATCAATCTCATTGCTCTATTTAATTGTACATCAATGTCTCTCACATGGGCACTGTTGAGCCAGACAGGAGAACAGTATTCAGCTGCAGAGTAAACTAGGGACAGAGCTGTTGTACACAAAACCTTAGCACTGGCTCCCCAAGATGATCCTGCTAAGTGCTGCAATATGTTATTCCTAGTTTTAACTTTGCTGTTTTATGAAGGTGGTACTTAAAAGTAAGAGATCTATCCAAGATGACTCCCAGGTATTTGGATGTTCATTATTTTCAAGTTGAACACCATCAAACGAGATCTTAAGTTTATAGTAGGCCATCCTATTATTGAGATGGAAACAAGCTACTTCCGTTTTATTTGGGTTTGGCTTTAGTTTCCACATTGCGAAGTAATTTCTGAGGAGAGTTAGGTCAGATGTTAAAGTAGGCCGGCAGTTTGACTGTCCACTGTTTAGTCATGTTGCCTGACTGTGTGAGACTCAGTTGCACAGCACTATAAGCTTCCACCTGGCTGCTAACAGCATGGCCGAGCAGTTCCACATGATACTGAAAGACGCCCTAACATGTCACAACACCAACTGGACGGGTGCTCTCCTGCTCGCCCTCCTGGGCTGGGAGTAACAACTAACGAAGACATCCACACTTCACCTGCTGACCTCGTTTATGGACAGTGGCTCGCCATTGCAGGGGATTTCATGGAGGAAGTACTGGCGTCACTAGATGCTTCAGCACCAGCATGCACAGAACGTCTGCAGTGACAAATGGTTGGTTGATTGGGTGGATGTTTAATGGGGACAAAACTACAATGGACATCATTCCCCCATTTCACCACAAAGCGTCCAAAGAATACTGTGACCTTGAAAGAGATAGTCGCAGAGTTAATGTGTAAAGTGGGAGGGGAATCCCACTTAGTCCAGAAAACATCAAAAAACGACAAGAAACAAAACGAAAGGAGACCATCACACAAAGACAGCTTACAACAAGGAAGCCGGTGGCTGTGGTTTACCGACCATAAAAATAGAATAGGAAAGAAAAGTCAACCACTCGGCAGCACAAGGAAATCTCTAGTTAGAGAGAATGATAAAAAACCCCTGCTCGAATAAAACGTAAAACAGAATCTGCCATTGTAGCATCGTCATGTAAAACTTGTGATAAAACAGCAGGGAGGTTAAAATTTCTCCGCAAGGCGGCTAAAATGGGGCAGTCCAACAATATGTGGACTATTGGCAGACGGGACCCACTGACATTGGGGCGGGTCCTCACCCCAAAGGAGATGTCCATGGGTGAGCCACATATGCCCAATGCGGAGGCGACACAAAACCACTGAGTCCCGTTGAGAACTACGCATGGAGGAGCGCCATGCGGCTGTAGTGTCTTTGACAACCCGAAGCTTGTTGGGCGTGCTCAGGCTATGCCACCCAGCATCCCAATGCCAATGTACCCACTGGCGCAACAATAAACACAGATCAGAAGCCGAGAGGCCGATCTCTAGACTGGACATGCTGACAGCCTGCTTGGCAAGCCTGTCAACACGTTCATTGCTCGGGATACCAACACGACCCGGAGACCAGATGAACACCACCGATCGCTCGGACTGTGTAACGGCATAAAGTGTCTCCTGTATGGCCAACACCAGAGTAGACCGCGGGTAACACTGCTCCAGAGCTCTGAAGCTGCTCAGGGAGTCGCTGCAAATAACAAAAGACTCGCCTGAGCAGGACCGGATATGCATGAGAGCTCTGTGAATGGCCACCAGCTCTGCAGTGTAAACACTGCAGCCATTTGGCAGAGAGTGCTGTTCCACATGGTCACCGTGAGTGTAGGCAAATCCCACGCAGCCATCAACCAAAGAACCATCGCTGTTGATCAGGTCATAATGAGGGAACTCTGCTATGACAGCTGAGAACTGACGGCGGAGCACCTCCAGTGGAACTGAGTCTTTGGGCCCATGGGAGATGGAAGGGGAGAAGACTCAAGCTCCTGCAGGAAGGACTGAACGTGATAGGCAATCGTATGACCTGATCTGGGGCGTCGCTGATAGGGACGGACGACCACATCAGAAAAGAGGAGACGATGGTTCGGGTGGCCTGGGGAGCAATATACATGGGCTGCATAAGCCGTGAGCAGGTGTTGGCGGTGGACCCCCAAGGGTGGGATCCCAGCCTCCACTAGTAAGCTGTTCACTGGGCTGGTGCAGAAAGCGCCTGTCGCGATGCGAACCCCACAGTTGAGAATGGGGTCCAGTAGATGCAGTGCTGAAGGTACCGCAGACCCATAGGCAATGCACCCAAAATCGAGACGGGACTGCACCAATGCCGTGTAAAGCTGCAACAGCGTCAAGCAGTCAGCACCCCAGGTTGTATGACCCAGGTGGCGGAGAAGGTTGAGACGGCGCCAGCACTCCCATTTCAGCTGACGAATGTGGGGGAGCCACGTTAGCCGGGCGTCAAAGACCAGTCCTAAAAACCGATGGGTGTCTACTACGGTCAGGAGTTCGTTGTTAAGATAAAGTTCAGGGTGAGGGTGAACTGTCCGACGCTGTCAGAAGTGCATCACTCTGGTCTTGGTGGCAGAAAACTGAAAGCCATGAGTAAGTGCCCAGGTCTGCACCTTCCGAATAGCACCTTGCAACCTACGCTCGGCAACTTGGGTGCTGCAGGAACTAAACGAGATACAAAAGTTGTCAGCGTAAAGAGAAGGGGATACCGACATTCCAACCAACTTCGCTAGACCATTGATGGCAACTAAAAATAAGGGAACGCTTAAAACCGAGCCCTGAGGAACCCCATTTTCCTGGATATGAGAGGTGCTCAGGGAGGCACCAATTTGGACATGAAAGGTACGGACAGCTAAAAAATTCTGGATAAAAATCGGTAGGGAGCCCCGGAGGCCCCAGTCATGTAAAGTGTTGAGGATGTGTCGTCGCCAGGTTGTATCATATGCTTTGTGCATATCAAAGAAGACGGCAACAAGGTGGTGGCCCTGGGAAAAGGCTGTGCGGATTGCAGACTTGAGGTACACCAGGTTGTCAGTGGTAGATCGACCCTGGCGAAAACCACCATGGCATGGAGCCAATAATCCCCAAGTCTCAAGAATCCCACACAACCACTGACTGACCATCCGCTCCAACAGTTTGCATGGAACGTTTGCATGGGCCGATAGCTATCCAAGGAAAGAGGATGTTTGTCGGGTTTAAGCACTGGGATGATGATACTCTCCCACCACTGTGACGGGAAAACCCCATCACACCAAATGTGGTTATAGACTGCAAGTAGATTACGCCGACTATCTGCTCAGAAAGGACAGATTGAATGAAATAGGCGATGGCGTGTTTATTGCTGTTACAAGTGGTTTTAGAAACGGATGACTATGACAGTACAAAGCTGTTAACCTGACAACAAATCTTGAGCGCTAGCCGTGGTGGCCGAGCGGTCTGCGGCGTGCCAGTCAAGGTCTGCACGGCCACTGCGGTCGGGGGTTTGAATCACCCCTCGGGCATGGATGTTTGTGCCGTCTTTGGCATAAGCTAGTTCATAAATAGTTTGTAAGTTTAGGGACTGATGACCCCATAGTTAAGACCCATAAGCTCTACAAACATTTGATTTGAACCTTCAGGGGGCTTCTCGTGAATGTTTATGTAAGCAAATCTGTACGAAATCAGGATACTTGATTCCGGTGAACTTACAAATATTTGTGGTAATAATATAAGTGCAATCCCACTAATCTGTTAGCTAGTTTAACCAAGCTTATCTCTAAAATTACTGGACAATTTTCGTTGTCTTTGGTTAACTTAAGCATAGCTTGGGCAAAATATGGTCTTTATTTAATCAAAGTAGATATATTCATACATGTTATAAAAGTGCAGATATTTACGTAGACTCTCTAACACATATTCGAAACCAGTGGATCATTTTCAACAAAACATTGTATACATATTACATATTGCCTGGGAAAGATCGTCGTATAGATAACAATCACCTATCACTCAAACAGGTTCGAGTTAAAAGTAGTGTAGCTCGCAACAAAGAAGTATGAAGTCTTTGAGATCTTTACTTGCTAACACTCCCCATAAAGTGATAAAAAAAGAAGGTTAATGACATAATAAATTTTCGTTCCTTATAATACAGAAATGCCACTTCAGGCAAGACTTTTTAATTACTGCTTCTTTACAACAGCCTCTGTTACTAACACATTTCTTAAATAGAATCCACACATACCACTGGATATACCTGCAAATTATATCATTAGACATACAAGTGAAATGTGTGTATACATATTTTTGAAGTATATGTACTAATGTATATAAAATATTTTAATGTTGTATGAATTATATGTGAAGTGTGCACTCAGACAAATTTTGTAGTGTAATGAGTTGCACTGCAATCCTACGACCCGACATAAGAATGTCAAATATATTTATTTAGAAAATATTATCAGTCAGATATTTCTTTCCGATTTTTTTGTTTACTTTTCAGATAAATATGGATGGGTTTCACTTGCTGTAGCGAGCTGAAGTTTCCATGGACTACTAAACACAGACTTTATTCATTCCTTGTTGAAGTTAATATATGTTATTTGTTTGACATTGTTAAAGAGTGATTATCTGAAAATGTGCTAAAAGATTGATGGACATTCATATTTTATCAGCTTCTGTGAAAACTATGGAAGTGCCTCTGTGTAGTTACCGGAGAGAATAAATATTTGTGAAACATTAAGCCTCGAGTTCGCGACAATTATTTAAATAGTAGCCGTCTCTCTCTTCTTTCTCATGCTGAAATAATTTTTGGAAAAGAAAGCCTGATGTTTTATTTAGGTAAAGAAGACTAAAACTAAATGCTTGGGGAACAGACTAGCTGGAACTCTAATGGCATTTCTTCATATGGGGAAGAAAGAAGATAAGAAGAAGACTCAATCGTAATCCTGACTAGTGACGAAATACTGATTTCACGGTCATTCACCGTAAGAACATTCAACAACACTAAAAAGAAAAAACTCTCCTAGTAACACTACAAGCTCTTCCTAAGCTCCTGGATAGATTGTAAGGAAACTTCGTACTATTGGGAGGGGGCAACACTATAGAGAAAGAAGGCAGTGGGAGAAAACATACATACAGAAAGAAAGATTGAGGAGACAGAAACGGGGACAGGAGGAGACAGTCATGGGGAGGGGGAAATGTACAGAGAAAGGGAAGGTACAGAGAAGGGCAGGGTTAAGAGGAAGACGAATAGAAAATGAAAAAAGGTGGTGGATGGGGTGGAGCAGATGAAAGGGGTGATGGAGAAGTAGATGAACAAAGTGAGAGGGAGAGGAACAGACGGTCTGTGAGAAGGGGGAAAAGAAAGGACAGATGAGCAGATGAACAAAGGCATGGAAAGGATTAAGAGAGCAAAATATAGACTTAGAGGCGAAGTACAGAAGTGAGTTCTGTAGATGAGGTGGTCAGAGGAGGAAGGAGAAGATATCCCAAGGGTAGGGGCAGGTAGACAGAAACAGGTGGAAGAACAGAACGACAGATAGGGGTTGGAGGAGTAGGTGCACAAAGAAGGGGATAGGAGTAGATGAGTAGGAGACGGAAATGTAGAAGGGAGGAGGAGATGAACCGAAAGAGAGGTATTAACAGATGGATAGGAAGGAGAGAAGGAGGAGGAGGAGGAGGAGGAGGAGGAGATGGTCTCAGAAAACTGTGATAAAAATTTTCCTGGTGAATGACAAAAACTGGTACATACCTCAGAAATCATGTGCACACTATTTCTAGAATTTTCTCTGTATCATCGTACCAAATAACAACTTGTTTATTTTCTTGGGTCACAGAAAAGTACATTACAAAATATGAAGAATATTCGCTCAAAGCACAGTACTCTTACCGAGCAGTTCTGCCAGGATCATACCAACACGGCCAGATGGTGCAGCCGCGATAGATGTGAATATATCAGGTGAGCCATTGCCAAAGGCCAATACGGTAACTCCGGCAACGCTCTCTGACAGGCCCAGCCAATTTGCAATGGCTGCCAGGGCAGGGCAGAAGCTGAGAACAACAAAACACTTTTAGGAACTCACCGATTTTCGATATGCACATCTAGCTCTGTTATCTCTCACAGATATACTTACAAGCTATCTGCAGTGGTACTCAGAACCACAAATGTCACGATCATCATTAAAAACTGAAAGAAAGAACATGGAACAATAAGTAAGTAAAATGCACACAGAGCATAAAAAGACAATAACATACACAAGATACGTAATGTCAGTGTCATTATCTACAGAACTATAAACTGCCATTTGTATTCAAAAAGGAAGGAAGGAAGATAAATGTTTAATGTCCCATCGACAGTTTGCTCATCTGTATTCATTGTTTGAATCAGACTTTCTGATAAGGGGAAAATTTAAGAATCAGAATTTGTTTAACTTTTAATAAGCAATAGTGGTAATAACAGTAGTATCAGCAGTATGATGTGTTATTTACATAAAGCACAATAGTAGCAGTAGTGGTAACAGTAACAGCAGTAGTACTATAGAGACCATTCTAAAGGAACAATGAAACATTAGGGTCTAAATATTCCCTTGGAAGACATTATTAAGAACAATCCATTTACCAAATTTACAAACACGTTTTTCTTTGGTTTAACAATATTTCTGTGACTATCTTTATTACTTGCAAATAAATGCTGGAACTGTAGCCCTGAATGCCGATTCAGCTAATGAATCTCAGACTCTCCTACTTAATATTAGCGGTGTGATATGTTTTCTTACCTTATAGCTTGTATGGGACCAGACTACAATGAGCCAGTAAATTATTTAATGTGATGGGGAGATCCCACTCCACGACTATTGGTTCGAACATGGACTGTATTAACAGGAATTCATTACAGATCTTGTACAATATAAAACTGGATCTTATTCGATTTCTCAATTTCAGGTAGCGAATAGCATAGCTGTTCCATGGGTCATTTTCTTTCGACATTTTAATTGCCACAAACACACACTACAGCACCATTTTCCTTTCAAATCAACGTCGCATTTTTTGTTAGAACTAGTTTAAGAATTATTATTATCATTATTAGTTTTATTTGAATTGTAAGACAATGAGACCATACCATCAAAAAGTATGTTATTTCCATTTGAGTTAATCACTAATTTTAGAAGAAACAAATGCAAATCAATGAACGCTTTTGCGCAGATCTTACCCTGTTACAAATAATGTAGTCCAACTCCATAGTATAGTGGACAGTGTGGTGGGTTGCCACACAGGGGACCCAGGTACGATTCCCAGTCAATTTGGAAATTTGCTCTTCTCAGGGTATTGTGTTGTTCTCATCATCACTGAAATGCAAGTGACCGAAGTGGTGTCAACTAAAACGACTTGCACCAGGCACACAGATCAGGACACTAGTTAGAGATCTAATGGCCTTAATGCCACATGATCGTTATCACCATCACAAATAATATTAACGGAATTTCAAAAACAATCAAAATTACATTGATTGTTTACTACTGCATCCACAAATTGTATGTAACATTGTATAGTTCATATTATTGGTATGGTTACATAAATAATTAATTCCCATATACAGTACTACATATGATGCTTTACATGCCAGTTAATTGGCTAAGTATTTAATTCTTAACTAGTAATTGTCCATTTTTTTGGAAACAGTTTGAAATTGTTTTTAATAATTGAAGGAAGTCACCTAATTAACATTGGATGAATATTAGGTGATATTCACTTCATTTTAGACAACATGTGGTATTGCATGCATTTCAATATTGATGACATCATGTCTTCCAATCTATGTATCGTATGATGAAATAATATAGATTAATTCAATGATATATGTGTAAATTGTGGAACATATAAATAAGTAATAAACTGAAAATTTTACTGCCTACTGGAGGAAACAGAATATTGGTTTTGTTAATGATAAGCCACTATCACACCATATTTTCTAAATTTTGTGCCTTGGAGTAATATGGTTTTGCAAGTACATTTGACATAACACAGAGAGACAATCAGTAAAGTGTGTTGTGAATTGTTGAAGTCCTTCAGAAAGTAATGAATTAAAATGCCAGGCAGATGCTGAAGTTTGACTGCGTGAACAGCAAACAGTGATGAAAAGGTTCTGAAAGGTTTCAAATTCTATGTGGAGTTTGTTGGAAGTATAACTCGCTTCAGGTAAGAAGGTATTTCCACAGAGAGAGGTGGAGCAATATCAAAGGAGAGAGGGAGGGGTGGTAGGGTAATAGCAGCATCACATAGTGACGTTTGTTATTATTCACATGGCCAAGATGTACCATAGTCACAATTACAGGAAGGGCTTTAAATACAAATTTTATCAATATCCCTTACTTACTGCCCTCATATATGTGACTTTTAAATTTTGTTGCTAATCTAGACTGGTTACCGGTAGAATTTTGCACGGAACATAATTTAATCGTAACAAACACATGGTTTAATAATCACAAAAGAAGGTTGTATACGTGGAAGAGACCAGGAGACACCGGAAGGTATCAGATAGATTTTATAATGGTAAAACATAGATTCCGGAACCAAGTTATAACCTGTAAGACATACCCAGGGGCAGATATAGACTCTGACCATAACTTGTTAGTCATGAACTGCAGGCTGAAACTGAAAAAACTGCAGAAAGGTAGGAAAATAAGGAGATGGGACTTAGATAAATTGAAGGAACGTGAAGTTCTGGAGAAATTCAGAGGGAGATTTAGGCATCAATTGACAGAAACAGGGGGAAATAAAACAATAGAAGAGGAATGGGTAGCATTGAGAGATGAAATAGTGAAGGCAGCAGAGGACAAAATAAGTAGAAAGGCAAGACCTACAAAAAATCCTTGGATATCACAGGAAATACTAAATTTAATTGATGAAAGGAGAAAATATAAAAATGCAGTAAATGAAACAGGCAAAATGGAGTACAGACGACTAAGAAATTAGGTTGACAGGAAATGGCTAAGCAGGAGTGGCTAGAAGCCAAATGCAGATCTGTAGAAGAATGTATAAATAGGGGAAAAATAGAGACAGCCTACAGGAAAATAAAAGAAACATTTGGAGATAAGAAAAACAGCTCTATGAATATCAAGGACTCTGATGGAAAACCAGTTCGCAGCAAAGAAGGAAAAGCTGAAAGGTGGAAAGAGTACATAGAGCAGCTCTACAAAGGAAATGAACTTAGAGACGATGTTGTAGGAAGGGAAGAGGAAGTAGATCAAGATGAAATAGTAGATACTATACTGAGAGATGAATTTGACAGAGCCCTGAAAGACCTACGTCGGAACAAGGCCCCAGGAGTAGATGACATACCCTTAGAGCTACTAAAGTCTCTGGGAGAGCCAGCCATGACAAAACTATTTGAACTGGTGCGTAGGATCTATGAGACAGGCGAAATACCCACAGACTTTAAGAAAAATGTTATAATCCCCATTCCAAAGAAATCAGGCGTAGACAGGTGTGAAAATTGCAGAACCATTAGTTTGATAAGTCATAGTTGCAAAATTTTAACACGAATTATCTACAGGAGAATGGAAAAACTGGTAGAAGCTGACCTCGCGGAAGATCAGTTTGGATTCAGGAGGAACGTAGGAACCCGGGAGGCAATACTCACTTTACGTCTTATCTTAGAAGATAGATTAAGGAAAGGCAAATTTACATTTTTAGCTTTTGTAGATTTGGAGAAAGCTTTTGACAAAGTTGACTGGAATACACTCTTTCAAATTCTGAAATCAGCAGGGGTAAAATACAGGGAAAGGAGAGTTATTTACATCTTGTACAAAAGCCAGACTGCAGTTATTAGACTCGAAGGGCATGAAAGGGAGGCATCAGTTGGGAAGGGAGTAAGATAGGGTTGTAGCCTTTCTTCTACGTTAGTCAATTTGGACATCGAGCAGGCGGTGAAGGAAAGCAAGGAAAAATTTGGAATAGGGATTAAAGTTCAGGGGGAAGAAATAAAAACATTGCGTTTTGCTGATGACATTGTAATTCTGTCAGAGACAGCAAAGGACCTGGAAGAGCAGTTGAATGGAATGGACAGTGTGTTGAAGAGAGCGTATAAAATGAACATTAACAAGAGCAAAACAAAAATAATGGAATGCGGTCTTAGAAAATCAGGTGATGCTGGAGGAATTAGATTAGGTAACGAAACAATGAAGGTGGTAGATGAGTTTTGTTACTTGGGTAGTAAAACAACATGCGATGGTCGCAGTACAGAGGATATAAAATGCAGAATGGCAATGGGAAGAAAAGCATTCTTGAAAAAGAGAAATTTGCTGACATCGAATATTAATTTAAGTGTAAGGAAGTCTTTTCTGAAGGCATTTGTGTGGAGTGTTGCCTTGTACGGGAGTGAAAAATGGACAATAAGCAGTGCGGACGGGAAGAGGATAGAGGCATTTGCAATGTGGTGCTACAGAAGAATGCTGAAGATTAGGTGGGTAGATCGCATAACTAATGAAGAGGTACTTAACAGAATTGGTGAGAAAAGGAATTTTTGGCACACCCTGACTAAAGGAAGGGATCGCTTGGTAGGACACATTCTTAGACATCGAGTAATCGTAAATTTAGCATTGGAGGGAAGTGTGTGGGGTAAAAATCGCAGATGGAGACCAAGAGACGCGTATAGTAAGCAGGTTCAAGTGGATGTGGGTTGTCGTTCTTATGAGGAGATGAAAAGGCTCAGGATAGTGTAGGGTGGAGAGCTGCATCAAACCAGTCTCTGGACTGAAGACCATAACAACAACAACAACAACAATCTAGACTTCCGCAGTCATCATAAGCAGCCACCGTTAATCTACTCAGAACATCCATAATAATATTATAAATGTGAAAGGCGCTCTGTCTGTTATACTTTCACTACTAAACTGCTTAACCAATTTGGATGAAATTAAGTATGGAGATAGGATCAATGCTGAAGAAGAACATGCGCTATTTTAAAAAGAAAGTGTATAATTCAATATTTTAGTTGATTTTATAACTTGAAATACAGAGCAACAGAGCTGCAACTTTCTCTTATAGCTTCTGTGATGCTTGAAGAATTATTGTAAAAGCTTTTTATTCTTTGACTTTTAAAATTTATCACATTTATTAAAATACTTTTAGTGGCTGATAGGTGGTATGTAATATGATTCTACATAATGAATACAATGCTTGCACAAGACATCAAAACCTTCAAACTGCAGAACTGATTTCGATTACATTTCAAACCAGCATAATTTACTTGTAAAAGTATTGTACTTTCGATGGTCTTTGACACATATGGAAGAATATCAACACGAGAGTAACTGCGAGTAAAAGCTAGTTTGCTATAAAATTTTGGGTACTTCTTAAGTATTTTACAGTATGATCAGACTGTTGTAAAAATAGATGATCTTGTTATCCTTTTATGGTACAATTTGAACTCCTGGATGTAAGATAATGCTTTACGATCTGTAAACACTCTAAATTTTTTCAACTTTTAAAATCTACAAATATTTACCAATAGATATTTCACTGTAATGGTATTATTCTTCTCATGTGTTGTAACGGGTAACTAGTGAATGCAACTGATAGGTTTTCTAATTTTCCAACTACTACCCTCTCTTGAAACAGATGGACACATAACCTATATGCACCGCTATTAAGAGAGTACACTAAAGGTAAGTTTATCCCTGTCTTTGTAAAAATTCACTATTTTGTAACTCATGTGTTTTAGTATCAAAAGTATACTGACACTCTCGAGTTTACTCCCATAATGTATTTATTTCGATTAGTTATTTAGACATGGGGCATTTAGTGCCTGTGACTTCAAATATTTTGTGTATAAATTTACTAATCCATAAAATTATTTAAGCTTTTTCTTGGATTTGGGGCTTTGGAATTTTGCTATGGCTTTAATCTTTCCTTTGTCTGGTGGTATTCCCTCCTCTTATCTTTTATGACCACGAGAATTTAATTGTTTCTATGAACTAAAATTTTTCTAAATTTAGTGACTTAGCTCCACCTATCATTTTGTTTCCTATCTCTCCTATTCTCCTATTACTAATTGATCCACAAATTCCTTTCCCAGTACAAAGTCCAATCCGCTGATGAAATCAGGCACAGAAACATTAAAACCAAAAGATAGGCCTACTAAATAGTACTGAAAGCATTTACCATTATATAAAAATGCAGTGTAGTTTCTAGATTCCTTTTTCAACTAAATCTGAATGACTTTACATTACTCATGTAGTTGGTATTATTAAATTTACTTAATACTTCAACTACGTTTTCTGGATGGTCATTTTCTCTCTTGAAGCACTTGTTCAGATACCTTGAGTCAAAAACTAATGTAATCTCCCACCTACTCTTAGAAATTGCCAAAATCGAGTTGTAATCGCTACTACTTCCATAATTTTCCATTTTTCTATTTCCTTCAATTCTCTGTCGACTGCTGTTCTTCATGCTTCTCCGAGCACATTTAAACTCATTGATACAAACTTCATCCAACTGGGATTTGATGTGCACAACTGTCCAACCCTTCAAATGAAATGTATCATGACCGCACGAAATTAATTTTTCTTCATCCTAAGGAACTAACTACACAGTTACCACCTCAGCTGACAACTATCAACTAATAACATCTGCTGTTCCAAACTTTCTGTAATATCCGTGGAAATATCAGGCTTACCAGCAATAATGCAGGTCACGAAATTCCATACAAATTTACCAGACTTATCAGATCACCCTCGTATTTCCCTGCTGGGGTGGTCGATGCGTAGGTCCCATAGCTCGCCAGCAGCTTCACGCCGGACGGCGATTGCAGTGTAGTCTGTAGCCGTCGTGGCCAGCAGCTCAATATTCGTTGCAGCAATAACTCGTGTGCAGTGTGTGATTCTCTTTCTTTTGTATCCTGCGTGCCTCTGTGTCGTGCATCCAGCAGCGGGGCTGAACAATGCGGATTACTAAGGTGTCCCGGAGTAGAACTGGCGACTTAAAGACTCCACGTCTTTGGCTGTTGAACCTCCGTCTTCTAGTTCATGGTTGACTTCTAAGGACTGGCGGCATTCCTTCATCTTTACCATCCAACCGGGTAAGTTTGACTTGCCCTCCGATCTTTCCATACGCTGCTTTCTACTTGTCTTCAGAACTCATATTCTGGCTGCTAGTTCATGACAGCCAGCGAATCACTGATTGAATGAACCATTGCATTCTCCTCGGTATTTATTTGATTATTCTGCTCATCATGTGAAGCTTCTGGGAAGGTGGCTGACCTTTTAGTCGTTGGTCCAAGTATGCCACATTGCTTAGGGCCATGAGTGTAGATCACTATACTTGATCAGTGCCCTGTAATCATAATCACATTTGTAACTAGATTCCATTTTTGTGCTAGCCCACCACAGAATTATAATGAAATAAAAGGTTTTCGCTTGGTAGGCGATGTGAGATGTTTCTTTTATTTAACTTCAAAACATATAGATTTCGTCCCTATGATGGGACATCATCAGTGCTGTTAAAAACAAGGTACCTTGATCAGACATTGAAATTAAAGTAAGATTACATACACCAAGAATGTTATACTTATAAAATAGAATCACATACCAGAATTGCAAGTCATGATGACCTATGTGCTCTGCTTAAAAACATTTTTATCGGTCATGTCATAAAAAACATTTAACAGGTCTTGTCGGTACAAGTCACAACAATAAAATCAGGTAGCCGCTTACGTACACCTACGCAGCTTAGCTTGTACATAGATGGTGCCTGGCGCCCTCTTTGTTTAAATCAGTTACATTGTAACATTTTAAAAAAAGCAAATGGGTTCAAACATATTAAAAGCTTAAAAAGCTAATAAAAGAAACATCTCACATCGCCTACCAAGCGAAAACCTTTTATTTCATTATAATCACATTTGACTCATGTCGCAATATGTGAGTAGTCGGTCGGCATCCTATTGGCTGTTTTTTCGATATATATAACAGGTGAATGTGCTCCAGTAGATGGTTTGACGCTAGTGTGATGTTACTGCAACACGAGTTGTTGCTCAACACGCTGATGGCTATGGTGACATTGCTGAGTTGTCTACTGGTCATCCTCCCGTCTGGAAAGTAGTCAAGCGCCCGCTACTGCATAACCTGATTAATCTGTCTGAAATTTCTGGAACAGTATTCTAGACTGTAATCAGTTTGTATGCCTTTTCTATCTTCTACGTTAAATAACTAAGTAGTGTGTTACACATATGGTCAATCATCACTTTTTTCCTTAATTATTTCCTACTCAGTATTCTGACATCTAATTCAATTAGTTTGTTTATTAACCACTCGATATTCAGACTTTTATTTTACTAATTTATTCATCAAATACTCAGCAATAGATTTCATTTTTTAATAATAAAGTAATACAATAAACTTTAATCACAGGTCATATTGAATACAAAATTCAATGCCCATGTACATGGGGTATAAAGAAAGTGATAATGCCACAGGTGTGATTCTCTATCTACCCATTAAGAGCAATATTACAAGTGTAAAAGTCGTCGTGCACAACTCAATTTTCGCACTCAAGGTATTGCTCGAACATGGGTGTGTAAGTTGTCTTGAGATTAGTTTAACTTACTTTATGTAGTTTGTAAGCCTAGGGGCTATGAACCAAAGAAGTTAAGTCTCACAGATTTACAAACATTTGACCATTTTTGGTTATTGAATGGAATCAATTACACAACAACTACTACAATCCCAGAGACAGAATCATACATGTTGATGTCACTAACCTACTACAGACGTTATACTCAATTCCCCGATCTTTCATTACATAGTACGCAAGCAATTTACGGCAAACAAAGACCTCTCCAGTAAGAATGCAGGTCTATCTAACACCCGCTTCGCCGTTTGTATCACCATACGCTGCAAATAGCCACGTTACTACGACATCAAGCAAACCAACAGTAATGAAAACTATCCCTATACAATGCGGACTCCACTGCAGCGAAAATTATCGCTAAGAAGTATGAGACATAGTGTTTTCGTCAACTCTTTAGCAGCTATCGATAACCTTCAACTCCCCATTCTGACAATGCTTAGAGTGATTTTTCTCTCTATCTGCACATAATGATGTGTTGAGCAGTAGCTATACGACTGTCTGAACAGATAATTCCTTATTAGCAAATCCTTATTAGCAAATCCAGCTGAAAGAGCCTGTAACTCTCAGTATGAACATTAGGATTCTCTCGATATGTTACTCTCCATAAAGGCACGTAAGACTAAATAGATTCATGTATCATTTTGAAGTTCTGTGAAACAATAAGTGCATGTCACGCTAAAAGAAATCCATTAAACATCATTTACACGGTAAATCAGTCAAAACTACAGGCCGGAAATTCAACTAAAGAGCAACAATTACGAACAACTTAAATCTGAAAGAACACACAGAAAATATTACAGGGAAGGCGAACCAAAGGCTACGTTTCATTGGCAGAACACTTAGAAGATGCAACAGTTCTACTAAAGAAACTGCCTCACTTGTGAGTCCTATTTTGGAGTATTGCTGCGCATTGTGGGATCCCCAGTAAGTTCGACGGACAGACGATTTAAGGAAAGTTCAGAGAAGGGCAGCTCGCTTTGTATTGTCGCGATATAGGGGACAGAGTGTCACGGAAAGTATGCAAGAGTATGAGTAGAAATCATTAAAAGAAAGGCGTTATTCTTTGCGACGAGATCTATTTGCGAAATTTCTTTAACAAACTTTCTCTTCCGAATGCGAACACATTTTGTTAGCACCCATCTAAATAGGAAGACATGATAATCATAATAAAATAAGAGAAATCAGATCGAAAATGAAAAGATTTAGGTGTTCCTTTTCCCCACGAGCTATTATGGAATGGAGCAGTAGAGAAATTTCATAAAAGTGGTTCGATGAACCCTCTGCCACGCACTTCAGTCTGACTTGCAGAGTATTTATGTAGATGTAGATCATATTATTCGGAAAACGGTGACCTTCAGAGAGAAAATTAATACCCCTTCGAATCATCTGAGAACTTACGCCGTGCAAAGTTCATCAACAGATCACATTTATGAATCCCTTTCTATCATTCCACCCAAAGCCTTGCCTCCTCGTACGTTAAACTGTCACTTGTGTAGAAGAAATGCATTCGCTGTAACTAGTCACTTTACAATATACACCTACTGACTACTACGGACATCACACCGACAGTTCAGTGACGCACCCATTATTACTGTCGATAATCATAGCATATGACTGATTCTCACCTACACAACCGCGCATACACAGTCTAACAAGGTAAATTCCCCGTCGCACCCCAGTCAAATTTAGTCGCACTATGGTGCATTCTGTAGCCCGTCGAAAACTTATCACAGATCAAGCCTGAAAATAGGAAAACAGAAACAGTGTACTTCCCCACTGGAAAGAGCGTTGTGGTCCTGTGTTTATGGCTGTGAAATGCCAAACTGAAAATCCCTAGAGTTCAAACCTTTCCCACGACCAAAATTTTAATGTTTATGGCGGTGAAATGCCGTACTGAACATTCCTAGAGTTCAAACCTTTTCCACGGCCAAAATTTTAATTTTTTCTGTTTTACAATATTATGAACTATCCGTCCGTTCTTTGACGTGTCTGTTTGTTGTAACCAGTTTTGTACCCATACCTCAAGGAACTTGTAGATCCTAAAAAGTTCGGGAAATATTCATTTATATTTTTATGCAAGTCACGAGCTTCAGTTTCTGGATTCATATTGTCCACGGAATACAACTTACATACTTATTACACTGTCATCCAAAGTTAAGAACAGCTGACTGAAAGCCTGTGAGCCTCGTCAGCATGAATCCTCTCTCCCTTCTGTGTTCAGATGTTTGTTTGGGTGTATCGTCCGCCTACTATGGCGCGGTTATCTCGCATCGGAACAAATATGTTTGTTAAGCTTATGGGACTTAACTACGGGGTCATCAGTCCCTAAATTTACAAACTACTTACGAACTACCTTACACTAAGGACGGCACAAATATTCATGCTCGAGGGGGGATTCGAACCCCCGACCGTAGTGGCCGTGCAGACCGTGACTGGAGCGCCTCAGTCCCCCCGGCCACCGCGGCCGGCTCATCGGAACAACTGCTCCCTGTGAGGTCCGAACTACTTGTACGTTTGTATCCGAGATAATCTATTTTCTCTGCTACTTGACATTGCGATTACATCGAAAAGGTCTTTATTGTAACATAGTTCCCATCTGTTTATATGTTGTTTTGATAGGTGAGCGGTCTATGCAGCATTTCCCACGTAGGCCTACTTACTAATCATCAAATGTGCTTGTGAAAATAATAAGTTCTTAGCACATCTCTCGTATTCTGTTACTAATGTATAGCCACGGCTACAAAAAAACTACAAAGACGTCAGTGGTATGATGCAGAGTTCACAATGCAGTGACAAACACGAAATAAAACATTTTGCTCAGGAACGGGATTTGAACACAAAACCTTCTGTTTTGTAGTCAAACGCCATGACCAAAGAACAACATGTTTGCTGCACGGCTTCCTTAATGCGACATATCATATGCCTGCAGTGATCAGTTTTTATTTTGCGTTTTTTCGGTAGTTCTTTATTGATTCGTATTTAGTTTTTGATGAGCTGTCCATTGCGCCACCCTTCCACAAAATCTGAGAGGGGCGTGATGGGGCGTTTCCCATGTTACTAAAGACTTCCTGTTCCATAGACTAATAATCTCTATACATTTATTAAAGTCAATATAAACAATTAATTAAGTTGCAAGACTTGACTCGTTAACGATAAACGCACGTAATACCATCAATACATCGTAAAATAAACAACACACACATAATATTTTAGTAGGAGAAAATCTAGCTCTATACAATCACCAAGTTATTTTTTGTATTTCTTATTTCAAGTCGTTTGGAACTTCTTGCGCAACAAATTCTATCCCAATTCGACCTAATGCAATATCCGAAAATTTTAATGACCACTACGAGCAATCAGTTTGAGATTAAAAATATGCACGACTTGTCCACACTCCCCATTGGTGGAAATTAGTCACCTTTAAGTCACCAAACTATCAAAGATTTACTAAGCCCCTTGCTTCTCGACCAAAGAACAATGTACCAAAGGAATCATATGTGTTTATATACAGGGTGAGGCGAAAGTCACTTCACAGTTGGTTTACAGGAAACAAATGCAACGGAGAAATGGCAGTACAGTAAGGAAGGAACCTTAGAGTTTAACGTCCCGTCAGGCAGTGCAGTAGGAATTTTTATCCGGCACCTTGTCAAGTTGGTGCACAATGGAACGGCAAACAAAATAACACAATATCAAGCTCGTGAATTGTTGAAAGTGTGTTCTGTGAAACGTATTTTCAGAATTGTCACGAAGTCAAAGAAAAAGGAAAGGATTTTTGCATTAAAACCTTTTATAAAAATGGTGCTCTTGCAGTTGTTCATGAATGGGGAGACCACTTCATTTGAAAACCACAGTCTAGACAAACAATGCTCAACGAACGAGATACATTTGAAGAACAAGGGTCTGTTGTGTTCACAGCAAGATTCGGCCACCAAAGAAAAGTCACAACCGAGGGAAATGAATTTGAGGGTATGTCTGCCTGTGGCCCAAAGTCCGCGGAAATCAGCCAGACAATTGGAACTGGATTTATCACAAAGATCAGTGCAAAAAATGATACACACACACAGAAGTTTATAGTTTACGTTCCACATTTACAACATAGTTTACTTGGAGATGATGCAGATTCACATTTTCAGTTTCGTGAAATGATGTTTGGCCAACAGAAACGTGATGTAAACCAACTCCATAAAATAATGTGGTCTGGCGAGACAAGTTACAGAGTGAAACTTTCACTCTGCAGCGGAGTGTGCGCTGAAATGAAACTTCCTGGCAGATTAAAATTGTGTGCCGGAACCGGGACTCGAACCTGGGACCTTTGCCTTTCGCGGGCAAGGGCACTATCGACTGTGCTATCCCGACACGACTCACGATGCCGCCTCACAACTTTACTTCCGCCAGTACCTCGCCTTCTACTTTTGGAGGAGTTTGGAAAGTAGGAGGCGAGGTACTGGCGGAAGTAAAGTTGTGAGGCGGCATCGTGAGTCGTGTCGGGATAGCACAGTCGATAGTGCTCTTCCCCGCGAAAGGAAAAGGTCCCAGGTTCGAGTCCCGGTGTTGGCACACAATTTTAATCTGCCAGGAAGTTTCAAGTTACAGAATAGTTGACAGACATAATTGCACTTACTGGTATACTGACAATCGAAATCTTTTAATTAGAACAAAAATTAAATCCACCTGGTGTCAGTCTTGGGGGGGGGGGGGGCGGTATTACCTTCTGTCATACTTGGAAAGAAGGAAAACAATTTTAACGTAAAAATAATTGTAAATATATTTTGTACTAGATGACCCAGTGAACTTCGTATCACTTACCTCTTAATATAAATCATACTAATTTAAATCATATGTATTTTAGACCAAGTAGCTTTATAAAGGCATTTGCTTTGAACGTCAAATGTGCAAACTTTTATCGCAAACGAATGATATTGATATCCCAAAGAAAAGAGCTCTTTCAGTTTTCCACAAATTTTCCTATTTTCTGGCCAACATTCCAAACTTTTACTTCCTCAAACCTTCCTCTCGCTTTGAACGTAGAATGTGCAAAATTTTATCGCAATCAGATGAATGGTATTGATATTTCATACAAAAATCTCTTTCTACTTTTCCTGTATTTTCTAATTTTCCGATAAACTTTCCAAATTTTTATTTCATAAGAACGTTACTCTTGCTTTGAACGTCAAGTATGCAACATGATATTGATATCCCATTGAAAAAATCTCTTCCAGTTTCTCACGAATTTCCAAATTTTCCGGGTAACTTTCCCGAATTTTTAGTTCATAAGAACGTTCAGCTTTCGTTGAACGTCAAATGATCAAAATTTTATCGCAAGCGGATGAACGGTTCTCAACTTATAGTATTGATTATGCTTAGAAACACATTGAAAAGAAACTTGGTTCGAATTTTGCGAGTTTCCTTTTTAACTGTCTCCATTTTTTAAGTGAAAACTTATCTTATACCATAATGAACAAAACAACAAAAGAATTACCCCTCTCCGTTGTGCGAATAGTCAGTTATAGTGCTGGAGTCAATCAAAAATGATATTGATATCCCAAAGAAAAGAGCTCTTTCAGTTTTCCTCAAATTTTCCAATTTTCCGGTAGATTAAAAACAAAAATTCATACAAACCTTTTCCTGTCAAGCCCTACTCAAGTGATGCTCTTAAAACCATCGGGAAATTTATTTTTATTCGTATAAAAAAATTGCTTTCAGTTTTCCCTAAATTTTCCTACTTTCCGGACGACTTTCCCAAAGTTTTATTTGATGCAAACCTTCATCTTGCTATCAACATGAAGTGTACAAAATTTTATCGCAATTGGACGAACGATCTGATAGCTCACTGGAAAAAGCTGTTTCAGTTTTTCCCGATTTTCCTCTTTTCCTGACAACTTTTACGTATCTTATCGCCGTTTAAACCCTCCCTGGACTTACACGAATATTTCAAGACTGAAATTAGTCAAATCGGTTCACCCGTTCTGGAGTTTTATCGAGACTAATGAACAGCAATTCATTTTTACATATATAGATTTCTAATGACATAAATATAGGGTCGTTTTTGGATCAAGATTTCAATGAACAGAATGAAATATGCCAGAAGGAAGACATTCAAAATGTAATTCCCTACTTTATATGTATACATTTTACTAATCTGTCTTTATTTTAGTTTTTGAGTATGTAAACAGTGTATATCTTTCATTATTACTTGCATCTTTTCTTTCACACCACTAATGTTGACTTATTAATTTACATTAACAGAGTAAGAATGTAACACCAAACTGTTGCATCCAAGATTAGCTTCTTTACGTAACACTGAAAATATATTTTTATTAGTGAAATACAAATTACAGTAAGAAAAATGGCTGCTAACTTTTTTTAGTTGTTACTTGTTTACAGTACTGACCTTCAGGCTGACCACATATTTTAGGACCTTTTCGCCAAGTAATACACTTGGTATTTATTTATGAGTTCCCTCTAATCTTAAATGTGGATGGTATGAGCAAGTGGAATTCGTGCTTTGCCAATGAACAGCATGAGTCTGGATAACCTTCTATTGAACCTAAGATTGTCAGCATATAGACAAACATTTCAGCAAAAAGCAAATTATGATTAAACTGTTTATCTACCCTGCCAAGACTTTCTTTCAGAGATTCGCCTTATACTTTTTACTAGGGATTAGGAAATACAGTTGAAATGTGTCCATAAAAAATTATTTTTGTAAGGAAATGTCTAATATTGTGCCTCCTGTTTTGTATCGAGTAACTTGCTTGCAAGAAAATGTATAATATCGCTTCTACTGTATGTATCGAAATGTGTACTTGACTCTGTGGAGTTTCATCTTTGGCAAAGATCATGTATTGCATAGCATTGTAGCTCGCGCTGAGAGAGAGTAGCACTTGTGGTTCAGCTTGCTTAGAGAGCGGTTGAGTTGTGTGTATGGCTCCGATGTAGAGCAGAGGCTGCTTTGCCAGCAAGTCAGAAGTTGTATTATGTAGGTAATGTAATGTTGATTATTAATAATAAGTAACAAAGTTGACCTTTCTTTCCTGTTTCATTTACGTAGTTAGAAAATTAACCTACTTCCTTCATTTGATAATTAGTTATTAGTGGATTTAAAGTGCAGTATTGATTTTAATAATATTGTTGAACAGATTTCGTTATTGATGCCATAGTAAATGATAGTTAATTGACTATGATACTAAATTTCAATAATCAGAAACTGATCTGCATAAAATTCTCACAGTCAAGCATTAAGAAAGTGGTTTGTGGTTTTTTAATATCTTTCTCTCAGTCAAAATTTTTGAGTATAGTCAGTGTCTGTTTCAAATGGCGACTTGTCACAGTTGTTTTGTGTTTAAAATATCCGTTGCGCACATAATCAGTTTCATGCACTGTTTCTTATTTAATAGTATATACATCAATATCAGGGCCATAATTAAACCAAATTGCTGTGTTAATGAACAATTTGTTGTCTGATTTAACGATAGGTTCAACATCCACAACACACACACAGCTTTTATCTGGCGCCCTTTCTGCCAGGATAGTTCACAAACAGGATCGTGACGTAGTTAGATACGTAGCCTTATTTCAGTTAGTTTGTCTTTTCCACTAACCAACTTAACTTTTGGCTCTTAATTGAATTTTTGTAGCACCATCCTCTGTTAGAGCAACAGTAGCATAGTAATTGTTTCTGTAGTTTGTTATTTACCATTCTTGATAGTGTGTAGCATTGATTATAGTAGATTAATTGAATATACAAATAATTGCATTACTACTGAAAAAGTCTCTCTTTTACATTGTCTGATGTTTGTTGTGTCGAAACTTCTAGTACCGTGGAATTCGTGTGATAATTAACGGTTCGCGTAATCTCGATTGTGACTATATTTTGCACTAGCCCGATTCAGTCTATTGTTCTTTCACAATTACTGTGTGTAATTTTCCAAAAAATTTCAATAGGTGAAAATAAATATTACTGGTCACTTTACTGCAAAATTCTGTTAACAATGTCGAAGAATAGGAGAGCCCGCGCTGATGCTAAAACTGCTTCAGAAAATGAGACCTTGAATGATGCAAGGAGAGAACAAGAATTTTTACAAGAGTCTTCTCACTGCACTGATACAAATACGACAGTAAATACCGTGTCCGAAAACACGGAACAGATTAGTTCAGGAATAGACAATATGGATAATGACAAAGTACAGGATTCGACAATACAGAATTCCGATTCTTGTAACGTGGTTGGGGAAAATAATGCATCGGTTCCGCCTAGCACTGCTGCAAAAAATACTTGTGCGACGGCTATGGAAAATGTATTACCAAATGATTTCATGCAAATTTTATTTTCACAGCTCTCTAAGTTAAATGAGGCACAGTCACAGAAACTAGGTGAAAAACTTGAGAAAATAGAACAGACGTGCGATTCGAGGTTTGTGAGTATTCAAAGTAGTTTTAATAAAATAAATGAGGACAACAATCGGTTCAGGGAACAACTGCTCACTACTTTCAAACGTGAATCTCAGCAAATAAGACAAGATATTCGCGACGAGATTAATCCGGTTATGGAAAGCCTTGCGTCACGAATGGAAAATATGGAAAGCTTTGCGTCACGAGTCGAAAATATGGAAACTACTGAACTCGCTCAATTGATGCAACAGAGTAATCTATTTGATGAAAAGTTGCAGAATTTCCAGTCAGTCACGACGGAACAGATCAACAAAATTAATAAACAGGTTGAGGATATTACTGTTAAGATGACCCAAATCAGTGATAACACTGACAAAAGTTCTGATGTAATTTCAAACAAGGTCAAATGACCATTAATCAGCAATACAAGGCTGAGGTCAGGAAATTAGATGATCGCGTGGCGCGAATAGAGAGGAAATTTGACCACACTTGTGGAAATCTATACGAAGACGTAGAAGAAAATTTGAACGAAAATGACAATGATGATTCGACTCAAGTAGGTCGCTTGGTACGTGAACGAAGTGTACCTCATAGTAACAACAACGAAGGCGCGATGCGTAGTTTACGCCCACTTACGCCGCACGGGCGAAGGGAAGCGTTTGACTACAAGCATTTCCTGACTGTAAGTAAATTCAAAATATTCAAAAACTCTCCGAACGACTTGCACCCTAAAGAGTGGTTGCAACAATTCGAATATTGTCTTCCCCCGAATTGGCCACTTGAGCACAGACTAGAATTTATATGTGTTTATCTGGAAGGCGAGCCAGCCACCAGAATGAGAGCTATTGCACAAGAGTGCCATAGCGGGAAACAGTTCCGACGCTCATTTCTATCCGCATACTGGTCGGAAGCGGCACAAGATCGCGGTAAAAACAGTATTGCAACGTTCAAAACTTTTGAACGATTAAATTTCCCGAGCCCGGTGGAATATTTCCAACATTTAGTATATAAAAATCAATTTTTATCGGCACCTTACTGCCCCGCTGAATTAATTAGAATTTGTTTGAACAAACTGCCTCTACATTTGCGTCAAATTGCCATTGCGGCACGATGCAAGAATGATATTGAAGCCTTTAGAAATCTCTTACAAGACTTAGAGGAAGAAGACGAGGAAAATTCCTCGCGCAGTCGACATTTTGAAACAAACAGATATAATCGCCGGTCGCATCAAACCCCGCCGCGTTCTGAACGTCATCCAGAGCACGAAGATCAAACAAAAAGTAATTTTTTCAATAATGAAACTTTAAAGACCCACAAGTCGAAAGGCATACACCACATTTCCAATATTAAAATTTTCAAGGCATAAAATGGGGTAGAGAGTCCATTAATCTGTTTTGGACACACCAAGTGGCGATTGGTGCCCCGTTCTCGAGCTGAGTGTCACTATTCTTCCGCTTTTCCTTAGTGCGCTCTACCTACCTCTTTTTCTCACTGTTACTTTTCTCTAACTCTGAGTACTTATGCTCTGTGCTACGCTGGGATATTGTCATACGAAACTATGATTATCTTGCAATTTGCATATAACGAACTCTGTGGCTGTGCAAGACAAATAAAATTAATGGAAATTTTTTATTGATTAATCTAATTAAGTTCCTAGGTGTCAGAAAATATCAGATTTCTCTTCTGTATTAATAATTGCATAACTTACGAACTTCTGAGCGAGTGAAGAAGATTTTGAGTTGACATAAGCATTTTGTAAGCCAATTAAGCAGTAAAAAAGAAAAAGGACATTCTGGAGGATGATGAGTAAGGCAATACACAATATGTCATGGTGGTCTTCAAATGCATTATTGTTTATGGATAAATGATGGTAAGGAAGGTATCGGCAACAGTCAAAGATGTTTAATAAATGTAATTATGTGGACGAGAGTATACAATGATTATGAAGCAATTATGAGGAGAATCGCTCTGTTGCTAATGATGCTATGCTCTGTTCTTTTCTTATGTGCTTACTCGCACTGCCCTTTTGTGTTTTCTCTTTGTGCTTATGTGCACCATTTTGTATGTTGATGCATTGTGCCTTCAATGGCATGTGTGATTGGTGAGAATCATATCCTTCTGATGCTCTGTAATTATTTGTAATTATGTGTAATGAATATCTCTAATTATGCTTGCAGCTATGCTTATTGCTCCTGTAATCAAAGCTTACCGCTATGCTCACTAATTATATACCTAAGCCCTACCACTATGCTAATTAATTTTATAATGAAGCTCAATGACAATGTATGGTTATGCTTATACGTTGCACACAGCCATCTCTCTTCCAAACTTGCAGTTTCGCCATAAATTACGACTAGTTAAGTCTAGTTAATGCACAGAAATACTTTGTTTTTGCTTATTGCTATCTTCAAAATTTTATTGATGATCTTGTTGACGAAAATCTGCAGCTATGCCTAACAAATAGTTACGTCTGTGTTTATGTTATCGGATGATTTACTGTGATGTACATCTATTACTGTGCCAAAATTTGCCTTAATTGTTTTGTTTGACCCTACTGTTGACCCAGACAGACACAGACATGACCTGATGACTTGAACCTCTTTTGATAGTCTCATGAATTTTCCCTGATGTGTTATACGTTAAGGCAATGAAATGTATAGCTAAATTAAAAGCCTGGCCATGGCAACATATGTAATTTAATTGTTATAATTTGGTGGTAATGCAATCCCCACCATAGTGATGTATGTCAATTTAAAGAGATGTAAACTAGTGGTAATTGGAATGTTGAGTTATTTGAAATGGCTTCACGCTAATCGCTCTAATTATGACAACAAATTTACTTTACATGACCTAATGCCAAATTCCACTCCCATGAACCACAGACATTGCCGAGGTGGGGTGGCTTGCGTGCCTCAACGATACAGACAGCCGTACCGTAGGTGCAACCACAGCGGAGGGGTATCTGTGGAGAGGCCAGACAAACGTGTGGTTCCTGAAGAGGGGCAGCAGCCTTTTCAGTAGTTACAGGGGCAACAGTCTGGATGATTGACTGAGCTGGCCTTGTAACATCAGCTAATGTGGCTTTACCACACAGCTACTGCGAACGGCTGAAAGCAAGGGGAAACTACAGCCGTTACCTTTCCCGAGGACATGCAGCTCTACTGTATGAACATATGATGATGGCATCCTCTCGGGTAAAATATTCCGGAGGTAAAATAGTCCCCCATTCGGATCTCCGGGCGGGGACTACTCAGGAGGATGTGATCATCAGGAAAGACAATACTGGCATTCTACGGGTCGGAGCGTGGAATGTTAGATCCCTTAATCGAGTAGGAAAATTAGAAAATTTAAAAAGGGAAATGGATAGGTTGAAGTTAGATATAGTAGGGATTAGTGAAGTTCGGTGGCAGGATGAACAGGATTTCTGGTCAGGTGAGTACAGGATTATAAATACAAAATCAATTGGGGGTATCACAGGAGTAGGATTGATAATGAATAAGAAAATAGGAATGCGGGTAAACTACTATGACCAGCACAGTGAACGCATTATCATTGTCAAGATAGATATGAAGCCAACATCGACAACAGTAGTACAGGTTTATATGCCAACTAGCTCTGCCGATGATGAGGAAATCGAAGAAATATATGAGGAGCTAAAGGAAATTATTCAGACAATTAAGGGAGAGGAAAACTTAATTGTGATGGGAGACTGGAATTCTGTAGTAGGACAAGGAAGGGAAGGGAAGATAGTAGGTGAATATGGTCTGGGCAAAAGGAATGAAAGAGGAAGCCGCCTGGTAGAATTTTGCACGGAACATAATTTAGTTATAACAAACACCTGGTTCAAGAATCACAAAAGAAGGTTGTATACGTGGAAGAGACCAGGAGACACCGGGAGATACCAGATAGATTTTATAATGGTAAGACATAGATTTCGAAACCAGGTTTTAAACTGTAAAACATACCCAGGGACAGATATAGACTCTGACCATAACTTGTTGGTTATGAACTGTAGGCTGAAACTGAAGAAACTACAAAAAGGTAGGAAAATAAGGAGATGGGACCTGGATAAATTGAAGGAACCTGAGGTTCTTAAGAATTTCAGAGGGAGCTTTAGGCAACAATTGACAGAAACAAGGGAAAATAAAACAGTAGAGGAGGAATGGGTAAAATTGAGAGATGAAATAGTGAAAGTAGCAGAGGACAAAATAGGTAGGAAGGCAAGACCTACAAAAAATCCTTGGATATCACAGGAGATACTAAATTTAATCGATGAAAGGAGAAAATATAAAAATGCAGTAAATGAAACAGGCAAAATGGAGTACAGACGACTAAGAAATGAGATTGACAGGAAGTGCAAAATGGCTAAGCAGAAGTGGCTAGAAGGCAAATGCAAGGATGTAGAAGAATGTATAAATAGGGGAAAAATAAAAGAAACATTTGGAGATAAGAAAAACAGCTCTATGAATATCAAGGACACTGATGGAAAACCAGTGCTCAGCAAAGAAGGGAAACCTGAAAGGTGGAAAGAGTATATAGAGGGGCTCTACAAAGGAAATGAACTTCGAGACAATATTCTAGGAAGGGAAGAGGATGTAGATGAAATAGGAGATACTGTACTGAGAGAAGAATTTGACAGAGCCCTGAAAGACCTAAGTCGAA
Organism: Locusta migratoria; assembly: GCA_026315105.1. Lineage (NCBI taxonomy): Eukaryota > Metazoa > Arthropoda > Insecta > Orthoptera > Acrididae > Locusta > Locusta migratoria. Next base: position 655,451,294 of record CM048744.1, read on the forward strand.
ACAAGGCCCCTGGAGTAGATGATATTCCCTCAGAGCTACTGAAGTCTCTGGGAGAACCAGCCATGACAAACCTGTTTCACCTGGTGTGTAAGATGTATGAGACAGGTGAAGTACCCTCAGACTTTAAGAAAAATGTTATAATCCCCATTCCAAAGAAAGCAGGTACAGACAGGTGTGAAAACTACAGAACCATCAGTTTAATAAGTCATGGTTGCAAAATATTAACACGAATTATATACAGAAGGATGGAAAAACTGGTAGAAGCCGACCTCGGAGAAGATCAGTTTGGGTTCAGGAGAAATGTAGGAACTCGGGAGGCAATACTCACTTTACGGCTTATCCTAGAAGATAGATTAAGAAAAGGCAAACCTACATTTCTAGCTTTTGTGGATTTGGAGAAGGCTTTTGACAATGTTGATTGGAATAAACTCTTTCAAGTTCTGAAGCAAGCAGGAATAAAATATAGGGAGCGTAAGATTATTTACAACTTGTACAAAAACCAGACAGCGGTTGTCAGAGTTGAAGGACATGAAAGGGGTGCAGTGGTTGGAAAGGGAGTAAGACAGGGTTGTAGCCTTTCTCCAATGTTATTCAATTTGTACATTGAACAAGCTATAAAGGAAAGCAAGGAGAAATTTGGTGAAGGAATAAAAGTTCAGGGGGAAGACTTAAAAACATTGCGTTTTGCCGGCGACATAGTAATTCTGTCAGATACAGCAAAGGATCTGGAAGAGCAATTGAACGGAATGGACAGTGTGCTGAAAGGTGCATATAAGATGAACATTAACAAGAGCAAAACTAGGGTAATGGAGTGCAGTGTAAGAAAATCAGGTGATGCTGAAGGAATTAGATTGGGAAACGAAGCAATAAAGGAGGTAGATGAGTTTTGTTACTTGGGCAGTAAAATAACAAATGATGGTCGCAATGCAGAGGATATAAAATGCAGAATGACAATTGGTAGAAAAGCGTTTTTGAAAAAGAGAAATTTAACATCGAATATTGATTTAAGCCTAAGGAAGTCCTTTCTGATGGCATTTGTATGGAGTGTTGCCTTGTATGGGAGTGAGACATGGACGATAAACAGTGCGGACAGGAAGAGGATTGAGGCTTTTGAAATATGGTGCTACAGAAGAATGCTGAAGATTAGGTGGGTGGATCGAGTATCTAATGAGGAGGTACTGCACAGAATTGGGGAGAAAAGAAATGTCTGGCATACCTTGACTAAAAGAAGGGATAGATTGGTGGGACACATTCTTAGGCATCAAGGAATTGTGAATTTAGCATTAGAGGGAAGTGTGTGGGGTAAAAATCGCAGAGGAAGACCAAGAGATGGATACAGTAAGCAGATTCAGACAGATGTAGGTTGCCGTTCTTATGTGGAGATGAAGAGGCTTGCTCAGGATAGGGTATTGTGGAGAGCTGCATCAAATCAGTCTCCGGACTGAAGACCACAACAACAACAACAATGCCAAATTAATGACAAGCACCCTGAATGTATTTCATACGATTATGTATTTGTAAAGTAATATGTACATAGTATGTAAAGCCTTATGCCTATATGAAATGACACTAATTTTGTAGATAGTCTAGTATGAGAATTAAATTACTCATTAGTATTCAAATGTATCTGTCTTCAAGACCCTGCTTGTAATGTAAAAATATGGTTTAATACCATGACCCCATCTGTACCACTTGAATTTGGGGCAAAGTTTTTCCATAGACATGTACTAATCAATGACTTTTCTTTCAGTTTAAACTGAAATATCATGACTATGTTACTAATTTGTGTGTAAAATGCTTTGTTTCATGTACTTTGGACACGCATGGGAACTGGCGATTTCGCACACGAGATTCCAGAATGCACACAGAACAATGGAAGTGCTATTATACACCACTGGTTTTGGGCCTTGTAATGAAGATGTTTGTTGGATGATGTTTGGCCACATAGTACTGTCCATTGCAGCCTTGGCCAACCACTACCAGTTTGCTCTAATTTTGGCTATGCTGATGCAGTCTGCTAATAGCTCCGTTGGTTGGAGCACACTTGGTTGTCGAATTGCATGGTGGAATACATCAGAACCTTTTCCCCATGACTTCAACTTCAATGCAACCAGCCAACTCGCCTACTGTGTGGTGTAATCTTACAGTGTTTTGTGTTAGTGTGCAGACCTAAAATGAATGTTAGGGGATAATTGGCTGTTCGTGTGCAGACCTAAAATGAATGTTAGGGGATAATTGGCTATTCGTGTGCAGACCTAAAATGAATGTTAGGAGCTAATGTGCTATTCGTGTGCTTATACTATTCAGTGCCTCCCATTGCAAACGTTGTCCACAGGATCATTACCAGTGTTTAGGTATATTTCATAGTTCTTTTACATTCAGTGACCAAAATAAAATTGTGCTCTTGATAGATACATATGCTTTCAGAACTATAATGAGTCAATACCCTTTAGTCTGAAATGTCATTGTGCCTATTCGATTCACAAACGTTATATTGAAATCCTATTGTGCCCGAAGCAGTGATATTATTTTGTACACAATCAGAAACCTATGTAGTCAAAAAATTTTACATGTATGTTCTAGCATCCATGAAAGTATGGCATCTTAAATGCATCACAGAATACAAAACTGACACTTTATCTTATACTAAGGGCACTAAAAATTTACATAGACTACATTGTGCACAAGATACAAATGTTCATTTTATGTTACAAAAAAATAAATACAGATCTCTGTTACAAAATTTAGACCCATGGGACTTACACTACTGTGTATTACTTGTAATTACCTTATTTTCTCGAAAAAACAAAACAGTGATGACATTAGTTAAACTATCTTTTGTAAAACTTTGTATATGTTCATGTTTATTATTGTATATGTTTACCATTTGTGTATTACTTCTAGCTATCTCATTTTCTCCACTATATCATTTGTCAAACTATGTTCTCTGAAATTCTATATATACTTATGTTTACCATTATGTATATTTGTCATATATTCCATTTATTGCTGGTGTTCTGTAAATTTTGGCATTTCCTTATGCCTGTCACATCCTGTACCACTCCATGCATGACTTTTGATGGTACTATTCTGTAAAATGGCATGTATTTACGACTGTCACATTTTTTAAATTTTCTATGAACTCCATCTGTTGTTTTAATCTTGAATATCTTGTATAAAAATGATTATCAGGTTTTCATATTTTTCATGTTATATTTTGGATGTAATTAATGGATTTTTGGACTTGAAATTCAGTAATTTTGCTGGCTAGGCAATGCCATTGGCATCACCCACCCTACAAAATTTTAATAGGTAGGAGGGGGTGATGAAACGTGTCCATAAAAAATTATTTTTGTAAGAAAATGTCTAATATTGTGCCTCCTGTTTTGTATTGAGTAACTTGCTTGCAAGAAAATGTATAATATCGCTTCTACTGTATGTATCGATATGTGTACTTAACTCTGTGAAGTTTCATCTTTGGCAAAGATCATGTATTGCATAGCATTGTAGCTCACGCTGAGAGAGAGTAGCACTTGTGGTTCAGCTCGCTTAGAGAGCACTTGCGTTGTGTGTATGGCTCCGATGTAGAACAGAGGCTGCTTTGCCAGCAAGTCAGAAGTTGTATTATGTAGGTAATGTAATACCGATTATTAATAATAAGTAACAAAGTTGACCTTTCTTTCCTGTTTCATTTACATAGTTAGAAAATTAACCTACTTCCTTCATTTGATAATTAGTTATTAGTGGATTTAAAGTGCAGTATTGATTTTAATAATATTGTTGAACAGATTTCGTTATTGGTGCCATAGTAAATGATAGTTAATTGACTATGATACTAAATTTCAATAATCAGAAACTGATCTGCATAAAATTCTCACAGTCAAGCATTAAGAAAGTGGTTTGTGGTTTTTTAATATCTTTCTCTCAGTCAAAATTTTTGAGTATAGTCAGTGTCTGTTTCAAATGGCGACTTGTCACAGTTGTTTTGTGTTTAAAATATCCGTTACGCACATAATCAGTTTCATGCACTGTTTCTTATTTAATAGTATATACATCAATATCAGGGCCATAATTAAACCCAATTGCTGTGTTAATGAACAATTTGTTGCCTGATTTAACGATAGGTTCAACATCCACAACACACACACAGCTTTTACAGTGCACAAGAAAAAGGAAGGGTTTGATGCCTTTTTGAGAGTGTAGTCAATAGAGATGGAGCACATGTTCGGGTTATTTTGTCAAGGATGGGGAAGGAAAGCGGTCATGCCCTTTCAAAGGAACCATTTCATCATTTTCCTGGAGTGATTTAGGTAAATGAAAGAATATATAAAATCAGGATGGCTGGAAATGGATTTGGTCTACCGTCCTCCAGAATGGGAGTTTGCGTTTAGTAATTTTCACAAAACAAATTTGGTAATGTGTCTACGTTTTCTACGGTGTATCAAGTTATTGGGTTGTGTAGTAGTTGCATAAAATTGAGGTGTATGGGTCTGTTGTTGTTGTTGTGGTCTTCAGTCCGCAGACTGGTTTGATGCAGGTCTTCACACTACCCTGTCCTGTGCAAGCCTCTTCATCTGAGAATATGTTCGGCAACCTACCTCCTTTTGAATCTGCTTACTGCATTGCCGGCCGCGATGGCCGCGGGGACTGAGGGCTCCAGTCACGGTCTGCACGGCCACTATGGTCGGGGGTTCGAATCCCCCAACGGGCATGGATATTTGTGCCGTCCTTAGTATAAGGTAGTTCGTAAGTAGTTTGTAAGTTTAGGGACTGATGACCCTGTAGTTAAGTCCCATAAGCTTAATGAACATTTGAATTTTTTGCTTATTGTATTCGTCCCTCGGTCTCCCACTACGATTTTTACCCCACACGCTTCCTTCTAATGCTAAGTTGACAATTCCTTGATGTCTCAGAATGTGTACAACCAATCTATCCCTTCTCTTAGTCAGGATATGCCAGAAACTCCTTTTCTCCCCGATTCGGTTAAGCACCTCTTCATTAGTTATGTGATCTACCTATCTAATTTTTATCATTTGTCTGTAGCACCACATTTCAAAAGCTTCTATCATCTTTTTATCTGAACTCCTCATCGTCCACGTTTCACTCTCATACAAAGCTACACTCCAGACAAATGCTTTCAGAAAAGGCTTCCTAATATTTAAATTAATATTGTATGTTAACAAGTTTCGCTTCTTAAGAAACGCTTTTCTTCCCATAGCCATTCTGCATTTTATATCTTCTTTACTTCGGCAATCAGAATTTATCTTCCTACCCAAATAACAAAACTCATCTACTACTTTTATTGTCTCATTACCTAATCTAATTACTTCAGCATCACCTGATTTTTTGACATTACCCTCGTTTTACTCTTGTTAATGTTCATCTTCCTTTCAAGACACTGTCCATTCTATTCAGTTGCTCTTCCAGATCTTTTGCAGTCTCTGACAAAATTACTATGTCATCAGCAAACCGCAAAGTATTTTATTTCTTCTGTCTGAACTTTAATCCCTTCTCCAAATTTCTCCTTTAATTCCTTCACTGCTTGCTCAATATAAATATTAAACAACAATGGGGAAAGGATACAGCCATGTCTTACTCCATTTCCAACCTCTGCGGCCCTTTCTTGCCCTTCGCCGCTCTCTGGTTTTCGTATAGGTTGAATATAACTCTTTGCTCCCTATATTTTACCCCTGATACCTTCAAAATTTCCTTTTTTCCAAATCTACAATTGCTAAGAATGTAGGTTTTCCTTTCCTTAGCCTATCTTCTGAGGTTACTTGTAATGTGAGTATTGGCTCCCATGTTCCTACATTCCTCCTAAATCCAAACTGATCTTCCCGTTGACTTATTAATCATGACGGCGACTTTCATCTGGACAAGGCTTGGGACCCGGTGATTTCTTTAATATCATCACAGAGGAAACATTTTATCCAGGACGACGCTTCTAGCAATAATTAAAAATTATGTACATCTGACAAGCAATGTACTGAATGTGCACTCAAACAGAGTGCGGACACGTACTGTTTTTCCACCTTATGCAGTACTGACGTGTTCCGATAGATGGCAGACATGCAGTTTCAACTTCGTGCAGACTCCTGTGCGCCATTTGTCAACTGTTTTTCATAGAGGGCGGTAAATTCGAAAGAGGGCACGCTTGTGACGGTCACAGATGCGCACGCGCCTACGCGCTCAATTTTTGCTATATAGACGTCGTCGGGAACTAACAATCTCTTCTTCTATCTTACCCTCCACAACCGCCCAATCCGTCACGCCCCCACCCTCAAATACCTTGGCCTTACCCTTGATGGCAAACTTTCCTGGACCCCGTACCTCAAATCCCTCCGTGAGAAAGCTGTGTCCTGCCTCCACCTCCTTAAACTACTTACCGGCTGGACATGGGGCCTCCACCCTTCCACTGTCCTTCACACCTATAAATCCATCATGCGCCCTGTTACTTCCACCCCACCTGGATATCAGCCTCTCCTACCTTCTACAAATCCTTACAGATCCTGGAATGCCATGCCCTCCACCTCGCATACCGTATCCGACTCCCTTCCCCCATACGGATCCTCTATGACCTAATCCCCTTCCCTCCTCTCCTACAACACCTCGAACATCTCTGACTCCTTTACACTACCCGAAAAATAGAGTCCCAAAATCCTCTGGTATAGCCTATTCTCACCAATCTCAGGCCTCTGCCACGCCTCCACCAAACTATCCCTCCCGGCCTTCACCTACATACACTCCGTGTCCTTTCCCAGGGCAACTTCTGCACATTGCCCTTACCGGATAACGAACTTTGCCCCAATATCTACCCCTCCTACCAACTTTGATCCTTTCCATGTGGCGTCAGCGCCCCTCCCCCATCCTCTCCTTTCCCCCCACTTGGCTGCTACTATCTCGCCCAAAGGGTCACGCCCAGCCCCTCCTTCCCCCTTCCTGCCACTCCCCTCCCCCCCGCGCTTCCACCATCCTCTCCCATCACTACCCCCCTCGCCCCCCTCCCCCACCCCGTGGGGGCGTCTCGACATTTTAATTGATGCTCCATAGTGTTCGTGCTCCATAGTGATCTTTTGATGTGTTTTTAACTTGTGCCTCGCCAACAACGTCCGACAAATTTTTATACCGTGTGTACCGTCACCTGTCTTCGTTTTTGTGCGTGTGTGTCCTTCAATGTACTTTTAATCGTCACCATGATTCTCAACAGTTTCATGAATATAATGTGTGTAATTTATCTCCGCCTTCTTGTCTCTGTCCTCCAAATATTTTGTCTGTAAGTTTGTCTTTTTACTGTTCTCCAATTTTCACCTTGTCTGTTATTTTAATTCTGCAAATTTTATTCTGTGTTTCATGTTTACATTTTCCACCTGTCATTTTATGTATGTCTCAGGGCTGAAGAGCAGCCAACGAAGCTGCTGCCAGCCTGCTGCCTGAAGTTACAAAAAAAATTGTTTGTATAGCTTATGGGACTTGACTACGGGGTCATCAGTCCCTCAACTTACAAACTACGTACGAACTAGCTAATGCTAAGGACGGCACAAATATCCATGCCCGAGGGGGGATTCGAACCCCCGACCGTAGTGGCCGTGCAGACAATGACTGGAGCACCTCAGTATCCTCCGCCAGCGCGGCCGGCTGAAGTTACAGGTAGCATCAAAATATTAATAAAGGAGAAAGAAACTAACAATCTCCAGTGTAACGCATTCACCTGAAGACGGCTGAACGGTTGTCAGGCGAAATATCGTGGCAAGAAGTTGGCGGAAACTTTATGGAATAGGTCTGTAATTTTCACTTTTGTCTGCACTTGCTTTCTTTGGGATATTCTTCTTGAAGTCTGATAGTATTTCCCCTGTCTCATACATCTTGCATACCAGGTGGAACATTTTTTTCATGACAGGCTCTCCTAACGATATCAGCAGTTCAGATGGAATATCATCTACACCAGGGGCCTTGTTTCGACTCAAATCTTTCAGCGCTCTGTCAAATTCTTCTCGCAGTATTATATCTCCTATCTCATATTCCTCCACTTCGTCTTCCATTTCTAGAATACTGCCTTCAAGTATATTTCCTTTGCATAGGCCCTCTATATATTCCTTCCACAGTTCAGCTTTCCCTTCTTTGCTTAGTACTGGTTTTCCGTCTGAGTTCTTGGTATTCATACAGCTGATTTTCTTTTCTCCAAATATCTCTCTTATTTTCCTGTAGGCGGTATCTATCTTTTCCCTAGTTATACATTCATCTACAGTTCTTCATTTGTCCTCTAACTACTCCTGCACAGCCAGTCTGCACTTCCTGTCAATCACATTTTTCAGACGTTTGTACTCCCTTTTGCCTATTACTACGTAGTATATCTATGAAAATGGAGAAATTTTGTGCTTGTCTAATGACACACACTTGTGAATTCCCATTATGCACCAGAGTGCTGTTGTTTTACACTTTTACTGTTAAGACATAGGTATCCATGTACAAACCATGACTATTTTGAAATGGTCACTTATCGGTCCACCAAAATCTGAGTTTACGTGAAATGACCCGTTGTAGAATTCAGTGTCATTGTACACAGGCAGTTCCACTGCTACTCCCTCTTTTTAATTGTTGTGTCAGTCACAAGATATTGAAGATTTCTGGTGTCAATTAGTTTTATTTGTAATTATTATAGCTGTTAACACATATTTTATCACTAATTAATATTGTATTACTTGATTAATTTAGTTACTATTAACTCTATTATCAAACATTACCTGAATCAGTATTCTTCTGACCCATATGGCAAAAAAATTTGTTCTGTGACAACACATAACCGACGAGATATTAAAATAAAATAAAAAGGAACTCCTAATGTTGCTGCACAGCTTTCTCTTAGAAGGTAGTTTGAAATTACTGTTTTTTTCATGTTATGGTAACTTACAACTGACACTAACACTATATTACCTTCAACTCCACCCTGAACGTATTTTAAAGAAAATGAGTTACACTTATTTATTATTACCCGTACTTACCAGAAATGCGATTCCGCCTCTAAATTGCCATTCTCCATCATTGAAATTACAGTATATAAATGACACATAGTCTATAAATGACTCTCCCATATGGCAATCATCATGACTCTTGACGAATGCGCACTGGTTTTCCTTTGCCAACATGTGCACAAATCTACACGACTCCTGCACAAAGAAATATCACATCGCATTAATTTATAAATTGAAGTATGTTACGGAACTAAATACATTAAATGAAACAATTCTCATATATAATGTTTCTAGGAATTCTGCAAACTCTTTATATATGTTTCCGTTTGTATCACTAATTTTGACTGTTAATATAACATGAATTAGTTCCTATCTGGCACATTTTTTTTTTTTTTACTGGCGAAGTAATTTTTTACCATTTGACAACAATTACTTTTATTAGCTGAAGAAAATGGTTTTATTTCGTAGTATGTCACTGTAAATGTTTTATGAACCTGTGGATGGAAACTATTTTCTGAATATATACATTTTATTTGCCGCTCTTGGCGGCAAACTATGAAGTTTACTCTGTAAATTTCATTTTCTTAAGAAACGTCAATAACTCGCATAAAAATAACGTTAATGAAGGGAAGGGAGAAACACTAAGTTGCTTAATATTCGAGCAGGGATATAAGACTTGTATAGACTTGCAATAATCACTTACCCAAGCAGCGTTGTAGCCAACTGACACACTTTTCGACGGACGAACAGGATACATCAGAACGCGAGCAAGAACGATGCTCCACGATAAATTTAAGCTCTATCTGAATGAAGCATCACGACACTTGTTTGACTTAATGAAATAACAGAAATTATGGCTTTCATAGTACATTGTATAGCAAATAAAGTGTACTCATTTTTTAAAACATTAAGTAGATTGATCGACAGACATTTTTATTTTCAATAAACACTCTCTCTCTCTCTCTCTCTCTCTCTCTCTCTCTCTCTCTCTCTCTCACACTCACACACACACACAAACACACGCATGTTACGTACAATTAATATATTTTAATAGCACAACAGATTAAATCTTATCTTAATATACATAAAAATTGAGGTGTTTGTGCCTATATTTCATTCTGCAGCCAAAACTACACATCGCAAATGAACAGTGTGTGGTCGTAGGTATTACGGTGGTAGAGGGTTGATAACGATAAGGGGGTGGAAGATATGAAAATTACCGACGTATATAAAATTCTACGTGTGGGTGTCAATATTTTGCTCTTCGGCAAAACTACACAAGAGAGACGAACAATCTCTCCGTGCTGCTGTAGTACAAAGTCTCCCATTGTATTCCATAGTGGTTCCGTGTTGATAGCTGTAAGAGGGTGGATGATATAGTGGTTGAAATTCGTAAGCTTATATACAATTCGGACTGAAGACGAGCGATGACTTTTGACACTATAATAGCAAAGAGGTTATATAAAGCGAAACGTGATGCACATCCTTCAGTTGTTTTTCTGAAACAAGAGTACGAATAAAGAACAATAAGTGCATATTTTAGTTTGAAAACTGGAACTACCAAGAAAGAGGCCAAAGCAAAAGAAAGAAATTTCGCGTTCTCTATTCGTTTCTAAAAGACAGAAAACGTCGCTGAAAAGTGAACCTCCAGACGATAGAAACTTGAAATTTGGAGACGTTGTTTATCTTACAATGTAGGCATCAGCAATTTTTCGATATTCCCATCCCTTAGGGGGTCAATTAGGGGATGAACGGTTTTTAGCAAATAAGTCAATTTTGATGCAAGAAATAAAAAACTTCGTATTTAGATTTTTGATTGGAATTTTAAAAACACGTGTTTCGATATTTTTGGAAATTCAACCATTAAGCCAGTGAAATAAGGGAAAATCTTTTAACAGTGTTACTGTTATTTTGATACTAGAATACGAAAATTTGGATTTGGAACCATGGTTAGAATTTAAAAAAATGTGTTTCGGGATGTTTTGAATTCTGCTATCAGTGGTGCAATAGGGGGTGGTAAGTTGCATCAAAATACTTGATTAGTAGAACATTTTTAGAGCTAAATCTCTAGAAATTTTTTATTTAGAAGTATAAACAACCAATGCAGACCATCCAGTCTATGCGAGCGAAGCAGCGGGAATTTAGCTAGATCTATTATATTTTGCGTTGTAAACGGTAACTGGTTTTGCTCAGTGTTATGTCAAGTCTGTTGCACCACACGTAGTCTAGAAATTCTCCCACTGAATAGAAGGATGGTCAAACCGGTTTATTTTTAGGGGACTAGATCAGTGCTGATCCTTCCTTTTTGGGAACTGTTCCTTTCTTCTAGTTCACCATTCCTTTTTTACTAAATTATTATTCACTAAGTAGTTGGATTATAAAAGTTGAACAATAATTTCTTAGATAAAAAATATAATACGATATTATTGGAGTCTACATCTTTAGAAATTGAAACCCCTTTTCCTACTCAACCAATATTACGCACAACTGTTTCTTTTAAATTATTTTACGCAAAAAACCTAACAAGTAGGTATCACAAAGAAACTTAACAATTGTAGCCACCTAAGTGTCACGTTTTTGATAGGGCGAAAGGGAAAATTCTATTTACTGAAGCACTCTTTCATTACACTACAGGGGTACTATTATGAGGGACGTTTGAAAAATCCATGCAAAAATTAAAAACTACTGACGTGTTTGGGGAAAACCATTTGTATTTATCGACATAGTCTCCTTTTAGACTTATATATTTCGTGCAACGCTGTTCTAATTTTTTGATCCCTCCCGAATAATAGGAATTGTCCAAGTCTGCAAAATAACTATTAGTTTCTGCAATCATCTCCTCGTTTAAATGAAATCTTCGCCCCGACAGCCAATTCTTCGAATTAGGGTGCAAATAGTAGTCCGAGGAGCCAAGCCTGGTGATTAGAGGGGATGTGAAACGAGTGGGAATCCTATTTCAATAAGTTTGCGACCACAACTGCTGAGGTGTGTGCTGGGGCATCATCGTGATGGAAAAGGACTTTTTTTGTGAACCATTCGCCGGCGTTTATCTTGCAGCTCAGTTTTCAAACGCTCTAATAACGATGAATAATATGCACCTGTAATATTTGTACCTGTTCTAGATAGTCGATGTGGATTATCCCTTGTGAATCCCAAAAGACCGTCGACATAACATTTCCCGTGAAGGACCGCTAGGCCATTGTTTAGATTGTTCTTTGGCTTCATGAGTATAGTAATGTACCCATGTTTCAGCGACGAAACGACGCTTTAAGTCCTGCAGATTCTTCCTGAACACCTGCAAACCTTCCTTGCAACGCTTCACACGATTCCGTTTTTGGTCAAGCGTGAGCAATCGCGGCTCCAATCTTGCGGATAGCTTTCTCATGTCCAGATGTTGATGCAAAACATTATGCACCCGTTTATTTGAGATGCGCACAGCACTAGCAATCTCACGAACCTTAACTCTCCTGTCATCCACAACCATATTATGGCTTTTATCAATGATTTCTGGAGTGGTAACCTCCACAGGGCGTCCAGAACGTTCAGCCACTCCGAAAATTTTGAAACCACTTACAAACTCTTCTAATCGAAGGGACAGAGTGACCATAATATTTATCAAACTCACTTTAGTCTCCCTAGGCGTTATGGCTTTCATAGAGTATTGTTAAATCACACAAAATTCTTTTTCGTCCATTGTTTGACAATCACTCAACTTCCTTGATTCATTCGAGTGCCAAACCTAAGGAAATAGACCAATATGGGTGAAACGTGGAGTGCGTTCTATCCAAAGATGCTACAATCTAAAACATGGCGTCGATACGCGCCGGTGGTGCCATCTGTCGGACTTGGCACGGATTTTTCAAACGCCCCTCGTACAACTTACGTGTAAAGCAAAATATTAATGAAGCAGATTAAATCTAACAATGCACATATAATATTAAAAAGCGCGGAAGAATTACTTCTTCTGCCATTGATAAAGAATACGAAGAAATAAGCAGACATGACTGTATGATGCCTGTAAAACGTATTATTGTTATGCCTGTTAAGTTACAAAATTATAAAATACCTGTACAATAAAACTTACTTGTCCACACTGCCTGGGTTTCAGCTCCCCCCGCCTTTTATCAGACCCTCTAAATCCTAGAACGCCAAGCCCTCTGCCTCGCCTACCGTATCCGACTCCCCTCCCCAATGTGTAAGGGCGGATTTAGGGGGGGGGGGGGCACAGGGGCACGTGTCCCCCTTCCTCAGACAGCCTCACAAGCAAGAAGAAAAAGCAGAGGGAGAGAGAGGGGATGAGATTGGGGTGGAGAGTGGGGAGGGGGAGTGAGGGAGAGAAAGAGGGAGGGAGAGAATATAAGCATAAGAATAATTAACTTTTGTTTACAGTATGTAACTGTAATTAACATAACATTAATTGACTTTTATGTTATGCTTCCTGCTCATTTTTAGTACTTTACGATAAAACAAAATAAAAGTCGTTTAATGTTTTGTGATTGCTTGGGAGATATGATAAATGAGAGATTCTGTACGTTTTATTCATGCGTAAATAAAGTTAAAGGATTGAACTATGTGATAAAAATCGTTAATTTCTAGGGCTTCGTTCAGGCTGGCGCAATCAGGTGTTTTCAGAAATAAGTTTATCACTCTGGATTCTTTTCCTAGACACTAAGAAATAGTACTGCCACGCATTATAAACAGTTTTTTCTGAACCTTAACTTTTCGATTTTCTAGTTATTGAAGCAAATTAGAAATTTCAATGGCATTGGTCTGCACATCAGATACAAAGAATTTTCATGCTAGTAACACAATCAAGTGTAATTTTGTTGATCGGGAAATCATTCCTGAAGTATCATCACTTTTGCGTATTACCTTTACAAAGCATGAAGAAGAAATTGATTCAGTAAAACGCGACACAGGTTTTGAGGTGTTATGTACACAAGGTGGACGATGGTCGGCCAGGTCAACTCAAGGGCACGATTCATACAGAAATTAGTAGCACCACTCTTAAACACAGTTATTATGTATGAACACAACAATACAAAATATAAATACAAATTAACTTTCTTTGCTCGTGGTTTCTGAGCAAGCAAGGTCCGATGCCTTGAAGCAGTCTTCTGTAAATACAACACTGTCACCATTCCATAGTCCCCAAACCTACGCCAATATATCTCTAGCATGTCTGCAGCTTACTGTGACATGCATAAAGATATCCCGACAGCAATACTGTTTCTGACGGCCACATACAGACTGTCACTTTGTAATACTGACTGTCCCATACAGACGTGAATAACCGACACAGACTAACTATCGAGGACGTGCGAAGACTGTCTGGTTTACGGGCACGCTGAGACTCCGACTTCCGACTGTAGACTCTGTAGACTCCAGGCGCCGGATTGGCGCCCGCCTATATCGAGGGCGGCGGAGGGATCTCACATGGATCGTTGGATGCGCGGAATCCGATTGTCCTCGTCTTGATTGGCTGGGCTGCCTCGCGCGGAAGCATAAAGTGGTGCGGCGGCAGTGGCACCCTCTGTTGGTGGCCGTTGCACCCGCGTCACTGCACGACCCGCGAGCGCTCTCTAGCGGGAACGCGCACTCTTCGAAGACGTACACAACATGAGGAATTATTAAACTTAGCGCGACGTATTTACTGGCTGTTTGATTGTTGTTCATTGCATTGTTTGATAACGAAACAGATAAGCCGGATCAGGGTTGCCAACGTCAGTGGCTTCCCACTGAATCTGGTGGTTTTTTAAAGGAGACGGTGGGAAAAAATTTGAGTCAGTGGGAGGTGGAAAAAAAAAGGTTGCACAAATAATATAATCCTAATTTGAAATCATTAACGAATATAGTGAATATGGACAGATAAATGACTAGGAAATGTATCACATATCACATTATTGGATAAAATGTAAAATTCTTAAGAGTTCAAAGATATTAACAATGGTATGACTCATTGCTCATTGTTGTAGGCTGTTAGTTCTGTTTTGACTTCTCCAATCTCCATGGAGAGGAAGTGTTGTAGTTGCATCACACACTGACATCGTGTTAATGGTATGTATTTGTTGCTACAGCACTTTATCAGATTTTTCTTGTTGTGAAAATGACTGAACATTGCAGACACTTAATATGTGACTGTACTTTCACTGCTAACTTTCTTTTTTCTCAGATGTGATTACATTGGAATATAGCGGAAATTTAGATCTTCTGACATAAAATAAAGACAGTAGAATGACTGACGCTGACCTCCTTTCCAGACTGGATTACATTCTGTTTTCAAGTTCAAATATTTCACAATGTGCTGTCTGTACCCGACAAGCATTGTAATGGCTCAAAGTAATTATTGTTTGTTTTTATATATGACATGTTTACTGAAGTGCTTTTGAATAACCAAATTTTTTGTATTTCTGTCTATTGTGTATACAGATAAGTCAGGTACATAAAAACTCCTCCTTTAAAATGCATAGTTGAGTCCAAATTTCAAATCAATCGGTCAAGAACAAACGAATAGACAGTGGTATTTTTTGCAAGGGAACTACTGAAAGTTCGGTGGTTTTTGGTGGGATTTTACGGTCACTTCGGATACGCTATTGTTTGTCCACTGTAAGTTGACGTTTCATGCGCCGGCTGTTGGCAGCGGCAGAAGGGGTGTACCATGGCTGACGGGATGCGAGGAGCAGTGAGCGGAAGGCAGTGTCGCAGCGTTGGAAATGTTACCCTAACAATGTGTGCAGTAATATTTCGTGTATAGGGGAAGCGTAATGTTGACTGCGCTCAGAAATAAATGAATGTCCTGCAACTAGTGCAGATGTTTTCTGCTCCTGGCATCACCAGGTAAAATATACTTCCATCTAACTATCAATGCACCACTAGTTTTGGCGCACTATGGGGTTATTCTCAAGAGCCTATGATTATAAAAATATTACAATGATTCAACTACATTAAACGGTGAAAAATTAAAAACGCAGAATAAAAAAAAGAGTTTCGGGAATATGGAACTCTATGTTTATGATAATCACAATCAAACCATGTGCGCCGCGCGGAAATGGCAGTGTGACCTGGGGCACAATGTCGCGGAGTACGCTGCTGCTCCCGCCAGGGGTTCGAGTCCTCCCTCGGGAATGGGTATGCGTGTTGTTCTATGATTGAGTTAGTTTAAGTAGTTTGTAGGACTAGGGAGCGTGACCTTAGCAGTTCGTGCCTTAGGATTACAAAAATATTTTTATTTATTTTTAATTTGTGAACCATATGCCCTAGATTTTGTGCAGTCATCATTAATTCATTTGGCACATTCAATATGATAATCCTGTGGGCATCATTGTACAAAACTTATTTTTCGACCGTATTATACAATTGTTTGAGTTTTCAAATGGCCAGCCAGTCTTATTCAATCTCATAGTCCAACTAGGTTATATGCCCGTGCGTCGCAACGATTGTTAAAGAGGGACCTATGTATATAGTTGTTTTTTTTTTTTTTTTTTATGGTTCTGGACCTAGTTCAGCAAAAGACAATCCGTGTTGGATCGCTCTGTCAATAAACTCAGTTTTCCTAGCCAAGATGTCAAATTTAAGTAGAAGTCATTGTCGAAAACGATGAATGTTCATAAAGTTTTTCACAGAAAAAGTGAAATTGATTTAAGTCCATACTCCGCAACGATGTAAATTCAATATTAGGTTGTGTTTATAAAGTTAAGACAGCATTGTGTAATTGACTGTTTGACGTAAACTTCTGTAAACAGTTCTATCGTTGAGATGAGAAATAGTAATAATAATAACAGCGCCATATATTTGTTCTATGGTGTAGTACTAAAATGTTTATCTCTCACCGTAAGTGTGTGATGAAGTATTACAATGTTGCAGTGTTGCACTAAGGACAATGTAGTTACTCTGTATGCAGTGCTCCCGATTATCGAAAACTCGACGAATGCTGGAAGTCTGGTAATTCAATCAACAGAGCAGTTCATGTCTGTTTAAATAAGACGTCATGGTGGTGTCAATGTCCGATAAAGTCTGGCTAATCGTTGAAGCTGATCGTCTGAATAGAAATTTCCATTAAATATATTATTTCCAGTGAATTGTGTTGATTGTGTTAGCAGTATCGGCCACTCTTTCAGCTAATACATATCCCTACGTCCTGCAGTGATTACTTCGTAAAGCATGAAATTGACATCGACCTTGTGTAAGAGAACTATATATTCAGAAGTCGGATTACATCTCTATAGTCTATTCACCGAGAGCTGGGACGAAACATAAACAGTGTCATGCAGAGTTGCCAACTCTACCACAAAGATTCCCTCTAAATTTACTATAAAATCCCCATTAATCGGAAGAAATCCCCCTAAAAAGGCAAACGCCGAGGGGGGGGGGGGGGGTGATGGCTAGAAGCTGCAGACTGACTACTTTTCGATATATGTATATAAACGGAAACTTCTTGTTTTTGAGACTTTCTCTCTCTCTCTCTCTCTCTCTCTCTCTCTCTCTCTCTCTCTCTCTCTCTCTATCTATCTCTCTCTGTCTCCCTCTATCTCTCTCGCACCATCTATTGATCATACGTTAAAAATTAAGAGGCATGCACACAAGCACAAACTTAGGGTTGCAATACCGAAAGGTAGCTCATAAAAGAAATAATTACAATCTTACCTTTCAGCAAAGGGTCCGTTTCCCAGATCTTCGCGCACTTTTGAGCATATTTTCTCTTATTTTTGGTAGCCATTTTGACCAATAAAACAATTAATTTACATCACAAGTTGAGCTGATCATTAAAGTAAAAGTAATGACGGCTCACCAGCACAACATAATGATCGGTATTGCACTTAACTGCCGATCATAGCACGTGACTTAGAGGTATTTCAGTGTAGTGTCCTCGGGAAATACCAGTCCATTAACTTACTAGAGAGAAAAAAAATGGTATTGTTGAGCGACAGGAAGGCCATGGAGAGAGGGAAAATACGAGGCGCGTCCCGAAAGTAAGTTCCGTTTCAATTTATCTCCGATGCAGCGCTGCGATTGCAGTTCCGCACATGCACTGTAGACGATGTGTATCAAGGAGAAGAACGTGCGCCATTTGGAGATCGCTGTCAGTTACGTACGTTTGTTGTGCTTGTTTGAAATGTTGGCATTGATTGAAAATCCCTCCACCTGTGAAATCAGTTCGGTGATTCGGGTTCTGAATGCGAGGAAAGTGAAACCAAGTGAAATTTATCGGCAAATTTGCGATGTTTAGGGACCAATGCGATGAGTGATTCGATGGTGAGAAGATGGGTCTGATAAATCAATAGCGGGCGTAGTGATGTGCACGATGAAGAACGAAGTGGGCGTTCGCCTTTGATTATAGAAGAACTGGTTCATGCGATTGATGACAAGATGCAGGAAAACCGTAGATTTACAATTAGTGCTCTCGCTATGGACTTCCCCCAAATTTCTCTGTTTCCAACTGGTTGAAGACACAGGTGGCAGATTTCTATGAAGAAGGTATACAAAACCTGGTGCCACGCTATGACAAATGCCTGTAAAATTTCGGCAGTTATGTGCAATAAAAATTTCTTCTGTATCTGTGTACAATTTCATTTTATTACCAAACGGAACTTACTTTCTGGACGCGCCTCGTATGCGCCGCCTACTTACGCTGTAAGTAAACAGTGCAGGCAACATGACTGAAGAAACAATGAAAACAGCTCGACAGTAGTGATAGAAGAGCGACAATGTAATCAACACAGGCTGACAGTACACTGCACGTTTTCCAATTGCTACACACACAGTTGATGTAAAAATAAATAAATTCTCTTCTTCCCCCTAAAAATCCCCCTGAGACTTCTTTTCCCCCCTAAAAGTCCACCTAACATTTCTTTTCCCCTAAATTTCCCCCCTAAAACTGCGGGAAAATACCCCAAGTTGGCAACCCTGGTGTCATGTGAGCGACTCAGCTCGTTTCCAGCGAAAGCATTCGGTGTTCAAGTGATACGCAGGGGTGTGCAAAATCCTTGGCGCACGCCTTGCAGCTGGCGGCGTTGGCTGGCTGCTGAACTGACGTCACAGCCGACCAGGAGAAACCTCAGGAAACTCGACAGAAAACTCAAAACAAAACACCCGAACACTCTGTTACGCAGTAAAGAACTCAAGAGCACGGTGTTTCTACCTGACGACCATAGGGCCGGACTCGGCGCTGTTGCCAAGTGTGGCAGAACACGCATAGCGGCGACCGGCAGGCGGTGGGCAGCAGCCGACAAACGCGCCGCGCAACTCGCGGACCTCTCCCAGGCGTCTTTCGTGAGACATTCTGTACATTTACTGAAGTCGAGTTTCCATTGTCACTTGCAAAGTAATCTGAATTATGCACCGTTCAGAGTCTGCAAGTGTGATTATTGCGTACACCAGTATACGTTAACAATAGCTCTTACTAGGTCTGGTAGAGCAGAACTTGTATGAAAATGAATCAACGGACATGCTTTGCTAAGAGCAGTGATTGTTTTCGTATACAGGATTGTGTCTGTTGCAATAACTGAGTAGAGGTGGCAAGAAATAACAATAACTGGGTAAAATAAACAATAAATGAGAATTAATGGTTATCTGGATATTACAGTGGTTTAGAGGAGATACTTCACTTCTTCAATTACTTTATTTTCACCTTATGAATCGATATTTAATCAAAGATAAGGTGGAATTAACAGGAAAATAACGCTAAGAGTCTTATAATAGGATGACTTTCCCAAATTTTTACTGACAGCACTCTGCTGGGCATACGTCGACACAGTTATTTTTCCACAACAGCGAGCGGCAAGTCTTTAGTATCGCTACAATGTAAGCCAGCAAAGGCAGCTGACGTCACACTAACACAGTTGCTGAGAGGTTTTGAGATTTTCGGAACAAAGCGCGCTCGCTTAAAGCTGATATCACTCGATAAACTGTCTTCGCAGTGTGTGTGAATCCTGTGTGAAACACGTAACCTGAGCCTGACTGAAATATTTTCAATGAAATTTTGCTCCTATTACGTCTAGTGATGTAGAGAGATAATTTTCACTCTACAAAAATGTTTTGGCAGATAAACACAGGAACTTGATCCCCCTAAAGCCAATATTTAGTTACCAACGTTAACATATTAAACCGCTGTCACTACAAGTAAAATTTAACCCAGGTACGACACAAAAAAATCATTTTTTACTAGCTGTACCTCGCATGCCTTGCAATGCCATGGAAAGAAAAAAGTGCTTCTGCGGGTATCATTTCCTTTCTGATTACGGTGCGTACTTAACTGGATAGTACAGTACAGAACAAACAGAGGCCCCGTTAGTTACGTAGTGCACCAAAGAACTAATAGTTGACGCTGTTGAATTTTTCATTTTTTTTATCTTTTACTTCTTTTCGATGATTATGCCATAGAACAGCAACGAATCACTAAAGTAGTAGTGCTGCAAAGAAACAATACATGATCGTGTATTGCGTATTCCCTCAGAAGTATTTTGAATTAAAAGCCGCAATCTTATCTTTGCAAATACAAACTAACATTGAACAGCGAGTTGCTGATTACACTTTGTATATTCACAGCTTAATGATGTATCTTTGCTTCTTTTGACAGGGGACATTTGAATTAAAAACAGAACGACATTCCTTCACGTCTATCGATACTGTAATTTACATAACAATTCTTTGCAAGAAAAATCGAATTTATGTAGTCCCCCTTTTGATTTCGGTGTATCCTCATTACATTTTGAGTGAGTTCTCCTTAGGAATGCCTCGAAAACGCCATAGTACAGGACAGGACAACGTGAGGCGACGTTAATTACATTGTACACCAAAGAACTAATTATGGCGTTGCTGAGTTTTTCTTTGTCATTCTCATAACTATAGTGTAATACACTACAAGAAGGGGTACAATTTTACTTATGGCGACGGCGCTGTGTGCTGATGTTGGCAAGAGCCGTTCAATGCTTTTTTAAAAGTCAGTCACGTAGAATGAGCAGAATAATTCTTTATGTTCATGATGAAATAAATAATTTATGCTGTCCTGGCCAGTAAATTTATCGTCCTCCTAAAGCGGATAGTTAGTTGCCAACGATAGCAAACTAAATTGCTAAAACTGCAAGTAAAATTTAACCCGGGTAGGGTACAATTTTTTTTAAATTCCTAACTTTATCCCATATGCTTCGCAATGTCATGGAGAGAAAAGAAGTGCATCTTTCGACGGGTATAACCACTAGATTGTGCATGGAAGAAATATCTATGGAATGATCATTGCGATCTGTTCATCTTCTCAACATTAAGTTTGAATTACCACGTGATATTAAGACAAATGCACTCTTCCCACAAATTTATTTGCCCTTAAGATTGGTTTGTACTGCATTGGCTGCAAAGAAGCCCCCCCCCCCCCCACCACCACCATTTCGCAGAGCAACCACGTAACAATCTTAATAAATGTATCACAGAAGTAACAAGGAAGTTGAGGAAGCGTCGCGAAAAGAGCCATTTACACATAGTCATCTGTCTTAACCGAACAAAAAAGGACCAAGATAAAGTCAGCGATTCATATATTTTTCCTATTATTACGTGACATTTCCACCCTAATGTTCAGGACACGAAAACTGTTCTGCGCATTTGAATGCTCACTCCAGAGATATTTCTGCTCTGTGCCTGCCACTAGAGATAATATACACACGCGAGTAACAAACTCATCAGAAACCTCTCTGCTTTCATAATTGTTCCGTACAATATTGAGATTAAAAATTGAAGTTACTTACTTTTGGTGCGGACTACATTAGGATAGATACAGACGTCTTCTTTTCCAGAGAAAATTGTACTTAGTGTTCTGAATATATAGTTCTATTACAGAAGGTCGATATCAATTTCGGGCTTTACGAAGAAATCACTGCAGGACGTGAGGACATATATTATGTGAAAGAGTGGCCGATGCTGCTAACAAGTCGAGACAATTCACAGGAAATACTATATTTAATGGAAAATTCTAAACAGACGATCAGCTGATGGCATTCCTTAAACGATTACCCAGACTTATTTTATCGCACATTGACACCACGATGGCGTCTTATTTATACAGACATGAACTGCTCTGTTGATTTAATTACCAAACTTTCAGCAATCGTCGAGTTTTCGATAATAGGGAGCACTGCATACAGAATAACTACATAGTCCCCAATGCAACACTGCAAAATACTAATACTTCAGCATACACTTACAGTTTAGTACTACACCATAGAAACAGTACATGGCGCTGTTATTATTATTACTATTTTTCATCTCAACGATAGACGTTTACGCCAGACAGACAATTTCACACCGCAGTCTTAACTTTATGAACACAAACTAACATTAAATTTACATCGTTCTGGACTACGGACTTAAATTAATTTCACTTTTTGCATGAAAAACTTTGTGAACATTCAGCGTTTTCGACAATGACTTCTATTTAAATTTGACATCTTGGCTAGGAAAACTGAGATTCTTGACAGAGCGGTCCAACAAGGATTCTGATTTTGCTGACATAGGTCCGGAACCCTAAAAACCATGGTATACACAGGTTCCTCTTTAACAACCGTTGCGAAGCACGGGCATATAAGCTAGTTAGTTAATAAATGTGCAATGATGGAACTGAAAAAATAAATTCCAAGTAAACCGATAATGCATATTTTAATGATTACGTCTGTTGATCGTGCATGTTTTGTGGTTCGATAGCGCATGAATGCATTCATATTTCAGGAATTAATAGTGCATGAAATTTTCGTCTCTACTTATCATTTAAAAGAGTTTACAGTAAAAGGGACGCAAATGAAAGAAAAAGTGTCACATCAATGTAGTGACTTGTTATACTTCTCTAAAATCGCTACTAAAGATCTTCGGAAAAGTATATCGAGAAACACTCAGTACAGGGGTGTGACACATTTTCCTGTTTACGTAGCTTTGACTACGAATATGTCACGAATTCCGACTAAAAATATTTACATTTTACAATGAAAACGCAGAGTTGTTTACAAAAAAAAATTGATTGACGAATATTCATTAACTTTCCCAGCAACATTTCTGATTGGCTGCATTCGGTTCCCATCTTTCACCGTGTCACTACCAACATCTACACATCAACGAGAAACTAGTATTATCTAAACTAGGATTTAACCCAGGGATGTCCGGAGAACACGACGAGATGGTTCAGGTCTCACTACTAAGATTACCCACAGAGAATATCGACACTTCATCCAAATGGCATTACAGGACAGATATGCGTCCTCCTCGGACCTTGCGGAACAGCGGGCAATGTTACACATCGTTCACTATCAAGGGTGACACTGCGTCGCCGTTTATTACGGCGTGAGGTACGTGCGTGTCACTTCTCCGCCTTCTTTTGACTGATGTGCAGACACATGACAGACAACAATGGTGTATGGAACGACGTCATTAGTAGCAGTAAGAGCATCAGATAATGTTTCTGTACCAATCCAGGTTCTGTTAGTTTGAAAGTGAGGGCCACAGTTTGGGTCTCCTAGCACCCCTTCAACCCATCCTATCTCACACCATAGTAACGGAACAAAACAGATCCTTCCTAGAAGATTAAAAACACACTATTGTGAGAAATAAATTAAATAAACTTCTATTAAGCTCCTATGCATATTAATTAACATAAACTTAATAAATACAAATGTAGATAGACATATATTATCATGGCTGTCACAACCCAAGCGATAATGTACGAATAGAAGAAGAAAAATAAATTTTACGGGTACAGATAGAATACTCGACCCAAACAGAAAATTAAACTATTCTCATGCCAATGAAAAATAAATCCGCCCAGCTTGTAGAATGCGAGCACCGTTGCAACTTAACCAGCACCCCTGACAGCAGGGGGAAACTAAAACGAAACAACTTCCAGGATGAAGAGAGGAAGAAATAAATGGATTTTCGAGGGTTGACAGTTAAGGCGAGCCAAAGAATAGGAAATCCCTACAATCCTTAAGAGAAAGAAAGCCTTATCCCCCAGAAGGCCTGGAGGAGAAAAAAGGAAATGACTTAAATTCAAGGGCAATTCAAACCGAAAATTTACAGAAAAGTTACAAAACTTTTACAGAAAATTCATAGAAAATTTACAGAAAGTTTACAGAACTACATCGATGATACGGGTGGCAGTTATCGGTGGAGTGGTTTTTGGAACCCATGTACCAAGGCGGCGGTGATAAAATGGCCGAACAGGTCGTGATAATGCCTTTGAGTCTTGACATGTTGGTGGGCAGTCCACAGATGACCACACCATCCGTTAATTGCTGCTCGACGATGCATATGCTGAGTGTTCGATCAACCAGATGATGGAGTTGTATTTGAGGCGAGGAGTGGGTTTTATGTGAACCATTCCATGGACACCTGATGTGGGTAGTCCCACAGAGTAGGGCCACCATTCTCTGAGAGAGGGTCCACACAGTGGATTTATGGCGACATTCAAACCAATATTCTCTGGTGTTTGGAACTTGACATGTGGTACAATTGCCAGAGGGGAGTTGGCGTTTGTCGGCTAGACGCTGGTTGGTCCATATGGTGTTATTCGCCAACCTGTACAAGAGCCACTGGACTGTTGACGGGAGGAGAGGGTGGAAGACATTACCCCACACCTGACGCCAGTTCCTCCCTGGGTGCCGAATCTCCATCTTATAGGGCAGTGGTCGTCCCTGCAGTTTAACTTACAACCGGTGGGCTGTACGATGCATAGCAGTCTGGAGGATGTAACTAGTGTGGACGTAATATTCACGCATATGGATCATTTAATAAGGGCTGTACTGCACTAAAATAGGAGCTTCCTCAGATGGGAGCTTATACAGATTGAGGACGGCTGCTGTCGATCCATGTGGGGAGGTGGCCTGAAGGGTGGCCATGCGGTTAATAAGTAGTGCAACACACTTACGGTAGTAGTGCACCAGGCTTAAGCCTCCCAGGGTGGGGTCAAGGGCACTCGTGTCCACCTTGACTTTGAAGAGTTCATGTCGCCATAGCAGGAAGTACATTACTTGAGATATTGTGTCAGCCATCGTATTCGGGATGAGCATGATGTGTGCCACATACCAAGCCCGAGAGAGGTTAATGAGAGATGCTTGCTGTATCACATTAAGTCGACAGGCTGCATGATTTAGACAGTGACCACGAATGGTGGCAAACACCCTCTTCCGTTTATGGACATGCATTTGCTTCGGCTCTTTCGCAACAGTTACGCCCAAGATCTTTCGCTGCGTAACCACCTGTTACCAAGGTCGTGGGTACCAATTGAGATCAGGACGGTTTTCTGGTTGTTTACGTCCGCTCGTTCATAGAGCCGCGGGATCGCCTGGGCGTTGACAATGTAAGCATTGCTGGAGAGAAAGAGTCCAACGACATGGCATAAGCAGCACACCTAATGGAAGCTGTGTGCAATGGGCGCCACTGACGGCTTTACCCAGAGGCCGCAATAAAGGATCAGTGGCGATGACGAAGAGAACCATCAACAGCAGGCAACCTTGCCGTACTGATCGACCAAGTGGAATAGGTTGTGTCTGGAGACGATGATAACGGTGGAGGTGGCACCAGTCAGTAGGTTGCTGGCGCCCTGAAGGAAGCGAGCCCCAAATCCAATGTGGTGCATAACCTTGAGCAGATTTGTGTGACCAATGTGGTCACGTGTAAGTCGATAGATATAATGCCCACAATCTTCCCAGCATTTGCGGCGTGGCAAACGACATCTCAGTATGCTGCGGCCACATGGGAGATGTTGCAACGATTGAAGCCACATGCCTGATGAGGATTGATGATGGTGTCCATAACTGATTTTAGTTTTCCAGCTACACGCCTGCCCTACACGGGCCTTGTGTCTTTGGGCCAAAAGCAACCCTACCTTCCAGCGCTGTAGGTGGAATTGCAATGCCGTGTGAAGTGGACTGCTTTGGGTATAACCACAAACCACAGTTGTTGCCAGAGCACTGTGACCAGTCTCACGTGAATGACAATCTAGATATCATTTTTCAGCAAGATATGCATGACCACATTGTGCAACTCGAACATGTGCCTTCTTGGTGTCATATACTTTTGCCCTGGCCTGCCAAATCACTAGACATGTCGCCTGATAAATTCTAGTTGTCGGTACCACCCGGCAGCTTTGAACAGTGACGCCATGCCTAAACCAAAGGCACTACGTACATCGTGGCGCGGCAAAACAGTCGTCGAATCTGACGGGACCAGCACGAGAAAATGAAGGATTTGTGCATGAACATACTAAAATGAAAAATATAAAACGGAAAAGCATACATATTAATTAAATATGCAACGAAAATAACAAAAATAACGAAAAATAGAAAGTTCCAGAATAATCACGTAAACCGGTATCAGTAACAGGGATTGACCTATATAGGTCAGTTCCACTTGCCGATGTCAGTTTCTTTCACATTCATACTGGAATATTTTGTTGCCGCATGGAGTAGCCGAGTGGTCTAAAGCGCCTCACTGCGGAGCGCGCAGTTGCTCGTCGTGGAGGTTCGAGTCCTCCCTGGGGCATGGGTGTGTGTGGTGTTCTTAGGTTAGTTTACCTAGGTTTAAGTAGTTTGTAAGCTACGGACTGATGACCACGCAGTTTGGTCCGGTAGATTTACAGACATATGAACATTTTTGAATATTTTGTCGGTATTGACAAACAGAATTAATTTCACAGGTTAATTCCAGTTACCGATTTCAGTTATTGTCGGTATCGAAAACTAGAATTGACCTTTATAGATCAATTCGAGTTCCCGATACCAAATATACCTGTAAAAAGCTCAAATATAGTTACCAATTCGATAAATGATTTCGATACATAATTTAATTAGTTACCAGCATTGACGTTTAGTTTTACTTCTCATCCCTGCAACTTCACGTGATAATGTTGAAAAAGGATACTCAATACTGGCAATCACGGTACGTTCGTGATGGCAGTGATTGGTCAAGACATCATCTTTGTACGCGCGAGATTACTTTCACTGTGCTCATAAAGCAAATGCAAAGAAATATGTAAGTTTATATTTTTCTCGCACAAATACATTGACATATACATTGACATAGGGAAATTTTAATTACGAGTTTCAAAAATATTATACGTCCCAAATATTTAAATTTATTAAAAAATATAATCATATTACATACATCGAAAATACACTTCGAATCAAACTATACAAAATTATGCCGTTGTTGTAATACTATCTGCTCCTTGTAATAAACAGAAATACAATCTGCTACAAATAGACTGACGTACGATACGACGTATTTGGTCAACGACGACGAGTAGTATCGAGTACCAGAATTGACCCCATGACGCCAATCAATAATGTGTGGGATACAATGAATAGATGAATAGCCCTTTTGCAACCATCACAGATGAACTTCGGAACCAGGTGTATGCAGCAGGGATTGCTGTACAATAGGACACACCGTTCATACCTCATTCGCGTCGATGCCATAACGTATGGAACAAGTTCTCAGGGGCCATACTGGACCCCATGTCTACTATACAGTAAGACACATGCGGAATCAAGGTGTCTGAAATACTAATCATTCCTTCAGAAGAACCTACTAATAAACATATCCTGTGAATGTGAACTTCCGAAAACAAGTCTTTCAAGGTACTTCTTTTTTTTTATGAAGATGAATTTTGTGGCCGCGTCGGTGTGGCTCCAGCTCTCAGATGTTAATAACTGTCACAGCAGTGTTTGTTGCGAATGCGCATATTAGAGTATGCGTAATGTCACTTTGACATGCAAATGGGAAATAGATTATATAACATTAATACTTGTTCCTTAGATAATGGATACGTCATTTCCCAATTATGTGAAATGTGTCAGTTTAAAAATAGATTTCGTAATACAACAATAATGACAGTCAAATTTTTAAATTTTTTGTTATTTTTATGTGTTTATTTATATATTTGGAAAATTACTAATTTATATCTAAAACATTATCTACTGAGTAGAAGGAGTGGTTATTCACAAATTCTTTTAATTTACTATTAAATGCTCGTTGGATTTCAGTTTAGGATGGTGATGGTAGCCTATTTGGTACGTGACAAAAATTTTGTGGTAGCATAATTCACCAATTTCTGGATAATTTCCAAGAATGCTTGCAATCAGTGGCGTAGCTATGACACCCAGGACCCCGGGGCAAAAATGACATTGGGGCCCTCTTTTAACTAAAACTATACCTCATCAGCTACTTACTGCCACTTGAAGAAGTAATAAGGCAAAACTAAATACTACTAAGTAAGTTATTGTGTGTACGCAGCAGATAATATTTAATCGTACTCTCCAATAGCATAATAACTGTGAAAATTTGTTTGTTTGTTATGCTTTCACGCAAAAACTATTGGGTGGATTTGGATAAAATTTTGCAGAGGAATAGAGTTGGACTTGGCTAGGACATATAGATAAAACGACCCCATGGGATAGTTTTTGAAATTTCTCCGTACTAGGCGAATAAATCTGCAGGCAGAAGCTTCAGTGATGACGCACCGATCAATAATACAAGCCTCAAAACTATGCACTTTCCATATTTTCTCTTCTTCTTGCACGAATTTCATAGAGCAGTTGGTTACAGCACTTCACTGGAATCTATAATTAAGGAGCACTCCCTTGGGGAAATTCACTACACAAACAGTTGAGTTACTATAACAATATCGTTCTGTAATAATACATTGTGCAGACTTCGTATTCAAACACCGTGTGTTATCAAACACACTGCTGGTAATTCAGCGGCATTGGCTTGTTATTCCGCAAAGATTGGCAGCCATAGCAACTCCGATTTCAACCAACAACAAGCTAACAGTGGCAGGATCCACGTCTTACAAGGGACCATCATCAACTCTACATAATATTTTCTTGAGAAAAAATACGTGATCTAGATATCAACTCCAGAAATCGATTTAACGTGAAAATTTGAGCCATTATGCAGATACTACGCAGTTACGAGCCTCCTCAAAGTACAGCTTTTAAAGATTCGCGCGTTCGGGTTGTTCCTCACTCGATCCGCATCACTGCGGCCGCTTAATGCCCGAACGCGAAGTGCTGTGCAATGAAAGGACAACAGCGAGTCCCCCGAAATGTGATATTTGAAAAGCTAGGGAAGTGCTAGAGGAAATAATATTAAAAAATGAAACATATGTACTATAACTCTTTCAAGTTTACGCCACTTCAATAGTGTCAGCTTGACATATAACAAAATGATGTGCATAAAAGGTATTGAAAATTAAATTACGTTGCACTGCTTGTTGAAAAACCGTCCCATTCGTTTCCACTGCAGTTGTCACAAGCTGTATAAAACTCAAATGTTTCGTTGCATAGATTCTTCTGTTACGGAGACGGGCAGAATGGTATTCGAAGATTTAAAATCACCAAAGCAGCTTTCACCATCACTGACGACCTCAATTCCACGCCCAGGCTCAGTTGAAGCAATGAAAGTGCTCGACGAATCATCCGGTGGTGAAATGGCAGCGTTGTTATGGTCGACGTCATCCTCTTGTAAATCTGCACCGAAAGTCAACCCGTTATTTTCTTCTATACCCAGCATGTCTTCATCAGTGAGATTGTCTATGATATCTGCAACGCAGTTCAGAGATATAAGGAAAAGCATATAGAAAGCTCCATTTATTTTCTTTTACCATGAACAGTACGTCTAATAGCTGCAAATGATTATGCTTACCGGTGACGACTTTAAAGAGCTCTCATTCTTTGACATATAATCGTTGCAGATTAGTCATCACTCAATATTGCTCCTGGAGGTGTCGCACAACAGCCTGTGGGTTAATTGACATCGCGAACACAGACCTCTTAACAGACTCTGTTCACAGTGCTAGTCGTTCGGGTAATAAGCGGCCGCAGGGGCCGAGTGAGGACCAACCCGAGCGCGCGAATGTTTAAAAGCTGTACTTTGAGAAGGCCGTAACTGCGTAGTATCTGCATAATGGGCAAACTTTCACGTGATATCGATTTATGGGGTTGATATCTAACTCAAGAAAATATGAGGTCGAGTTGATGATGTTCCTTTGTAAGCGGACAAGCAATATACCTTATTATGTTAATCTTTTGAGGTGGGAATAATTTTTGGATTTCACTTCGTGCGTTTGAAGTGTGTTGGTCAGAATTCAAAAAGCTAAAAGTCGAAAATCCTTCATTCAGCTAAAATATTATATACAGTAGATCGTCAATTACCCGAAGTAACTGGGGCACCTGGATGTTCGGAAAACCGGTTTATTCGGATAATCATAGTTCACTTCTATTTGCCAGTAAGAAATTTATACAGTATTTGGAGTCGCGCGAATCTTCTCAATGCGCTGAGCGGCACGCCGCAACACTTGGAAGGCTCAGCTATTAGGTACTGTGAGCAACTTTGATGCTGCCTCTACTTCTGCTGCCACGCCGACTGAAAAATTGTACACAAAGACTGGCGGCTTGCCCGGTCAGCAGAGTCACCGAGTGGCGTCGAGTGAAGACCCAAAACAATCGACGCTCTACTGCAATTTCTTTTGAACGTCGCTCACGGAGCCAATGGCCCCTTGGGCTTGGGGGCCCCGGGGCACTGCCCCGCCTAGCCCTACGATATCTACGCCACTGCTTGCAATATAAGTAGCTCCGCCTGACACCATAGATATCGAAAATTCGGCTCTAAATTGTTTACGCGCACGATGAACGCGCGGGATGAAAAGGTATGAATGTGTGCGAACGTATAATTACTTACAAATAATTCTCATGAGTGTTCTCAAAATCGGCGGTGACATGAATATTTGGGTTATTGGAAGAAGCACTACCAATATTTTTGTAGCAGAATCGCTACACATTGGTAGAAAGTGGTTCAATGTTTTTGACGAATTTCGGTGTAAATATCATTCTCCATCACTGGCATGAAATGAAGGTGTGGCAGTACCTACCTACGTAACAAAATGTCGGAAAACGTAACCTTTTCGAAGAAAATTGTGGAATGTTTCTGATAAGATGCATTGTAAAGTAATTTGAAATAAGCATTAGGTAGGTATCCATACAGTATATACAGTATATAAGTAGAGCGAGGTCAAAACACTAACAGCTTTATTTGTATAAGGAAGTAAAACTTGTAATTTCCAAGAATGCTTGCAATCGAAGTATCTTAGCTTGAAACGATATATATATATATATATATATAACGTACAAGTCTAAATCGATTACGCGGAAATTGATGCGCGAGATGACAAAATATGAATGTTTACATACTAATTATTTTGACGAGTAGGGACATAAAGCAACGTTGATGTGAATATTTTTACAGCAGAATCGTGACACAATCATACGAATTTTCGTAGAAATTTGTTGAATATTTCTGATGAGATACATTGTAATATAATGTGACATACGCGTTAGGTATCCATACATTGTATATTTCTGAGATGAGCGAGGACAAAAGATCAACAATTTTATTTGTAAAATATATGACAAATGTATAACGACGGCTCATCTGAAGACAGAGATACCGCCTGTCGCCTTTGAGCCGTGGCATCGGCGTGTTGTGTGCGTGCGTGTTTGTAGGTGGCGTGAGTAATGATGTGATGGCTGAGTTACAGACGATCGTTTGTTTATAAGCATAACATGATGATACATTAAGATTTCGTGTTTAAGAAGTGATCTATAGGTTCACTCTTATGGTATAGATGAACAGAGAGGGTTCTTATAGGAAATGAACGCCGAAGGCGCGAATTTTTGGCCTCAGACCTGTGGTCGACGGTACATTCTGTTTTTGTAATCTGAAATTTAGGAGGATAACCACAGAAATGCACCATATATCGAAGTGTGATCGCGCGTTCGAGATTTATCGAAACTGCAGCCCGTGCAAGCGTTCTTCACAATTACCCAGATTATTTATGATCTGCGTGTGACAGATCAACTTTTCAAAAGTCGCGTGTGAGAAGCCGCGTAATCGATTTAGACTTTCACCTTCGATAGATATCGTTTCATGTCGACAATTACCGTAAAAATTATACATACGACTTTTATCACATAATACGTTGCTACAGAATATCTTCACAAATGAACATCGAGAACCAGCCACAAGAGTGTGACAATTTTTTTATTTCATTCCCTTACGAACCTCTGACTACAAAGCCTTTTAAATAACTCCGTCACTCATGACTACAGAAACTACATGACTACGAACAAAACAAAATTCACAAGTCGCGCGTCGATAGTCCCGTAATCGATATGTGGGTAATTTACAAGAAAAATTTTACGACGCTTCTCGCCGGACTCCAGCGCTTATGTTGGCAATAGATGAACAATGAAGTGTGAAATTGCGTTAATATTTTTCACTAGCAGCAAAATTAATACTGTACCTGCTCTATGGTTGACAGGTTCTTGTATGTACCCTTGTCCGTTCCGAAAAAAAAAATTATTTTCGTTTTAATTGAAGTTGTCACGAAAAAAAGATTAATTGTTCATCTGAGTTGCCGTCATTACCATTGGTGCCAACATAACCACTGCAGCCCGGCGAGAAGCGTCGTACAATTTAACCCTTTCCATCGAAATAGCTGCGCACCTATCGATATAGCGAACGTGCGATTACTGTTACGACGGGAGTTACGGCATGTGTTACGTCATTAGCTACTATCACAATACAAATACAAGTATATAGTTTACTTACTTCGGAGCACTCATTTTTTGGAAATTACCCATTTATGCGCGAAAGTTAGATTTATCTCTGAATAGTGAAGATCATCTTTCCTTCTAATGTTGTAGCACACCGATATTACTTGGGTGATATTCTAAATTAATGCGCATTTTTATATTATTAGGGAAAGCTATGCTTTCAAATACATTGTTTGCCTATTTTATAGGAATGTGTCATGATTTTAGAGTTGTGGTTAGATGGGAAACTAAGAACAGAGCTTAATTAAACTGTTATGAGTTGTACAATCAGGCCTACACTCATGCTTATCAAACGAATTAATTTTTTTCGCATATTGACTCAGTTTCAACATTATAATTATTCAGTAACCTAAGATAAACTTAAAATAAATGGTACTGAAAAATCAATGAATGTAAAATATAGGAATATAGGACCTAATAATCCCCAGCTAAATGTAAACTGCAAACTATGGATGTTACTGTAACAATAAAAATTTGTAAGTTGTGTTCTCAAACGATGAATTTTGTTACTTATATTGAAAACTTGTTACACGTCAACTCACCGGATTGGGAGTGTTTTGAAGATAAGGTGACGGCATTTTAACAGCAGTTTATGGTTTTCACGTTCACTTCCCAACAAATTCAGGTATTTAATCTATTCGAAAACTGTATTTTGCACTGGACTTAACGTGCTCTGCCAGTGTTAGTAATTCCAGTTTTCTGCCTTCTCGTTAAAACATAAACATATTTCCACCATGGAATAAACAGACAGCTCCATGTACAGATACAAATTAACTATACCGGCAAGGAAGCAGATATTGTTGAATCCTGACGCTATACAGCTTATTTGTAGTTACCGATACATTTTTTATTATTTCTTTTTTATTTATTTATTTTTACATGAATATTTGGTCGATATCGATAATTACAATTGACCTAAATTGGTAAAACTTATATAGCGATGCTGACAGTATGATTCTGTACCAAATTAAAAAGACATGGTATTTGTAACTAGAATCAACCTAAGTATGTAAATTATAATTACCGATACCGAGTGTATAGAATTTTTATTTATAAGAACTGATATTGGAATAGACCTATATAGGTTAATTCTCTTTGGCGATACTAGTCTGTTTTCTTAAATTTCCCATTTTGAATTAATTTTTGGGTAACACGATTAATAAATTTGAATGTATTTAGCATTTTTTATTTTTGAGTTTATTACCGGTATGTCCCGACCAAACCTCCCCCCTCCCCCATTTTCCTGCGGTACTCCAGTTAGATTCTATCTTAGATCAAAGATAACAGACTGCATGTCACGCACAGACATACATTACTACTAAGGAGGTTAGAATAAAGGGAGGTGGCGTTACCTATGGTGAGAAAAAGCATTGGGTGAAGCCAGAGAAGCCATGCTTTTGTGCCCAAAACAAAAATTTCTCGCTTAAACCCTGTGTGACTATTGCCTTATTTACATAAAGCAACTAAGTTGACAGTCACATTGGACTATTTACTTACATATGACGTACATTTCAACGACTGTAACTCCTATACACAGACACTATGCCCAATATCCCAGTTTGCTGGCTTCACTTTTTTAGTGTTATGGCATCTCCAGAGATTCTAACCTCCTTGATTATTACATAGACCAAAGATAAGATAGACAGCGCGTGACGTCATTACACTGAAACCAACATCTAAGTCACGTGACTCGGGGCAGGAAACCCTGTTGAGTGTTCATCATTGCAAGCAATGTGAAGTGCAGCTGAGAGTCGCAGATCTTTTTCTTGCTAGTGGAAATTAAGCGTAGATTTCGACAATAAAACGTCTTTTCGTATTCTTATTACACATTCAGTAGTGAAGTGGGCATTAATTCTCCACAATTCGCAATATGAATGCAACGGTTACATTTTTTACCTGTATTTTTATGAGTAACAGAACTGGAGTTCTTAAGCGAATGGCTGTTTTTGTTGTACTGTGAGTATTTTAGTGCGTAGCTCACGCAGGAGACTAAATATCACTTCGACAATCAGCATCAGTTTTAATTCGATTCCTTAACAATACATGTGAAATGTTTTGTCATGCTTAGATACCTGAAATCGCCTTGTATCCACAAAGTCCGATTTTAATATAATACAAACGTTTATATTTAATGACTTTTGCCACATACAGTGAAAGCAAAACGTGAAACAAGAAAGCTATTAGCTATTACATTAAATAATAATGTGATGTGAGACGTACAACCAGGGCCGGCGCAAGGCACGTGCGAAACGTGCGGCGCACGGGGCGGCACTTGCCGAGGGGCGGCAAATCTTCCGCCTGCTTTTTTTCCCCTTTAGGACAAACTCAACATTCATCCCCAAGAGGGTTTTCGAAACCAAACGTCGGAAACTGTGGTATGGCGCCTCGACTTCTTGCCGGCCGCCCCTATTGAACAAGGGGAGGGAGGAGGACCAGTTTCTTCCTCGCCACTGTGGCAGTACCGTCGTGTTTACGCCGGAGGAACAGAAAAGCGGAAGCAGTCTGGCGTACACGCCGACGCCAGGATTCTTATAAGTGCAGCCAGACTGTTACGCGCCGTGCGTTTACTCATAACTAATTTTGCAGAACTTGAAATCTGATCTGGAAATTCGAATGCAATGTTCGATACTTCGGTTACAGATTAAGCCTGAAGCAATTTTGCTAAGCCCTTCAGTGCAGTTTTCGAGTGTTTTACTCTTCCAGCATTATGGAAAAAAATGGTTGAACATTGCTACAGTCAAACATATCCCACACCTACAATGACTAGAATTATTCCGAATGGGTAAATACGCTGAGAGTAATTTCAAGGAATAAAGACATCGTTAATAAGCCTGGTATAAGTTGGGTTTCGACGTATTCTTGAAAATTTTTGCTATCCGTTTGTGAGTGATAGTCGGACGTTTTGGTTTTTGAGTCATGAAACACGTGTCTCCGCCTGTATGAACAACAAGTAAATTCTGGCCGGCACTTTTGTTTGACAATACTACTCGCACACTATCACTTTGCCAACATTTATTTACTGTATAATGAGTGTGAATCCATGTTTCATCTAAATAAACTAATGGTCGCTTTGATTCTTATGAAAACCTGAGAACGTATGGTCTTTTAGCAACAATGCCCTCTCGTGGGCACAAAACAGAACGTTATTTTTGACACCTTCTAAAACGAAAATCCATAGAAACAACATTGTTCTAAGGGTTTCCTTGCTAGCTTTGTAGCTAATTTATGTTTGACAAACGGGCGAAGATGACCTCGCTGTTGAGCGCCCTAAAACTCCAATCATCATCATCATCTGTTTGACAAAAGTTGTGCAGTTTTCGCAGTTCGTATTTCTATTGTTCGTAATGCCATAGAAATTGCTGCCTGATAATACATTTATCCATATCATCGATCACATACTAACTGTGAGCTTCATGCTTCTTCTTCTTGGACGTTAGTTTAACCGTAGCCTCGCTGTACCTCGTCACGTGACCTAGTACCTGGCACTACCGCGTCACCACTTCGCATTTCCAGGCAAAAGGTATTGTTGCGTTCTCTACAACAAAAACTACAAAATTAGTTTCGGTAGTTGGCCGAGAAGTCAAGATTGCTCAGAAGCACTTTCATTGCGTTTCGTAAGAACAGAACAATTGGTGCGTCCGAATTTCTTGCAACTTGGTATGTAATAGGTAAGTGCTTTTCATATAACGTACAATTAGTATTGCGCATGCACGTTACTCATAAGTTAAAATTTTTCTCCTTCAAGAAATCAGAATAGGAAAATTTATTTTTCTTATGATCTCTTACTTCAAAAATTGGCAAGTCGGCAAATAAGCACGCATCGTCCTATTAGCTAGAATGAAAATAAAGTGAAGATAAGTGAAATGACACGGCGATGACTAATTTGTTACAGCTTATTTCATAGACACGAAAGAACTGACACATGGAATTTACAACAGGCGTCGAGTGTCAGTTGTTTGAAATGAACAACCGCAGTGCAGTGAGTTAATATATTTCGACTAGCATTAGTACCCGTCGATGCCCGCGTGTGCATTTATTTCACTATTATGTTACTCCATCTCCTTATTCTTCCTCGCTCCATTGTCTTCCGCCCCAATCTTTGACCGTTTCACCTGCGCCTGTAGTGAAATTCGGCCTGAAATTTAATTTCACGTAGCTTAATTCTTATGACTTCATCTCCTGAACAGAGTACCCTACAGTAATATAAGATTTCACACACATTTGAACATTTTTGTAAATTCACAAGGCTTATTAAAATTAGCTAGATTTTTTTTCAATCAGCTGGTGCCCAGCGACTGTTTTACTGCTTTCAAATGTTCAAATGTAAAGCTTAAGGGACTTAACAGCGGGGTCATCTGTCCCTAAACTTACAAACTACTTATCCACTACCTTATACTAAAGACGACATAAACATCCATGCCGAAGGGGGTTCAAAAATGTTCAAATGTTTGTTAAGCTTATAGGACTTAACTACGGGGTCATCAGTCCCCAAACTTACAAACTACTTATCTACTACCTTATACTAAGGACGGCACAAATATCCATGCCCGAGGGGGGATTCGAACCCCCGACAGTAGTGGCCGTGCAGACCGTGACTGGTGCTCCTCAATCCCCTCGGCCACCGCGGCCGGCGAAGGGGGTCCGAACCCCCGACCGTAGCGGCCGTGCAGACTGTAACTGGCGCGCCGCTGACCGCTCGGCCACCGCGCCCGGCTTTAACTGTTTTGTACAAATCTGTAGAGAATGTCACCAATCAGTCGCAATGTTCCTTTCTTATTATTTTTATTTTCCAGATTTACATAGATTTCGGCCACAGTGTGGCTATTCTCAATGCTTTGAGTTACGTTTACATCTATACCGTCATGCTGAACGTAACTGTCAACATGACGGTTTAGATGTAAGCACATATTAAAAGCTACGAGTGTGGCTACTCAGTGGGCGAAACATAGATATGTCTGAAAACTAAAAACAAAAATTGCGATTGATTGCTGATATTTCCTAAAAATTCCATAAACGTTTCGTAAAAAACAGCATGGGGGGGGGGGATTTAGCAGCTCGCAAGGGGCGGCACTTGGGCTTGCGCCGGGCCTGCGTACAACGCATCCGTTGATTCCAGGTGCATTCTTCAAGGACTTGTGGTATAGAGACAGATTGACCAGACAGCAGAGTGCAGCACCGTACTATTCAGTCTAAACAACTAACCAACAGTCATATATAAGCTATGTCTGATATTATTCGTATTCCAAATTATGATTTGTTAAGTCGTTTGTGTAGTTCTGTGGTGTGCTCCTGCCAACTGAATTTATTATCAAGCTGTAATTCCAGGAATTTAATACTGTCAACCTGTTCTATCTGATCTTCTTGATACTTTACGCGTATGCTGGATGAAAATCTTTATATGTTCTGAACTGCATGTAGTGAGTATTTGCAAAGTTTAATTTCAATGAATTGGCTTTAAACTATTTATTAATGTTCACGAAAATATCATTGACAGATCTTTCTAGAACTATGCTCGATATGCTACTTATTGCAAAACTTGTATCGTCTGCAAACAAAACGAACTCTGCTTCTGTCAGTGTAACTGATGAGAGGTCATTAATGCACACAGGAAATAGCAATGGTCCTAAGATGTATCCTTGTGGGACACCACATGTTTTTTTTCCCCCAATCTTTTAATGACCCCTGATTTCTTAATTTACTAGTCCCTTGCACTGACACCCTTTGTTTCCTGTTAGTGAGGTACGACTTGAACCATTTTGCAGCAATTCCAGTGACACCATAAAATTCTAATTTACTTAAAAGGATGTTATGGTTCACACAGTCAAATGCCTTTGACAAATCACATAAAATACATACTATTTGTAATTTATTATCTAATGAATTAAGTACAAACACACTGTACGTTTTAATAGCCTTCTCGATATTACAACATTTCAGAAATCCAAACTGTGTTCTAGACAGCATATCTCATTTGAGGTTAGATGGTTGAGAAGCTGCTTGTACATTTCATTTTCTAGAATTTTTGAGTATGCCGGTAAAAGTGACCTCGGTCTGTAGTTTGATAGTATCTCTTTATCTTCTTTCTTGAACAGAGGTTTAATATCCACATATTTTAACCAATCAGTTATAATAGATTAGTTACACAAATAACTTAAAATTGTGACAAATTCACAAGAACACACTTTAATTAACTTTGTTGGTATTTCATCGTAACAACTAGAATGCTTTCTTTTTAAAGATGTAATTATGGAAGTTATTTCTTGTGGTGAAGTGACTGACGTATTCCTGTGCTTGTTATTTTTAAATGACAGTTTCAAATATTCAAGCACATTATATACTGATCCTGACAATCCTATACAGTCAGTAACAGATATAAAGTACTTGTTAAATAGATTTGCCACACTATGCCCGTCATCTGCCTTTAATGCTTTCTACTCCTGTTCCTTTGTGGTTCTACCAGTCTCCTCTTTCACTATAACCCATATTGTTTTTATTTTGTTGCCTGATTTTGCTACCTTCTTCTTATAGTGCGTTTGTTTAGATGTCTGAATTATTTAAAAAAAAATATTTTTTACAGTATTCCTTATATTTAGCTAAATCATCATCACTGGAACTACCCTAATTGATATATACATATTCCTGTTTGTCTTACATGAAATCTTTATTCCTTGTGCAATCCACGGTTTTATTATAGACTTCTGTTTAATTTGAGTTTCGAGAAAAACAGTTTTCAAACATGATACTGACATTATTAATGAATATATAGTATTTTTCACTCATGCCATGAGCAGTATAAACATCTTTACAATTCATATTTTTGAGCAGTTTTCTAAATTTCTCGATTTTTGGTGAATTGGCTACTCTTTTGTATGCAGATTTAGCAGTCTTCATAATCTGCTTAGAGTCTGTACTGAAAGAAGAAGTTGCCTATCATGATCTGGTTTTATGATATGATTTTGTTCCTTTGATATATCTATAAAACTATAATCAATGGTTGTCCTAGAGGATTTATTTATCCTGGTTGGAAAGTTTACAGTATGACTTAGATCGAAAGACAATGTCAGTGACTGTAATAAATGTTAACTGGAAGACTGGATAAGAAATACTGTATTAAAGTCACCAGCAACCAAGTGTCTTTGTTTCTTCCTGTTAAATAATCCAATAGAACTTCTAGACGATTTACGAATAGATTATAACCCCCTGTAGGTGCTCGGTAAATATTTACTATTATATAGGATCTGTCATGGAACTCTACTTATGTTTCACAAGCTTCTCAATCCTGCTCTAAGCCGAAACGATTATAACAAAGATTTGGAACCATTAAAACAAAATGGGAATAAAATAAATACAGCAACACAAACATGGTGTATTGTTACATGAAATTTGCTTTTCTAAGTTACTGTTTATTTGTTGCAATCACACTTACAGAAAAAAAACCTGGAAATGTAGAGGAACTGTGATGCAATCTGCACTTGAAGAGATGAAGTGCGATCTCTGCGTGGCTGAGCCGCTGACGTCACTGTTAGCCTCCAAGCCAGGCGGCCGCGGCGGCGCAGAAACAGTGAACTGATTGCGACACCACTTATCAGCACTCACTCTCCTTCTCGCTAACGACCGCACACAGCCACTTGTGTTGTGGTGTTACAGCCTATGATTTGGGTGGCTACATGATGTGGAAATATTTACGCTTCGGAAATATTTACCGAAGCGTGGAATGAATATCGGAAGTGGGAGTGTTCATTGCAATGCACAAAAGATATTGTTTCTACCGAGGTCGAAGTTGAGAGTGACTATGAAATTATCTGGGTATGTATAACACGTCTAAGTGAAGTAAAGTTAGTAGTTGGATGTTTTTGCCGCCCCCCCCCCCCCTAGTGCTGCTGTAACAGTTTTACAGTGATTCAAAGAAATGAATAATTTATTTTATTATTTAGTTTTTTTGATGTTTACTTAATTTAATAAAAATAATTTTAGTATACGCCAGGTAGTGCGTAGGTATCCGGGCCATGCAATATTTGTCGGGGGAGACTTCAACCTTAATAACACCTATTGGGACCCGTCTGGTATAATTTCATGCGTTACAGACAAGCAGTCTTGGGAACTGCTATTGGCCACTGTTTCCGAAAACTGTCTTGATCAGTACAGCCCACACGAAATGGAAATATTTTAGACTTTATAGCTACAAACAGGCCCTAACTTATTAAAGATGTCAGTGTAGAGACAGGGGTTAACGATCATGAAATAGTCATAGCTCATAGCGTCAATGGTGACCAATCAAGAAAGCTAGGAGCGTGTATTTGTTCGATAGGGCCGATAAGTAGTTTTTATCATCTCACTTATAAAATGAATGGACATGGTTTAATTCTGGTACAGTGGATGTAGAGGAATTGTGGTCTAAATTTAAATGCATTGTAAATTAAGGTTTAGAGAAGAATGTGGCTATAAAGTCGATTAAGGATGGAAAAGATCCACCGAGGTGTAATAATAATATTAGAAAGCTACTGAGAAAGCAAAGTCTGTTGCACTCGGTTCAAAAGAAAATGCAAATCAAGACAGGCGAAAGTTAATAGAGATTCGTGCGTCCATAAAAAGATCGATGCGCGAAGCACACAATATTTAGCACAGCCATACTTTAGCAAAAGATCTTTCCGAAAACCCTAAAAAATTCTTATTCTATGTAAAAATCGAAAAGCGGGTCAAAGCCCACTATCCAGTCACTCGATGATCATTCCGGGGCAGTAATAGAAGAAATCAAACGAAAATCTGAAGTTTTAAATGTAACCTTTAAGAAATCATTCACGCTGGAGGACCGTACAAACGTACAATCTTTTAATGAACACAGTAGCTCCCAAATGGAGGGCATAGTAATAGGTATTTCTGGCGTAGAGAAGCATCAGAGACAGCTGAATACAAAACAGTTTCCTGGACCGGATGGAATACCAGTTCGGTTTTATAAAGAGTATTCTACGGCATTGGCCCCTTGAATTTATCGCGAATCTTGAATTCAGCGCAAAGTTCCTAGTCAATGGAATAAAGCGCAGGTGACTTCCGTTTATAAGAATGGTAAAAGAACTGACCCACATAATTACAGGCCAACAGCGTTGACATCCGTTTCCTGTAGAATTTTGTAGCATATTCTCAGCTCGAATATAGTATATTTCATTGAGAGGGATAAGCTTCTTTCTATGAATCAGCACGGGTTTAGGAAACATCGTACGTGTGGAAATCAACTGGCTCTTTTCTCACATGACATGTTGCGAGCCAGGATGAAGGGCAACAGGAATATTGTGTTTTTCTCAATTTTAAAAAGGCATTTGACGCGCTGCCGCACTGCAGACTGCTAATCAAGATACGAGCTTATGGAATTGGTTCACAGATTTGTGACTGGCTTCAACACTTCCTTACTAATTGAACTCATTACGTTGTTCTCGGCGGCGAGTGTTCATCAGAGACGTGTATATCGTCAGGCGTGCCCCAGGGGAGTGTGACAGGGCCGCTATTGTTT
Organism: Locusta migratoria; assembly: GCA_026315105.1. Taxonomy (NCBI): domain Eukaryota; kingdom Metazoa; phylum Arthropoda; class Insecta; order Orthoptera; family Acrididae; genus Locusta; species Locusta migratoria. The sequence continues at coordinate 655,493,413 of CM048744.1, forward strand.
TCTATCTACATTTATCTATCATTTTCTGTATGTAAATGATGGACAGAGTAACTTGTAATTTGCGGCTGTTTGCTGATGACGCTGTAGTGTGTGGGAGGGTGTCATCATTAATTGACTTTAATAATATATAAGGTGACTTAGACAAAATTTCTAGTTGTTGTCCAGAATAGTATCTAGCTATAAATGTAGAAAAATGTAAGGTGATGCATATGAGTAGGAAAAATAATCCCATGAAGGTCGAACACAGCATTTGTAATTCGCGTCTTGATATAGTCACGTCGTTCAAATATACAGGCTTAATATTGCAGAGCTGTATGGAATGAAACGAACGAACGTGTAAGGACAGTTGTGAGTAAGGCGAACAGCCGACTTTGGTTTATTTTGGGAATTTTGGAGAATTTTGGGAAGATGTACTTCATCTGTAAAGGAGACCGCGTATAAAACTCTTGTACGACTACGTCTTGCTCAAGCGTGTGCGACCCGCAGCAGATCAGTTTAAAGGAAGACAGGGAAGTAGCTCAGAGGCGAGTAGTTACGTTCATTACTGGTAGGTTCAACCATTGCGCGAATGGCACGGAAATGCTCCGGGAACTCAAATGGGGATCGCTGGAGGAAAGACGACGTTCTTTTCGAGAAATTCTATTGAGCAAATTTAGAGGGCCGGAATTTGAAGCTGAGTGTAGAATGATCTCCCTGACGCCTACTTCTATTACGCATAAAGATCACAAAGATAAGATAAGAGAAATTAGGGCTCGTACTGAGACATATGGACTTTTTCCCCATCCTTCTATTTGGAAGTGAAATAGGAAAGGAAATGCCTAGTAGTGGTACAGTGTGCCCTCCGCCAGCACCTTACGGTAGATTGCGGAGTGTATATTTAGATGTGGCTGTAGCAAGAACACGTTTTAAGGACTTTTGTTTTGTAAAGTTGTTAGTTAGGTGTTTTTCTGCAAGTGTACGAGTTCATCAGAATATATCATACAGCACCTCCATCTTCACCCTCATCCAACTCAGTTTCCCGCGAGTGGTGTATAAGCGCTCGCCATCTACTGCCTTCATACACCTTCTGTTCCAGGGCGTCTGCCTATTTGTGCCCTCTCTCCCCCACATCCGATCTTACAGTTTCTATTCAGTGTTTTATTGGTCTTCCCTGTGGTCTCCTTCGTACGAGCTTCAAATACTTTTAGCAGGAATTTCACAGTACATTCACATTATATGCTCATACCACTGAAGCCTGCGTTTCTTTATCACACTGGTTACAGGAGCCTCAATAACAGTCACTTCTCTATTTACATCATTGCTAAAACTGCTCTTTCTAGTTGTCTGATTTATAGTGCTAATAAATTTCATTTCCATGCCTGGATTCTGCTGAGGTCTATGTTCAGTACGGTATATGTTTCTAAAGCATATGTAAGTACTTGCACAAAATATGTATGGTACAGGGTTGATTTTGCTTTTTGTGGTATTTTATAAGCCCAGAGAAGATTTCTAATTTGAGTTTAAAAATTGGATGCTTCCTGTTTCCTGCTGAGAACCGCCTACTTAATGATGTTGTCTTTCGAGATAATACTTCCTTTTGAAATGGGAAACATATTCTACTTTGGCTCCTTATAGAAACATATTTGAAGTTGTTCCTAACCAGTTGATGGGAATTTCTACTGTCTTCGTTTTAATTACCTTTATTCCGAAATTTTTGAATGGGTTGTTCCAATCTCTCAGTTTCTTCTATGCTTCAGCTTCTGTTTCTCCCCATACTTTCAAATCATCAGCAAAAAACAAGGGCATTGTGTTCGATGCCTATTTTCTTGATAGAATTTATGATCTTATCGATTACAATTGAAACAGGAGTGGTGATACGGCACTTCCTTGTTGAGCACTTCTGTTTCAGACCATTCTGTTCGTCCGTTGCCTATTTTTACTGTGTCAGTTAGGCACTTTGGCACCTGTTGGTGCCCATTCGAGGAACATTGTCATATACTTTTTCGATAACCACAAATATCATCATAAGATCATAAAACACATGATTACATTGCCATAAAGCACCTGGCATCCCAAAATTAGAGTGACAATTTCATTAAATAAATTCTAAATATTTGGCCACCGCCAGTTACGTTTTGCAGGCGCAGTTCAAGAACTACAAAAATGTTCAAAAGTTTGTAAAGCTTATGGGACTTAACTGCGGGGTCATCAGTCCCTAAACATACAAACTACATATGAACTACCTTATACCAAGACAGCACAAACATCTATGCCCGAGGGTGGATTCGAACCCCCGACGGGCAATAGCCTCGCTTCTCGGAGCATAGCGCCTCAATGCGCTCGGCCGCTTCGCCGCGGCCAAGAACTACAAACCTACGACCTGAGTGCTACTTCTGCGCTGTGTCAACGTCTAAAGAAGATCTCGAGCCAGTGAAAACCAAGAGAACCACAGGTTTTCGCCGTTACGAGGTAGTTTTCCTAGTACAAATAGGCTCACAGGCATGTACGCTCGTAGTACTACGAGTGAGGACAAAGGTACACGTTTAGGGTTTGTGAGTTATGAGAGTCGAAAGGTGACTTAAAGTAACAGCCAGAGTCTATAAATTATGAACCGACCTGTTATTAATCCGCCCGCCTCCGCACATTTTTACCAGTCTTAAAGGACATCTTCCTGTAGAACAGACTGGCGACATATACTACCTTCATTCATATTTCACTTTTTCCATTTATTCACCGTAGTCTGCATATCTATTGAATAAATTCAAGTTCTCGATTGTTTGTCAGCTGTATGTAACTGCATTGCCGGCCGCGGTGGCCGAGGGGACTGAGGCGCTTCAGTCGCTGCACGGCCACTACGGTCGGGGGTTCGAATCCCCCCTCGGGCATGGATATTTGTGCTGTCCTTAGTTGTAGGTAGTTCATAAATAGTTTGTAAGTTTAGGGACTGATGACCTCGTAGTTAAGTCCCTTAAGCTTAACAAACATTTGAACATTTTTTGTATGTAACTGCATTCGTGCATAAACAGCACCAGTACGAACTGAATCGGTACTATTTTCACTTCAAGTGTATTCTGCAAGTGATATTTACTATCAGTACAGTTTGCTTTCGAAATAAGCAGCGTGACTGTAACTGTTTTTATGCTTGCACTTTATTATCGTTTGTTGTAACTCATTAAAACGCAACAGTGAAACAAAACTAAGCTTTAGGTTTCAGAAATGAGGAACTTTCTTCTGTCTCCTTAAAGACACTCAAAGGAAAAGGAATCACAAAAGAAAAGACATACAAAAGCGGCTAAATTTATTTTATTTTGGTGTGTACGTCCCCGTACCCCGACGAAGGAAAATATATTCAATAGTTGACGTCTCTCAGATAGGTCAGCGTCAAATGTCGAAGGTGCACAACCCATGTTGGAAGATGTTGCATTTGGGTCGGCGATGTGCTGGCAGAGGAGGCCTACAGCTTGTCGAAGTCGAGAGTGCCCTGCCTGTACATCTTCATGAAACCGACGTGCGTGTCCAAGCTCATGGCTGAAGCTTTCACCGCTGGGTCCTCTTTCATGGCGGCTCCCCACGCCATCTGTAACGCAAACGTCATTCTAATGGTATAGTTAAAACGGTAACATCACAATAAACGAAAGCTTGCTATGAAGTATCTATAATTGAGCCAATATCATTTTTATGTGTTTATAAACAAATTTTTAAAATATTATGTTGTGCAACAGTTCATTGTTCACTTAAAAGATTCTTCATTTTCTTTAGTTTTCCATATTTTTCTTGATTAGACGCAACACACACACACACACACACACATACACTCATTCATACAGTCATATGTTCGAAAACATAGACATAGCAAATCTAGAGTTTGATTTTGTGTGTTATTATAATATCATTTTTTCTTACATTGTCTGCAGTTGCAAAAGTTGGACCACTGAGTGTTTACTGATTTATACCGCTCCAGTTTAGGACACACTCACAACAAGCACAATTTCAGAAATCTTTTACAACAGTAATAAGCAGGGGTGATGCTTTTAGGTTTTCAAGACTGGCAAAAAATAATGTATGGGAAATAGATAGAATATGAGCTGAATGTCGCTATAGAAGCATCTGAAAATGGTGACTATGGACTTAATGAATGCGTTCGTGAATACGGAGTACACAAAGCTACAACAACGCGAAATGCTGACAGTAAAAATACGTTCACAAATGAAGTTAAGTCACTTGGAAGGCAATCATCTTTTACGGCTGCGAAGGAAAAAGTTATCGCACACCAACCGTTCTTATTTGAAGAGAAGTGTTCCCAGTTTGACAAATACTTTCGTAATCAAGCATTCGAAATAACTGAGAAATACAACTACATCACTGTTTCAACAAAGAGAAAAAACTAGTGGCAAAAAAGTGGTTTTATTAATTTATGAGGCGAAATTCACAGATTTTTCTCCGTCCCCTAATGTAACAATAACAATGCAAGTATCTCAATAGTAAAGAACATTGCAGAAGTATTTGCAAAATAGGGCCTCAGTACTTAAATATTACGTATGTCTTACAAATACATTAAATACAGTTATTTTAAAATGTTACTGTTATTTTTACGTTTTACTCGTTGTTTTGTCATGTGGTCCAAGTTAAAAAAACTGAAAGTCCAAATCAAGCAAGTTCTAATTTGGTCTATTTACACACTTAAAAATTCTATTTATTTGCTTTTAAAGTATGTACCGAGTGATTAAAAAGTCAGTATAAATTTGAAAACTTAATAAATCACGGAATAATGTAGATAGAGAGGTAAAAATTGACACACATGCTTGGAATGACATGGGTTTTATTAGGAAAAGAAACAGCATTGCTAGACTCGTGAAAGATCTCTTGCGCGCGTCGTTTGGTGATGCTCGTGTGCTCAGCCACCACTTTCTTCATGCTTGGCCTCCCGGGTCCTCATACCTCAGTCCGTGCGATTATTGGCTTTGGGGTTACCTGAAGTCGCAAGTGTATCGTGATCGACCGAAATCTCTAGGGATTCTGAAAGACAACATACGACGCCAATGCCTCACCATAGTTCCGGACATGCTTTATAGTGCTGTTCACAACATTATTCCTCGACTACGGCTATTGTTGAGGAATGATGGTGAACATACTGAGCATTTCCTGTAAAGAACATTATCTTTGCTTTGTCTTAATTTGTTATGCTAATTATTGCTTTTCTGATCAGATGAAGCGCTATCTGTCGGACATTTTTTAACCATTTCTTTTTTTTTTTTTTTTTTTTTTTTTGTTCTAATAAAACCCCATGTCATACCAAGCAAGTGTGTCAATTTTTACCTATCTACATTATTCCGTGATTAAGTTTTCAAATTACACTGAATTTTTGATCATCCGGTATTTATTCAACATGTAATACTATCTGACGAGAGAACATAAAATGCATATTTTGTATAGTACATTTTCTTTCAATTATATACATAAGAAAGGCTTAGGGAGGCAAAAAACAAAGGGGTCCTATACAGGAATGCGGGTAAGTTACTATGAACAGCACAGTGAACACATTATCGTAGCAAAGATAGATACGAAGCGAACACAGACCACAATAGTACAAGTTTATATACCAACTAGCTCTGCCGAGATGAACAGATTAAAGAAATGTACTGTATGAGGAGATAAAAGAAATTATTTACACAGAGGAAAACTTAATTGTGATGGGAGACTGGAATTCGGTAGTGAGAAAGGTAAGAGAAGGAAATGTCGTAGGTAAATACGGTCTGGGGAAAAAGGAATAAAGAAGGAGATCGCATAGTAAAAGTTTGTGCATAGCGCAATTTAATCTTCACAAACACTTGATAATCATCATGAAAGAAGGCTGTGTACATGGAAGAGACCAGGAGACACTGGGAGGTACCAGATCGACTTTATTTATGGTAAGGTAAAGGTTCAGAAACCATATTTTAAACTGTAAGATATATCTAGGGGCAGATAAAGACTCTGAATATAGACTCTGACCATAACGTGCTGGCTATGAACTGAAGATTAAAAGAGGGCAAAAATGTAGAAAATTAAGGAGATGGAATTTGGACAAATTGAAAGAGCCAGTGGTGGTTGAAAGTTTCTGAGGTAGCGTTAGACAAGGATTGTATGAAACGGCGGAAAGTAATACAGTAGATAAAGAATGGGTAGCTCTGAGAGATAGAATAGCGAAGGCCGCAGAGGATCATATAGGCAGAAGGACGAGGCCTCATGGAAATCCGTAGATTATACAAGAGATGCTGAACTTAACTGATGAAAGAAGAAAATATAAAACTGAAGGAAGTAAGCAGGCAAAGGGAATACAGCCGTATGAAAAATGAGGTTGATAGGTAATGGATACTGACTAGGCAGGTGCGGCTAGAGGAGAAATGCAAGACAGTAGGAGAATGTATAACCAGATTAAATATAGATACCGTCTACAGGAAATTAAAAGAGACATTTGGATAAAAGAAAGGCAGCGGTATGAATATCAAGAACTCAGGTAGAAAACCAGTACTATGTCAAGAAGGAAAATCTGAAAGGTGGAGGGAATATACAGAGGGCCTATACAAAGGAAATAAACTTGAAGGCAGTATTCTGGAAATGGAAGACTAAGTAGGGGAAGTTGAGGTACGAGCTATGATACTGCAAGAAGAATTTGACAGAGCACTAAAAGATCTGAGTAGAAACAAGGGCCCTGGAGTAGATGAAAATCCGTCAGAACTGCTGATATCGTTAGGAGAGCCAGACATGAAGGAAGTGTATGCAAGATGAGTGAGTCACGGGAAATACCCTCAGACTTCAATAAGAATGTAGTGATTTCAATTCCTAAGTAAGCAAGTGCAGACAAATATGAAAATTACAAAACTATCAGTTTAATAAGTCATGGATGCAAAATAGTAACACGAATTACATACACACGAATGGAAGTCTGGTGGAATCCAAACTTGGAGAAGATCATTTTGGATTTAGGAGAAACCTAGGAACACGGGAGGCAATACTCGCATTACGAGTTATTTAGAAGGTAGGTTAAGGAAAGGCAAATATAAGTTTTTAGCTTTTCTAGATCTGGAGAAAGTTTTCGACAATGATGACTGGAATGCACTCTTTCAGATTCTGAATAACAGGAGTAAAATATAGGGAGCGAAGAGTTGTATTCAACTTGAAGAAAAGAGAGAGAAAGAAAACGGACAGCAGTCTTAGAGACTAAGGGCATGGCTGGCCGCGGTGGCCGAGGGGACTAAGGAGCTCCAGTCACGCTCTGCACGGCCAATATGGTCGGGGGTTCGAATCCCCCCTCGGGCATGGATATTTGTGCCGTCCTTAGTATTAGCTAGTTCGTAAGTAGTTTGTAAGTTTAGGAACTGATGACCCCTTAGTTAAGTCCCATAAGCTACACAAACATTTGAACTAAGGGCATGAAAGGGGCGCAGTGGATTGGAAAGGAGAAAGGCAGGGTTGTAGCCTTTCCAGAATGTTGTTAAATCTCTACAATGAGCAAGCTGTGAAGGAATTCAAGGAGAAATTTGGAGGGGGAATTAAAGTTTAGGGAGAATAAATAAAAACTTTGCGGTTTGCTAATGACATAGTAATTCTGTCAGAGACAGCAAAGGACCTGGAATAGCCATTACATGAATTGGAAAATGTCTTGAAAGGAAGATATAAGAGGAATATTAACAAGATTAAAAAGAGGGTAATGGAATTTAGTGTCAGAAAATAAGGCGATAGGTTAGGTAATGGCACAATAAAAGTAGTAGATGAGTTTTGTTATTTAGGTAGCAAGATAACGTCTGATGGCCGAAGCGGCTACGGAAGAAAAACATTTCTTGACAAGTGAAATTTGTTGACATCCAATATTCGTTTAAGTGTTAGGAAGTCCTTTATGAAAACATTTGTCTGGAGTGTAGCAGTGTGGGAGTGAAACGTGAGCGACAAGAAGTTCAGCCGAAAGGATGATAGAAGCTTTTGAAATGTGGTGCTACAGACGAATGATGAAGATTAGTTGGCTAGATCACGTAAGAAATTAGGAGGTGCTCAACATAATTTGGGAGAAAAGAATTTTCTGGCATATCCTGACTAAGAGAGCGGTTGGTGGGACACATTCTGAGACACAAGTAATCGTCAACTTAGCATTAGAAGGAAGTGTGAGGGGCAAATACAGTAAAGAGATTCAAAAGGATGTAGGTTGCCGTTCGTATTCTCAGATGAAGAGGCTTGCACTGGACAGGGTAGCGTGGAAAGCTGTATCAAACTAGTCTGCGGACTGAAGATCACAACAACCACAACAACATCTTATGTATGGTGGAGTGGGGTCTAAGAAAGAAAAAGTTTTGTAAACGTCTGCAATTCGATGTGAAGTTTATAGGATGTCGCTAAGTGATATTATTTGCGAGTAATAATTGAACAATTTTGGAATATTTGAGCTTATCAGCTCCAAGACAAAAACACAGTTTCTAATTGCAATACTTGCCTTGTTGTGTTTAACTTTATGTAAGTTGTACCTTACATACATTAGAATTTAATATCATTTTGAATTTTTCATATGATCAATAATTACGCGAAAATCTGAAAAATATTTTGTTGCCTCTAGAAGCATTTAGAAAAATGTTCAAATGTTTGTAATTCTAAGGGACTCCATCTCTAATGACCATGCCGTCGACGGCACGTTAAACCCTACGATTCCTGCCTTCCTTCCTTCTAAGGGACTGAACTGCTGAGGTCAAAGGTCCCTAGACTTACAAACACACATACATACACATTTTAAGTGTATCCTGTACGGAGGGTGTTTATTAATGATTATTTGTATTGACTTTTATTGAAGACGTAGAGGTATGAGAGCTAAGCCCACCTTTCATTGATATTTGAGTAAGTGAATAAAAATTCATGTAGTTTGTATTATAATTCTTCTTTGTTAGTTACATTTTATAAAATTTGTAGCGTTTATTATTCAATATTTTTTATGTTATTTATAATTCACTAACCTGGGTAAGTGGGTATACATGTTTAGAACAACGAATCCTTTAACAAAACTGTGGAGCTTACAATATGAAGAAAAATGTAACTGTGATGGATTGTGTAAGCAATACGAAAACTGATCCCACTATGTTTATACCATTCGTTTGCGTGCAACTCACTTTTTATATCTGTACGGGAAAAATAATCATGTTAGGGGTGTCAGAGAAAGAAATGAATAGAAAATCTGTGTAAATGGAAATACTAAATAACAGACAGCACTGGAGCGTCTACATACAAATAATGGTGAAGACCAACCTTCAAAGCAGCACTGGATTTCATGTCGAGGGGAAGAAGAGATATAGGACAACTCTGCACATAGTTGACAAGCCGGAATGGGCAAGCAAGCCCAAACGATGAAGGATAATATAAAGTGATAGTCAGGAAGCCACACAACATCCTTCAACTCCCTGTTGTTCTAAGTACGTCATGCAACTAATTTTATGTTATCCCCTAGCGCCTAATGGCCTGGTGGAATTAGATGATTTCATCAAGTAGGAGTACAGAAAAATCTCCATTCATAGGTGCTATACTCTAGCAAGATTTAATATTACCCTCTTGTGTCTGTTTCTCGCCGATGCTATATTGCACATAAGGGGGGGGGGGGGGGCATTGAGATATCTATTAGACAATGAAAGCATTGTCAAAAGATTTCTCAAATTTATTTTACGCCAAAGTTTAGTCCATGGTGTGGTTTCTCTGATAAATTATCTTGGGAAAAATATATGCCACTTTCAATTAAGATTTGGTCACATCAGAGAAAGCAAATGTTGCGTTGCAGGACATAATTAATTCTAGAATAAGTAACCTCCTGCATAGTGAGTTCAGTTTCCTTCAATCACTGTACTTAATTTATGGCTCGCAAATCTGTCATATCTGATCTCTCGTCCCTGATCGAGAGTGAGTAATACTTACAAGATAAACTTTCCATCGTATCCACCTGAGATTTAAAAAAAAAAAAAATAAATAAAAAATAAAAAAAAAAAAAAAAAAATAAAAAAAATGTAGAAATGTTTGTAATTCTATCCGACCAAACTGCGTGGTCATCAGTCCGTAGCTTACAAACTACTTAAACCTAGGTAAACTAACCTAAGGATAAACAAACACACACACCGATGCCCCAGGGAGGACTCAAACCTCCACGGCGAGCAACCGCGCGCTCCGCAGCGAGACGCCTTAGACCGCTCGGCAACTCCACCGCGGCTCTGAGATTTAGTGGTAAGATGCCGCACGGGATAGTCTGTCAAAAACTGAACACATCAGTCGTGAAAGCAGGAAGGTGTTAGGATTGTGGAAAAGAATCGAAAATAGAATCAAAGAATGATGTAATTACAACATCAGAAAAACTGAGCCAATATCTGTAACTATGGCGTCTGGTTATATCGTCACAGTGTTGGTCTGTGGCCCGGGAGATCTGTGTTAAAAGCGTCTTCCTGTTCAAAATTTTACTTTTTCTGTTTTTCACAAAATAATGGTCAGTTTGGTCACTGACGCCTCTGTTCACTATATTCAGTTTTTCGTCTGTGTCATGGGGTAATTACCGTTTGCAAAAGCGATTTGTAGGGAGGAGATCTACAATTTGTCCTACACAAGAACCACATACTACGACTCTTGCGTTCCTTTTTGGAGGTTAAAAAAAAGGGTAAAGCAGTCAACAATCCGAAGATTGGTTTGAACACTGCAGTGCTTTATTAGGCATAGTCCTATTTGGAGGTGGTATGTCGTTGCCTTCCTCCGACCTGACTTACCCAGCCAGTTATAGGGGGAGCTACAGTTTAACGTGGGTTCCGAAGCACGGTGCTCCTCGGTATTTTTCACATGTGCAATACTGCCAGAGGTGAAATAAGTGGAAAGTGACAGATAAAAATCCTAGGACCTGGCGGGGATCGAACCCGCGACCTTTGTAGTTGTAGTCTGGCACACTACCACTGTGCAACTTCTCTCTCTCTTTTTTTTTTTTTTTTTTTTGCTCTGTTGGTAGTTTTGTTCATTGCGGACGCTGTTCGTATTTGTTCGTTGATGCTCGAAGTGTTCTTGGCTCAGCTTTTTTATTACAGAGGGCGTCGGGCCCCCTGACCGGGCTCGCTGAGCCACGGCGCCCGGCCGCAACCGAGGGGATGACTCTACAATTCTTTTGTTGTAACCTAGTTCACACCTGTTCATTTCTTGTCTTCGAGACGCTCATGCGGAATGTCACCAGCATTCACTGTTCATCACACTTACTTGCGACGGTAATATATTTTTACCACATGACTCCTCTAGTATCACTACTATATAACGTTAAAAATGTCAAGAACAGAAACGTTAGTAACCGGACGAGGGACAGTTCATAATTCTGTGAAAAACACAATGTAAAAATATGAAGCACCAGGGAGACTTGAACACGGAATAATGACCTTTGCACTCTAACAGTATGACCAAAGAACCAAGACGCAATTGATGTATTACCCTCCTGAATTCTGGCATCTTGCGACGGCTATTTTTTCCTTTTGTCGCTGTTCCGTACATCTTCTTCCTGTTTTGGTGTTTGACCTGTGTTCAGTTTTTGACGAACTATCCACCGGGTCATCTTACCACTGAAACTGATGGAGATGCGAGGGCAGGTTTCGGTTGGTGGTAATGGCTAGGCGGACGAGCAGAGACTCACGAGCCTGGGGAAGTCGTTGAGCGGCAACTGGACGTCGGGGAGCAGCGCCCGCAGCCCCTCCATGCGCTCCGCCCAGGGCCACACCATGTAGTCCAGCATGCCGGGCCTCGCTCCTGCAACACACACACACACACACACACACACATCCGCCACTGTCAGCACTCTCACCATAGGTCTATTACACCACTGTCACTAGCAATTCCGAGCATCATCATCATCATCATTAGAGACTGATTATGCCTTTCAGCGTTCAGTCTGGAGCATAGTACCTCTAATAAAATTCCTCCATGATCTCCCTATTCAATGCTAACATTGATACCTCGACTGATGTTATGCCTTTAACTTCAAAATCATTCTGCACCGACTCTAAGTACTTCCTTCTTGGTCTATATCGACTCCTCTTACCCTCCGCTGCCGAGCTCATGAGTCTCTTAGGTAACCTTGCTTCTCCCATGCGTGTAACACGACCCCACCATCTCAGTCTGTTCGATCTAACTGCTTCATCTATGGTGTTCATTCCCAGTTTTTCTTTGATTTCCTCATTATGGACACCCTCCTGCCATTGTTCCCATCTATTAGTACCTGCAATCATTCTTGCTACTTTCATATCTGTAACCTCTACCTTATGAATAAGGTAACCTGTATCCACCCAACTTTCACTCCCATACAACAAAGTTGGTCGAAAGATAGAGCGGTGCACCGCTAACTTAGTCTTGGTACTGAATTCCTCCTTGCAGAAGAGAGTAGATCTTAGCTGAGCACTCGCTGCATTAGCTTTGCTGCACCTCGATTCTAGTTCTTTTACTATGTTGCCATCCCGTGAGAAAATACATCCCAGGTACTTGAAACTGTCCACCTGTTCTAACTTTGTTCCTCCTATTTGGCACTCCATCTGTTTATATCTCTTTCCCACAGACATTACTTTCGTTTTGGAGATGCTGATCTGCATATCATAAAAATGTTCAAATTTTTGTAAATCTATCGCACCAAACTGCGTGGTCATCAGTCCGTAGCTTACAAACTACTTAAACCTAGGTAAACTAACCTACGGACAAACACTCACACCCATGCCCCAGGGAGGACTCGAACTTCCACGGCGAGCAACCGCGCGCTCCGCTTCATACCATAATCCTTGCACCTCTGATAGAGCTCTGATGGCCATCGAAAATACAAGGAGGACCGGAGATATCACAGTCCAATTTGTTTTGGATGACTGAAAACACAACCCCACGTGAAGTGAGGAAAATGATGAAATCAATTCTACAACTACATCCATATTCCGTAAGCCACTTGACGGTGTGTGGCGGAGGGTAGGTCGAGTACCACTATCGGTTCTCCCTCCTATTCCAGTTTAGTATTGTTCGCGGAAAGAAAGATTGTCGGTATGCTTCTATGCGGGCTCTAATCTTTCTGATTTTATCCTCGCGATCTCTTTGTGAGATGTACGTAGGAGGGAGCAATATACTGCTTGACTCCTAGGTAAAGGTATGTTGTCGAAATTTCGACAAAAGCCCGTGCCCAACTATAGAGCGTCTCTGTTTGCAGTCTTCCAATGGAGTTTATCGATCATCTCCGTAACGGTTTCATGATACTGTAACGAACCGCGCTGCTCTCCGTTGGATCTTCTCTACTTCCACTATCACCGGTGAGCAGTATTCAAGCAGTGGGCGAATAATTGTGCTGTAACTTTGTTTTCGGTCTGCATTTCCATGGTATTCTTCCAATGAATCTCACTCAGGCATCTGCTTTACGATTAATTTAATATGGTCGTTCCATTTTAAATCTCTCCTAATGCCTACTCCCAGATAATTTATGGAATTAACTGCTCCCAGTTGCTGACCTGCTATAGTGTAGATAAATTATGAAGGATCTTTCTTTCTATGTATTCGTGGCACATTACACTTGTCTACATTGAGATTCAATTGCTGTTCCCTGCACCAAGTGTCAATTCGTTGCAGATCCTCCTGCGTTTCAGTAAAAGTTTTCATTGTTCGAAACACTGTATACACTACAGCATCATCCGCAAAAAGCCTCAGTGAACTTACGATGTTATTCACAAGGTTATTTATATATATTGTGAATATCAATGGTCCCACGACACTCTCTTGTGGCACACTTGACATCACTCTTACTTCGGAAGACTTCTCTCCATTGAGAATGACATCCTGCGTTCTGTTATCTAAAAACTCGTCAATCCAATCACACAATTGGTCCGAGAGACTGTATGCTCTTACTTTGTTCATTAAACGACTGTGGGGAACTGCATCAAATGCCTTGCGGCAGACAAGAAACACGGAATCTACCTGGGAACCCGTGTCTCTGGCACTCTGAGTCTCGTGGACGAATAGCGCGAGCTGGATTTCACGCGATCGCCTATTTCGAAACGCACGCTGCTTCCTGCAGAGCAGATTTATAGTCTCCAGAAAAGCCATTATACTCGAATACAATACGTGTTCTAAAATTCTATAACTGACCGAAGTTAGAGATATAGGCCTATAGTTCTGTACATCTTTTCGACGTCCCTTCTTGAAGACGGGGATGACCTGCGCAATTTTCTAATCTTTTGGAACACTACTCTCTTCTAGAGAGCTACGGTACACCGCTGAAAGAAAGGGGCAAGTTCCTTCGCTTACTCTGTGTAAAATCGAACTGGTATCCCGTCAGATCCCACGACCTTTCTTCTTTTGAGCGAGTTTAATTTTTTTTCTATCCCTCTGTCATTTATTTCGATATCTGCCATTTCGTCACCTGTGCGACAATCTAGAGAAGGAACTGCAATGAAGTCTTCCTCTGTGAAACAGCTTCGGAAAAAAACATTTAGTATTTCAGCCTTTGGAGTATCATCCTCTGTTTTACTACCGTTTTCGTCACAGAATGACGCCATCGTTATCAATAGACAAAGCTACGAGGGACATTCCAAAAGTAAGGTCCGGTAATAAAGAAACATAAAAAATCAAACTTGTTTCCAACGTAATTGTTTTATTGGCATCCCTTCCGACTTTATTCTTCTACATAATCTGCACACATATTTATACATTTGTCATATCGTTCAAAAAGCTTTTGAATGTCTAAGTCGTAGAAATCGGCCGCCTCAGAAGATAACCAGTCTTAACAGCTTCTTTCACTTCATCATCTGTGTCGAAGTGCTTGCAGCTATGAAACCCCTTTAGATAGTGAATCGTCGATCATCACGAATTTCATCGTCAACCGCATGAACCAACTCGTCTGAAATCACGTATGGTCGGCCGGAGCGTGGTGCATCGTATACATTTCCCCGTTCTTCATTAAAGGTTCGCACCCACTTGCGCATTTTACTGTCACCCATTATGTTAAGACCGTACACTTCAGTATTCAGCCGATGAATTTCTGCCGCTGATATGTTTCTTAGCCGCGGCGGATTAGCCGCGCGTGCTGGAGCGCCGCGTTGCGGTGCGCGCGGCAGCCCGCCGTCGGGGGTTCGGATCCCCCCCTCTGGCATGGATGTTTGTGTCGTCTTTAGTAGGTCTATAAGGTTGTTCATAAGTACTTTGCAAGTTTAGGGACTGATGACCCCGCAGTTAAGTCCCTTAAACCTTACGAACATTTGAAACGTTTCTTGCAGTCAAAAACCGCATCACCGCCGTTGAAACAGACTTGATAAATACTACATGTAACACTTCGGCGCAGATAATCACAATAACTCTACTTGTGAGTGGCGTCTGTGTGTCCGACAGTTTGCTAGCTGTTCCTCATGCTCCACTATTAGCAAAAGTGAAGCTTGATATGTACGAGAATACTCTGCATTATAGGTCTCCCCAAAGGTTACCCCACTTCCCTCCACTCTTCTTGGCTAATTGGACAGCCAATTGGTGGAGCCAATATGACTGACACTATCACATCATTATAAGAAAATGATTGTAGCTGATGATCAGTTAACTTTATAATTATTTTTACCAAGTTAATTAATTAATTATCAAAATAATGACTGTGAAAGTTAAACATACCCACCACGAACAACTGACACGGTGACAAACGAAGAGATTTAACAATGCAGAAAACACCGACGGACACGTAATGACAGCGTACTGACATAATGGACATGAATGCAAACGACGTTCAAACGTTTGCAAAGCTTATTGGACTTGTGATTCTTGAGTTTCTCCCAGCGTATTTGATAATCAAAATATATATGGGTGTACTGCCGGTCTACAGTGCCCGACGGGCACAATATTTTGGCGATCACGCATGTAGCCATCATCAGGTGACTGAGCTCCACGAAACGCGCCGGCACGGAGATCCGCACGCTACGGCGGCTCGAAGGGAACTGGGTTCTAGCCCGGTAGCGGGTAATTTAAATACCCTCGGCCCGCGGAGCGACCCCTCCGTGGTCCGCGCCCCGCGCCGCGGTCTCACGACTGCGACGGCGTCTGAGATGACGTCGATGTGAGGGCTCTGTCCGCCGTGGTCGCCACTACGTTACGTTTGCTAGATTTACTCTTAATTAACCCAATCGATGGTTCCCAAGCTTTGCTAAGATTATAGCCACAGTCACGGTTTATAAGGTCGTCACTTGAGCGAATTTCAATGGCCTCGCCGGCCGCGGTGGCCGAGGGGACTGAGGCGCGCCAGTCACGGTCTGCACGGCCACTACGGTCGGGGGTTCGAATCCCCCCTTGGGTATGGATATTTGTGCCATCCTTGTGTTAGCTAGTCCATAAGTAGTTTGTAACTTTAGGGACTGATGACCCCGTAGTTAAGTCCCATAAGTTATACAAACATTTGAACATTTTTTTTCAATGGCCTCTCTAACGACGCAGTCCCAGTATCTCGACGTCTGTACCAGAATCCTAGTGTGTTCATACTCCATCGCGTGATTCTTCGACAAACAATGTTCAGTGACCGCTAACTTGCTCGGATGCATCAATCGTGTGCCTCTGGTGTTCAAGGCATCGATACTCGACGGTACGCATCGTCTGTCCAATATATGACTTACCACACTGACACGGAATCTGGTACACGCCGGCCGCTGTGGTCAAACGTTCTGCAGCGCGTCTCACAGTCTGCACGGCCACTACGGTCGGGGGTTCGAATCCCCCCTCGGGCATGGATATTTATGCCGTCCTTAGTATTAGCTAGTTCATCAGTAGTTTGTAAGTTTAGCGACTCATGACCTTGTAGTTAAGTCACATAAGCTCTTCAAACATTTGAACATCTGGTACACGCCGGCCTTCCTCAGACCGAGATCATCTTTGGCGCTCCCCACCAGTGCACGAATTTTATTCGGCGGGGAAAAAGACAGTTCTAACCTGGTGTTTCTTCAAAATGCGGGCGACCTTCCCCGAGAGTGCCAAAGATGATCTCGGTTTGAGGAAGGCCGGCGTGTACCAGATTCCGTGTCAGTGTGGCAAATCATATCTTGGACAGACGATGCGTACCGTCGAGGATTGATGCCTTGAACACAAGAGGCAGACACGATTGATGTATCCGAGCAAGTCGGCGCTCGCTGAACATTGTTTGTCGGAGAATCACGCTATGGAGTATGAACGCACTAGGATTCTTGTACAGACGTCGAGATACTTGGACTGCGTTGTTAGAGAGGCCATTGAAATTCGCTCTAGTGACGACCTCATAAACCGTGACTGTGGCTATAATCTTAGCAAAGCTTGGGAACCAGCGATTGGGTTAATTAAGAGTAAATCTAGCAAACGTAACGTAGTGACGACCACGGCGGACAGAGCCCTCACACCGGCGTCATGTCAGACACCGTCGCACTCGGTTCCACTGCGCGACCGTGGCGCGGGGCGCGGTCCACGGAGGGGGCGCTCCGCGGGCCGAGGGTATTTCAATCGCCCGCCACCTAAAACGGGAAAAGACTTCCGCATTCCATCAAACTATCGGCCCATAAGTCAGCTCCCGGCGGCGTCTAAACTGTTCGAGAGATTATACATCAAGAGACTTCTACAGCATGCAGGAGATGAACAGTTGATACCAGACGAACAATTTGGATTCCGGCGAAATCATTCTACAACTCACTTTTAAGGCTGGCAGGAGAAGCGTTTGGGGCTGTCGAAAGAAGATAATTCTTTGGAGCTTTGTTCTTAGATGTATCTAGAACCTGTGACTGTTTGTGGCACGAGGGACTCTTGTATAAACTCCTAGTGCAAGGAATCCCAGTGCCACATATACTACTACTAAAAAGCTACCTGAGTGGCAGGACGTTCCGTGTACTGGCACAAGAGGGCACAAGAGGGCACATCAACGGTACGTGGAATCAGAGCAGGGGTACCGCAAGGCAGTGTACTGGGGCCACTGCTCTATGTTCCATATACAGCCGACCCACCAAAAACAGAGAGAGTGCACCTCTCACTTTATGCAGACGATACAGCAGTGTATACCCGTAACATGAATGCTGCGCAATTACGGACAAGACTTCAACAGGCATGTGATGCACTTTGTGAATGGGCGATCAAATGGAGACTGTCGTTCAACGCCACTAAAACCCAGGCACTACCCATAGGCGTAGGACCAATACCGCTGGGACTACAACCAATAACCATCAGAGGAACCCCAGTTCCCTGGGACAGAACTGCGAAATACTTGAGTCCCACATACAGAGGAGTTGAGGTGAAAAGCCAATTAAAAGACTGATGAACCTCTACCCATTACTCAACCCATCCTCATCTCTGCCACTATACTTAACTCTAGTAAGGCCGTTTCTACAATATGCAGCCGTAGTGTGGGGAAACACTGCAGATTCAAACCTAAAGCAGCTCTAGATAATCCAAAACCAGGCACTAATATGGGAATTAGGACAAAGGGTACACAGGTTTGCGACCACAAGATGGCCAGACCACCTCAGAGACTAGAATAAGCCACAGGATCAAGCCCATATACATATTAACCCTACCAAAATAAAATAAATAAAAAATTAAAAAAAATCTTTCTCTATCTCTCACTCTCTCGTCTCCAACTATCTTCCAATTGAAAAAAAAAAAAAAAAAAAAAAAAAAAGAGCCATTGACAAATCGTCCATTTTCAGGGAGACAAAATTCTTTCTTGCCTAGTTATCGGGTGTAACAACGTGCCAAAAAGAGCTTAAACTAGCTAACAACGAGAGAAATGACGTATTAAACACAATTCATGGAGTACATGTTGTAAACTACTCTTAAAACAAGCAGTGTAAAGTAGCACAACTAGTGGTAGTGTAACAGGGGCGTAGATAAATATTTCCTCTAGGGGAAGGGGGGGATCAGAGCCAGAGCTATACTGAGGTGTCCTCGCACAGTTGACACGTGCCAAAGCTGTGACGCCCCGCCGCCCCCCCCCCCCCCCCCCCCCCGCAATAAAACATACTTGTGATTTTTCTATGCATTTAGAAAATTTTTTGAATAGTTTATAAAAGAATGAAGCGTTATTGGAAAAGATTGTACACATGAAGAGCAGTTTCTGCTGGTATAGTGGATATCTTGAAAGTGACGGGCCTTCACCTGCCGAATTAATTGCTGTTGTCGAAGACGTTACCCAGCTATATTTCCGTAAATTATTTTAACATTACACACAGAATAAGCTCAATTTTCAGAGAAAAAGTAGTCGCTGTAGGGATTAGTAAATTAAATATTCTTTCCGCACTACCACATCTGTCTCAACTCATCAGTTGTCAGCAATCGTAAAAAATCGAAGGCCTTCAGACAAATAACGTATAGGGGAGACCAGGGCGATGGCGACACCTTACGGAAACCAGTTATTTTTAGAGGCGGCATCGTGAGTCGTGTCGGGGTAGCTCAGTGGTAGAGCGCTTGCACGCGAAAGGCAAAGGTCCCAGGTTCGAGTCCCGGTTCCGGCACACAATTTTAATCTGCCAGGAAGTTTCATATCAGCGCACACTCCGCTGCAGAGTGAAAGTTTCATTCATTCCAGTTATTTTTACCTTATTAAAAGCGTGTCTATTTCTTACAGAATAATACTGCAGCTTCGCCAGCTAATAATACTTTATTATAATTTTTTCAGTCATTATCTTGTTAATCTGTATTGTTACAAATATATTGTTAAAGTATACGAAGTTGCTATAGTATCCGTTGGTAATTTATTTCGATGTCCACCATTTTGCTGTTCGTGCGACAATTTAGAAAAGGAACCATTGCAAAACAATTTTGTAAAAGGCATTTAGTACTTGAGATTTTTGTGTGCCATACTTCTTTGAATGCCAATGGGCTTACAAAATATCTTGCATGTCGTTTCAGTCCGTTTAACGACCCTATAATGTAAAATCAGTTTTGGGGGTTCCCTCCATCCTGCACTTTATACAAAGTGCCAACAAAAAATTATTTTCAGTATTTCACGTAATTCTTAGCCGAATTCAAAAATTTTAAATGGTATATAAACTAATCATTAAGAGGTAAAATTTTATATTTACCGCGGTTTGCCTTCAAGCTCACGGCACTCAAACATTACCAATTTGTTCATCCAAGAGTCGAAAGTGACATAACTGGGCGACTTCCGAAAAACTTCACATATAATTTTTTCTCTAAGTCACACCCCACAAAATGATAAAAGCAAAATAGATTTAACTCCTACAACATTTTAACTGCATACGCAATACACTTCGCAGACTGTAACTACAGGTTTGTCAATATGCATCTGAAAAAATTACATCAGTGCGCGTCACATAATTCAGGAGACATGGCGTGATGTTGTTGTGGCCTTCAGTTTCGAGACTTGTTTGATGCAGCTCTCCGCCCTATCATGAGCAAGCCTCTTCTTCTCCTCATAAGAACGGCTCCCTACATCCAGTTCAGCCTTCTTGCTGTATTTGTCTCTTGGCCTCTCTCCGATTTTCATCCCTCACACTTCACTCCAATGTGAAATGCACGATTCCTCGACGTCAAAGAATGTCTTCTACCAATTGATCCAATCTTTTAGTCAAAGTATTGAGAAATTCCTTTTCCTCCAGTCAAAAACTACCTTCTGGTTACGTTGGCTTTTCGTAACACTTCATCGGGTGTGGCGTTTCACATAGTAACTTATTTACTACATGATTGGCAGTGCCTTCGACAAGACTGATGTGTGCAGAGGGAGTTCCAAGCGATTGACCTTCTACAGCGTACTTGAAAGGTGTTCTGGTGAAAGTTTCTGTGTAATATTTTTACGTTATTCGTGATATACGTGTAATCCGAATCATTAGGGAACGTTTTTCTTTCAGAAATTTAACTTTGAAACAAAGGAAAGTCCATGAAAAATTATCAACAATATTTTGAAAAAGATAAATTGAATGTGGCCGTCCCCCACGTATCTATTCTTTCCTCAAAATGTCACCTTAGCTACAGTGTGACGAAATTAACAGAAGAAACATTAGAGTTGAACGTTCCATCAACCTGGTATCTAATGCTGATTTAAGAGGGGCGTCACAGACATGTGTGCTAACTAACGCTGAGATAGCAAGGTTTTCAGAGATGCAATGTCATTAGAGATGATTCATCCATTCTGTTACACCTCGCAACTGCACTTAAATCTGCAAATGTTTGTGATGTACGTACCATATTTCTCAATACACGTACGCACGCGCGCACGTGTGTGAGTGTATGTGTATGTGTGTCCGTGTATTTACTGATGAAGCTCATATATTTGAAGATTTTTAGGCGTGGAAATAGTATTGTGAGTCTATGAACATTGCAGGTAACTGACGATGATGACACTTTTTTTCCTTATAAGAAAGGAGGAGAGGCGTTGTCTAGGAAGGGAAGTGGCTTAAGGAAGGCCATGGCTTAGGAAGGTGTGGGTGCCTCCAGCTGCCGCGGTCTGAGGAATGCCCAGTACGTATATCTGACTCATAATATTCGTTGCGTTTCTACAACTATATTGCAAGTTATTTTGTGCGATCAGCACCGTCTATGACTCATATTATTATCACAGTCCCTATGATGAAAAACTGTTATACAAAGTCTTATTTAGCACGTAGACTTGAGTGAGAGGTGACAAACATTACCTCCGAAGTACGTGGATCCCGTCTTTGCGAGTTCATCCTCCAAGGGCTTAATGACAGCTGCAACAGCGGACACGACATCTTCCACTGGCTGTGAGGCATTGCCCGATAACAGCTTCACGTAATTCGGTAAGACCTGCAATACAAAGCGTGCGTCAGGGCATAGTGAATGGCTGCTTGTAGTTACAAATGTTGTCAGACAGGACTGCTGTTACTCAAATAATGAACACCAGAAACAATAAAAAAAGACCCTAATCACCCTAGTAGCCAGAAAGTATGCGATTACTGTGAAAATAATAGATAAACCCATATTTACTGATGCAGAAGTTAAAATTGTGCCAATTTTTCAACAATAAAATGTTAAAAAGTAGCATTATACTTTCATTAGACTTTTTGTGTTACCAGTTGAGACTTTCACGCAATCATAGCTAAGGGCAAAAATGATATTAAGAATAATGTTAAAACTTACTGTCATTTCCCCATACTATTCGGGATATTAACGATGACTTTATAAAGGTGAACATGTTTAATAAACAAAACAAAATATAGTGGTTAATGCAGGTGGTGTTCATAATCATCAATGTCTTCAAAAATTACGATATTTCACAGTAAACATTAGTACACGAGAACATATGCTTTTAACTGAGAATCGCACTCATGTGCAGGAGAGACATGATTGTTGATTTGTGTAGACCGGACGATTAGGAAAGAAGGCTTGGTTAAAGAAATTTCAGTCTGTAACGCTGCTTGACCGCAGGTCAGTACGTGTATGGTATCTTTGAATCAGAAAACAGTGTGTATAGAAGTTGCTTGGTTTGTCGAAATGTCATTAAAGCGAATGCTTATGTAGGGATTCGCCGGAAAGAGAAGAATTGTGTACCTTCTCTGTTTAGTATGAACATGTTCCAGTACCACAACCAGAAAATAACAATATGTAGTTACATTTTTAAGGCTACTCTGAGAATAGGACACGATCTTTAAAGAGGCATGTAAAGATAAAAACTTGAGTGCGTGCAAAATCCCGACTGTCTCCACTTGATATATTTGCAGGTTACTGAGCTTCATCGAAACAGACTGGACTCTGTAGGATGTGTGTGAGATCACGATCTAAAAAGGGCAAATGCAAAGAATAATGTATGGAATGTTTTATGGAGCCGGCCGCGGTGGCCGAGGTGACTGAGGCGCTTCAGTCACGGTCAGCACGGCCACTGCGGTCGGGGGTTCGAATCCCCCCTCGGGCATGGATATTTGTGCCGTCCTAGTTCGTAAGTAGTTCATAAGTAGTTTGTAAGTTTAGGGACTGATGACCCCGTAGTTAAGTCCCATAAGCTTAACAAACATTAGAACATGTTTTATGGACTGGAATGGGGCCAGTTATATGCCTTTGGTTGCAATGGCAAAAGATTCGTTTCTGTAACTTGGCTCAACACCTTTAGTGGGCAAATGTACGACCTAATCTTAACGTCTTGGGTCAATGAAATTAACAGGAGTGTCACAAAAGGAGTTTGACGCACATCGTTTCCTGTTAGCCCAAATCGTAGCACAAAATTTATATGGAATCAAATTAAGTATACTTTGCCATGAAAATATGAAAATTTCTCTCTTTTTTTTTTGCGACTAAATTTATTCTTCATCTGCCCTACTGGATATGTTAGCCTATTCATGTTAGGCATCCTCAGTGGTAGGCCTATTCATTTTTGTGTCCTGTTTGCGTGGTTGGTTTAAATGAGCTACATGCACATAGCATAAGTTTTTCCAAACAAAAATACAGGTTTACACATAGTCATGTTACAAGGGATAGCACCAGCAAGAGCAGAATGGTTTATGAGTAAATGTATGTGAAGAGTACTCGGGAGAAAGGGGAAACGCCATGTGTTTGGCACAATGCGATAATTCAGTTTGAAAGTTGCAACGTTCATTATTGTCTTCAAAACTACACACACACATATGTATTGTATTACGTAAGGGTAGTCTCATGAATTCGTATTGTACATAGAAAATAATGAGTGCCATACGTAGATTTTTAAGATGTGCCTAGAAGAACAAACTCTCTAACTTGAAAAGGAAACTTATTAATTGTAGCACCTTAAAATAATCCTCGAAGTCTTATGGTTTTTCAGCTGAAAAATTCTAGTTAGTTGAAATTTATGAGATTGTACCCAAAGATTCTGTGTCGCCTCAATCATTCGACCAAAATTGTCTCTTTGTAGTTGAAGCCATACTTGCATTACCATCTGTTCTTCCGACACTATAATTATATACAAAATAGTAAGAAAATCGCAGTCATAAACTACTAACACACGGTAAAATGAAACAGTCATGAGGTGAGCATCCTTTGGAACAGTGCTGCCACACAGTAAGCAGTATAATAGGCAGCTGTGGGTGGCATTAGCGGTGTTTCGCGGCCTGCGGAGTCCGCCTTGGTTGCTAAGAAGTCAGCTCGGCTGACTACCATGTGGGCCGCCTCTAATGACCACGTCGTCAAATCCTCGTTTTCTTTCTTTCTCCCTCCGCCATGGGGGGATCCGGCTTAGATTTGCGCTACTATCACAGATTTCTGTTTCGTGGATGGTGTGGAACGATGTGCGCTTAGCATCTTGATGCAAATTGAGGATCTACGCTAGCGAGTTGTTGCGGTTCCAGCTCAAGAAACTCCACAACGACCGAGAGAGTGGCATGCTCACTACATGGCCCTCCACACCTCATCCAATGGCGCCGATGACATGACAGTCGGTCGGTACCCGTTGGCCTAGGTAATAACAGAACACGCAAATTTGCTTACTTGCCCCATCAAGTGGAGGCTCACTAGTTTCAGATAAAGGGTCAACACAAAGTTGGTTCCTAAGTCTCGAGTGAGCCGATTGAAATTCTTCATGCTGTACCACGTCCAACATTTTGAAATAGGAAGATCGTGCACATATACGCCTTGCATCAATAAATAAGTTGTGATATGACAGAAACCCTCTAAAACGATAGAAGAAGGATTGAGTGCCCTCCTCGTGGCACAGACATTTTAAAACAGATATTCAGGAAAAATTATGCCCTCCTCATGATGTGGCGCAGACATTTTAAAACATATATTCAGGAAAAATTGTATATATCTCCTCATATATATATATATATATATATATATATATATATATATATATATATATATATATATATATATATATATATATAAAATAGCAATCTTCTCGACGGAACAGTTGTGGCTGCTTGGAGAAAGTATGTTCGGTATCAATTAATAAGGAAGTCAGCAATGAGGTAGTATCTGGCTTATCAGGGTTATATTCACTACTTGTGTTTTGTATCATAGATTTGTAAATTAATTTAAATACTTTGAAATCTCAATTCAAAGTTTTTTGGACATCTCAATTTTTGATCTAGGAAGCGTTGTGTCAAATGATTAACTAAAATACATAATTGTGCTTGAGACTTCAGTATCAACAAAAATTCAGGGCATTACTAAAGAGAGGAGCGTAATCCTAGCGTTTATTTGTCAGTCGAAGATGACGTCTTGTAAGAACATAGTTGTCAGTATTTCGTTGGAATATTGGCTATTTACTGTTACACTTAAAGAACACTTGCTGAAACTAATGCCTTTTCTTCCATAACAGTCGAAAAATAAAAAGAAATAATCCTTAGCCACATATGGGTTGAACACTGTAATGAACGTTATGTGATTTGTAAACGAATTTATTGAAAAATTGTCAGTAACACACAAGATCTAACTACTTGTTTGTACGTAGGAGAGCTTCTGTGAAGTTTGGAAAGTAGGAGGCGAGGTACTGGCGGAAGTAAAGTTGTGAGGCGGCATCGTGAGTCGTGTCGGGATAGCACAGTCGGTAGTGCGCTTGCCCGCGAAAGGCAAAGGTCCCAGGTTCGAGTCCCGGTTCCGGCACACAATTTTAATCTACCAGGAAGTTTCAGGGTGTTCATTGTTCTGTTAGCATAATTAAGAACCTGGTGTGGAAAAAGATGATTAATTACGTGAACAGTACCTAAACCTTAATAAATTACACATTGCCAAATTATAAATACGAAATATGAATGAAGTTAAGACTATACAAACATAGTGAATAGCTAACATGTTAAAATTGTGTATTAGACTGACAATTTGCTTCATCTGGCACCAAACGAAGAAGTGGAGCTCGAATAACGAGCCGACTCACAATTTGTTTCAAAACATGTTTATCCTCATTGGAACAGAATGTAGCGTGAAGCGGGAAAAATCGCACATTATGTTTTGTAAATATGTTTACTCGTTTAAAAGTGACTAACCTTGCCGAATGCTTCGAGCAGCTGCTTGTGGTGAAGGTTCTTCTGCTGGTCGTCTGACCACAGCTTCGGTTCCGGGAACTTGCGGTCCAGGTAGTCGGCTATGTCGAGCGACTCGACGACGACCTCGCCCGCCGCCACCTCGAGCGCGGGCACCTTGGCGTCGGGGTGTACGGCGCTGTACCACTCGGGCTTGTTGCGCAGGTTGATCTCGGTGGTCTCGAAGGGCACGCCCTTGGCGGCCAGCACGAGGCGCGCGCGCTGCGCGTACGGGCAGTACAGGTTGGAGTACAGCCGCAGCCGGCCCGCCTCCAGCGATGGTGGCCGCGGGTCTCCTGCCGGCACGCAAATTACCTCTGTCTTATTTACTTAACGAATCGCTTTACAAGTTGTGACGATACTGCCGGCCCTCTCATCTCAATGTTATCGTACGATACCGTCTGCGTCGGAGCCGGAAACGTGTGGTTTGTTGTTGTTGTGGTCTTCAGTCCGGAGACTGGTTTGATGCAGCTCTCCACAATACCCTATCCTGAGCAAGCCTCTTCATCTCCACATAAGAACGACAAACTACATCTGTCTGACACTGCTTACTGTATCCATCTCTTGGTCTTCCCCTGCGATTTTTTCCCCATACACCTCCCTCCAACGCTAAATTCACAATTCCTTGATGTCTAAGAATGTGTCCTACCAATCTATCCCTTCTTTTAGTCAAGGTTTGCCAGAAATTCCTTTTCTCCCCAATTCTGTCCAGTACCTCCTCATTAGTTAGGCGATCCACCCACCTAAGCCGGCCGCGGTGGCCGAGGTGACTGAGGCGCTCCAGTCACGGTCAGCACGGTCACTACGGTCGGGGGTTCGAATCCCCCCTCGGGCATGGATATTTGTGCCGTCCTAGTTCGTAAGTAGTTCATAAGTAATTAGTAAGTTTAGGGACTGATGACCCCGTAGTTAAGTCCCATAAGCTTTACAAAAAAAACAAAAAAAAAAAAAACACCCACCTAATCCTCAGCATTCTTCTGTAGCACCATATTTCAAAAGCCTCAATCCTCTTCCTGTCCGCACTGTTTATCGTCCATGTCTCACTCCCATACAAGGCAACACTCCATACAAATGCCTTCAGAAAGGACTTCCTTAGGTTTAAATCAATATTCGATGTTAACAAATTTCTCTTTTTCAAGAACGCTTCTCTCCCCATTGCCATTCTGCATTTTATATCTTCTGTACTGCGACCATCATTTGTTATTTTACTGCCCAAGTAACAAAACTCATCTACCTCCTTTATTGCTTCGTTTCCCAATCTAATTCCTTCAGCATCACCTGATTTTCTTACACTGCACTCCATTACCCTAGTTTTGTTCTTGTTAATGTTCATCTTATATACACCTTTCAGCACACTGTCCATTCCGTTCAATTGCTCTTCCAGGTCCTTTGCTGTATCTGACAGAATTACTATGTTGTCGGCAAAACGCAATGTTTTTAATTCTTCACCCTGAACTTTAATTTCTTCTCCAAATTTCTCCTTGCTTTCCTTTATGGCTTGCTCAATGTACAAATTGAACAACAATGGAGAAAGACTACAACGTGTGGTTTAATAGTGATATATGTTGCGTGTGAAGTTTGTTACAAACGAAATAGCCAGCGTAGGAATCAGTGTAGGACAGTGTCTCGGTGATACTGTGATTAAAACAAGTGATAGGTTTCATTAATTAAGAGTTTCATATTTTTTTCTTTCCAGACAGTTCTATAAACAATAGTTCCGTCATTGTACATTATTTCAAGAACTAGATAGACGAATTTTAGAAACTTTATGTAAATGAAAATAAATAGCATTGTATATATGTTAGGCTCGTAAACAAGTTGTGTAGACCAGCTAATTGTGTAATTAATGTAATAATCAAGATTTAAAATATTGAATTCTTTCAAATTCAAATGTTCAAATGTTTGTAAAGCTTATGGGACTTAACTACGGGGTCATCAGTCCCTAAACTTACAAACTACTTATGAACTACTTACGAACTAGGACGGCACGAATATCCATGCCCGAGGGGGGATTCGAATCCCCGACCGTAGTGGCCGTGCAGACCGTGACTGAAGCGCCTCAGTCCCCTCCGCCACCGCAGCCGGCTTGAATTCTTTGTATATATTGACTGACGTGAGATTTTGAGTATATTTTGAGAATTACAAAGGTATTTGATAGTTCAATATATGTAAGGAACATGTATGATGGACTCATTAACTAATTGATTGACATTTAACATCGCACTTTGTTGTCAAACAGAAAGTTAGGAGATTTCGACTTAAAAAGATATGCGCCATGTAGAATTATTGTATGTATAGTTTTCATTTTATATTGTGATTATTTTTGTGTACATGAAATGTTTTACTTGTGTGTTTGATAATTGTAAATTCGTATATTCAATTGTTATGAACAATATATAATGTAATTTCATTATTGTCGATGTTATATATTTGGCTCACCGCCTTGCGTGGGGGAGTTCGAGTTTTGGCGTTCGTTATGTGCACTGGAATCTATGTCAGTCCGTGTGTGAAAGTGGAAGTACTATCTGCTCTAAGTTCTGTTGCATTGTATACGTTTTGAATTTGTAATATTTTGGTGAAGAAGCAGTTTGATTGGAAATTAAAGAAGAAGTGAAAAATTGTATCTACGAGTATTTATTTCTACCACGACGCCCCAGGAGAATAATGTTGCAGCGAGCAGAACCCCCATACATCATAATGTTGAAAAGCTAAGTATCTTGTTTGAAAGTTGTAGGAAAAAGTGTAATAACTTAAGAACAATATAAACATTACAAAGTGCAAGTAAGGTATTAATACAGGGGCTGTTCAATTTGACAAAATATCTGTACTCGTCCTCATAATTCTGATGGACCAAATCAAAAATGTCTCCCACGAATACGATGCACTTGCCCCAGCGTTTCTGCCAGTCTTCAAATACATGCTGGATACCATGGTTGAGAGCTCCAAAATCGCTTCCACAGCCTTCTCCACTCCTGGTGATGGGTAATGCCTCCCACGAAGGCGTTTATTACAGTTTAGGAGTAGAAAAAAGTCACATGGGGCTAAATGCGGAGTATAGGGAGGGCGAAGGATGCACTTCACATTGATTTTTGCAAGATATTCACCAACTTTACTGACAATATGCGGCCGTGCATTGCCGTGGCGCGTCATCCAGCCTGCTTCACAGAAATGTGGTCTTTTGCGCCTGATATGGACTCGCAATGTTTTCAGGACATATCTGAAGTACTCCCCAGTTAATGATGTGTGTACAGGTATGATATGCTGATAAACCAGTCCATGAATATCAAAGAATGAGATGACCATAGCGTTCTCTGCAAACGAATTATTATTAGGAGACGCGTCCAGAAAGTAAGTTCCGTTTGGTAATAAAATGAAATTGTACGCAGATACAGAAGAAATTTTTATTGCACAAAATTCTACAACTCTTAAACTACTTTTTCATATAACTGCCGAAATTTTGCAGGCATTTGTCATAGCGTGCACCAGGTTTTGTATACCTTCTTCAAAGAAATCTGCCGCCTGTGTCTTCAACCAGTTGAAAACAGTGAAATTTGGGGGAAGTCCATAGCGAGAGCACTAATTGTAAACCTACGGTTTTCCTGGATCTTGTCATCAATCACGTGAACCAGTTGTTCTGCAACCAAAGGTGGACGTCCAATTCGTTCTTCATCGTGCACATCACTACGCCCGCCATTGAACTGTCGGACCCATCTTCTCACCATCGAATCACTCATCGCATTTGGGCCGTAAACATCGCAAATTTGCCGATAAATTTCACTTGGTTTCACTTTCCTCGCAATCAGAAACCGAATCACCGACCTGATTTGGTGGCGGGATTTTCAATCAACGCCGACATTTCAAACAAGCACAACAAAGCATATGTAACAGCGATCTCCAACTGGCGCACGTTCTTCTCCTTGATACACATCGTCTACAGCGCATTTGCGGAACTGCAATCGCAGTGCTGCAGCGGAGATAAATTGAAACGGAACTTACTTTCTGGACGCACCTCGTATTATTATTATTATTTTTTTGGGGGGGGGGGGGCTGGGGGAAGGGGGCTGGGGGGCGTTGGCGATGAAGGAGATTTTAACACAGAGCTTTGCTATTTGCTCTCAGGATCAAAATGATGTAGCCAAGTTTCATCAGCAGTGATTACATGTGATAGAAACTCTGGATCTTCCTCCAACATCAACTTTAAGTGCATGCAGACCTGTAAGCGAATGCCCTTTTGTTCAGCCCTTTTGTTCAGGAATCAACTGTCTTGGAACCCATGTAATTGTTAACTTTTCCATTATAATTAATTTAATTTACATAATTAACAATACGTAATTTTCAGTATCGTTGTAGGGATGATATAAATAGGATGCTTTCGCGTCATGTAAATGAGTAATGTCTTATCCTTGACCTGAGGCACAATCAACGCCAGTAGGGTCTTATTTCGTGATGTATTTGAGATACAACCCATTCACTTTGTACTTTTTGAAGAATTAAGTAAAAGTTATTCACTGTTAAGCATTTAGAAAATGTATCTACAGTAAGTAATCATTCATATTTGTGGCACATTGTACACGTTGGATTTAAGTATTCCACACACGAACTGTGTAATTTTGTATTACTGACATGTGTAATTGTACGTACTGGATTGTAACGATTGTAATTAATCAGACTTCTACGCTGGCTATAAATGGGGACAACTGGGCAATAATGAATCATTAAAGTGTCAATGAACTGTAATTGTACGTGTTGCCTACATTATTTGTAGCAGACTAGTTTTGTCCCATAGAATTTCAGTGAGTCGTTACCAAGAACACCGATACAAAAAAAAAAAAAAAAAAAGAGAGAGAGAGAGAGAGAGAGAAGTACGAGAACTTCAAGAAGCAAAGACCTATGATCCCATAGGCCAACGTTACACAGTGAAGGAAGAAGTACATTCAAATTTGGTACGTAAAAACTTCGAGATAGATTTGGTTTGATTTGATTTTCTCAGGGAAGCCAAAACAGTCTTGGTCCAACCCGCCACTGCCCACACCGAAACTAAGTTTATTGTGCGGTATCGCTCCCTGTATATCTAGTAAAGCCAAGCAATGCCCTTGAACAGTGCAAGAAGTCCATTTACCAGTTCTTTATTAGACACAATTTCTTCGGGTCTGGTTGTCCCAAATGTTCTGTGCCTCTTACTCTCCAATGCAATGCATTCGAAGATTAGATGTGATGCAGTTTCATCACCGTCATCACAGATCCTACAGTTAGGGTCCTCTTCTGTTATTCCCATTGTATGTAGGTGTTTTTTGAAATTCCAATGGCCTGTCAGCAATCCAACCATGAGTCTAATCTCTCTCCTGTTCAGGCCCAGGATTGCAGAGCTTCTTTTAAAACATGGCTTTGGCATCATTACCTTGCCATGTCTTTGTTGATAGACTTTGGTGCAATATTCTACGTGCTGTCTTCTGAGCGTCTTCCGTTGTTATATAACGGAACGTTTTTGGCAAGGTAAAGGTTTAGTTGCTTTTCCGTTTACTTTTATTTTCGTATTATTGGATGTTCGTCAAGTTTCTTTAGAAAATGATCTTGCAATGAAAAAACTTTAATAACTTGTATATCACGCTAGATGTAAACATTCCCCATATACGTAGTAGAGAAAAATATAGGTTATATTTTATAATTTGACGAAAGCCATTTTTCCTTAGCGTTAGCCGGCATCATGCAGAGCAGTCACTTAAACGAAGCGGTAGCAGCTACGGCGGAAGGACCGATGTAGCAACTTGCGAGGTAGCCTGTGCCTTTTTTACCTGAGTGTTCCGGATTTCTCACAGCTTCCTACACATTCCATCTTCCCACAAATGTGTCTCATCACAAGTGTAACAAATCACACACAATATTTTACAAAGAGTAAACGGAGGTGAACGGTTTTGCTATCGATGTGCTTCTGTCTTCGTATGGCATTTTATTGACCGACTATAATGACGTGGAGTGTATTTATAAATATATGACTCAATCAAAGAATTATTCACTCATAGAATAAAGCTTGCTTCACTGGACGGCGAACTTTCAAAGGCACCCCATTTAATTAACAGTGTAGATACTGACAAAGGAAAGTAAAAAGCTCTCACAGATTGTTTACCGTTGATAATGCCGTGCTTATCAAAATACGGCAGTGCGAGATTACTAGTGATATCTATATAAACTGGACTTATCACTCTCTCTTTCTCTGAGTATAGAACTGCAGGGTGCCTGTACATTCTTTTGCTCTGCACATGGTTTCGCTTTGTCCGACATGTGTTAATTTGGCAAACGAAATTCCATCAATTTGTACGTGACAATAATTGTTTTCATACTTCTTGTTTGGAACGTTATAGCAGAATGCGATGTAATAGGTTTCTGTGGGATCGGAATCGAAACGAATTTTCTTTTCATGTTCTAGCAACGTTTCGTAGTACCCAAGTTGTAATTTGGGAATAAACTAAATATGAACATCTGGCACACTCAGACATGAAGTTCAACATCCAGGCAGTGTAGAGATCACTGGAGATTGCTCGAACTGCGTGTCTATTGTTGTACTGAACAATAGTAAGTACTGGAACATATCCAAATTAGAGAAAAGTAAACCGGCCGCGGCGGCCAAGCGGGCTGCGCCGCTCCAGTCACGGTCTGCACGGCCGCTACGGTCGGGGGTTCGAATCCCCCTTCGACATGGATATTTGTGCCATCCTTAGTATTAGCTAGTTCGTAAGTAGTTTGTAAGTTTAGGGAATGATGACCCCGTAGTTAAGTCCCATAAGCTCTATAAACATTTGAACATTTCGAGAAAAGTAATACGACAATATTGTATTACAAGATTATTATTAAATTCTTGTTTTTTAGGAAATCAGCAGATATTATGAAGAAAGCGACAGAGTGACGATGAGAAATAGAAGCAGGATCAGTACCGTACAAAGTATTGAAACTGCAACTTCTTAGTTTTTCCTATTCACGGAATGTATGACTGCATGAACAAAAGTGACGTCTGTTCTTTCGGACATGTCCACATATATTTTACTTAGTTTTTATTATCTTCGTTGTCTGTTGCTGGGCAATACTGATTTATGAAAATGAAAAGGTCGCACGGGATGGTCACGTGGTCTAACGAGCTATGGCTGCTCCGTGTCGGAGGTTCGAGTTCTACCTGGAGAACGTCTCTCTCTCTCTCTCTCTCTCTCTCTCTCTCTCTCTCTCTCTCTCTCTCTGTGTGTGTGTGTGTGTGTGTGTGTGTGTGTAAGTTTGTAAGTTTAGCGACCGACGATCCAAGCTTTTGGTCTCCTAGATTCAGAAACATTTGAACATTTCGAAACCAAAATCTTAAGAATTCTTTCAGGTATGCTGTTCGTTCGGACGAGAATTTCTTCTCTTAAGCTATCAAGGTATTTTGGTTTGTGAAATAAAAGTAGACACCTCGCACATTCATAATAAGGAGTTTATTAAAAAAAATATTGCTGTTCTTGTACTTTAAACTTAAAACAAGTTCAAAGAAGAATCTGTAGTGTCTGTAGTGAAATCGGCGTCTACTGGTTAAAGTTAACACAAAGCTGACAGAAGAACAATTCTAATTCAGAAAATGAAAAGGGAGGAGAAATGAAGTTTAACAGATGAAAGAGTACCGAAGAAATACAAGACTGCATAGGTTGAATTTTTGATTTGGCTAAAGCAGGTGGGTCAGTTAAATGGTCAGTTCTACGACGTAGTGACAATCTTCGTGTGAGTGATTTCATACGATTATTTAACAGTTGAAATATTACATTCGAAGTAAAAAGTAATAACTGGACACAAAATAGTAAGCAGGTAATCGAATAAGGCGAGAAAGAAGGATGCTATTAGTCAAATTGTTAATATTTACTTACAAGAAGCAGAAAAGAATTCACACAATAAGGCGTTCCAGTGGGAACATCTGCAGTTGACATTTCCTTTTTACCTTCAGAAGAGGGTAGTTTTCAGCAATTCAAGGCCAACTAACATCTATGTGGTATGATAATAAATTGTAAAGGACAAGAAAATTCTGATGGGGAAAAAATGAAACTGAATATCGGAATCGAAGAAGTTCTGATTAAATATTCAGTTCAAAAACTTGTGCGAAACCGAAATGAAAATTTATTTACGGAAAAATAAAATTTTTGTGCCCTTAGGGCATCAATTGAGGAAAAAAAATATGCGGGTTTTCTAGGCTTTTGTTGCGCTGGACTCTACGGAAACACTGGGATCGACGCTTAGAAGTTTATGACATACAATTATGGACAATGATACAAAGCATAATAAAGAAAGTGAATGTACTTGGAAGCGAACTGGAAAATAACGGGTTAGACGGACAATCAAGAGTAGAAACGTAATTAAGCTGGCCCATTCAGGGGGAAAAGACTGCATAATAAAGAGTTAGCGCTGTATACAAAAAGTGAATGTTAAAAAGTCAGTGTACAAAATGATACTGGTTGACAACTGATAGCAAAACACATTCATTCCACTGATAAACTTAACAGAATGTCAGAGAAAGAAAATAGTTGAAGGATGGGCTCTGCGCTAAGACATATCCATAGTTCAGAACACATGAAGTTGGTGATGATAACAGATTGTAATGTCTAGTGAGAGGCGCAGAGAAGTCTTTAGCGTCGGGTCACGACATTAAAATCTTCTCCGTGTTTTTGTTATGTCAGTTCTGACATGTAAACAAAAGTTTTCGCGGCAATAAAACAGAGAATATTTGTTTGCTAAACAACTTGATATTTGCCACTGTTGCGAAAACTTAGGATGCAAACACAGAAAAGTATTTCTTGTAAAACTCCAGTTCAGTGGAATCACAATGGAGTTTTGCTCGAGTGAGTTGAGAATCATTTATATATCGTACAGTACTTACCCTTCTTCAGGAACTTCACACCCATAACTGATTCGTGTTGCGTGTCCAACAGCCTGTGACTGAATGATTGTGCAAGCCGTTGCCGACAGAGCTTATAAGAAATCGTACAGTTATATCTTAGTGGCTCGAAGGTCTTTCGCGTTGTCATGCGGAGACCGATAAGCCGCGTTCAGCGTGATAGTGCTAAAATACGTGTCCTTCCTTTAAATGCTGAGTCACAGGAGCCCATACAGACGCGACGGTCGCAGCGATCCGTCCACAGGTGACGCGACGTTTCCATGTTATGTAACAGGCGTGCTAGCAAATCCTGCAAATCGCTTGAAACTGTCAAGCAGTCCGATGAAACGCAAGCTATGTTTGGCAAATGACTGCTCGGACTCGTTTGTATAGCTATTACGTACAATTGCGCAACTTTGCTTCATTTCCCTATATCCAAGTGAAGTATGCTGAAATATGTATTTATCCAGCTGGCGCAAATCAGTCTGGAAAGTGAAGTTGAAGGTGAATTTAAGTTCTCACTGACAATCAACGCAGCTATTCAAGGAAATCACAGAAAACTTAAATCTAGATGGTCGCGTGTGGGTTTGAACTTCCGTCCTTCCGAATTCGAGTCCAGTGTGTTACCAGCGCACAACATCGTTTTTTAATCGGTAAAAACCGATTCCTCGAAAGATTACTTTGTTGTCTGTCTGTACGACTGGTCATATTCGCTTTTCTCAGGAACAGATCGATTATCAGGTGCAACTTACCAAAGTCTATGATTCCTTCGCAGCGAAGATGATTTAAGGATACAGGGTAGTTATAAGTGGTGGTAAAATCTAAATTTTTATAATATACATTGTATTTTTATAATATACATTATAGGGTTTCAAATGAAAAATCACCTATATATACAAAATTTTAAAATTACGGTCGTGTGTACCGCCACCAAAAAGCGAAAGAAAGTGATTAAATATACCATCATAAGCTTTCTCTTCCAGTTTACAGAGATCTGAGTGACACTGTTTTGCTTAGTAAATGTCTTCATGGGAGCACTAAGAATACAAATGAAAGTTTCAACCATTGCATATGGGAAAGATTACCCAAGAAAGTTTTTGTAGGACTAAATACATTGAAATTTGGTGTACTAGATACAGTGATATGTTTCACTGATGGAGTGATAGGAAGGAAGAAAGTTCGGAGAAATTTAGTCATAAAAAAGGATCTAATATGGAAGATTAATTTCTTGTGTGTGAGAGACAACGGGTGCATGAAGCTGAAAGATTCGCTCTTCAAGTTACCAAAGAAGCAAGAAGTGCTAAAAGGAATGCCAAGAGGAAGCTTGTAGATGATGAAATGGTGCAGGATGGAGACTATGCTTCAGGAATGTCCTGAGGCACAGATTAATTGGACTCATATCTTCTTTCGCAAAATTTTGCAAGTTGTATTTTTAAGCATGAAGGTACAAATATCTACTAAAGTTTATCAAGAATTGCTCTAATTTTTTTCTTGCTTAAGTAGTATAGCTAAGCTTTATTGCAGAATCAACTAAATTATAGAAAAAATAAAATTTTTATTAGGATGAAAACTATATAAAAACTAAAATGTAAGATTTGATATTTTTTTACTCTTGTAATATACATAATAGGTAGAATTAAATAGGCATAGTAATTGCGCCATCATGTCATTCATATCTGGTAAACATTTGGTGGCCTTCAAATATATAACATAGGATTAAATGGTACCTCAATTTGAGGAAGCATTTTGGAAAAACAAATTACATAAGTTTCTTTGTAATTTTTTTAATAACTTCTAATTTGTTTAAAAAGTGTGCTGCATTACCTGAAATCAACAAAAAAATCACTAAATCATATACATTACAAGCAGTGCCTAAAAGAAAGTTTTACATGACATTGAGCCGGATAAGTACCCTGCATCCTGAGGCATGGAGTTAAACTTTTTCCTGAGAATTACGGAAAAAAAGACGATCAGCCAAATCGGTTTGCATGATGTGAGTGCCGCCCCTCATCATTATAAGATAAAAACATTGACCTCAGATAAACATCACGTGCCTTAAGAATTCTGGTTAGGGCAAGTCTTCATGGACATAACTGTATTCATTAAAAAAAAAGTCATGACGTATGAGTGGGAGGTAGAAATATGCGCTGCTGCCGCGGGCGGCACTTTGGAGAGAGATGAGGGATGTTCGGCAATTCCTGATAATCGGCTGCGTTGGCGTGACCGCAACTTCGCCATCCTATGATACAAAGAGCATCTTCTACAATCAGTGAGTTGAAAAGACCAAGGCTGAACTTCAAAGATAAGAACCGTGCTCACGAAGTATCCAAACATTGCCAGAAGTTTGTGCGACATCGTGTTATCCTTAAAATTTTGGCCAACAGCGGAATCCTGGAATCCATAGTGTTCAAGAAAGCAACTCGTATAATGTCTAATGTCCGCAATAGATTGCCAAGGACGTAACCTGAAGGAGGCGATTATGGTTAACTACCGACCTTCGCCGTATTCCCCAAACACGCGAGAATGTTCATTCATCGCAACGGGCTCGCATTCCCTTCCGGATGAACCCTACCAATGTTCATAGGACCAGACTTTGTCAGATTCACACAGCTACCCGCAGCAGATCCTAATTAGGCAATCCATTCCGGAGCTTCTCGCACTTCGTCCCCTGATCGAGCTAAAAACACCAGGTGATCGGCATACGCGCGACATATAAATGGTCTGTCATACTGATCCCAGTTAAATGACTCGGCAGTCCACACAACATCGGCGCAAGAGCAATGGCAGAAGGAATCATTGCCGTGCCGTACTGATCGCGAGACAGAAACGGGCTTGTGAAGCGTCTATTGATCAGCATATGTACGCGTACTACGCCATACCGTTTACATACCAACATCAGCTCCATATGACGTGTTTACAGCTTGTACCTACAAATGATATTTTTCATATTTAACGACGACAAATAGCAACATAATGACGCCCTTTGGATTGATCATTGTTGTGCTGCTGTATTGAAACAGTATAGTTTTGTATCACATAAGTTCTAGCTCTGAAAGAGTCAATATTAGACGCATTTGATGACGGATATGTTGTTATCCATCATATTTTTAAATAACTAAACTTACCTAAAACTGGAGATCCTCAATTTTCTGATGACTGGAAAAAGCTTATATAGAAACCACTTACTCCACAAGCGAATGTAAGAAAATACTCCTTACCTCTGTTCTGGGGCCGGCCGCGGTGGCCGAGGAGACTGAGGCGCTCCAGTCACGGTCTGCACGGCCACTACGGTCGGGGGTTCGAATCCCCCCTCGGGCATGGATATTTGTGCCGTCCTAGTTCGTAAGTACTTCATAAGTAGTTTGTAAGTTTAGGGACTGATGACCCTGTAGTTAAGTCCCACAAGCTTAACAAACATTTGATTTTTTTCTGTTGTGGGTTGCACATTTTAATGCGGGTATTTCATGCGTTCCGTCGAGGCGGACTGGCATTGGAGCTGGTGCACCCACCAGGACAAAAGTCGCAACGCCAGGAGAACGACTAAGGTTTTTTTCATACTTTGAAAACGCACATAAAATGATTTAATACGAAAAGTAACGAAGAATTATTGTTAAAATACACACATTTATAACTTCTACAATTCTTTCGGGTATCCACTGAGCCACTGAATACATAAAGCGTGCTGCGATTGGTGAGCCCTAACTGTGGCGTATACCGTATTGTTTATTACATTTGTGTTATTGTGACGAGTTATACTGACGTCGAAATACCGCTGAAGAAACCTCCAAGAAAGCAAAGGAACTCATCTCGGGCTACAAATGAGAACTTGACGCAAGTTGTATGCCGGCGACCGCAGGAAAGAATATGTGCGACAACGATAGAAATTTCAAAAACCCGTGAACTACTGGATATGGACAGAATGCAAAGAAATTTATGAATTGTATTTGAATTGAAGGCGTAATGATCACATTGCATAAGAATTCTGTCATAATAAATTGTTCCCCATCATCTGCAGCAACACACGTGTCCACAACCTACATTTTCAAGTTCAGCAAATAATTGCATTGTGCATTATGGTGCTACTTCGTATTTTACAAGTTTGCCTGCAGATTATTTATAATTACATATATTTGTTCGTATGTTTTTCTGTGAAGTATACAGCTAACTGAGGTCTTTGTGTTGTGCAAATTCTTTTCCAATTTGTATCATTTTTCATAAACACATTTTTTTTTCAAATTTTAGTGTAATAATTATAAACACAAATACATTCGCTGTTTCATTTTTCCTACGATAACTGCTTTTGTGACGTGGTGTACTTTCCCTATGACCTTCAGAAATTTGATACTGTATGCATATCGGTTAACTTGATGTATTTTATTCCAAGCAGATGTAACCAGATTTACAGGTTTCCATTATAATACAACTGATAAGAAAGGCGGCAATGAAATTTTAAAATTTGATGTCTTCAAAGGTGTTTCCAGTAGTCAACTAACGTAGCATAAAGGAAAAGCGTACCCGGATGCTGATCGCTTCTCTCACTACAGAACCTTTTTGCCGCAATGTTCACCTATTCGTCGGGAACTTACTGATACGTTCTTAAAATTTCCGATAATTATCCAGATCTGCTGCAAGCTCCCTTAGCAACTGAGTACGGCCATATATAGAACGCCTTCCACGCTAGATTTTCAGCAACAGCCACATTCTCTCTGGAAGGCAGAGCTGCAAAATGTTCAAATGTTTGTATAGTCTATGGGACTTAACTACGGGGTCATCAGTCCCTAAACATACAAACTACTTACGAACTACTTACGAACTAGTACGGCACAAATATCCATGCCCGAAGGGGGATTCGAACCCTCGACCGTAGTAGCCGTGCAGACCGTGACTGGAGCGCCTCAGTCTCCTCGGCCACCGCGGCCTAGAGTTGTGGCGATTCGTCAATGAGTCGTTCATTTGAATACAAATAAAGAATCGTAGGAATCGAATCGTGATCCTCACGAATCGTCGTTCAAAAGAATCGTCTGCCGCGTGACGATTCTAAGTTCCAACGATTCACGATTCGAAGGCGACTGCCGAATCTTGCCGAATGCCGGAGAGAAGAGGGGGACGAATCGTCGTTCAAAAGAATCGTCTGTCTCGTGACGATTCCAAGATCCAACGATTCATGATTCGAAAGCAAGTGGCGAATCGTGCCGAATAATTACGAAAGCCAGAAAGTGTGCGAACAAGGGAAGCACAGAACGAAGATGGTGAGCTGTTAATTATTAGCCTATTCACGAATTACAGATGACAGAAACAAAACGTAGTGAAATACACAGCTGCCAATACATACGAATATACGTCGTTTATACAGTTTACATATTATGTATTTAAATGAGCAATCCTTACACTTTTGTGTGTTTAGAGATGTTTAAGCTTTTCGAGTTCATCTAGGTAGTTGTAGTTGTTGTAAAAATTCAATTTCACAGAAATATTATTTTTATATAAAAACGCTATTCTAAATGTTTTTAAAGCCACCTCAAAAATCTTTTTTACCTTGGTTTTTACGTTGTTTTCCTGAAAGATACCGATTTTACAAAAAAGAAACATTTTAATAAACCTGAGATTCTTGCATCTCGAAAGAAATTTAATATTTAGAGACGGATTTTTATTTTTAATGTTTATTTCGTGTTTCCTGATTTTACATAAGTATTTTGATATCTGTTAATTACCATAGATTTAATTAAATGTATATTTAAATGGCTGAAGTATTGAAACAGAACGAAAAAAATAATTTATAAGGTTACAGCAGGATTCGAAATAAGTGATCTACGTTTACGAAACCTACAACGCTACTAAATGAGCTATAATGACAGCAGAAATAGTTGGTAGTGTAATATGTATTTATAACCGTTCGCAAAATTTCAGACTATTTTCTGGAGAATTTTTGAGAGCTGAATCGAATGGCTTTGCCTCATTATTTTAAGCCTGAAATTTACGCACCATAAATATTTAAAAAATCCGATAGTCATATTGTCACCTTTTCGGCATTTTGTAATAATCGTGCCGTCGCAGACGAGAAAGAATCGTGAACGAATCGTAGGAACAGATGCAAAAGGTTAAGATGCCAACATCCATGACACAGACATGTATTGCCATCTATGAGCAAGATGTAGAAGTAAGAATCGCGCCAATGCAAACTAAAGAATCGTGAACGAATCGCAGGAATCGATTCACAATGTGGGATTGAATCGCAAGAATCGATTCCTAAAAAAGAATCGTGTTGCCCAACTCTACCGCGGCCGGCACAGAGCTGCAAGTGACGAGTACATGCAGCGCCGGCTTTAGGGTGGACGCCAAGGCCCAGGGGCGCCAACGTATGACCAAAAAAACACCGGTGCCGTACTCTACCGTCAATATTACAATTTACAATCATCCATCTTGCGAAAATAAAATATTATTCAATCTCACTCAACATACATCGTTAATCTCACGGACGAGCCCTGAATTCAGGATATCAGAATAGAAAACGCGCTGAATTTTATCTTCCTGTTGTCTGCATCCATCCATCTTTCATGCGGGCTTTGTTTGACGTCTGGGACACGGGTCTGCCACAGCGCCTCTGTTATCTGTTTCAAGAACTGCAAAAAGGGAGCGCCCATGCAGCCGTACCATCTCTCGTGCAACACAGAAACTACTAGTAGCCGCCGGTCCTAATAAAAGAAAAGATGCACTGCGGAATAGTAATTTCATTTGAAATTAATTAATTTTAATGGATTTATACCGAATATTTGTGACTTAATGAGTC
Source organism: Locusta migratoria (assembly GCA_026315105.1). NCBI lineage: Eukaryota > Metazoa > Arthropoda > Insecta > Orthoptera > Acrididae > Locusta > Locusta migratoria. The sequence goes on from CM048744.1 coordinate 655,534,985, forward strand.
ATTTACAACAATTAATAGATCACGCACTGCATTCGTGGAGGATCCTCCCCTAATGTACTGAAATAATACAGCGCCACCCAGTGTGCGTTGGACTGCATACGTTGGCAGCGCTACGATTTACACCCACATCTCAGTAACAGTTAGTACGACGCGGAGGCAGGGATCGTGTTTTCGTGGTGAATGATAGTGAGTGAAAAGAGTGTCGTGACAAGGACAACATTTTAATTTTCTGGTAAGTTTAAAACATTTTTATCGTTTACTTCATGATTTGTAGTTATGTCTAGTGATAATTGATTTTATTTACTTGCTATAGATCTAATATTGCGGTCGCGAAACAGAGCAGTGTTTACGCCATTATTTGCCAGATTATGAAATCATGTCAGAAGAGAGGGAGACGATTAAGAAAAATCTTTCTTGTTCAGAAAATCGGAAAACGAAAGCTGAAAAAGAAAAAGTTCTTGAAGAAGCTAAACTAATAAGCACATGAATATTTATAAATACTTGCAAGGTAATTCTAAGGCAAGTATTTCAGACATTGAATCATAAGTCCACGTATTAGCAAATATTTCTTAAGACTGTGAACAATTAGGCACAAATAATATGAACGCTCGTACGGCTGTAGCCGAGCGGACTGGCCTGGGCTTCACGCAGCGTGAGACAGGCGTCCGGGTGGCCAGCACTGTAGCTGCCACGAGTGTTGCGTTCCAATTCAGACAAAAACGTGCGTGGAAAAAAAAGGGGGGTCGTGTATCTTTAGAGAAACTGTCGATGGGTTAGTATGTGGTGTTTGCATAGCCGCGATAAGTATTATTGTGTAAGATTTAGCCATATTATAGACGTGAAACATGTTTTACTTAATTCAGCCCAGTTTTTCACTGTTTCTAGCGGAAAAAATACGTGAGATTTACCGAGATCCCCTCTTCACATGTGAAATTTGGTGGATTCGGTTCGACCCCCTCCCCCTCCAAACACCTCAGATAATTAATGGACGCCCCCTGAGGGCGCAAGTGGGCGACTCGCTCGGGGTGCCTGGATGGGTAAGGCCGGCCCTGCGTACAGGCCATCACTGAGGCACTCGGTCGTAACATGTGGTAACTAGAGATCCGAAACGGGCTTCCAAATGTTGCTTGAAACCCACTAGCGGGCTTTATGACGTCACCGGCTCTGCCCGCTGCGCTCGTGGTCTTGCCGACGCGGCTCGCCGCCTCGCCGGGCCTGGCGGTACCCGCAGCCGCAGCAGACTCACGAGCCGCGCTGTCGGTTACACGGAGCCCGCGGAGGCCGGCGGGTCGGGCCGGTGGGCGCAACGGGTACACCGGAGCAAGCGGGCGGGCGCAGCGGGTACAACGAGCCTGGCCACAGAATAAGAAGTATACAGAAAGGAAACTCCCGCTGCAGTCTGTCGTCCAAAATTTAGTGCGCATGCGCGGAATCGGCAATCTTGAAAAGTAGTAAACGCGTGGTCACTCCCTAATCTGTGGCGTGGTAATGCGCCGTCTTTGTTTGTTAATTGCGTATTTTAACTGCCTGTATCGCATAAACGTAAACAAATATTTCGTGCAGTGCAGTGCAGTGCAGTAAAAGAAAGAACTGTGTGTCAGTACTTGGATCTGTTCCGTTTTTTTTTTTATTTTTTTTTAATTTTTTTTTTATTTTTTTATGAGCAGCAATAAAAGAAAAGGCGCTGTTGAGCACCTAATTGCCGCAATAATTCGAATACAAATAAGGATATAAGCTTCTTCACCTTCCCAAAAGAGGTTGAACGGTAAGCGAACGTCGCTATATGTGTAGTAAAAGTTAAATTTATCAGTTTCGAATAAGAGCAATGTCTGCGTAATTATTAAAAGTAGCCTTGCTTCTTCTCTCGACGATAACTCTCGCTGTTGCTGTAGCAAACAGCATCGAAATGTTGAAGTATATTTATGTTTTATAATTATAAGTTTAACGTCGCAGGGAATAAAATAAAATGAAAGACAAAGAATAGTGCGTAAGTAGCTGGACTTCAACATTTTGCGCGTGCGTTCCCTTTTCCTGTTGCCCACATAGGCGAGATATTTCAGGGATATTTAAAGCTCATCTACCTGCTCACCCACATAATTTGATGCAAACCGTAAAATTTTTCTAACGGCAAAGAAGGCTTTGTGCTAATGTTGTCAACGACCGTTGATCCTCTTACAACGGGAGGTCGGCAATCGGGACACGGCGATTTAGCCCAAATTGCGTGTGTAGAAGGAGGCAAATTGAAGAGAGCGTAGTGAAAAGCCGTTTCCTTTCGTAAAAGTCGGTGAGATTAGCTTCAGTTCGTAAACGGTCCATTTCCAGCCAATGTACTAAGTGGCTATAGTTCCGCGTTTACTGCTTTTCAATATGGCGTCGAGCGCAACGTTTGGTAACGTACAGATCAAAGGCGCCGCCCCAAGCTTTCCCTTCTGTATTCTCCCTATTCTGTGGCCTGGCTAGACGAGCCTGGAGAGCCAAGCCTAGCCTGTGACTCTTGACAGAAGGCGCGCAGTATTTTCGCGACAGATACAACTTCCACGAGATAATTACCTATGATTTTGTATTACTTACACCTGCTTTATTTCAAACTTGATGAAATGATCACTCATCACTTTCAAAACAAAAGAAAGGACATTCTTGCAGGGATTCGTGTAGTGCATGGCAAAGGGTGATTCAGCTAAAAAGAATTTCTTACAATCTACGTTTTTATCATGATCTTGATGAAATCTGCACACTTGACCAAAATAAAGGTCACGGCCTACCTAAGATTTACGTGGTGGATGGCGGAGGTTACTTCTCGTATATAGTTTACAAAATTTATAGTATTATTTCGAACTTGATGAAATTTCGCGCACTTAAGACAAGACTAGCTGAAGGTCACTGGCTATGTAAGATTCGTGTGGTACATGGCGCAGAGTATTTCAGTTAACAATTCTATAAAATCTAATGTTACATTACGATCTACACACTTGAGATTCAAAACTAGCGGAAGGTCAAAAAAATGTTCAAATGTTTGTATAGTCTATAGGACTTAACTACGGGGTCATCAGTCCCTAAACTTACAAACTACTTATGAACTACTTACTAAGTAGGGCGGCACAAATATCCATGCCCGAGGGGGGATTCTAACCCCCGACCGTAGTGGCCGTGCAGACCGTGACTGGAGCGCCTTAGTCCCCTCGGCCACCGCGGCCAGCGCGGAAGGTCACTGGCTACGTAAGATTCGTGTAGTACATGGAGGAGGGTACTTCAGTTAACAATTCTATAAAATTTAAAGTTTTATTACGATCTTGATGAAATTTCACACACTTGACATTCAAAACTAGCGGAAGGTCACTGGCTTCGTAAGACTCGTGTGGTACATGGTGGAGGGTACTTCAGTTAACAATTCTATAAAATCTAAAGTTTTATTACGATCTTTATGAAATTTCACATACTTGAGATTCAAAACTAGCGGAAGACCACTGGCTACGTAAGATTCGTCTGGTACATGGTGCAAGGTACTTCACTTACGAATTCTACTAAATCATAACCGGGGTACCATCATTTATAAGATTTTGTTTCGTTAGGGGGGGGGGGGGTTGCGGGTAGCTTACTCCACACTTAGTTCCGTAGCCTGTATTTTTGTGCGACAGAAGACGTAGAATAGACAATAATACAACCGTTTTCTCTGCAATGTACATACTTCGTGTATTTTCCATCTGCGGCGTTCACTACAGCGTCAAACGTTTTCCAGGCGCCACTCTTTCTCTTCTTCAGCATATTTTCAAGTACGTACACTCCATCATTTAATTTTATTTTCTCATCCTCTACGGTCTCACAACTAACAGATTCATTAGAGGCTACGCATCGCTAGAGTCGGTCATTTTCGCTCTGCCAGTGATACGCAACAAAGCGAGATCGGGCACTCAACTGCCGTGTTACGTCGCGACTAGTACTTCCTGTTCACTTTACAATTGCCGACGGCAGCGCGCTGATCCAAACTTTGTTCACGGCCAGAGAGGGCCGAAGGCGTCCGACCACACTCAACAGTACACCATCGACGCACGTGGCCCCGCATTATACGAAAATGTTCAATTGTTTGTAGAGCTTATGGGACTTAACTACTGGTCATCAGTCCCTAAACTTACAAACTACTTATGATCTAGCTTATACTAAAGATGGCACAAACTTCCACGCCCGAGGGGGGATTCAAACTCCCGACCGCAGCGGCAGTGCAAACTGTGACTGACACGCCGCAGACCGCTCGGCCACTGCGACCGGCCGCATTGTACACCCACGCTATTGTCACAGTGCGGCTACGTAATCTGAGAGTTTGCTGAAATGGATAGGTATCGCGCAAACATACGTCGTCACAAAGTACATTTATAAGGAAAGCTTGAATAATTTTCAGTTTTCATCTACTACTCAAACTAAGGCTCAGCAGGGTGAATGACAAACCTACACCAGCGTCCATCCTGCCAGTGAGGACATCTTCCTTTTAGTTATTATTTTAATTTCTTAGATTTTAGTATTAACAGCAAATGTATCTTTATCAGCTACCCGCAAAACCAAATTATTACATTGCAAAATAATTTTATTTTAATTTCGTTCAATTTTCTGTAGAAGAATATATTTATAGAAAATGTATTATGCATTCGCTCCAGTTATTCCATAGTAACATTGCAGGTATTTTTTTTTATTATTATTTTTTTTTTTTTTTAGTTCACATATTTTTCCTTCGGAAGAATGCTGCCGCTGTGTTTTATCGTAAAACAATACATTTATATTCTTAATATTCATTTCGATTGCTTTTGTGTTCAGGAATGAGTGAACAGAATATACAGTTGTATTATCTGTTGTATATGTACCAATGAGCGTAATTATAACGCTCGTACGCCATACGAAATAAATGATAGAACAAGTCAACAGTTCGCAGCGCCTTCAACTGAAATGGCCATTATAAGTTGAACGGGTAATACTGTGACAGTACACGCTTTAGTATCCGTCGCTAAGGAGAGTGATTGAAATGTTTCATTCTACGTCCCACGTGCGCATCCAAGCAGCACAGTGGCTGACTCGGAGGCAAAGTGAGACGGGCGGCACAGCGCAGTCTAATGGGGCCGCGCAGACTGGCAGTAGAGGGGACGCGACGCTGATGCGACCTGCACCTGAACAGCGCTGGGCTGCGTGTCCCTGCAGCCGAGTAGAGGCACAGAAAGGGGAGGCGGGGAGCGGGCGAGCACTGCCGTACCACAGAATAAGGAGTATACAGAAAGGAAACTCCCACTGCAGTCTGTCGTCCAAAATGTAGTGCGCATGCGCGGAATCGGCCATCTTGAAAAGCAGTAAACGCGTGGTCTCTCCCTACTCTGTGGCGTGGTAATGCGCCGTCTTTGTTTGTTAATTGTGTATTTTAGCTGCCTGAATCGCATAAAAGTAAACAAGTATTTGGTGAAATGAAAAGAAAGAACTGTGTGTCAGTAGGTGGAGCTGTTCCGTTTTCATTAAGAGCAGCAATGAAAATAAAGGCGGCCGATGGTGTTCGGCACCTAATTGCCGCAATAATTCTCATACAAATAAGGATATAAGCTTCTTCACCTTCCCAAAAGATGTTGAACGGTTAGTGAATGTGGCAAAAGTTAAATGTTACCAGTTTCGAATGAGAACAATGTGTGCATAATTATTGAAAGTAGCCTTGCTTCTTCACTTGACGATAACTCGCTGTTGCTGTTGCTGTAGCAGTTCAACAGCTTCGAAATGTTAAAGTACATTTACATTTTGTAATTATAAGTTTAACGTCGTAGGGAATAATATAAAATGAAAGACAAAGAACAGTGCGTAAGTAGCGGGACTTCAACATTTTGCGCGTGCGTTCCCTTTTCCGGTTGCCCACATAGGCGAGATATTTCAGGAATTTTTAAGGCTCATCTACCTGCTCACCTTCACATAGATGCAAACGGTAAAATTTTACTAACGGCAACGGAGGCGTAGCGTGCTAATGTTAACGACTGTTGATCCTCTTACAAGGGGAGGTCGGCAATCGGGACTCGCCTATTTCGCCCAAACTGCGTGTGTAGAAGGAGATAGGTCTCCCTATAACGTGCCTGAAATATTTCGTCTGAGTGGGCCTTAGGAAAGGAAAAAATGCCCTAGAAAATTTTTCCAATAGTACTGTCCTTTTTATTTTATTTTATTTTATTTTTATTTATTTATTTATTTTGGCCCATTACGCTACGCCGTTTATTCACGAACAGAGCGCTGAATGACATGTACAGTGCTATCGAAAAACTTTCGAGAGCATTTCCTCCTTTCCTAAGGCCTACTAAGGCGAAATATTTCAGGCACGTTATGTGGAGACTCACCTCCTTCTACAAACGTAACTTGGGCGAAATCGGCGGGTCCCGATTGCCGACCTCCCCTTGTTACGATATTCAAACAAATGGAATAAGGGAATAATCTTGCTGTTCTAGCTCTATGGCTGACTGTTTCTTGTATCTACCTTTCTCTGGTCGGTAAAGTAATTGTCCTCGTAAAACGAATATTGTGTTGTCAACATTAAACCATTACTCCTCCACTGCCGTAAGTAAAACTAAACCAGTCAAATCGATGACACTCATCCTGCCTCCTCCCCTTGTTCTACGCTGTTTAGACAGGTAAAATTTTACTTGTGGCAATGGAGGCGTAGTGTGCTAATGTTGGCAATGAATGCTCTTCGGATACTGGAACAAATGGATTAAGGGGAATAATTATTTTATGCTGTTCCTGCTCTATGGTTGACAGATTTTTCTATATGCCCTTCTCCGATCAGTAAATTTATTATCCTTCTAAATCAAATATAACTTTTCCAACATTGAAACACAACTACATCACTGCCATAAGTAAAATATAACATATAGGTATGTTTTAAAGGCAATATTTATTTCCAATGCCAAGAAACGGACTGTGAATTCAAGGAGAGCTGATTTACTTAAAAATATATTTTCCAGTATTTAGTAAAACATTTGTCAGAGTGAGAATTTTCTATTTCTTGAAGTTCACAAACAGAGATTTGAAATATAAAACCAAAATTGAAAAAAAAATTCAAACAGTTATAAAAGTGACCCATCTGTGACGTACAAATGGTGTGTAATGTTCTAGTGAATGCATATTGACAAGGAAGATGCTATAATTCAAACAATGTGTGCCACAATATGACAAGTACAGAGTAAGTGTGCTATGAAGTTTTATGCTTCCGCTACCTGGCCTTCATTTATGTGTAATTTAACAGTTTTATATATGCCCAGACGTCATTACTTCTGTGTAATCACGTTTTACTGCTAAGTCTGACTCAATATTTTGTGCAAATTTGTTGAAAATGTTTGTTAAGCTTATGGGACTTAACTACGGGGTCATCAGTCCCTAAACTTACAAACTACTTATCAACTACCTTATACTAAGGACGGCACAAATATCCATGCCCGAGGGGGGATTCGAACCCCCGACCGTAGTGGCCGTGCTGACCGTGACTGGAGCGCCTCAGTCACCTCGGCCACCGCGGCCGGCTTGTGCAAATTTATTCGTGTCAAATAAAACCTGGCAGTTGCAAAGTCACTTTCTTGTTTATAACTAATTTCCCAAACATAACTTCGCGTTACTTGGGATATTTCTGGAGATAAGCACCAAATAAAACTCTTTGATTCTATCGTACTTTTTCGTAGTTGTATTAAAATTTAGGCCTACTTTTTTTCGTTGGATTACAATTAGGTGCAAGAACAGGGCGCAAAATAGAGGAGAGCATAATGAAAAGCCGTTTCCTTTCTTAAAAGTCGGTGAGGTTAGCTGCAATTCGTAAAAAGTCCATTTCTAGCCAAAGTACTAAGTGGCTATAGTTCCGCGTTTACTGCTTTTCAATATGGCGTCGAGCGCAACGCTTGGTAACACACAGATCAAAGGCGCCGGCTCCAGCTTTCCGTTCTGTATGTTCCCTATTCTGTGGCCGTACGCTCTGTATCGAAAGTGGCAGTATTGTTGGGTCTTCAAAATGTTACAATGTATGTAACACTATTGTACCATACTGCTATAGTAATCAGTACATAGACTTCCAAACTACTTAAACCAACTTACACTAAGGACAACACACACACACACACACACACACACACACACACACACACACACACACATGCCTGCAGGATGACCCAAACCCTCGGCGGGAGTGATCGCCCAGTCCATAGATTATTGGCTGTCGGAACAATATTGCCTTACGACTGAAAGTGTTTGTCATAGACTAGTGATTCGTTTTTCAATATTTAAGTTCTCTTGTCATTTGTGCATTATACTTTTCAGTTACTGCGTACTTATATCTGTACAGTTTTGTTTAGTGAAATATTGTAACATCATATGATCAACAACCAACGCAGAAAATTTTAATTTCGTGGTAGGACATCGCCGACAGATAAATGGATGCAACATTTTATGGCTTCCTATGGAACTAGTAAAAATCTAGATAATTTTGTCAGAATTGTGTTTGTTACTGTAATTAATGCTAAAGAAATTTTGAATCCATACATAATGTGGTTAGAATCTCAAAGATAAAATTTAAAGCTCAAGTCAACATTCTATATCTTCGGGAGTTAGTATGTTTATCTTTTCTTCGTTGTCATTTTTTGTATCATTTATTTACTGGAAGACGAGCTTATGATTCGAAACCTAGGTCATTTTTTATTAATAAGTGAAATAAGGCTTTCGTTTGGTTAAAACACACACAATTGAGAGATTTCAACGTCTACCGTGCCTCAATGATACCGCCAATTCCGGTTCATTTGCAATAGTCTCTTGCAAAATATCGCCGTCGGAGGTTCGAGTCCTCCCTGGGGCATGACTGTGTGTGTGTGTGTGTGTGTGTGTGTTCTCCTTAGGTTAGTTTACTTTAGTTTAAGTAGTTTGTAAGCTACGGACTGACCACGCAGTTTGGTCCGATAGATTTACAAACATTTGAACATTTTTTTAATCTTGCAAAATACATTCATGTAAGTCAATGGCGTCCTATATAATTCCATATTATACTTCTGAAAACTGCCTGTTAGTCAGTCCGATGTAAAATCAGCATTACTTGTCTTCGTAGTAGTTTGACATCTTCCAGATTTTCCATTCACATTTATTTGGTGATATTTTCAGTGCAGTAATAAATAAAGCAAAACTTCGTCGCTAAAATGAGTATGAAATTTGACGATTGATATTACCACATGATTCCCGATGCGCTGGGATGGAAATGGGAGCGCAAGTGGCTCGAAAACGAATTAAGAAAATTCAGAATATTGTCTACATTTCAAACACAGCAACTTTTGATCAAAAATCGAAAGAACCAAAAAGTCTATGCACTGTGTTTTTACCAAAGCACATTTTTAATTTTCGTGTAATACTTCACTTAATTCGATGCTACACAGTAATGAAAATAAATTTAGGCCTTTATTACATCAAACTGTAATATATGTAAAATCTTCTGCGAATTGTTTTCTTAATATGGAGTGACAAATGTTTCCTTTGATCTGCAAGAACATTGTAGTGAGCTGAAAGAATTATTAAATTTATTGAATGAGTTGAGAGTATAGCATGAATGTGTGGAAATGATTTTCAGTACAATGGTATGAAGTTGTCTCGACACATTGCAGAAAGAAACTGATGAATATTTGATCTGAAGATCAAGTGTGCAAAATTTCAACAGAATCGTAAGAAAACTGTTGATTTTGTCGAATTTTGTGAGTAAAGTATCCTTCGCCATCCACCACATGGAACATTGTGTAGGCAGTGATATTCCTCTTATTTTGAAGATCAAGTATGCAACATTTCATCAAGATCGGAATAAAACTGTAGAATTGTATGTCGCCGAGCTCACGGAGACAGCGAGTGTGGATATGGGGCGTCAGAGTATCCGCGGAGCTCATGCCCGGTGGCTACGAGCAACCCACCTGGAAGACTAGGTGGTGTTGCTACGAGCCCACGAGTACGATGGGGCGGCTGCGCCAGCGCACTTAGGCTCGCTGTACTCGCACAGTTACAGCGGGGTTGAAGGGAGGCGTTTGTAGTGTATGCAACCCGCAAGACCGGGCTCATACTCGCCCCGTTTCTGACCTCTAGTGGTAACCAACCAAAAGAAAACTTACAGGAAGTCGAATGTTAAGTTTTCAGGAAAATAGTAAATACTTTAACAAAACTCACGTGATTATGTTTCACAGGAATTCAGTGTACACTAAAAAGTAAAATTCGCTCTGTTTACCCCTCTTATTTCTTTATTTTTCATTATTTTTATTTTTTTTTTTTTTTTTTGTGGGAATGACAACTAGAAACAGATAATTGAAACACGTAGAGCCGCGGCGGAGTGGTCCAGAGCATTGAGGCGCTATTCTCCGATGCGCGAGGCGTTCCCCGTCGGGGGTTCGAATCCCCTCTCTTGCATGGATGTCTGTGCTACCTTTAGTATAAGTTAGTTTATATGTGGTTTGTAAGTTTAGGGACTGATGACCCCGCAGTTATGTCCCATAAGCTTAACAAACATTTGGACATTTTGAAAGACGTAGATATCACGTTTTTCACTGTAATTCGTGTGTTAGGCACTCTATGAAAGTCAAGCTCGTTGCTATGGATACATACGGAGATGTGACACGTTGCGACGTGACAACCCGGTGACATTTTCTACGCCGACCCGCGAACAAGCTCGTGACAAAACTGCCACCGCGTCGCTAAGGTTTGGTAGCTGCGCGCGCACGAGTGTCAAAATGTCACTCTACATGCATTCTCCGCTGCACATTTTCTTGCCGATTGTCAACACAGACGCATGCAAACACGACATCAGCGTCTTACATGATTGTATACGAAGGTGCCATTCAAATGTTTCAAATGTTTGTATAACTTATGGGACTTGACTACGGGGTCATCAGTCCCTAAACTTACAAACTACTTAAGAACTAGCTAATACTAAGGACGGCACAAATATCCATGCCCGAGGGGGGATTCGAACCCCCGACCGTTGTGGCCGTGCAGACCGTGACTGGGGCGCCTCAGTCCGAAGGTGACATTGATAGTGTTATTCTAGTTGACGGAGTTGAAATATAATTTAATACTGTCTACGGTAACCAGTAATCACCATTACTAACCATTATTGTAAATATCATTTCTACAATGCACCAGACATTATCTATGAAAGGAATTAGAACAATATTAAACACTTCCAGTAGCTGATCACTGAACAATCTTTGAAATAAGTGTATCTAACGATTGAAAGTTTTTGAGTCTTTTCTAGCATAACATTAATGCAGCTTTTACAAGAGAGAACGTAATTTTCAGGACAGACTGATTCATTAACTTGAATAGACTGTACAGCCATTAGGATCTCATGCAAAAGGAAGCGGGAAATTTGCTAAAGCTACATTCCAGAATTTCAAACTTTAGTAAAAAGAGCAGAAATAAAGGTAAATGACAAATATATTACTGAGTCACTCAATAAAACTAAGTCCACATGGAAAGCTCTGCCAGATCGTACAGGAAAGAAGACAACTCATAAAAATGTTGTGATATTACAGGATGGATAAAAGAAATTATTCTCAGGAAATTGCATACAATTTAAAGTTTTATTGTGAAGTTGTTGCTAATAAATTAGTGAAGGAAAAAAAAAAAAAAAAAAAAAAAAAAAAAAAAAAAAAAAAAAAAAAAAAAAAAAAAAACAGAATCCCATGAAAAGCAGCAGTGAAGTAAACAATGTATTCATATTTCTACTTTCTAGTATAGTAGGCGCAACAGTGGTCCTCAGTACCATTAATTATCTGAATATATTCAGCTGGTATCGATAACTTTCAACAATCAATTGAAAATATTAAAAAGAAAAGGTTATATTTTGTCGAAGACTATGAAACATTGCAGTGACACGCTAATAATTGGGAAGATTTGTTATAAGAGGATGTACAGATATTCTTTTTTACTACATATTAAGTCTCATGAGTTCACCAATAATGGGAGTTTCTTCCAAATCCAAATAGACAAATGATGGCTTTATTTCGAAACATGTTTGACTGTCATCTATAGTGAGCGCACTCTGCTGTGATCACGTGACGTGGCAGTGAGAACACAGACATATATTACTAGACTGGCAATGCCGTATACCGTATCACTGGCGTCAGTGAAGTCTCGCCGCCATATTTCTATACTATAACGTGCGAGCAGTCGTGTGTGTTAGTACAGAAAAAAAAAATCGTAAAAATATGGATGAACTGACGTAACTACGCTGTCCTTAGAGTTTTGCCATGTAGGAAATTCGTGTTTTGTATATGGCTGAAATTTTTTAAGCTTGAGTAACCTTCAACACATACAGTAATGAGTTGCATTGATTTGCTGTTAATATTAATCTGTTACCAATTTCATTCAACTTCGGTTTTTCTTTCAGTAGTATAGTCATTATAAAAGTGTACCCTTATTCTTTTAAGAGTTCTTACGAAGTGTATAGTCTGCTTTGACGCACACACTAATGAGTCCCGTTTCCAGTTTCGATCAACTTCGGTTTTTCTTTTAATAGTATGACCGTTATAAATGTGCTGTTTGTCGTAGATAACACATAGCTCCATTCTTGTTAGTGTTTTTCAGATAACTACTTCTGCTTTAACTGTACGTAACGGTAAAATTTTACCTATCATACCGCCGACGTCTCATGGTTATGTTGGCAACACAACACAATGTTAGAAAGTCCTTGCCTAGAAGTTAATGTTAATGTTTAACCGTACATAACATGTTCTTCTCATAACACGATTCGAAAATGTGGAATTGTTAGCTCAAATTCAAATCATGTTCAAACCAACATGAGCTTATAACGTCATATCGTGTCAGAAGATCATAGTAGTACCGTACGGAAACTTTTTGACGAGAGGTAAGGCAATATGGCGGCATCTAACTTCAGTCACAGAGGCTAGTTTGCCAGTCTAGTAACGTATGTCTGTGAGTGACAAAAACCATTTTGTTACGGCACAGACCAAGGAGGTTAGAATAAAGAGAAATGGAGTTACCTATGCTAAGAACAAGCATTGGTTGAAGCCAGAGGGGCCATGCTTTTGTGCCCAAAACAAAGATTTCTCTCTCAATCCCTGTGTGAATATTGCCCTCTTTACGTAAACTCACTAAACTGACAGTCACATCTGAGTATTTACTTATATATGACCAGATCTCCTATTCACGCACACTACGACAAATGTTTTGGGCACAAACAAATGCCGCAGTGCGCCTTTTGCTGGCTTCAGTTTTTCAGTATTAGGGCATCTCCAGAGGTTCTAGACCTCTAACCTCCTTGGCACAGACATACATTACTAGACTGGCAAACTTGTCTCTGACAAGCCGCGCCACAATCTTGCTCCACCTCCGATCAAAAAGTTTCCGTATGAAACTAGTCATACTACTCTGATGTTCTAATGCGAAAAGACGTTGTAAGCTTTACTAGGTGTTTTAAGCATGCTCTACATTTGAGCTAATACTTCCGTACTAGTTATATTTAACACATTTATTGTAAAAACCTGTTATGGGAAGAGCATGTTACACACAGTTTAAGAAGACTGTAGTTATCGGAAAAACACTGCAATGAATTAAGATACGCGTGATTCGTGACACCTAGAACAGTGTACAGTCATACTATTGAAAGAAAAGCTGAAGTTAATCGAAACTGGTAATAGATTAAAAAAACAACAAATTAACGTGAGTCATTAATGTATGTGTCAAAGTACAATATAGATTTCGTAAGAACACTCAAAAGAATAAAGATACGTGTTATCCACGGCAGACAGCAGTTTCATTACGACCATAGTACTGAAAGAAAAGCCGACGTTGAATGAAATATATAGTAAATTAATAGAAACAGGAAATCAATGCAATTCATTGCTGCATGTGCCTTCCGTTTGCTGCACGAAAAGTTACAGTCACATACAACACACCAATTGACCATTATGTCAAAACTGTAAAAACGGTGAAGTTACATTAGTTCATCCGTATTTTAATTAATGTTTACTGTAATTACACGCACGACTGGTGGTACAGAAATATGGCGGCGAGGCTTCAGCGACACGAATGATAGTAATTTCCAAGAATGCTTGCAATTGAAATATCTCGGCCGGAAACGATACATATCGACCGTGCGACTCTAAATCGATTACGCGGCTATTCATGCGTACTTAATAAGTATGTTTTAGTCGTAGTCATGTGATCGCATTTTATTGGTGTCTATAGTCTATAGTTTTTTGTTATTTATTATGATTTAAAAGACTTCATAGTCAAAGCTATGCATGCAAAGGAAACGTAAAAGTGACACACACATTTAATGACTCGTTCTCGAAGTACTTTTCTGAAGATATTCTGCAGCGGTTTATTATCCAATGAAAGTGGTATCTATAATTGTTATTAATTTATACGAATAAAATTGTCGATCTTTTGTCCTTGCTCATCTCAGAAATATATACTGCATGGATACCAAATGCGTATGCCACACTACATTACTATATACAGTATATCAGAAACATTCAGCAAATTACTACGAAAATTTCTATGAATGTGTCACGTTTCTGCTGTAAAAACATTCACGTCAACCGCAACATTATATTAGCACTCGTGAAAATAGTTAGTATGTAAACATTCATATTTTGTCACCTCGCTTATCAATGCCTGCGTAATCGATTTATAGTTGCACGCTCGATATATATCGTTTCAGGCAGAGACATTTCGATTGCAAGCATTCTTGGAAATTACCCGAATGATACTGTATACGGCATTGCCAGTCTAGTAATATGTCTGTGTGTTACGGCGACAAAAATCTCCAGTGCGCACTATCCATTGCTCTCACTGGCGCTGGCACTAATACGGGCAGATGTATGTCTTTGACGTGCAGTAACTGCACAACTAGAGCAACGTCTTTGGTTTGGTGTTCCCTTGCCAACACTTGTATTAACAGTTCGCTTGTTTAGCGTCATTGTCGTGCTGTCTTTCGCTGTATTAGGTTGCAAATTACTGGGTGTGTATGGAACGAAATGGCGTTCGTGGAAAGAGGTTGGCGCTCGTTCCTGCGCACGGGCGACCCGGACCCGACGGCGTGGCGAGGCCGCATGGCCGGCCAGCTGATGACGTACGAGGCGTGCACCGACCCCCGGGCGTGGTGCCTCAGCGCGGCTGACAGGCGCCAGCACCTCATCGACATCATGCGCCGCGGGCCCGTGAGTCTCACCAAAATAACTCCTCATTCTCTGAAGTCACGACTCTTTCGTATTTTTAAGTTTAGGGGTTTATCGCATTTTTGTGTGTACGTCAAATATTGCCATAAATATTGGGGTTCCAATATTCCCCAAGCTATTTCGACTTAACATTGGGCGGATGTGTGGATGCTTGTTAAACAGAGCAGTGATCCAACTTCTTCGGGAATTTTCACCCAATTTTAATGAAGAAATATCGGGTTTAGTAAGGTATCGCAACGAGCTCACTAAGGGATGGAGATCCTCTTCGCAGTCATCAAGGTTAGGGAAGGATAACGCTGACGTTCTTCACTGTAATCATCCTGGTATTATTCTTATTTTCTGTGAATTAGTGAAGTCAGTGTAAGCTGAATCAGGATGACGAGATGGAAATGTCTAATCGATGTTGTTCCATGTTGTAATGGAATCGGGACAACGGCTGGTAGAGTTTCCATTACAAATTATTAACCTCTCGGCCGTAAAGGCCGTTTTTCCCGAGATCAAGTACAATGCGCTAACCAGTCACGTCGCTCAGTGTTACTGGTGTACGATCGATTGGACGCAGCACTGTAAGGACCCTTACAATTGTAATGCACCACTGGTGATGCAAATTAATTTCAGATCACATGTGTGAATGTTATAGACTCTGTTATGAGTAGTGTAACTGTTTTCGGTAATTTGGAAGAACCGTTGTATATCGCTTCGGACGGCCTACTATCGATATATATCGAAGACACGAGTATCGCAGTGTCGTATATCGAACTCACGAACGTCGCTGTGTCGTAAGAAACAAATGTTTGATAAATAAAAACAGATATTCATTTCGACGTATAAAAACTAAATAAATAATTAATGCTGTTGGTACTGTACGGTTAAGAGATTACTTTTACTGACCGAGCAAGGGTACATACAAGAACCTGTCAACCACAGAGCAGGTATAGCATGTTTTATTTATTTTATGATCTGTGCGAAACAGTGGTCAAGTGATTAAAAATCTTCCTTTTACGAGGGTAATTACTTTTACTGAGCGGACAAGGGTACACACAAGAACCTGTCAACCATAGAGCAGGTATAGCATGTTTATTTTATGATCTGTATGAAATCTTCGGTTCATAAAGGTATTATCGTGGTCTACGCTATTTCACTTAAAAATCTGATCTGTAGCATATCCTTAAGAAGGTTAGGTTTAGGTTAAACAATTTTTTAATTTTTTTCTGAATCTACGTTTCAGGAAGGTATTATCATGGTCTAGGCTAACAATTTTCTCCTATATCATAAAGGCAACTGATTTCGCCTATGCTTGCGAGTAAACAAACTACGATAGCATTCTGATGTTCGCATGTTCGATAAAAATTGACACTAAGTAACTATCGGTAGTTTGTCATTATCGATAGCAGGCCGTCCGAAGCGATATACAAAGGTCCTTCCAAATTACCCTCTTTTCACACATTAAATCTGAAATCAACATCTAATATTTTGTGTTTTATTTACGGATACATAAAATGTTTAAAGCAATACTTATTTCAGTGTTACGCTATAAAACTACACAGATTCCGTAGAGAGTAAGCTCTTGTAATCAAATTCTCTTGGATATGGTCAGTACAGGCTATGTCGTAATTTATACTACATCTCTCGTGTGTACTTAATTACCTCAGAAGGTAAAAGTTTTCTTGCTTTGTCGTGGTGTAGTGTGGCGATGTTGGCAATGGCGGGAGTCGGCCAATCGTGGCGCACATGGAGACAGCCAGTGAGACTTTAGGTCGGTATTACACGGTCAAATTTTTGATCAAATCTTTGACATAAAAATAGCATAGAAAGTTCGTAATATTTTTTTATGTAAATCTTTGTGTCATATTTTTGATCATATTTCAAGATGGCTGACAATAAACACATATTATCACGCGCTGTCATTGCTACTACGGAAACTGCATTTTGAAGAAAACAGAGGAGCTCACTTGGAGGAAACTGTGGAAATAATTTCGTGTTGCGGGAGCTAAAAGCACAGGGCGCCAAGTCATATATAAATTACTGGAGACTGAATGATACAACGTATCGGTATTTACTCAGTAAAGTGGCTCCACACATTAAAAATCAGTATACCGCAAGTGAAAAGACTGCATCGGCGGTAAAACTTTACGACGCTTCTCGCCGGACTCCAGTGCTTATGTTGGCAATAGATGAACAATGAAGTGTAGAACTGCGTTAATATTTTCACGAGCTACAGAGTAAATGTTATTGCTGCTCGTTTCACTCGCAGCAAAATTAGTACTGTACCTGCTCTATGGCTGACAGGTTCTTGTATGTACCCTTGTCCGTAAAAAAAAAAAAAAAAAAAGAGAGAGATCGTTTTAATTCAAGTAGTCGAGAAAAATCATTTATTGGTCATCTGAGCTGCCGTCATTACCATTGGTGCCAACGTAACCAATGGAGCCAGGTGAGAAGCGTCGTACAATTTAACAGTATCGGCAGAAAACACTTTTACAATGACACAGCAATTTCTTGCTGCTGGGGTTATATTTTACTTACGCCTCGGCGGCGTAATGTGCTCATGTTGGCAATGAAATGTTTGCTATACGAGAAGCATTAACTTACTGGCCGGACAAGAGTGCATATAAGAACCTGTCAACAACAGAGCAGTAACAGCGTCGATTATTATTAGATTGAGAAGATTGGAGAGCTTATTAAAATCTGATTCATATATTTCTATTAATTTTGTGGTTGACGCAACACTCGAGGCCGTTAATCTTCTTAATATTCTCGGCTGTACACCCAGGCCGCATTTCTCTGCTGAGTACATCAGTCATTCTCTTGTAACTTTCGAGTCTCCTTAATCTGTTCTTATATTCAGGGTGTTTGGGATTATACAGTGCTTCATGAAGATTGATTAATTTTGTCGTGGACGGCACACACCAACTAAACTTCAACGTCATATTTTCAAACTAGGAGATTTGTTTTCAAATAAGCGCTGTCCAAGAGCCACAGTAATGCTAGCGCTCTAAGCGGTTACATTTCGCATTGCAGTAAACAGTAGACAAACGATCTTTATGATCAAATCTACTGCGTGGCACTAGATATGATCACATTTTTTGACGAAGTCAGAGATATGTCAAAGTTCCCTATCACAGTATCAAATTTTTATGATGTAAATATATAATGTAAATTTTTGACAAAGAAATATGACCGTATAATACCGGCCTTAGCCCATAACAGATGTTTGTCTTTTCATATGGTTAAGAAGTATCACGGGATGCGACAGATCTATATTTTATTCAGTTTTCGTTACTTTGCAAACACATATGGAAGAGGGGTTTACGTTTTTTCGCTGATCGTGAAGAAAATAATTAATGCTGTTCTCCTCTATGGTTGACAGGTTCTTGCGTGTACTCTTGCCTGCTCAGTAAATAAAATGTAATCGTAACCGGAACATCTCGTAAGACAACATTTTCGTTACTATCATTTCAAAATGTTACACGCATTGACAGTTGCCAACATCGCCGCACGTAAAACTATGGCATGACACCACTAGAGTAAACTTTAGGCATCTCAGAAAATGTTAAATTTTTCTTATTTTCTAGTGTCATTCAGGCTAAAGTAAGTTTAGATATTTGACGCCCATTTCCAACGCCTCCCCCCCCCCCCCCCCCCCCCGTTGTCGATTTAAGCATTAAGTACGTGAACGTTACAAATTGATAGATTCCTTACGGGTAAAATTTTACTTACGGCCCCGTCGGCGTAGTGTAGTGATGTTGGCACCGACATTTGAATGCTCATTGAAAACTCAATGACATAAAACAATGAATTAATGCTGTTTCTGCTCTATGGTGGATAGGATTTTTTTGTTCCTCGAGATTGTCAGCAATAGAGGGAAAATGTTGGGAATCGTGTGAATTTCGCATTAGCCAATCGCGTGGATTTCGCATTAGCCAATCGCGTGATAGTATGCGGTATCGAATGAGGTTTGTTGTATTTTTCTGCCGAATATATGAACACATTTCTTTGTTTGACTGTTTATGTTTTTTCACGTAAACTTGCTCCTTTTCTAGGTTAAAGTCTTTACGTGTAGACGTTGGCAACGGCGCAATGGATGACGGGAGGTAAAGGCTGCCAATGAGGAGAGGCGTTCGGGCGGCGATTAAAATTGCGTATTTGATGTCTAGTAAATTAGGCGTCAGTTTTAAAATTTGTTCTGGCGTTTGTGTGCAGTGTTTTTGACAACGTAATTGATACTTCATTTATAATCCGAACTAATTGTGTGTTTTTGCCGGATTTTACGATACATATAGAAGGAAGGTACGATTGTGACGGAGTGGTACAGGCCTACCGAACAATCGACCATTGACATGTAGTATTTACGCAATGGCGGCTGGTGATAATGTGTTAATGTGCTTCAGCACACTGTAAATATATTACTAAAATTATGCCATTCTCCTTGAATGGAAGCTACAAATCGCTGTAAAATTACATCCTTTCTCTAGGAATACGAGCCAGATATCACAATAAAATTATGCCAATTCCCTTCCAATGCGTAATAGAATGCTAGTAATAAGGATGAAAACGCATTTTGAAGCGTTCTCTCTCGCCGCGATACCTGGAAACCAGCTCCGTGTGCTGAAGTGAATTCAGCCGCGCTGGTACGTGCGCAGAGAGGCGCATGCAGTCGTCTGTTCTCTAGTGCGCATGCGCAGATATGACGTCAGGCCTGGCGACTCACGTGTGCTGAGACCAACTGCAGCACCAGATCAATATTTCTCTTCGCGCTGCGTGTAACGGTTACGGAAGAATAGTATATGACGAATATTGAGGCATACAGAGTCAAGCAGCGTTGGTTCAGGCGTCTTGCACATTGTCTCTCAAATCTATCTGTGTGAGGCTCGTATTCAAATACCTCTGAGTCTAAATTTTTAATTTCTGTAAATAAAATTAATATTTTAAACGTTATATTTACTATCTGCAGTGAATACATGCAGTTGGCAGCGCTGTTATATATTCCCCGAAGGTCTTACTATCAATACAATATTAATTGTTATTTAATTAAATACACTCATACAAACGTTGACTTTTTATTTTAGTATATTTTGTTTCCTGTTCATTTTTGTAATATTGTAGCACACTGGTCAAATGTTGTGCGAGCCGCCACTGTATTTACGAGGATAATTTATTTACTCATCAGACAAGGGTACATCAGCAAAATGTTTGAACATGTTTGTATAGCTTATGGGACTTAACTACGGGGTCATCAGTCCCTAAAATTACAAACTACTTATGAACTAACTAATACGAACGACGGCACAAATATCCATGCCCTTGGGGGGATTCGAACCCCCGACCGTAGAGGCCGTGCAGACCGTGACTGTAGCGCCTCAGTCCCCTCGGCCACCGTGGCCGGCGTACATCAGCAACCTGTCAGCCATACACCAGGAACAGCATTAATTTTTTATTTCACGGTGAACAGGAAAGGTGCATGCTCTTGAAAACCAACTGACAGAGATTGAGGGGAATAATCTTTTGTGTCCTCTACGAAATAAATAAATAATGCTGATCCTGCTCTATGGTTGACAGGTTCTTGATGTACCCTTGTCTGGTGAGTATATTAATCCGTGTACATCGAAGTCGCGGCACCGGAGCGGTCGACATCTATTGAACGGTTCACTCTCGAGATTCTGTCGGCGCAAACGACAAAACAGTACTGACTTGTAATCAGGCAATAAGAAGTAAATAGAACGTGGAACTCGCCGGGACAGTAAGAAAAATTTCACATATGAGGACAATTACTTTTACTGAGCGGACAAGGGTACCGTAGAGTAGGAACATCATTTCTTTTTTATGTCTTCATTACTGCTTCGTATAGACCATCACGTAAATAAATAATGCTGTTCCTGCTCCTACCCTTGTCAGCCCAGTAAAAGTAATTGCCCTCGTGTGTAAACTTTTAGTTGCTGTCCCGGCGAGTTCCACATTATATTTACTTCTTGTTGCCTGATTACATATACATATCAGTACCGTTTTGTCGTTTACGCCGGCAGAATTTCGAGAGTGAACCGTTCGATAGGTATCGACCGCAGCGGCACCGCGACATCGATGTACAAGGATTCTTCCAAATTACCCAAATTTCGTATTTACTTTTGCATATTACGAAAGTATGAAGGGAAAATGAAGCAGCGCATTAAATATATCTCTTAAACTCGAATTTTAAGATAAGGTTATATTGGAATGAAGTACCCATCAGAGTGATACAGATGTATAAAAACTTAACCCTTACTTATTGCAATAACGATATCCTACATGTGTTAATTTACGAATAATGCAACTGGCATTAGGCACTGAAATAATCGATAAAACTGTCTTTATTCTCAAGACAAAATGTTTATTATCGGGTAGAATCTGGTTGGCGGCCTTCATCTTCCTCGCAATTGATCAGCCTGACTTTCCGGCATTCAAGCAACCGTTGCCAACATTATCTCCCTAAACTGTCGAGCCGGTACGTAAAATTTTGTCTTTTTGTTTGTACCCTTAACCGGTCAGTAAAATAGCTAACCTCGTAATGCGGACGTTTTGTTACCAACAATTATCATACTACGCCGCTAACCGGTCATTTGGAAGAAACGTTCCCTATAGAAGTCGAGGCCTATAAATGATATCTATCGGACACGCATGCATCTTAAAATGATTTCCAGTCTATGGTGTACAGCAATCAGTGAGAATAAATATTCCTTCAGTAAAATACCGTCTTGATTGCAGATTGTTTTATTCTTTAATTAATTACGCGTTTCGCACTTCAGCAGGGCATCGTCAGATTATCTGCATGACAGAATTTACTCAAAATTACAAGACGGAATTACAAAACGGGGATAATGGGACATGGGCTTATTTCGCGCTAAGAAGAGAATATAAATGGTAAACAAAGCTTACAATGCACTCTTCGTTGTGTGACACCGTAAGTTGTTGTGCGGTGCTTCTATTTTTGGAATTGTGGATTTCTTTGTAGCCCTACAAATGATCGGGCAACAACTCTAATTCGTTGTTACCCGATCATTTGTAGCGCTATAAAGAAATTCACAATTCCAAAAATATAGAAACACCGCAAAATTACTTACGGTGTCACACCACGGAGAGCGCATTGTAAGATTTGTTTACCATTTTGTCTTCTTAGAACAAAATAAACCCATTTCTCATTATTTCCGTTTTCTGACTCCGCCTTGTAATTCTGCGCATGCATCTTAGGTAAAGACGTGGCTATGTTTACCACGTTGACAAAATTACACGTTGTGCTAAAAATGAACTTTAGGAGTCTGCGGTTCTGCTTGATGTGTAGATGTTTAAGACGGTACGATGATTTCATGGAAAACATGGGGCGATCATGAGTCGGAAGCAGCCAGCCATCGAGGGTGTTGTAAACAAATCTGTCTCTTTACCGTAATTTAGCTGTGCAATTACGTTCTGCTGTACCACGAACATCAAGTATTTCAGACACCTTTCTTTTCTCAATTGACTACTCGAGACGAGTGGGTCTATTGCAGCGCTCCTGGCTTTTTATTCTCGTACTGAGTCTCATTTGCGTAGAATGATCATTTCGTTCTGACGTTAGCACCGAAACTGTCTGCTGTATAGTTTCGCAGCGGAATGCAGTGATAATAGTTTATTAATTACCTATGGCACGTAAGTAGTTGATGCTCGTGACAAATGTAACGTGACGAAATTTAACTTGAAAAATAGGGAAAGTGTCGTCCATAAATTTCAAATCACATATATTATTTATTGGAGAAAATGTACACACTAAAATATATCAAAATATATGGAAAATTATTTTATATTTCATGTCTTGTTTTCTTGATAATAGTCAAATAATGTCGAAAATTATATTTCTCGTCGAATAATTCTGACTCTTAGGCTGTTGAAATAATTTCATTAAACCACGTTTATCTAATAATGTTCGCATTTGTGCATAGCATAGAACCTTTCTCTGCAAAATGTAAATGCCACGTGCGCCTGAAAAGATCGATGAATGGTCTAAGAAAAACTGGAAACCAAGAGTTACAAGCAAAATAATTTTACTGGCCTTGAAAGTAATCGCCATTGGCTACAATACACTGCTGACATCGGTTGTACAGCTATTGGAAACTGTTAACAAACGCTTCTTGTGGAATCGCTGGAAGCATTGAGGTGACGCTTCGTTGGATACCCGCAACCGTTGCGAAGCGTAAGCCTTTCAGGGCTAATTTAAGGCGGGGAAACAGAAAGAAGTCTGCCGGAGTCAAGTCTGGAGAATAAGGAAGGTATGGAAGCACAGTGACCTTGCGTCTAGCGAGGACGTCGAGCACGAGGATCGCAGTGTGCGGACGGGCATTATCGTGCAGGAAACTCCACTGTCCACTCCTGTAGAGTTCTGGCCAGACCCGCCGGATGCGTTGCAGCAGTTGTTTCAAACCTACCCCGTAAACTTCCGTGTACAAATTCATGATGGATCGAGCTCCATGTGGCAATGCCACTAGTTGTCACACAGACCCTGATAGCTGGGTCGTACCGTGTACCACCGCTTCTCTGCAGTTCTTTGCACGATAAAGGCGCTTGTTGACACGCCCCTCAACGTGTATGCGCGGGCACCTCATCCTCCCCAGCGCAGTTTGTAAAATATAGGACCACTCACAGAACTTTTCAGACACACCTTGTACGTTTCTGGTTGCAGATATTTCATCTTTTATAAGAGAACGCTTTTAGGAATATATATATATATATATATATATATATATATATATATATATATATATATATGTATATTAGGCCCCGATGCAACCTTTTGAGTGTCATGAGGAAACAAAAGAAGCAACTGAGTAAAGTTAAAGAAGATGAGAAAGTATTCGTCTAATAGAAATGAACTCGGCCAGAACAGGTTAACTTTCGATGTTAGCATTAGACACTGAAGTTTCCTGTTTCCGCGCGTTGTTGTGAACGCTCAGAAATTTAAAACACTCTCTTCGCAACGTAGATCATTGACTTCATTGACGAGTTCTCAATGGTGCTTGCTGCTGACGTACCCGCAGTCAGGTTCGAATCCTTCCTCGGGCATGGGGATGTTTGTGCTAAGTTGGTTTATAAGTAGTTTATAAGTTTAGGGACTGAAGACCCCGCAGTTAAGTCTCTTTAAGCTTAACAAACATTTGAACTTTCTGACAATGGTCACCAAAGTTAATACGAGGCGCGTCCAGAAAGTATGTTCCATTTCAATTTATCGCCGCTGCAGCGCTGTGATTGCAGTTCAGCACATGCACTGTAGACGATGTGTATCAAGGAGAAGAACGTGCGCCATTTGGAGATCGCTGTCAGTTACGTACGTATCGTTAGGTTGTTTCAAATGTCGGCGTTGATTGAAAATCCTGCCGCCTATGAAATCAGGTCGGTGATTCGGTTTCTGAATGCGAGGAAAGTGAAACCAAGTGAAATTTATCGGCAAATTTGCGATATTTACGGACCAAATGCAATGAGTGACTCGATGGTGAGAAGATGGGTCCGACAGTTCAATGGCGGGCGTAGTGATGTGTACGATGAAGAACGAAGATGTGTACCATGAAGAACGAAGTGGGCGTCCACCTTTGATTACAGAAGAACTGCTTCACGCGATTGATGACAAGAGCCAGGAAAACCGTAGGTTTACAATTAGTGCTCTCGCAATGGACTTCCCCCAAATTTTACTGTTTCCAACTGGTTGAAGAAACAGGCGGCAGATTTCTATAAAGAAGGTATACAAAACCTGGTGCCACGCTATGACAAATGCCTGCAAAATTTCGGCAGTTATGTGGGAAAGTAGTTTAAGAGTTGTAGAATTTTGTGCAATAAAAATTTCTTCTGTATCTGTGTACAATTTCATTTTATTACCAAACGGAACTTACTTTCTGGACACGCCTCGTAAATCGGTCAAGAGGCCTAGGAGAGTGTTTGTGCTAGAAAGAGCAGATAAGCAACTGTTTACGTCCCACTTAATGAATGAATGGACATCGTTTAGTTCCGGTATGGTGAACGCAGGGGAATTATGGGAAAAATTTAAATGCATGGTGAATAAAGCGCTGGAGGAATATGATCCGACAAAGTGGATTAAAGATGGGAAAGACCCATAGTGGTATAATAGTAATATTCGAAAAATGTTGAGAAAGCAAAGGCAGCTGCACACTCGGTTTGAAGAAGGACAAGCAAATCAAATCAGACAAAAGTTAGTAGATATTCGCGCGTCTATAAAAAGAGCACTGCGCGATACATATAATCACAACCGCTGTTATACCTTAGCAAAAGACCTTGCCGAGAACCCGAAAAAATTCTGGTCCTATGTAAAATCGGTAAGCGGATCAAAGGTCTCTATCCAGTCAGTCGTTGATCATTCTGGAGTGGTGACAGAAGACAGCAAAATGAAGGCCGAAGTTTTAAATTTAACATTTAAGACAACTTTCACGCAGGAGGACCATGTATTTAATGCTCGCACTACTTCTCAAATGGAGGACATACTAATAGGCATAGCTGGTGTAGAGAAGCAGCTGAGAGAGTTGAAAACCACCAAGTCGCCAGGCCCAAATGGGGTACCAATCCGGTTTTACAAAGAGAACTCTCTGGCGTTGGCCCCTTACGTAGCTTGCTTTTATCGCGAATCTATGATCCAGCGCAAAGTTTCAAGAGACTGGAAAAAGGCACAAGTAACTCCCATGTATAAGAAAGACAATAGAACGGACCCACGAAATTACAGACCTGTATCATGGACATCAGTTTCCTGTAGAATTCTTGAACATATTCTCACTTATAATATAGAGAACATCCTTGAGACGGGAAAAATTCTGTCTATACATCAGCACGGTTTTAGGAAGTATCGATCGTGCGAAACCCAGCTTGCTCTTTTTCTTTTTCATTTTTTTTTCTTTATGACATGTTGCGTGCTATGGATGAAGGGCGACAGGCAGACTGCATCTTTATTGATTTTTCAAAGGCCTTTGACACGGTACTGTACTACAGAATGCTAAGGAAGGCACGAGCCTATGAAATAGGTACCCAAATATGCGATTGGCTCGAAGACTACTTAAGTAATAGAACCCAGTACGTTGTCCTCGATGGCGAAGGTTCATCAGCGACTAGGGTATCGTCAGGGGTTCCCCAGGGGAGTCTGATAGGATCGCTTTTATTTTCTATCTATTAAATGATCTGACGGACAGAGTGAGTTGCAGTCTGCGGCTGTTTGCCGATGATGCTGTGGTGTACCAGAGGGTGTCGTCATTGAATGACTGCAGGATATAAGTAGCGTGACTTGGACCAAATTTCTAGGTGATGTAAGGAATGGGAACTAGCACAAAATGTAGAAAAATGTGAGATGATGCAGATTAATAGGAGAAACAATCCCGTAATGTTCGAATATAGTATTAGTAGTGTGCTGCTTGACAGTCACGTCAATTAAGTACCTATCCGTATCGCTGCACAGCGATATGAAATGGAACGAGCATATAAGGACAGTCGTGGGAAAGACAATTGGTCAACTTCCCTTTACTGGGAAAATTTGGGAAGGTGTGATTCGTCTGTAAAGAAGACCGCATGTAAAACGCTTGTACGACCCCGTCTTGAGTATCGCTCAAGTCACCAGGGCGTTTTAAAGGAAGTCTTAGAGGCAGTTCAGAGACTGGCGGCGAGTTTTGTAACTGATAGATTCGAACAATGCGATGCCCGAGTGTTACCAAAATGTTTCGGAACTCAACTGGGAGTCTCTGGAGGGGAGGCAACGTTCCTTTCGAGAAGCACTTTTGAAGAAATTTAGAAGGCTGGAATTTTAGGCGGACTGCAGAACGATTCTACTACTCCAATCTACATTTCGCGTAAAGACCACAATGATAAGATTGGAGAGATGAAGGCTCGTACGGATGCATACGATTATTCGTTTTCCTTCGTACTATTTGGGAGTGGAACAGGAAAGCATGTAACTAGTAGTGGTACTGAGTACACTCCGCCACGCAGCTTTGGGTGGATTTCGGATTATCTATCTAGATGCAGATGTAGAAGCGTTGGGTAGAGGCTTCAGCATAATTCCTTGCTGCGGTTGGTAGGGGCAGTTCAGGCCTGACCTCCGATATGTTACACAACTATAGTTCAAAATAGCCTCTACCTAAAACGGACTGTTCAAGTAAGTTACATTTCACCAAAAAGTCGCTCTTATAAAGTGGGATTTATGAAACTACACAAATAATAAGCGACTTTCTCACAGATTCTCATGTTGGTCATCACGACAAAATTAAAATATATACGCGAACATAATTTGCGAACAGAAAGTAAATGATCAAACGCTGTTCCTTACAATGACAATTAACATTGTATATCTGTCCGCCTCCACAGACTAGTGGACAGCGTGGTGGGTTGCCACGCACGTGCCCCGGGTTCGATTCCTGGTCGAGTCGGACATTTTCTCTGCTTGATGACTGGGTGTCGTGTTGTCATCATCATTGACACGCAAGTCGCCGAAGTGGCAGGCAGGCTGAACACGACCGCAGTAGGAGTCTAACGGCCCTTAATGACACACGATCATCTTCCTCATTGGATGTCTGGCCGTATATTCTTCCCACGATTCACCGTGATTTTAGCAACATCCATCCGCCAAGCAGAAACCTCAGATACTTAAAAGTGCGCTTTAACCCAAGTTATCATTTGGCAAACGTCAGAGACTCCTCCTGCATAATAAATGAGAGTTTCACTATCTTGTTTACTGTAGTGCATATCCCTATTTGAATTCGTATGTACTTTGTACTTCAACACCTACATACATAGCTAGTCTGCACTGCTAAGTACGTGGCAGAAGTAGCAACCAAAATAATGCATGTTTGGGGCTCTTCCTGTTCCATCTGTGAATGGACTGCATAACGACAAAAGAGTTAAAAAGTTTGTTAGTCTATGGGACCAAACTACTGTGGCCATCAGTCCCTCCTTACAAACAAGTTAAACTAAACTAAGACAACACATACACACATACGCACCCAATCCCGAGGCAGGTCTCGAACCTCCGGCGGGAGTGGCTCGTGGTCCTTGACAATGCGCCTAGAATAGCTCGACTATTCCCGCGCGGCGACACA
Source organism: Locusta migratoria (assembly GCA_026315105.1). NCBI lineage: Eukaryota > Metazoa > Arthropoda > Insecta > Orthoptera > Acrididae > Locusta > Locusta migratoria. The sequence goes on from CM048744.1 coordinate 655,563,276, forward strand.
TTTCTCAATGTTTGCAGCTATTGGTATAATCGTTTCCTCACGGTCCCTACCGAAACGATACACAGGTGGCTGAAAAATATCTGTAGGTTCTTCACTCCATTTATCGTATTGAAACATTACATAAGGTACTACATTTGACCGATAGCTTATCGTTTGTGTACTTGCGCCTAATATTTTATCGGTTTTCTGAATGTTCTCAATCAGCGAGCTTCATGGAAACTCTGTACACAAGCGCCACGCCAAGTAGTATTGTGTTCGGAGTGAATATCATAAGTTTATTTTTAACAAAACTGCGAACGGCCACCCCACAGCTGACGCCTGTGAATTTTAAATGTCCGTGTGCGTCAGTACTACAGTGTTTGTTTTACTCCAACATCGTCGCTGTGTATTATTATACACTCCTCAATTCACTCCAACACAGTAGCATCTTCATTTTTTCACCGTGTTATGTGTTTTGTTTTTGTTACATTTTTGTACTCCTTGGCCTTATTGGTATTTCTTCTTTATTACGTAATGCTGTAGGCTGAAGAGCGCCTCAAGCGCTGCCAGCCCGCCCCATCAGGGGAATGAAATATTAATAAAGGGAAAAATAGTATTGTGTTTGAACATTGAGAATATTGGGGCGGGGGGCGGATGACATGCACCTCGCTCCGATACGTCAGCGCCTCTGCTGACACCTTATCTTAGTAAGTAGACTTGATGTTCGTTACGTGACTTGTCTGTATATTAGGCTAACCACGCTCAGTGTTTTAAATAACTTAATCACGTCACGATACATAACGTTCTTGAGAGGACATTCCCATAGTTCAGAGTCCATCCTCGTATCCTACAGACGATGGCTGATGCAGCAAACACAGCTAGTTTCGCTTGTGGGGCGGAAGCAGAGCTGTCCATTTGTAGCATCTTTCGCAGAATCGATCGCGGTCATTTGGCTTCCAGCCGAATGGAAGACGTAAAACCTATGGCTGATTCGATTCTCTGTCGGTCTTGGACGAAGCTATCTAGATATTTCGGAGGGATCTCTCTTGATAGGCCAGCTGTGCGCTTCACTCAGGAAGCTGCTACTATAGTGGCAGATTATGTCTGGTGGGCACATGTGGCTCTTTCTTAAACGTAAGAAAGACCGTGTACCACGTTGAAAGAAAAGTTATACGTAACCACTTAACATAAATTCCTGTAAAGTTTATTTTTTTTTTTTCTAAAAAGATCAGTAAATGGTTCTAAAACATACGTCTAGACACTCTGTGGCACTGTGGCATTGAAACAGAGAATGACAAGAAACTATTTCACTGACGAACATTTCAGCATAGTTCCTCCTCTAAATTTACGCACAAACGGCAAAATGACAGACATCGAAATAATTAATCACGGGAGCTGACACCAATTAAAATTTATCTTTTGTACAACAAAAGAAGTAAGTTACAAAACTCCGGCCATCGCTTCAGTATTGCTCATCAGTGTGGGACCCGTACAAGGTAGGGTTAATAGAAGACGTAGGAAGACCCAAAGGAGGACATTTAGCAAGCACGAAAGCGTCATGGAAATGACTAGGAAACTCCTGTAGCAGATGTTGCGAGAGAGACGTTAGGTATCGTGGTAAGGGCTTCTGTCAAAGTTCCGAGAGGGAGTTAATCAATGTATGGCTTACTCGTATGTATATAGCACGAAACGACCAAGATTAGAGAGATTAGGACCCACAACAGGCATAAACACAATCTTTTTTCCGCGAACTATACGCTACTGGAAGTGACAATGGTATACACAAAGTACCCCCCGCCACACACCGTGAGGTGCCTTGCGAAGTATGAAGGTAGATGTAGATGAATATGACATACTTTCTCTGTTGCCAAATCGCTGACATATAGATACACTTGACTGTGATGTCCTCGGTCATTTTTGTTGTTTCTCTTAAGTCATACTCTCCATAACATTTAATGACTTTCTTTTTAATTTTTTTTTAAATTTTTGCGGAACCTCTACGAATAAAAGCTTTTTTTTTTTTTTTTTTTTTTTTTTTTTTTTTTTTTTTTTTTTTTTTTTTTTTTTTTTTACAAATTTATGTCCACAGAATCGGCGGCGTAGTTGTAGTCGTCTACGAGATGAAGAAGGCAGAAAATTCTACGATCATTCTTCTCTGTAACTGTAGTGATTACACAGCACATCACTGCATTAATAAAGGTTAATCAAACGCTGTATTGCTACAGTGAATCATATTTTTTCTGCGCTGAAGTTGGACACGAACAAAAAAATTACGAGTTCACTTGGCATCCGCAGTTACTTCCGTGGAAAAACCCAGTTGTTTGATTGACTTCGAAAAATATTTGCTATGCCTCTTCAAACACCTCGTACAGAAAAGTGTTACTAGACTTAATCTCGATTAAAATTGGTTCATTTACTAAAGATGAATGTTTCGTTGAATGATATATTGAACTGTTTACAGGAAGACCTGGACAGCACGTTGCCGCTTCCGAGAGAGCCTGTGGTGAGGCGAGAGCCGGCAGTGGAGAGGAGGCGGCCCGAGCCCAAGCCGCAGCAGCCCGCGCCCGCCAAGCCGCCGCCCCCGCCGCCGCCGCCCCCGCCGCAGGTCAGCTAATGCCTTCTCCACATGTCTTTTCCCTGCACTCATCTACAATTTCCCAATAAACATATCTGCCTTTCGGCAATGAAGCAACATTTATGGCTCTAGAAAAAAACACAATACATCAGTAAGTTCCTGTGAATGATTGGTTACAATTTTTTGTGCCGTCTTGTTGTTGTTTGGCCTCTGAAGTAAAAGGAAAATTTTTATCACAAATTTAGTCCGTCGCGAGTTATAGGAAATTATGTAATGTTATATTTTGTTGAAATAACCATGTTCATCTTTCCTCTCCGGTGGTTTACGACTTTGTCCGTAAGTACGTGTGTGGCGAGCACGAGGCTATAAGCTATTGTGGCATATACTTCCTTTTCAGTGACACATTTCCCTACCTCTTCCCATTTCACCCTGTCACCATTCCATTCCCTGCGCCCCCTCCTCATCCCTCTCTTGCTATTCTCATTTATGTCGACCGGGCTGGGCTATCTTCCTGGTTTCATTAGCATTCGCGGTTTGTACCTTTTGCCATTTTCACTATCCTTTTCGGAATTTTCGGCCCCTTTATGGGTTTGACCTCTACTTCCAAATTTTGTCTCCGGAATGTGAGCCAGATGAGGAGACTACCTCACCTAATTTCTTTGTCAAGTTACCTTACCGACCCCTTTCATCTTTTACTCAAAGCTGTTACTTTGTTCCACGCTGTGGTCTGAATAGCCAGCACAGTAAGCAGTCCATGTGCTGGGATCTTTATGTATTCCTTTGGTCGAGACCTCTGAAAACACAAGGATTACGTATCTGATACCTGAGTTGTGACCTCTCATGTTTGCCCATGGTTGTTTGTCACTCTGGAGCATCGGAACTCCCACCAGTGACTGGCACAGGAAGAGGCCCCGATCAGAGTGCGTGGTATCAGGGCGGACCCATTGTGTATGCAACAGATCAGCCTGAAACAAAGTGGCCGTCCCCCGGTCGCCTCTGATGATAGCAATCGATCAATTAATGCTGCTGCGTTACGCAATAGGAACTTCCCCCCTGGCTACTCGTTGGGAGAAAGGCCAGGCTCTTTCGATTGGGATTAAATCCTTTCTGCTCTACCTGGTCTGCACCAGGACAGACGGTCCACCGCCATACATGAAGTCAATTTAGCGAAGTAGTCTCGTTGAGTAAGATTCACTGATTCACTGCTAATCAAATCTTTTTCTGCCGACCAATCTTCAGTTTTGTGTGCGTGTAACCATGCTGGTGACATTCTGTTGTTCATGATCCACAATCATTCAATAAATATGGTTTAGGAGCTTGTCTTTCACAGAGATCTAATCCTTAAAACTGAAGAGGAACTCGAGGCCAACCCAAACGCTGGAGCCTACATTTTCTTCGTCGCATTTAGAAAGGCCCTAAGGACAGTCGTACCAATACCAGCACTTTTATTTTGGTTTTGAGGGGGTAATCTCTCCAGAGAAGGTCAAGTTTATAGTTAACAGGTGTGACGTGAAGCTCTACATCCCCCTTTCATGAGGTGTTTTCGGTGTTCGCAGTTTGAGCACGTCTTCACTCTGTATAACCGTCCATTTAAGTGGTGCTTGTGAACACCCACACCATAAGGGAAGCTCGTGTGTTCCACCACCAGTGTGCATAAACTGTCATGAACATCGTTCCCCATATCCTCCACATTATCTGGTATACAAGAGAAGATAATTCAGGTGTATAACCCCTTGATCGTTCATTGTACAATGAAGATAATCGAAAAATTCATCATCTCTACCCTCTTCGGTTGGTACATCTTATCTCCCCTCCCCCGCACATCCTTTGTAACCACTGACCTCTCCCAGTTTCCTCTCCCTCTTTTGTAGCACACCCTTCCTCCTCCCTGGGTTCCCTCTCTTCCCCAGCACTTGCCGATGATGGAGTCCTCTCTTGGGCTTCCTCCTCCCAGTGTCCCCAAGATCGGAGGCCGGCCGCTATGGGCGAGGGAACTGCGGCGCGCCAGTCACGGTCTGCACGGCCACTACGGTCGGGGGTTCGAATCCCCCCTCGTGCATGGATATTTGTACCGTCCTTAGTATTAGCTAGTTCATAAGTAGTTTGTAAGTTTAGGGACTGATGACCCGCAGTTAAGTCCCATAAGCTCTACAAACATTTGAACATTTTTGAACAAGATCGGAGGTCTGATGCCTCAAGTCGGAGACCGACTGTGACCCAGTGGTGTGACAGGCTCTAGCCCATTCGCCTCCCATCTTGTTTCCTTTTCTGTACTCATACTATGAAATTGTAATGGCTGTTACTGTTACCTTCTGGACTTGGAACACCTTATTGTGGTTACTTCACATTTAGTCATTCTGCAACATTTCACTGATGGTCACTTACTGACCCTCCATGGGTTTTGTGCCTACTGGTTTTGTACCAGAATATCAACCCTTCCGGAGTATGTCCCCACCCCTACGCCAAAAAGAAAATAATTGGTAACTTTTGAAGATGCCCCATGGTGGTAGCTTTTTCTTGTTTGTTCACTACCGTCGGCAGTGAACGGCCGGATGTGTGGACTTTGAACACTACGCATTCGCCCACGTGCCCGCCGTATCAGCCCTGTATGGAGGCCCGGATTCGCAGACTGGGGTGTATCACCCCTCGCTGTCGGCAGTACCGGGCCCCCGCTCCTCAGTCACGTGGCCGGATCGCCAGACGCCTTGCCGCTCTATCGGTGCAGCCAGCTGCGTCCTTCTGCTCTGAGCCTCCGTCCTAGCAACATGCCGTAACTGTTAGCTCCGCCTACCTTCCTCCGTCCGCGGCCATGCTCCGCAGCAGCTTATATTCCTACTCTCTTCTAACTTTCGAAACTGCCTTCTCGTCACCCTGTAGTATGCTGGTCTAGTAAACCTATTTTTCTCTAAACCTTCTTTTGTGTCCCAGCCTCGTCGCCGCTTTTGTGTCTCGTTTCCGTTGTAGGTGTCGGTGGCCGAGTGGAATGAGACCGACACAGGAATAAAGATAGCACGCTGGTGCGGGTACGGAGGGGAGCAGCCAGAAACTAGAAACACTAGAGTAAATTAGAACGAGATATATATTGCACAGAATTTATACAATACTTAACTTTTACATAGATCAGTACTGCAGAATGCTGAATACATAGTTGAGCTAGAGGCCTGCCTAGTGCCTGTCCGATAGCCAAGTCTTTACTGGTGCCTATCTGGTTCCGAAGATGTTAATTGGTTCCTATCTCAGTCCCAAGTGAACGATGTCGTTCAGTGGTGGCCACGAGCGGAGTTGTACCAGAGGGCGCTCGTGTCTGACGTCGTAAGAACGCCGCGCCGTGCGTGCATGGCGGCACGCGGCGAAAGTAGGTGGCACGCACTTTGGACTTGTGCGACACCACACCCCTCGCCCCCAAATCGCCGCGCCGTCGTGGCGTACGGCTGAGGGCCACGGCGACGGCACTGGGAGGAGGGCCTGGGCGGGGGCGTTACTGGTGGGACGGGCGTCGTAGCTGAGGCTGAGGATCGAGACGCCGTCCGCGCCCCGGCATCCGCCTTGCGATCCTCCAGGAAACCCACCGAAACCTGGGGAAGGGCGCACACCCCCGCCCAGAGGGAGGTGCTTGGCCCAAGCTGTGGAGGGGGGGGGGGGGGGCGCACGGTCCCGGAGTCCCTCTCGGCGACGCTGTCATCTGCGGCGGCGACGACTGCGTCGGAGGTGCGTCGACGTCCATAGGGATCTCTTAGTCCGGGGACGAACGATGTGGCTGTGCTCCCTGGCGGTGAACTGGGTCTGGAATCAAGAAACCCGAGACAGGATCGCACGGCCTGTGCAGGCGCAATTGGTTTGCGTGGTGCCGCAGCTCCGACCATGTGGAAGAACGTACAACATACATATTGTGACAGAGCACGCGCTGAATGATGCCTGGCATCCATGTCTTCTTGTTGCCAGCAAACACCCTGTACAGCACCGGCGTGGAAACCTGAAAACGCGTAGCGCCATACGAACCGACTCGGTGCTTGGGAGGCTGCAGCAGGTGAAGGAGAGTGCGGTGACGGCGGCCGTGTAGTAGCTCGGCAGGAGACGGGCCGCCACGTGGCATGCACCGATACGTAGACAGGAAAATTTGAAGAGCTTGCTGCCTGGAGTGCTGACCTTTCATCTTTTCCATGTGAGACTTGAATGTTCGAACGAAACGTTCTGCTTCACCATTGGACTGAGGGTGAAAAGGTGCGGTGGTGATATGCTGAATGCCATTCACACGACAAAACCGTTGAAATTCCGCACTAACAAACTGAGGTCCATTGTCACTGACAATAGTTTCAGGCAAGCCTTCGATGCAAAACACCGATGTTAAGGCACTGATTGTACTAGCCGCTGTCGTTGAGTTCATGGCAATCACGAAAGGAAACTTGCTGTAAGCGTCTACAACAGTTAACCAGCGCGTATTCCAGAAAGGTCCGGCAAAGTCAATATGTAAACGTTGCCATGGTCCCTTGGGGCGTGGCCAGTCTGAGAAACGTTGCGGAGGAGCCGCCCGATGCTCCGCACAAACAGTACACTGTGACGTCATGCTCTCTATCTGGGCGTCCATACCAACCCAGGTACAATGACGTCTGGCCAGTTGCTTTGTCCTAACAATACCCCAATGTCCTTGATGCAGGAGGCGTAAGACTTCTCGTTGCAGGGAACGAGGAACAATCACCCTTGTGTGGTCGTTGTCCGTATGTAACAACAGAACACCCTGACTTAAAGATAATGCATGACGTTGTGCAAAATAACGTCGAACCAGAGGCCGTTGAATGTCTTTGGCTCTGGCAGGCCACCCTGAGCGAACAAAACGTGCTACCACACTTAGGTCCGCATCCGCAGCTGTTTCCTGTGCAACCCGACGAGAGTTCAAAGGGAAATCTGCGACAGCGGTAGCACTCTGGAGTCTAACAACATGCCATTTCTGAAGAATCAAATGACACATCCTGACCAACCGGAAGTTGGGAAAGTGTGTCCGCGTTGGCGTGTTTAGTGGTAGGTCGGTACAAAATCTCATACTGATAATTAGACAATATCAAGGACCATCTCTGAAGTTTTTGTGCCGTTCGTGGCGGAATTGGCTTTGTGGGTGAGAACAACGACGTGAGAGGCTTGTGGTCTGTCAACAAATAGAATTTTCTGCCATAGATATAATGATGAAACTTTGTGACGCCGTAAATGTTGCTAAGGCCTCCTTTTCTATCTGACTGGAATTCGGCGTCAGTAGCGTTAGTAGCGTCAGTAGCTTGGATGCAAAGGCAATAGGACGATCGTGACATCCAATACGATGCGACAAAACTGCACCCAGACCGTACGACCAGGCGTCAACTGCTAACACTACAGGCTTCTGTGGGTCAAAGGGAATCAAACATGCATCACTGAGTAGTGCAGACTTTAGTTTGTCAAAGGCAACCCGACAATCTTTAGACCATACAAAAGGAACATTCTTCCTACGTAAGTGATGCAGTGGAGCTGCAATCTGAGAGGCATTGGGAATAAATCTGAAATAATAGTTAAGCTTTCCCATTACTGCTTGCAATTCATGCACATTCTTAGGAGGAGGCAAGTCTTTGATTGCTTGAAGATGTGACTGTAAGGGATGGATTCCTTGGGCATTAATCACATGGCCTAGGTACTCTATTTCAGTTTGAAAAAACGAACACTTTGCTTTATTACACCTTAGACCTGCTGCAGTCAAAACTTTGAAAAGGCACTCCAGGTTTGATAAATGTTCTTCAACTGTACGTCCGGATACCACAATATCATCTAAGTAGTTCGAGCAACACGGTACAGAAACTGTCAGCTGTTCCAAAAAGCGCTGAAAAATAGCGGGGGCGGAAGAACTGCCAAAGGGTAGGCGTTGAAATTGAAAAAGGCCCATGTGAGTATTAATGACGAAAAACTTTTTTGACTCGTCATCAAGCGGAATTTGTAAGTATGCCTCTGCTAAATCAATATTGGAAAAGAAGCGAGACTGTCCTAATTTGTCCATCAGTTCCTCAGGTCGGGGCAGGGGATAAGTGTCTACAATTGTTTGACTGTTCACTGTTGATTTAAAGTCCGCACAGAGACGAAGTTTTCCCGACGGCTTGGGTATAATTACTAAAGGCGAGGCCCACTGACTCGCAGAAACAGGAGAAATCACCCCACTATCTTGCCAACGTTTAAGTTCTTCAGCAACTGTATCACGAATTGCGATAGGCACTGGTCTAGCTTTACGAAATTTTGGTACAGCAGATTCTTTTAAAGATATATGTGCCACGAAGTCTTTTGCACAACCTAGTTCCGGCGAAAACAAGTCACTATATTTTTCACACAATGCATTTATTTTGTCCTGAGGCACTACTGACGAAATTTGAAGCACATCTCTTTGAATTGATAAACCAAACAAGTCAAATGCATCTAGTCCGAAAATGTTCTGTGTAGATTTGGCTTGTAGAACTACAAAAGCAACTGTTTTTGTTACACCTTGAAAAGAGGCAGGCAGGCTACACCTTCCTAGCACGGGAATATTTTGACCTGTATAAGCCGTTAGCACTTGTTGTGACGGCGACACTTTTGGCGCACCCAGAAGTTCATAAGTGTCTTTATTAATTAATGTGACAGAGGAACCAGTATCAAGCTGAAATTGCACAGTCTTATTTTCGATCGAAAGAGTCACAAAAAGTTTTTGCTTGTGGCGCTCGACAGGTGCGCGAATGTGGGCAACGTCTGATTGAACTTGTTTACTACGCTTGCGCATGCGCGGGCTGCGTAGTGAAGGAAGCGGCGCAGACTCGGCACGCAGCGGATTAACAACACTGTCACTAGATGGCACTACCGCCGGATCGGCGTCCGCACATTGCGAGGCTACTACAGATTCACTAACTACTGCACTACACTCTTGAGCAGCTACTTGATGTCTACCGTCACTAGCTACACAGTACTGGGCACTTTTACAATAAGAAGTTGCAGAAGGCACTAGGTTCACTACAGGATTGCACTGTGCATTGTCACTTTGCTTGTCCCGAACCCTTTTCCGTTGCACAGATGTATGTGCTCGTCGGCGCTTGCGGCGTGGCTCAATACATAGTTTTGCAATAGGTGCAGAAGAATTTCCTTGCAAGTAAAGCACTGTTCAATTCCACAGCGTCTATGACATTGACTGTATGCACTGCTCTCGCACTTTGCGAAGCACTATTTCTAACGTGACTGTTCTTTGAGTTTTTAATTTGCATACACACAGACTGTACGTGTCCTGATTTGCCACATTGATAACAGGTTGCGTTGCGATTAGGGCACTGTGCACGTTTGTGGCGTGATACACACTGGGGGCAAGACTTACGAACATTTTTCTGAAATGAGCGTTGGCGCCCGTTATTCAAATTACTGTTTCTAACACGACGGGGCGACCTTTGTGTCGCACTTTTACACTGGCTACTGTTCACTGTCTGTTCAGCACGGCCGGTAGAATTTAAAGAATCACTAGTGCTACACTGAGAACTACGGCTAGGAAAGCGTCCGTTGCGGCGCACTGAATTTACACTGTGGCTTTGCATTTCTACATCTGCTAAGTCAAAGGTATCATGCGCTTCAATAAGCTGCAGTACACTGTATAATGAGGGGTCAGACTGTTTCAGAATTGCTGCTCTAATTCTGGGGTTCTGAATGTTCTGCGTAATCGTATCTCTTAACATAACGTCACTATAAGAAAGTCCACAAGAGCAAGTAAATTTACATTTGCGGGTTAAGCCCTTCAACTCAGTTATCCACTCTTGGTGTGATTGCTGCGGTAATTTTTTAGTCTGAAAAATCGGTGCCGCGCCGCAGCTACGAGAACTTTTCTCTCATAATGAGCATTTAGTGCCTCTACTATTTGTTCAAAGTCTATATCACGAGGAGATGCTTGCGGGAAAAGTTTCTGCAGTAACCCAAAAGTCTTGGTGCCAACTACGGCGAGAAAGAAATGTTTAACTGTCTGACCTGTTATTTGATGAGCCGCGACGAGTTCTTGAAATTGAGCGAAGTAGTCACTCCATTCTTCCTCTCGTTCGTTGTACTGGCGAAACGTAGGAAGCGTTGCAGCGGCAGGTGTGGGCTGCTGAAGCGGCGGCTGTTTTTGTTGGTTAGCTGCTTGCGCTGTCAGCTGGGCCACTGCTTGCAGGAGTTGTGTGATTTGCGCCGTCTGTAACTGAATAATTTCCATTAAGTTTGGGTTCGGGGTAGTGGCCATGCTGACCGATTAGGCGCCGCGTATACAAGTAAATTAGAACAAAACACAAATGCAATATGAAAGAGAACGCTCTGCAACAAAAAAGTCCACAAAACACGTAACAGAATATGTTCCCCCAAAATTCTTATAATAAGGGTGGGTGGGCGGGAGCAATTTCTGCGTGCTCCGACTGCTGCTGTCTGGCTGCTGCAAGCGGACTGGTCCAAGGTTCTTCTATCACTCCTCGTCGCCACTTTTGTGTCCCAGCCTCGTCGCCGCTTTTGTGTCTCGTTTCCGTTGTAGATGTCGGTGGCCAAGTGGAATGAGACCGACACAGGAATAAAGATAGCACGCTGGTGCAGGTACGGAGGGGAGCAGCCAGAAACTAGAAACACTAGAGTAAATTAGAACGAGATATATATTGCACAGAATTTATACAATACTTAACTTTTACATAGATCAGTACTGCAGATACATATTTGAGCTAGAGGTCTGCCTAGTGCCTGTACGATAGCCAAGTCTTCACTGGTGCCTATCTGGTTCGGAAGATGTTAACTGGTTCCTAACTCAGTCCCAAGTGAAGGATATCGTTCAGTGGTGGTCACGAGCGGAGTTGTAACAGAAGGCACTCGTGGCTGACGTCGTAAGAACGCCGCGCCGTGCGTGCATGGCGGAGCGCGGCGAAAGTAGGTGGCGCGCACTTTGGACTTGTGCGACACCAAACCTTCTAACATTATTTCGACTATCCCACACCAAGTCCACATTCCGCCAACCATTCTGTTACAATGTATAAGACAGGGGAAATACAAATGTGAAAATCACAGAACTATCAGTTTAATAAGACAAAAATACTAACAGGAATTATTTACAGATGAATGGAAAAACTTGTGGAATCCAACTTTGGGGGAGAGCAGTTTGGATTTAGGAGTAATGTAGGAACACGGGAGGCAATACTCACATTACAACTTATCTTGGAAAAGGCATGGCCAACATTTCCGCCCCCCCCCCCCTCCCCCGCGGGAGTACACTGTAGTTGACGGTCCCGGCCCCGGCCGCGACAGTGTCGCTAGTGCCCCACACGTCGCTGCGCACAGTAGAATCCTGCATCCGCGTGGCCTGTCCGCGTAGCTCGCACGCGCCAGTGGTGTGCGAATGAGAGCATGAATTCTCTTCGGGAGAACTGGCGAATGATGCCGAAGATGACCAATGCTTTCCCAACAGAGGCCGTAATGAGTAACGTTGAAGTAGACATTATCGGAGTAGTGAAGCAACTAAAATCACTTAACAAGAACAAGCCTTCTGGTCCGGATTGTATACCCATTACATTTCTATATGATTATGCTGAAGCGATAGCTCCTTACTTAATAGCCATATACAACCGCTCTCTCAAAAAAGGATCTGTACCAAAAGATTGGAAAGTTGGACAGGTCACACCTGTATTCAAGAAAGGCAGTAGGAGTAACCACTAAACTACAGGCCAATTTCAATTACTTCAATTTGCAGCAGGGTTTAGGAACACATCCTGTATTCAAATATTATGAATTATCTCGAACAGAATGATCTATTGGCCCAAGGTCAAAATGGTTTTACAAAATATCGTTCATGCGAAACACAACTTGCTGTTTACTCACACAAAGTGATATGTGCTATCGACAAAAGTTCACAAATTGATTCAGTATTTCTTGATTTCCAGAAGGCCTTTGACACCGTACCTCACAAACGGCTCTTAATCAAATTGCATGGTTACGGTATATCGCCCCAAATTGGCGACTGGATAGGGGTGCCGGCCGTGGTGGCCGAGGGGACTAAGGCGCTCCAGTCACGGTCCGCACGGCCACTACGGTCGGGGGTTCGAATCCCCATCGGGCATGGATATTTGTGCCGTCCTAGTTCGTAAGTAGTTCATAAGTAGTTTGAAAGTTTAGGGACTGATAGCCCCGTAGTCCCATAGACTTTACAAACATTTTTTGAACTGGATAGGGGATTTCTTCTAAGAGAGGACACAGTTTGTAGTAATCGATGGTAAGGCATCAACTAAAACGGAGGTGATTTCGGGCGTTCCACAGGGTAGTGTTATTATCCTCTCCTGTTCCTTATTTACATAAACGATTTAGGGGAAAATCTAAGTAGCTCTCTTAGGTTGTTTGCAGATGACGCCGTCATTTACCGTCTAGTAAAATCATCTAAAGATCAAAACCAACTGCACAACGATTTGAATAAGATATCAGTATGGTGTAAGAATTGGCAGTTGAATCTAAATAATGAGAAGTGTGAAGTCGTCCACATGAGTACGAAAAGAAATCCGTTAAAATTTGTTTACATGATAAATCATTCGAGTGTGAAGGCCGTAAACTCCACAAAATACCTAGGAATTACAATTACTGCTTACTTAAATTGGAAAGAACACGTAGATAATGTCGTGGGAAAGGCGAACCAGAGACTGCGTTTTATTGGCAGAACGCTTAAAAGATGCAACAGAACTACTAAAGAAACTGCATACACTACGCTTGTCCGTCCTTTTATGGAGTATTGCTGCCTAGTGTGGGATCCTTTGACGGAGGACATTGAAAGAGTCAAAAGAAGGGCAGCTCGTTTCGTATTGTCACGATACAGAGGAGACAGCGTTACGGAAATGATACAGGATCTGGGATGGGAATCATTACAACAACGGCCCTTATCGCTTCGGCGTGGGCTACTTACGAAACTACAATCGCCAACATTCTCCTCCGAATGCGAAAATATATTGTTGACTCCCACTTACATAGGTAGAAATCATCATCAGAATAAAATACGAGAAATCATAGCCCGAACGGAGAGATTGAGGTGTTCTTTCTTCCCGCGCGCTATTCGAGAATGGAATGGGAGGTAAAATAGAATAACTGTGGTTCGATGAACCATCTGCCAGGCACATAAATGTGATTTGCAGAGTATCCCATGTAGATGTAGATGTAACAGCGTTCTTGAGAAGGCACTCGGATGCAGGGCTGTAGCGCACATTGCGCGAGGCAGGGTCGCAGCCGCGGACAGCGACGAGGGCGCCCGCGCTCGCGGGGCGCTGTTTGGCCATGCCTGTCTTACAAGATAGGCTAAGGAAAGGCAAACCTACATTTTTATCATTTGTAGATTTGGAGAAAGCTTTTGACAGTGTCGACTGGAACAAACTCTTTCAAATTCTGTATGTAACACGTGTAAAATACAGGGAGCGATGAGTTATATTCAACTTATACAAAAACCAGACAGAGGTTATTAGAGTCGAAGGGCATGAAAGGACCGCTGAGTTTGGGAAGGAGCATTGAGGAAGCAGTGAAGGGATGTAAGGAGAAATTCGGAGAGGAAATTAATCTTCAGGAAAAAGAAATAAAAACTTTTGTGATTTTTCGGTGACATAGTGATAATGTCAGAGACCGCAAAGGATCTGGAAGAGCAATTGAATGGAATGGACAGTGTCTTGAAAAGAGGGTATAAAATGAACATCAAGAAGAGTAAAACAAGGATAATGGAATGTAGCGTCAGAAAGTCAGGCGATGCTGAAGGAATTAGATTAGGTAATGAGACAATAAAAGTAGTAGATGAGTTTTGTTATTTGATTAGGAAGAAAACTTCTGATGGCCGAAATAAGAAAGTATAAATTGCAGAATGGCTATGGGAAGAAAAGAGTTTCTAGAGAAGCGAAATTTGTTGACATCCAGTATTATGGAGCTACAGTGGATTTCCATGGTTTAGAGAAATTGTGTGGGGCTGAAAATTGTGCAATATAGAAATTTGCAATGTGAAACTCGTTTTGTGCGTCAGACGGTGCATACTAGTTATGTGTTGGCGACGTGGAAAAACTGGCGGCTTTGCCAGCGGATGCTACAACAGCTCAAACAGACACGTTTAATGCTGCACTAAGAAGATGGAATAAAGCTGATAGGACCGCGAGTCAGATTATAGTTAAAACGATTGAATCGTAAGTCATGGCTTTGTTGGTTGCATGTGAGAATGCGCGAGATATGTGGGACAAGCTACATGCCGTGCTTGAACACAGAGTAAAGCAAGCTGCGCATTCAGTTCAGTCAGAATTTTTCAGTTTTAATATGATTTCAAGTGATGACATGGTGACACACCTCGCTCGTTTTGAAAATTTAGCGCTTCTGATGTAGCAGCTCAACGTACAACCTGATAATCATCATCAATAGTGCGGCTACTTGACACACTGCCTGTCAGTCGTGAAAGTCTACGCCAGTCCTGGTACGCAAGATATGAAGAGGAACAGACACTAAAACATTTAATGGATGTTGTGAAACATCCTTGTATTGTGAAACATCATTTTATTTATGTATGTATTTTAAAAAATTGTTAATGAAACTTAACAAAGAAGAACTGCAGTCAATATTAATAAACTTCAGAGAAACTTTAGAATAAACTCATGTAAAAAGAAAAATACCGACAGTTTTCTGAATGTCTTCTCATTGTTGATTGCTTCATCACCTCTCAGGGTCATTATGTGGTTCACTTTAAGGCCTAAGTAATGAACTAAGACGAAACTTTTCACTCTTGAGAAAGATTTGTATTTTTCTAAAAAAATTTACATCACAACTGAAAGGCCGGCCGCGGTGGCCGAGGGGACTGAGGCACTTCAGTCACGATCTGCACGGCCACTACGGTCGGGGGTTCGAATCCCCCCTCGGGCATGGATATTTGTGCCGTCCTTAGTTGTAAGTAGTTCACATGTAGTTTGTAAGTTTAGGGACTGATGACCCCGTAGTTAAGTCCCTTAAGCTTAACAAACATTTGAACGGTTTTTTTTCACAACTGAAATTTAAAAATAAAACGAGACAGCTCATCACTTCTAACTGCTCAAGAAGACAAGACAAGACTGACTGTCAATTAACAAGCAAAGATACTGCTCTTCCACTATTTTTCTTTTAGTTCCACAGATGAATTATTTTTTCTTCACAACATTAATTAATAATTGTCTATTATTGCTATTATTATAGTTATTAATCTTTTTTCTCCTTTTTTAATAATAGAAAATGAAATTAAAATAGAAATTCGCTTCTTACTGTTTTGATACCCCAACACTCCATTCCTGGTAACAGCACAATGTGCTAACATCTGATGAAAGTCGTCGTGCTTATAGGAGGGAGAAACGAGATGAGGTTGTTGCATTGCTCACTAGCAAACGAAATGTTAAAGAAACAAGAAGTGCAGACGTCGTCACTGGCAAGAAGTTTACTTCATAAGATAAATACGAAAAGTCGAAAAATAAAAAGGTTAAGTGTTTCGCTTGTGTGGTGGATTTGGGCATATTAAAAGAATGTGTCCAAGTGTTAAACAAAAATGGGTCCATAACGAAAATAAAAGTGATTTACCTGACCAGGCGCTCATTGGTGAAATAATGAGTGCAGAATTGGACGAGGACTCGTGGATCGCTGATTGTGGGGCTACAAATCACGCGGATAAGAAGATTGAATGGTAAACATCTTTTACTAAGTTTCAAAAACCACTGCAGGTATGTGTGGGCAAAGATTGACTATGAACACACTAGGAACTGGAACTATTTATTTTGAAGCTTTTGTTGATGAAAAGTGGAAGTTATGTCATATGAATAATGTTTTGTACACTCCAGAAGGGAGGATAAATCTTTTTTCTGTATCATCTGCTATAGACAAGAGATTAGAATGTTCAAATGTTTGTAGAGTTTATGGGACTCAACTACGGGGTCATCAATCCCTAAACTTACAAACTACTTATGAACTAGCTTATACTAAAGACGGCACACACATCCATGCCCAAGGGGGGATTCGAACCTCGCTTTAAGAGGAAGAAACATCGAAGAATTTTTCAGACACGTCAACAGCGTTCTATACACCCATGCTCCATGCAGATTTGCGTGGGCCAATGGAATGTAAATCGCCGGGAGGAGCTGAATATTTTCTGTTCTTTATCTGTGACTACTCAATAATACGCTTTTTGTATTTTCTGAAGCAAAAGTGTGAGTTTGTAGAGAAGATTTCGGAAATGTTGAATATTATGAAGAATTTTTGTGGTCAATAACCAAACGTTTTCAGTGTGATAGCGGACGTGACTTTAACAATTATGCAGTGACGGAGCTGATGAAACTAAATGGCATACAATTTACTGTCCTGTCACAAATCCTTACACTCCAGAGCAGAACGGGTGTGCTGTGCGTACCAAGAGAACTGTTGTGGAATTAGCTCGAACCATGCTGCTAGCTCAAGGTTTGCTGAAATTTCGTGAGAAGAAGCGGTAAACACTGCTGTTTATGTGTTAAACAGAACTGGTACGTGTAAATGCTAAAACACCATATGAGGTATTTACTGGAAAGACAGTACAGCTAAATAAGCTTCATATTTCTGAACTAAGTGTTTCGTTCATATTCCAAAAGAAAAACTAAAAAAATGGGATAAGTGGAAAACAGGTATCTTTGTTGGTTATTCTGATAGCATTGCTGTTTTTCGAGTGTGGATTGAATCAGAAAACCGAATTACTAGGAGTAAGGATGTTATTTTCGAACCAGAGAAAACTGGGAGGATAGTGGTACCACTTCCAAATGAAATGTACGATGAAAAATTGAAGAGTCACCTTGAAGGCGAAGGAAAAGTGTTTAAAGACTCTACAGAAGCAAGTTCTTGTAAGAGCCAACTACGAAATAGGCAACAATTGAAGCAACCTGATCGTCTCATTGAAATAATGCTGGCTGAAATAAACTAGCCTAAGAATTACACAGAGGCTATTAAGTCTGTGGACCATGAACCCTGGAGGAAGAAATGGCTTCGTTAAAGGAAAATGCTACATGGAGTTTGAAACCTTTGCTACCATATCGTACGCCCATTACAAATCGTTCGGTTTATAGAATTAAGCTTAAAGCAGATGGTAAAATTGATCGCTATGAAGCAAGACTAGTTGGTCGAGGATTTAGTTAACAATAAGATATTGACTATAATGAAACATTTAGTCCTATTGCTATTTGAATGGCTTCCTAAAAGAAGAGATATATAGGCAACAGCCTGAAGGATTTGCTGATGGTACTGAACGTGTGTGAAAGCTTCATAAAAGTTTATATGGAACGAAAAAAACACCGATGTGCTGGAATCAAAGATTCAATGATTTTCTAGTGAATCTTGGGCTTGTGGAAAGCAAGGCAGATCTCTGCCTGTTCTTTCAAGAAGACTGTAATGATAGATTTATGGTTGTTCTACATGTTAGTTAATATCTGCCAGTAAAAAGGATATTGAAGTTTTCCTGAGGAAAATTCAAGATTACTATTGAGCCGGTGGAATATTTCTTAAATATTAATATTTATGTTAAGAGAATGGATCAATAGAGATTAAGCAAGAAAGTTATGCAAAATGTATACTGCGACGTTTTAACATGACAGAAGCAAATCTTTTGTCAACTCCAACCTCGCAATATCTACAGGCGGATGAGTTGACTAACGATAAACCAACGAATGCTCCGTATAGAGAAGCATTGGCTGTCTTATGTATTTAGCTTTTAGAACAAGACCTGATATAATGTTTGCAGTGAGTTATGTGTCGAGATAAAAGATTTTTAGAGACTCCTCAACAACGGAATCGGAATATGTGGCTGCCAGTGAAGGAGCAAGAGAAACAATGTGGCTATTAAAACTATATCAAGAAATTTCGTCGTTAAAGTGTGTACCTGTTCTCCTTGCTGATAATGCAAGTGCCATGAAATTTTCCAAGAATCATGAATTTCACAAGAGGTCAAAGCACATTGATGTTCGTGTGCGCTACATCCGTGAGAAAATTCAAGAAGGCCAGTTAACTATCGAGCATGTACCAGGCAGTATGCATTTGGAGAAACTCACCAAACCGGTACCACATGTTCGATTTCAATATTTAAAATCACTAATCGGAAAGTGTAAAGTACTTATCTGACAATATAAACATTTAGGGGAAGTGTTAAAGTGAAATGTTTTTGTTCAAAATGTTTGTAAATCTATCGAACCAAACTGCGTGGTCATCAGTCCATAGCTTATAAACTACTTAAACCTAGGTAAACTAACCTAAGGACAAACAGTCACACCCATGCCCCAGGGAGGACTCGAACCTCCACGGCGAGCAACCGCGCGCTCCGTAGCGAGACGCTTTAGACCGCTCGGCTACTCCACCACGACGAAATGTTTATATTTACATCTTTGGTGTGTTGCATTATCTTTGTGTGTTTTGTTTTGTTTCGTTGCTGTTGAAACTACACTTTATTAAGAAGTGCGTCACTTCGTTAAACTGTTTCGTAAAGAATATTGTGCCTTTTCTTAAATTTTCGACAACAGTCCGCACGGATATTGTTAGTACTTCGATTCAACTCCATACTACACTGGCAGGGGTTGCCCTCTGGCTCCACTTTGACACTCTGCTTACAATTCTCAATCTCTATCTTCCTCCTGACAGGCCATCTGCACCTGGTGCCCTCACTTCGTTAGCAACTTTCCCATCCCTCCACCTCGTTGGAGACAGTAATACCCATCACACTTTGTGGAGCAGTACTAGTACATCTAGCTGGGGTTACCTCATAGACCCGTTCCTTGAATGAAGTGATGTCTCCTTAGTACCGCCCGCGGCGCTTTCTCCACCATAGATCTATCACTCGGTTCTCCTCCTCTTTTTCCTTCAATACAATGGACAACGCACGAATATATTTGCTGTTATGACCACTTCCTGTGCATTTTTTCACTCCATCTTTGCCTGACATTGGGCAGCATATCCCGCTGGGTTTTCCTTTGTGCTAATTGGCTTTATATAAGTCTCATGTTGCTTTTATCCCCTTCCTGTCAGGCTGATGGAATTCTTCTAGACGCCCCAATCGACGGGCCCTCCTGGCCACCAGCCAGTTCTGTGGTGCAACTCGGCCTTTGTCAATGTCAATAGTGCTTGCTGTCGACCCTTGCAACAACTTAAGCACCAACCGTCTATCGTTGGTCTTATTGACTTTAAACTCCTAAAGCTGGTTACATAGTTAAACGAAGCGAGTTTATATATTGGGAGCGTTTTGACCTCTCGTTCGGCAATTCTGTTCTTTTGTCACGAGTGTAGGCTATGCTCCGCCCTGGCCAAGGTTACCGGCAGCCTTCTTCTCTCCCAGGCCTTGCCCTGCCAGGTGGCGTCAGTTCTCGCAGAACTTACGACTTATTTTACAATGGCATTGGCGACAGCCTCCTGTCTGTGATCTGCCTTTCTTCTCATAAAAGAGCAGGTTGAAGCCTCCGACTTACATTTTACCTCTCAACAGCTGGATCCCCGTAATGAACCATTTAATGAATGGGAACTACTTCTTTCCTTTTTCTTTTCCCAAATGATAGCTCCAACAACTCAGTTCTCCACAACGACGATATATCCTCCAGTTATTTAATCGTATGTGACTTCAAGGGTTTCTCCTCTTAATGGATGGACAGCATTGAGGTTTCTCTCTTTAAGCCTGGTAAGTATATTATTCTTTGACCCCTACTAGTCAATTAGTCTGACCAACATACACTATAAACTGATTTAAAGGATAGTTCCTGTAGATGAACCTGGGTTCTTGAATCACGCAGATTTCTGTCAGATTATCAGCGCGAGTTCCAACAAGGACAATCTATAACTGACCATCTACTCAAGTTGGGAACAACAATCACGTCTACTTCTTGTTGCAGTCTTCTTTGATCGACACTGCTTGGCGTCATCTCATTTTATGTAATTTCCATGACTAGGGTTTCTGCGGCCCCTTCTGATTATATTAGTTATTATCCACCACCTATTCCACATTACTTACCACTTAATTCAGCCCCCCACGGACCCAGGAGAATAGTGTCCCACAGGGCTCAGTGTTGTTACAATCTTCCTCATCGCCATGAATGAGCTGGTCAACTCTGTTCACCTCTGCGTTGTATGTGAACGATTTTTGCATCTGGTACAACTCTCACACAGTCGCCTCTGTTGAACACCAAGCCAAGGAGCAATCCAAAGGGGTTCTACGCTGGCTTTTTCCCGTGGTTTTCAGTTCTTCCCTTCAAAAACGAGGGTTTGGCATTTTTGTCGTCTTACAGTTCACCCTGATCGAGACCTCAACTTGGGTATTAAACACATGTACGTTGTATCACGCCACAGGCTCTTAGATCTTCTTGTTAACAGAAGGCTGACTTGTCTACACCATTGAGTTGACTAGCTGTATGCGAAAGTTGAAGCTTAATTCTCTCCGTTTTCTTGGCCACTCATCGTAGGACGCGAATTGTGCAACTCTTCTCAACCTCTCCCTGCCTCTGATTTTGTCCTGTTTAGTTTTTGGGTGTTAGGTTCAAGGCACTGCTTCGACCTGAAATTGTTAGATCCCTTTCACCATCGTGGTGTGCGACTAGACACTAGTGCCTTCTGGACAACCAGTCTGTAGTCAGCTCTTGGCGCCCTACGCATTCGCCATTCACCAATTTCCTTCCCATCCCACATATAACATTCTCTTTGCTGAAGATGGATATTGACCTCCTGATACCCGTCCTTGAGTGGTATTATCCGTTGGATTGCAGCTCGCTTCCCTTTGCAGAAATTTTCATTTCCTTTCTTTCCATTTTCTCCCGTGCACCCCTCTTTGGATGGTGGCCAGGCGACGGATTAGGAAGATCTATTCCAAGGCTTAATTTGCCCCTGTAATCTTCCATCGTTCGTTACAACCTGTAATCCAAAGGTTCCAGGGTGCCACCATCTACTAGATATTTGCTAGAAAAGGAAGGTCATATGGGATATACGTTTATGTCTCCTGTCAGTATGAATACCATTCACTGCCAAGAACATGTAGCGTGTTATGACAGAACTGATGGTCATTAGCTGAACCGTTCATTTTATTAAACGGCTCACCCAGATCAAGATTTTAACTTGCACTGAATCAATGAGCACTAAGCGTGGGCCAATTAAAATTCAGCACTGCCGATGAAGGGTGCCACGAAGTTGCAAGACATTTTCAGCGTAGTGTCCGGATGCTTTTGATCATATAGTGTATAAACAAATACGTGTCTCATATCTTGGCCTAGACTGCAACGTATTCGAAGTGTATCTGAATTGGCGATGTCACTTGCTTATTGTTACTGTTTCTCGGGTTTCGGTAAATAAGTTGTGTGGCTAGGTTTTCCTTGTGAGTATATTAATATCTTTCTCTACTTGTATATCTCTTAACAGCTGGCTTCCGTAATGTTTCCGCTGGGTACTTTAATTCTTATCATTGTAGAAGTGCCTTACTTCGGTTTTAAGGAAACGGGTGCGATTCCAACAATTGACGGGTGTTTTGTTGCTATTTCACTAGCCTTTTTGATCTGATTGTGGTGTACTGTCTGGCAGCTCATTCTAACGTAAGACCTATTCGCGTTTTTCCTTTAATCACTTGGCTCCAAAGCTATCGTTTTTGTGGAAGGGGGTCTCTGCGACATAGCTGTAGTATATGCCCAACAGACTTCTCACTTAGGTCTACTACAGCCATTCACAGCATCAGCTAAAACTGAACTGAAGATTCGAAACCTAAATCATTCCTCAGTCACACTCGATAGTACTCATTGTAACACATGCAGAGTTTGATATACTAGTAGAAAGACAGAATCTGTAGACTCGGGCTCCTAAAGTTGACAGGATTCATACAATGGCGTTACTGGCTGAGCTCGTTTGCTCGAAGGTTGATTAAAAGAAGAGCAAAGGTTTTTACCTCCTTAGAGTGCCTGTCTTACACATGTACTTAACTAAACATAAGTTATAGTGCTGTCAGGGATTTTCTACCATGTTATTTCCACAGATATCGATAATCGGAATATCAGAATCAAAGATTTACTGCATGTATTATTGACGTATTTGTATTGCAGATCAGATGTTACATATACTCAAGGCATGTCAAAATAATATTCCACTAAAAGAGTTAGAAAGTGTATCTTTGAGTTTTGAAGTAGAAAAATCGTATTTGGCCACTGATCAGTCATGATCTCGTTGTTAAACGTATCTTCTCCAAATTTCGAATTATTCGATGACATTCAAAATGTTCAAATGTTTGTATAGCTTATGGTTCTTAACTACGGGGTCATCAGTCCCTAAACTTACAAACTACTTATGAACTAGCTAATCCTAAGGACGGCACAAATATCCATGCCCGAGGGGGGATTCGAATCCCCGACCGTAGTGGCCGTGCAGACCGTGACTGGAGCGCCTCAGTCCCCTCGGCCACCGCGGCCGGCTCGATGACATTAGGGTTGTGTGCAGGTGTCATAGTTTTTTTATTGATTTTGATGTTGAGTTTATAAGATTACACGTGACTCTTATTAACACAGTAGATAAAGAAATACACATTTTGGTTTTCCACATGAAAATGAACTTTTTGTTATGCTTCGACACTTTGATAATTCAGCCTAATTGCTTTGTTTTCTTTCTTTTTTTCCCAGAAAACTCTAATTGCAAAGGTAAGATGATACAAAATGAGTTAGCTCGAAACACAAATCATTATGATTGACACAAATTCCGATAAGAAATCCTATTTTTCTCTCTTCATGTCCTCATTCGATGATACAGTAATAAATGGTTTGGATTTTCCGCTGTATGCAAGACACCGGATTTTTTAATTGTTCCCAATCATGTTTCAGCACATTTTGTGCTATCATCAGTGGGAGGGTTTATTTTTGTCCTTTTACATTAGGCTACATAAAACTCGTCAAGTAGCCTACTTATTTGTTGTTTTGGTACAAACTTGTCATGATTGTTTTCCTTATTTGTTATAATTTGGTTGTTGCTGTTGTTTTTAATGTGTATGTCACTCGTTTTCCACGTTTTTTCGTACTATGCATTACGTGACTGGCGTAATGCATAGCACGAAAAAACGTGGAAAACGAGTGACATACACATTAAAACCAACAGCAACAACACCAGTCACGTAATGCATAGCACGAAAAAACGTGGAAAACGAGTGACATACACATTAAAACCAACAGTAACAACACCAGTCACGTAATGCATAGCACGAAAAAACGTGGAAAACGAGTGACATACACATTAAAACCAACAGCAACAACACCAGTCACGTAATGCATAGCACGAAAAAACGTGGAAAACGAGTGACATACACATTAAAACCAACAGCAACAACACCAGTCACGTAATGCATAGCACGAAAAAACGTGGAAAACGAGTGACATACACATTAAAACCAACAGCAACAACACCAGTCACGTAATGCATAGCACGAAAAAACGTGGAAAACGAGTGACATACACATTAAAACCAACAGCAACAACACCAGTCACGTAATGCATAGCACGAAAAAACGTGGAAAACGAGTGACATACACATTAAACCAACAGCAACAACACCAGTCACGTAATGCATAGCACGGAAAAACGTGGAAAACGAGTGACATACACATTAAAACCAACAGCAACAACACCAGTCACGTAATGCATAGCACGAAAAAACGTGGAAAACGAGTGACATACACATTAAAACCAACAGCAACAACACCAGTCACGTAATGCATAGCACGAAAAAACGTGGAAAACGAGTGACATACGCATTAAAACCAACAGCAACAACACCAGTCACGTAATGCATAGCACGAAAAAACGTGGAAAACGAGTGACATACACATTAAAACCAACAGCAACAACACCAGTCACGTAATGCATAGCACGAAAAAACGTGGAAAACGAGTGACATACACATTAAAACCAACAGCAACAACACCAGTCACGTAATGCATAGCACGAAAAAACGTGGAAAACGAGTGACATACACATTAAAACCAACAGCAACAACACCAGTCACGTAATGCATAGCACGAAAAAACGTGGAAAACGAGTGACATACACATTAAAACCAACAGCAACAACACCAGTCACGTAATGCATAGCACGAAAAAACGTGGAAAACGAGTGACATACACATTAAAACCAACAGCAACAACACCAGTCACGTAATGCATAGCACGAAAAAACGTGGAAAACGAGTGACATACACATTAAAACCAACAGCAACAACCAAATTATAACAGAGAAGGAAAAGAATCACGACAAGTTGGGACCAAAACAACAAATAAGTAGGCTGCTTAACGAGTTTTATGTAGCCTAATGTAAAAGGACAAGAATAAACCATCCCACTGATGATAGCACAAAATGTGCTGAAACATGTTTGGGAACAATAAAAAAAAATCAGGTGTCTTGCATACGGCGGAAAATCCAAACCATTTATACAAGCAAGCACGGAAGAAAGAAGATACAGTAATAGTTTTATTGATACTATTGCAATCAACTAAATGTCATACTTATTTCAATGTGTTATATTAGATTAGATTAGATTAGTTATTTGTTCCGTAGATCCATATTGAGGGGATCCTCGTGGATGTGGAACATGTGAAGAAACAAAATTTACAAGTTGAATAACAGATAATACTAATAATATAAATACAAATACATACACTTATAATATAAATACAGATACATAATTTTTTAAGGTTTTTTTAATTTTTTTTATTTTTATTTTATTTTTATTTATTTATTTATTTATTTTTTGCTGATAATATAATAATACTAATATAGTATGAGTGCATGCATCATTTGGTACAATTTAGAAATTCACTAATGGAGTAGAAGGAGTTGGCCACTAGAAAGTCTTTTAGGTTCCTCTTAAACTGATCTTTATTTGTAGCTAAATTTTTTATACTTGATGGTAAATTATTGAAAATGTGTGTTCCTAAGTTGTGGACCCCTTTTTGAACTAAAGTAAGTGCTTTTAAATCCTTGTGTAGATCATTTTTATTTCTAGTATTGTATGTATGAACTGAGCTGTTTGTTGGGAAAAGGGATATATTATTTGTGACAAATTTCATTAAGGAATAAATATACTGAGAGGCAGTAGTTAATATACCCAGTTCTTTGAAGAGGCTTCTACAAGACGTCCGTGAATTTACTCCACAAATAATACGTATTACACGTTTTTGGACTCGGAAGACTTTTGACTGACTTGAAGTTACCCCAAAATATTATACCATATGACATTAAGGAATGAAAGTAAGCAAAGTATGCAAGCTTTGTTATTTTTATGTCTCCTATGTCTGATAACACTCGTATTGAAAATACAGATTTTGTTCTCTCCATTACAGCCCGAAACTCCTCCGCCGAAGGAAGCAGAAGTAGCACAGCCGCCAGACGTCGGTGTTGCGCGAGTGGAATTTAGTGAGGAGCAGAAGCCAGAGCCTGAGGCCCCGCCACCATCACCGGCAGCAGCAGAAGCGCCAGCACCGGCCGCTGAGCCCGAGCAGGCGGAGGAGGCGCCGCCAGAGACCAAGACTCGGAAGGAGAGGGCCGGTGACTTCTGCACCAGCCTCAGCGATCTCGCCAACGAGATGGAAGGAATGCTCGACCAAACGTCAGTGCGCACGCAAGTTCCCCGACTCTACGAAATCTGTACACAACTGTCGAGTTTAGCCTGCGAGTGCGCGGAGATGCAAGCGCGGATGTCGGACAGGCAGAGCCAGGCGGAGATACTGGTGGAGGCGGCCCGCGCCGCTGCCGACGACGACTTGCTCGAAGAGTTCGTCGAGAACTACGATAATTTCGATGCGATGAAGTTTCTGTGCGACATAGCTCAGGTGCGGATCTTAGAAGAGAGACTGAATGAAATGAGGGAGGTAGGCTTGGTGGACGATGCCGACGACACCGACGAAGCGTGGGAGCTGCGTAATCTTGTGGCACAGCTAGAGAACAGGCTGGAGTACCAAGATGACGCCAGGTTGGTATTTCGTATTCAGTCACTTAGCCTTTATTAATCATTGCAGCCGGCCGCGGTGGCCGAGGGGACTGAGGCGCTCCAGTCACGGTCTGCACGGCTACTACGGTCGGGGGTTCGAATCCCCCTTCGGGCATGGATATTTGTATCGTTCTTAGGATTAGCTAGTTCATAAGTAGTTTGTAAGTTTAGGGACTGATGACCCCGTACTTAAGTCCCATAAGCTATACAAACATTTGAACATTTTTTGAATCATTGCAGAAGGACGTCTGAAGACAATGTAAATCCATTAAAATTTCTATAATTCTACATATGTTAAAAAATTAATGACTGATGTATAAATGATTCAGTAGAGTTCTTTTCAAGTAGCTTTTCTGTCTGTCTGTCTGTCTCTCTCTCTCTCTCTCTCTCTCTCTCTGTCACCCACAAATTTACATGACGACTAATCCAAGGAACATATCGTTATAACATGTGCAAGGTATTAGTAGAGGACAAAGAAGTTGAGAAAAAAATAGAAGTAAGACTGAATGTTCACGCATAGCTTTCTTCAGAATCAATCAATGCAAGTCTTTAAAAGTGCAAATTAAAGAGCTTGATCCGCTGAGTGTTATTAGGTCAAAAAGAGCTGCGTACCTTAATTAGAACCGAAGATATTGTAAAACAAACCGATTAAAATATTCAATGCGAGGACAGAAGAATACCACGTTTGAAAAAAAATAAAGCATGGAGAGAATTAAGTTTATTCTGATACTTGATGACAAATCTGCGAATGAATACCTTTCGCTTAAAACAAAAATGAAGCAAATCTGCCGGGTAGTTTGCTCTTGCCGACTGACTTTAGTTTTCGTAGATTCTTTTAATATATGACTTTTAAATAATGGTGATTCTTGAAACTGGATTTCATAGGAACTAGGGTAACACCAATGTTTTCTGTTGCGAAGAACATAACGTACAACACTCAACGCAATATTTCATTTTATTTACAAAATGTTTGATGCCTTTAATAAATCCAAGCCTCGGTTTGTGGGTTAAACCAGTTGACTAATTTAAATCCGATTACTACATCTGCCAGGCTGCTAATTTACAACAAAAATTAGTCGATACATAGTTTCCTGTTCTCAGCGGATCAAAATTTGTTTTGAGTGCGTAAATATCCTCGGTGCTATAGTTGGTATGGTTGTTCGTATTATATTCCCAGATGCTGCGGTAGTTGAAAACAAGTTATCCGTCTGCAAGTGAGGCAACCACTTTACAAACCACGACATGAGGCCACTGTGTACCATCATTACATTTATTCATTAACAACACAAAATAAAGCAGCGATTAATAAATAGACAGAAGTTAATTTACATTCATCCTGTATTCATATTTCCTTTATTTAGATTAGTTTGCTGCATTAACATGTTTGTACTTACTTTAAATATTTGTGTTATTTTGTTCAAACCACTTAGATAAGAAATATCGTGATGAAGGTACTTAGCTTATTGTCGTTTCTGTTGAATGTGAAACAAACTACTGACATGAAGAATACCACATTATCAGCGAGTTTCGAACCTTTGTCTGTAGTGATTCGATAATTCAGGAAACCGACGGAAGAAAGATTAGGTCATTCGGGGTAGGGCTCAACCTGGTAATATTTCAAGGATGACAGAAAATGGGTTGTACCCTTTCAAAGGAACCGGTTCCAGATTGATCTGGAGCAATTTAGGAAAATAATCTTGGGGCCAGATGGGTTTTTTAACAGATGTCTTCAAGGCTTCGAGTCCATTGTGCTTACCACAGTCTCCTCTCACTTGGTCTTAGGAAATGAGTGCCATACCGGCCATTAAGGTAGGGAGAAATGCGAATCACTTGCTTATTGAGAGATTATAATAACTGGAATAGGCCTATATGTGTAAAATTACCTTAATCCAAATGAAAGTAAATAACCATATAAATAATTTTGATATACAGGTTGTAAACGGTATAAGGTGCAAAAATTTTACAGATGGTACATCTCTGTGTGTTTGACAAATATGTCTAATAAAATATTGTTATATCATGTACGTTACTTTTGTATTTGAGTAGGTAGGCAGTGGGTCTTCTGGATAGAATTTGACCTTTGACCTTCACCTCTTGACCTTTTGAACTTGACCCCTTGAGCTTGACCTTGACCTGTTGACCTATTGACCTCTTGTCCTTGAGTTCTTGACCTTGATCTGTTGACCTCTTGACCATCTGGTTGTCTACCTCACAGGAGCCATACACCAATATGACAGATATAAACAATATGGCGGACATAAACAATAGGGTGGATATAAACAATATGGCTGACATAAACAATATTCAGAACATAAACAATATGGTGGACATAAACAATATGGCGGACATTAAAAAGATGGCGGACATAAGCAATATGGCGGACAAACAATATGGCGGACACACAAACATCTGTAGTCTTAATTTAGGATTTATCGTATATATATATTTTAATTAGAACCTAAAATTCTGCTTTGATATATATTTAAAAAAATACGTTAAATCCGAATTAAAGCTACAGTAGCCTTAATTTCGGATGTATCGTATATTTAAAAAAATAGAACCTTAATATCGGATTTATCGTATATTAAAAAAAAAAAAATATATAGGCCCTATGATAAATCCGAAATTAAGGCTACAGATGTGAGTTATGAGATTGCGCTTTTCTACTTACATACAGCTCATCGCAGGTCCAGATGAGCAGCTTGTTCTAATTTTTTTTAATATACTATAATTCCGAAATTAATGCTGCAGATGTGAGGAATGCAATTGCGCTTTTCATTGGTATATGTGTTGTATTCCAGTAGAATGATAATTTGCGAATCAAAAAGTCTATTTTGGGCCTTCCAGTGAGGGAATACACCTGCAGGTCCCCAGCCCCAGCCTGATCTGTCCTAATAGCCCACCTTATGAGAGTTTAGGCAGATTAAAGCACATTGAATGATATGGCGGGCATACACAATATGGCGGATATAAGCAATATGGCGGCGGCGGCACACTTTGCAATATGGCAGACACATCAACAGTATAGCGCTGGAGGCACACATAAACAATATGGCGGTGGCGGACATATGCGGGAAGATCACTAAAATATAACTCCAGTTTCTTCTGTCATGACAGCTTCCAAGATCGTAAGATGACATTGCATTCCCTCAACTAGTACTTATGAATACAAGCTCTGATTTCAAGCAATAATTGAAGCCCCTCAAAGTTCTTCTTCAAAAACAATGTTTTCATCATCGTGAGCTGTATTCCTAGCTCCCTCGGACGCTAGTAACAGGAGCAATCGTTACCACCAGTCCATACGGATCATTCCAATGCACATAACTCACATGTTCAGTATTACTTTTCCAACTTTAACTTTGAGATCATTTTCGTTCTCACCATATCTGTCCAGACAGATTCCTTCTTTAGACAACACAACTTCTTTTTCTAACAGGGGGCAAATTAGGTTAGTATATTTGTAACATTTATTGGTCAGCGAGAATTACAACTTTGTTCTAAATGTTCAAATGTTTGTTAAGCTTATGGGACTTAACTACGGGGTCATCAGTCCCTAAACTTACAAACTACTTATCAACTACCTTATACTAAGGACGGCACATATATCCATGCCCGAGGGGGGATTCGAACCCTCGACCGTAGCGGCCGTGCAGACCGTGACTGGAGCGCCTCACTATCCTCGGCCACCGCGGCCGGCCTATAACTTTGTCTATATGCATTGGTGGCAAATAGTATTTTAGCATAGTTGCGAATATCCATAGCTGTGTAACTGTTTTTACTGGGTTTGTTTTTAAACAAGAGATTATACAATCCTTTCATTCCAGAATATTTTACTGTTATGAATTATTAAATCAGCTCCATCAACTCGTACTGTGGAATTTCCAATCGCTCCCATCTTTAATTCATCATCAACCCTAATGCCATATATAGGATCTGCTGTTTTTCTGACTTGGGGTCTATGAAAAAATAATTTCGCCAGTCTTCTCTTATTCTCATCAGCACTATCATCATCATCATCATCATCATTATCATCATTATTCCCTCCTCCTCCTTCTTCCGCCAAATCTACTTCTTCTTCCTGTTCTTTTGCAACTAGAGCTGTGTCATTTGGTTTTATGAATGCTCGTTTCTCATCAATGTCTTCAAGTTCATTCTTTTTATCCACAACTGCAGACTTGAGCTGGTGGGTCTCTTGAATCAGTCTCTGCAGCAATTGAGTTACTGGTTTCATTACTTTGTTCAGTACACTCTATAGCTTCTGCCTCATGTCTTTGCAGTAAAGCAAATTTCTTGCGTATAGTGCGTCGAGCTTCCAGTACTCGCTAGTTAAGTTTCATCTTTCATTTAAGCGGGCGTGCAGTAGCGTGGTCTCACGTTTTTTTTTTTTTTTTTCTGTCTCACGTCTTAGTAGTATATCCAGTTTCTGGCGCTTAGCACATCGAGCTTTTAGTACACGTTTTTTAATCATTTATCTGTTCATCAATGCAATTGTCCTTCAACATGAAGCGTGTTTATATATATGTCACTATCATCTATGCTGGAGGACCATCCGCTAAAAAGTTACCCGAGCTGTCTGTAGCACGTCCTCTACAACGTGTTTGGCTAGCAGCGCACTCACACAAACACTGCACAATGCAACTCCTATACATTAATATAAATATACTAATCAAAATTACAGCGATATCGTCCATTATATAAATCATTATCTTTACTTATAATTCGGAAATTATGCGCGTTAGCATTCCATATCTCTTCACACAAATCAATGAATGCATTAAATGTCATATCAGGATTAACGTGATCACTGAAAATGTGTCACATATTACGTTCATCTTGTTTGAAGAGAACAATAATATTATCATTATCTATAATTAACTGTTTCGGAAGTTTGCTGTAAGTCTGAATGGCGACCCATTGAAAAGTATGCTCTCATAGTATCCTGTTTATCGCAAACAATGTCATTAAAAATGAAAATTGAGTGAGGAAGTGCTTTATCCGGCGGTATTACTTCATCATTACTCGTGAATGGGAAATATCCAATATCTCCAATGCCATCAATCACTTGAGCTAGAAATTTGTATTTATATTGCTGCAAAGATTTGGAGAAAACATGAACGTTCTTAAATGACAGACCATTCTCATGCACAAGGAGATTAATTATCACATTCGTTTTTCCACAGTTTGAAGGGCCGGATACAATACATCTAATTGTATCTGGAAATAGATCTCCATGTTTGCGACTCCGTGTAGCAGATGTCCCATCATTCTTTTCGGCAATAGGAACAATAGGTGGTTGGCGTGCGTGCTTCTTGAAGTTAACTGTGTGTAAATGTACAAGTCTTTTATTAGAAGAGTAACGGTATTCATATGTTCGAAGTTGTACGAAGAAAGCGTGGTGGATCACTTCTTAATGGCGCAATCAATCGCCTACTTGTCGAACTACATATCCCTGGCTACTCCTATTGCGGTCCAGGCACAAAGTTAGCAAAACGACAGCAAAGAGGTGACGTTGGAGTCAATAAACTAGACTCAGCTTGCAAAGAACATGATATTGCGTATGCAAAATACCCAAGCAGTTTGTCTGACAGGCACAGAGCGGACTTGATTCTAGCAGAGATAGCAGTACAAAGAATAAAGGCCTCAGAAGCTAAGATCAGTGAAAAAATAGCCGCTCTCACGGTGGCTGGTGCAGTGAAGACCAAAGTCAAACTCAGTGTGCCTATTAATAAAAAGAAGAATAGGAATAAGAATAATAATAAGAACAAGAATATGAATATGAATAATAATAATAATAAGAATATGAAGAGGAATAAAAATATTGGATGTAACGAGCTGAAAGGATTGATTAAAAATGCACTCTGGTCTTAAGTCAATGAAACCTGGAACTAATTTCTGGGGAGCAGTGAAAGCGGCTCATAAAATTGGTTCGGATGCAGCTCCAAAACCAAAGAAAATCTACTATTAAAGAACGCATATTACCACTTCCCAAGAGAGGTGATTTTTTGCCCCTCTTTCCAATTTGGTGGACTGACAGGAGGTGCAACAGGCATTGCCAAGGCAGTTGTAGATGCAAAAAATGCTCGCGAAGAGATGTCAGAGTTGCAAAAATAATTTTGGTGGCCACAGCGCTTCGAAAAGACAAGGGGCTGTATTTATGGCCTTATAGAAAGAATGGTTTCCTGGCAATAAGTGGGGAAGAAAAGAAATTTCATTAAACAGCCTTCCCAAAAGAGCGCTTACAAACATCGACTTAGAATGCTATGCTAGAAAACTTGAAATACCCCTCTTTCGAGGTATCTTCATGAGAGACACTTTATCAAATAAAACTAAAAGATATGAGAATGCAATTGTCAACCTCCAGACAGATAGTGAGCCTGGCTCCCAGTGGGTTTGTTTTAAGAAGAGAGGAAATGATGTCTACTATTTTGATAGTTTCGGCAATTTACCACCTCATCTAGAAATAGTTATGTATTTCCAAAAATTGTACTATTAAGTATAACTACAATACGTTTCAGTCGCCTAAGAGGTGTGGTCATCTCTGTTTAAAGTGTATAAATTCCGGATAAATTACTGTGAATTCCAATACATAATGGATTTTGTCGAGGGCGGCATGAAGTTTAGCCTGTCGGGTAAAAACTAAATAACCATAACATTTAATTCCACAATTAATTTGTCTCATCATCATTCCTACGAAATTGCACTACTCAACCTATTTTCATACAATTCTATATCGAACATTACGTCTAAAAACAATAATTTTTACTTC
Source organism: Locusta migratoria (assembly GCA_026315105.1). Lineage (NCBI taxonomy): Eukaryota > Metazoa > Arthropoda > Insecta > Orthoptera > Acrididae > Locusta > Locusta migratoria. The sequence goes on from CM048744.1 coordinate 655,596,572, forward strand.
TGTAACTATAATGAAATTCTCGACAAAGTTTTTATAAAACCTGGAACATACGAACTCAAAGATATATTTTCATCTTTACTAACGGAGAAAGAGTTGTACAACGCCAAGTTTGTCAATGATGATGCGCCTGAGGATGATAAACGGAAATTCAAAGTAGAACTGAGAACCTCTTACCATAAACCTTACAAACGATGTAAAATCTGGTGTAATGTAGCTGTTGATTTTACGCTGGATAATAATATTGGCTCTGTCCTAGGATTTGAGAATATGTATATCGGCAAGGAAACATCAAAGCTACCTGTGCACATTGTAAATATTCAGAACGTTAATGTGCTATACATAGATTGCAACATTTCGGCTGGATCTTCCCATAACGGTGCTCCTATGCACACATTACATCAGTTCTGGTCCACAGTCCCACATGGATATAAGATTGTGGAATCACCAAATTCACCCATTTACATGCCAGTTGTAGTACACTCATTAAACAGTTAAGTCTATCTATTAGAGATCAGGACAGGAATCTAGTTGATTTCGACGGGGAGGAAATAACTGTGACATTACATTTAAGAAAAAAAGCGAGATGCTAAACCTCTACAGTCAACAACTGAGATGATGAGATGAATGTGTCTACAAATAGAAAATATAAAAAGAAAAAGAGTCAAATGAAAAGTAAGAGGTTACATATAAAAAGATTAAAAAGAAGAAGAAGATTGATGTGAAAAAAGTGTTGACTCCATACAATAAAGAACTACTATCAAGAGTGGGCTATAGTGTACTATAAATACCAACGTCACTCTCCGTGAACTTTCATTCAAAATTGCTAATAGATATAAGGAAGAGAAATGTCTTATTTGCTGAGTGTGAGAGAGAAGATTCACGTCGATAACTCCGTTACCCGATTTCTGTATCGTAGATACCAACTCTACAGTCGGCCAAATTTCGATTAAAATAATAAAGTAATAATAGCCATAAACGATAAAGACTTGTACCTGTTGCCTTCTGAGAGCCATCTCTATATTCACGGTCCTCTACTAAAGGCGGATGGACTGGGAGTGGCTACTGATATTCATTTAAACAAAAATTGTATGCTGAATTTGTTTTCTGAAATTCAGTATCATTTGAATAACAAGCAAATAGAAGATGTGCGCAATCCTGAAATTGTAACGCTGATTTTAGGGGTATGCCTCATTCACACCGTGCGAAGCTAAAGTATTGCAAAATGCAGGATGGGGGGAGAAAGAGGAACTAAAAGAATTTGTTGACTCCAATGGGAGTTTCAGCTTCTGCATTCCAATGAGCATGGCGCTCGGCTTCGCTGAGGATTATAGGAAGATGTTTTAAGCTCTAAACATGAACTTGTGTTGGTTCATAGCGCACATGATGGAAATAGCATTATTGCAGTTACTGTCGACACTAAGTCGAAAATTGTGTTTGATAACATTTACTTTGATATGCCTGAAATTCAGGTGTCTAAAAAGAGACAATATTGTCGCGTTGTAATGGAAGCAGGCTTGACTTTTTTTCTTTATTTAATCAAATAGTGAAAAAGGAAAAAGGAGAAAGAATACAATATAATGAAAACGAAGAAGCCCTTCAAGCATAAACAAAAGATTATCTGTGACTTCTTTGTAATATAATTATTGACTCCGTCGGAACAGCACGTCCTCACAAGACTGGCGATCGCACGGCGGCGATACATCAGTAAATCACCCACACACGTCCTCTCGAAATTATTTGGGGATTACCGGTGTAATGTTCAATTATAAACTTGTAGTAAGGAACGTAAGTCAGCTTCTCCCTGCATGGATTATCCAGCAGTGGGGTGGGGAGGGGGGAGCGGGGGTCGCGGAATGCACTCTGTAGGAAGTTCGAAAAGTATTGCTGGTACTTCGGGTTTTTGATAACTGCGCAGTGTCGTTCATTGATGTATTGCCAGAAATCGAGAACTGATTTATCACCATTTCCAAACAGATAGTTGACAGCGAGTCCGCTAAATAATGTCACTGTGTGGGTCTTCGCTCGTGGGAAATAGTCCTTATCGGGGAAGAGAAGCACTTCGGCAGTGATATTGTCAGTTGTTGTTCATGTAAAGAAGGCCAACATCTGGCGGACCAAATACCAAACACTGCCTGCTTCGCCGCAGACAAGTCGATGGCCGTCGTCGTCTTGCACTCCACACGTGGCACATAATGGCGATGCTGCTAGGTGGATCCTGTGGAGGCGCGTCTGGCAGATCTGGTTCCCATTGACCGGGAGATACCAGCTGGACTGGACATCTGATGTAAGCATAGGATCAAAATGTTCAAATGTTTGTAAAGTCTATGGGACTTTCGGGGTCATCAGTCCCTAAACTTACAAACTACTTATGAACCGTGAGGCGGCATCGTGAGTCGTGTCGGGATAGCACAGTCGGTAGTGCGCTTGCCCGCGAAAGGCAAAGGTCCCAGGTTCGAGTCCCGGTTCCGGCACACAATTTTAATCTGCCAGGAAGTTTCATATCAGCGCACACTCCGCTGCAGAGTGAAAGTTTCATTCTGGAAACATCCCTTAGGCTGTGGCTAAGCCATGTCTCCACCATATCCTTTCTTCCAGGAGTGCTAGTCTTGCGTGATTGCAAGAGAACTTCTGTGAAGTTTGGAAAGTAGGAGGCGAGGTACTGGCGGAAGTAAAGTTGTGAGGCGGCATCGTGAGTCGTGTCGGGATAGCACAGTCGGTAGTGCGCTTGCCCGCGAAAGGCAAAGGTCCCAGGTTCGAGTCCCGGTTCCGGCACACAATTTTAATCTGCCAGGAAGTTTCATATCAGCGCACACTCCGCTGCAGAGTGAAAGTTTCATTCTGGAAACATCCCTTAGGCTGTGGCTAAGCCATGTCTCCACCATATCCTTTCTTCCAGGAGTGCTAGTCTTGCGTGTTTGCAAGAGAATTTCTGTGAAGTTTGGAAAGTAGGAGGCGAGGTACTGGCGGAAGTAAAGTTGTAAGGCGGCATCTTGAGTCGTGTCGGGATAGCACAGTCGGTAGTGCGCTTGCCCGCGAAAGGCAAAGGTCCCAGGTTCGAGTCCCGGTTCCGGCACACTATTTTAATCTGCCAGAAAGTTTCTTACTTATGAACTACTTACGAACTAGGACGGCACAAATATCCATGCCCGAGGGGGGATTCGAACCCCCGAACGTAGTGGCCGTGCAGACCGTGACTGGAGCGCCGCAGTCTCCTCGGCCACCGCGGCCGGCAAGCATAGGATCATGCACTGCTCGCCACACTGTTGTCCAGCGAACATGCGGATGTTTGTGTTCAATCGCATCCGGTGGAAGTCTCAATTGCATCGCTGAGTCCACCAGCCGAGCCGTCGACATACATTGACGGGTAAGTGTGGTTCGAACATAACTGTATTCTAGGAAGAGGTATCTAAAGTAGAAAAAGGGCGCTGGGACGTCGGTCACCTGCACTGGCAAGGGCCCTCATTAGTAGGCTGGAAAGGCAAGTCGGAGTACGTCGCCACATCTGTATGCGTGCTTACAAAGAGGGCCGTCGCTCGATGCGGTACATGGCAGAGGTTAAGGCCTCCTTTTCTCCTTGGGAGGGCAAGGGATTCATAGCTGACCTTGAATACCATACCTTGACTCACAAACGAGCCCAATGCCGCCAACATGCGCTTGGCCATCGTCGAAGGTATGGGGAACGTCTGTGCCACGTGTGGGATACGGGATGCTACATAAACATTAGCGTACTGGGTGCGTTGCAGCATGTTCAGGGCTCGAAGGCGGTGATCTAGAAGTTCCACCCGGATCCGTCGTAAAAGACTATTTAGAGGCACAGATCGCCGCATGTCGGCTTTGAAATCAATGCCCAAACATCTTATTGCGTCGTGGACCGGTAGGGGAGCGACGTCAGGCTGTTCGCATCCTGTTGGCAGTGCGCTTGATTTGCGAATTATTAAGGATGCTGCCTGACGCAGCGCCATAGGACTCCACCCACTCCAGCATGTCTTGGACGTCATGGTTTCTCAAGAAGAGGACCAGATCGTCCGCATAGGCCGTGCAACAGAAGGTGTGGCCCTCAAAGGTTATCCACATGAGGCGTTGGCGGAGGCCACATAGGAGCGGTTCCATGGCAGTAGTGTAGAAGATTGTTGACAGAGGGCATCCTTGTCGCACTGACCGTTGTACGGTGATTGGTGGTCTTAGTCGGCCGTTGTACAGAATCCTCGATGTCGCATCTCCAAGCAGGCGCATCGTTATCTCCACGATGTTGTCTGGGAATCTCATATTCCACATCACCGCCGCCAGATAGGTGTGATCGACCCTGTCAAAGGCCTGACTGAAATCGAGAGAGGCGCCGTGTCCGCACTAGTGTGCTCATGTCTCGGTATCGATTTAACGCAGTCCGTATGTTGTGATCACCTCCTAAGGACACTTCATTGTGGGATATCACGTAGCAGGTGACCTTTCGGAGACGCGCTCCTAAAAGCGGGGTAAATATCTTTATGTCGCAATCCAGGAGTGATAAAGGACGGTAGTCTGTGAGGCGTGTTCCACTGTCCGGTTTGTGGACAGGAACAAGCAGTCCTTCGAGGTATTCACCAGGAATTTTCATTGTCGGCGTCATTAATTCGCGACATATGTCTACCCAGGCCAGTGTTATTAGCTGGCGATAGGTCTTGTAAAACTCTAACAGGAGGCCGTCAGGTCCTGGTTATTTGTGTGGTGCGCTGGCCAATATTGCTGTAGTGACCTCTTCCTCAGTGACATCCTCAAGTAGACCCAATTGCTCATCCTGGGGTAGTACTCCATATGTTAGGCGAGAGATTTCCTCTATCACCTCTGTTGAATGACACTGAGCTGCGTATAGTTGACGATAGTGAGCGTGGAGAACAACACCTATTTCACGTTACGTTTCGATACAACGACCATCATCTAACGTTTTACTCCGAATCAAGGTCCGCCTTCGTTGTCGGCGTTCAGCGACGATATGGTACATTGACGGCCCTTCGTGGTCTATGGTGTGTGCACGAATAATTGTTCCTTCAAGGTGACGCTTTGTAAGTAATGTGATTAGCACTTTCGCGTGATTCGTTGTTTGCTGGCGGGCAGGCGAGTGCATCATTGTTGAACAATCACATAGGACGCGATAATAAAAGTCGTCGCCATGCGGCTTCCACCCTAGCATGCCCAATCAACGCTTTCCTCAAAGCAGGCTTGGCACATTTTATCCACAAAGGGTTGCTGTTGGGTAAGCTCTTTTCCGGCGTGTACATTGTGCCCACGTGGTCTCCACGATATCTCGGCATTCTGGTGAATGTAAGTGTGCAACGTTCAGCTTCCAGGAGCCCCGCCCATGCCACGTCTTCTGTCGGCCCATGGTAAGAGTTCATATAATGCTGCATGGTTGGAAAAACATACAGGCCATATTTCGGCGGCCTGCGTGCTCTGAACGAAGGGTCGTGTGAGATAGATGCGATCTATTTGGCTGGATGAGTGGCTGGTGTAGTGTGTAAAACCCGGCCGATCGCCATGTACGTACTACCACGTGTTCACTAGACGTAGGTTGGTGATGATAGCGGCGAGCGCCGCACCTGGCACGTGGTGTGGTAGTTGGTCCTTGGGCACCTGGGCGGAATTGAAGTCTCCACCGATGATTAAGGCATCCTGACGACCCATAAATAGGGGCGTGATGGCTTCAGCGAAGAAAGCAGTCCGTTCACGGCGACGACCAGATCCAGGTGGTGCATGAATGTTAATGATCCTGACGTCATGTCAGGTGAGTGCCATGCCTCTTGCATCAGGTGTAAAAGTGATATATTCTGCTATTAAGTCATCATGGAGAAGGATTGCCACACCGCTGTCTGTGTCAGACGCATGAGAGACATGAGTGGTATATCTGTAAGGGCCGAAGAACTCAGCAACATAGATCTCCTGAAGAAGGGCAATGTCTATATCCGCCGCATTCAGCATCTCTTCTAACATCCTTAGTTTATGGTGCGCGCAAATAGTATTTATATTGATAGTGGCCAGTCTGTATTGTTGGGTCTCCTGGAAGAAGTCAGCTGTTCTGGTGGTGTCCGTTTGGCATGGAACATACACCGCAGCCATCAAGTTGTCGGTCACTGTGTCGAAACTATGTCCGACAATACCATGGGGTCATCCCCTTCATTTTCAACTTCGTCTAACGTCTTGTCCGCCCATGATCGCGGCAATGCAGATGTAGTGTCCATCAAAGTATCGTCCGCTGTGCCCGCAGGTGGAGGTGGCACGGCTGGTGAGCCACCTTCTGGGACGCTCCTGGGAGTGGGCATCGTCGTTGCATCACGATTGTTGGAGGCGGTCGGGGGTGAGATATCGGTGCAGTGACGTCTGACATCTGTGTTTCAGAAGACCTGCCGTCATCGGACAGGGAATCGTCTTCTTGTGGCCACATTCATTGTAAGCAATCATCAGAGGGCAGACGATGCTTCTTCCGGCACTTCCGAGGGTTCTTTTGTTTGCAGTTATATTGTACAGAGTCGGAAAAAGCGTGGGTGTCTGCCGCGTTCTTGTTTGCTGGAATGATGGTAGAAGTTGGCACGATGTCAAGTGTTGGTTCCTTCGCATCTTATTGCTCAGTGGAAAAGAGTTGCTGCATTTCTTCTTGCACTGTGTCTGGTTGACATGGCGGCGAAGGTTTGGGATTCATATCTATGCTTTCGGTCGTTGTCGGTGATTGGTTAGATTGACCTTGTAGATGATCGGCCGGTGGTGCAGCGGTTGCAGTGTGAGTGACAGGGAGAACTGTGGACGGCGCAGAAGGGGCGTTGTCGTTGACAGGTGTTTGTACAGGCCGACGTAGGGGACATTGTTGGTGGACGTGTCCTTCCTGGCCGCAACAGGCAGAGGTACGGGGCTGACCGTCGTACATGCTGATGGCCCTGCATCCTCCTATATTCAGGTATGGCGGTACATGTTTCTTCAGTTCTATTTGTATTTGTCATACACCGTTGAGGACAAGGTAAGTCTCAAACGTTTTCCATTTTTGGCCGTGTGACTGATGACGTTTCCGTACAGGCTAAAGGCTGTCTTAACGTTATCTTCTGGGACCTCGAACAGGAGTTCGAAGACCCTGATTGTACGCAGGTCGTAACCCACATGCTCGATCACGACGGCACTCATGTGGCCGTCAGGGTGTTTCGACTTGTGTCGATCCGCGTGGCGGTTCACAATGTCGGTACACAGTTCTTCGGTGTGCATCTTGACATAGACAACATTCCCGGTAACGGAAAAGTGTATGCCGATTAAATCTCGTGGATCGAGGTGTAGATCGTCTCTTATAAAGTTCTCAATTTGGAAAGGTCATGGTCGTGCGTTATTCTGCTTGGAAAGAGATCCTGATAGTCGTTCGGCGCCATGGTTCGCTATTACAGGGGACTCAACACAAAATAACGTGGCGAGAAGTAAACAAGGAAAACGCGAACGCCTACCTCGCCAGGCGGGACGCTAGCGGACGTATTCGCCTCACGGCTGCTCGAGCGACACTGTGACTTCGAAGGCAACTGAACACAGCACTTATACTGAAAGCAGGTTTATTACGAATTTTACATACACGCAGCACTAACTGCCGAGAGGCAGAGGGCTCTGCTATTTATACACAGACAGAATGTACCAGAAATTAGAAGAATAGTTAACATAAGAAACAAGTATAAATTACAAGTGAACATAAGAAACGTGTAGAACATTCTGCTTGCCTGGTTGAACGATTCAATAGAACTCTTAAAGGCATGTTGTTTAAACGTTTCACAGCAAAGGGTTCCTACAAATGGACTGATGGAATGCAAGATCTCGTAAGTCAATACAACAATACGAAACATAGAACCACAAAAACGAAACCAGTTGATGTAAAGAACAATAGTCTTTTATCAACAGTTTACAGAAAAATCAAGATGGTGGATCTGCGAAAACCAAAACATTATATACCATGTATGACATTTCTTAAACAATAAATAACACCCTTCCTAGCAATGAGTCCCTCCTTTTTATCAACCTAAAGTCATATATAGTGTTCTTTTAGTGGATTATCTGCAGTTATAGAGCCGAGAAGGTTAGTTTCGCAGTCTTGTAATATTTTGATTATATACTGCTATTTACAATATTTTGTTTATATACTGCTATTTATAATATTTTCAGTGTTTAATAGCTAAGTTAGGGCTGTAAGTAGCTGGGAGACTCTGAGGTTAGAGGTGTGATATTCACAGTATAAACATCACATTATTTTTTAAGAATAATTTCTTATTTTGATATAATCATATCATCAGACGTGGAAATTAGGTCAATAGGCATCAGCTATTGCTGAGGAAATACTTCCTTTTATGTGTGACATAATATACTTCTCTTCTGGATAGCAGTTATGAGGTCATGTAGCAACACCACACCAAATGTAGGCTATTAGCTTTGAATATTAATTGTATCATGGCTGTTTTCATCTATTTAAAATAATATTGGGCTTCTAGTGAATGGAAATAGCTGGAGGGAGTTGCTATATGAATGTAAAGCGATACTTCTGTGAGAAAATTGTAGGATTAAAATAAAAAATATATAAAATAAAATATTCAAATATTGAGTGTCATGTAATATTATGTATTGACACATTTCATTTAATCGACACGTTCCACATCATTACGAAGTGTCGTATTCATGATCTATGGAACAAGTATTAATCTAATCTAATTTAATCTCTTTAATTTCTTAGCTAAGTTCTACTTTCCTTTCTTTTTATCATGAAGATAGCTTTTTCTGCTTGCATTCTGTTATAGTACGTTATTTAGGAGAGAGGTCTACTTAGTTTTTACGATTCAAGCCATATATCTGTAACAAAACTGCAGAAATAGTGTAAAATATTCTGATTTTAGGGTAAGTTGAACTTTATTTTACCATGAATATTGCACTTTCTGTATACATACTATACTAGTATCTGATTTGACTAAGGGATATACTTAATTCTCACGAAAATTCCCCGAAGAAATACCAGCATTTAATGTAAAATATTCCGATTGTTTTGTTAAGTTTATATTACATTCTTTCCCATAAAATCGCTTTTACTGCATACATCCTATACTAATGTATCGTTGGGGTGATGGACATACTTAATTTTTGTGAAAGTTTCTCGAAATAAAACGTGAGTTTAATTTAAAGTATTCTGATATTGCTGCTAATGGTGCTATCTGTGGGCAAGGTGCATAACTCATTGAGTGCACGTCTTTAAGATAGATATTTTATCACAACAATTTTTTTATTTATAATTGTTATTCACTTTAATATCACATAAGATCACTTCCTTTATTTAGTTTATGGGTATTAATTTCATAAAAAAATCACAATATCGATTGAACGACCTATCTTGCTTCTAACAAAGTAGTCACTGCTATGGTAAAGAAAAGTAACTCGTATTTCACATTTGTGGGTTTTGCAACAGTATTTAAGGTTTAAAAAAACTTAAAATGAGTTGCATATTACTATTTCCTTATTCATATTTTATAAACAACACTTGATTTTCAGTTATTTTCACACATTTTATTTTGTTCACACTGCAGTATTAGGTATGGACAGCTATATAGCCATCATTTAATGTACTTTAATCTGCCCAAACTCTCATAGGGTGGGCAGTTAGGACAGATCAGGCTGGGGCTGGAGACCTGGGATGAAAGCCATCAATGGCCAACCCTGGGACCTAGGGGTGAATGCACTCACCAGAAGGCCAAAAATAGACATTTTCCGATTCGCAAATATGAATTCTACAGGAATACAACATATATACCAAAGAAAAGCACAGTCGCATTCCTCACATCTGTAGTCTTATGTTGGATTTATTGTATATTTTAGAAAAAGTAGAACTACCTGCACATCTGGCACGCGTTGAGCAGCGTGTATGTAGAAAAGTGCAATCGCATACCTCACATCTGTAGCCTTCATTTCGGATTTATCGGTTTTTTTTAATTAGAACCTTGGTTTTGGATTTATCGTATATAAATCCGAAATTAAGGGTACAGATGTGAGGTATACGATTGCACTTTTCTACGTACATGCTAGTCAATGCAGGGCTAGACATGCAGCTAGCTCTCATTAAAAAAAATGCTATTTCCGAAATTAAGGCTACACAATTCAACACTGGGCCAGACGTGCAGCTAGTTCTAATTTTTAAGGAAATATACGATAGATCCGAAATTAAGGCTATAGATTTGAGGTATGTGATTGTGCTTTTCTACTTACACACAACTCGACTTACACACGAACCTCCGACGCGTGAGGCTATGCGATCCGATCCGTAACGTGGCGATACAAACCAGAGGACTCGATACCCCGACGGGGAACGGCCTCGGGCATCGTAGCATAGCGCCTCAATGCGCTCGGCCGCTCCGCCGTTGCAGAACCAGACTTTCTCTTTTACAGAACCATTATGAAGGTCATGGTAAAGAGCAGCTAATATCAAAGAAATTGTGTTTCCCTTAGGCTGGTTGCACACACATTTTGGACGCCCGGTAAAATACAATGTAGCGCTGCTTGCACATATGCCAGAATTTTACCGGTCAAACAAGCAGTAGCTTGGTCTCGTGTTTGAGTGAAGTTGATTCCAAACATAAATTAATGAATTCCAAATATTTTCCTAATATTATGACAAATATTTCCGGCATGATACAAAGAACTAATGAAGTACCGGATCATACATTAGTATATCAGTTATGAAATACATTTTTCATTGCTCCCCATTTCCTCAAAAGCGTCATTCAGTTCTGCGGAAACTTGTCTCCATGTACGTGTAGTCACATTTCCATGTTCAAACGTGTCCAAAGTTTTGTTTCACAAAACTGTTCGTGCTTCCAGTACCGAAATACATATATCACTTGTCTTTTAACCTACTGCAAACGATTACATAATGTGATTGTATTTATGCATCAAACAAGTAAATGACCGTTTCTGAGCGGATGTAGAAAGACGTTCGTCCCTTGCGGGAATGCAGAAATATCTGCGAGAAAATGGAATAACAAACTCTTGTAGTACGCGATAAGTTGATTATTTGGGCAGGACTAGGAACGTGTCTGCATAGCCCCTCGCTCACAGGGCTAGCCGCGCCCTCCATAATAAACTGAGTGAAGATCTCGAGAACATCATAGAACAAAGACACGACCTACCCGAAGCAGTGGCGAATTTTCAAATTATCCGCCACTAGACTATTCAAATTTTGGCGCTCCTACACACCTCTACAGTTCGTTACCGTTTTTAACAATCAAACTAATTATAATTTTTTGTCAATGAAATTGTAGCTTTGTGTTTTGTGCTCTATCGTCCTAATTGCACAACCAAATTTCCATAATTAGTTTGACTGTGAACTAGGGGATCATAGTTTCCCTTCCTAGATTATTTTTACAACCAACTATTCGGTTTGAATTACACAATAAATAGTTTTCGTTTATATTTCTGAGCTAATAAAAGCAGTCACATTCTACTTATAATGTGGGGGTAAGGTATACCTTAATACGTTTTACACAACAGCTTAATGTTTATTCCGTAAACATAGTGAAATAACTTTTATTACACTTACTTACAGTTTGCAAATTTTGACCCAATATTTGCCGCCACAAAAATCTACCACCTTAGGCTCCAGCCTCTTCAGCCTACTGGTAAATGCTCCACTAATAACAATAAAAAAATAATAATAAAAGAAGCACCAAAAACAGGTTCGGGTTCGAGTGTGGCACATAACGTCAACATCGCCCGCTACTCTATTTAATTGAATGCCCTAAAACAGGTGAGAATCTGAAATATTTTTAATGTATATCTATAAATGTGAATGTCTATTCGGTGTACGTTTATCACGTCTTAACCACAAGACATAAAGAGCTAAAAATTTGTACAGTTATTAATATGTACCCTGGGGAGGCTTTAGGCACGGTTTTATGGCGATCGGATAGCTATCTATCTATCTATGTGAATGTCTGTTCGGTGTACGCTTATGACGTCCGAACGACAAGACGCAGATACTTAAATATGTGTACAGTTACTAATAATTATTTATACCTGAGGAAGTTTTTGGGCACGGTTTTATAGCGAAATGATAGATATTTAGTAATTTGCAGAATATAACGCCAAATGCGGAACAATAATTATTCTTTGAAAATGGTTTTATTAGTTGCATTGTTGCTTGGGGGTTGATAATGATAAAAGGGGGGAGTATATTGGGATGGAAAGTTATTGCTGTATATAAAATTCTCCGTGTGTGTGTGTGTGTGTGTGTGTGAAATATTTCTCTCTGCAACGAAAACTACAGAACGCAAACGAATGGTCTGTGTAATTGTTGTCCTAAGTCTCCCGTTGTACACCAAAGCAGTTCCATGGCGATAGCTATAAGGGGGTGGATGATATGGTGGTTGAAAGTCGTCAAATTATAAAAAAATTGGGACTGAAGGCCAGCGATGACGTTTGCGACTCTATAGCAAGGAACTTACATACAGCGAAACGTGTTGTTGTTCAGCTTTTTCTCTGTAAGGATAAGCATACGAATAAGGACATATAAGAATGAATAAATAAAGCAGTAAAAAAGAAATTTCTTTTAATGCATCTCTTTCAAAAAATCGATTTGACGTTTCTTGCATTACATCAAGTGATCGATCTGTGATATTATTACAATCATTATTGTTGAATGTCGTGATTGGATTCTTCTAAACGAGTACATTTTTACGTTGGTTTGATCTACACTACTTACTTTCCTGATAATGTTCATTAAAAATGTTTGTTTGTAAAGAAGGTATTGTATTTCATTTCATCCTTCAAAACCAGTCTCGTAGCACACTACTGAAAGATAGCTTATCTATCATAATCAACCAACACGCGAGCGGAGCCGCGGATTTACGCTAGTTTGTTATATACAGAACTTAGTGCTAAATCAATATTTTGTATTTTAGTTGTTGTTGTTTAGAGGGGACTAGACTGCATGGTCATCAGTGCCCTGTATTTTAGTCCTATATGCGCTACGTCGACTGTATGGCGAGAAGGTACAGAGAGAACTGTGCAGCGAGGCCGGCCGGTAAAAATCGTTGCGTGTTCAAGCTGCCATTTGACGACGTGCGCCACTGAATCGTGGTCACCGGCTCGGCGCCAGCGGTCTGCAGTGGTAGCCGTCGGCAGCTGACCGGCTCTTTGCCGGTGCCATTCCTTGGTCGGCCAGTGTGCAAGCTTTAGTGCACGCCAATCAACTGCTGGAATGTGGACGGCCGATATTTTACCGGTTGTGCGCGCAACCAGCCTTCGTACTAGTACTTGTGCATTACTTACAATCAACAATTTCCTCTTTTTACAACACAACCGCAGTGGCGTATCCAGGGGGGGGGGGTGCTATTGGGCTGCAGCCCCCCCCCTCCCTAAGACTCTCATCGAACCCACCACCTTCCTCAGACCGTGCTGTATCCCCCCCCCCCGCCCATCACAGACCATACTTACAGAAAGAGAAGGGAGTACGGACTGATGACCACGCAGTTTGGTCCGATAAATTTACAGACATTTGATAGAGGGGAAGATAAACCATCACGCCACTGCACAACCGTATGAAATATTAAATGCCGGCCGCGGTGGCCGAGGTGACTGAGGCGTTCCAGTCACGGTCAGCACGGCCATTACGGTCGGGGGTTCGAATCCCCCCTCGGGCATGGATATTTGTGCTGTCCTAGTTCGTAAGTAGTTCATAAGTAGTTTGTAAGTTTAGGGACTGATGACCCCGTAGTTAAGTCCCATAAGCTTTACAAACATTTGAACATTTTGAAATATTAAATTCACTTTATTTTTCCTTTTATACAACACTAACATAAATGAAACCCAAATTACTTGGTTTCTTCTTACTAACACCATTCGGTTCTACAAATGCAGACATACAAACTTTCCTCGCACTCGTTCACACACATGCATATTTGCCTTTTAGTATCTGCATCGTCGAAAACCCTCTGCGTAACTTAATACACATAAACCTTTTCCGCCGGCCGCGGTGGCCGTGGGGACTGAGGCGCTTCAGTCACGGTCTGCACGGCCACTATGGTCGGGGGTTCGAATCCCCCCTCGGGCATGGATATTTGTGCTATCCTTAGTTGTAGCTAGTTCATAGGTAGTTTGTAAGTTTAGGGACTGATAACCCCGTAGTTAAGTCCCATGTATACCAGAAAAAAAAAAAAAAAAAAAATCCGTCATCGGCGCCAGATTTAAATCAGGGTTCCATGCTGGCCATCGACGTGGACCCGAACGCCGATCCATCGTCCTGGAAATCGTCTATCCAAAAGTCTGCTTACTCTGTGTCCAATGTGGGGTGGAGCACTGTCGTGGCGGAACCACATTTTATGACGTATGCCTAACGAAATGTCTTCTAACAACGTTGGTAGCAATGTTTCCTCTAGAAACGTTCGGTAATAGTTAACAGTCAAACATGCAGGTAAAACATAAGGCCCAATCACGTAATCATCGAGCATACCCGCCCACACAGTTAAAGAAAATCGTCGCTGAAAATGTGTTGCCACTACGTGGCGAGGACTGTGCACACTCCATGTGTGCATGTTGTGGAAATTAGTTATTCCGTCGCGAGTGAAACACGCTTCATCTGTGACGAGTATTTTGTTGACAAATTCATGCTGCGCACTGTGTAACAAAAACCACCCTGAAAAATCACGTCGTGGAGGTAAATATTGTTCTTCCAATGCTTGTAGGCGTTGAATGTGGTATGGCCGCAGACGTTCCTCTTTAAAATTGCGGTGAACAACAGTGTGCGATACACCCACTTGGTGCGCTATGCTTCTAGTATTATGCGTAGGATCGTCCTGGGTGTGGTCTAGAATTCTTCCCTCAGCTTCCAATGTACGATCAGCGCGTTGTGGGCCTCTGCCTTCTGCGTGGGCCAGTATAGAGCCAATATCTCTCAATCTAAGGAAATCAAATAAATAATACTCGTAAGTTTTATTCTGTTATAATGTAACAAGAAAGAAAGCATATCAGGTTTTCATTTGATTTGATTTGATTTCTCAGGGAAGCCAAAACATTCTTGGTCCAACCCGCCACTGCCCGCACCGAAGTTAAGTTTATTGTGCATTATCGCTCCCTGTATATCTAGTAAATCCAACCAATGCCCTTGAACAGCGCAAGGAGTCCCTTTACCAGTTCTTTATTAGACACAATTTCTTCGGGTCTGGTTATCCTAAATGTGCCGGCCGCGGTGGCCGAAGAGACTGAGACGCTCCAGTCACGGTCTGCACGGCCACTACGGTCGGGGGTTCGAATCCCCCCTCGGGCATGGATATTTGTGCCGTCCTTAGTCTTAGTTAGTTCATAAGTAGTTTGTACGTTTAGGGACTGATGACCCCATAGTACCATAGACTTTACAAACATTTGAACATTTTTTTGGTCCCAAATGTTCTGTGCCTTTTACTCTCCAAGAAGATTAGATGTGATGCAGTTTCATTACCGTCATCACAGATCCTACATTTAGGGTCCTCTTCTGTTATTCCCACTATATGTAGGTGTTTTTTGAAGTTCCCATGGCCTGTCAGCAATCCAACCATGAGTCTATTCTCTCTCCTGTTCAGGCCCAGGATTGCAGAGTTTCTTTTAAAACATGGCTTTGGCATCATTACCTTGTCATCATTACCTTGTCTTCTGAGCCAGTAATGTAGCTCCAATTTGATCATTGCCTTGGTGATTGTCAGGACAGGTTCTGGTCCAATAAACGGAGTCTCAGCCACCATCCTGGCTAATCTGTCGACATGTTCGTTGCCACTGATCCCCGAGTGGCCAGGGACCCAAAATAGGTTTATCTATTGCTTTCCCCTAGCTCCACCAGAACCCTGTGACATTCTGCAACAATTTTAGACCTTGTTGCAGGAGCTGCCAATGATCTCAGGGCTGCCTGGCTGTCTGAATAGATATAGATGCTACGGTCTTTGTAGCACCTACGCAAATTCTCCTCCACACACGCCCTGATGGCAGTGATTTCGGCCTGGAATACTGAGGCCAGTTTCCCTAGAGAGATGACGCCCTCCAGTCTTGGCTGCACACCGTATACCCCAGCCCCAACGCCTTGGTCTGATTTTGACCCGTCAGTGAACCAGACAATATCCCCCGTATGGGGTCAAACTATTTTCTTCCACTGCTCCCTACTTCTAATTGTTATATTGAAAGGCTTGTTGAAGCAGTATGGGGTTATAATATAGTCGGCTGGCATTTCCCCAACCTTTCCTATATTTACCTCACTCACTATTTTAGTGTGTGATTCTGGATATCCCAAAGAGTTGCAGTTTTTGCCAGTTTTGAGTCTGTATGCACCAGCTGCTGCCTCCATCTTGACCCAAAGGTGTAATGGGGCATATCCAGCATGGTTTCCATCTCAGCAGTTTGTGTGCTGCTAATTACGCCTGTTATGGCTAAGCAGTCTAATCTCTGCACCTTACCAAGCTCCTTAGCAGCAACCTGCTGTTCTACCTTTGCAACACCCATCCACAACTGTACCAGATGGTACACTCTGTAGGAATGCTGCCTAGCGGCTTCTTCTGTATGGCGGAAGTGATGAGAGGTGCAGTTTATTTCTGGTCGCTCTGGCTATGAAACAGTGGTAACGCAACGTGTTAAGAGACATTTCGTTGACAGAAACCCCATACAGAGCCATAAACCTCTAACAGCCCGCCTCAAGTGTAGCGTTATGTGATGCACTGGGAACCTTGAACACTGACCCAGCAGGTATCACATATTTGCATTTCTTCAGTACTTCCATGATGTGGTGTCAGATCCGCTGAGGACATGAAGGATCAATATATGTTCGGAGATCATTTCCTTGCAGTTCCTGTGATGAGTATAATGTTCGTGCCTTGTTTTCTTCTCCTGCTTTAAGAAGATAATATCTTTCTTAGTGCCAAAATCAAAACCAATAAGCCAACGTCCTCTTCTACAACTACAACTTGATCAGTTGGTTGGAACTTGTTATCTCAATTGCTGTCTGAACTATTTAAGTATCGGCACCATCCTTAGTTTGTTTCACTTTTATCCCATCCTGTTCAAGTTTAGTTTTTTTAGTTAGCAG
This sequence comes from Locusta migratoria, assembly GCA_026315105.1. Lineage (NCBI taxonomy): Eukaryota > Metazoa > Arthropoda > Insecta > Orthoptera > Acrididae > Locusta > Locusta migratoria. The sequence continues at coordinate 655,613,637 of CM048744.1, forward strand.
GGATATGAGGTGCATTTTGTTTGCATCTTTTCCTAAGAACTTGTCCTGACTGACTGGAATGATCGTAGTTTCACTGACTATCAGTTCCACTGAATTCTTCAGAATAGATCTCCTATGCATTTTTCACGATGATGTCTTCACCATATTTCTGCTTAAGTAGCGTTCTCACAATCTTCTCATTTGGAACGTAGCCACCAGACTGTTCAATTAAGTCTTTAACTGCAAACTGACACTCATCACTGTTTTAGATTATATTGAACATTCTCTCCATCACCTCGCCTACTTCCAAATCAGGAGGACGACCTGGCCGTTTGTTTTCACCAGTTGGTTCCTTAAAAAATTCAACAAAACTTCTCTGGTGATACACTCCATCCGCCGCTACTAGGTCAGTGATGTTATCAAGACGTTTCTTGACACATTTATTGCACTCATCGTTCCTCTTTTGAACTTCTGCAATTACTGATTCTATTCGTGTTACAGTTTCTACTTTTATTAATTTCTGTCGTCTTTGTACGGGTTTCTTTTTCTCCATTTGATTTGTTTACTCGTTTATTTCATCCAGGCAAAACAAACATTTGTCTTTAATAGCTAATTATTCGGCAGATATAAATAAATCCTTGGTTGATGAAAAGAGTAGCTGTGTGCTGCTCGTTCTAACGGAAGTTTGTCTCTCACGCTTCCTGATACTACTCTTTCTTGTATAATTTTTTCTGGCAATGTACATGTAGTTTCACACTCAGCGATCTATTAAGAGCTTCACGTTTTCCGTCACCACGTCTCGCACTGACATTTATCAATGTACGAAGGCCTTTATCTGAAAATTCCTTCAGAAAGTAGTCCATCACAAATCAAACACTTTTCATGATTCTCCATTTCAAATGTTGTTATTTTTCACCCACAACCACAGTAAAAGTTCATTACTAAAGCATGTAGAAAGTGCATTAAAATCGCCACGATGTCTTAGCTCATCATCACTCTGTATTTAATTCCTGCAAAATATAAATATAGGGAAAATTAATGGCGCAGCTCTCAACAATGCAGTATATACACGTAAATATTGAAATTTGACATACAAAACATTTTAGTTTATTGTGGGAGACCGTACGAATAGATTTGCCAGATGCAGCGAGGAGCTGTTTCTTAATGTGGGAATACAGGTCAATTGTGAGTAAACCGTTAATCCTATGAAGAGAGTGTATTGGACCTTTTTTGTAGACTATTTTGTCCTATTTAATTCTGCACTGAAGTAATTTTCTCATATATCCAGCTGTTTTCTTAAAAATGCGAAAATGTGATTCTTTGCCGCCGCGGTGGCCGAGCGGTCTAAGGCGCCTTGCTGCGGATCGTGCGGTTGCTCGCCGTCGGAGGTTCGAGTCCTCCCTGGGGCATGGGGGTGTGTGATGTCCTTAGGTTAGTTTACCTTAGTTTAAGTAGTTTGTAAGCTACGGACTGATGACCACGGAGTTTGGTCCGATGGATTTACAAACATTTGAATATTTTGATTCTTTGCCCCCATTTTCCAATAGTATGTTGTTTACAAAGGTACAAGGAACATCTGTGCAAAGATCCAGGTTATTCGTAATTTTTTCCTCTAAACGTCGAAATTGGGCCTAATTTGACTAGACTAAATGCAACAACTACAGTATTTAACGCACCAAATCAGCCACTACAACTGTAGCTGAACGATAAACGTCACAGACGTGGCAATGAAACGGTATACTCAGTGAAACTATTTCCAAGAAAGAAGGACCTAATTCTACAGTTATTGCTACAGCTGAAACACAAATAGCAAGAATCTTAAAAACATTGGCTTTATAAGCTACAGTAATTACACTCAAAAGAATATGCGCATACGTATTAGAAAGACGAGAGAAGTGTAAAAATGTGCGAATCGTTAGACTGCATACCGAACTGATAAAATGCTTGTCACGGTAACAACAAACCATAATAGAAATTTATTTTTGTCTTATCTTTATATTTTACTTACTTCCAGCGGAATAATATGGAAATGTACACATATTCGTAAGTATATGTTCATGACGAAGTTGTTGTTTATACCTCTGAATCAGTGAAACTCGTCTGCTTTTACGTTTATTTTCCGATTATCTATGTATCCTGGTGTTTCACTAATACTTGTAAGGCAAAAATTAAAGGAACTAATTCGATAATTAAATACAAAGATAATTATAAACAAACATCATTCCTTCGGCGGCTTGCAACCCCTAGGAGCGCTGGTGTCGTTGCAACTCTCAGTTGGTGATAACTTTTACAGCAATGAATGTCGCGACTGTATATGTTAGACTGTGATATCGTTCTAATGAACGATGGCGCACCTACGCACATTGCAAAGCCAGTTAAGCAATTCCTCACGAACCATTTCCCAAATGACAATTGTTGTTGTGGTCTTCAGTTCGGAGACTGGTTTGATGCATCTCTCCACCGTACTCTATCCTGAACAAGCCTACTCATCTTCTCATAAAAACGTCAAGCCGGCCTTGGTGGCCGAGGGGCCGAGGGGACTGAGGCGCTCCAGTCACGGCCTGCACGGCCTCTACGGTCGGGGGTTCGAATCCCCCCTCGGGCATGCATATTTATGTCGTCCTTAGTATAAGGTAGTTGATAAGTAGTTTGTAAGTTTAGGGACTGATGACCCCATAGTTAAGTCCCATAAGCTTAACAAATATTTGTACATTTGAAGAACGTCAAGCTACGTCCATTTGAATCTGTTTACTGTATTCATCTTTTGGTCTCCCTCTGCGATTTTTACCCCACACACTTACCTCCAACGCTAAATTCACGATTCCTTGATGTCTAAGAAAGTGTCCTAAAAATCGATCCGTTTTTTAGTCAAGGTGTGCCAGAAACTCCTTTTGTCCCCAGTTCCGTTCAGTGTCTCCTCATTACTTACGCGATCCTCCCACCTAATCTTCAGCATTCTTCTGTAGCACCACATTTCAAAAGTATCTATCCTCTTCCTGTCCGAATTGTTCCTCGCCCATGTTTCACTCCCGTACAAGGCAACACTCCACACTATATCCAACTTCAACCTATGCATTCCTCTTTTTAAATTTTCTATCCTCCCTACCCGATTAATGGATCTGACATTCCACGCTCCGATCCGTAGAATTCCAGTGTTGTCTTTTCTCATGACGACATTCAAAAATGTTCAAATGTTTGTACAGCTTATGGGACTCAACTACGGGGTCATCAGTCCCTAAACTTACAAACTACTTATGAACTACTTAATCCTAAGGACGGCACAAATATCCATGCCCGAGGGGCGATTCGAACCCCCGACCGTAGTGGCCGTGCAGACCGTGACTGGCGCGCCTCAGTCCCCTCGGACACTGCGGCCGGCCATGACGACATTCTCCTGAGTAGTCCCCGCCCAGATATTCAATGTGGGACTATTTTACCCGAGATGATGCCATTATCATATACAGTAGAACTGCATGCCCTCGGGTGAAATAACAGCTGTAGTTTCCCCTTGCTTTCAGCCCTTCGTAGTGACTGTGTGGCAAAGCAACATTAGTTGATGTTACTAGGCCAGCTCCGTCAATCATCCAGACTGTTGCCCTTGTAACTACTGAAAAGGCTGCTGCCCCTCTTTAGGAACCAGACGTTTGTCTGGCCTCTCCACAGATACCCCTTCGCTGTGGTTGCACCTACGGTAAGGCTATGCGTTTCGTTAAGGCACACAAGCCACCCCCTCGGCAATATCTGTGGTTTCTTGGGGGTGGATGACAGAATTATCATCCGTCATTTTCCTATAGCCCGGACGTCAAGGTCACCGGACATAAATCCGTTGACTTCTGTCTGTGGAGTTATTTAAAAAGTCTTGTATTCACTAACCACATTTCGAATTTGGCTGAATTGAAGGCACGTATTACGTAATATATTGACACTGCGAGTCCTGACACCTGCGATCTATTGTGGAACATGCTGTTTATCAGTTCCAGCTTCTAGCAGAAAATGGTGGGCAGCATACAGAACATGATTTGCGCAAGTGCCGCGGTGGAGTAACCTATCGGTCTAAAGCACCTCGCTGCGGGGCGCGCGGCTGCTCGCCGTGGAGGTTCGAGTCCTCCCTGGGGCATGGGTGTGTGTGTTTGTCTGTAGGTTAGTTTACCTAGGTGTAAGTAGCTTGTAAGCTACGGACTGATGACCACGCATTTTGGTCCGATATATTTACAGACATTTGAACACTTTTGATTTGCGCAAGTCCCGTGATAGTTAACAGGTTTTCATTACGTGCTTTTCCTGCTACTTATGGCTCAAGGACAGTCAAAAACCGAACAATTTCATGCTTTTTCTGCGGGTTTTGCCCAAGGAAAGTTAATAACCATATCCCATCCGATGTGGTACAACCTTGGCGTGGTGGATGGGCTTTCCATTAACAGTACTGTACCACAAGTTTTGCATGACTCGAACTTCTTTTGTCGGTATCCACTTTCAATATACCGCTTACAACGCTATGTAATGTTTTTTTTTCCTTCTCTTTTTTCTTATTGGTTGTGTGTGCCATTGCGTTTCCTCCTTCGTCATGTACGTTCAGTTGAAATCTGCATTTATTCTTCCCCGTGGTTCCTTCTGTACAGAATTTTGAAAGTAGGACAGTAATGGACATGCTGTATATTCAATAAACTTCCAAAAAACTTTCACGCTTATCGTACGTTTCTAACTAAGCTATACATTGTTAATAATAAATTTAACTTTGTTTTTAAATACATGATGTCCATAATTAAAGTCCCACTTTTAAAATGGTATACAGAAAGAAACAAGTGGCAGAATTACTGCAGATTGGAACTGAACATACTTGACTCAAGAATAGTACTAATCATCACAATCAGAGTGAAAATGTGGTGAATGAACTTAAAATGCAACCCATCATACATTATTTACAAAACTATGAAAACAATGAGTAAGTTCAGTGAATGCCAAAATCTGTACTGTACTTCCACCCCAATGGTGCTAGATATCTAGGTTGACCAATGGAAGGCGACAGTAAAACCTCTTCTACTATACCACGTTCAAATTATAGCGCCCGAACGGCTGGAGCAGAAAACAAAAATTATTATGTTATTTGCCTCCACATGTGTCTACATCTAGGATTCTCAGGGTTAGTAGTCAGGGTTTTGGGACCTGAACGATGCGGTTTTAGCCTCTGCGGCTGCCTCATGTTAACCTAATTTTATCTTAAAGAATTTATATGTTGGGCGGCCAAGCCAGCAGGTGAATGGTGATGTATTCCAATAAGCAGATATTAGTAGGTAATAGGAGGTAATCCACCTACAGAGATCATGGAAGTCAAATTCTTGGTTAGTGTGCAGCAATCACCATTAGGACAAAATCATGAGCCCACTAAACGCGGTGTTTGATGGTGCATTGGATTCCGACTAGCTTTGTATTCCAAGGTCTGAGTTCAGTTCCCATTTCAGAGGACAATTTGTAACAAACATGAACGAACCTTCTTCATCTGTGGTAACGTTAAATGCAGAACGTTGGCTTACACTATGGTCCCAAACAAATGTAGACCAAAACATCCCTTCACTACCGACTGGAACAGTTTCTGTTTCGGTATGACAAATGTGAATCGGTATTTAGTTGCCATGTATTCGTTAACGGTAAAATTTCTCACTCTAGAATTTCTTTTAGCTAAGTAACGTACTGATAAGTGTTATCTTGACATTTTGAAAATAGTGTAAGAGTGAGATTCGAAATTTGATTTTTTTTTCTTTTTGAGATATGACCGATTTTTGGGATTATACAGTTTAATAATTGCATAGTTCTCCCAATATTCCAAACTCTTCAAAGTCTACACGAAAGTCTGGGTTCGACTCATGACCTGGCACAAAAGTTTTCAGCAAGTCATTTCAAGCTCTGGTATGTACACCTAAGTATTGATAAAAATGAATTTTATAAATTTTTATTGATTTTTCAAGAGCTCCTCACACGTTACAAAAATAACGATATTTGGCGTTTTGACTTCCAGACAGACACAGAACTTTACTTATTATTTCTGGTTCAAACTTGCCCACATCTCGGTATTGGTGAATGTCGCCAATATTTAGTGTATATTCAGAAAACAAGGGCAGCATAAGATGAATTAGAATCCTAATACATATTTTTTTACCTCGCATAAGGTCACATATCTCGATGCTAGAGAATAATGTCGATTGTCAAATAACTGGTTGTTCTTAGCACAGAATTCGATTAGGTGCTGGGTTATAATCACCCTGCACAAAAATTTCACTTTCAAATGATTTTACGTTTTCTCAGTTGTGTATGCAATCATATGTAACATTTTCCGTCGTTATTTGAGAGTGACAGTAACCGTGGGATACGAGTTCGAGACCGGTATCAACTTTTTGCCCTGTTATATCACGTTCAAATTCCCTGTTTGTTTTTTCACTTTCAGACACCCTGTTCCTGTTATTTCACGTTCAAATTCTCTGTTAGTGGCAAAAAATTAGTCAGCCAACAGTGACGATCGACCATGTGCTCCAATCTCGCTCTGGCGGGGATGTTTTGTGTACTTGGCTTTGCAGACAGCTACTGTGTTGGAATCGATGTCCAGAACAGAACCGCCGGCCACGGTGGCCGAGGGGACTGAGACGCTTCAGTCACGGTCTGCACGGCCACTACGGTCGGGGGTTCGAATCCCCCCTAGGGCATGGATATTTGTGCCGTCCTTAGTTGTAGCTAGTTCATAAGTAGTTTGTAAGTTTAGGGACTGATAACCCCATAGTTAAGTCCCATAAGCTCTACAAACATTTGAACATTTGAACCAGAACAGAACCATATGGCAGTTCATTTCTAAGTTCAGACAGATGCATGACTTGCTACTCAAGAATCCCTTAGCCACAACGATACCGCCTATTCTTTTCGATCTTTTTGTTCTATAGGTAGTTCTGTTTGATGCGGTCACTGATCGTGTGTGGAAGTGTTGTTCGATGTGTTCATAGCTTATCTTCTTCAGCACAGAGGGCATTCAGCCCTCTGGTCGGACTGAGCCACGGCACCCGGCTGCCTGAGCTACACCAACAGACGCTGCAACTGGTTCAATACATTTGATGATTGGTTCTTACGCTTACGTCGAATGGCTTTGCTTGATGTTATTTGAGTTATGAACTACACGTACTATAAGTAGAAAAAAATCTAAAATGCGATACCCACGTGGTCCCCTTTTTAGAGCTGTTGACGGCTTTGATTGCGGCCTTTGTAATTGCTTAATTAATTAACAATCCACCAAATGAACGACTGTTAACACGTTAATAACTGCCTAAGAAAAGTTTTAGGCTTTTGAATCATCATATTACAGTTATTTACATAAGGAAAAAGTAGCTTTGAATGTAGTCCATTTCATGATTTGTGTAACTCAGTTGCAGAATGTGGTTGCAAGAGGTCATGGTACTGTACTACACATGTAGGGAAAAACGTATAAATTGCAGATTTATTGTGTAGGTGGGCAAAATTCACTGTATAGGTGGGCAAAATGCAATGTCCCAAACAGATGTAGTGTATTGGTACCAAAACTTTGACGAAGATGGCACACTGAAAGGGAAAAAACGCCATCGATATCTTCCGCAGATAACGATTTGCAGGAATTGAAGAATAAGTCCACAGTAATTGCAGAGTTTCTCACTGGGATTGCGATCACACTGCGGTACTCCTATGGATCCGAGGCACTGAGCGACTGGTTTACAGAGACTTGGTGAGTCAGTTATTCAAATCTACTTTTAGGTGCAGTTCTACTTTAAGGAAAGCTATTTGGCCTGCCATTATGACTTGGAACGTACTTTTTGTATTCCGTCTTCCTGCTGTGTTTCGCAGTATCTGGTCATTTTGTAAGACGTCGCGCTCCGTCGGTGCCTGAAGATTGCATTAAAACGTCCCTGTTTGCTCATGCGACCACGCCCCGAGTCATGTAAAGGTTCTGCCAATCGTTCTGTATACTGCAAAACAAGAATTTTTGGTTCTACTCGTCTGCTAGGAACTGCAACCTTTTATTTGTGTACTTATTCCTATTTTTTCCACTTAATCTTCCGCAAGCTGTCTCCGTTGTACACCTATAATCACTATCAGTCCATGAGCACAGCTCGAGAAAATGTTTAGCATAGTGTGATGCTTTGTCCTCCATCGGAGAAGTTTATCTACGGCATCGTAGCACTACCGACTTGAGCCACATTCAAAAACGCTTTGCAGTCTGTATGAGCAGGAGATACTTTCTATCTACAGGCTGTAGACGCCGCCTATTTAACTATCCTACAGCCTATCAGATTAAACACCCGTCACTGAGTTCATATTGTGAGGCCTCCTGCGAGATTGTAGGAACTCATGTTGCCAACTGTCTGCGTTTCCGTGCCCATATCGATTTTGTGCAGTAGTCTTTGGTTTTCCCAAAATACGCGATACTACAGAGGCTATTGACAACAGTTGCGAAATACTCTAAAGAGCCAAAGAAAGTGGCACAGTTGCCTAACTTGGTGTAGGGCCCCCGCGAGCTCGCACAAATACCGCAACACGACGAGGCTGGAGGGAACTGTCACCATGCATATTCAGGGCTGTCCATGAATTAGTTAAGAGTAACAGGCTGTGTAGGCTAACCGCTCGGTTAGTCGTCTGGTCTAAAGCACCGCATTCCGAGACGGGGTAGAGTACCGGTCTCGCTTCGAATCCTCTCGGCAGATTAACGAAGAAGGGTCGGAGTGCCGGCCAGCCTGGATGTGGTTTTAGGCGTTTTTCCACATCACCCTAGGTGAATGCCGCGCTGGTACCCAAGTCACGCCTTAGTTTACACGATTCGTAAACATTTCGAAACACTTTACACTTTCACACATATAACACTCTACGCAGACATTTGGGGTACACATTTCCTCCTGGGGGGTCATGGGGTGGCGACTCCATAAATATTGGCAGGCCAATTCCGACATAACCAAAAACGATCCTGCATGTGTGGGAACATGGCCGTAGAGAAAGAAGGGGTGTAGATCCGTTTTAGGCAACATTTTGCGATTCATCCCAGCAATAATATTCATGTCTGGTGGCCAGCACAGATGTGTAAACTCAGAAAGTGTTCCTGGAGCCACTCTGTATCAATTCTGGACGTGTGGGGTGTCACAGTAACCCACCCAAGCCCGTCAATATGCACTATTGTGTATTGTGAGGCATCGATTTTAAAGCATCACTCACATCGATATATTATTTTTATTATAAGTGAGATTAGATTGATAGTGAAAAGATAACAATTCAAGATCATAGTCTATTTTAGGTTCTACCACGTATATAGGCATCTGCTTGAAAGCACCACGAACAGCTTCATAATTTTCTGTAATAATCTAAACAGCGACATTAACTAGTTCGTCGCAAATGATTACAGGAAGTTTTGAATGCTGTACACAAGCATTATACATATAATGCTTGAATGAAATTTACTAACTATTTGAACAATTTTAAATGTTAGACGCAATGTACTAATTTTTAATTTTGGTTTGTAAATGTCCTGCAACAAATTCAGATAATTATAAGTAAGGATAGTTTATCAAAATTTTGTTGAGTTACGAGGGGACTCGTCTCAGAAGAGGACAAACTTATATCTTGTTATTACCCCGGCGCTTGTCAGGCAAGACCTCCGGAAAAGTGTATGTTGCTTCATAGTGACGATTTCCAACTACGATATGAAAGTTCACATGCATCAGAATAAAAGAATTTATTCTGTAAGAGACATTGGTAGTATTATGAATCATTGATTTACAGTTTCATATAAACATTTTTTTTTTTTTATGGAAGGTTTCTCCGAAATTCGTGTTGACAATGTTCTGTTTTTACCGATGGAACTTCTCTGGAGATACTCCTTGGACCTGATCACGGTTGTTTAGATTCCTAGGAATGCCACATACATCTTCAGAAACATCCACACACCTTTTACCGCTACATGACGTCCCAGGAGCACCTCACATATACACTAGGGAGAATTTTTCAGTATCGAGTTGTAATAGGGCTCGAAAGTTGCGTATTTATGATCTGATTAACGAAAAAATAATTTAAAAAATCTAACTTAATATCTTCAGTTCGCGTAAAGGGCTTAAAGTTTTTAAAAAAAATGATAAATTTATAGAATTTCTGAAAGGTCATATAAAAATATATCTTTTGGTATCACGTCCTAATAGGACTCAAAAACTGCGTATCCATGTATAGTTTACCATAACACATTTTTGATAGTCCTAGGGTATGTAATCAGTTCGCGCTAAAGGCCTTAACAATCGAAGTATGACAAAATTTCTAAATGTTCAAAATGTTACGGGAATTTATTAATATCTCTTATTTATATGTATGTTTTAAATATGTTAGGTTTTATTTATTGTGATTTGATTATTTAAATAGATAACATCATACCTTGCAGCTCTTCGCCCATTTCACCAGCAAATTTGGTTAAAGACCCAGAAGTCACCACGAGGAGGTGGCTGCAATTAGAGTTCCACCCACACCCTACCCAACCAACCAAGCATACTAATTATATATTCATATTTACAATATTTAAATTTACTTATATTTTACACCTTTATTTACATACTAGTCAAAGATGTAATTGGCTTGAATTCTGATTTGTGTCCAAATTTTGGCGTTATTGATCTTGACAGCAGAATCGTCCTAAAGTGTCCATCTCTGCTATCTTGCCCACATACTTTTTCTGCAGCTTCTGTTACTAATTTTACACATCTTTCTACAGCCTGAGTGTGGCACGGAAAGTTCAGAAATTCAAATTCCGGCAAAGTCTTATTCATCAAATATGTAGAAATGGAATCTGTCATCAATTTCTGCATCACTGGGTGAGGCGATAGCTTACATTTTGACCAATCTATAAGCTCACTGTAGTCAGTAGCCTCAAAATATGGTGTTTGTGTAGTAAACGTTCTTACTGCAGCTTTGCGGTTAGTTTTCATATTTTTTGCCTTTAGGACTCTTCTAAAACCCAACTCTCTAATATGTGATTTCTCGTCTACTATCATAGCCAATAACACGTTTTCTGGATGACAGAAAAACAAGTTTCGTTGAATCACCAGATCAGTTTGCATTTTTATGTTCTCTTGAAGGTGTCTGGAAGTTTTAATAACCTTTAAAACATGCTTTGGACTATACTTTACTGAGGCGTATCTCTTAATATCGAACCAGACTGGCGCATATGTCTTTAAAATGTAGTCAACTAAAATCGTGAGTTCATTTGTGCGATTTACTTCAGAAATATACAAGCGCAACACTCTATTCGCACGTGTCAACCAACAGGAGTGACTAAGAGGTTCAGGATCACGATTAGCCAGATTTGGAGTACATTTTCCACTTTAAATAGTTTTGACAATATCCAGGAGGTATTGTTGATCTTTGCTTCAATCTATTAAGATTGAAGCTGTAGAAATATGTGTAAAATTAGTAACAGAGGCTGCAGAAAAAGTATGTGGGCAAGATAGCAGAGATGGATTCATTAGGACGACTCTGCTGTCATGATCAATAATGCCAAAATTTGGACACAAATCAGAATTCAAGCCAACTACGTCTTTGACTAGTATGCAAATAAAGGTACACAAATGTAAATAAATGTATATATTGTAAATATGAATATATAATTAGTATGACCTCCTTGGGCGGTTGGTTGGTTGGGCAGGGTGTGGGTGGAACTCGAATTGCAGCCACCTCCTCGTGGTGACTTCTGGGTCTTTAACCAAATTTGCTGGTGAAATGGGCGAAGAGTTATGATGTTATCTCTTTGAATAATCAAATCACAATAAATAAAACCTAGCATATTTAAAACAAACATATAAATGCGAGATATTAGTAAATTTCCGTAACATTTTGAACATTTAGAAATGTTGTCATATTTCGATAGTTAAGGCCTTTAGCGCGAACTGATTACATAAGCTAGGACTATCAAAAATATTTTTATGTTAAACTATACATGGATACGCAGTTTTTTTTGGATTCTATTAGGACGTGGTACTGAAAGATATATTTTTATCTGACCTTTCAGAAATTCTATAAATTTATCGTTTTTTAGAAACTTTAAGCCCTTTGCGCAAACTGAAGATATTAAGTTAGATTTTTTAAATTATTTTTTCGTTAATCAGTACATAAATACGCAACTTTCGAGCCCCATTACAACTCGATACTCAAAAATTCACTTTTTTCGGCCCACCCTAATATACACATTCCACCAGCCAGACGCATCTACTAGTACTTTCATAATTACTAAATCTAATAAATACATATATTTTTTAAGTTTCTACGCCCCACGCTTGCTCAATTATTATAGCCTAAATTATTCAGTTGAAAGTCTTGTCCCTCACAAAGTTTACGAGAGCCAGGTATTAAAATCAATTCTTACATATCTGCGACACATTCACATTGGTCTAATATACTGTGAGAAAAGGAGATACCTCCTAATCTGACCGACCAAGTGCAGCAACTCTACGTGTAATGGACTCAACGCATCTTTGGAACTACCTTGCAGAATTATATAGCCATTCTGCCTCTTCAACCCTCCCTATTTGCGAGAATGTTGCCGGCACAGGATTTTGGGCACTAACTGACCTCACCCTATCCGTACCACACTCATACTAAATTACGATAAATTTATCTAATGTTTGTAAATCTATCGGACTCAACTGCTGGGTTATTAGTCCGTAGCTTACAAACTACTTAAACTAAGGTAAACTAACCTAAGAACAACACAAACACCCATGCCCGAAGAGGGACTCGAACCCCGGACGGCAGCACAGCGCCCCAGTACGCACGGCTAATCCGCCGCGGCACATTTATCTACCTGGTACTGGCTACAATATGTGTTTTGTTATACTATGTTGTTTCACAAACCTCGCAACATAATCTTGTTCATGATATACGAGATTTTCGTCAGTTTATGTACAGAGGAAGAAAAAGGTTTTCATGAGACTAGCATAAATACGATGTAGATCGTTCTGACTATAATCTGTTTATTAATGTTTAAGTAAATAAATAATGATATGTATGGTATTGCAGAATGGCTGCTGCGCGGGCTGAAGACTCCTCACAGACTGATTATGCTTCTCCGGAAGAAGTTCCTACTCGTTCGTATGAACCTTCAGAGGCTTCAGTAAGTACCGCATTTTCACACACGTCAAAAACGTCAAGTACAAATTTTTATGAATGACTGAGCATAATTCTCATCCAGTATTTTTACCAATTTTCTTCATTTCCCATTTACCCATATGATGTATACTGAACTGCTGAAAACAGCTGAGTTGTACCTAAAAACTGATTAGCAACGTCATCCTGCCATAAGAGATGAAACAGATCATTGTGTTACTTTTTAAAGGAGGAAGTAAACTTAGGTTTAACGTACCGTCGACAGCTTGGTCGCTAGAGACGGAGCTAACGCTCGGAGTTTTGGGTAAGGATGGGAAGAAAAGTGACCGTGCCCTTTGAAAGGAACCATCCTGGCATTTTCCCGGAGTGATTTAGGGAATTCACGGAAAACTTAAATCTGGATGGCCGGAGATGGGACATTTTAAACAGCCCGCCTTCATATACATGAACAGCACACCAGAGGTACCCCCCCCCCTTTGCCGATGTCTCCCCTTCCCCACCAAACTGTGATCAACCCCCCCCCCCCCCCCCCTACACCAGAGATATTAGGTCCTTTACTCGATAGATAAATTCTTTTTGTATATAAACATTTTTTTTTAATTTCACGTTTTGTAAACTGTTTTATAAAGCTCCTCCTCCCCCCCCCCCCTCCGGCTGGCCCAACGTACTAATTTTTCAACCCCCGTCCCCAGAAATTTCAATGACGTAGTTTGCGTCATGATTCCCCCCCCCCCCTCCCCGCCACCCAGTGGGCACCTTTGCAGCATACCATTATAGCTAACTGCAATGCACACGTCGGTTCTATCGTATGCCAGTTTTTAACTTTGAAGGTAATTTTAGCGCTCAGTCAGGCATATGAATGAAATCGTGGAGTTCTTTTTTCACTTGATCTGTAATACTATTGAAGAGTGTTATATCAACATTGCATTTAGTTTCGTCAAGAAAAATTCATCGATGTATTGAAAATTCCAACTAATAGTTCTCATATTATATAGTGGGCAGGGCGAAGCTGGGAATTTGTATCTGACGGGAGGCGTGCTTAGGTAGTCCTTGCAGGGGCGGTGAGACCCGGGTTCGAATCGCGGCTGGGTACACATTTTCAGCTTTGCCCAATAGCAGTTGATGCCATATATTTTGTGAATATTAAATAATAACAACTGCAGGATCAGACGTGACGTCTGTTCTTTCGCAACAGACGCCACGTGTATATATAGTTCTCATATTGTCTGAGTAATTTTAATATGTCAGGCATTTTTTATCTTCTGACCCATAAAGGAGTGGAAAGTAGAACTGGTGACCAGTGTTGCATTAAAAAATTCTGATTTGTTATTTCTGAGACCAATCTTTGTGTTAGTGAAGTGTACATTGCTAACGTTGCAGTGATTGACAGTCTACGAGAGGTTAGTAGAGTGATGGATGACTCTACATAATACCAAGTATTTGCCAGAAATGAAAGAAGCTAAATGTGAGAGACAAAATCTTAGATTCCCGGTTCTTCACAGAACAACAGTCTTAATCCTCCTTCGTCGTTACGAATTCTTTGATTACAATGGAAGCATTTGTGCGACTTAACCATTTTGATGTGAGTTGTTCCTCAACAGGTCCACTAACTCGGCACGATTCTGCTTCAATGCAGAACACGAATTACTGCATAATGAACTACGTCATCAATGGGCTGCACCATTCCGTTTTGGATTATATAGCGGCGTACTACAGTATTGGTGATTGGTTTGTTTGGTTGGTTTAGTTTCTAATGCGACAAAAGTAATGTGTTCATCGGTTACTTTCTCAAAGCACAAAGACTTTGTTAAAAACGAGAAACCAAAAATACGTAAAAATGGGAGGACACCACATTTCAGCAGAAAATAGAGGTAACTAAAATTGTAGAAGGGGGTGAAAGATTTAAAAAAAAGCAGAGATTCTTAGATAATTGATAAAAGCCACCCTGTAACGCATTTTATCTCCAGGCTAGAAGTACTAGGCAAGAGAAAAATAGATAAAGGACGTACACTAAACATTACGAATTAAATTTAAAACCTTGTCAGCCAGTGAGGCTAAAGCTAGAGATAAAAGGTTGAGGATATTAAAACTTCACCTCAGGATAATCAAATCAGGAGAGTTCAACAAAGTTGGACCAATCGCGAGCAACGGCGACACTGAGGAGGGTCCTCACGACGGAGGAGATGACCGTGAGGTAGCCAGGTACGGTCCATGTGGAGACGGCAAAGGACGATAAAGTTCCTGCGACATGCCCACATAGTGGCCATTCATACATTCGTAGCCTCCATGAAGACACCTAATTTGTTTGGCACAGTCAGATTGTGCCATTCTGAATTTCAAATCCCAAATCGGTATTTTACCGACCAGAGAAAAGTTACCGGAATACCGATTTCCAGAATTAACCTATTTGTCCAGCGATTCAGTGAGTTTATTTCCTGGGTTTCCGACGTGCCCTGGGGTGAAGACGAAGATCACCGAACGTCCTGATCGATCGTAGGCATAGGCGGACACCTATATAGTCACTAACAAGGGAACGCGAGGTTAACACATGTAGATAGCTTTTAAGCTGCTCAGAGTGTCACTACAGATGAGAAACGACTCACCAAAACAGAAACGGATATGATCAAGAGCGCGAAAATGGCTACCAGTTCTGCAGTGTCAACAGTAAAGCTAACCAACAAGGAGCGCTACTTAATAGGGTCTGCCTGAGCATATGCAAAGCCAATGTGGACATCAACCATTGACCCATCAGTACAGACTATTTCGAAGCCATGGGATGTGTCTAAAATAGTGAGAAATTGAGTTTTGTGTGCCTCCGGATGAAACGAATCTTTTGGGTCTCTTGACAAGTCCAAACGCACTTAGGGTCATGTATACACAGGTTGTTGTACGTGAGTAGGACCGGAATAGAGGTTATGGAAGCCAATATTTGAGTTTGGAAGACGCGAATGAACTCGAAATGAGATCGTTGCTCCTGACCTGGGCCGTCGTTCTGTTGGATGACCAAGGCTGGGAAAAGGAGACGGTAATTCAGACGTCCCGCGCGTTATGAACATGTGCGATGTAGTTCGCAAGCAATTGTTGGCGTTGAATCTTTGAATCCGCAATGGATGGACTGCATCCTCTACGAGTAGGCTGTTCAGAGCTCATTCTGGAAACTCCCATCGTAAGTCAAATTCTTTAGTGACGGATTGTGTCCAGCTTCCACAACATTCAGGGTAAGGCTGAATTATATGCCAGGTTCCCACAGAAAAGTGGAACTGAACGAGGGCTTTTCAGAGCAGCAACAGTGTACGGTGATCTGCTCCCCAAATAGTGCTGTTCAGACAGCGGAAGGCGTTGACGTGCTGCTAGCACTTCTGCGTCAGTCGACAAATTTGGGGAAGTCTTGTCAGTGGGACCCACTGTGTTAAGTTTGTGGGCGTCAAAATAATGTTTTGAGTGTGAGTGGACTCTTTTGAGTCCTACAGAACTTCGAACCGTATGTGTTAGTGGCAAAAAACTGAAACCCATGGGCAAAAGCCCAGGACTATGTATTTCGTACGGCTCCCTTCAGTTAGCGTTCAAAACACATATTCTAAAAATAAAGAAACACTGAACTAGATACAGAAGTAGTCAGCATATAATGAGGGAGATAGTGAGGTGCCGGCCGCGGTGGCCGAGGTGACTGAGGCGCTCCAGTCACGGTCAGCACGGCCACAACGGTCGGGGGTTCGAATCCCCCCTCGGGCATGGATATTTGTGCCGTCCTAGTTCGTAAGTAGTTCATAAGTAGTTTGTAAGTTTAGGGACTGATGACCCCGTAGTTAAGTCCCATAAGCTTAACAAACATTACAACAACAGATAGTGAGGACCCTACTGCTGTTTCTGCTGCTACTGCTTGGCCGTCAGAAGCCACTAAAAACAGGGGAACGATCAGCCCAGAAACCTGGAGGATCCAATTCTTTTGAGAAATGGAGGAGCTTCGAGAGGTACCGACTGGAACACAGAGTATGTGGAGTGATAAAGCGTTTTGCATAAAAATCTGGAGGGAGCTCCAGAGACCCCACTCTCGTAATACAGAGAGAATGTGGTGTCTCCAGCTCAGGTACTAGGGTTGGGGCTTTCTCAAGTCAAAAAACACGGCTCCTAGGTGATAGCGCCTGGAAACGGTTGTCCGTACGGATGTCTCTAGGTGTACCAGGTTATCCGTGGTGGAGCGACGTTGTCGGAAACTGTTCTATCAAGCAGCCAATAGGCCCCGATACTCAGACCCAACACAGTTCCCTACTCACCATATGATCTAGCAGCTAACAAGGAACTAAAAGACCAGTGGCCATGTAGGTACCATATGCCACAGTAAAATGTGCGTGAGTATTAGTATTTAGAAGACAAAGACTAAGATGTGTCAGAAGATTTTTGATATCTCTCTCTCTCTCTCAGCCAGTGGCCGTTAGCTATCTTCATCAAGCGGATTTCTACCAGGTTTTAGGATTGGAATCGTTACACTCTGTCGCCACTGCGACGGGAATATCGCTTGGACTCCCATTACAGGTGTTTTAGCATTTGATTGTGAATGCAGCATAGCCCAGGGAGAGATTGGGTAAATGTCCTAGGGCAATGAGGATCTATCACACATTGAACGGACCGTTATATGTTTCAGGGTTGCTTGTAGTAAAGATTTTTTTCGTTGTAGCCACTGTTTTAACGTACAGAAGGCGGTTTGGTAATTATGGGACGCAGAGACGCGACCGTATTAGTCAGTGAATATCTCGGCGATTGCTTCTTGTCTGTACATATATCTTCGTTTGTGGAAATTCCCTGGTAGACCTGCTGGGGTCTGGTATCCATATAGGCGTCTTAACTTAGTCCAGACTAGCAATGACGAGATACATGACCATATAGTTGAGACGTACTTCTTACAACATTCCACATTCCATCTTTTTATGAGCTGGTGAACACGAGTGTCGGGCCTTTGAAAGCTATGAGGTGCTACATAGATGGGTGCCGCTTGTGTCCCCTAAGGGGCTGACTATGGTCTTAAATGGACTCAGCGACTTCTGGCGACAACAAAGGCACTGTCTTTCCTGTCTTTCGCTGGGGGTGTCCTGAGGAACTACGCATTAAATGTTCTGCAGCACAAATTGCGGCCTTAGTCACACTCTCGACCCCACACCAATATTGTCGTGTGGGGAATATCCAACCATGGCAAGCAGAGATGTAAGATTACCGGTCTCCCTGATTTAATGTGCAGGCGTTCAAGTAGCGATGTTGGGGTTGTGACAGGAAGATTATCAAGTGGTAATTAGCACAAAGGGCGTCATGGTATCTAAAGTGACAGATGGTAGGAGGCCAGGGCTGCAAACTAAAAGACCAGTGGCCATGTAGGTACCATATGCCACAGTAAAATGTGCGTGAGTATTAGTATTTAGAAGACAAAGACTAAGATGTGTCAGAAGATTTTTGATATCTCTCTCTCTCTCTCAGCCAGTGGTCATGGTCTCTCCTGACAGAGGGCTATGGGTGCTGAAGTGACCCAATAGTAGAAAAGGTGGGGGGGGGGGGGGAGGAATAAAAACGTTGCTGAAGATAATACCTGTTCTGTCATTATTCTGATCAACATTGCCTCTAAGACTGTTTGAAAGAGCACAACTTCACTTAATAGTTGTCATAACTCAGAAAAGTGGCTGAAAAACTGCTGCAATTCCACTGGAGGATCAGAGAGTCTGCTCTGAAAAGTCATGAATGGATCGAAGAGACAGTTCGTGTGTCAGGGTCACCTCTTGATACCAGCTGGTTGTGCCATCATCGTCCACAATTTATGAGGCTTTGGTGAGTTGAAGGTCTATGGGGCCATGAGATCTCTATTGAATCCTTGTAATCGGAAGTTTCATTCGCTTTTTCTTCCTCTTCTCCTACCACTTTTCTTTTGGTTTAGAAGGCTGGGAGAGCTTCTTTGAATTGACTTCAGGAACTGGCAAACATTGGGAAGCCTTTCGACCAGCAGCTTGTGGTTCCTTTAGGCCCTGGCTGGAATCCACTTTTTCATCAGAAGAAACTTCGGATGGTATGTTCCAAGGGTTCCTTTCCTTGCAAGAGGGGCCAGAGCAGGCTGTTGCTTCTCCAGCTGAGATATGGGGATCAGCGTCCTTGGTGGCTAAGGGAGGAGGAGATAGATTTCTCCTGAAGTAGGTGTTGGAGGACGAACTTCCAGTACACAGACTTTTTGACAAGATGTTGACAGCCTTGTTTCGACATGTAAAGCTATCATTTCTGAAAACCAGTTGATTTTATATTATCCTGCGATGTTATTATCTCATTTCTTTCAAAGGAATGTTACTGTGCACATCATAAAAATTTGTAGTGAAGGCCCAAAATAGACAACTGTGTGGGTACAAAATTTTTGAAAATAAATTTATTTTCTATTTTTTAATGAATTATTGTATCTATTTCGTATCTTAAACGTTCCTCTCTATTAATGTCATATCACCTACAATATTGGGTCTGAAGGGGATACACAAGCCAAAAACAAATTATATATAAAAAAAACCACATCCGTATGATTCAAATAAAAACTGAGTTTACTCTATGAGAAGATAGTATGCAATTTAACTAAATGTCGATTACCGGTACTGCGTCCACGAGGGCCTGACTACATACAAGGTTTTCGGAAATTCCGCCGGCCGCGGTGGCCGAGGGGACTGAGGCGCTTAAGTCACGGTCTGCACGGCCACTACGGTCGGGGGTTCGAATCCCCCCTCGGGCATGGATATTTGTGCCGTCCTAGTTCGTAAGTAGTTCATAAGTAGTTTGTAAGTTTAGGGACTGATGGCCCCGTAGTTAAGTCCCATAAGATTTACAAACATTTGAACATTTGATCGGAAATTCCTGTTACAAGCTTCGAGAACTTGTAAGAGGGCAATCAGTACATAATATTTTGTGCAGAAGCCTATAACAGGAAAAGTCATCCATTCTTCTTTATCTTAGAAGGAGAGGACGCCCACTCGTCATCGTCGAATTCGTCCAAATTTATGGTACATGTAGAGCATGGTGAGACACGAAAGTGCACCAAGCGGGAACTCCAGGTGGCCAAGCGTTTAGGCAATAAAAGGAAGTTTGCTACGGATCTATCGCCATATGCATCTTATCAACTGTCCCTGTGAGGTCCTGTTTAGGAAGCGGTGTTTGGCTCAGCGGTAAGAGATCGGATTCGTATTGAGAAGGTTGCGGCTTCAGCTCCACCAGGAGGCAATTTCTTTTCTGCTCCTTAGCAATGCGTACAACCACATATTGTTCCCGTAGGGATCGTGAGGACAAGATTACACTAATTACAGCACGTACGGAGGCATTTAAACAATCATTATTCCCACGCTCAATATGTGAATGGAATGGTGAAAATCGCCAATAACTGGTACAGTGTGACGTACCCTCTGCCATGCACTTCACACTGCTTTGCAGAGTATTGTTGTAGATGTAGACTGACGTCACAATTTAACACAACATCATATAGGTTATTTTATTAATTTATATAAGCAAAAACAGAAAGGGCATTGGATGAAATTAGGGACTACAAACATTTAAAAAGGGGCTGTAGTTAACACACACTTGGGGACGTCGTGTATGTAAATCGATACTTCCATTCTTTTGCAATTGAGCAATTACATGTACCAGGGTGATATTCATCGAAGAAACGCCGCCCCTTTGCAGTTACATAGTTTTCTTAATGTATCCATAGAAAATCAAACTTGATTGACATTTTGAAAACAGCTTCTTTCATCGCACAATCGAGCAGCGAACCACGCGTAACGCAGCATGTCCCTGAATACTTGCGAGGACAGCTGGTGATGTATAATGGAATATAATTTGATGCAAGCTTATCGGGAAGTGATTTCTTCTTGTTTCTCGATGTTTGAAATTTTCTCGAGTTTTGAAATTTTTGACCTGGCGATAAAAAATATTCATCGTACGGTTGCACTAGTGGCGTACATTTGGGGAGAATACTTTGATACTGCATGTTGGCAATCCAAAATAACATATATGATGTGGTTAATAGTGAAGTCGGTAGTGTACGCATTGCCAAGGAGTACAAAAATATTTGCCGCCGGACAGAATCGAACCCGTTAACTTTTCAATACAAATTCGATTTCTTGCCGCTTTATTCTCCTTTCTTTCTTTTCTTTCCTTTGCTGTAAGGGTAGTTCTGTTCTTTGCGGTCGCTGATCCTGTTTTTTCGTTGTTGTTAGATGTGTTCTTGGCTCTTTTTTATTA
The DNA here is from genome assembly GCA_026315105.1 of Locusta migratoria. Classification (NCBI taxonomy): domain Eukaryota; kingdom Metazoa; phylum Arthropoda; class Insecta; order Orthoptera; family Acrididae; genus Locusta; species Locusta migratoria. The sequence goes on from CM048744.1 coordinate 655,635,000, forward strand.
TAATTACAGAGGGCATTCTGCCGTCAGACCAGGCGCGCTGAGCCACGGCGCCCAGAACCGCTGAGCCAAACACCACTTTCTAAACAGACTCTCTCAGGGGCAGTTGATAAGTTGCATACGGTGATAGATCCGTATCAAAATTCCTTTTATTTCATCTGGAGTTCCCACGCCCTACATATAACATAAATTTGGACGAATTCGCCGATGAAGAGTAGGCGTCTACTGCTTGTTAGATACTGAGAAACAAATCGCTGGCTCCAAGTTTTAACATTGCAACTCAAACTAGTCCATTTTACAGGAGAAGCAAAAAAAGTAAAATAAACATTATAAACTTCATTCAAACTTGCTAATACTTAACAGATCAACAGATAATGAAGAATGTATTTAAGTGTCATTTACTAATGTGTAACTGTTTTAAAATTTGTATTTTATTAACGTACTGTTTTTTCAGTTTGGCCCTTTCTGGACTTACATGCTAATACTTGGACTTACGTTGTTAATACTTGACCAGACAAAATATCTACCACAAGCTGTTTGCTTTTTTATATTTTCTAAGGAGGTGACGTGGTCCAAGACAAGATATAAAGCCGAGGAAACGTGGACTCCAAAAATAAATACCATCAGTGCCAGACCAGTAGAGGAGACGTTTTCACAATACTGAAGATGAAGACTTGTTCATAGTTCTTAAAATATGCATTTTGAAGACCATGCTTCTTGAACGTTTTCTTATTGTTTTCGTTCAAAAATGTCAAACCAAAGATCTTCCACTGGAAGAGATTTGTTTCACAGCGCCAAACATAAAGAAGTGCTCAAGCATCACTGGATGATATTTCCGAGCATTGGTTCGTTGTCCAAACATTTTACGCTCGTTTCACGCAACAAGTCCTGGAAGTTATTAACCGAAACTCCAAACACCCTGTATTGACCCCCCACCTCAAAACCATTCGTGAAAAAGCCAAGTCTCGTCTAAACCTCCTCAAACTCCTCACCAGCCGGACGTGGGGACTAACCCACTCCACCATCCTTCACACCTATAAATCCATCATGCGCCCCATCCTCTGCTCTTTCCACCCTGCCGTGGTTCCGCTCCTCCCACCTTCTATCAAACCCTCCAAATCCTAGAACGCCACACCCTCCACCTAGCCTACCATATCCGACTCCCCTCGCCCACGCGGATCCTACACGAACTCATCCCCTTTACTAACCTCCTGCATCCCCTTGAACACCTCTGAATCCTGTACATTACCCGAAAAATAAATTCCCACAACCCTGTCATATGCCCCATCCTAAACAATCCTGGGCCTCTGCCACGCCTACACCACTGCATTCCTCCCTCTCTCCACCTGCACACGCTACATATCCTTTCCCAAGGCAACTTCCACGCCCTTCCCCTACTGGATGACGCCCTTCGTCCTGACATTTACCCCTCCTATCAACCCTGATCCTTTCCGTGTATCATCAGCGCACCGTCTCCTCCTCCTCTCCTCTTCCCTCCTACCGCTTGGCTTTTCCCTTTCTCAACCCCAGAGTCTTGGCTTTCCCCAACCCCGTCCTTCCTTTCCTACGTACTTCCCCAACTTCCCCCGTGCTTCCTACCCATCTCCTCCCATCCCAATGTGGGGGCCACAGTGAAAAATTTTAAAACAGTGTCGTCTAATGTTCAGTGCATCAGTGTCTTTAAGTGTGTTTTTACAGTGCATCGAACAACTACCTCTCTTTTTAACCAGTGTCATCGTTTGAATTTTTCGTTTGTCCAGTGACAGTTATAAATGGGATTTCACTGCCGCCGTAACACAGACTGTTTTTAACTGTCTATGTGTTTGTTTCCGTCGCCTTGTTCATGTGCTTTATGTTTGCAATGTTATCTACAGTGTTATGTTTGTAATTCATCGATGTTTTGCATGTGCCATGGTTTTATATTGTTGTATGTTTGTTAAGCTTAAGGGACCTAACTGCGGGGTCATCAGTCCCTAAACTTACAAACTACTTACGAACTACTTTAATTAAAAACGACACAAACATCCATGTCCGAGGGGGGATTCGAACCCCCGACCGTAGCGGCCGTGCACTGTGACTGGCGCGCCGCAGACCGCTCGGCCACTGCGGCCGGCATCATGTTTTTCATTCCTCATTGTTTTAACCTCATGTTATGTATTTTAGACTTAATTGTAATTCTAATTCGTATGTACGCTCGGTGGATGAGCAGCGCCTGATGCTACCGCCACCCTGACAATCCCGTCGGCATGAAAATAACAATAACAGAAAAAAAAAATGAGAAAAGAAAACACCCTGTATTAGAGTCTTGTGAGCAGCGTCCAAGAATTTTCAGCCCAATATGGGGTGTTTCACGACGAACAGTAAATATTTTAGGAGATGATAGTAAATACGAATTATAATAAAAACCAATATAACATCTATCTATTTTTGAGTACAGAGATACAGCTTTTTGTTCACAATACGAACTTAAAGGGAAATGAATTCGTTCAAAGTTGATATTCAAAAATTTCACTGTCAACTACAATGCCTTTTTGGCTTAACTTGATAACACCATTATTCCTAAAAATTAGATCGGCTTTTGTGTTTAATTTTTCTTTCTAGTTTACGCCTTACAACCATACCTATAGGCAAAAATCCAAAGGGCTATGGTCCGAGGACTTTGGTGGCCCTTATCTACTGTTCCATCTTGTGGGGAATGTTAGGTGTGTGATGACTAGACTGTTAAAACCCCGATCATGTTGGGAGAACATACGCATTCTTGGAGCCAAAGGAATCACTTCCAATAACGACGGAAGCTCATTTTCAAGGAAGTGTAGATAACGGGGTTCGGTGAGATGATGCAGTGACACAACTGGGCCCTATCAAATGACACCATACATTTACAGAGAAGCGTTCTTGAAAATGTACGCCTACAATGCCAAATGGGTTTCCTTGGGACCATTCCTGTCAATTAAAAGTGTTATTGAAGCCATTACGGAAGGAAGTCGCTTCATCAATGAATAGTAAAAATCTGAATTATTTGGCGATCTCAAGTACCCGACGGCAACATTGCAATCATCTTTCTTCGTCTTCCACTCAAAGCTGTTGAATGAGCTGTAAATGACACGGACGTACTACGTGCATACGTTAATAACCGCCATATTCCTCTACGTGTGCTTCTTGAACGACAACTTTCAGCAGACTGAATAATATCTTCTACTTCATGCACAGTCTGTTCATTTACATGGTCAGATGCAATATGACTGCTGAACACTGCACCAATGTCCCGCCTTGAATTGAACACTCGAGTAAACTCTTGAATCTGTTAGTCTCTACAAACAGCAACAGCGGCGTTTCCTTTACAGTATCGGCATACTCAACATGTGTAAATACGTGCGGCCATATTTACACGCAACAGTGCGGTAGACTCGGCTAACAAACGTCATTGAAAACTTGAAGAAAAAGTAAAGACGACTTCAAAACTCTAACATCAACACTCTGCTGCTGACAGGCGATACATACGACCATAGCAACCCACACCAAGACTCGAAACGAAAATACATTGACTCCAGCTGTATCTCTGTCATACGCGTAGTCAGGAGTTGATTTCGGGAGGGGGGGGGGGGTGTGTTTCTTAACACAACTGCAAATGGTACAAATGCTTTGTATTTAATTCCCAAGGATTGTATAATAGAGAGTCACCATTGTATAGAAACATAATTAGTAAACTATTAGTAGTAATAATCCATGTATTTTACAAAATAGGAACAAGGCAATTTATATCATGAAGAAAGCCAAATGCGGGTCCGAATTTAGATGTAAGTTGGTGAAGCTTTCAATAACATCTGAAGCATTATAAGAGTACTCTCTAACTCAAATTTTTGCTGTACGTGAAAGCTGACAATGACAAAAATAAGTGTACATGTACTCTTTGACTTGACAGGAACAAAGATTAGTTTGCATAGGAACATCAATAAATATTACTAACTGACATTGTAATTACTAATAGTGGTGCTGAGAAGCAGCTCAAATCTCTAAAGCACAATGAAGCTCCAGGGCCCGACAGTCATTGACAGTTTCTACACAGAATCTCCGCTGGACGTAGGCCCCCTCTTTAGCATAAATTACCTTTGGTACTATGAGTAAGAAATTGTTCCTGGTGACTGTAAAACAGGCAAATCACACTCGTCTATAGGATCAGACAAATTAAAAGGAGACATATGGGAAAACCTAAGTAAACTACTCATTATTTCGGTAGTAATCACCGTAACTGTTAATACATTTCACGCACTATGAGGTAAGACGCTCAGTCTCTCTATGCACACAAGTCAGCAATTAGCTAAAGGACCATGATTTTTTACGCAGGTGTACACCTCTTAGTCCGAAACGTGCTAATTGCCATGAATATCTTTCTTCGGGAATACAAGAAGTATAGGAATCGTATGTTTATTAAGCTTAAGGGACTTAACTGCGTGGTAATCAGTCCCTTAAACTTACAAACTACCTTATACTAAAGACGACACAAACATCCATGCATGCCCGAGGGGAGATTCGAACCCCTGACCGTGCAGACTGTGAGTGGCACGCCGAACCCTAGGCGGACTTTCCTGATACGTAAAGATGTCATTTTTTGTTAGCTTTGTCAACATTTCGGGAGAGGTTTGAACCCCGGAAACCACCCATATGGCTACTTCCATGATCTCTGAACTCAATAAAAATGGACAGATATTATATGGCAGTTACTTACATTTCGCGTAAAGATCACAAAGACAAGATAAGAGAAATTAGGGCTCGTACGGAGGCATACAGGCATTCTTTTTTCCTCGTTCAATTTGGGAGTGGAATAGGAAAGGAAATACCTAGTAGTGGTACAGTGTACCCTCCGCCACGCACCTTACGGTGAATTGCGGAGTATGTATGTAGATGTAGATGTATTGCAGTTCGTCTATACTAAGACCTTCTAAAATATTTAATTTTCCTCCTGATACATCCTGTATACTATAAGTTAAAGCTTTAGATCATTGCATCCATCGGGTGATGAGAGAACGTGACGTAATAGCATTACAAGATGTTCAGAATACAATTGTAGCAACGACAAGGGTAATGCGACTATGAGAAAGGGTCTCTGGTTACCGCATGCCACCTCAAAATGAGCTTCATGTTAACGGCGCACTTTGAACGCTCTTTGTGTCCTACTGTCTTTAGTATCTACGGAAAACCTTAAAAGACAGCGAGACCACGAGTATACGACATCTTTTAGGACTCAAACATCCCATCACAGAACATGGACTTCACAGAACTGCCGACTCTCCATAACACGACAAGTAGCGCTGAGTGGCAAATATAGCTGGTTGGTTGACAGAGTTAAATTCCAGTGTTTGGAGGCACACAGTTCAGCCCAAATTATTCAACGCTGCTCTCTGCAACAAACAACGCACCTGTTGACCGAAGGACATGGTCAGTTATGATGCCAGTGGGCTGAGATCACTTAGATAGGACCGTGAAACATGTTGTCTGCTCGAAGTTACTGTACTGGGTGGATGGCACTTTCCGTGGATGCTGTCATTCAGGAAAATGGCTGCTGTAAACATTAACTGCACCGTAGATACAGGGTCATGGCAATAGTGTTATCCTACGGAGAATATTGGGGAAAATTCATCTGGGCCCATAAGATCCGTAGTAGGAATCGTAGCCGCTGGGAAAGTCCTGGACTAAGCGAACATCAATCTGAAGAAACTGCATCCAGTCATGCTTGATGTCATGCCCGACCTTAATAGCATGATCCAGCAGGAGATCAAATGACCACTCATCATGGTGGTCAATGCTACGCTCACTGCTTGTCCATGAAATTCATCCAACCCGAAACCCATTAGAAGCTAATGGCGCATGTCCGAATGTCCGAGACGATACACCATCGAACACGATTTACGGATATTATGAGACCTGTGTTTCACATACCTCTGTAAAGGCACTGGCGACTTACCTAAAGAATTCCATTCATGATTACGGCTATAGCGCAATCCATGATGAACAAACATGTTATTAAGTAAATATTCGTGCTCAATCTCGTTTTAAGGCTGAATGTTACAGGGACAACAGTCTGGATGATTGAATGAGCTGGCCTTGTAACATCAGCTAATGTGGTTTTGCCACACAGCTACTGCGAATGGCTGAAAGCAAGGGGAAACTACAACCGTTACCTTTCCCGAGGACATGCAGCTCTACTGTATGAACATATGATGATGGCATCCTCTCGGGTAAAATATTTCGGAGGTAAAATAGTCCCCCATTCGGATCTCCGGGCGGGGACTACTCAGGAGGATGTGATCATCAGGAAAGACAATACTGGCATTCTACGGGTCGGAGCGTGGAATGTTAGATCCCTTTATAGAGTAGGAAAATTAGAAAATTTAAAAAGGGAAATGGATAGGTTGAAGTTAGATATAGTGGGGATTAGTGAAGTTCGGTGACAGGATGAACAGGATTTCTGGTCAGGTGAGTACAGGATTATAAATACAAAATAAATTGGGGGTATCACATGAATAAGAAAATAGGAATGCGGGTAAACTACTATGACCAGCACAATGATCGCATTATCATTGTCAAGATAGATACGAAGCCAACACCGACAACAGTAGTATAGATTTATATGCCAACTAGCTCTGCCGATGATGAGGAAATGGAAGAAATATATGAGGAGCTAAAGGAAATTATTCAGACAATGAAGGAAGAGGAAAACTTAATTCTTATGGGAGACTGGAATTCGGTAGTAAGACAAGGAAGGGAAGGGAAGATAGTAGGTGAATATGGTCTGGGCAAAAGAAATGAAAGAGGAAGCCGCCTGGTAGAATTTTGCGTGGAACATAGTTACAACAAACACCTGGTTCACGAATCACAAAAGAAGGTTGTATACGTGAAAGAGACCAGGAGACACCGGGAGATACTAGATAGATTTTATAATGGTAAGACATGGATTTCGGAACCAGGTTTTACAGTGTAAGACATACCCAAGGGCAGATATAGACTCTGACCATAACTTGTTGGTTATGAACTGTAGGCTGAAACTGAAGAAACTACAAAAGGTAGGAAAATAAGGAGATGCGACCTGGATAAATTGAAGGAACCTGAGGTTCTTAAGAATTTCAGAGGGAGCCTTAGGCAACAATTGACAGAAACAAGGGAAAATAAATCGGTGGAGGAGGAATGGGTAAAATTGAGAGATGAAATAGTGAAAGTAGCTGAGGACAAAATAGGTAGAAAGGCAAGACCTACAAAAAATCTTTGGATATCACAGTAGATACTAAATTTAATCGATGAAAGGAGAAAATATGAAAATGCAGTAAATGAAACAGGCAAAATGAGTACAAACGACTAAGAAATGAGATTGACAGCAAGTGCAAAATGGCTAAGCAGGATTGGCTAGAAGGCAAATGCAAGGATGTAGAAGATTGTATAAATAGGGGAAAAATAGATACAGCTTACAGGAAAATAAAAGAAACATTTGGAGATAAAAACAGCTCTATGAATATCAAGGACACTGATGGAAAACCAGTTTTCAGTAAAGAAGGGAAAGCTGAAAGGTGGAAAGAGTATATAGAGGGGCTCTACAAAGGAAATGAACTTCGAGACAATATTGTAGGAAAGGAAGAGGATGTTGGTGAAGATGAAATAGGAGATACTGTACTGAGAGATGAATTTGACAGAGCCTTGAAAGACCTAAGGCGAAACAAGGCCCCAGGAGTAGATGATATTCCCTCAGAGCTACTGAAGTCTCTGGGAGAACCAGCCATGACAAAATTGTTTCATCTGGTGTGTAAGATGTATGAGACAGGCGAAGTACCCTCAGACTTTAAGAAAAATGCTATAATCCCCATTCCAAAGAAAGCAGGTGCAGACAGGTGTGAAAACTACAGAACCATCAGTTTAATAAGTCATGGTTGCAAAATATTAACACGAATTATACACAGAAGGATGGAAAAACTGGTAGAAGCCGACCTCGGGGAAGATCAGTTTGGGTTCATGAGAAATGTAGGAACTCGGGAGGCAATATTCACTTTACGCCTTATCCTAGAAGATAGATTAAGAAAAGGCAAACCCACATTTCTAGCTTTTGTAGATTTGGAGAAGGCTTTTGACAATGTTGATTCGAATAAACTCTTTAAAGTTCAGAAGCAAGCAGGAGTAAAATATAGGGAGCGTAATGTTATTTACAACTTGTACAAAAACCAGACAGCAGTTGTCAGAGTTGTAGGGCATGAAAGGGATGCAGTGGTTGGGAAGGGAGTGAGACAGGGTTGTAGCCTTTCTCCAATGTTATTCAATTTGTACATTGAACAAGCTATAAAGGAAAGCATGGAGAAATTTGGTGAAGGAATAAAAGTTCAGGGGAAAGAATTAAAAACATTGCGTTTTGCCGACGACATAGTAATTCTGTCAGATACAGCAAAGGACCTGGGAGAGCAATTGAATGGAATGGACAGTGTGCTGAAAGGTGCATATAAGATGAACATTAACAAGAGCAAAACTAGGGTAATGGAGTGCAGTGTAAGAAAATCAGGTGATGCTGAAGGAATTAGATTGGGAAACGAAGCAATAAAGGAGGTAGATGAGTTTTGTTACTTGGGCAGTAAAATAACAAATGATGGTCGCAATGCAGAGGATATAAAATGCAGAATGTCAATGGGTAGAAAAGCGTTTTTGAAAAAGAGAAATTTAACATCGAATATTGATTTAAGCCTAAGGAAGTCCTTTCTGATGGCATTTATATGGAGTGTTGCCTTGTATGGGAGTGAGACATGGACGATAAACAGTGCGGACAGGAAGAGGATTGAGGCTTTAGAAATATGGTGCTACAGAAGAATGCTGAAGATTAGGTGGGTGGATCGCGTAACTAATGAGGAGGTTCTGAACATAAGTGGGGAGAAAAGAAATTTCTGGCATACCTTGACTAAAAGAAGGGATAGATTGATGGGACACATTCTTAGACATCAAGGAATTGTGAATTTAGCATTAGAGGGAAGAGTGTGGGGTAAAAATCGCAGAGGAAGACCAAGAGATGGGTACAGTAAGCAGATTCAGACAGATGTAGGTTGCCGTTCTTATGTGGAGATGAAGAGGCTTGCTCAGGATAGGGTATTGTGGAGAGCTGCATCAAACCAGTCTCCGGACTGAAGACCACAACAACAACAATACATAGTTAAAAAAATTTAAATGACATGTCACAATAATGATGCTGAAGTTGCTGTAATACACACTATAGGTAAGGAGAAAGCGAGTGCTCAAATGTTCAAATGTTTGTTAAGCTTAAGGGACTTAACTGCGGGGTCATCAGTCCCTAAACTTACAAACTACTTACGAACTACTTACGAACTAGGACGGCACAAATATCCATGCCCGAGGGGGGATTCGAACCCCCGACCGTAGTGGCCGTGCAGACCGTGACTGAAGCGCCTCGGTCCCCCCGGCCACCGCGGCCGGCAAAGCGAGTGCCGAGGGGGTGGCGGAAGGGGGGGGGGGAGAGAGAAGGGAGATGGGAAGAGGGAGGGGATATGATTCTCATAAAGTTAAGACCAAGGTCATTGTTCATTGACCTTGATGTTGTGTGTATTATAGCGCATTTTGTAATTTTGACCGGCTTTCCAAAGAGTGGGCCCAAAAAGAACCTGGACACATGTACCCACAGTAGGAACATTCGTCATAATACAGGGGTATCGAATGTTATGGGGAACGTGGTGATGCTGGTTAACGATGTTTCGGATTGTGGGGCCTTACAGTGCAAGTAGTTTGTCGCCATATTTTATATAAGAGTTTTCAGAAACAACAATTATTATTTCAAGCCTTCCATTGATCCAAAGTTTCAGCATATAAACATCTACAGAAATATTCTTAGGAGAGGGGTCATATCATGGGTAGTTTTACTTCGAGACTTGTTTGTTGTTGTTGTGGTCTTCAGTCCTGAGACTGGTTTGATGCAGCTCTCCACCCTACTCTATCCTGAGCAAGCCTTTTCATCTCCTCATAAGAACGACAACCCACATCCACTTGAATCTGCTTACTATACGCGTCTCTTGGTCTCCCTCTGCGATTGTTACCCCACACACTTCCCTCCAACGCTAAATTCACAATTCCTTGATGTCTAAGAATGTGTCCTACCAATCTATCCCTTCTTTTAGTCAAGGTATGCCAGAAATTTCTTTTCTCCTCAATTCGGTTCAGTACCTCCTCATTAGTTACGCGATCCACCCACCTAATCTTCAGCATTCTTCTGTAGCACCACATTTCAAAAGCCTCAATCCTCTTTCTGTCCACACTGCTAATCGTCCATGTTTCACTCCCATACAAGGCAACACTCCATACAAATGCCTTCAGAAAGGACTTCCTTAGGCTTAAATCAATATTCGATGTTAACAAATTTCTCTTTTTCAAAAACGCCTTTCTACCCATTGCCATTCTGCATTTTATATCATCTGTACTGCGACCATCATTTGTTATTTTACTGCCCAAGTAACAAAACTCATCTACCTCCTTTATTGTTTCGTTACCTAATCTAATTCCTTCAGCATCACCTGATTTTCTTACACTGCACTCCATTACCCTAGTTTTACTCTTGTTAATGTTCATCTTATATGCACCTTTAAGCACACTATCCATTCCGTTCAATTGCTCTTCCAGGTCCTTTGCTGTATCTGACAGAATTACTATGTCGTCGGCAAAACGCAATGTTTTTAATTCTTCACCCTGAACTTTAATTCCTTCTCCAAATTTCTCCTTGCTTTCCTTTATAGCTTGCTCAATGTACAAATTGAACAAGATTGGGGAAAGGCTACAACCCTGTCTTACTCCCTTCCCAACCACTGCATCCCTTTCATGCCCTTCAACTCTGACAACCGCTGTCTGGTTTTTGTACAAGTTGTAAATAACCTTACGCTCCCTATATTTTACTCCTGCTTGCTTCAGAACTTGAAAGAGTTTATTCCAATCAACATTGTCAAAAGCCTTCTCCAAATCTACAAAAGCTAGAAATGTTGGTTTGCCTTTTCTTAATCTATCTTCTAGGATAAGGCGTAAAGTGAGTATTGCCTCCCGTGTTCCTACATTTCTCCTGAACCCAAACTGATCTTCCCCGAGGTCGGCTTCTACCAGCTTTTCCATCCTTCTGTATATAATTCGTGTTAATATTTTGCAACCATGACTTATTAAACTGATGGTTCTGTAGTTTTCACACCTGTCTGCACCTGCTTTCTTTGGAATGGGGATTATAACATTTTTCTTAAAGTCTGAGGGTACTTCACCTGTCTCATACATCTTACACACAATGTGAAACAATTTTGTCATGGCTGGTTCTCCCAGAGACTTCAGTAGCTCTGACGGGATATCATCTATTCCAGGGGCCTTGTTTCGACTTAGATCTTTCAGTGCTCTGTCAAATTCATCTCTCAGTATAGTATCTCCTATGTCATCATCATCTACATCCTCTTCCCTTCCTACAATAGTGTCTCGAAGTTCGTTTCCTTTGTAGAGCCCCTCTATATACTCTTTCCACCTTTCAGCTTTCCCTTCTTTGCTGAGAACTGGTTTTCCATCAATGTCCTTGATATTCATAGAGCTGTTTTTCTTATCGCCAAATGTTTCTTTTATTTTCCGGTAGGCTGTATCTATTTTTCCCCTATTTATACATTCTTCTACATCCTTGCATTTGCCTTCTAGCCAGTCCTGCTTAGCCATTTTGCACTTCCTGTCAATCTCATTTCTTAGTCGTCTGTACTCCATTTTGCCTGTTTCATTTACTGAGACTTGTTATACTGTCACAACTAGGCTCTACAGGTGGCACAAAAGGCGTAGTGTATCACATATAATTGGTGGTTGTTCACCAGATATATGAATTTAATGACTCTATAGATTTCTGAGAGAGATGAGTGCATAATTTTACTAACATTACCCCACCCCCAACATGACTATGTTTCATTTCAATAGGATAACTCCTTTTACTTAGGTGTTTTGCTTTTACTGATCTGAAGAAGGTAGTTGGACAGTTCTGGCTTAAATATTGGTTGTTTTCAGCAGTTACCGCAGACTTTTTATGAAAATTTAAAATAACAGTTAAATTATATATGGCTTTAAAATGTTCATTCGATCATCAGAAGTCACTATTGCTGCATAAATTATTGTTAAAATATTTTTGTTCATAGGTACTAAATGAATTTCTATGTTCAAAAGATCATTGTTGTAGCATGTAATGGACAATAATGTAGTTCGAAATTTTAATAAACTTACCTTTCCATATAGCAGTTGTTGGTCTAACATATACTTTGTCTACATCTAAAAATCTTTTGTGACATATTTTGAGGTAATTGTGAAAATTCATAGGAATTTAACAGTGTTCTTTATTTTACTTGACACTTTAATAAATTGATTTTTGTCCTATAAAACGATGTGTTGTATCCCTTTACAGAGCGAAGAGTCTATGTATACAGAGAAACGAGAGTGTGACGAGTTACGAGCGATAATCGCTAATCTCCAAAGGAGGATAGAAACTCTAGAATCAGATAAGCAAGAGTATCGTAGTCGTGACTCCTATGATGACAGGGAAGCAGCTAATCTTAGGGAACAAATTCATAGTCTCTCTACTGAACGTGATAATCTTATTTCTCAATTAAACAACGCCAAAATGGAAATAGAAGCTTTGCAGCAAGAAAAGGCCAGGTAAGATATCACATATAGTTTTGCCCACAACTATTTGTTGTTGTTGGTTTTTTGAGGGGACTAAACAGCTAGGTCATCAGTCCCCTGTGCCCACAACTATTTGCATGTAAACATATATTGTGTACAACGCAATGTTATGTGTCCATGTCAATATGTACGTCTTATGAAGAAATGAGATGCTTATAATAATAATGGCAGATCCCCACCAAAGTTTATTCTGAGAAAATGCCATTTTCTGTTTCTTTTCACAATGTGGGAAGGTATCAACATTATTACTTGATATTTTCTGGGTCTGTAATCCTTCTAGTACCACTGGGATAAATATTACCACATAAGCTGTTTTGAAATATGAATCTCCCTTGTTTTAAAAACGAAATCTTTAAGAATTTCTCACTTTGTCTCTCTGACACAACAGTTTGCAGCTAACACGATGAAATTCGTCATCAGCGTCAAACACAAGCACACTGCCAGAGTATGTTGCCCGCTCTGCTGCCACTGATCAACTTCAAATTGGTCACTGGCCGATCTACCAGTGCATTGCATGAGGCCTCAGTTATAAAGCACATAACAAATGCCCACAGATAGCGACAAGTGCGCCTTCAGTGATAGCAAGCGGAAACATAATCGACAATACTGGCTAGGGTACTGATGTACATAAACCTGGTCACAAACCTCACCTTAAAATGCCTCCTGTTTTGATTGTAACGAACTGCCTACAAATGTGTGTTAGCTTTTGCCCAATTCCAGTTTTCTTTAACTAATCGGAGTGTAACAGAAGTTGGCAAAAGATCTTTAGTTCATCATAACTTGTACAATGGGGAGTTGTGATAGGCAAAGATTGAAGAGGCGGCCATGATCATCAAGCCCTCATGATTAGCAGTATTAAATACGAAACTCAGCCATTATCAGAATATGGTCCTATTTAGATTGAGAGCGCTGATGATAAGTAATCAATGCTGATTTAAGATTGCGATTGACCCTTTCAGTGAAGGACCCTTGTGGATAATAGATTGTAGTCGTTATGTGCTTGACAGCATTCTGGAAGCAAACGGACCTAAAAGGAGTCGAAAGAAACGCAGGTGCATTTTCACTAACAACCTGCTTAGGCGGACCAAAATGAGGAAAAAACGTTCTTTAGATGGGCAATGGATCCATTACGAGTGGATATGAGGCAGGTAAACCTGGAGAGGGCAATGATAACAACTAAAACATACTAATTGCCCCTATTGATAAGAGGGAACAGTCTGACATAATCTATTTAGAGCTAATCCAAGGGGTGCTCTTCACATTCAGAATATAAGAATCCCTCTCGAATAGCATTTGGGGATTTAGCACCCTGACAAAACTTACAACTAGCAACCATCTCCCAAACATCAGCATCACGTGACGTCCAAGTAAGATGTGGTTTAATTTTCTCTGTGGGTTTTGGACCCCAAGGTGACCCCCTGTTAACGAATCATGGCCGGCCGCGGTGGCCGAGGAGACTGAGGCGCTCCAGTCACGGTCTGCACGGCCACTACGGTCGGGGGTTCGAATCCCCCCTCGGGCATGGATATTTGTGCCGTCCTTAGTATAAGGTAGTTGATAAGTAGTTTGTAAGTTTAGGGACTGATGACCCCGTAGTTAAGTCCCATAAGCTTAACAAACATTTGAACATTTGAACGAATCATGGAAATAACGGAAAACCTGCTGTATGAGCTTGGCGAGCAGGCACATTTTAAGATCATTACGATGGCCAACCCTCTTGCAGAGGATTCTCTTCTTGATGAAATACTGATCAGTGGGGCTGCCTTCGAATAGGCGCCTCTAAAGTAGGTCCCCACACAACGTCCTGATCCTCCTTGGCACACAAATAGGTAAACAACTGAGGGATTTCGTCCAAAACACGGCAAAAATAATCTGTTGAGGCCCCTCTGACGATCGGCGGATATTTACTCTTCAGTAAACATACGACTCAGTACATCAGCCAGACCATTGTCAGTGCCCGGACTGTGATGGACCATGAACTGAAACGCAGAGATTCAAACCACCCATCTAGCAATACATTTTACACGGTATGCCGAAGACCCAGCTGAGGCCCTGATTATCAGTCTCGAAGATCGAATTCACGATGCTCAAAATTAAAACATTAGCTCTCCAGGGCAAATAATACGGCGAGAGCCTCACACTCGTAAACAGAGTAACATCAGTTAGACGTTGGGACGCAGAAGCTAAATGCTTCCTCTGCATCTCAAATTCTTGCAAAAAGACTGCTGAAATGCCTTTATTGGAGGCATCGGTTTGAAGAATAAATCTCGTATTGAAATCAGGCACTCCTGGTACCGGTGGGTTAGCGACTGCGGATTTAATGGCATGAAAGGCGGCTTCCTGGGAATCTCCTCAAACAAAAGTAATCCTTTTGCGGCGTAAGTTACTCAAAGGCGCTGCCAATTGGGCAAAATTAGGCACACAAGGCCGAAAGTAGTTACTTATACAAACAATTCTCGTAATCTCATTTTTATCAGTAGGTGGAGGAAGCGCTCTAAGTGCTTTGGTTCGCTCCTGATCATGCGGATGGCCTGCCGCGGTTGCCGAGGAGACTAAGGCGCTCCCGTCACGGTCTGCACGGCCACTACGGTCGGGGGTTCGAATCCCCCCTCGGGCATGGATATTTGTGCCGTCCTAGTTCGTAAGTAGTTCATAAGTAGTTTGTAAGTATAGGGACTGATGACACCGTAGTTAAGTCCCATAGACTATACAAACATTTACAATCATGCGGGTGCTATTTTCCGAAACTAGATGACCCAAAAATGAGATATATTGACGGGCGAAGGTAATCTTAGATGGTTTAACGGTTATACCGACCACCTATAACGTCCATGAAACCTGTTGAAGATGTTTGAAGATGTTTAAGGTGCTCCTCAAAGGAGTGGCTATAAATAACTACGTCATCAAGTTAGTTAAAGACGCAATTCAACTTTAGATCACCAAGTATATTGTCTAGCAAACGAGTAAGAACTGCGGCTCCGGTAGCTAAACCGAATGGCACCCTATTAAATTCATAAAGGTGCGAGTCAGTGCAGAAGACCGTAACATGCTTACAATCCTCAATTAAAGGTGTTTGATAATAAACTTGATTAAGATTGAGAACCGTAAACCAATTCGCACCAGCAAATCATGTGAAGGGGTCGTAAAGATCAGAAAGAGGGAATGATTCTAAGACCACCTTCGTATTAAGCTGACGATAGTCAACCACTAGACGAAAATCACGTTCCTGATCGTTGGGAACCAAAATGATAGAGGAAGCACAGGCAGACGTAAATTGCCTACTAACACCTTGCTCCAGCATTTTGGATAATTTGCTGCAAGGCACTTTCATTTTACGGGGTGACAAACGATACGGTGATTGGCTAAAAGGGATATCGTCACTAAGACAAATATGATTCTGAAGGATGTTAATAACCCCCAACTTGTCACACAACATGGGAGGACGATTTTCGAAAACAGTGGTTAACTGTGCGGCCTGGTGGGATGGCAGATGACCAAAGTTAAACTTTCCAGGCTCGCATGCTACTTATGCCTGTCCCAACACACTCAAACAATCGAAACATATGATCTAAGGTAAACTGGAAGAACAATGAGTGACTAGAAAAATCCAAGACAAGTCCGGTTTTCTGAATAAAGTCACAACCCGAAATAAGTGTGACAGGTAAGCCCTTAACCAAGGCTATCTTAAGCGGCCACATTAACTCCTCTACGGACACACTACCCTAGATACTCCCCTGTAGAGGCAACAACTGTCCATTGGCCAAATGTCATCTCCTTAAAGTAGTTGGAACTGGCCTAAGACGTGCAAGATGCCCGAATTCAGAAAACCAGTCAAGGTAGATCAAGGAATAAGAACTTCCAGAATCGAGCTAGACGCAGGCGTGTTCATGCTCTACTTTCGAACAAAGATAATATAAGGGAGACCAAGTCCCATCATCCTACTTAACACACCAATGCTCCTTACACGTGCGGGTTTGAATCCGGTCCCAACTCTACAGCTACATCTACATACATACTCCGCAATTCACCGTAAGGTGCGTGGCGGAGGGTACACTGTACCACTACTAGTCATTTCCTTTCCTATTCCACTCCCAAATTGAACGAGGAAAAAAAGAATGCCTATATGCCTCTGTACGAGCCCTAATTTCTCTTATCTTGTCTTTGTGATCTTTACGCGAAATGTAAGTAGGCGGCAGCAAGATCGTACTACACTCAGCTTCAAATTCCGGCCCTCTAAATTTACTTAACAGAAATTCACCAAAAGAACGTCGTCTTTCTTCCAGCGATCCCCAATTGAGTTGCCGGAGCATTTCCGTGACACTCGCGCATTGGTCGAACCTACCGGTAACAAATCTAGCTGCTCACCTCTGAACCGCCTCTATGTCTTCCTTCAAACAAATCTGCTGCGGGTCCCAAATACTTGAGCAATACTCAAGACGTGGTCGTACAAGCGTTTTATACGCGGTCTCCTTTACAGGTGAAGTACCTCTTCCCAAAATTCTCCCAATAAACCGAAGTCGGCTGTCTGCCTTACTCACAACTGTCCTAACATGCCCGTTCCATTTCATATCGCTCTGCAATGTTACGCCTAGATATTTGAACGACGCAACAGCATCAAGAAGCTCACTACTAATGCTGTATTCGAACATTATAGGATTGTTTTTCCTACTCATGCGCATCACCTTACATTTTTCTACATTGAGAGCTAGCTGCCATTCTTCGCACCAACTAGAAATTTTGTCTAAGTCAACCTGTATGCTATTACAGTCAGTTACAGACGACACCCTCCCATACACCACAGCATCATCAGCAAACAGCCGCAAATTACAACTTACTCTGTCCATCAGATCATTTATATAGATAGAAAATAATAGCGGTCTTATCACACTCCCCTGGGGCACGCCTGACGATACACTCGTCTCTGATGAACACTCGCCGTCGAGAACAACGTATTGCGTTCTACTACTTAGGAAGTCTTCCAGCCAGTCACAAATCTGTGAACCTATTCCATAAGCTCGTATCTTCGTTAGCAGTCGGCAGTGTGGCACCGCGTCGAACGCCTTTTTGAAGTCAAGAAAAACACAATCCGCCTGTTGCCCTTCGTCCATGGCTCGCAAGATGTCATGTGAGAAAAGGGCAAGCTGAGATTCACATGAATGATGTTTCCTAAACCCGTGCTGATTCATGGAAAGAAGCTTTTCCGTTTCAAGGAAATTTACTATATTCGAACTGAGGATATGCTCCAAAATTCTACATGAAACCGATGTCAACGATATTGGCCTGTAATTGTATGGGTCAGTTCTCTTTCCTTTCTTATACACGGGAGTCACCTGCGCTTTTTTCCAATCACTAGGAACTTTGCGCTGAATTAAAGATTCGCTATAAATGCAAGCTAAGTAGGGGGCCAATGCCGCAGAATAGTCTTTGTAAAACCGAACTGGTATTCCATCCGGACCGGCAGACTTTTTCGTATTTAGCTCTCTCAGCTGCTTCTCTACACCGGAAATACCTATTGCTATGTCCCCCATTTCGGAATTAGTACGTTGATCAAATAATGGTACATTTGTGCGGTCCTCTTGCGTGAAAGATTTCTTAAAGGATAAATTTAGAACTTCAGCTTTCCATTTGCTTTCTTCTATTACTGCCCCGGAATGATCAACGAGTGACTGGACAGTGGGCTTTCACCCGCTTATCGATTTTACATAGGACCAGAATTTCTTCGGGTTCTCGGAAAGATCTTTTGCTAAGGTATGGCTGTGATAATTATTGTATTCTTCGCCCATCGATCTTTTTATAGACGCACGAATCTCTACTAACTTTTGCCTGTCATCATTTGCGTGTTCTTTTTTGAATCGAGAGTGCAACAGCCTTTGCTTTCTCAGCAGCTTTCTAACATTATTATTATACCACGATGGATCTTTTCCATCCTTAATCGTCTTTACTGGCACATATTTCTCTAACCCTTTATTAACAATGCACTTAAATTTAGTCCACAATTCCTCTACATCCATAGTCCCGGAATTAAACGATGCCCATTCATTTTCTAAGTGCGATCGTAACATTTGCTTGTCGGATCTTCCCAACAAAAACACCGTCCTAGCCTTCTTGATTGGTTTTTGAACTTTGGTCACCATCGACGCTGTGACGATATAATGATCACTAATTCATGTCTCTACCCAGACATCGTTAATAAGGTCAGGCCTGTTTGTGGCTATAAGGTCTAGAATATTTCCATTGCGCGTGGGTTGCCGGTTTAACTGCTCAAGACAGTTTTCGGAGAATGTGTCCAAAAGTAGCTCGCAAGACTGCTTGTCTGTACCGCCTGAAATGTAACTAGCAAGGTCCCAATCTATACTCTTAAGGTTGAAGTTTCCTCCGACTAATATTACATGGCCCGGATATCTATGTACTACCTGGTGTAGACTTTCCTTGAATGATTCTAAAACTGCTACAGCAGCACTGGGGGGCCGTTACAACACCCAACTATTAACTTTACTGCTTTTAGACCTGTTATACGTGCCCAGATAACTTCACAGTTACTTTCAACCTCGATCTCAGTAGAAACAATATCTTTGTCCACATCGATGAACACTCCTCCTCCGGTTGTATCAGATCTATCTTTCCGATATACATTCCACGCTTCGCTAAATATTTCTGAACTTTCCACATCATCATTTAGCCAGCTTTCGGTGCCTAAAACTATCTGAGCGTTGCAAATTCGGGAACTTTGTTTCTAATACTCTGTAAGTTCGCGACTAATATTTTTATGTTCGAATTTTGAATGCTGACAGACGAGTGCTCATCAGAGTTAGCGCCTAGCCTAAAAAACCCCCATGTGCACTCCACAAGTACTCTGCTACCCGAGTAGCCGCTTCCTTAGTGTAGTGCACCCTTTCACTCGCAGGACGTCCAGCCTCCACATTGGCCTTCTGCCTCGAGCGACGCGAACGCCGTACAACCCGCCTCTCCCCTTGCGGAGAAGGCGGCTCGACGACGTCCGGTACACCTGAAGGTGCCTCGGTAGCAGGGACAGAGAGCGAAACTTGAGACTCCTGAGGTGTCCCACTCGACGCACCAGACTCCCCACCATCGCTGCACCCCGAGACAGCAGCCTGAAGACGGCTGACCGTAGACAACAGCACGCTCAGCTGTTCGCGAACCGCGGCCAACTCCTCCCGCGTCCGCACACAGCAGGCACACATCCTATCCTATCGATACAATTAACTGTAATTAACAACTTTAAAGAAGCCTAGTACTCTAATGAAGGCGGCTGGCTGCCGAGTGAACTGTGGTCAGTGGTAACTACACTGCCGAATCAACAAAACTGAGTTCGGCAATTTACCGCTGTTAACGATGCGGCACTGGTGGCTGCTGGCACTGGACTGACTGATAACGAGCTTTAGTAACGCTCTCTGACTTGTTTTGAAATACACCGGTCAAAGACGAAGACTAAACACAACGGTATTTATGAAATACGATAGAATAAACTATTAAAACAGTAGTACAAACGAAATCTGCAAGTACGCGGGAATAAACCTCTTAAAACAGAAGTACTAACGAAAATGAACTAAACTGGCAAATTAAATTTGACACAAATTAAATTCAGATACGTAGCGCTGTTTACGATGTGGCACTGGTGACAGCTGGCACTGGACTCTAGCTGTGTCCCCGCACTGGAGTACACTGCTTTACTAGGTGGTTCATATCGCCACATCTAAAACACGCCTACAGCTTTCTGCGACATGAATTGCTGCCGCGTTTCCGGACTCATCATACCGTTGGGGGGGCTCCTCACCTCCAGGGTAGGTTCGCTGGTTATCAACAAACGTTAGAGCCTCTACGGTAGCAACAGCTCTAAGAAGTTCCTCCCAACTAGATGCGCAATTAAATTAAACTAAACTGTATCTGAAACTTCCTGGCAGATTAAAATTGTGTGCCGGAACCGGGACTCGAATCTGGGACTTTGCCTTTCGCGGGCAAGCGCTCTACCGAGTAATCTATCCCGACACGACTCGCGATGCCGCCTCACAGCTTTACTTCCGGCAGTACCTCGCCTCCTACTTTCAAAAGTCCCGGTTCCGGACACAATTTTAATCTGCCAGGAAGTTTCATATCAGCACACACTCCGTTGCAGAGTGAAAGTTTCATTCTGGAAACATCCCTTAGCCTGTGGCTAGGCCGTGTCTCCACCATATCCTTTCTTCTAGGAGTGTTAGTCTTGCATGTTTCGCAGGAGAGCTTCTGTGAAGTTTGAAAAGTAGGAGGCGAGGTACTGCGAGGTAGCTCAGTCGGTAGAGCGCTTGCCCGCGAAAGGCAAAGGTCCCAGGTTCGAGTCCCGGTTCCGGCTCACAATTTTAATCTGCCAGGAAGTTTCATATCAGCGCACACTCCGCTGCAGACTGAAAGTTTCATTCTGACAACTGGATCTATTGACTGGTCACATACTTCCCAGTACACCAGTGATTAGGGTATCTTCGGCTATCTTAACGTCCAGGGCCAGGGATGCTGTTCTGACTCCCTCCAAATACTGATGCAAAGATTCTTTATTTGATTGCACTCACCGAACATACATCCGTTCAAGTTCCGTATACATTCTCCCCGATAACCTCTCACTCGCTACGACCCGTCTTAACTGCTGGATCGAATACTCGCGATTGGTGGGCTCTAAAATCCTCTTGAGCTAACGGATATAACAAAAACAAAATAGTAAGAGTGAATTCGAAGCGCATCAGTACGCTGCTCAAACTGTATAATTAGCCACAACACTTCCCTAGTCTGACTTCCCTAATCTGATCAAGGCTCTTAACCACTAATTGAGTTACATCGTGTAACAAGCAAGTAATTGGGTTAGGAAGTTTAGCGTAACCATCCGAAAGGTCCATGGGGCTTCCACAAATTTGGTGTACGAGTTCCTTATCAGTTTTATCCGAAGATATTGTATCTGGATGTCGAATTAACTGACCTTAATCCAATCTCAGACACTCAACCTCGATTTTCAACTTGCTGACCCATTTAGCTAATGCTTCTATAGAATTCTTATTGATATCCTTGGAATCCAAAATCCGCAATACGCAAGACTAGACACAACAAAGTATCAATTGATTTTATCAGAGGGCGCGGTTTTATAAAAACGCATACATGTATAATCCTATAAAGGTTTCAAAAGGCAAAGCGCCAACTTTAAGTAATTTATTAAACAATGATTACAAAATGATAGTGACCATTGGATGAAGCCCACTAAAATCTAACAACTAGCGGATGAAGCGCATTTATCAGTTTGTTTGTTAATCTTAAACGATTTTAAATGCAAAGCGACAACTATAAGGAATTCTTAAACAATAATTACTACAAGAAAGGTGCCATTAAACAAATAAAATTTCAAGTGACAGTACATCATTGAGGCAACACAATAAAGGTAACTAACATACAACTCCGACGATGTCCCGAAGACATCTTGTTGACAATGGTTAGAACTTAAGCCCCCTGTAGCGAAATAGAAGTACAATGATATGGGTAGAGATTAAACCTGACAACACAAATAAATTATAATTGATCTTTTGGTCAACCACCTGATTCAGGCGATTCGATTGCAAATATGTTCAAAGAAAAAGATGTACCCAAAGCATATAATATTAATTGCTAGCGACTTTAACTTACCCTAGATATGTTGGCAAAAGTACATTTTCAGAACCGGAGGCAAGCATAAAACTTTGTTTGAAATTGTACTGAAGGCAATCTCCGAAAATTATCTAGAGAAATTAGTTCAGGAACCCACTAGAATAGTAGATGATTGTGAAAATATTCTTGACCTCTTAGCAGCAAAATAATACAGAGTTAATAAAGAGCATTAAAAGGAGAAAATGAATTAGTGAACACAGTTGTAGCGAGACTGAATATCTGATTTACCAATTCTAAAATTAAACGAAAAATATATTTATTCAAAAAATTTGATAAAAATTCGAATAATGCTTTCCTGAACGAGAGTTTCCAGTCTTTAGAAACCAACTATCTGAGTGTAAATCAGATGTAGCTTACATTCAAAGAAATAAAATCGACAACCATAGATAGATTTATACCGAACAAATTAAGAAAAGAGGGGGCTGGCCAGATGTCGTACACAGAACAGGTTAGATCATGCCTGCCAAATTTAAACGCTCAAACAATCCCCAAGACATGCAGTCTTTTACAGAGACTGTAAATGTAGCTAGAACTTCAGCGCGAGAAGCTTGCAACAGACCACAACGAACCCCTGTCGCCGGCCGCAGAGGCCGAGCGGTCTGCGGCGTGCCAGTCACGCTCTGCACGGCCGCTGCGGCCGGGTGTTCGAATTCCCCCTCGGGCATGGATGTTTGTGCCGTCTTTAGTATGAGCTAGTTCATAAGTAGTTTGTAAGTTTAGGGACTGATGACCCCATAGTTAAGTCCCATGAGCACTACAAATGTTTTAACATTTTGAAAGCCTGTCCTGTCACCTGATATGGTTGAGAATCGTAAGAAATTCTGAATGTGTGTGAAGTATACTAGCGGCAAAACACAATCAATACCTTCATTACAAGCTAGACATGACGGTGCTACTGATGACAATTCCGCTA
Source organism: Locusta migratoria (assembly GCA_026315105.1). Taxonomy (NCBI): domain Eukaryota; kingdom Metazoa; phylum Arthropoda; class Insecta; order Orthoptera; family Acrididae; genus Locusta; species Locusta migratoria. Next base: position 655,658,296 of record CM048744.1, read on the forward strand.
ATGCAGCATTACTTAACGCAGCTTTCGGAATTTCCTTCACTAGAGAAGAAGCAAATACTCCAGATTTCTCATTAACAGCTGCCAGCATGAGTAATTTAGAAGTTGATACACCTGGAGCATTAAAGCAACTTAAATCATTTAACAAAACTAAATGTCCCGGTCCCTATTGTAAATCAATTAGGTTCCTTCGAGAGTACGCTGATGCGATAGCGTCATACCTAACTATCATATACAACCCCTCGCCCAGCGAACTTACCGTACCAAAAGACTGAAATGTTGCACAGGTCACTCCAATATTCAAGAAAGGCGATAGGAGAGAGCCCCAAAATTACAAGTCTATATCATTAACGTCAGTTTGCTGCAGGATTTTAGAACATATACTTTCCTAAAATATTATTAACTACCTCGAAGAGAACGACTTATGACACTACCCAAAAGAGAACGACTTATGACACATAGTCAACACGTATTCAGAAATTATGGTTCTTGTGAAACAAAGTTAGCTCGTTACTAAAATGATACGACGAGTGCTATCGACAAGAGATGTCTAATAGGTTTCTAATCACATTGCCTGCTTATGGGACATCGCCACAGTTGTGCGGTTGGATTCGTGATTTCCTGTCAGAAAGAACACAGTAGGTTGTAATTTACGGTATGTCATCGGGTACAACGGAAGTGATAAGGGTACAAGGGTACAAGGGAAGGTTTTTAGGGCCCTTACTGTTCCTTGCTTTTATAAACGATTTAGAAGACAATCTGAACAGCTCTCTTAGACTGTTCACGGATGATGCTGTCATTTATCGGTTAGCAAAGTCACCAAAACATCAAAAGCAACTGCAAAATGATTTAGACAAGATATCTGCACTGTGCAAAAATTGGCAGTTGACGCTTACATCTACATCTGCATATATACTCCGCAATCCACCGTAAGGTGCGTGGCGGAGAGAACAGTGTACACTACTAGTCATTTCCTTTCCTATTTAACTCCCAAATAGAACGACGGAAAAAGCATGTCTATATGCCTCTGTACGAGCACTAATTTCTCTCATCTTGTATCTGTGATCACGCGAAATGTCAGTAGGCGGCAGCAAGATCGTCCAGCAGTCAGCTTCAAACTCCGGCCCTATAAATTTTCTAATTTTTTGAAAAGAACGTCTTTCCTCTAGAGATTTCCATTTGAGTTCCAGGAGCATTTCTGTGACACTCGCGCATTAGTCGAACCCCCCCAGTAACGAACCTAGCTGCTCGCCTCTGAACAGCTCCTATGTATTCCTTTAAAGTGTCCTGCTGCGGATGACAAACACTTGAGCAATACTCAAGACGTGGTCGTACAAGCGTTTTATACGCGGTCTTAACAGATGAAGTACATCTTCCCAAAATTCTCCCAATAAACCGAAGTCGGCTGTCCGCCTTACAACTGTCCTCATATGTTCGTCCCATTTCATGTCGTTCTGCATTGTTACGCCTGGAAATTTTAACGACGTGACAGCATCAAGAAGCTCACTACTAATGCTGTATTCGAACACTGTTGGTTTTCTTACTCATGTGCATCACCTTAAATTTTTCTACAATTAGAGCTAGCTGCCATTCTTCACACCAACTAGAAATTTTGTCTAAGTCGTCCTGTATGCTATCACAGTCATTTAATGACGACAGCCTCCAAACACACCTCAGCATCATCAGCAAACAGCTGCAAATTACAAGTTACTCTGTCCATCAGACCATTTCGCGTAACGATACACTCGTTTCTGATGAACACTCGCCGTCGAGAACAATCTACTGCGTGCTGTTACTTAGGAAATCTTGCAGCGAGTCACAAATCTGTGAACTATTCGATATGCTTGTATCTTCCTTAGCAGTCTGCAGTGTGGCACGGCGTCATATGCCTTTTTGAAATCGAGAAAAACACAATCTGGCTGTTGCCCTTCATTCATGGCTCGCAAGATGTCATGTGATAAAAGAAAAAGCTGAGGTTCACACGAACGACGCTTCCTAAATCGGTGCTGATCCGAAGAAAGAAGCTTATGCGTATGAAGGAAATTTTCTATATTCGAACTGAGAATATGCTCCAGAATTCTACAGGAAACCGATGTCAACGATATTGGTCTGTAATTATGTGCTTCAGTTCTTTTACCTTTCATATTGTCACGTTGTAAACTGCAGGTGGACCGAAATTCGAAGGCTGGTCGTTAATAGAGCACAACACTTTACACTTAGAACACGTTTGTTGCACAACACAAGCGTCCACTCAGTACAGACTTCCTCCTGCTAGGACTGCTGCTCTATCTATACTTAGAAAAAATTTCCTGGATGTGTGCATCAAACATAAGAACCATGTAGAACAATATAGAAATACTAAATAAAAACAAATAAATTTTTTCTGCCCCTGGCTGGATTTCAACTGGGGACAGCAAGCACAGCGATCTCCCATCCTAACCAATGCACCACGCGTTCCGTCAGAAGATCGCACCGTTACTTCCCTCCCTGAAAGAACAGCGACCCTTTGCTATGTTCCTTTTGGAGCCAGCTGCAGTGTCCTGGATCTTGTCTTGGGTCCTCTGTATGGCAGGTCCGGAGAATCCTTCCATTCAGCCTGCATGCCTTACTTACGATGACCGGCGTCAGACCCTCCTGTCGCGGTTTCTTTATAATCACAACGTCTTCAGAGTCCTTGAACAAGCGGCCGTTTCTGTTTATCTGTTCTTTGCGATAGTGGTAAGGTTTCATACGGAGGACGTGCACAATGTCTCCTCGTTTTTGTCGTTTTGAGGGCTGCTCATAATCCTCGACTTCGTATGAGACGTCTTATAGGCGACATATGACACGCTATGGGCCAAATTATTGCTTCAGTAATTTTTCCGATAGCCCAGGGGTAAACATCCATATCAGATCTCCGGTGCTTGTCGTTATACCGCTGGCGGTCCTCCTCCTACGTCCAGTGTCCGTATGAGAGCCAACTGTCTTGCTTCTTCGACCCTGGTGATGAGCTGTTTCACATAGTCATCCTGAGTGTTGTCCTGTTGGAATGGGAACAGCGTATCCATTGTAGTCTCAGCTTCACGACCATGGAGCAGGAAAAACGGCGTGAAGCCTGTGGTGTCTTGCCTTGCTGTATTATAAGCAAATTTCACGACTGGCAGTACTGTATCCCAATCCTTCTGCTTAACATCGACGTACATCGACAGCATGTCTGCTAACGTCTTATTAAAGCGTTCTGTAAGACTATTTGTCTGATGATTGTAGGCAGATGTTATTCTGTGGACAATGTTGCAACGTTTTGACATGAATAATTTTCCTCGGTCGGATATCATCACACCTGGTGCACCATGCTTCAAAATAATGTCTTCTACTAGGAATTTTGCGATCTCTGGATCTTCTGCAGTCGGCACATGCATAGTGGCAGCGTAACGGATGAGGTAGTCAGTGCAGACTATTATCCATCGATTGTCGACTTCGGGAACCTATCTAAAAGCTCGATTTCAATCCGGTGGAGTGGAGCTACTGGAGGTGGCATTGGTACCAGATGACCTGGAGGTGATTGCGGCAAATGCTTCCATCGCCGGCACCCTTATAGTGACTCACATAGTGCTTGTGAGATCGACAGAGACTTTGTCAGTAATACCAGCGTCTGATTCAGGCTTGGGTCTTCACGAATCCCAGAGGACCGGGTCATGGAAATACTTGATAATAGCTGGCTGGAGATGAGCTGGAACAACCAGCAGCCATTTGGGACCCTGTGGATCGTAGTTGCTCTTATACAACGTCCCGTTTATCAGTTGAAACTCTCCTTTGATTGATTCTCCGTTCTACAAGGTATCTATGGTTTGTAATAATGCTGGATCTTCCCTCTGTTCAGCTGTAAAGTCACGTAACACAGTGAGGACTGAAATTTCATCCATGCTCTTGTGTTCGGCTAATGGATTCCTTGAAAGGCAGTCGGCTTCTTCGTGTTTGCGCCCGTTTTTTACTACCACTGTGACATCGTACTCGTGGAGTCTTAGTGTCCATCTTGAAATGTTCAAATGTTTGTTAAGCTTATGGGACTTTACTACAGGGTCATCAGTCCCTAAACTTACAAACTACTTATCTACTACCTTATACTGAGGGCGGCACAAATATCCATGCCCGAGGGGGGATTCGAACCCCCGACCGTAGTGGCCGTGCAGACCCTGACTGGAGCGCCTCAGTCTCCTCGGCCACCGCGGCCGGCTGTCCATCTTGCTAGTCGACCTGATGGATCCTTCAAACTGCTCAGCCAACATAAATAATGGTGGTCTGTCACGACGGTGAATGGTTTACAAAATAAATATGTCTGTAACTTGTTAATAGTCCAGATAACAGCGAGACACTCCTTCTCGGCTGTAGAGTGGTTGATGCATAGGCTATCACCTTTTCAGCACCTTACTGAATTTGTACAAGCGCTACACCAATCCCATAATTGCTAGCATCTGTGTGAATTTCAGTTTGGTATTCTCATTGTATAAGGCTAGAACTGGTGTGGATGTTAGAGCCTCCTTAAGAACCCGGAAAGCTCTTCCTTTCGTCTAATACCGGCAAAACTTGGCGTCTCCCTGCAGAAGTTCTTGGAATGGACTTGCCTTATTACAAAAACCTTCTATGAAACGACGATAGTATGAGCACAGCCCGAGGAAAATTCTCACATCTCAGATGTGCGGAGGAGTTGCAAATTCTATGACTGCCCTTACTTTATCTGGATCAGAACGGACCATCTCCGTTTACTAGGTGTCACAGAATTTTGTCTCTTTGGCGACGAACTGGCCCTCCCTTGGGTTGAGGCAGAGTCCTGCTGTCTGAACAGATTTCAGTACAATTGACATGCAGATTACATGTTCTGCAAATGTCCTTGAGAAATCGACAATGTCATCTACATAACAAAGACATGCCATCCATTTAAGGTGTCGAAGCAAGTTGTCCATCATGTGTTAGAATGTGGCCTGGGCATTACATGGTCTAAACGGCAAGACTTTGAATCCATAGAGGCCGCCAGGTGTAATAAAAACAGTCCTCTCTCTGTCAGTTTCGTCAACCTCGATATCCCAGTAACCTGTCTTCATGTCCATGGTTGAAAAGTATGTAGCTCGTTTCAAGCAGTGTAAGGTGTTGTCAGTGTGTGGCAATGGGTACACATCTTTCTTTGTCATTTTGTTCAACCGCTGATAGTCGAAACGGAAACGCCAGGTGCCATCTATCTTCCTCACAAGGACCACCGGAGACGACCAGGGACTCTCTGAAGTTTGAATACTGTCATTGTGCAATATTTTCACCACTTCCTTCCGAATTATCGGTCTTTCAGCTGGCGACACTCTGTACGTAAGCTGGCTAATTGGTAGATGATCCCCAGTATTGATTCGGTGTTTTATCGTGAGGTGTTTTATTTGGCGCTTCTCCTGCCTGGCCCAGAATACACCTGAAAATTGGTGTAGTATGATTAACACCTGCTGACTTTGTCCTGGGTCTGACTGGACCCTACACGCAATTCCATAGTAGGTTCCTCTAGTGCATTGTTAGCAGTAACAGAAGACCATGAGACTTCGGCGATGACATTGAGCTCACCATCATGGATTGGTTCAGATGCCCCATAGATATTCCTTTAGAAACGAGTTACGATTTCTCATAAAAATTAGTGATTTAAAGTTTTCATTCACTACCTGTAACGCTTACGATAGCCACTGGTGTGTAAATTTTCTGTTCCTGTGTAGATTTCCAAGTTCCTGTCGGCTGGACGTATTTTCCATTTGCGATCTTTAGCAGAGTTGCTCTTGTATCACAGGATATTATCTTCTTTAGTTTGAGGCGGTAGTCATTCGAGAATACACAGAAGGAAGCTCCTGAATCGACTAGTGCCCGAACAGGTTGGCTGTCGATGATCACGTCAATGAGATTTCCTGACATCTTAGTGACTTTCGTTCATAGAGGATTTTCATCTGCGGAGGACTCACCTCCGTAGATAGTCTCCTCACCTAGTTTTCCTGAACACATGGGCTAGGCTAGGTGAGCGGTATCTCTATAATGCGACGGCGAACGGCAGTGGCGTGTTGGACAGCTACAACGTCCAGGATACGACGATGGTCTTCGCCCCATAGGTCGACAATAATCGTCTGCAGTTGACTGCAGGACTGCTCCGATGGCTGGCGTATTGCGGCATAATAATTGTCAAATATTCGTCTTCTGTCCTTACAGTATCGTACAACATGTTCAGAATGCCGACAGTGAAAAGACAGTGGTGTGTTTCTTCTGTCCTCCAAATATCTGTCTTCCTTCGAGGCGTCGTAGTTGCCGAAGGTTGCTTGGTTGTGGCCGCGTCGCTCAGTTCCTAGGCTGCCATTTGGCGGCTACGGTGTAAGTCATTGTAGGGCGAGGCCATTCTTCACGTCGGGTGCAACTGACGGGGCTGACAGGCGCTAATGTTAGAAATACCTCTTCCTCAGCAGCGTCAGCTCTCTAATGACGTACAGGACCGGCATCCATGGCTATAATCTAGTGCTCACTTGGTCCAACAATCCTGGCTTCCATAAAATGTTGTAATTCTTCTTTCACAATTTGTGGTATGAGAAAAGCAAAATCATGCTCGTCTTCCACAACGGCCATAGGGACTATTTGCAAGTCTGTCATACTTCTTTCGTCCAACTCTCCTGTGTTGCAGCTCTTCAAATTTCTGACACCATTGGATAAACTCTTGTGTTGTTGAAACGTCTTTTAACAGAAGAGCTTGATACATGTCTTCTGCAATGCCCTTCACCAGGTGTGAAATTTTATCGGCCTCGGTCATATCCGGGTTAACTGCGTGACATAGGGCCAAATCACGCTGTATATACGACTGCGTCGACTCACCATGTCGTTGGGCCCTGTTCTAAAATTGCTCTTCTGATAATCGGACTTGTTGCTGGTGGTCTCCAAACGTCATTTTATGTTCTGTTTGGAATTTTTCCCAGCTCTCGAGCTCGTCCTCGTTAGTTTAAAACCACTGCTGGGCCATGCCATCCAGGTAGAAATATACCTTTGCCAAGAACATAAAGTGGTCCCACCTATTATACCTTTGTATTCTGGTTCTTGTCAGTGTAGGCGACGGCTCTTACACTGCCTACTCGGAGCCACGGTGATGCAGATGTATTGCAGGAAACCTGGCGCCTCCACCAGAAAGTGTCACGTTGTGAAGTGTAGGTGGTCCGGAATTCGAAGGGTGGTCTTTAATAGATAACAACACTTTACCCATAGAACATGTTTATCACTAACACAAGCGTACAGTCAGTACAGACTGACTTCTGCTTGGAGTGCTCACTCTCCTCTGTTCAGCTGTAATGAAAGAAAACGGGAGTCACCTGCGCTTTTTCCCAATCTAAGTAGTTTGTAAGTTTAGGGATTGATGACCCCGCAGTTAAGTCCCTTAAGCTTAACAAATATTTTCCAATCACTAGGAACTTTGTGACGAGTTAAAGATTCGTGATAAATGCAAGATAAGTAAGGATCCACTGTCGCAGAATACTCTTTGTAAAGCAGAAGTGGTATTCCATCTGGACCAGAAGACTTTTTTTTATTCAGCTCCCTGAACTGCTTCTCTACACCGGAGAAACCTATTATTATGTCCTTTATTTGGGAGTTAAAATTCAAATGTTCGAATGTTTGTAAAGCTTATGGGACTTAACTACGGGGTCATCAGTCCCTAAACTTACAAACTACTTATGAACTAGCTAATACTAAGGACGGCACAAATATCCATGCCCGAGGGGGGATTCGAACCCCCGACCGAAGTCGCCGTACAGACTGTGACTGACGCGCCGCAGAACGCTCGGCCACCGTGGCCGGCTATTTGGGAGTTAGTGCGGTTCTCCTGCGTGAAAGATTTCTTAAAGGTGAAATTTAATAATGGCAAATGTGAGGGCATCATTATGACCACTAAAATAAATGCGTTAAACGTCAGTTACACGATAAATCAGTCAAACCTACAGGCCATGAGTTGTTCTAAATTCCTAGGAGTAACAATTACGAATAACTTCAACTGGAGAGAACATGTGGAAAATGTTGTAGGAAAGGCGAACCAAAGACAACGTTTCATTGGCAGAACACTTAGAAGATGCAACAGTTCTACACTACAACTTGTGCGTCCTGCTTGGAAATATCGCTGTGCATTGTGAGATCCACACCAAGAGGAACTGACAAACGATTTAGAGAAAGTTCAGAGAAGGGCAGCTTGTTTTGTATTTTCTTCATATCGGGGAGAGCTACACTGGTTGGGATGGAAATCATCAAAAGAAAGGCGTTATATGTTGTGGCGAGATCTATTTGCCAAATGTGCCTTTCTCCCATGAGCTATTAGAGACTGGAAATATAGAGAAATATTGTCGCGCTGAAATGTAAGTGGGCTTGACTGAACACAAGCACGTTTATTGCTAACTGAAACGTGCACACGCCGGCAGATGGCTAAGTTGGAGTCCTGCGGCATTGCTCCCTCCCCTAAAAGAACAGGGACCCGCTGTTAGATTTCCTTTGGAGCCTACTGCAATGTCCTGGATCTTGATCTTGTCGTGGGTCCTCTGTATGGCAGTTCTGGAGAGTCCTTCCCTCCTGCACGATTACCAACGACAGACGTTCCTGTTGTGGCTTCATCAGTATCATTATCGCCCTTAGAGTCCTTGAACAAGAAGCCATTTTCACCTCCCTGCTCATCAAGATCGTAGTAAGGCTTCATTCAGAGGACGTGAACAATGTCTCTTCGTTTTTGTCGTTGAGACGACGGCTCATAATCCTCGACTTCTTATGTGACGTCTGACAGGCGGCGTATGACACGATGCGGCCCAAAGTATCGCTTCAATAACTTTTCTGATAGTCCAACTTTCCGTACAGGGGTAAAAATCCATACCAGATCTCCTGAGCTGTACACAATAGGTCGGTGCTTGTCGTTACACCGCTGAGGATCCATCTCCTGGTCGTTCAGTGACCGTATGCGATCCAGCTTTCTTGCTTCTTTGCCCATGGTGATGAGCTGTTTCACATATACTGTCATTTGGCTGGAACGGGAACAGCGTATCCGTTGCCGTCTCAGCTTCTTCGTTGATAAAGTTGAGCTCACCGTCTTGGATTGGTTCAGCTGTCCCAAAACACGTTCCTTTGGGGATACGTTGTGACTGCTCGTGACAATTAGTGATCGAAATCTCTCTTCGACCACCAGTAATGCTAATGATATCCACTAGTATGTAAATATATTTCGTGAGCACACAAGCACTTCATAGTTTAACCGGTCATCTGTGTTTGTGACTGGAACTCTTCTCATTGTCAACGGCGGGATCGTCACATTGTCAATGGCAATAACTTCCCAGAAAATTCTGTATTACGTGGACCCGTCGGTACGACTTCCTCAATTTGTAGCTCAGATCATCCACAGTCAAAGATAGATAGGGATGCCTGAAGGAAGTCCCATCCATTGATAACATCATGACTACAATCTGTTAAAACGACAAATTCAAACGGCTTGTTCCTCTCGTTGATGGTTATTCTTGCGACACAAGTTCCTGCTGGCTGGACGTACTTTCCATTTGCCACCCTCAGCACAGTTGTCCCGTATCACAGAACATTGTCTTCTTTAGTGTGCGGCGGTAATTATCCGACAATACAGAGAAAGAAGCTCCTGAATCAACCAGTGCCCGGACAGGTTGGCCGTTGATTATGACGTCGATGAGATTTCCCGACATCTTAGCGACTGTCGCCCAAGGAGGATTTTCATCGGCGGCGGCCTCACCTCCGTATATGGTAGCCTCGCTTAGTTTCCCTGGGTGCGGCGTCTAGGAGAGCGGCTGGCACCTCTGTATGGCGACGGTGAACGGCTGCGGCGCGTCGGGGAGCGACCTCGTCCAGGGTACGGTGATGGTTTTCTTCCCATAGGTCGAATGAACTCATCAGCAGGTGACTGCCTGGGATAGAACTGGTCTGATGACTGACGTCTTGCGGCAAAATAATCGTCGAATACTCGCCTTCTCTGTCTGCAGCAGCGTACGACATGTCCAGGGCGCCCACAGTGGAAACACAGTGTCCTCCAGACGTCTGTTCTTCTGCAGGCGTCATAGTTGCCGTGGGAGTTGGTTGTGGCCGCGACGGCCGGATCTTAGGCTCCCGTTTGGCGGCTGCACCGTAACTCATAGCAGGGCGACGCCATTCTTCACGTCGGGTGCGATTGGTGGGGCAGCCAAAAGCTATCTGAATTACCTCTACCTCAGCGGCGTCGGCTCCCTCGTGACTTACAGGGCTTACATCCATGGCCACTATCTGATGCTCGCTAGGTTTAATACTTCCGGCTGCCATAAACTGTTGTAATTATTCTCTCACAATTTGTCGTATGAGAGAAGCAAAGTCATGCTGGTCTTCCACAACGGCCATAGAGACTATATTGGGGAGTCATATTTCTTTCGTCCAACTCTCCTATGTTGCATCTCTTCATTACGCTGGCACCACTTCATGAACTCTTCTGTCGTAGCGACGTCTTTTATCAGAAGGGCTTGGTACATGTCTTCTGCAATGCCCTTCATCAGGTGCGTGATTTTGTCGGCGTCAGTCATATTCGGAATGACTATGTTACACAGGGCCGAAACGTTCTGTATGTATTACTGTGTCGGCTTACCATGTCGTTGGGCCCGGTTCTTCAGTGGTTATTCAGCTGAGCTGATTTGTCGCTGGCGGTCTCCAAACGTCTTCTTGAGTTCAGTCTTGAATGTTTTAGTCATTCATATTCTCTTCGTTGTTTTCAAACCATTGCTGGACAGTTCCGTCCAGGTAGAAATAAACGTTGGCGAAGCACATTGTTTGAGTCCACCTGTTGTACTTGGCGACTCGGTCGAACCCTTTTAGCCATTTATTGGGGTCTTGTCCAGCGTCTCCAGAGAACACCGACGGGTGTCTGATGTGCAGCTGCCTTACCGCTCGTTTCGTGCCCATGGTTCTTCTGATGATACGGACTTTCTGAAGGATGTACTCGGTATGTCCCTTGTATTCCGGTTGTAGTCCGTGTAAGCGACGGCTTTTACGTTGCCTTATAGGAGCCACGGTGAAGCAGCTGTTGCACAGAATACCCGGTGCCTCCACCAAGCAACGTCGCGTTGAAATGGAAGCAGGCTTAACTTCGAAGGCAGGGTTGTAGACTCAACAAAGCACTTATACTGAAAGCAGGTTTATTGCGAAATGAAACGTACACGCAGCACTGACTGCCTCTCGGTCACAGTGTTCTGCTATTTATACACAGACAGAATGTACGAAAAATTAGAAGAATAGTTAAACATAAGAAACACGTAAAAATTACAAATGAACATAAGAAACATGTAGAACATTCTGGAAATGATAATTGCAAAGAAATAAATTATTGCCGATGGACGGGATTGAACCGACGGCCTTCAGCACCGCATTCGGTGATCCTATCTAATGCGCCACGCCACTTCGAGTCTGGCGCCAATATCATAAAAGTCTTTTGATGAACCCTCTGCCATGCATTTCAGTGTGACTTGCATAATATCAATGTAGATGTAGGAAGGAAGCTTGGAGTTTAACGTCCCGTCGACAGCGTGGTCATTAGAGACCGAGCTTACACTCGGAGTATGTGGGTAAGGATGTGGAAGGAAATCGGCCATGTCCTTTCAAAGGAACCATCCCGGCATTTGCTTGGAGTGATTTAGGGAAATCACGGAAAACCTAAATCTGGATGGCCAGAGGTGGATTTGAACCATCATCCTTCCGAATGCGAGTCCAGTGTGTAACCACTGCGCCACCTCGCTCGGTAATGTAGATGTAGTTGTAATACAGGCTGGTGATGACAATCTTTAAACACCACATTGACTTAAATCCATGGGGTGGTAGTTAATAAATAATATAAATAATAAAAAACACTCCAACCAGATCACGTAACCAATAAAATGAAGAAATTCCACAGTAAGTTGGGTGGGGCGGTTACCCAAATTCCTTAAAAATGCCAAATACCCCATCTCCCAAACAGGAACTAACACTGCACACAAAAGACCTCGGTGGCCTACGCAGGTAACTGACAAGCAACATCTACGTAAGTACACAAATACCCTGATTACACTTACGAAATAGCAATGAAAATAACAGACGCTTGCAAAGTTCACAACACGCCAGAAAATTTCACCATATAATGTCGGGAGGGAACTCGGAGGCTGGTGATAATCCGTATTCGAGGCACCAGAAGATGAATAAGCCTGCTTAACTTATTGGCCCCACAGCGACGAAAGCTACGACGTCCTTGGTTGTAGGAAAGGTTATTCAATCAGCATATCACGGCCCAGTGCGCCACCGTGCTACCGAAAGAAACAGTAAACTAATCCTGCAGCAACTTTTTGAGAAAGATGCGGAACACAATTTGCACAAGTAGACGTCAGCTGGCGTAACGAAAAGCATCTCACACACACACAAACACACTGCCGTGGCATTCTGCCCACTCGGCTGCCACAGCCCAGCTTTTAACTGCTTGTCAGCCTAACAGCTTGTCCATTGCTGGAGGCCCCACTTGTCAGCGTGCTTGCAAAAAGAGGTTCATGTCGCTAAGAAATTCCCACAGATAGTGACAAGTGCGCCATCACTGATAGATACTGGAAACATAATAGATAGCACAGGTAAGAAAACTCAGTTTGCACCAAGGACAACAACAGTATACGCTGTAAAACAGATTGTAGGGTGACAGATAGTAACTGGTGACAGAAAGGCAATCTGAAAATGAGAATAATGACCAGCCTAGATAAAATTAGAAGAAGAGAATTCAAGAAAGCAAATTAAGATGGCACAGATTAGAAAACAAGGCATTTGCGAACGCTGGGAGCAGGGCCAGACCAAAAGAAAATTCTCACAAAACACGACGACAGAGCCGCCATGGCTGCTCTATGTACTCTTTCCACCTTTCAGCTTTCAAATAGCTATGAGACAGAGGTTATGTAATCTGGAAAATTAGGAAAAAAACTGCGGTTCTTCAGAGTTTCAGATGAAGTGTGATGCAACGATTGACTGAATTGAAGTAAGACAGTAGTGTCTTACTTCAATTCAGTCAATCGTTGCATCACACTTCATCTGAAACTCTGAAGAACCGCAGTTTTTTTTTCCTAATTTTCCAGTAGTGTCTTACTTCAATTCAGTCAATCGTTGCATCACACTTCATCTGAAACTCTGAAGAACCGCAGTTTTTTTCCTAATTTTCCAGATTACATAACCTCTGTCTCATAGCTATTTGAAAGCTGAAAGGTGGAAAGAGTACATAGAGCAGCTCTACAAAGGAAATGAACTTGGAGACGATGTTGTAAGAAGGGAAGAGGAAGTAGGTCAAGTTGAAATAAGAGATACTATACTGAGAGATGAATTTGACAGAGCCCTGAAAGACTTAGGTCAGAACAAGGCCCCAGGAGTAGATGACATACCCTCAGAGCTACTAAAGTCTCTGGGAGAGCCAGCCATGACAAAACTATTTGAACTGGTGTGTAGGATGTATGAGACAGGCGAAATACCCTCAGACTTTAAGAAAAATGTAATAATCCCCATTCCAAAGAAATCAGGTGCGGACAGGTGTGAAAATTACAGAACCGTCAGTTTGATAAGTCATGGTTGCAAAATTTTAACACGAATTATCTACAGGAGAATGGAAAATGTGGTAGAAGCTGACCTCGGAGAAGATCAGTTTGGGTTCAGGAGGAACGTAGGAACCCGGGAGGCAATACTCACTTTACGTCTTATCTTAGAAGATAGATTAAGGAAAGGCAAACCTACCTTTTTAGCTTTTGTAGATTTGGAGAAAGCGTTTGACAATGTTGACTGGAATACACTCTTTCACATTCTGAAGTCAGCAGGGGTAAAATACAGGGAAAGGAGAGTTATTAACAACTTGTACAAAAGCCAGACCTCGATTATTAGACTCGAAGGGCATGAAAGGGAAGCATCAGTTGGGAAGGGAGTAAGACAGGGTTGTAGCCTTTCTCCGATGTTATTCAATTTGTACATAGAGCAGGCGGTGAAGGAAAGCAAGGAAAAATTTGGAATAGGGATTAAAGTTCAGGGGGAAGAAATAAAAACATTGCGTTTTGCTGATGACATTGTAATTCTGTCAGAGACAGCAAAGGACCTGGAAGAGCAGTTGAATGGAATGGACAGTGTGTTGAAGAGAGCGTATAAAATGAACATTAACAAGAGCAAAACAAAAATAATGGAATGCGGTCTTAGAAAATCAGGCGATGCTGAAGGAATTAGATTAGGTAACGAAATAATGAAGGTGGTAGATGAGTTTTGTTACTTCGGTAGTAAAATAACATGCAATGGTCGCAGTACAGAGGATATAAAATGCAGAATGGCAATGGGAAGAAAAGCATTTTTGAAAAAGAGAAATTTGCTAACATCGAATATTAAGGAAGTCTTTCCTGAAGGTATTTGTGTGGAGGACACATGGTAGGACACATTCTTAGACATCGAGGAATCGTAAATTTAGCATTGGAGGGAAGTGTGTGGGGAAAAAATCGCAGAGGGAGACCAAGAGACGCGTATAGTAAGCAGATTCAAGTGGATGTGGGTTGCGGTTTTTATGAGGACATGAAAAGGCTTGCTCAGGATAGAGTAGGGTGGAGAGCTGCATCAAACCAGTCTCCGGACTGAAGACCATAACAACATAACAACTTGCAAAATGCTAACACGAATTATTTACAGAAGAATGGAAAAACTTGTGGAAGATTAGTTTGGATTTAGGAGAAAGGAACACAGGAGGCAATAGTCACATTACAACTTATCTTAGAAGATAGATTAAGGAAAGGGAAACCTACGTTTTTAGCGTTTTTAGATTTGGAGAAACCTTTTGACAATGTCGACTGGAGCACACTGTTTCAACTTCTGAAGGTAGCAGGGGTAAAATACTGGGAGGGAGGAGTTATATTCAACTTATTCAAAAGCCAGACAGCAATTATTAGAGTCGAAGGGCATGAAAGGAACGCAGAGGTTGGGAAGGGAGTACGACAGGGTTGTATCATGTCCCCAATGTTGTTCAATCTGTACATTGAGCAAGCAATGAAAGCGAAATTTGGAGAGGGAATTAAAGTTCAGGGAGAAGAAATAAAAACTTTGCTGTTTGCCTATGACTTGGTAATTCTGTCAGAGACCGCAAAGGATCTGGAAGAGCAATTGAATGGACAACAAGAGTAAAACAAGGATAATCGAATGTAGCGTCAGAAAGTCAGGCAATGCTGAAGGAATTAGATTAAGTAATAAGACAATAAAAGTAGTAGATGAGTTTTGTTATTCGGGTAGCAAGATATCTTCCGATGGCTGAAGTAAAGAACACATAAAATGCAAATTGGCTATGGGAAGAAGCGAAATTTGTTGACTTCCAATATCAATTTAAATATTAGGAAGTTATTTCTGAAAGCATTTGTCTGGAGTGTAGCACTGTATGGGAGTGAAATGTGGACGACTAGGAGTTCAAACAAAAAGATGATAGAAGCTTTTAAAATGTGGTGTTACGGGCGAATGATGAAAATTTGATGGGTAGATCAAGTAAATAATGAGGAGGTGCTTAACAGAATTTGTGAGAAAAGGAATTTCTGGCATATCCTGACTAGGATCCTGATTAGGATAAAGAGCTTCGGGGAAATAGAAAATGGGCAATCTCAAAGGGTTCAGGTGGATCACAGGAGAAATGTAGATCCGGAAACTATCGGTATAACAGTTGTAAATTGTCGTAGCTGTGTCGGGAAAGTTCCAGAACTGCAAGCGTTAATAGAAAGCACCGAAACACACATCATTATAGGCAGCGAAAGTTGGCTCAAGCCGGAAATAAGTTCAGAAGAAGTATTTTCAAAAGATCTAACGGTATTCAGAAAGGATAGATTAAACAAAATAGGTGGGGGCGTGTTTGTCGCCGTCAAAAATAGTATTTCATGTAGCGAAGTTGAAGTTGATAGTTCGTGCGAGCTATTATGGGTAGAGGTTGTACCCGAAAATAGTAAGAAGTTAATAATCGGTTCCTTTTACCGGCCTCCCGACTCTGACGATACAATAGCAGAAAGGTTCAAAGAAAACCTGAGTCTAATTACAAAAACGTACCCGACTCACACGATAATAGTAGGTGGTGATTTTAATTTACCCTCGATCTGTTGGCGAAATTATATTTTCAAATCAGGAGGTAGGCATAAAACATCGTCCGAAATTGTACTCAACGCATTCTCTGAGAATTACTTCGAACAATTAGTTCATGAGCCAACTAGAATTGTAAATGGATGTGAAAACACACTTGATCTCTTAGCAACAAATAATCCTGAGCTCATAACGAGCATCAAAACGGATACAGGTATTAGTGAACACAGAGCTGTAGTAGCGAAATTGAATATCGAAAGTCCCAAAGTTACCAAAAATAAACGCAAAGTATTTTTGTTCAGAAAAGCAGATAGAAAAAAAATACATTGCTTCTTGAAAGACAGCTTCCACTCGTTTCTAACACTAAACGTAGGTGTAGACCAGATGTGGCTCAAATTCAAAGAAGTGGTATCGACAGCAATTGAAAGTTTTATACCTAATAAATTAATAAAAGAAGGAGGCGATCCCCCTTGGTACACAAAACAGGTTAGGACACTGTTGCAAAAGCAAAGGAAAAGGCATACTAAATTTAAACGAACACGAAATCCCCAGGATTTGCGATTGTACTCAGAAGCTCGAAATTTAGCGAGGATTTCAATGCGAGATGCCTACAACATTTATCACAACGAAACTCTTTCCCGTAATTTGACTGAAAACCCAAAGAGATTTTGGTCATATGTTAAATATACTCGGGGAAAGTCACAAACAATACCTTCACTACGTGATAGTAATGGCGATCCTGCCGATGACAGCGCTACTAAAGCAGAGTTACTAAACTTAGCTTTTAGAAACTCATTCACTAAAGAAGACGAAACCAATATTCCAGATTTCGAATTACGAACAGATGCCGTAATGAGTAACATAGAAGTAGATATCATCGGAGTAGTGCAGCAACTAAAATCACTTAATAAGAACAAGTCTTCTGGTCCGGATTGTATACCCATTAGATTTCTATCTGATTATGCTGAAGCGATAGCTCCTTACTTAACAGTCATATACAACCGCTCTCTCATAGAAGGATCTGTACCAAAAGATTGGAAAGTTGCACAGGTCACACCTATATTCAAGAAAGGTAGTAGGAGTAACCCACTAAACTACAGGCCTATTTCATTGACGTCAATTTGCAGCAGGGTTTTGGAACATATCCTGTATTCAAATATTATGAATTATCTCGAACAGAACGATCTATTGACCCAAGGTCAACACGGATTTAGAAAATATCGTTCATGCGAAACACAACTAGCTCTATATTCACACGAAGTGATGGGTGCTATCGACAAAGGTTCGCAAATCGATTCCGTATTTCTTGATTTCCAGAAAGCTTTTGACACCGTACCTCACAAACGGCTTTTAATCAAATTGCGTGGTTATGGTATATCGCCCCAAATTTGCAATTGGATAGGGGATTTCTTGTCAGAGAGGACACAGTTCGTAGTAATCGATGGTAAGGCATCAACTAAAACAGAGGTGATATCGGGCGTTCCACAAGGTAGTGTTATTGGTCCTCTGCTATTCCTTATTTACATAAACGATTTAGGGGAAAATCTAAGTAGCTCTCTTAGGTTGTTTGCAGATGACGCCGTCATTTACCGTCTAGTAAAATCATCTGAAGATCAAAACCAACTGCAGAACGATCTGAATAAGATATCAGTATGGTGTAAAAATTGGCAATTGACTCTAAATAATGAGAAGTGTGAAGTCGTCCACATGAGTACGAAAAGAAATCCGTTAAACTTTGTTTACAACATAAATCAATCAAATGTGAACGCCGTAAACTCCACAAAATACCTAGGAATCACTATTACTTCAGACTTAAACTGGAAAGAACACGTAGATAATATCGTGGGAAAGGCGAACCAGAGACTGCGTTTTATTGGCAGAATCCTTAAAAGATGCAACAGAACTACTAAAGAAACTGCATACACTGCGCTTGTCCGTCCATTTTTGGAGTATTGCAGCCCAGTGTGGGATCCTTATCAGGTGGGTTTGACGGAGGACATCGAAAGTGTCCAAAGAAGGGCAGCTCGTTTCGTATTGTCACGATACAGGGGAGACAGCGTTACGGAAATGATACAGGATCTGGGATGGGAATCATTACAACAACGGCGCTTATCGCTGAGGCGTGGGTTACTTGCGAAACTCCAATCGCCAACATTCTCCTCCGAATGCGAAAATATATTGTTGACTCCCACTTACATAGGTAGAAATGATCATCAGAATAAAATACGAGAAATCAGAGCTCGAACAGAGAGATTCAGGTGTTCTTTCTTCCCGCGCGCTATTCGAGAATGGAATGGGAGATAAATAGTATAATTGTGGTTCGATGAACCCTCTGCCAGGCACTTAAATGTGATTTGCAGAGTATCCCATGTAGATGTAGATGTAGATGTAGATGTAGATGTAGAGAAGGGATAGATTGTTGGGATACATTCTGAGACATCAAGGAATCATCAACTTAGCATTAGAGGGAAGTCTGTGGGGTAAAAATCGTAGAGGGAGACCGAGGGACGAATAGAGTAAGCAGATTCAAAAGGATGTAGATTGCCGTACTTATTCTCAGATGACGAGACTTGCACAGGACAGAATATCATGGAAAGCTGCATCAAACCAGTCTGCGGACTGAAGACCACAACACCAACCGCGTCTTCTTCAGAAATACATGTGTTGCTACAATTGCATATCATAGAGATGATACATCTGTATAATCAAAGGAATGGCAGTTAAATGACTACAAAAAATGTCAATGCATTTGAAGGCATCATTATCTGTTTTTTTTTTTTTTTTGTTTTTTTTTTTTTTTTTTTTTTTTTTTATTTTTTTTTTTTTTTTTTGGGACTTAACTACGGGGTCATCAGTTCCTAAACTTACAAACTACTTATGAAATACTTACGAACTAGGACGGCACAAATATCCATGCACGAGGGGGGATTCGAACCCTCGACCGTAGTGGCCGTGCAGACCGTGACTGGAGCGCCTCAGTCCCCTCGGCCACCGCGGTCGGCGCAAAATTCCTAATAGAAGACATTATTTTGAAGCATGGTGAACCAGGTGTGATGATATCCGACCAAGGAAAATTATTCATGTCAAAACGTTGCGACATTGTCCACAGAATAACATCTGCCTACAATCATCAGACAAATAGTCTTACAGAACCCTTTAATAAGACGTTAGCAGATATGCTGTCGATGTACGTCGATGTTAAGCAGAAGGATTGGGATGCAGTACTGCCAGTCGTGAAATTTGCTTATAATACAGCAAGGCAAGACACCACATGCTTCACGCCGTTTTCCTGCTCCATGGTCGTGAAGCTGAGACTTCAATGGCCGTGCAGACCGTGACTGGAGCGCCTTAGTCCCCTCGGCCACCCCGGCCGGCGCATCATTGTGTAAATGCCTTCAAATGCACTAACATTGTTGTAGTCATTTAATTGACATTCTCTTGATTGTAGGGATGTTCTGTGATATGCATTTATAGCCCCACATATATTTCTGATTAATACTAGTATGTATCCGTCTAAACCTAGGTTAAAGTTTACTAAACTACTATTGTTGGAACTGGTTCGCTGATTATTAATTTGCTAATAACTAAGCTAATTTCTGTGTTACGTTGTTGATTGTTTTGACTTATGCTCAGGCCTGTCGTGTGTGTAGGATGTTGATGTAGTGTCTCGATCCACGACCACGGAACGTGATAAATATAAATAAATAAATGACAGTGCTGCAGGCAGCATCATTACTTGTATATTAGCCATGTAGCTACTGCACTGTGGTATGTTAATCTGTTTTTATATACAGTACGAATTATGACGCCACTACTACCACTTACCAAATTCT
Organism: Locusta migratoria; assembly: GCA_026315105.1. Taxonomy (NCBI): domain Eukaryota; kingdom Metazoa; phylum Arthropoda; class Insecta; order Orthoptera; family Acrididae; genus Locusta; species Locusta migratoria. The sequence goes on from CM048744.1 coordinate 655,678,242, forward strand.
CTGTTAACTACAGCCTGGCTCTCGAAGCTGAAGCGATTCGCCAGGAAATGGGACAATTGCAAGGCGAACACCTGGCGGCGCTGGATTACATAAAGTCGCTAGAAGAGGCTACTGCAGAGTGCACGATGCTGAAGGAAGAAAACAAACGCTTTGAGGAGAAGTTGCAGCAGAGCACGCGGGAGCAGGGCAAGCTGCACCACGAGGTGCACAGGCTGCAGTGCATCATCAGGGACGTGGAAGACGAGCGCAAGCGCACGCTCAACCAGCTGGAGCGCCTCTCGTACGCAGCTGAATGGGCAAAGGTACTGCAGAAAGTACACTGACCTAAGATTTGTAGTGCACTAGCTCATTCAGAACGAGTAGCTGACGTCTCTCCCGACGCCATTACTACACTGACCAACAATAACGACACTGTTTGGCTATAGTTAAATTGTTCCGTGGAAAGAAAACACAATAAAATAGTTCTTACAAACCTCCTACCCAACTTCGCTGTGGTTTTCATCAATAATTTAGTAATTCTAGTTAAGCTACTTATGTAGTTAAATAAGCTGCAATTTTAATATACAGGGTTGTCGGAAATTCCCGTTACAGCCTTCTAGGACTTGTAGAGGGTAGTGAGTACATAACATTTTGAATAGGAATCAATGTCCGGAAACGTATCATTTCCATTCCACGATGGTTTGAATTCAGATGGTTATCTCATCCTCTCCAAATTGAGGAATATAATTACGCGTGACCCAATACAAGTGTTGGAATAATTTGAAAAGAATACTGAATAGTTATTACTTAGGCATTTTCATTACAATTTACAACTTATAGTTTACATTACTCGACAACAAAAAGAACCCAGCATCTACGGCGCCAGCCGCAACGTACTGATGCATTACGGCTCGATGTGGCGACCACCAACATCGTTACACACATTGTACCTCCGAAGCATATTCTGGTACACTCTCTCCATCCCACCTGGTGTCTCTTCAATGTCCTGTGCAGACGTTTCTCTTTCTCTAAGCAGACGTTGATGAGTTACATATCTGAACTGAAACTGTCGTAGAACGGAAACGATGCGTTTCCGGACATGGGTTCCTATTCATAATGCTATGTACGCACTACCTTCTACAAGTCCTAGAAGTCTGTAACGGGAATTTCCGACCACTCTGTACCTAACGGTACACTGCATGGTTCAAGTATGTCGTAACATAACTCTCCATATGCTTAGGCTTCAAAGTCATACTTGTCCGTCTATGCAACTATAATAAGATAGGATCTTTTTTCATAAGACTCCTTTTGTTTTATTGAATGATGTACATTTTTTTGGATTTCCCGCCTCACATAATGGAGCTCGACGTGTTGCACATTTCACGAATTCTTTCTTTCATATATATATATATATATATATATATATATTGCACCAATGTTCTTTGTTCTACCTTTCACTTCAGCTTACAATACATGTCTTTTTCGCTTTTTCAAAGCCAATGCATCAAATGTGATAGTAATTTACCCAATGAGATTTCTCGTTATCAAAATGTGACTCCAGTCACACTTTACGCCACCTTGTGTTTTGATTGCCACTGATTAAAGAAATGTGTGAGTTTGGAGAGCTTGTCGACTATTGTACCCCACTCTTTGTACCACCATAAGCATAGTTGTGCCAAGAATTCCTTAGCAGTGAAACAAGGGGAAATCAAGTGAAGATAATAATCTATCTCAAGGTTACATTGCCTGTGTATCATGTGAATCCTACACCATGTGCCAATTCATATTTCAGCTCACTCAGGAGAACCCAGCATCCACCTCCCCCTCCCCCATCCCCCCTCCCTTTAAGAATCCTTTTCTACTTTCCTGCATCCCTCTCATTTACCAACACTCTTAAGATACTTCAGTTTAATGCTTGTATTGATTATAACTGGAACACACCGATTTATGTGTCACACTCAGTTTCCTTGACCAACAGGATTCAAGTTCCAGCACCTCTATCCATTTTATTACTAGAACACTTGAGTGGGTTGATTCATTTCTCATCTGTTAGGAGTTGTAAGAGGGCCATTAAGGGGAAGATATTTCTTAATAACAACTGAATTTTATTGTAACAATAACATCTTGTAGTTATTGTATTCCACAGATTGAGTACTTAATAATAAGATACATATAAGGTTATATATTATGCGAATTTCGCCATTCTTGAAGCTAGAATAGACAATTCAAGGCAGACATCTAAGTACTCCTAATAAATAAGCACAAATTTTTTTACTGATACCATCCTAAATACAGTAACAAATTACTACAGTCATGATATATACACAATCGCCAGAGAACAATAGATGAATAAATTATGTAATGTTTATTAGTTTCACTACTGCTATGATTATAATTTTGTCATAGCTTAAAAAGAATTAATTTCGGTATTTATCACGCATTATTCTCCAAAATTAATGACATCATAGCGAAATTACCGATTTATACAGATAATATATGTAATGCAGTAACCTTACCACAGTAATGTATCTGGTAATGTACATCCCTTCTTTTTCTCTGTAATTATCGGAATTAAGCCTTCAAAACCAAGGCTCATATGCATGTGTTACTATTATAGATCTTGCCAGCAACAACCCAGGAATGGCACGAGTAATTTCTACTATGTATGCAAAAACCTGTCCTTTCTGGATGAATATATGAAAATATGCTTTCAGTTGTCCACCAACATAGCATACATTTATTATTAGCAAAAACAAGTCGTAGTAGCCTGCGGCTGAGCTGCAGCGGGTACCCCAGTTTTCCGGTAGATGAATAAAGTTAACCAATGTTAGGCTTGCCTAACATTTGGATGGGTCACCATTCTGATCTGCCGAGCGCTGTTGGAACGCAGGGTGCTCAGTGGCGGCACTAGACGAAAACTGGGCGTCGGCGAACTCGTCTTTGCGAGGCCCCTTTCATTTTTTCATTAATGAAAAAAATGTTAAATGAGCTGAATTATACATCAATAATCATTATTCTAAAATTGTATTAGTATAATATACGAGTAATATTGCAATGACAAAAATTACAATAAACAAACTCAAATTAGAGGAACTTTTCACCTTTTCGTCTCACTGAACTTTTTAAGACCACATCTTAATACTAGCCGCTATTTCGGCTTCAGTTGATAGTACTGACAACTTTCTTTTCAAGTTAGTCTTAATCAATTTTAACTTTGTGAAGCTTCATTCGGGATGATTCTGATTGTTATATAAACATTTGGATATACTTCTTCAAAATCGTTTTCTAAAATGTACTGAAGGAATTGTTATGCAAGTATTTAACTAAAAATTGCATCACTACTGCACTCATACGGAAATGGCCGAGCGCACTAAGGCATCATACCACGGTGAGCGAGATCGCTCCCGCCGGGGTCGAATCCCACACTTGGGTACGAATGTTGTGTTCGTCCATTGGTTAAGCTAGTACAAATTAGATGTAGGTCGACGCTATATAACTCAGCAGTCGGAAAGTGCCGTTAAACATCAAATAAAAAAAAGAAGAAACAAAAATAAACTGAAATTTAACAATGTTTTGCGAGGCCCCCACAGGTGCGAGGCCGTCGGCGGTGGCCGACGTCGCCGACGCCCAGCGCCGCCACTGAGGGTGCTCTCAAACTTTGTGAAGCCAACTGAGGAGCAACTTGATTGACTAGCAGATGCTCTGCTCACGAATACCGAAACAACGGCCAGGAGTGTGGGGCACTTACTACATCCCCCTGCATATTGAATACCTTGACGCCTTCGGGCAGAGGAAGACATGGCGGCCAGTGGGCCTCTCAAGGCCTGTAGGACGGAGTTTATATTTCACAGGTCGTAATTTGAACAAGATAGTCAGACTTTGCTGTAAGTAACGAGTGGTCCTTTTCTTCCTCCTCTTCTCTCCTGACGAATGAGATTACATGTAGATGGTCCTACTCTGGAAGACTGAGAGCATTTAATATCAGGCGCTGTAGTATAAGGACGATGCAATAACAATGTAACATTATTGTAACAATCATAGATAACTACAGAAAATTTGCAGTACACGCAAATCCATGCCACTCAAAGGAGAATGACCAATGACAATAGTGCTTAAGTAAGGAAATTTTACTTTACATATAACTTTTCCATTGTCCTCTGCAGTTAAAATTTTACTATGTGCCTTCTTTCGATAAGCCTTGACGATCAGGTCCACACCTCTTGCTTGACGCAAAGAAAGAAAAACAACATTGGAAAAGATACGCCACAATTAGTGATTGTTGTACATTCCTTGAGAGCATATTGAATGAAAATCTCATTTTACTAATTCTCCAAAAATGTGCACTCAGTTACAGCTAACCTATCACAAACAATATTCAGCCCGTGAACTGACTGCCAAAGAAGCATTGTACAAATATGCGATAAAGGTAGAAACACGGTAATTGGATTCTTAAACCAGAAATATTGCAAGGTATCATATTCACAACTATCTCGAAGCTGCCTAGTCAGGGAATGACTTAAGGGCAAAGGACCATATCCCCATCCACTTGCATAAAATTATTCCTGTACCCATATTATATTATACTTATCATGCATGGACTAATGTATTTTATGGATACTGGAGATAACAGCCACCCCTTTTAAATGCATTGTTATTTGCGACAGTTACTTAACAAGGGCCTGAAGATGGTGTTAGTGATGTACCGAAACAGGTCGCTTAATTAATTAAAAAATTAATCACAGCTGCTGGTACTACTTCAGTATAATAGATAGTAAAGGTAAACAATTACAGAAGTACAGATAGTAACTGTTATACTAGGAAGCCGAGTTTCATATTGGCACTCAGTATGTCATCTACAAAGAATATTAACTGTTATGTTAAGAAGTCCACTCTGAAAACATTTGTCTGGAGTGTAGCATTCTGTGAGAGTGAAACTTGGATGATAATGAGTTCAGACATAAAGATGATAGAAGATTTTGAAATGTGGCACTACAGCCAAATGATGAATAAAAATGGGTAGATCACATAACTAATTTGAAGGTACTCATCAGAACTGGGGAGTAAAGGAGTGTCTGGCATATCATGACTAACAGCTGGGATAGGTTGGTAGGACAAATTCTGAGACATCAAAGAATCATCAACTTAACATTAGAAGGAAGTATGTAGGGTAAAAATCGTAGAGGGAGACCAAGAGACGAGTACAGTATGCGGAGTGAAATGAATGTACGTTGCCATTCTTATTGTCAAATGAATAGACCTGCACAGGACAGGCTACAACGGCTCCCGTTTTTAAACTTTTTTCTGTATTTTTTTGCCTTTATATGTACTGGTCTCTGTTGGGACTGGTTATTACTCTAATCTCAACAATGGTGTTGTTGTATGGTGTCGTTCTTTGTTGTTCATTTGCTACAGTATACAGAATGGTATTTTCGTCTTATGTTGGCCTAAGTGAAAGAGAAGTATCAGCTTTAAATGCATTATTTAGCACCTTGGAAAGAGGAGATGAAAAACATATTTTAAATTACGTAGAAAGTGATATAGGTGGTGATGAAACTCCAGCCAATTTTCGTTGCGATAATGCGCATTTACGTGACAATTCAGATGCTGCCAATGCCGCCCGCTGCTGTGCGCTATCGCCGCCCGAGGAACAAACAGAAGAAATGTTTCACTGGGTAAACAGTGAGTTTCACCCAAAAGCCCACAAATTTTGTGAAACGAGTTCCGGTTTCAAAGACGTTTTTTGCTGTGTAAATGACACATCTCAAATAGTAGATTATTTCGATTGTTTTGTTACTCCAGAACTGACGGGTAAAATAGCTTTCCAGACAAACAGATATTTTCAGTACTTGATATCTAATACAGATCCAGTGCTGTCATATAGACTACGTAAATGGAAAGAAACTCCAAGGAAATTTACTTGTTTTTAGCAATAACGATGCTAATTTCTAGGAATATAAATCTGAGCCTGAGCGACTGTTGGTCTACCGATATATTACTGCACACTCCGATTTTTGGCGAGACAGTGCCGAGATTAGGGTTGCCAGATTGAACTCGAGGCAGGCCCGGAGACCAGACGTGCCCCCCTCCCCCTTGTCGAATGATTCACCCTCACCCCCCCCAACTGCGGCCCACTCTCTCCCCCCATCCCCCAAATACCTAATAAACTTTTGTAGCCACTCTTTATACTTTTCTTCCTGCAACCATTCTTCACGGAACGAACTTAGATATCGTCTCTTTATTTCACTGTTATTAACACTAATCTGAGTTACTGTAAGCTTGTCTGTTCACACACGATCCGAGTATTCCAAAAATTGCCGGTAAACTGATAACAAACAATGAACGAACGAACACAAATAATAGACGTCGCCAGTTGACATGTTGCCGTAACAGTGTTTGCTTAATAATGCGCTAGCCGATTACTACCGACGCAACAGCGAAAAGTTTTTAGAGGAAGAATAGAAAAGTAGCGTTTTGTTGCAATAAGAAATTGACATTTATATAAAGTTATTCAAAACCACTAGAGAGGAGCTGGCCGGGAATGGCCGAGCGCACTGAGGCGTCTTGCCACGGTGCGCGAGGCTGCTCCCGCCAGAGGTTCGAATTCCCCCCCTAGGGCATGGATGTTGTGTTCGTCCTTAGTGTAAGTTACCTTAAGTTCGATGTTGATCGTCGCTACATAAGCACAATACTTAAAAAGCGTCGTAAAAAAAAAAAAAAAAAAAAAAGAAAAAAAAAAAAAAAAAAAAAAAAAAAAAGTTAAGATGAAGGTTACAATCAAGCCCGGAGATGAGAGTCATTGGCCCGTAGACCCGGAGAATTCATTCCAAACCCGGGCACTCCGGGCGGCGCCCGGAGATCTGGCAAACCTAGCCAAGATACCTCTATTGGTTGCTACTTTAGGCTCCTGCATTTCTGTGATAATGAGCAACAAGAAACAATAGACTGTATAAGATAGACATGGTGATGAGTGAAATTAGAAAAGTGTGTAGCGAAAATTTTTATCCTTTTGTGAATATTTGCACAGACAAGTCTATAGTGCTTTTCAAAATACGTTTGTCCTTCACACAGTATACAAAGAGAAAAAGACATAGATAGCCGACGTCAAAATAGACTATATCTTAGACTTTATAATTTATACAGGTGCATCAACACAGACGAGTGTATTTGATAAAACACTGGGAATTTCTGGCTCTGTTGTGTTGCAACTCGTGCAGCCGTTCCTTGGCAAAGGTCGCAGTCTATATACAGACAACTGGTACACGAGCCCACTTCTTGCTGGTTTTTAGCACAGAAATCAAACGAATCTGTGTGGAACAGAAGTGATAGGGAAAAGAATGCCTGCCATTGAGAAACCACAAGTAAAAGGAGAGTCCCGGAGTAAAAACTGTGGACATATTATGATTGTGAAATGGCTTGAGCAAAACGTTGTCAACATGTTGACTACTATTCATGCTGACAAAATGGTACCAACTGATAAAACAATTTTTACTTTTTTGTGAATGGATTAAGCAATTCTTCACAATTATTCATCGAAATTAATAATTTATTTACTGAATCTAAGGACAATCCTTGTCTATGAGATATAATAAACCAATTTACTTTATTTTTTTAATGAGATAGAACCTCACTTTACTTTATCTTCAAATTCTCTTATAACATGTTCAGGTATTTAATATGTGCTTCTTACTAATCCCCAGTCTATCATAAAACACCCTCATTAGTTTTTTAGGTATTTTATTAAATCTTCAAATTATATACTTCTATGAATATTCACTTAATGGATTTTCCTTTCTGATCTTACCGACAACTATCTGTCCATACAATTAATTGATTAAATACAAATCTATACTAATAATAAATCTGTAAATATAGGCCCGTCGCTGTTCCCTTCAGTCTTCACAACTACTGGCCGAATCTTCATGCGGTTTTCACAGGAAACATGAAAAAAGTTTGGGTCAACATATAGGCATACTTTAATCAAAATCGGATCAAGGGAAAAAAATATATCGCAATTTAAGTGTTTTCAGTAAACGTCGTGTCTGTTTTTTTAACTATTACAAACCTCTTATCTTCAAAACTACATCACGAATTTGCATGGGGTTTTCACTGGTAACTTGAGTGTAACTCTGGACAACATATAGACTTCGTTTTATAAAAATCGGATCACGGAAAAAAAGATTATCGTAATTTGAAATATTTTATCAACTACCGTCAAGTCTGTCGGTCTCTTTGAACACGTCTGTCTCCTAAACCACTTGACGAATTGGTATGGGGTTTTCACATGTAACTTGAGAATATTGTGCGGTTACACAAGGGTTTCCATAATTAAAATCGGATAAGAGAAAATAAAGATATCATAATTTCATCATTTGCTTAAAAGCCATCATATATGTCTATTTGTTGAAGGTAATCTCCAAAAGTATTACACGAACTTTGATGGGTTTCCACAGGTAAATTGAGAATAGTTTGGAGAGTAACATAGGCTTATTTTCATCAAAATCGGATCAGAGGAAGAAAAGATATCGTAATTTGCAGTTTTTGTGTATACTATGCATATAAGTATGGTGTAGTACAGCAAATCTCCAAGGATACTACACGAACTTTCATGGGGTTTCATAGGCCAACTGAGAGTACCTTTGGGCAACATATAAGCTTCATTTCATCAAAATCGGATAAAGGAAAGGAAAGATATCGTAATTTGTAGTTTCTGATGTATGCTGTGCATGAAATGCAGCGTAGTATAGCAAAGACCACATTTCGTTGCCAACGTTAACATACTAAACTGCTGCCACAAAAAGTAAAATTTAACAAAGGTACGGCATAAAATATAGTTTTTTCTACTGTCTGTATCCCGCTTGCCTTCCAATGCCATGGAAAGAAAAAAAGTGCTTCCTTCCACGGGTAACATTAGAATTTAAAACATAACGACATTCCTTCGCGTCTATTGATATTCTAATTTACATAAGAATTCTTTGCAAAGAAAATGGAATTTATGTATTTCCCTTTCTGCTTTCAGTGCATTCTCATTACATTTTGAGTGCATTCCTTTTCTTTCTATGACATTGCAAAGCATATGGGATGTAGCAAGGAAGGAAAAAGAAAGTGTCCTACCTGGGCTAAACTTTACTTCCAGTAGAAGCGGTTTAGTTTGCTATCGTTGGCAACGAACTATTCGCTTTAGGAGGATGATTAATTTACTGACCAGAACAGCATAAACTATTTATTTCATCTTGAACATGAAGAATTATTCCCCTCATTCTACGTGACTGATTTTTGAAAAAGCATTCAACGGCCGTTGCTAATTCTTTATGTTCAAGATGAAATAAATAGTTTATGCTGTTCTGGTCAGTAAATTAATCATCCTCCTAAAGCGAATAGCTCGTTGCCAAGGATAGCAAACTAAACCGCTGCTACTGGAAGTAAAATTTAGCCCAGGTAGGTCACTTTTTTTTTCTTCCTTGCTGCATCCCATATGGTTTGCAATGTCATAGAAAGAAAAGAAGTGCATCTTTCGACGGGTATAACCACTAAATTATACATAGAGTAGAAATGTCTGTTGAGTGAGCATTGGATTTTGTGTATCTTCTCAACATTAAGCTGGAATTACCAAGTGCTATTGAAATAAGTGCATTCTTTCCACAAATGTATTTGCTCCTACGATTGGTTTGTGTCGCATTGGCTGCAAAGAAGCCCCACCTCATTTTAGCAGAGCAACCACGTAACATGAAATAATATCTAAATAACTGAGTTACAGAAGCAACAAGAAAGTTGAGGAAGCGTTGCTAAAAGTACCAATTACACATAGTCATCCATCTTAGTCGAACAAAAAATGACCAAGATAAAGTTATCGATTAGTAAATTTTTCCCAATATCAGGTGAGGATAGAAAATCTGTTCTGCGCATCTGAATGTTCTCTCCAGAGACATTTCTGCTCTGTGTCTGCCACTAGAGACAACATACACACGCCAGCGACAAACTCATCAGAAGCCCCCCGACTTTCATAATTTTCGTTACAATATTGTGATTAAAATTTGAAATTTCTTACTTTTGGTGGGGGCAACACGAAGATAGAGAAAGACGTCTTCATTTGCAGAGACAATTTTACTTTGAGTTATAATCCGATTTCTGAATATATAGTTCTATTACGCAAGATCGATTTCAACTTCGTGCTTTATGAAGTAATCACTGCAGGACGTGGGGACACCTATTAGCTGAAAGAGTGGTCAAGATCACTTTTTGTGTGGAAACCTTTATGAACATTCATTGTTTTCGACAATGACTTCTACTTAAATTTCACATCTTGGCTAGAACTGAATTTATTCACAGAGAAATCCAACAAGGATTCTGTTTTTGCTGACCTAGGTCCGGAACCCTAAAAAACCATGACATATACAGGTCCCTGTTTAACAACCGTTGCGAAGCACGGGCATATAAGCTAGTGAGAATACAAGAATGTTATCTAGATACGTGTATCGTAAGGGAGATCCCTAAGGTGCAAGTCAAGGAAACTCTGCAAGTATTGCGTCCCAATCTTGAGGCCATGTGGCATAAAACAAAACATAAAAAACTGAACAATGTAATTATAGTACTCATCATCACGTGTCCTTGGAAATTAGGTATTTAATGTTAGCCTTGCCATTCCAACATACTCATAACCTTAGAATTATTTAAGAGGTGGGAAAAGATTAGAATATTAGAATATTAAGTATTAAATAGTAGTCCATAATAGTTCTGATATTCAAAACCCAGTTGTCCCTACTAAGACGAAATGAATTATCCTTCGTGTCGATTAAGTGAATAGGAGACGGACAGTTACCACAAGGCTGAATAATTGCTGGCTGTTAAAAGTCACCAAGTTTTTCACTGACACACCGTATGCCATTATGTTTATCTTGTATAATGTACCATTCATAATGGGGAGGCCACACTGGAATGATGTGGAGTAGCACTAGCCTTGACTGGTGGTGCGACTACCAACACTGGCCGGCCGCGATGGTCGAGGGTTCTGAGGCGCTTCAGTCACGGTCTGCACGGCCACTACGGTCGGGGGTTCAAATCCCCCCTCGGGCATGGATATTTGTGCCGTCCTAGTTCGTAAGTAGTTGATAAGTAGTTTGTAAGTTTAGGGACTGATGACCCCGTAGTTAAGTCCCATAAGCTGTACAAACATTTGAACATTTGAACCAACACTGTCCAGTGGAGGAGGTGATGACCTTGCCTGCTGTGGCGAGTCACAGGGACTAGGGGATTGCAAGGATCGGTTGGCGTCAGGCACTCGATCCTTACTTGAGCACATGATTTCACGTGATTCGCCGCTTTAAGCAAATTGTCTTGTGAGTGGGGACCTACACAGGAAGCGTATTTAAGGACAATGAACAGATAGCGTTGGCAAGGTGTGCTGTTAATAAAAAGCACCCAACGTGTGCAGTGGAATAAGCTACTTAAATTGATTCTAGGGGAGGAAGCAGTGACAAAAAGAACCAGGAATGTGGCGTTAACTATGGTGGCCGACTGTAGATCAGGGGACAGAAGTAATGAAAGAGCTGCCTTATCATGCACTTGAATGAGTAAATTGGTTATCGTTAGTTATTGGCGGTACACAAAGAGAACGTCATACGAGTCAAATTCTGTGACGCAACAAGATGTATATGAGTTTCAGTGTCAAGTACATAGAATCTGTCACCTGGCAGAGGAGAAGCCGAAGATAATATCGAATGATGTAGCGTCTATACGTAGTTCAGCAGTCCTTGGTGCCTAAAATGCAGTGTGGAGGAATTCATGTTAATTTGCAGGTGTGAACAGACACGCCGATTCGCGTATGTAACTAACTGTAGCATTCAGCTGGGGTGATGCACCATCGGCTAGTCCCCTGTGCATGTCACTGTCAATTGGGGAAATCTGCCGATAAGATGTCGATTGCTGTCGGCGGAAGCACTATGAGGGGCAGCTCACCGTTTATTAGCATAGTATGCAGTGCTGTATCCGGTGTGCGCCGGCGATGCAAAGCGGGTTCTTTGAAGATTGTTTTTATTGTTGTTCGTCCAATCGTGTGAAGTTCATGAGCAAGAGCAATGGTTAAACCAAGAAACTTGGAGTGACAAATGGACATGTAGCAGAAGCTTCAGTAACGAGACAGACCACAGTGAAGTGTCTGAGAGTGGCAAATGGCTCGCGATTAGGCAGATTCTGCACCGCAGTTGTGACGGCATCCAGAGACGTAGTTCTTATTGACAGGCACTTAAATGTGATTTGCAGAGTATCCCATGTAGATATAGATGACTTTCGCCAGCTGTTGCTCTGTATAACACTATCTGCCTATTAATGTTGGGGATCGTGTATCATCAACATTTATTTCGTAAATAAATAAAATTAATTTCTAATAGGATTAAAATTTTAGAAAAATTCTGATAAATTCACTGAAATATTCTGAATGGAATGAGCGAATGAAAGAAATAATTAAACTGCAAGTAATTCTGAGAGATACCATGAAAGTGCTTCGGCAGGGAGGTATAAAAGAAAGGACGAGCTCACCTTTACCGACGTCTGCAACTGCATTCAGCACATAACAAATACTTGCTGAAAGAAGTTGTCATTGTAGTTCAAGGTAATCTCGTCCTAGAGTGAACTCGGAGCAATTAAGGTTGGTATTCCGTGCAGACGACCGTGTACGAATTTTCTAGAACTTTCGTTATATGAATCGTTGTCAAATGCAACCACACACAAAATAAATTATCGGACCTCGCACATATGCAAATACTGACAAGATGATTGCAGGTTCTAGTAGACACAAACTGAATGGAAATGTACTGATTAAATAATAACTTCCAGAAATTATTTTCGTCTACACGAAATCCAAGTCGCCATAATGGCGCCGAGTCATTGCAAGATTAGATGCTTGCTTTGGCTGCGCCAGGGCTATCGTATAGGGCTGTGAATGAAAAAAAATATTATTGTTAATGCAGTAAATCAAGTTTAAAGGGCATTTATTAAAGAAATATGACGGAACACATACTCACATTCTCGTAAAAAAAAGAGAAATCTTTCAGGGGACTAATGGCGTCCGATTGAAACAAAAGCTGGATATCGACAGAATAATGCCGTCGTTCTCCTTCACGCCGCAGAAAAAAGAAAGTCGACGTCAGGGTTATTCTTTAGCGTGACGGAAAAAGACGTACTCCCGCATAAAAATAAATAAATAAAAAATCTTTGCTCTTCGGAATCACTGTATCGTTATATCTGGTAGAACAGATAGGCGCTGCAGTATATGTTTTTTTGTTGCATACTTATCACAGACTGCCGAGTTGAGAGTAATGTCATTGATAAGGATGCCATTTTCACTTAGGTGTGGCATTAGCGTTGTAAGCTTCCCTTGATCGCCTAGGACGCTGTTGTGTTGCTTGACTAACTGTGCTGTTATGAACCATGTTTCGACATTGAGAGGATGTGTTGAAGGAGCCGTCTTGAGAAGTACTGTACTAAAATTTGGCAGTTGTCAGTGGATTGCCTTGTGAAGGCAACGTGATGGCTATAACAATTTGAGCCTTAGTAGCGGGCACGTCAGTGAAAGACAGGTGTCGTAGCGTTTTAGGCGAATCTTGAATTCTTTGATTGACACAACGGCATGCTGATCGTCGTGGCCTACACGGATGGAGAGACAGAGCTCGTATTGGGCGGACATCTTGCGAGGTCGGCGGACATTAGCTAGGGGAGCTTTCTGTGGAAGGCAACACGGCGGACGTTACTTAGCGACCGGAACGTGGCGCTGCGCTGTGTGGAATGCGCGGATGTCCTGAAATTCGTGACTGGGAGACAGTGATCGCAAAACAGATTATATAAAGGTAAATCTGCCACGGATTGAGATAGAAGTTACTGTCAGCTCTGTCTGAATGTAGGCCAATAATTAGGATTGACTATTATTAAAGTTTACACTGTACAACCTCTATTGCTCTATGCACTTGTGAGGTTGTAGAGTTTGCTCACCAAAAATAGATTTGTCTTATGGATACAACCGTGGGTCCATACTACTTGTTGCACAAGACATCATTGTCGAGCACAATCAGGAACACAATAATGTCCAAACAGGCATGTGATTATGGTAATTTATCGATGAAGTAAACTCGGTATCCAATGTTGCTTTTGATAATAATAGATCGCATAGAAGAGGAGCAAATAAGGTAGATAGGATTTATTATGCACATGGATACATAAGTATAGGAGAACAATCTGAGAGAACATTTCATGACACAAGTACAAAACAAGCTGTCGCTATGTCGGGCAATAAGTCAATTTCATATCTGCCATCCACCACACACCACTCTTCTCTAGCTTCAGCAGCACCCAGGGTGCTCCTATCGTTCCTCGTCAAGGTGGTCGTTTCCACATGAACGGGACATGTTCAAGGTGCAAGTGCACCTTCCATACGGGAGATTACACAACATTTAATGATGAAATGTATAATGGCAGGAAGTTTTTGAAAAAGGTTCCACACTTATCACATTTCCTTTAAAAAATTAACTTCTTAACAACATCAATACCGAAATGAAACAGAATATCTGTGTGTATCGTATAACAAATTACCGTGTGAACCTCGCAAGAGGGAGAGACACAATTCTATCACCATAAACCAGTCATTGCTTAATTGACTGTTCCAGAGGAACAGACGTCGATGGTGAGCCGTAGCAGTGGTAAATATTTCCATATAAATATTTCGCAAATTGTGAATTTCGGATAATTTCGTAATTTGCGAAATATGTATTCAGGTGTTTATAAATAAACAATATATGGTACGAAAACAAAGAAATAATTTCACCTGTCACACAGATGCGCCAGTTTCTTACTTAAAAGGCGGTGTACTGGAGCAGTTCCCATTGACAAACGAAATATAAGTAAATAAAAAAAGTCGAAAATAAAAACAAACTAGAGCGATGTCTCACTGTTACATTATGGCACAAAATTTCGGCAAAATCGCAACATTGTTTTAACCTTAAAACTGATGTTGCATGGCCTTCTACAAAGCAGGAGACTGTGATTCATGCGATCATCTAAACTTTTTCTCCAATTAACGTCACTAATCCGACCAGAAGTTGTGAGTAAACGAGAATAATAATGGGTAATTGACACTGCGGTAGTAGTCTAGGATATAAGCTCACAGTTTATGTCTGCCTGGGAGCATGTCAAGGGTAGTTTCTGCAGCTGCGATGTCATCTGTGTCCAGGTGGCTTAGTGGATAATACATCTGGCTATTAAGCAGAAGACCCAGGTTCGAACTCTGGTCTGGACTCATTTTGAATGGCGGAGGCGACTGAGGCGCTCCAGTCACGGTCTGCACGACCACTACGGTTGGGGGTTCGAATCCCCCCTCGGGCATGGATATTTGTGCCGTCCTTAGTCTTAGCTAGTTGATAAGTAGTTTGTAAGCTTAGGGACTGATGACCCCGTAGTTAAGTCCCATAATTCTACAAACATTTGAACATTTGATTTTGGAGTTCAGTTTATAGGCCACAAAAAGCAGCTAAAACCTCTCTGATACCCTTTATTATAAGCTGTACTAACTGTGTTTGCAAAGGCCCAGTGCTTGTCTGGCTATTAGAATATATGAGTTATTGCAGCTACATAATTTATACAAGCAAAATCTGAACGGCGATCCGGAGCTTTGGACCAGGCAAATACTACAACTCGATTGATTCCTTTAGCAAAAAACATCAGTTCAGCTGACATTCTCTAATGTTCTCCAGATGACTCCAGTTGTAACATTTCGATTTTTTTGCACCATCCGTAGAAAATCTGTTTTCCTTGGAGTCTTATGAAGCATATCAGTTCAACACTGTAACATGTACAAACTGGTTCATACGTTGAATAAATGTGGATGAAATAATAATTATGTGCACTTGATATATGATAACGCAAAGCGCAGATAAATAAGGCACGCCTCTTTTGAGCAATAAAATATGGCTGGTGCTCAGAAAAATTATGGGAATAGATTAAGTCCTTTTGCAAAATATGTCAACTGGGCTGAAATTAATGTGTAGGCGATCGCACCGTTTTTATGTACACTGTTCGAATTTTACCTGTATAAAACTGTTTTGCGGGAAGGTTTCTAAATCACATCTTGCTTATACTTCAAGCCTCTACGGACAAGTTTAAACTTTGCTTGTAGGCCCTACATAGATAAAGGGATAGAGTCAAAACAAGATTTATTATACACTAATTGCTGTTCATTGTCGACAAATTATGGTTTACAGTAAGCTAAATTTAGCACTTGCTGAGACGTCCAGACAGTTGTTGCCTTTAAAGTTGATAGTATTTTGTTTGTTAATTATCGTTTCATTGTAGACATGTTAATTGCCATAAAACTTTTATAATCTGAAAGACAGCACTTAAAAAAATGGGAAGATATTTTGAAGATCTTGTTAATCACAATACCTGTCGACCATACGATATCTAATCAACGATGCTGCAATAATAGTGGGAAACCAGAATGAAAAATGCTCCTATCACAGCACAAAAAATGCGGATATGCCCTGAGCAGCTGTAAAAGAGAACTGGCTTCCCGACATATTCGGCAGTATCAGAAACATTTAAATAGAAAGAAAGGTTTATGTGCTTTTATTTAAAAAGATTGTGAAGATGTTAGTTAAGTCAAGAAACTAGTGCTCTTGTATTTCATTTTTTACTTTGACAAGGACGTTTTCGCCTTTTGTTATACTGTCATAGGTGCGTTTTTGGTTCTGGTATTCATTTATTTGAAAGCTTGTAGTAAATATTTGTTCTTTTTCAGAAAGTGACATCTCACTTCCTTCATGCCTTTTATGAAAGACACTATCGTAACAAACAACAGTTTATAGCCACACGCTATTGTCACAATGTTACTCCTTTTATCGTATATGCAATTGAGTCAATTGAGTGCCCTTTAATATCCTGATAAACAACTATAAATCTGAGCGATATTTACATGTAGAAGTTAAATCAGCTAGGTGAAGTCCTATTTATGAAACAGAGATACTGACTCACCTTCAAGTCACAGGCCAAATTTTATAGTCCTAGCTTTTTCTAAAGTACATGGATGTGTAATTTACGAACAGTTATAAGTTATGTGAAAACCGAAGAGTAGGTAGTAATCACATATGGTTTTAGGAAAACCCTGTCAACTGTTCATTCTATAGGCTCTGTTGTCAAGCACCTGTATCAGGTATTTGACAGTAAAGGTTTTGCTCAAGCTGCGTTTTGTGATATAAGCAAAGCTTTAGAACATGTAGTATTACACTTCTAGAAAAAAATTGAATTATCTTTCTTGTAAAGACAGTCAATAGCAGGCTTACGTCGACGAGCCCAGTTTTGAGTGACAGGTCATAAAAATTTATTTACCCGTTATCAAACCCCTTCCACTCCTCCTCGCACCCGACAGCGGTCTTGAGACCATTTTTCCAAGATGGATGCAATATAATGTCACTTTTGTTTACACGAATAAAATCCCTCGGTCTCCTCTACTCCCCACTCCCTGAGACTGAGCACAATTTTCCAAAGGTTCTGTTCTTGCTCAATTTCTTTTTAATATTTACACAATTGATATTCCTGCTACGCAGTCTAGAAAGTTCATTTATGCTGATGATACTACCATTGCTTCACAACACAGAGACATCTTTGTGACGGGAACTACCATAACAGCCGGCCGCGGTGGCCGAGGCCCTCCAGTCACGGTCTGCACGGTCACTACGGTCGGGAGTTCGAATCCCACCTCGGGCATGGATATTTGTGCCGTCCTTAGTATTACCTATTTCATAAGTAGTTTGTAAATTTAGGGACTGATGACCTCGTAGTTAAGTCCCATAAGCTCTACAAACATTTGAACTACCATAACATCTAACCAAATTCTACTAAAAAAATATTTCTCAATGAGGAAACTGTAGCCCAACCTAAACGAAACAGAAGTAGCATGCTTCCACCTCAATAATACTCGTAGAATGGCTGGCTATTAGTTCATCTCGTTTGGTAGCGTTCAACTGAAAGTCAGTGAACATACACATTACCTTGGAGTCATTTTGGATAGATCTCTCACATCCTTCACCGTCAAGAAACAACCAAGTTAAAACTAGGAACGACCTATTTCAGCACTTAGTACCAACTTGAGGAGGCGATGCTAAGGTTTTGCGTACAACAGGTTAGTCCCAAATTTAGTCTGCAGCTGAATACTCTTCTTCAGTCTGCCTCAACACCGTTCACGTGAGAGACGCTGATGTAAAATTAAATGAGGCAACGGGGTTGCTCTGTGGCACTCTGTGGACAGTACTATTCTGTATCGTCCCTCCTGATAAAAGACGCAAGTAAGGTTTAATGATAGAGTATTACAAGTTCTTGTCCACTCCTAAGCTTCCTATTTTGTTCAGCCACAGATAAGCCGGTTGAAATCGCGCAAACCACCTCTTAAAACAGCAGTGCACCTACATATTGTAGTGTAACAGGTTACACTACATATCCTACAGTCAACCTAATATATCACATTAATTTGTCATGTGGGGTTTATCAGTTTATGGAGGCAGTTCATGTCCCAAGAACTCTGTTTGTACAGGTTCTGGACTGCCCCAGCACAGTGGTTGACACTCATGGAGAAGTATATGTCAGCAAGGAGCACGAGGTCCATGGAAGATACATAATATCTCTGTAACAATGTCAGTGTATGTATTTTTTTGTCTTGTATTAGAATCGATCTTTCATTCATCTTGTATGATATGAGAGCTGTAAGCCATTTGTATTGAGAGTTTGAATAAAACTCTGCTTTCCCATAAAATGTGTTTAAATCATTTAAAGGATTTAGAGTCTTTATTCAAATGGAAGACACTTGGGGAGTTTTCGGAGGAATATATAAAAAAAACTCATATAGCAGGAGTTACATTTAATAATTTAATCATATGAAGAACCTGCAAATAAACCAGAAACGAAATTTGTGAGAATCAGGAATACACTGAGGTACATGGTTACATTACAATATGACCAGCGTCTCACCTACATCCAACTGTAAAATTACTACGAATACGTTCAATTGAGAAAAAAATATGGTTCTTCAATTTCTCCAGGCGTATTTCATGATGAAATAGATCTCGGGTGAACAGCCTGGTGTATGTTTGCAGAGGACACAATATTTCGGCAATCGACCATGCTGCCATCATCAGAATGATGTGCTGATGTACTGATGTACCTCACACACCTGATGATGGCAACATGGTCGATTGCCGAAATATTGTGTCCTATGCACACATACACCAGGCTGTTCGCCCGAGATCTATCCCATGACAAAATAATATCCAGATACATGATACCTCGAATGAGCTTCAAGAAATAGACCTTCCTAGGAGGGAATGGTCATTGAACAACCACTCTTATACTGGTGTTGGTCGATGCTATTGTAAAAAATTGAAACGGGGGCAGGCAGATGATCAGTCTCGTGACTTTGAAGCGGATTTACAAACAATGGCCCACATACTTAACAACTATCCACTACGTTGATTTTCAGGAGGGCAAACGGATCTCCGTCTAGTCAGCCAGGAAGTTGTCCAATGGCTAAACGAGTTGAAAGTGGCTCAGTGACGGAGATATGATTATCTTATTAATTAGACAAAAGTATATTTTACTAAATAATTATAGTAATTTATATTTATCAGATTTTATACCAGACGAATATATATACTTAGAGTACTTCTTTAAATGGAAGGCACTTCGAGAGTTGAAGTTCGATGGAATATATAAAAAATAGCTCATATAATTACCTGTTTGGTACGCTAACTACATGTACATATACATTCCGCAATCCACCGTAAAGTGCGTGGCGGAGAGTACACTGTACCACTACTACTCATTTCCTTTCCTTACCCAAATAGAACGAGCCCTAATTTCTCTTATCTTGTCTTTCTGATCCTTACGCGAAATGTAGCCGGCAGGAAGATCGTTGTACACTCAGCTTCAACTTCCGGCCCACTAAATATTCTCTGCAGAATTTCTCGAAAAGAACGTCGTCTTTCCTCCAGCGATCCCTATTTGAGTTCCCGGAGCATTGCCCTGACAATCGCGCGTTGGTCGAACCTACCAGTAACGAACCTAGCTGCTCGCCTCTGATCTGCTTCCATGTCTTCCTTTAAAGTGAACTGCTGCGATTCCAAAACACATGAGAAATACTCAAAACGTGGTCGGTCATACAAGTAACTAATGGATATTGTTAAAATGAATAATATAAGATCTTTCATTTCCTTATCTAAAGCATGATAACGTACGAAAATATTTTATCGGGGATCTTTTGTAGTTTTAATGACATCTCAATACTGCATCATATATGAATATCTACATCGTTATAACATATGAGAGAATCAATCCATTTTATACACCATGATACACACGACAGTTTTACCTAACAGCAATGACCTCATGGGGCACAAAGTATTCACTATGATTCCATAATTTGGGCATCAGTTATACAACCATTCAATCAAGTCTTTAAACATGCACATATTTCTGACTCGATTTCAGATTTTGGGGGCGATGTAATTCGCCGAAAAAGCACAGTTTGTCGCAGATCGAGTCAAAAACTCTTTATTACCGGTTTAGGTAGAACTAGATTGCTATCATCAGACCTAGAGGGCATTGTCTTATTAAGTGAAATAGTACATTTGAACATTAGCAAAAATTTTAGTTGGATATTGTTTTTATTTCTTATACGCTGATTTTCCCAACAAATACTTTTATGATGCAAAACAAATTGTTCATATGTGAGTCATGAACTGTGAACAGTATTCGAGATCTGATTATGGCGGCACAGGTTTGCTGAAACTTATAATAAATATTTTTGTAGCGATCTTGGGCAAACTGTGCTTTTTACAGTTCTCAACTCCATAATAACTCATAAAGATAACAACAGCTACTACTATCACTACTATTATCTCCTTCTCTGTATGGCAAAGCATTATCATCTAAATAAGATGATATAAAACCTGACTACGAACCCAAAAGACTATTTCAAGGGTACAATTTATAATAATTGCATTTCTATTATTTATTTATTTATTTATTTATTTATTTTCGAAGTGCACCTTTAAACTCAATCCTGCCCAGATCCCATATTGCATGAGAAATGATACTACATCCACTTACATACAGTTAGCATTCATATTTTATGTTGCTTGATTGTTTGAGGATTTAGATGGCCCTAGTAGTCTCCTATTAAAGCGATGGACTGGAAACTGAAAAGTCAAGGGGTTCTAAACCTGGTCAGATCACGTATTTTTTTTATTAGTTCAGACAGAATTTAAACCCAACCTTCACTTCTCAGCAATGTGAGGAGTCGCCAGATACGGCACATGGTTCGGATTCCACTTTCAACTGTAGGTCCCCATTCTCCAGTTCGATAACTGGGGTTGTCTAGGGGCAGGCAAGTCGCTGAAGTGGCGTCCGGGTGAAAGATTTGCGCCACGCCACTGAGTCACACGAAACTTTTATTAGTTAGGATATAAAATGACGGTTGTGGAAAAGAAAATCATAATTTTAGTCTTTAAATAACTTAGTACACCCGCCTGCATTCTCCACTTAGTGTTAGCTACCAATGTAAATCTCAGTTTTAGATGAGTATAAGGGAAGCACAGAAGTGAAGTTTGTGTATTATAGAAGGCAGGTAGATCAAGGTTTTATATCGTGCCTTCTCTATCATGTCACATAAAACGATCAACTCTTATAATTAATATAATTTGATGGATAGAAAAGCTATGAACCAAGTAGAGGCAGTAGAGACCACACTTAAATGAGACGTAAATGTGCAAGGTTTTGTAGCAAGTGGCTACTTATGGCATGATAATTGAAGGTAAGGGAAGGTGTATGAAAGTGAAGTTCAGAAATTGCAGTGAGTTAAAATGTCGCAGAATACTGGGTCAGGGAAACTTACTGGATGGGATGAGAAGGCAAGATTGACTGTTGGTGAGAGATTTGAAAACCTGATAGCATATAGGCAGAAGATGGGGTAATAAGAAAAGATTAATAAAGATAAATCATGCACGAGTGGATAGCTATATGTATCAAATGTGATAAGAAAATTAGCTGAAGAGGATGGCATTACATAGGTCTATAAACAAAAGAGACAGAAACCTAAAGACAGCGAAGGAAGGACTAGTGAATGAAAATAAGTGTTAAGACCAAACCGACGCAAATTTAAACTACGTGGCTGGTGAGAACCTGTAGAGTTCTGAGAATTTGTTGTCAAGAAGGAGACTCAAGATGACACATGTGATAAAACAGGAACCTAGGTCAGGATTGTCGTATTATAAAGAACATTCTGAAACAGGATATTCTGAGTTGAAAGACAGAGTGGATCGCATTGCACGAAGTGAGTTTTGAAAGTGGTAACCTTTATGAAGAAGCCAATTGATACACTCAAAACCAGAATATTATTGTGTGACACAAGGTGAACACATAAGCTATTTTCTTTTTCAGACAGCAGTAATGTCAGAATTGGATGTGATGGCCTGGGATGTAATGATGGTGGTGTATTGCTGTATAGTGTTTGCACCTGAATAAGTACTTTAGCCTGATGTGCCAATGCTGTATGGGAGATACTTTTTGATGTGGTAAGGTTGGAAATTTTCAAAATACAAGTAATTTTGTTTGTAGATTTAGTAGGGAAAGAAGTGTGTAACTGACACTCGCTGAGGATAGGGTCAACGTCAGAGAAAGTGACATAGGAATTGGGATATGATAATGTAATTCTTAACCGAGAGGCTGTATTAAGAAATTCGAACACTGCCCAGTGCTATTGTTTACCAAGAGTCAACATGGTGAAGTCGTCACCATTATATTTAAATCAAACCACGAGCTGAAGCTGATTTCAAGTTACCTCTAGAAATGTTGTCATAGGAAGGAGCCAAGATGATTTACATTGCAGTTCCCCTGACCTGCTCTGTCTTACAAAGGTTAAATAGTTTTCCACATGTATAATGCTGTTTAAAGTGAGCAGGAACGACGTGAATGCTATTTGAGGTAATTTTCAACATCACAGAGACCCATGTTATTGTTGTGTATTAGTATACAGGGAGCTGAATTATGACACCATAAACTCACGACCTAAAACGAGGTCCACTGTGCTGACTTTTACGCAAATAGCTTTTGATCAGCCCTCCTATGTCTGCAATGTTCTGGTAACATCCTATGATTTCTCTGCACTCATTTTCCTATCCTATGGTTTCTACCCCTATGACCGCCCCCTTCCCCCCTCCCCCACTGGAGAATCTGTCCTACGCAACCTGCTACTCCGCATACACTAGCCTGGGAACTTGCGAAATATCGAGTCTCAAAGTGACATCAGCTGTGAAACATCACGTCAGATACCAGCAGGTACGTAAACAATGTGTGGTTCTCTTTATTGGAATGACTAGCACAGTATTATCAGTGAGGCTCAATGACCAAAGCGAAAGGGTGTGTGATTTATATAATAAACGAAAGTATGTCCATATACTATGCGGATATATATATATATATATATATATATATATATATATATATATATATATATATATATGACGCAAACCCAATTTTTCATACTGTTAACAGTAATCGAGATCTGATTCTGACGGCATAGATTTGCTGAAACTTATGATAAATATTTTTGTAGTGATATATAGTTAAGAATATATATGGAAGAATCTGAGCTTTATATAAAAAATTATATATCTCAAATATAGTGTAAGTATTTAAACAAAAATAACTACTGAATGATCATATAGAACAGCTCATTAACTAATTCATCAAACAAAAAAGTTTCATCGACATAAATTCTAGCACTTGTTTATCTTGAAGTAAAACGCGAACTACACGCTTGTTCAGAAAAGAAAGGATACCTTGAAAGAGTATGGATAGTATGTTCATGTTCATTTGTGTAATCTGAAGGAGTGATTCGCATTTCAGTCATATTTATTCAGTATGTGTCCTGTTGCATAGTAGGCACAATGTCTGGCATTGGCCCTGACATGTTGTTCCATTCACTTTGCCATCTATGCATATAAGGAGCGAATGATATCCTGTGGTATAGCCATCCATGTTGCTGTCACCTTGTTCCAAAGTTCATGGATCACATCCCTCACTCACCATGTCCTAGACATATTCAATTGGCGACAAGTCCGATCATCATGTAGACCAAGGGAAAAAGCCGAGATACTGTGATACCAATGCGGCAGTTGTGTCTGTAACAATGTGTGATGCTGTATTGCTTTGCTGATACTGATGTACAGGTTGTCGTGTAAAAAGGGCGTGGCTGCAGGAAGTAGGATGTCATTCACGTAGATCAAACTGGCCAGAGCCCTGCATATGTAACTGCTGGATTTGAACTTTTACCCAACAGCAACCCATACCTTAAGGCACTGAGCTCCAGCTGTATGTTTTATGTGAATGGAGTTATTTTGATGCCAATGCTTCTGTCGACCCAAAATGCGGTCATAATTTTCAAACAAACAGAGCCTAAATTTGTTCGGAAACACTGTGTAATGCAATTCCTATCCCCGGTGTCCTCGTTCCAAACACCTCTGCCGTCTAAAGTGGTCTGCACATTAGTCAAAGGTAAGCAGAGAGGTGGATGAAAGCGCACGTAATCCATGCTGTAACAAAGCAAGGTAATGGGCGATGTTTCAACAGCGTTCCACTATTGCGCCAGAGCCGAGCAGGAAGCAGATCTGTCGCGCAGTGCAATTCGGATGAGGAAGGGGGCTCAGGGTGTTGCAACCTGACGGTCTCGTGTTCTATGGCCTTCTGCACGCATCTACCCCGCTGCAGAAAAACATCCAACTGGAGCAGCAATTTTCACCATAGATACCGTACTATGCTATACAATGATACATTCTTACCGATTTTTAAAAAGCGTCAAGTAAACCTAACGAGAATTTTAATTTTTGAAGTAATTGTAAAATACGCAGTGATAGTCGACTGCAGTATGGTAGTACTCTTAATATATATGTTTGAAAAGGCCGAATATGGAATCCCGATTTTATGACTAATAGCATCCATTTTATGAACACCTTTCATATTTTATTCGGAATTTATCAGGTAGCCTAGAAAAAACTAGACATATTCGCACTACTTTCTTATTTGACCCTAATTCCAACTGCGCAGAGTGCTCTAGAGGATGGTGTGTCTGTACAGGTGAGTATTTCTGTGTGGAGATGCACTTCAATGGCAAGTAGCGTTATATTGCGCTATGTTCGAAATGCTATATTAGACTAAATTGTACCAAGTCGCATGTTATACGACATGATATTATTGAGCCGTGTCGTCCGGATTATTTGAATTATTCGCCACGCGGTCGTCAGATCGTCAGATTCAGATCGCCGACGCGCGAGTAAGCCTAAACGGCGTAGTGGTTGAGGCCCTGAACGAGCTCAGCTGTGGGTTGGAGAGCGAGTGGGCACGAGACAACACGAGGAGAGAGAGACAGGCGGTGTGGCGTGGCTAGTAGACGTGTTGCTTCTCCGCTGTGGAAGTGGTCTATGTTATTAGGGCGTCAAGTGAATTTATTCACTATGCTAGCTGTTTCTATTTGCTAATGCCGCTTGAAATTTATTTTAAATGTTTTTCATTGCACTGAGACTGTGTTTATAACTGATCGTATTGGTTTAATCGCTGTAGTGCATCGCTGATCAGTACTGTTGTGTGTTAGAAAAACTCGCGTGTGTCTAGAATGTGACACGTAGACGGTTTTTTGGCAGAGCAGAGTGTTACCACTATCACGGAATCTGCATATGTGTTCACCTTAAATCTGTCTATTGGGAAGCTGGCGCCTTTAGTAGTTAACTTGCGTGACAAGTGAACTTAGACAATGTTTTAGTCTGTTCCAGTAACCTGTGCTAGTCTGAGGTTTACCTATGCAGAATGTAACCATTTGAATGTACTATCTTGACTCAGGGCAACCAGAGTTATGGAATTTATTACATCTAGGAGACTGCTTCTTCCAGACGGAGCCGTCCTGCAGAAAATGCAGCGCCAAACGTTATGTCATATATTTAGTCTTCAATTCTGTAATTTTTCACTATTGTCTTTCAGTGTGAGAATCTACTTATGTGTTCCCCGAACTGTTCATCTGAAAGTTGTTTTACCGAAAGGGAGCAAGGTGGTTTCGCTTTCGGTGCTCTAACGTACTTTGTTCTGTGGTTGCCCCTAAGAGGAGTGCTGTTGCCTGTCTGCAGTTTGAATTGTTCAAATGTTTGTATAGTCTATGGGACTTAACTACGGGGTCATCAGTCCCTACACTTACAAACTACTTATGAACTACTTACGAACTAGGACGGCACAAATATCCATGCCCGTGGGGGGATTCTAACCCCCGACCGTAGTGGCCGTGTAGACCGCGACTGCAGCGCCTTAGTCCCCTCGGCCACCGCGGCCGGCAGTTTGAATTATGACGCTTAGGGGGTAGCCACGCTACCTCTGGGTCAGAGCTTCCAAATTATTTGTGTTGCTACCTGTGAAATTGTGTGGTAGACACAGCAAGTTGAAAAGGATCTATGATAATTTCCCTGGAGTGTTTATCCTAGAGAGTACTTCAAGTTAGGTCTGGGTTGAGGAGTCTTGTCCTCCCTCTAGGGTGTAATTATCAGCCCAGAATGTAATTCAGACAATTTCCTGACATTTTCCCAAAGCACTTTTGGGTTGATGAACTGTGTTCGTTCAAAATAACGTTAGAGCTTGTAATTGTGCTTAAATAACTACATTGCCTACAGAAAACTTAATAAATCTTGCCAGTCAGTTCTGTATTAAAACCCTGATACTTCAGTGAACCCTCTTGAATTTAAATTGTGTAGATCCATGCTATTGTTTCTTAAAGAGTCAGTGTTTTTCTGGGAAATGTCTTGATGAACTTCTAGGGTGCCATATGTTAAGGTCCATTAGGCTCAGTTTACTTAATGTGTACTTGAATTACCTTGTATTTTTGACTATTATTTTAATAATTTGATTTTCTAAAAGCCATTCCATGCAATTTGGGAGTTACTGGTTAAGTCCGTCTAGCGTAGCGAAGTCGGGTTTGATTTAAATTGGGTAGTGGCTTGTAACAGCACTATAATAAAAATAATTTCGTGTGGCTCATTGGCCTGGTGCAAGTCCTTCAATTAGACGCCACTTCGGCGACTTGCGTGTCCCTAGCGTACCCCAGTTATCCAACCGGGTAAAGGGGACCTACAGCTTAACGTGGAATCCGAACCACGTGTCGTTTCTGGCGACTCCTCACATCGTTGAGAGGTGAAGGATGGGTTAAAGTGCAGACTGAAAAAATCGGAGGTCCGACCGGGTTTTGAACCCGCGACCCTTCTGTTTCCAGTCGAGCACTTTACCCCAAGACCACCGGGCCCGACAGCACTTTCGATCGTCCGTTATCTGAAATCTTAGTTAAATTCAAATCCTGTGTGGGGCTACATTTATTAGAACTGTTCATATCTTAATGTTATAATTTCTTACATTTATCTTGGGGCTTAACTGATAATGATTTTGTAAGAATAATTCATATATAAACATGACTGTAATCTCCGGTGGGCCTTGTGGGCCAAATTGAACTTGATACTCGTACCCACGGTTAGTGTTTGCATCTTGCTTGGGACTGAGACCTTTTACGTAATTCTAAATTTCACCTTTATTCAATTATCAAGAGATGTTAAAATTGTTTTTCCCTAAGAGGCAAATGTTGGCTGCTTTAAAATTGTAAATTATTTCAATTTTAAATTTATTCTAGGCACTGTATGCCATCTTTATATATTAATCTATTAATTTGTTCTTTTAAATCTTAAAGATTTGTTTATTGGCATCTTAAATAAAGAATGTTATTGGAAATTTTATAATTAACAGTGAATGATGATAAATAACTTGTGGGTCTAGTCCATCCTGATACTTCCTTCACTGTGTAATATGCGCCGTGCACAATTACAACGACCCATGTCTCTACCACTCAACTTCACGACTAGCGACACAAATATTTGGGTAGATCTGACCTAGAGGTTGCGTGGCTACCCACTAAGCGTCAGAATTCAAATTGCAAACGGACAACAGCACTCCTCTTTAAGGGCAACCACAGAACAAACAATTACGTTAGAGCACCGAAAGTGAAACCACATTTCTCCTTTTCGGTAAAACAACTTTCAAATAAACAGTTCAGAAAGCACACAAGTAGATTCTCACACTGAAAGGCAACAGTGAAAAAAGTTACAGAATTGAGCACTACAAGACTAAATATATGACATACTTTTGGCACTGCATTTCCTGAAGGACGGCTCCGTCTGGAAGAAGCAGATCTCGTAGATGTAATAAATTCCATAACTCTGGTTGCCCTGAGTCTGAATAGTACATTCAAATGTTACATTCTGCTGGCGCAGACTAAAACATGGCCTAAGCTCACTTGTCACACAAGTAAACCACTAAAGGCGCCAGCTTCCCAATAGACAGAGTTAAGGTGAACACATTCCATGATAGTGGCAACACTCTGCTCTGCCAAATAACTGTCTACGTGTCACATTCCATACACACTCGAGTTTCTCTAACATACAGCAGCAGTACTGATCAGGTAGGCGTGCGATCTAATGCACTACAGCGATTAAACCAATACGATCAATTATACACACAGTCTCCAGGGCAATGAAAAATTCCCTCTCTCTCTCTCTCCTCGTATTGTCTCGTGTGCGCTCGCTCTCCAACCCACAGCTGAGCTCGTTCGCGGCTCTCAACCACCGCACTACGCCCTTTATGCTTACTCACGCTTCGGCGCTCCAGAATCTGACGATCGCTTGGCGGACAGTTCAAATTATGATGTACTGTCAGAACGAGATTTTCACCCTGTAGCTAAGTGTGAACTGATAAACTTCCTGGCAGATTATAATCACGTACTCATGTAGCTTGTTCGGTTGATCACCTGACTGCGAAGGACCAAATTCTAGGTTATGATCCTGTTGTGGCGCACAGGATTAATCTGCGATGCAGTTTCATTATGTATTGTGTTGCTCTACATCTTCAAGAATATTTCAAGCATTTTTTATGTAAATGTTTTGAAACTGCCAGATAAGTCAATATTTTGGTTCTCCTGTTTTACATCTTCAAGTCTGGGCAGGACATATCCACCTTTTGTTGTGCTGTGATAGGTGCATTTTCCATCCTGTCAGTAGATGTCGTATGTATAAGTTTCAGGATTGTATTTATACCTCAGTATGTCTTTAAGTAGTGCATTGAGAACAATAGAAATCAAGAATTAACGCAAATTATAATTTCGATCGAAGTATTCTGGGGTTGTAGTAAGGTGATTTCCTTTGAGTATGCTGAAACATATTTTCAGTTTCAAGACCCTAAAGGTAAAAGGTAAAGCAGTCAACAATCCGAAGATTGGTTTGAACACCACAGTGCTTTACTAGGCATGGTCCTGTTTGGAGGTGGTATGCCATTGCCTTCCTCCGACCTTCGAACTGGCTTACCCAGCCAGTTATAGGGGGACCTACAGTTTAACGTGGGTTCCGAACCACGGTGCTACTCGGTATTTTTCACATGAGCAGTACTGCCAGAGGTGAAAGAAGTGGAAAGTGACAGATAAAAATCCTAGGACCTGGCGGGGATCGAACCCACGACCTTTGGATTTCTAGTCTAGCACTCTAGCACTGTGCAACCGAGGCGCACTTCAAGACCCTACTTTGGAGGAATTTGAGTTGCTACCATATGTACAATGAAACTTGTTTCAGTTTTGTATTTTTTTTTTTTTTTTCGAATTTTTAGGATGTGCTTCATGTATCCTCTTATCAAATTGATAACAAACATTTCGGATAATACATTAGTATTGTGATAGTTAAAGGTGAAAAATGGGTACTAATCATGTACTTTTCACATTTAATTATATATTTACTTATGTTTACACTTCTCAAAATAGATTGATACATTGTGATTTCTGTGATAATCAGGAAGCTGAGCAGAGTTTGATGGAAAAAGACTGCACACTCGAAGCGCGAGAGCAAGAAATAACTGATCTCCTGAATACTCTTGAAGAAATTTCAGCTGAAATGGAAAGGTGTAAGGTAAGAATCTATGGATACCAATATCTTTAATTTTGTATTTGTACATCGCAGGCTCACAGCGAACTCCTTGAGCACCACAGAGATCTCAATGTACAGTAGTTGATGATGTTTTGGGAGACCTTGTGTATTGTGATTTGGTGCACAAGACAGGCAGTTGTATGCTTCTGTAAGCTGGGGAGTAAACAGGGCGTTCCACTCAACTTATTCACCGAAAATATCTCTGGAACTGTAATAGATATTGTGAAATGTCTTTCACAGACATAAACACACAGCATCAATAGACTGAAATGGGTTGAATCACCTAACACTTGCACCGCAAATATTGCGGAAACGGAAAGTGCGATTTATGTGCCGTTTTCACTGAATGGATTGGTAGTCAAAGACTGGTATTGTTAGCCAATAAACATATTGTAAAAATACCTAGAAAGTGTATTTTAATGCAAACATACAATTTTTCAAATGGAACAATGGTTGTTGCTACCATGCACGGGAATTTTTGACACCAGCTGTGTACAAAGAATTTTGAATGACATTTTTATCACGTTTAGTTTGGCAGCTACAACCGTTCAAAAATTGGGGGCGGAAGCTACGACAGCGTAACTGACTGGCTGGTTGTAATGAGACAGTGGGCCGTGCCCCTTGGTTTAGCCACTCGGCCAGTAAGCTAAGCTATCGCAGCCTCCGCCCTGAAAACTTTGAACGGTTGTAGCTTCCAAACTAAACGTGATAAAAATGTTATTCAAAATTCTTTGTACACAGCTGGTGCATGATAGAAACAACCATTGTTACATTTAACAAATTGTATGTCTGCATAAAAAATACACTTTCTAAGTAATATTACAATCTGTTTGTTGGTTAAAAATACGAGCCCCCGACTACCAATCCATTCTGTTTTTACAGAATGGATTGAATGAATGGAATGAAAACAGAATGGATTGGTAGTCGGGGGCTCGTATTTTTAACCAACAAACAGATTGTAATATTCCTTAGAAACTATATATTTTTTATGAAAACAAACAATTTTTTAAATGTAACAATGGTTATAAATGAAGAGAGAGGGGGGGGGGGGAGAGAGATGGATAAAATACGAAGCGAATTCGACGTTTGAAATATATAATGCGCGCTTCTAGCTTGCTGCAAGGTTCAACCGTGAATCTCGCTTGAATCTCGGAACGAGCTAGCTGTGTACTTCCTGTATTTCAAACGTCAAATTTACTTTGCATTTCCCACGGGCATAATTGAGTAATAAGATGCAATGGACGCCATGGTGTTTGAGATTTTTCATGCTATTAATTGCCATTGAAATAATATGGGTATCTATTTAAAAACATAACTTAGAGTTGAAAATGAAATTTATTTACGTTCTAGTCACGTTTACTTCTACAGCCTGTCATATAACAGTATCCCACTATATGGGAGTATGCGCCAGAACGCTTGTTTCTGAAGTGGCCCTCACTATGAGTCATTAACCGTTGAGTAGGTCAGCTAGGATACAAGGATCACTAAGCGGAAGACACCAGGCCCAAAAAATGTTAGAACTTGGAAATGAATTTTCTGTTCCTCCTTTTTATTTGCCAAACTGCACAGCTTGGTAATGAACGACAGTATTATTTTCTTATAAAACAACTAAAATTCTTAAGCTAAACAGTTATTTAACCAACGTACCAATTACTTTGATTTAGCAAGTACTCAAGATCGGTCTACGTTGGTACTACATAACAACAACGTTTCAGTTTAGAAACGTTTTAAAGCAAAATTAAAAAAAAAAGAAGCTCTCCTGCGAACCATGCAAGACTAGTACTCCTGGAAGAAAGGGTATGGTGGAGACATGGCTTAGCCACAGCCTAAGGGATGTTTTCAGAATGAAACTTTCACTCTGCAGCGGAGTGTGCGCTGATATTAAACTTCCTGGCAGATTAAAATCGTGTACCGGAACCGGGACTCGAACCTGGGACCTTTTCCTTTGTTTAACCGATGAGTCTGCCAACCTGTGGCCATTTGTGTTGCCTCAGTATACGTTCCTTATACCCTATTTTTCCGGTTTTGCAAGTGTCAACAGCAATATTCTGCAATGCCTTTTATACGATATTCTAGAGTGATAGAGTTTCCCTAAGATTTACCAATGCACCACAATTTACCATACTATCGTATTGTACTTCTTTGACCAATGAGGTATTGCATCAATTCCACGTAAAATTAACAGTGATTACTTAAAATATGTCTTCTTTCACAGATTCGCAGGATTCATCCATTTAATAAAAGTTTCAATTCCCTACAATGTAGCGATGTAATACTGTAACGCTAAAACCAACAAGAGAGGGAATTATTTTAACAAGGAACTCTGACGTTCTGTGATTAAAAAAATAGCGTTAAAATGCACTTGAAGAATTTCATTAAACCAAATATATACTGTATCTTTTTTATTCTCTTATTAGGTCACTACTCTTGTATTGTTTGTGTGTCACAAATTGAGCAGTCATGTATGTTTCACGAAAATGTATGCTGTTTTACAAGAGCCAGATGGGAACCTTTAAAATGTCTTTAAAAAATATATGACTTTGTGCTTCCATGCAATGAAAACAAAGATCAATAATTATATATTCTGTTGCTACGTTGATAACCTTTTTTCATGATTATGGACTTTATACTCCATGTGATTCTACTTCGAGTATTTTTGATGGTTTGCGGTTATCAGAGCTGATTATCTGCAGACCCATATTACACAGTCATTTCTATTTAATGGGACAATCTTTTACATACAGTGATATACATGTGCTGATTGTTACAAAAGTGTTTTTTTTTTCACTCACTGAGATATGGAGGATAACGAAGTAGACTGAAGAGCAAATCAACATGGAAGACCACATTTGGTCCTTTAATGTATCAGTATTTCTTTTACACACATCATACTGGCTACTCATGAATAATTCCACTTTCAATCCCAGTTACAAAGCATTAGTTTTTATGTCTCATTTATAATGGATATTATAAAATTTATCTTTTTGTATTAGGGCATTGAGGATCGCCTGGAAGAAAAGAAATATGAACTTGAAGCCCAGGACGATGAAATAAGTCGTCTGATACAGAAAATAGAATATTTGGCAGCTGAATTAGAAAATTTGAAGGTAAGTTGGACAGTTTGAAACTATAGTTGCACTTGCTTTAGTATTTTGTCATGAGACTGTCCTATTGTTGTAAAAACCTAATTAATACATATAAAGAATGCTAATAACAAGATACAAACGAATTTATAACATAAGCTGCCAGAGGGCACGGAATTAAATCAATGGGGATATTTGTTATAATATATAGATGGCCAGTTATTCTTACTTCAGTTGAGATGCATGCTCAAACTCTGACACTAACTGTGGTAATGCTGCAAGTAATGAAGAAAATAAGGTTACCTAGAACAGCAGTGTGTGTCTAAGATCAAAATTGAAGTCTGGTGGGAGGCAAGTTAAGGTAGTGTGTTAAGTTCTGGTGATCACTGTATCCAGATGGCTTAGTAATCAGTGGGACCACTCAGTGGCAGATACAGAATTTTTTTCTGAGGGTGAAGGGGGCACAAGGCTGCGGAGGGTGAACATGTCCGTAAAGGCGTTGTGAGACTAATTTAAAAATACACACACACTATATATATAATTAGAAATAAAGTTCATTACAGTCATTATCACATATAACTGATATAGGAAGCACGCAAAACAAGCCACAGGCGCTCCTTACAAATCCTTTTTAGTATACTTCCATCTAACTATCAGTACTATTAATGCACTATTAGATTCTGTGGTTTATGGCGTCATTTTCAAGTACCAATGCTTACAAAAGTATTGCAATGATTAAATCCCATTAAATGTGAAGTTACCATTTCTCCTACCTGGCGGCAACGTTGTGAGAGACTCGGAATACTGGAGAAACTCGGCAAGGAAGCACTGGAGAACCTCCAGCAAATCATTAGGCTGTACTTTATAATAAAATTACAGGTCACCTTGTCGATTTTATTACAGGCGTTTGCGGGATACTTTTACCTCTTTGTTTGGCATTACCAGACTGGAGGATACAATATACACTTACGGTTTGGATTGGAAACGAGGATAGGCAATATTTACAAAGTGCAGCCCTGTACTGTGTGTCCATCCAATCTATGTGGCCTTGGCTAACTAATTCCTTAGAGTGCAGTCGTGTTGTTTTAGCAAATTGTTTGCTTGATTAATAAGAACACAGAAAATTGACTGGTATTTCCGTAAATCTAGCGAACTCCTTGTAGGAGGCTATTTCAATATCGGTGGTGAAGCTATATAATTTTACTTACAGCTTCAGTCAATAACATTCGACCAATATCAATAAACTGCCTCCACAAAATATCTCTGGTTTGCACACATATATGAGAGAAATTTATTTTGGGTTTGAGATGAATAACCTTTAACACTGAATAGTAAGCTCAGAACAAACTTCAACATGTGTATCACCACATAAATTATACTTTCAGTAATGGTGCCACACCTGTACAAAAGCTTTATTCCTGATACTACTATTAAATAAGCCCTGGGATCGCCACTCCCATATAAGGATGTATGCAAAGACCAGGATGGTAATACAACGGTATGTAAAAGGTTAATATTGTTTGTTATTTCAGTAATCTGACTGCAATATTATTAAAAACGAAGATCCTCATTCGATAATACTGTTGAAAGTCCAGGATTTATAATTAACACAAACACAAAGTCATAAGTGAGGTAAATAATCTTCATTCACACCAAGGATTTGAATAAATCAGCTGTTCTTTGCCTCTGTCAAAAATATCTCGTAGTAGTCGCAATAGATTCTTAAAAGAATCGATTGCGTCGACTTAGACCCACAAAATGAATATTTCAAACACGATTGCTATCGATAACTGTCTTATCGGTAACAACCGTAAATGTTATTTACCAGTATCTACAGACAGAACACGTAGAAAATTAAGTTTAATCTTTTTTTTTATTGTGTTGATTTTTTAAAGATTTTTTTTAAACAATCTCAATGATTTTACAATCTCTCTTAAAGTGGACAAACTCTTCCTACAGATTAATAAAACTAAACCCCTCTAACTTTTGACACCGTCCAAAAGAATAAAAAATAAATTCTACGTTGTTTCCACCACTTGGCAGTCGCCTCTTAATATTGGAATAATCAATTAAAAATAAAATAGCAATTAATGAGACCGTATTCAGGTGTAAACTTCGACACTAAAAAGAAATATCTTTCACTCGTACCCCCTGTTCGTCTAAGAGTCTCGCCACATAATTACTTCCAGTAGCCTCGGGAAAGTTTGAAAAGAGTCCCAAATTTTCCATGGTCTTGCAGTGTGTCACTCTCCATACTATAAAAATGTTTCATAAATAAAGTTTTGCTTTTTAGCTAAGCACACAGTATTGTAATAATTTTCCTTTATAATGTAATCTGTCATGAAGGTTTATTAATAATTCACCGTAATGTTGGATTCAATAGACACCATTAATATTCCATCAACGTAACATAGGCCAGTCACCATAAAATAAGGAGCAGAATCCAGTCTCACTCCCAGATACATCAGATCCCACGCGTGGTCCGACTGTATCCATAAACCATTTACTAAAATAGACCGTCTGTTACAACATCAAATACCCACATCCTTTACTCTTTCATAAATAAATTACGTAATAACGTAATTCACCAGAATGAACTATGAATCCACAGTTACGATTCTAAAATGCGACAACTTCAGTGTTCACAAAATTCCCTTCATGAACAGACTACCACTACTTCAATTACATCACGAGAAATATCTCGTAAACTCATAATTAACAAAGTAGTTTATTCTTTAATAAAAATCCAATTAATCTTTACTGTGTGCCGCTATAAGCCAAATACTCAGTCATTGCAGTATTTACCGCTCGACATTTCACCTCCTTTTGTCGTAATATTTTACGAGTAGTTCATATATCGAAAGCAAACCAGGAGAAGCCACATAAGTAAGTCTGCAAAACCCAGAAAATTTGTTCTCCTTTCCAAGAAAAAACCCGTAACAATGAATCTAATTATTTCTTCTTTGGCGTGTGCGGCGCAGGCAACGTCTTAGGATCATAATTTTTCCTTGGTTCTCCGTGCTGATATACTGACGAAGAACTTAAATGCCATCTGGTGACGACCACCGGTAACTTCACCGATATCACCGTAGCAAGGTTTACCATGAAACACAAACACACGCGTCTAAGACAAAGAGACCCAAAAACATATTTATTCAATCGTCCCTATACTATTCAAACGATTACAAATTGAATTAATATATTTTTTTAAAATCATTTTCTCCCAAAATTAAATATAATATGTTTTAATCAAGATGATGCGATACTCTAGGGAAGTCATGAAGCGACACGATATGGTTTTGTTCCGCTTCATCCTCTGCCAAATAGGATGTTTGAAACCTTTCACTCTCTTCTCGCACTGTGTGCTATCGTTTTGGAGACCTATGGTGTACTACTTTCGTCTTGAAGTTGTTGGTTTAAGCGTTTTTGTTTGTGCAATACTATTCCGAGAGAGGATGATAGCTCAGACGACCTCGTTGATGAATGTTTTTACCTCTAGAGGATCTACTAAACTTCGTTGTGTTTAAGCATTGTCCACTATTATTATTAGGATGGAGCATGTGTCATCGTCTGTACTTTGACATAGGACTTCGAAATATGTAAGGTTTGTTGATGTTTTGCGGTGCTGGCTGTAAATTTTTCTGGTGTTGCGGTTAGCATTCTAGGCATCCTCGTTTGCTGTGCATTTGTCGAGGGGGGTGCCAACAAGGTGGTGGAAAGGTAGATCCGAGTTCGGTTTAGTGGAAAGAAAAAAGAAATCACAGGAAAGGAGCTTGAGTAGGAATTTTTGTGGGTAAAGGGTTGGTCGATCTTGCTCTACAGAAATGAATATCTGTAGTGTGTTGCTTCCTAGCTATCGGGTGGGTAAAGTACTACCTCTGTTCTGTGGTTGCTGTTTTGTCGAAGAAGGGTATTAAGGGTATTAAGGGCATTTTTAGGTCAATGCTTTCGAAAAAGAAAAGTTTTAGTCTAGACGGTCGGAAATAGGTAAATTATTTCGTGCATTTTTATTGTGTCTCTCCATTGTACAATAGTGTTTTTGTATGTTACTCCTCGCTCTGCGTTCTGGACTATTGTTATCGGTGCTTGCAGATGTATATTTAGACGCATTCCTAACAGCTTTGTGCTGTTGTAACGGTGGCTGACTGATAGAGTGGCTTTCGCTGTGTTCGTTAAAATGCCTTGTGTGTAAGCTGCAGTGTTGGAAATCATTAGTTTCTATCCAGACGTTATCGTAGATGTCTTAGCCGATATTCGTTGTTTCTACCAGTAACTTGGAATATTTTTATAAACAATTTGTCGTCTTCTGCTACTACTGCTGTTGTTATTGTGTTACCGAATGAGTTTTTGACATACAAGTAGATAGCGTTTGTTACCGTTACATTCCGTTTATTATCTAACACACGCTATTTTTAACACATTTGTTGTCTGTTGCATACATAGTCTAAACGAAGAAACGGACCATTCCTTTTCTTTTGGGTAGACCCTAATGTTTGGTTAGAATTGTTTTTAAATTAGATGAACATCGAAAGAGTATTTGTTAAGCTGGATATGTAAGTTTGTGGCGTTCGTTACC
Source organism: Locusta migratoria (assembly GCA_026315105.1). Lineage (NCBI taxonomy): Eukaryota > Metazoa > Arthropoda > Insecta > Orthoptera > Acrididae > Locusta > Locusta migratoria. The sequence goes on from CM048744.1 coordinate 655,715,948, forward strand.
GTTACATCCCGTTTATTACCTAACCTGCTCTATTATTGAACACGCCTTTCGGCTGTTGTATATTTAGTCTATGCGAAGAGCTTGGAGAGAAAATGCTTGAAATAATAAAAGTTATGATATTTTGTTTAATTATCTAGCATTGGAATAATTGACTCCTTTTTCCAATGTTGGTGTACGTCTATGGTAAAAAAAAAAAAGAAAGAAAAATGTGGCACGGGTTCGAGTCCTGGACCGTGTCGCCCGGGGGTGGCCATCTTTAGGGGTGTCGGTGGGGATGGCGGCTGGGGCGAGGATGGGGACGAGTGGTGGTTGCTGCCCTTAAGTTACTGTTAAATTGATAAGCAAATTTAATACGTAATGTTCTAAATGTTAATGAATAATTAAATTGTTATGCAAAAAATAATAGGCAGCGGTGATGTTATTCCAGGTACTTGTACTGTTCGAAGTACAAATTACACTTGAATATGTTTGAAAGAATTTCTACTCGCATGAAGATCCGTTGTATCTGATGTGCGGAAAAATGCCATTGAAATTTCCAATTTGCTCCAATATCTGAAAAATCGAAACGTGTAGCTTCTAATAAAACCGTTTATTATGCGTGGCAGTGTTATTTCTTAGTGTATAGGAGAAGAATCCCGAGATAAAAACTGATTACCGAAAACACCTGAATGCGCCAGCCTGAACGCAGCCCTGGAAATTCACGATTTTTTTCACATAATTAAATCTTTTAACTTTATTTATGTGTGAATAAAACGTACACAATGCCTTATTTATCTCCCTAACAACCACAAAACAATAAACTACTTTTAATTAGTTTTATCGTAAATTAATTAATAAAAGAGGAGCAAGGAGCAATTAAAAGGAATCTAACACGAAAATTCAAATTATATTAATTACAGGGATTTTGCCTTTTTAAATTCACAGTTACATGCTGAATGTAAGTAAAAGTCAATCATTCCTGTGCTGACGTATTCTCTCTCCCTCCCTCTCTTTCATTTTTCATGTCAGGCTGTCTAGGGGGGGGGCGGGGGAGGGAGCATGTGCCATAAATTTTTAACTGTCTCCATTGATTTAACACATAGTTCACTGGCAGTTAATGTCATAGATTTCTTTGTGTCTTAATTCATAATGACTACACAGTCAAAACTGGTGGACATATCCAAAAGAACAGACTCCACATAACTGTATACAACTTTCACTATTAGTAACGAGCTGCTGGCAGTAGAACTTTGTCATAAGTCTTCAGAATATATGCTTATAAAACAATAATGTAGTAATCAAACAGGAATAACAGTATGCATATCCTGGTAAATTGCTGTATCAGCTGTAAGTTAGTTCTTGTTAGATCCTAGAAGACTTACTGGGAAGTAATGATGAAACTATAGATAGATAGATGGCACTAGACATTAGCATGCAACTGTTTAGCGATATTCATTTCTACAGAATATTATGAAAAATATCGTTTCGAAACAGCGGAGTTCAAACTATTAATGACGTGTGGGCTTGAGAACTTCGATTATAACATTGTACCGTTATTAAACGTAACTTAAAAGAATCACTGATATTTTGCACCGATATCTTTAAAAGAAACACGCATAAATTATAATTTTTAATTTTTGAAATGGGGCTAATATTAAATAATTAGGGAATATTACCTGGAATCATGCAGTCTGTTCATATTGCAATTATGTTGGTTATGTGTCATGATATACAAACAAAGACGATATCTCGAAATGCTTCTCCCTATTTCCAAAAATCACTCAATCATTTTCAATCTTATTTTATTTGCTGCTACTGTTTCATTACAGTTGTGAGAAGTTAGTTCTACCGCTTTCATTGTTGGATATGGACACGTCATTGTCCATATTTTTAACAAGAAAAATATCTGAATTGTGCTTAGGTCTCAGAAATCACATTACTCGAATCAAAATCATATCTCTGAACACTACATTAAGGTGTAAAGGAAAAGCAGTCATCTATCTGAGATAAATTTGAACATCACTTTGCTTTACTAGGCATGTTCTTTTCGGAAATTATGTTTTGTTGACTTCCTCTCATCCTTGAACAGACTTTCCAAGATTTTTTAGTCTGGTACTTTACCATTGCTGATGAAGTATTGAGTGGAAAGCTGTAATGCTTTACGACTACGAAAAGTATCTAAACGTTTTACCCTGAAATTTTGATATGTGCATTACAGTCTCGTAAGCAGTGCCTAATGAAGTCATGATCGCTAAAAATTCATAACCAAGTCGGTGTTTGCTAAATCTTATGGTACATTACAGTCTCTTGATTTTTATGTACATTTGTAGGCTATTCGGGTTAGTGCCAGGAAAAGAAAACACGCAAAGAATACCTTTAAAATATCCACACCATTCTTCAAATTTACTCTTAGCTTTTCATTGGCTCACATTTTTGCAGGTCTCCTACCATTATCAGAGTTCACTAACACAATGCACTCTGTAGATGTATCTCACCAAACGTCCCACTTTTGCTTGGACAGTTCTGGTTTTCACGTAAATCTGCCAGTGTATCGAGAAAATTTTTAAGAAGACATAATTGTTCTGGTTTTTATCAAGAACCAAACTCCGTGCAATAATATTACTAATGTAATCAAATATTTCTGCAATATTAATTTCCTGACTTTAGAAAGGTACATAAATATTTCTTGTTACAGCATATGTACCACAATTGCAGTTGATTTGTAGCCCGTTTCACGTTGACTGTCACAACATGAAACGTCACGACAAGGTGTATTCACATTGCCCATGCCGTCATTTCCTTTGTCAAATAACGAACGGTTGAGAATGAGGTTATGAGTTACCATCGACAATGTAAAATTCCTTTCTGTAGCATCGGAATCCAGAACTAACGATGCTATAGTTTATTAATGGCCAAAGCAAACATTATAATGAGTATTCTTGATGAACTATCGGTATTGTAACTTATTTGCAAGCAAAAATATATACATATAAACACAACTAAAATATGTATAAGGGAATAAATATATTCTGGTTATCCAGTACGTTCTTCCCCATTAACTACAACTTAATAAAAAAACAATATTGTAATTCCATTTAATCAAATTTGCTTCATAAACTTACGTTGGTATTTATTCACAGAGTGGGTTCTGTTATAGTGTTGCTTTCATAGTTTTATGTTTGGTATTGTAAAGATTTGGATTAAATACCGCTTATAGAATTGAATGAATTTTTAAAGATGATGTCAGACTAGACCAAGGATAGCATCGGCATTAAAAATAACGATAGTCATTGTTGAAATTAAGACAACACGTGAAACCACCACTACAAAAGTAAGTCGGCGAATAGTTAGCTTTACCTGCAGGATGAGGTGTGGTTCAATCGAAGAGATTGTTTTGTGCTGGAACAGGTAATGAAATTAAAATATCTGCTGTAAATAGATTCTTGGTGATCTCACGCTTCACGCAACGAAGTTACACGATACCGTTAAGTTACTGACACAATAGGGGAATAAAATTATAGAATATCGAATTTCGCGGAATAAAACCCTTAATTGTAGGTTCTTAAATGAAATCCATATAAAATGAATGTAGGAGAACCAAACTTATGCAATCGTGAAACGAATCGTAATAATGATCTAGCATCTCTATGCAATTGACCGCTGCTTGCTGAAAAAAATAAATAAAAAAGTATTGGGAATAGGAGGAGGTCATTTTGAATTTAAAAATGTTTGAAATAAAACTAGGGGGGTTTACTACGATGAGAACAAATAAAGCTTCCGTTCTCTCTCCAGGCTGGTTGAAAAAGTTGCTAATCGCAAAGCAAAAGATCAGAGATATCTATTGAAGTGATAACGGATATGCAAGCGACAAGTGTCGCAGATATGATTTTAGTAAAAATATTTAATGTAATGCTACACTGTTACTTTATTGTAAAACCTAAACCATTTTTCGATTTGAGATGTATGACCACACCTCTGGAAGAACACTCAATGGAAAACAATTGCACGTCTCGCAGTCAAGGCCCAGACGAAAGATCACACTAAATCGTTTCGACATGTTTATTATGTATTTTCAATTTATTTTATACTTTATATTTGGTACATATTTATATTAGATAGTTGTACATAAGTTAATTATACATTTTAAATATAATCGACGAAATACCATAGTAATAACAAACTTTATACAGAAGTGAACCTTAAGCAGGAAACCTCAGGAACTACAGCTACAACCTAACTACAAACACTTGAGTTATTTAACTGGCATGTAATATATTCTCTATATAGTTTCCCTTGGTACAAGAAGTAGTGTAAACGACTTTCACCGGTATCAATGTACGGCTGGGGCCCATGAACGTACATGTTTCGAAACATTCTAAAACGAAAGCAAATGTGTTTTTAACACAAACTTATGTTTTTTTTAAATGGACACCCTATATCTTTTCTTCAGCAATCCATAGCATGACACATCACATAAACAATGGTGTTCATTGCATCGCAATATTCCAATTACATCCCGAGATATTGCGACGAGAAGTTGACGCTTGAAAAACCCGAAATACGCTGCTAGCGCACGTCCTGAGGCTCAGGCGTGAACCCCATGCTTCCCGTAATCGCGATGTGATTGGCATGCGTAATCGCACTTCCATACTTACCAAGAGGTAAGTAATGAACTCCGGAGGATGGTAAATTTACATCTACATATTTATTCCGGAAGCCACATTTAAGTGTCTGGCACAGGGTTTTTCGAACCTATTTCATAACATTTCTCTATCATTCTATTCCCTAATAGCGATCGGGAAAAAGGAAGACCTAGTGCTTTACGTTTTCCATCTGATTTCTCTTACTTTATTATTGTGATCATGTTTCCCTATGTAGGTAGGTGCTAACAAAATATGTTAGTAATCGGGAAGTAAGCTGATGAAAGAAGTTTCGCCGATAATTTCTTTAATGATTTCCACCCAAACTCGGGAATTATTTCTGTGACACTCGCTACCGTGTATCGCGATATATCTTTCTACAACACACTGAAACTACGTGTATCGGCATTCCCTGACCTACGCGTCAATGAAGGAAGAGTTGCCTATTACTATTATTGTGAACAAACCACCCAAAAAGTTATAGTTATAAAAAAGTCAAGAGATTAACACAATTTAAACTTATATTGCCCAAGGACACAGCAATTTTATTTAGTAGATAATGCACCTGTTACAATGTAAATCTAAAATACACTACTAGCCATTAAAATTGCTACACAAAGAAGAAATGCAGATGATAAACAGGTATTCATTGGACGAATATACTTGAACTGACTTGTGATTACATTTTCACAGAATTTGGGTGCATTGATCCTGAGAAATCAGTACCCAGAACAAACACCTCTAGCTGTAAATAACGACCATGATACGCCTCGGCATTGAGTAAAACAGAGCTTGAATGGCGTGTACAGGTACTGATGCCCATGAAGCTTCAACACGATGCCACAGTTCATAAAGAGTACTGACTGGCGTATTGTGACGAGCCAGTTGCTCGGCCACCATTGAGAGATCTGGAGAATGTGCTGGCCAGGGCAGCAGTCAAACATTTTCCGTATCCAGAAAGGCCCGTACAGGACCTCCAGCATGCGGTCGTGCATTATCCTGCTGAAATGTAGAGCTACACAGGGATCGAATGAAGGGTAGAGCCACGGGTCATAACACATCTGAAATGTAACGGCCACTGTTCAAAGTGCCGTCGATTCGAACAAGAAGTGACCGAGACGTATAACCAATGGCCCCCCATACCATCACGCCAGGTGAACGCCAGTATGGCGATGACGAATACACGCTTCCAATGTGCGTTCAACGTGATGTCGCCAAACACGGAAGCGACCATCATGATGCTGTACACAGAACCTGGATTCATCCGAAAAAAAAAAGACATTGTACCATACATGCACCCAGGTTCGTCGTTGCGTACACCATCGCATGCGTTCCTGTCTGTGATTCAGCGTCTAGGGTAACCGCAAACATGATCTCCGAGCTGATAGTCCATGCTGTTGCAAACTTCGTCGAACTGTTCGTGCATATTGTTATTGTCTTGCGAACATCCCCATCTGTTAACTCAGGGATCGAAACGTGGCTGCACGATCCGTTACAGCCATACGGATAAGATGCCTGCCATCTCGACTGCTAGTGATACGAGGCCGTTGGGATCCAGCACGGCGTTCCGTATTGCCCTCCTGAACCCACCGATTCCATATTCTGCTAAGAGTCATTGGATCGCTACCAACGCGAGCAGCAATGTTGCGATACGATAAACCGCAATCGCGATAGGCTACTATCCGACCTTAAAGTAGGAAACGTGATGGTACGCATTTCTCCTCCTTACACGAGGCATCACAGCAAGGTATCACCAGCCAACGCCGGTGAACTGCCTTTTGTGTATGAGAAATTGGTTACAAACTTTCCTCATGTGAGCACGTTGTAGGTGTCGCCATCGGCACCAACATTATGCGAATGCTCTGAAAAGCTAATCATTTGCATATCACAGCCTCTTCTTGCTGTCTGGTCTGTAGTACGTCATCTTCATGGTGTGGCAATTTTAATGGCCAGGAGTTTGAAAATAATAATAATAATAATAATAATAATAACAATAATCTGCTCCTTCAGATGATCTAATGGATATACAAATGGGAGCTTGTTCAGGGCAAACGCAAAACTTTTTAATATTCATAGAATATATGACATCAACTGCGATTGGGCAAAGCTGAAAATGTGTACCCAGCCGGGATTCGAACCCGGGTCTCCTGCTTTCTAGGCAGTTGCGCTGAACCCTACACCACTGGGGACACAGTGATCACCGCACCTGCAAGGCCTACCTAGGCACGCCTCCCGTCAGATACAAATTCCCAGTTTCGCCCTGCCCACAGTACTCAAACTCGTAGTTATGAAACTAATTCCCGTAAGAGTAAGGGCTTCAAACTTGCGCACCTCTCCCCACTAACGATAGGATCATTGCCCGTCACCGGCATATTATATATATACATCTGGCGTCACTTCTGATCCTGCAGTTGTTATTATTTAATATTCATAGAATATATGACATAAACTGCGATTGGGCAAAGCTGAAAATGTGTACCCAGCCGGGATTCGAAACTTTTTACCTGATGAGTTCAGCTCCAGTAGCAACTGGGCATCAAGTATCCCGATCTCCAAGCCGCGATTCAGCGTCTATTCATCTGATATCTTTGTTATAGTCAATGGCGAATTTTAGGAATCAATTCAATGATTTTATGCCTCTTCTGAAAACTGAAACACTCCAGCCTAATACGGAAAACAAAATGTTGCTACGTCAGAACTGATAAATGAAATATGATTGACCGTGTTGGATAAGGCTGACCAGTACTTTGCGGGAGCTGTTTCTATCATAGATACAGTTAATATTACGCTGCACAATAATGGCACATTCACATGACAGTTTGAGGTTGTTGACAATTAGCACATAAAAATCGCACTGGTAAAAATATCCTTATGTTCTTACATTAACACAAAGGTGAGTTGTTCACGGCTTTTGTCGTACATTTCCAGTCACGGTCAGAATTTTCATAATATTTTCTGATGTCACACGTCGCCGTTGTCAGCTACTTGATACGTTGTTGGTGTAGTCACAATTGAAGATACCATACCAGCGCGTCTGTCACGATTCGCTGTACGCGTAACACTTTGTACTAAATTGCGAGCGAAACCGGGGCCCACTGCGACGGCAGGGACACATACACCAATCGGAAAAATATTTCCTCACTCCGCCGTTACGGCCTGGACACCGCCCTCGCTGCTTTAACTGCCTTGCTCACTCACAGGTGGCACGCTCAGCGCATAAACTATCGAATATAAGAGGGGCGTTGTCCCCTTACAAAACGACATCCGCACATCCTGCAACCTTTTATTTTAATTTTTTTCTTAGACGTCAATTTGAGGTAAGAAATTTATATGAGGTCAGTCCCCCCCCCTCCCCCCACCAGCTGGTTATAGTACTACAAGTTATTTATTTAATCGCGTCAAAGAAATCAAACTGTATACGGGGGACACGAGAGAAGCCTCCCCGCAGAACGTATTAATACGTTTTGACCGCGGTGGAGTAGCCGTGTAGTTTCTTTGCGTAGTTTTCCTGGCTTTTTTTTTAGTAATACTAAGCTATCTACCTTCTCGTAAAAAAAAAAAAAAAAAAAAAAAAGGCGGTCTAAAGCGTCTCGTTGCGGAGCGCGCGGTTGCTCGCCGTGGAGGTTCGAGTCCTCCCTGGGGCATGGGTGTGTGTGTTGTCCTTAGGCTAGTTTACCTAGTTTTAAGTAGTTTGTAAGTTACGTACTGATGACCACGCAGTTTGGTCCGATAGATTTACAAACATTTGAACATTTTTTGAATACGTTTTGGCGTCTCCCGGGCAACACAGTACTATAATGATGAAAGGATATTAATTGAAAATCAGTTAAAACTACACGGCAGTAGTATGCTTTACTGAAATAAACTATGCGATATACTACATATAGGGTGACTTCTTCCACCGTGTACAATCTCTAGGGATTGATGGATGAAAGGATATGGAGCAAGAAAGATCTAATAAACTTACATCCATAAAAGATAGTTTTTCATGCTTGAGGCCACTTATTCAACATAGTCTGTGACAGAGACTGCGGTCTATTAGGCGCTGTACTACGCGGCCAAAGTTACAGTAAGTATTGGAAATAGTTTCTAGTGCCTCAACGCATGCGCGTACGCACCATAGCACATGGTGACTCCCAAGTTCACATCAGCCAGGTTGAATTCGAACAGTGTCTAAAGGCAGCACGAATACGCATCTGGAATGAGCTGTACGATATTTTTAGATGGCTCCATGACTAGAAATCGCACGGGTTAAGATCCGGTAACGAGCAGGTCATACAACTGGACCCCCACGTCCAATCCATCGACAAGAGATGCGTCCGGACGTTAACAGTCCAGGGTGTTGGAGTACCATCACGAAGCAGCCACATAACCCTCAGAACCGTCAGTGGCACGGGAAGCGAAGACACCACCAAGAAATACCGATAGTTACGACCAGTCAGGCGAGTGGACGCTAATTACTCGGTCCACATATTCCAGCTACACAGATGCTCATGATTCGCTGTGACCATACCAAGGAGGTTCAGCGTACTATCCCACAGACGAATTTTATGAAAGTTGAAGATATCGCTCTGTGTAAAGGTAGCCTCGTCTGTGAATAGGATGGATGATAGAAATCTCGGAATCGTGGTTGCCTGGTGAATAAACCAGTCGCAAAACTGCTCTCGATGTACAATTATTTATACGGTGTCTGTTCTTTTCGGACATGTCTGACAGAACAGACACCAGTTGTTGACAATAACTGCCGCAATTTTAGGAAATCGAAATATTTAAACATTTCGACCGTTTCAGAGCATTAAAATAAATTCAATGGCAAAGTTGAAAGTTTGTGCTGTACCGGGATTCGAACCCGGATTTCCCGCTTTATGCCAGCGGTAGTCTTAACCAAATAGGCTATCCAGGCACGCTTCCCCTCCAACCCAAATTCTACAATTGTAGTTTCGGTTGCCAGCCTTTACTGGATTCATGCCCTGAAACGATCGAAATGTTTAAATACTTCGAATTCGTGCTCTCCATGTGTTAAGTCTTTGACTAGTATGCTCTGCGCACGCTGTAGGGATCAAGGTAGTAATAGTTTCATGAAATATGTTCCACACTCTCGTCTGCCTT